>JAUCEB010000011.1:7647500-8897500 GCA_033557925.1 Phytophthora x cambivora | reverse complement strand
GGATGACGGGTATTTTATCTCGAATTTGCGCTGGAATCCTCGATCTGTGGCAGAGATATTGCCCTAAAATGGCATGAGCTTCTTCATATGCTCTTTCATTGCCTCCGTGTCAAGTTTGCGCAGTGAGTAGCAACCGTAGTCTCAGAGTATGCTGCACCCCAGCATTCGTCTGGTGGTTGAACAATTGCGTGATGTCAGCTTGACCTCGCCAGAAGCCCACGAAGTGTTTCTCCCCGGCTGGCATTGAACATTGTAGATGCGTTCTCGCCCCGTCAGCCTGGCGAGCTACGACGACTAGCGGATGCCATCGAGGCGGCGAGGTCTTCTCTCGATCTTGATACAAAATGGGGGGCGCTTGTACCCATTTGTCTTCAGAAATACCCATATATCATGACGTCCTCCCCATTTTATCACCTTTTCTTGCTTGATCGCCCTTTTTTTGCTTTAAACCGTAACCCTAAACCCGAAAAGTTGCCCAGATCCATCAGCAACGGCGATGCTTTTGTTTATGAGATTGCGAGAAGCATGCCAAGACGAGTGCGACCGGTGGCAATCTATTCGTCTCCTCGTTGGCTATCTCATGGTTATCTTAACTACTGGATCCGCGTGAAAATTATGTCCACGGTTTCGATTGAGCAAAATCGGCTTTTATATAGGACTTTGTAAGAAAACGGGTGGTCCGGAACTGTTCGTGGTCCACGGATAGGTACCCAAATCAATTCAGTTTGATTATGAATATAGTATTTCAAACAGCAGTCCCTGAGACACGAAGCAGTACAGCAGAAACAAGCATGCAAGAGTTCTGGACAACAGGCATGAGGCAACTCAAAGCCCTTGCCAAGCGGGAACGACGGTCACCAGACAAGCAAATACAAGGGACTCGACTGTTCTTGTGTCAACTGGCACTGGAGAGTCTACCCAGAGAGCAGCCACCACAAGTGGCGGGCCCCGTACAACCACCGGACCTTATTCAGGCACCGGCGTTGCTAACCAGGCTCAGGACATACCAAGCATCTAGTCATCACTAAAGATTAAATAGATACGCTTGTCTCTCTCTCAGCTAGTCCCTGAGCCCTAGTCCGCCATAGCTGAACCAAGATAAGAGCAAAAAACTTCATCACATTACGCTTTCATTTCGAAGTGTAGCGATAACCGCGAGGTTCCTACTTGGAGCATCTCGGATCGCTGTCGGCGCCGAAGTCCTTGCAAACCTCACGTCCAAGCGCTTTAATGCCTTCAATCACCCAGAGTCTGTAATCGGCAAATACAAACACTTTGCCGGGTGCGAATGCGAAGTTACTTGTCGCCTCGCCCAGGTAGATCTTGCCAAGCAGAATTCCCTCGGGGTTCCACACGTGCACACCATCACCACACCCAGCCCAGACGTTGCCGTCAGTGTCCGTGTGCACGCCGTCGGGGATTCCGCTGTCTGCGAAAGCAAACATACGCCGGTTTCCCAGTCTTTTGTTGTCAATGATGTCATAGGCGTAGATGGTGGCTGGACGACTGAGGTCCAAATCCGTTTCCCGAGCGCCCGTGTCGGTCACATAGAGCGTCTTGTAGTCCGGAGAGAACTCAATACCGTTTGACTGTCGGAAGCCGTCAGCGACAACTTGGATAACACCCGTCGAGGGTTCAAAGCGATAGATTTGTCTAGGTACCTGAGCTTCTGCACGGAACTTCTGGATGACACCATACCCCGCATCCGTGAACCAAAGATCACCCGTCAGGGGGTGCTGCTTCACGTCGTTCACGCCAGTGAAGTTACGGCCATTGTAGCCGATGAGTAGCGTTTCAGACGTGTTTGTGGTAACGTCCACAGCGAGGAGCTGGCCATAAGTCTCGAGGTCACCCTGGTCGCACCAGACTTGCTTAGGCGGTGTAGCGCTTTGGTCGGATCCGGGCGGGTAGTACGATGACGCGCCGTTGGCCATGGTGAGACCCGCGAATTGAGTGCTTCTCACCGATAAATCATCAAGAGAGACGGCCGTGATATTGATGTTGTCCGCGAGAGAAGCGAAGTTGGACGAAATGTAGAGGGTGTTGTCCTTCTTGTTGTAGACGCCAGCTTCGTGGAAGGCCTGCCAGTCCAGATTGGCGACCAGGCGGGAAGTGGCGCTGTTGCCGATAACGTCCTCAAAGGATGCGTCGTACGACAGTAGCGAGGCCATGGGATTGGTGGCGTTTCCGGCGTAGATAGAGGCGAGATAATCGGCGCCACCTGTGGCAAGGGCGTGGAGGTCGACGCTGATGAGGGACATACTTTGGAATTTTAGACTTGTTTAGGCTGCGAGAATCTTGGATAGGGTCTTGGTGGCGGGCAGGAAAATTGCAGACTGAAGTGATCGAGTTGGGCTCCAAATGAGCCTCAACCGAATGAACGATACGCACTGGAAGACTTGTAGAGCGGCTGGCGAGGCGTACAACGACAACAGCGCGCACAAGTATCCCATTAAAACGCTCAATTAAAATTAATAGTATTAAGACAGTGGACCGATTCCCGTAGGCTATTTTCGTACAGATTTCGTATCTAAAACATCGTGTACAGATCTCGTACAGCCCGCAGGCCACTTGCTGTCTAAATGTATCGATACAGATCCGAGGAGCCACTTTCAAGTTGAAGTGACCCTCACCCACGCACGCCAATTGGGCCGATGCCAATTATTGGCAAGCCCAACCACTCAGCAGCGATCATGGTGCCTGCAAGCAAGCGCGGTGGGACCACAGGGACCGCAAGGCTACAGCGATTCCGATACTATGGCGCTGCTAACTATCATCAATGAACCACGTGGCTCGAACGAATGGGAACGAAGCCGCCATTTGTGCAATGGACGTCTTGCGGCAGGCGAGGGTTGTAATATACGTTCTCATGCTGGTGTCACTAAGTGGGGAGACTCGCTGCCTCGTTACCCCTGTTCTAGCGGTTGAAATTAGCCAAATAATTCTGCAAAAGACCCACAACATGACTTTGGAGGACGAGGCCGGCTCGAACGCAGCGTCATTTCCTAGCAGGAGGCAGAAGCAGTCTGGCGAGGGCGTGTTTACAGGGAGCTCGAGTTCCGTGGAAGCCCCACCCTCATTAGACTGCTTCTGTCTCGCTGACACCGCTTGCGGGTGGCCTCGCCCCGCGCCGACTTTGCGGCGGCGCTCGTAGACTCGTCGATGAACTCGTCTTCGTCGTCCGCACTATGCTTGCCAGTGTCATCAGCCCCAGTGAACAGTGCAGTAATGAGAGAGCAATATTCACCATTCTAGCCATACCATAAAATATCCGACCAGAGGACCTATCGGACCTGTACCCAAAATATGGTACACATCGCCCTGATTGGTCAAAATAAAAATATCACGCACTGGCTGTGAGCCGTCACACAAGTTGTGTTGTGTGACACAACACAATCAGCGTGGCGCCACGGAGGCCGAGAGCGGTGCGGTGGCGGCGGAGGACAAGAGCGGTGCGGTGGCGGCTAAGGACGACGGAGGCGTGGGGGACAGCGGCGCGATGGCGGCGGTGGTGGACGACAGCAGCATGATGGCGGCGGAAGACGACGGGGGCGTGGATGGGGGGGGGGGGTGCGAGAGCGGTGCGGTGGCGGTGGAGGTCGACGGCAGCGCGCTGGCGGAGGACGAGAGCGGTGCGGTGGCGGCCGAGTATGACGGAGGCGTGGGGCATCGCAGGATGACAGCGGCGGGGTGGTGTAGAGCGAGAGCGGCGCGGTGGCGCGGAGGATGATAGTGGTGTGGCGGCGTAGAGCGGCTCGGTGGCGCGGAGGATGGCAGTAGCGTGGCGGCGGAGAACGAGAGCGGCGCGGAGGATGACAGTGGCGTGGCGGCGCGGTGGATGATAGCGGTGGTAGGACTGCTAGGACGTGGTGGCCGCGGAGGAGTACACATGTGTACTGTATGACTATGATTTAATTAATAATGTTTTCCCCTTGAATACCAGAGTGCTATCCAACACGTTTTCGACACCTTCGCTTGGGTTTTTCGGGTATTCTCGACACCTTCGCTTGGGTCTTTTCGGGTATTCTCGACACCATCGCTTGGGTCTTTTCGGGTATTCTCGACACCTTCGCTTGGGTCTTTTCGGGTATTCTCGACACCTTCGCTTGGGTTTTTCGGGTATTCTCGACACCATCGCTTGGGTCTTTTCGGGTATTCTCGACACCTTCGCTTGGGTCTTTTCGGGTATTCTCGACACCTTCGCTTGGGTTTTTCGGGTATTCTCGACACCTTCGCTTGGGTTTTTCGGGTATTCTCGACACCTTCGCTTGGGTCTTTTCGGGTATTCTCGACACCTTCGCTTGGGTTTTTCGGGTATTCTCGACACCTTCGCTTGGGTTTTTCGGGTATTCTCGACACCTTCGCTTGGGTCTTTTCGGGTATTCTCGACACCTTCGCTTGGGTTTTTCGGGTATTCTCGACACCATCGCTTGGGTCTTTTCGGGTATTCTCGACACCTTCGCTTGGGTTTTTCGGGTATTCTCGACACCTTCGCTTGGGTCTTTTCGGGTATTCTCGACACCTTTGATTGGGTCTTTTCGGGTAAACTCGACACCTTTGAGTGGGTCTTTTCGAGTCACTCAAGCCCAACGGCGACCTCCAGGACCCTCGAGCTTAGGATCGGCGTGCTCACTCATTCACGCTCGAGGGCGGCCATGCGCTGCGGATACACGGGCGGCTTAGACAGCTCGGTGCTCGCGCATCTCTTTAGTCTAATATAATACAGTGAAATCAATTTCGTATACAGTGCATGTTTCTCTAAACTACTACGCTGTAGTGTTCTCCTATGCATACTCACACCCCTTTTGCAATGAATGCAGTCACCTTGGTGTTGTATTGCAATGACTGCACCGGTCCGATAAGGTCGGATAAAACGAAAATATGCGTGTGATACGTCTATCACTTGATGTTTGTATGGGCATACACATATTTCTCGTTCCCCTCCGACCCGATACGTCGGAAGGACACCATAGAGGACCTACCTAACCCTATCCGATATGATTGGCCAAAATTATGTGTCAAACGTTATCTGATTGGTTGTGTCACGTATAAAATCGGTGATTGGCCATTTATATGCAATTGTACCTCATACAAAAATTAGGAATGGTCGGATAAGTGATCATATTCTACCATACCATCTACACATCTAGAAATCTGTCGGAGGGGGGTACCTCCGACAGAAGTGAAATCTGTCGAGTCGACGGACTCGAGTTGTCTAGAAATGAACGTTTTATGGAATTCTGTACGAAACTGTACAAAATGGCGACAGATCCTGCGGGAATCGGTCCAGTACCCCAGGGATGCCATCTGACTCTGCGCATCCAGATGGCATCCATGTGACGATGAGATTGCGGAAATTTGCGCGCTATACGCGTCCAGTAAGCTTTGTCGTCTCTTCTCATAATGTGAGACTGCGTCAAACAAAAAGCAAGTTATCGATATCGGCCCTCGAAGTTGTGTGAATTGGTGGTCTCGCCCGCATTGCGGGCTCGCTGTAGGCCGACAACGCATGCATGCGCATACGCAAGTACCCGTACCGGTACTGCAAGCAATGTTTGCGTCGTTTACATGTATTAATACATCCAAGCGCAACCTGACAGTACATTTGCCCCAGCACGAACAGCGGCACATGTATCCAGTTGAGCACCGCCGTGGAAAGCCCTGCAAGGGGTTAATACATGTATTCCCCGAGGGGTACAGTAAGTAGTGCTTGCTGACATAGTATACCTCGGTAATACTACTAGCGTACTGTGCGGTATTCAATACCAATAGTATGAGTTAAGCTATGCTACATGTATCATCAGCTCAGTACTATAGTACTCTACAAGTAATACTTTTGAAGGACCCTAAACAAGTGCACGATTTGCTCGCCAGCGCTTGTTGCGCTATTCAATACCAATGGTATGAGTAAAGCTATGCTACATGTATCATCAGCTCAGCACTATAGTACTCTACAAGTAGTACTTTTGAAGGACCCTAAACAAGTGCACGATTTGCTCGCCAGCGCTTGTTGCGCTACAAGTCACGGTGTTGGTCAAGAAGAGCAACCATCATTTGCGCTGGGTTGATTGACATCGCATTCAATAACCCCTATAAAAAATAATGAACTCTGCATAAACTTTTAAAATTAATAAGAAGCTGGCTACTAACCAGTGGTTAGCAACGTCACCAGTACTTCAATATTCAAAAGTTTATGATTTTCTTTGGTTTAATAAACAACTATAGCCGAGAGTTTATCCACTTTGTGTCGTTGTTCCGCTGGTAGTTGTAATTTGTATTGATGCACAATAGCTTCTCTACTTTTGGTGTGCTCGGCGAGCACTGCATCCAGAATTTGTAATAGTAGTGAGATTTCTGGCTCAGTTGTATGATACTACTATTTTCCGAATCTGAATCAATAGCACTACTACTACTGTAGTAGGACGTTAGTAGTATTACTACTATTAGCATACAATTTCCGTTTGAAGTTGACGTTTATCGAGCGCTCAAATAAACCTTCCTGGGGTACTAAATGATCATGGCCAACAATGACCTACCACCCGTACAAACCCGACGCATCAGGCTACACGGCGCTGCACCGATTCGCCAAGCGCCGCGACGAGGCCGTCGTGACCTTGCTGCTCGCCATGTACGACGGCAAGGTCATCGATCTGGCCTCCATGAAGTCCTTCAAACAGCAGCAGATCGCGCTGCACGTCGCCGCCAAGTACGCCAACCACGAGACCCTCGAGGTTGGCCTCGAGTCGAGTAGCGCGCCTCGGGCGTAGTCGCCATAACCGCAACAAATCAAATCAAATGGCCTCGAGCCGAGGCTGTGCCGCCTCGGGGTTCCGAGAGATCGTCTACCTGCCAGATCGCAATAGCAACACACCGCTGACAGTGGTAGCCGTAAACACCCACCGTACTTAATCTCAGTAGGAAAATAATCTTACACGTGAAATAATCTCAGCGCTTGTCGTATCAACTTGTTGATGTGCGAACGAACTCCTGAAATTGAAAAATAGCGGCGATGTCATGCTCTTTGACGAATGAGATGACTCGACATGCAAGAACAGCAAAACCAAAATTGAGCAGCTCCGAGTAAAGTTCAAAATGCAAGCAACTTACTGAGGGCTTCGCTTTTTGCAAAAATCCCTGTTTAGGGTCCTTCAAAGGTATTAGTTGTTGGGTACTATAGTACTGAGCTGCTGTACATGTAGCATATTATAACTCATATTGAAGACCGCACTATACGGTAGTAGTATTTCCGAGATATACTATTTCAGCAAGAATTGCTTTGGAAGCCGACCATCGGGTAGAAGATCACGATAAAGAGCAGCGACTGGCCGAACACGTACGGGATCTCCGCCACCATCGTTGCCACGAAAAAGCACAGTGAGTTGTACGTCTGGGCCGCGCGGTCGCGGTAGAACTCGGCGCGGTCGACCGAGTACTCGGGGGGCGTGCTCATGAAGTTAGCCCGCGCCGAACACCTACAGCGCGACCTCTGCGGCGGATGTTATGGCACTGCTGCTGCAGCAAGGCGCCGACCCGGCGATTAAGCAAGCGAGACGGTAGCGTCAGGCCGCTCTCCTTTGTTTTGTGGGCGTGCGAATGTCTTGGTTTATGTATGGAGGAAAATATATTGTACTTTGTATTGCTCAAACTTTGCGCTTGCTTGACTGTCTGTTTGTATGCACCTGACAGTTCGAAGCATGTTAAGTTGGAGGTGTTCCAAATATGTGTTCATGAAGGTAGGTAATATCCGCCTGTTTTGCTATGTTCACACGTCACACCATGTATGCATTTAAAGCGGTACATGTAATCAAAGAGGTCACCTCAACTACGGGCTCCGCTTGCCGTAATCTCTTGTCTTGAGTGCATAGTATGCATAGTATGCACTCAAGAGGCCGATTCACGGTACTTCTATCCAAGCGACAGGTTTGCATTGTATGCAGTTATAGTGTAACTCGTCGATGTAATGCTCTGTCCGTTCGCAAGTTTATGCATTTTAATAGGATTTGGCTCCACTCTCCAATCTCGAGCAATAGTCGGTACCCGACCATAGTAGCCCAAAAAACTGGATAGTAGTATTACCGGAAATACCGGGGCTTCGAAATTAGAGATACCAACAATTGGGTAGTAGTATTAGTAATATTTGTAGTATTACTCCACTACTACTCGAGATACAATGGTCACCCACCGTACTTAGTTTAGTCTCTGTGGGAAAAAGAATCCTAATGTACACCATAAAAGGTATCAGCGCTTGTCGTATCCTACGTAGTAAATTAATTGATGTACGAACGAACTCCTGAAATTGAAAAATAATATAACTAGAAAACTTAATATGAGCTTCATTATCGGGATTACTACGTAGTATTCACTGCCGGAGAATGAATTGGTGTCCCATACACGCTATAAGAATCACGATTGACCTCATCGTCTTCCTGACAATTCTACATGGCACAACCCATGCTTCGTTTGTTGTGCTTTGAAGCGGTTTTGAAAATGTGATCCTCCCGAGGCCTAAATGCGGGCCTAATTGAGAGACACTCAATCTAGAATTGCAAGATGAGAACCGACTTTGCTCGTTTAGGGTCCTTCAAAAGTATTACTTGAAGAGTACTATAGTAGTGGAGCTGATGATAGCATAGTATCACTCATATTGAGTGCCGCACAATACGGTAGTAGTAGCACTACTACCCTAAAAAATCGGGTAGTAGTATTACCTGGCTGTACTATTTCAGCAAGTACTACTAACCCCTGCTAACGGGTGTTTCCGATGTTCTGTTTTGCCCGAATATTGCGACCGATCCACCAATCGATCCCTAGCGGCGATTTAGAGTACGCCCAAAACACCCCAATTCTTTGATTTTTTTTCGAAATGATATATTGTTTTAGACGCTCACCACTTGGGGGGAATGGGGATTTGATAGGTCAATCGACAGAGGAGACGTACCTCATTTCAACGGCGTGCGCAAATCGCGAAACGAGCTTAGCACGTTAGAGCTTCTCCAGCGACATGACCTTGTTTTGGTTCTATCGAGCCCCTTAAGACCATACTAGGGCGTCTGCGACTTAGACTGGGAATACCACTTTTCTTAATACTTAATATAAGCAGCGCTTTTGCATGCGACCGATCGGGCTCTGCTAACGTTAGTAGCAGTGCTACTGCACTGACGCTGTCCATTGCTATCATGCTGTGCTGCTCTGCTAGTAGCAGTGCTACTGCACCGATAGCGTCCAATGCTATCATGCTGTGCTGCTCTGCTAGTAGCAATGCTACTGCACCGATGGCGTCCATTGCTATCATGCTGTGCTGCTGTGCTTAGGCCCATTCTCAACCGGGTCATGCGGCCGCATGCGGCCAAATACTGGCACTTGATTGGGTAGATCTGCGTGCGACCGCATGCGGCTGCGAACAAAAAAAGACGCCCATGCGGCGAATTCTTCGCATGCGGCGAGGAAGCCGCACGAGAGTGAGTAGGGTATGCATGAAGAAACACCAATCATAGCTCGACTCTATATTAACTTCAACATCTTATCTAATCCGCACGAGCAAAGTGCTGCCAGAACCAAATTCGTCTTATCGACCAAACATGAAGCCTATTGACGGTGATGGAGATTTTTTTGGCGTGATCCTTCCGGCTGCGCTGGTCGTCACAGAATCGGAGCTGCAAGAGAATGCAGGTGGAGCCGTGGTTCGACATCGAATAGAGTGGGGTACACATGCTGAGCGCCTTCTCCTCGAAGGAGAATTCAAGCAGTATTACAGGATGAGCTACGCTGGATTTGAGCGACTCCTCTGCTCGGTTGGATCGGATTTGGCTGTTGATCCATTGCAGTCAGCACGTCGAGCTCTTGGGGAGCCACCTGTGTCTCCGGCCGGTATGCTTCAGACCTGCATCAGTTGGTTAGCAGGAGGAAGCTACCATCACATTCGAATTATAACTGGGACTAGCCGAGCTGGGTTTTACAGAATTATTCATGCTGTAATACGAGCTACCAACAACTGCGGCGATCTTGACATGAAGTTTCCTCGCAATAACGCTGATATGGAGTCAGCAGCGGCCGGCTTCAGGTCAATAAGCAGAGATGGCGCTATTCCGGGGTGTATCGGCGCAATTGACGGTTGGTTGTGTCCAATTCGTGTTCCCCGGCGCACCGAGTGTGGACGAGTGGTTGCCTTTTTCTCAGGACATTACCAAAGGTATGGCCTGAATGTCCAAGCCTGTGCGGATCACAGGTGTCGGTTCACCGCGATGGCGTGCCGAGCACCGGGTGGCAGAAATGACTCTGTGGCATTTTTGCAGTGGTCGCTTCGCAAAGTGCTTTCTCAGGTGCAAGGGCCCTACTTTGTTGTTGGTGATAACGCCTATCCGCAGAGCCGAGTTGTGCTGACACCATTTACACAAGCCCAATTAAAAGATCGACCAGATCGTGACAGCTACAACTTTTACTTAAGCCAATGCAGAATTCGCATTGAAATGGCTTTTGGTCTTCTCGTCAACAAGTGGCGAATTTTAAAAAGACCATTATGTGTGCGACTCAAAAACGTCCCCCACGTTATTCACGCATGCATGCGTTTACACAATTTCTGTATCGATCAACACTCGCTTGAGCTTTCAACGACATCTCGCAAAGCTGTTAAGGCTATGCGGCGAGAGTTACGAACCTGGAATCAAAGCAGAGATCTCTCGTACAGCCACACGCAATATGAGTCTGAGGGAGGTGAGGTTGTACAGTTACTAGATGATTTTTCTCGCGATCTCGTCGTCCAGTACATTGCATCAAAAGAACTTCATCGCCCAGACCACAACATTCAACGGCGCACCAGACAAAGCAACTAGTATATTTTGCATTAAAATATATTATGAAAGTCGTTAATCTTTTTACGAATTGTGCTGAGTCGTGCTGCTGTGGATCTTGTCAATCCACGTCTGTCGCTCAACTAAGAGGATCGTGCGATCTTCTTCCAGCCTTTTTGCAGTTTCTCCTGTAGTGTTAGCGATGGCTCCATCAATCTCTCCCAATTGACGTCGAATGTCGCCAAGTATAGCGAGTATCTGTGATCGCTCTTGTATTTGGCTAGATGAACTCAGCCGCTCCTGCTCGATACGGCGATCTGCCACGTACGTCATGACTGCCGAAACCATTTTTTCTACGTGGTCGTTACTCTTGTGCTGCTTTTGTTTTGACGGAGTTTTCTCAGCCATATTTGCCAGATCGCGCATTAAAGTGCTCGCGTCCAGTGTATCCACCTCGTCTTCGGATAAAAACCCACCCTTCACAAAGTTGATTAAGTCCGGCTTTAACTGTGTTGGTAAGGTCAAGTCGGCATTCACGTGTTTCGATATGCAACCCCCCAACGTATGCCTTACCGTCAGCCACTTGCGCATGTACAACACTGCACCTCTCTTGTCGACGAATTTCCAAAATTCGTCTCCGTTCTGGCCAGACGTGGTGAATTTCTGCTCTGCAATGAAGTAGTTCTTGATCACCTCCTTTGACATCTTGAGAAGCTTACTGGCTGAGTGAGATCTGGTCACCGACGGATCAGCTCCGGCAAACATATCGTCCTCAAACATAAGTAGATTCCGTTCATGTGTTCTTGGGTACTGCTGAACAAATGCAGCGCGAACTTCCTGCCAGAAACGGCTTCTGTCATTCACGCTCTTAGAGTCTAGTTCAGCCCTTGACGCCATATCACCTATTCAAAGACAAATAGTTGTTTAGCATGAGAATAAAGGCAACTATATAAGTGAAGGTTCTACCTGACTGACTAAAACGCGTCGAAAATTCGTCAGAGAACAGTATGTTTAACAGTCGATACCAGCAATGCTTCGTCCACTTTGTGACAGCATTTGTAGACGCCGATTCGCCTTCGTCACCAAGAAGGATACCATCGTATGTTGCACGAGCGACATCTTGACGTCGGAGCACATCGATACGCTCACCCTTCTTCATTGAGGCCTTCAGCTTCAATCCTCTGCGAGTACACTCCTTCCTGACCTGGTCGGCTGACCAGCTCTCGTAGTCTACCGATGGGGTCAGAGTGTCGAACGTCTCCGAGTCGTCGGAGCCGTCTGAGTCTTCGTCATGCTGCGTCTGAACGATGTCTGCGAGAAGATTCCTAGGCTGCAACGGACTGTACGCAGGGCCGAGGGGGGCTGCCGCGCCTTGATGCGGTATGCCAGTGGTTTGAGCTTGTAGCGGTAGATGAACATTACTGGATGCAGCCGCCGGACTCATGCCCATGAATCTGCCGTATGGGCTTTGCTGCGTCGGACCATGGCGCTGACGATCCCCTTGAGACTCCATTACTATAAGCATGGCGAGCAACAGGAGCACAAACACAGAATTCAGTAACACTAGTTAATGTGCGTAGTAGCTTACTCTATCTTCATCAGCAACACTCTCTACTCTCGACGTACCCGCCAATCTACGCCTCAGAGTTCCTCGTGCTGCTCAAGATCGCGTGGGCCAGCTGGTCGGGGTGGGTGAATACTCCTAATGCGGCCGCAAAACCGTTCTCAACCGATGCGGCCGCATGGTGCATAGCCATGCGATGCGGTGCGGTGCGGTGCGGCCGGTTGAGAATGGGCCTTAGTAGTGCTACTGCATCCATTGCTATCATGCTGCGGTGCTCTGCTAGTAGCAGTGCTACTGCACCGATGGCGTCCATCGCCATGATGCTCTGCTACCGGTAGTAGCAGAGCTCTGCGTTCGCTGCTATCATGCAACATTTCTAATGTTGTACGAATGTTTACCCAGGTTACGCTTACGCAGTACCGTGAAATTAATCCCTTGAGGGCTGTCCATCCCCCATTCTTCGGTATTCCCAGTAAAATTCAAAATATGTCGATGTTGAGAGGACAGCTCCCCAACGGGAGGATTTATTCGCCGACTTAACTAAAGTTTCGTAACTGCCAGCTATCGTAGTCAGTTCATGGTCTTGAATCGGACGCGGACAACGACCAGGAGAACACTCAGTCCAATTTCGGTACAAACCTACTTCTTTCCGTAAACAGCACGCATTTATTGGATCACAAAGGTCGCGTCTGTCACACTCCAAAATGAATGGTTAGCACTTTGAGTGCTTTTCATCGTTGCGGTAGCATTTTCCTTTAACCAGCCCTCACCGATGCCGAGCCAGCCTGATGACCACCACGATACTCCGCACTCGACCGAGCAGAGCACCACATCGGCGCTGCATGCTCTCAAGGAAAAAAAAACTAAGCTCAAGAAGTTTAACAAGCATGACAATCTCGTCCTACAGCGGCAAGTCAACGCTAATCACCGATTCACCCTTGCTCGTGGCAGACCCATGGGCGCCTGGCATCTTCAGCTGATAAAGTGAAAAGAGCCGACGGCTTCGTCAAGCAAGAAATTACGGAGAAGTCAGCCCGAACTCGCTTCAACCTGCTCCTCGAGAATCATCGCACCAGCGAAAAGGTATCCGCCACCGCATCCGGTATTTTCGAGAAATACACGGAGAAGCAGCAGTTCCTTGACGAGCTCATTCTGGTTGTTGATGAGCACGTTCTTGTAGATGCAAAAGAACACTTGCAACGAGGTAGAAGGTTGAGGCGGACGAAAATACAGGCAGACTAATGCGGGATGAGGCGGGCTCGCGCTTCAAAAAGCGTATGGAGCGTAGCTCGGAGCCTGAAATCAACGCTAACTCTCCGCGTGAGCCAACCATTTATGAGCTTCTGCGTGATAACAGTGAAAAGAAAAGTGAGTTGCGCTCACAGCAGTGGCAACAGGAGCAAGAGATGCATCATCGAGAGAGAAATATGGAAATACAGGATCGCTGTTACCAAATTGGTGACTCAAGTGCAGACAAACAGGTGGAGGAAGAGTATTAAGATCAAGGAGCTGAAAGGCGGACGATGGCAATTTATATTTGCATACTTTAGCGAATATCTTAGGTAGAAGGAGCGGTGGTTTCAGATCTCTTCTCCGAGAGCGTCTACTCGCTTCACTCTCTTTTAATACAGATAACAAAGAAGAGCAACCCCACTGCGCTACGTTGCCGAAGCCTTTTCTTCCAACGCAGCTTCCTCAAAGAAGACCCACCCCCCAGGAGAGAGGTCTTCTTCTGGTGTACGTGGCACCATATTGCAACAATCGCAAAGAAGAATGGGAGTTCAGAACCCGACTTGCTCAATTAATAAATGTTTCGAGAAGCTCCAACAGTTGGCAATTTTCGAAGCCTGGTTGTGGGATAGGTACACATAAAAATACCATTTTGGGGGCTGATTAGCAATCGCCGGAATCGTATCCAACAGCCCTATCGCAAAATCTGCCAAAACGGCCTCTGTATCCCACAGCGGTGTTGGTTGTGGGAACCCGTCCTAGACGTTACACTCTAGAATTTTATCATCTAATAATATTTTCGAACATAGGGTATAGAGGTGTTTTTACGAGGAAAACAAATTGCAAAGCCAACGAACTCCCCACTCGCTGACTTCCCGCCATCCGCTCTCTTACAGTCTCAAGACACGTGCGACGAGGGAACGGGCGGGATGAGCAAGATCGACGAGGGCAGGAGCACTAAGGACCAGTTACCGGCGCAGGCACTGAGCACTTGGGCTCGAGGGACGGGCGGCTCAAGCTGGCGTTCTCAAGCTGTGTCGCCTCGTCGTTTTCAGCGTGCGCAGAATGATATAACCTCCGTCGCCTGATATGAATATACATGAACAGTGCTACCCCTTACCACCAACACACAGGCCCGCATGTGGGAAAGAGCTATCCCACAACCCACATCCAACCGACGTCTCGAAAGGTGCCTAATAGATAACTTTAGATGCTGGAACATCTGTTGGACTTGGAACAAGGAAAATCTGGATAAAACTCGGATAGATTACGGATAAATTACCAGCGGATGTTCCAATACTTAGGTCCAGTGGAATAACGAAGGGTCGCGTTGCTCCATTGGAATATATTTTTGGACCAGCGGGAATTCATACGTTTTCTGTCATTTTTGTTCCAAAAACCCGACTTAGTCCAGGACCTAAAGTTCTCTAATGCTGAAGGTACCTGGACCAAACGGAGTCGGCAACTCCTTCAGCTGTTAGCGGTGGAGGTTACAGCAGCATAATGGCTCCTCGTTCCCATGCCCTGCTTGGCAATGATATATCATCACAGGTGATTCGTCTACGCCCCCCCAGTGATTTCAAATCAGTTGATGTTATAACGAAAACGCTATCCGCACATATAGTAACAATCCTCCCTTTCAACATGCACGTCATCGTAGTGATAGGTATAACCCGTGAATATTCCAAATACTGGTTCGACAGGGCTACCAAATTCCCAACATGATGGGCATCATTCCCAAATGGATCATGCAGGTGGTTTTTCTGAAGCAGTGCACAACTTCAACATCAACTTTAATGTCGAAATACATGTTCCAAACCTAGCATGTTGAATGGCCTACGCATACCATCAAATTGCGCCGCTGTCCACACTACATGGTACAGGCAATTGCCGTTTGCTGGGACATCAGTCCCAAACACGTTGACTGGAACATTTCCGGCACAAGATAGACGCTGAAGCCCGCCTCTAAAATTAACGCTCGGAAACGTGCCGCGTGCACTGATCTGCCCGGGAAATCCAGAGGTCACATTCACCATCACTCTGACAGCACGAGAGAACAGTTTTCAGGGGAGCGTTATCAACATCGGCCACCTTTTTTATTTGCAGTTTCGATTCATCAGATTATGAAAGATAGGAACCGATGAATTCTCCCTAACGAAAACGAACGCCTTGTGCCATTTCGTCTGTTGTAACCGAACACCATTTGACAAAAACCGACCATCAATTGAAGGTGCTATCGTACTGGTGAGATGAACTGACATACTAGTTTTACAAATAAATAACGTAGCGCACGTAAGACTAAGCGCACAGTAGCAATACACCCACCAACGGATGCGTTGGTTCCTGATCGTCATAAATTCTCTACACCTGACCCGTGGGACTCATTCCTCAAGTCGCCATGGGCTACAACCCCATAAGGAAAGAGGCTGATCGTGCGGACCCATCAGTATTTCCTCGACGAAGCTCAACAACGGCTGGACCCACTCGGGCGAGCTATACGCGAGCGTGTAGCTACGTGTCTGGAGGCTTCAGAGACCTCGCGGTGGCGCACTGGACCACCCACGGTGAAAATGCGTTCACCTTGACTACCGCCAAGCGCGGGTGTCCTCTAAGGTCGGTAGTTAAAGATTACCGCGAATTTCTTACGGACATCGTTAACAGAATTTAGCGAAACATCCAGCAACCGCTCGCACCATTTGCTCCGAGATAAAACATCTGACTGGTGTGGCCATTCCGGAGAGAACGATGCGGGACGAGTTGGCGAGGATGGACATCAGCTACGTGCGGGAAGAAAACGAGATCCAATGTCAGACTCAGAGGAAAATACAGCCTTTAGGCACGAGTACCTAGCGAAGAATGTATCAACCCAGTCGCGACGTTTGTATCCGAAGCTAACTGAAGTATACTTACACGAAAATCATTGTAATTTGAATCACGTTGCTGGCAATACATGGCTTCTGAAGAATTCGCCTCGTTACATATCAAATGGGGCTGAGCTACGGTATTGCATTATCGGAGCTAGTGCCGTCTCGAGAAAGAACGGTGGCCTGCACGCGGAATGGGTGCCGGGATCAATTCGAACCTGGCCCTCGCACTTGAAGGGCGACGGTTCATCTGACTACAATGGTAATTTCACGGGAGAGATTTTCGAGACGTGGTTCGAAGAGCTCCTCAGGCTGCTGCACTGCCGACACGGCCCTTGTCACAGCCATATGGACGGCGCGTCATATCACGAGGTCATTGAGGACCGCCGAGCCGCCCAGCTCCAAGTTAAAGGCCGTCATGGTGCAGTGGCTCCATGGTCGCGGCATCACGGTGACTATCACCGACTACACGTAGAAGCAGCTCGAGCGGATCATAACCCAGGTAAGCTTATGTATATGCGGTTGCTCGTCTGGATCTCAGCTATTTTACTGACATTCACATGTTGTTGCAGGCGTTACCGTCTCCAACCTGCAGGGTTGCTACTACGGAGCGGAAGTTTGACCACGAGGTGTTGTGTACACCCGTCTATCATCCCAAACTACAGCCAATTGAGATAATTGGGGGGGGGGGCAAGAACAGTATCGCTATGGACCCGGCCTCGTCCGTCGCTGACTTGGGAAAAGATTACCGCTGGTTTAGAAGCTATACTATCGCGTGAGTGACTCGGTGCATACAAAAAGGTAAGAAATCAAGAAATGACGTACCTGGATCAGTACTCTCCACAGCAGATGACACCAGTACCGTCCATTCAGGAGCTACAGTATCTAGCGTCTGCTTCCGACCTTAAAGTGTGAGGAACGTGACTATCAGTGAGACCACGTTCGACGAGTACCACATTTTCTTTTAGTTTTAGTTTCAAATGTTACTATACATTTTAATCATACCGGTATTGGGTATAAAAGCCTTGGTAATTTACCGCAGAAGCAGCTCTAAAACCAACTGTTTGTTCAAAGCGCCGACAAATTTGTCTCAGCAGCACGCGTTCAGAGGACCCAATGATTTCAATTAAGTTTAGTTCTTGGTGCAAGAAGAGCTGATATATAAACTTCTGTTTACTTAAAGAGAGAACGAAGATTTTTCCCATAATACCGATCATGTAGACATAGAAGCGGTAAATCATAAGATATAAACATTAAAAGTTGGTGTATCAGCTCAATTCGCCATGACTATACTCGTGAATGCAAGAAACGCGCAAGGCATTAAGATCAGCTGAAGACATCCCGATAGCCGAGCGTGGTGGAGCGGGATCGGCCAAAATCTGGTTGAGGCTTGATCGAGCTACTACAGCGCCCAGACACCGACTAACGGAGGGGTCCCCATTTGATCCGTGATCAGCTGAACTGTTCTCACCTGGTGTACCCGTCGGCGGGCTGGATCTGCTCTCTCGGGGCTCCGAAGATGCAGCACTTGATGAAGAGTGATCGACTTGGCGAGACGCGCGGATTGGGTTGGAGCAGCGCTGAAATCTTCGCTCTGCATCTCGTTATTGGTCTTGATCGACAGGTATGCTAGGAATCCTGCCAGATCTTCGTACGTCCGGTTGCGACGTACAATTTTTCTCTGATGCCTAGACATTCCTGGCTCTGACTCGTGTCAATATAGCATCCTACCTTACGAGCAAAGGTGGCGTCGATGATCGACACCTCGGATCCTGCACTACGGTTCTCACGTTGTTGATTTTGCTGTTCGTCTTCGCCTGCTTGAAGTGATTACCTGGAACATGATACATCCAGTATCCACGCGGCTCGCCCGGCTGCAGCTCTAACGTCATCTCCAATTCCGACCGTTGATATTCATCAACAGGCCGTAAACTTCCAACCTTAGCCGTACATTTCTCATGAACTCCACATGTAATACCGAAAAGACCCGTCTGCAGCTTGCTAACTTGATCCTTCGGCTTCTTCTCCACAAATGCATAGATGAAAGAGCTAGAACGATCGTCTCGTACCGGGTTCAACACCGGCGAGCATCCTAGTTTAAGATCTTCTCTGCCGCCTCGGGCAAGAGTCCTGGATGTTTGCTGGGGTCAAACCACGGACGGATCAGGTTGTAAAACTCTTCCATCTGGCATTTGCCATGGTCATGGATCTGGCCACAGCCCTGGCATACAAAGAAACAGCGGTCAGAAGGATGACATCGCTTGCCACACTTCTGGCAGATGAGTCGCTCCCAACACCCGAGATCCGAGTTGCGGTACGATCCGCAATGCGAGAAGCGCTACCGGTATTCTCTGTTGAAAAGCGGTCGGTGTTCCTGCGTCTGGTCATCCCCCGCGGTGTCGCTTGGACGTCCAGGATCCTGTACTCTCGGCGGATCTGTAGTCGCAGGCGCTTGTGATTGATCGCTCGCAGCGCCACGTACGCTCGGACGAGTTCCCCGTCGCATCCTGAATCTTCCGGATCTGATCCATATTCGGACCTGACGTCCGCGACTTGGATTGCGCGCACAGCCCTCGTCGGACCTGCTGGTGGAGCTGGTGTTGACGGTTTGGACCGGTACTTGCTGAGCACAGTCGACATCTTTTGTCTGGATTTCGCGCTCTCGCGTGCTTGAAGTACATCTCTTCCAATTGGTCCGCGTCCGCTAAGCGAAACAGCGTAAGTTGATCCGCCAGATCCGAATCCCCTAGCGTCTCAATGAAGTGTTCCACATGCTCAAGGCGAGCTTTCGGGCCTCCGTCCTTGATCTTCAGGCGTGCGCGCATACCTGCAACGTTGAGGCGATTGATATTCTCCAGTGGTGTCCCCTCCGAACGCTTGCGTGAATGGTAATACTGCCACGCTACTGAGACCCCCAATCCACAGTACTACTTCTGGAAGCTCTTAAGTAGATCGCTCCACTTCGTCCACATTGACCGACTGAGCTGTCGGTACCAGTTTCTCGCTGGGCCCGTGAGCAGATCTGCGAATGTGAGGCATTTCTCTTCGTCCGTAGCTTGGTCCCTCGTGAACGCCGTCTTCACCTTGCTGATCCATCCCCTCGCCCGCTCTTCGTCACGTTATTTGTCTGTGAATTCCTTCAGGTCTGAGTTCGCCGAGATCTTGACGTGCTGGACCGCCGGGGATCCGGCTGGTGCGATCGCTGCGGCAGTCGTTCGTCGCATCGTTCCCATGTCGAGGTCATCGGGATCGTATTCCCAACGTTCGGGGTGATCCTGGGATCTCACCGATTCCATGTCGACATTTCGTTTTCCTACCTTTGAGTGAGCGACTCTCTGTCGTGGAGTCCTGATCTCCGGCCGCTCGCTCAAGAACCGCGACATAGCTGCCTGGAAGTATGTTTCCAGGCTGCTCGCCGGATCTTGGGGCGGAGTCCTTGGAGAGACTGTTCGACGTAGTGTTCGCGGCACGCGTTGTCGGGATCTTGACGCTCAAGTCGCCAGCGACGCGTGCCTGCAGCATTACTGCTCCAGACGCTCCTAGAGACATCCGTCATGATCCTGATGAGCTGTCAGAGCCAGCTTCCGACGTCGCCGAGGCATAATGGGAGGATCCCGTGTGGTACTCGGGCGACTGGGCCTGAGCGTTCCTAGGCTCCGCGGATTTAGCTGCGGGCTGCTCGTCATCGAGAGGCTTCAGCAGGCTGAAAGGTGTGGAGTAGCGGCCTCGCAGAAATCTCGCGTGGTCGGTCTCGCACAAGCTCGGCGCGTCTTGATCGCGGTCGCGTCGAGTAAATTACCCGGTTGTTGGAGTAGCGTATCTTCGTAATACAGGCCCAAGTCTTCGCAGGCTTCAGAGTTGGGGGGGGGGGGGGGGGGTTCTTGGTTGACGCTTGTTCCTTGTCGTAGGGCGTCGAGCCTTGGGCGTGCGGCGCTATCTGGCCGGCGTTTCCTTGGCGTTCCCGTCGGGCGTGCGGCGTTATCAGGCCGGCGTTTCCTGGGGCTTGTGTGGCGTTATCGGGTCTACACGGGGGGGTCTTGTGCACGGCGGTTATCAGGCCAGTGCGGTCCTTCGCCTAGGCAGCGCGTTATCGGGCGCCCACCTAAACGGTATACGTTTAACGTGCCTTTGTTCCGGCACGGGTCTGTGGGGGGTCGAGTACCCGAACCAGCAAACGGGGGGGGGGGCGCGATATCGGGGCGGCTCTACTTGCCGAGGCTTGGTGGTTCCCCTGGAACTGTTGAGATCTTCCGAAGAAGGGAGGTCTTTGTGGTTCAGAGAAATTTCGGGACTGATTCCTTACCCTATCCTATGTCCTTGCTACTGGCTATTCTGTCCTACTGCTTGCTAAGCCTACCGCTCTGCGCCTGTCCTTACTTCTGGCGTGCTTGCACTACCGTCCTTCAACCTGATTTGCATGGCGTAATCAAGATCTTACCTCGGCGCGTTTTGGTCGGCGGGGTTTGCTCGGCGGGTTTTGCTCGGCGGGTTTTGCTCGGCGGGTTTTGCTCGGCGGGGTTTAGGGTTGGCATGTTTCGCCGAAACTGGCGCGTGAGTTGATCTATAGGATGATTGCGCGCCGTGCTGGATTCTGGCGCCGTGTTCCACAGCTCGTCACCCATGTCGTACCACCCGTCGAGCTGTCGCGCCCATCAAACCCCGCCGTGCTTCTCCCGCCGCGTCGAAGTCCATCACTCAAGTCCGCCGACCTCCATCCCGGCGCCTTCTTCCTCCGGCGCCTGGTGCGCCTGCTTCCCTCGCGGGGCACTACACCACATTCGTCCCGCTGCCACGCACGCGCACTCCCCAGGTGGGTGTGTCGTCGCAGAACCTGCCCCGCGCCATTTGGCTTCATCTCGACTTGTCTCGCCGTGCTCTTCAGCTCCATGGCTCACCGTCGCGACGTCGACGCCGACGACATTGGTCTCGTGGAGGGCGAGCTCGACACCAACGACCTCGAGGCTGCTGGCTGCGTGGTCTGTGCCCTCGGTGCACGTCGTCCCCATCTTCCTGCCGCACCCCAAGTCCAGCTTCCAGCTCCCGGCACCCACGTCCATGCGGTGCCGGCCCTCGTTGCGGACGCCCATGCCCTCCAGGACGAGAATCGAGAGTTGCGCGCCCAGTACGAGCTCGTCTCGGCTCACAATGCGGGTTTGGCTGCTCACGCGGCCGTGTTGCACGACCGTAACCTCGCCATCTCGCATCGCGCTCGCGAGGGTTACTGTGTAGGCATGACTCGGCTCGAGCAGGCATTCCTCTCTCAAGAACGGGTCGAGCGGGACTACGCCGAGCTGGAAGGTTGAGTGGCCGACTTCCGCGCTCGTGCTGATCGCACGGAAGCTGCCGAAACCCTGCTCCGTGTCGAGCGAGATGCCTCGGCCGAGCAATATCGCGATCTTCAGGCTCAGCTCCAGACGGCGCAAGATCAGGCCGCCGATTATGCCGCCCAGCTCGCGCGCGCCGCTGCTGCGCCTCCTCCGTCTTCCGTGCCGCTAGCGCGGCTATTTGCTGCTCAGGGCGAGCGTGACGACGCACGCGCCGAGCGTGACGACCTACGCATGGCACTCGCGGCCGCTCAAGCACGCGCGGACGCTGCAGAAGCTGAACGGGATCAGGTACGGCAGGGGATGGCCACCGCTGAGCAGCAACGCGATGCCGCCTTCGCCGAGCGGGACCGCGTGGCCCACGTCCTTGTGGTCGCAGAGCAAGCATGCGACGCCGCTCTCGACATGCGGGATCAAGCGCGTGGACTCTCCGCAGCTCTGAGACGTGAGCGAGACGCTGCTGTCACCGCCAGGGATCAGGCTCGTCAAGCCGTGGCTCCTCTTGAGCAACAGCGAGACGCTGCAGTCGCCGAGAGAGATCGGGCCCGTCAAGCTGTGGCTGCCCTTGAGCAACAGCGAGACGCTGCCGTCGCTGAGAGAGATCGGGCCCGTCACGCCGTGGCACCCTTCGAGCAGCAGCGGGATGCTGCCCTCGCTGAAAGGGATCAAGCTCGTCAAGCGG
The DNA here is from genome assembly GCA_033557925.1 of Phytophthora x cambivora. Taxonomy (NCBI): domain Eukaryota; phylum Oomycota; class Peronosporomycetes; order Peronosporales; family Peronosporaceae; genus Phytophthora; species Phytophthora x cambivora. The sequence goes on along the minus strand of JAUCEB010000011.1, from coordinate 8,875,049 downwards.
AGGCTGCCCTTGGGCAGCAGCGGGACGCTGTCGCCGCTGAGAGGGACCAGGCTCGTCAAGCATTGGGCGCCCAGAGGCAGCAGCGTGCCCTGGTTACGGAAGAGCTCCGCGTGGCCCGCTTGTCGCTCTCTCAGAGCCGGGCCGAGGGTGAGGCGGCCCAGAACTTGAACGTCCCGCTACAGGACGACCTTCGGCGCACCAACGCGCTCCTGGTGGCCCACGCCGAGGAGCTCCGTCGCGGCGCGACACGTTTCAACGAGTTGGAGGGGTCAGTGGCTACTGCCACTACCCTCCGTGTGGCCGCCTAGTCCGAGATGGCGCGAGCTCAAGCTGACGAACTTGATGCCACATCTCGCGCGGCGCAGTATCGTGCGGGATGGATATCGGTGCGACGGTCGTCCCAACGGCGTCGAGAAGACGATGGAGCTCAGGTCCGCCGTCTCAACGCCCGGGTCGCCGAGCTGGTAGGTGAGCGCGACTTGGCTATCCGTGAACGTGACGAGCGTGCCACTGCTTGGCGTCGGATGCTCCGAGACGCGCGTCGGGGCCGAGCGTTGGCGCAGCGGGTTCGTGACGAGCTGGCCGATCGTCTTGCCGGCGTCGTGATGGGCGCAGGCGGACAGATTGACACCGCTGGCTTGATCCGTCGGCTCGAGGCCACTTTCGCGGCAGAGGTTGACGCTGCTGCCCCCCCCCCCTCCTGTTGTTCCGGCGTCTGCAGCCGTTCCGGCGATAGCCGCGGCCTCGACCCCTGTGCCGGCTCCCGCTGTGTCGGGCTCGGGTACTCGCCCGGGCTCTTCAGGCGCTACGGCTGGCACCTCTTCTTCGGCCGGTCCTTCGGGTCTCCCTTCGGCTCCCATCCCGCCACCAGCCTCGCCTCTGTCGGGTTCCCGGCGATCCCGCTCTGGCGTGCCGAGGCGTTCGAGTTCTCAGTCACGCGCGTCGGGGCCCTCAAGAGCGACGCCCGCTGCGCCGTCCACTCCTTCTCCCCACCGACGTAGCCGGCGGCCCTCCACGGTGGCCGACACGACGGCTTCGTCCCGCGCTGCAGCGCAGGCTTCTTCCACTACTGCGCTCTCGGCGACCGCCGCAGCTGCGAGGCGTGCCCGAGAGGACGCGGCGCTCTTCGGCTCTGAGTCTTCGGACAGTGACGATCAAGCGCCACGACCTCCGTCCAAGCGTGCGCGGTTGCATGGTCCTGGGTCCCGCTCGTCGTCCCCAGCACGCCCGTCTCCTCGTTCGCCGTCGCCGTCCCGCACGCCTCCACGTCCAAGACCCGTCTCGCGTTCGCGCTCGCGTTCGGCTTCATTGACGTCGGCGCGTTCGGTGCCCTCAGCGGGGTCGGCTCACTCCGCTGGGTCGGCAACTCGGCGTCACCGGTCTCCTGCACCGCCGGCGCGCTCTTCGCCGAGAAGCCACAGGTCAGCGAGTGGGGGGTCCGGTCCCGGCCCGGGCAGCTCGGGCGACCCCAGTGGTGATGACTCGTCTTCCTCTTCGTCGTCCCGCGCCTCGTCGTCAAGCGCCGCTTCCAGTGGCTCGGCAGGGGGTTCGCCCGCGGTTCCCTTCTTCAACCCCGTGATCCCGCCCGCCGGGACTCCTTCTGGCTGGCGGCAGCCGCGTTACACCCCTTGGCCCAAGCGGGTGCGACGCCTCCGTCTCCACCTCATCACTGTGCAGGAATTGAGAGCTTCCTTCCTGCCGCCACCCGGCTGGATCATTCCGCGCCGCGCCTCACCCGAGCCTGCGAACTGGAACCGCGCTCTCGTGACGCCGGCCAATGTCGACGCGCTGTACGCGACTCGGCCGTGGCGGTACCTCGCTCAGACCGCTGAGGCGCTTCTCTTCGCGTCCGGTGATGCAGCGTTCCGTCCGTTTCTGCGTCGACTCGAGCGCCACCTTGAGCAATGGGCTCAAGCCTACTGGGAGTCTACCCACGAGCTCCCCGTGCAGGGCGCGACATGGAAGAGATGGCGTACGGCTCGCAACTCGCGCCGCTCCCACGACGGCGGTCACCTCACCAGTGTGCTGCAGCTGGCGGTCGGGTTGTTCCAGCAGGGGCTAGCGGATATGGATCTGCTATTAGACCCAATGATGCTCCATTTCCCGCCCGCACACACGTCAATCGGGCGGTGGTTCCCCGGTTCGCAGCATGCGACGTTGCAGGCGGCGCTCGACGACATCGATGCGCAGGAGCCGTGGCGTCGGTTTTACCGGACGCCGCTCACTGTGGCCGAGATGGACGCCCAAGTGCACTGCCGCGTGACGCGCGATCATCCTGCCTTCCATGTGCCACGTCTTGCTGATAAGTTCGTCCAGCAGATTTGAAGTTAGCTCGTCGTAGCCTTAAGATTTAACGCGTAACCTTGATTCCATCCTTCGTTTCTTTCCACTTTGTCACATCCTTTTTATGAGACGGCTCTCCGCCGTCCCATCTTCAGCCACAGGCTGGTCCTCCTCACTTCCCTCTCCCAATCCCTCGCTCCAGCCATTCCCAGAGTCGAGGCTTCCCACCGGTCCTCCCATCGGCAGCCCCCCTGCCGACTTAATCACGCCTGTGGGCGCCTATCCACCAGGCCCCGCCGCCTCCGCGTTCTCATGCGACTGCATCACCTCGAACCGGTGGCGTCCCGTGCGCTCGCGCAGGAAGTCGTACAGCAGCCCGCCGCAATTCAGGTCAAGCTCGTCGACCCACGTCGTGTCCGGGTAGCCCTTCCATTTCACTTCGAACTCGCGTCGCGTGCGTCCATATCGCGTGGCCCGCCCCTCGCGTACGTCCAAGATCTTCTCGACCTCGAAGACGTCGTCCTCTAGCTCACGTGTGGCTTCCCAGCTGTCTTCAGGCAAGAGCTCCTCGTCGAAGTCGAAACGCTCCTCGGCCGGCGTCGTCAGCTGCGTCGCGGGTCGCGACGGGAATTCTCGGACGGGCTTCAGCTTGGAGATGTGGACGACGGGGTACAGCTGATAGGGCGTACCCGCCGTCTCGAGACGTATTGCGAACGCGCTGACCAGCCCCGCGACGCGGAATGGCCCATGCCACATATGCGCGAGTTTGCGGGCGTATCCGGGCTTCACCCGATCCAGGTACAGCCAAACTTGCGAGCCCGCCGCAATCTCGTGTTGCGTTGCTCTTTCGGTTTGCCGGCGCGCCCTCTCTTCGACAGCCTCTCGGACTAACTCCAATGCTTGTGCTCTTGCCACCTTGTAGTGTCGCTGGATACGGAGCCTCCATCGCCTCGCCTCGGCGTCTCGGGTCGACGTGTTTCCGACGGCTAGCGTCGTTTCCAGCGTCGACCGGGGATCCCAGCCATGCACCAAGAAGAACGGGGTCTCGTCCCTTGTCCTGTCATGCGACGTGTTTAGCGCGAAGGTAAGGCGTTCAGCGTATTCATCCCAATCGCGTTGCTCGACGTCTGCGATGTACATCTTAATCGCTCTTGTAACCGTCTGCACCATCCGTTCCGCAGCGCCGTTGGCTTGTGGACGATAAGCAAGCGTTGCTCGCTGTCTTTGACCCATGAGTCTGCTGAACGCCTTGAAGAAATCCGGCATGAAGCCCGGCTCACGGTCGTGGCGGATAGCCTCGCTCGCGCCGAAGCGTCTGAATACCGCCTCCTCGTATGCCTCGGCCACCGTCTGTGCGGTCCGTGACGCATTCGCTTTGACCACGACGAACCGTGTGAAGAGGTCCACCCAGACTAACAGCTCTGTGTTGCCTTTGTAGGACGCAGGCAACGACGGGATATGGTCCATGGCAATGACCTGAAACGGGTATGTCGCGACAATATTGCCTGGCGACTCTCCCTGGATGGTTGGCCGACCCTTTCCTGTCTCGCAGTCGGTGCATTCACCGACGTAGCGCTGGACGCTTCTGAAGATCCCTGGCCAATGGAAGTGGCGTCTCACGCGTTGGTATGTGCGACCAATGCCTTGGTGCCCACCTTCCAGACTCGTGTGATAGTGATGGAGTATATCTTCCCGGAGAGTCTCTGGGATCACCAGCTTCATCATCTCGTCACGCCCCTCGGCGGAGTCATCGTTTCTCGCCTGGTAGTAGAGCAGTCCGCTTTCGCCTTCTTCGTACTGAGGCGCCAGCTTCTGGCAGTTCTTCACTTCGCGTCGAGACAGGTCTCCGACGTCGCCTCGGAGATACTTCTTGAGGTTGACGAACCAGACCTCCTCGTCTTGGGCGACGCGGATGCGGTCCAGGCGCAGTCGTTGTACCACCAGCTCTTCTAGGACTTCGGGCGGTCGGCTCCTGCGTGTTGTCGCGCGTGCGGCGGCCGAGCGTGTCGTTACTGCGAGAACTTGCGTCTTCACGCGTCCCGCGTCCGTGGCATTTCCCGTGTTGCGGTTTTCCACGTCGCGATTTTTCGCGTCGAGATTATCTGCGTCGAGACTTTTCGCGTCGAGATTATCTGCGTCGAGACTGGCTGGAGCCTCCATCTCGGGACTCGATGTCCGCGGTCGGATGACTTCCTCCAAGCGGTTCAGCGTCTTCAGATCTTGGATCTCCTCGGGACTGTGCACGTTGCGGCCTCCTTGACGTTGCAGAGCTTGCCCCGCCAGTAGGTCGGCACTAGTGTTCCAGTCTCGCCGTACGTGAAAGAGTTCACAGTGTGGCCATGCCTGGAGGGCGTTCCGCGTCTTTTGCCGCAGTAGCTTCAGTCCGGGTGACTTGCAATCCATCTCGTCTCGCATCTGTCGGATAACAAGGTTGGAGTCTCCGCATACGACGAGTCGGGTGACGTCATCTGAGTTCCTCTAGGAGCGAGCATCCGAGCAACAGCCCGCGGTATTCCGCCTCGTTGACCGTGAGGTCCGTCGCATATCCCGACGCGGCGCGCACGATCTCCCAGTTCGGTAGCTGCCAAATGACGGCACTGTACGCTCCGCCTTCTCGTTTCGCCTTAGCCGATCCGTCGAAGCTCAGGACATGCAGGATCTCGTCGTGCGCCACGTTGGGGATGGGAATGACCGCAATCCGGGATGCCCGTTTCCGTGGGGCGATCTCTTCTAGTGCCGCGTCGACGAAAGCTCGTGGTGTAATGCTCGCGGCCAGCGCGCCGAGGAGTTCCTCTTCTTCCTTCATAGATCGGCAGATTTCCAACTTCCACGGCGAGAGGATTGCAGCCCATTGTGACAGTCGACCCTGTAGTCCCTTGGACCGGAACAACCAGGCGAGCGTCGTATGACGTGTCAAGACGCGGACTGGTTTCCCTGCCAGCATCGTGTAACACTCGTTCAAGACACGCAGCAGGGCCAAGATCTCTTTCTCGACGATGTCGTAGTTCAACTCGTTGGGCTTCAGCGTGCGACTGGTGAACCTCACAGGCATGTACACATCGTCGTGGACTTGCGAGAGCACCCCTGAGATGGCCCAGTCGCTGGCATATACGATCACGACGGATTCTCGGTTCTCGTCGAAGTGTTTCAGCATTGGGGTCTCGGCGAGTTTCGTCTTGAGCACGTCGAAGGCGCGCGTCGCGTGGGTCCACTTCTCTTGTTCACGGGACTCTGGGCGCGTGACGTACTCGTCGAAGTCGGTCTCCGTCAACGAATACAGCGCGGTCGCATACACTGCGAAGTCTGCGATAAACCGGTGGTAGTAATTGAGACTACCCAAGAACGATTGCAGACCCTTGAGCGTGCGTGGAAATTCGAGTGACGTTAGCGACTCCAGGTTCTTTGGCTTCGCTTCGAGGCCGAGTCCTGAGACTCGATGGCCTAAGTAGTCGACCTTGGGCATGCCCCATTCGCTTTTCTCGACGCTGATGGACAAGTGCCACTGCTCGCAGACATCCAGCAAGCGTTCGACCTTTTCGCACAGGTCGTCCCACGACGTGCCCCCGATGAGGATGTCGTCGATATACGACCTCCGTCCCAGAACCGAATGAATACCCGGCTTCGCTGGTTCGCCGTTCTCGAACACGTCCAGAGTGCTGTCACCCGGGGGCAGCTTCAGGAACCCATAGAGCGCGTTGTCGATTAAACGTTGGTAAATTTGCGGAGCGTTGCACAGGCCGAACGGCATACGCAGCCACTCGAACAGGCCGATCGGCGTGATGAAGGCCGAGATGAGCCGGGCCCGGTCTGTCATGGGGACGACCCAAAAACCGCTTGCCATGTCGAGGGAGAAGTACCACAGGTACTTGTCCAAGTCTTCGAGCAAGTCGTTGACGAGCGGCATGGGGTAAACCATCAGCTGCGTCAGCCCGTTGATGAGCCTATAGTCGATGCAGAGCCGAATGTCGACGCCGTTCTTCTTTATAATCGCGACGATGGGCGACGCCCACGGTGACTTCGACTTCTGGATCATCCTCGCGCTCAGCAGCCCCTTGATCAAGTCAGCAACCTTCTCTCTGAACTGTGGCGGGAGTTTCCGGACGCGTTGCGCCACGGGCTTTGCGTCGCCCACGTCGATGTCGCAGACCACCCCCAGGGCGGCTGGTGGCAAGGCGTTTCCCTTGCCGATCAACCACTTCCGCCGTCTCCAGATGATTTGGCGTAGCCGCGTTTCTTGTCTCGCGGCTTCCTCAGGGGGGAGTCCTGTCGGCATCCCGACCTTCAAGTCCTCGATCTTCACCTCGGCGGTCAGCGAGAGATCTGGCAGCACCGCCATCTCCGCCTCGAGATCTTCCGCGAAGAGATCGGACCCCTCGTGAATGAGAACTGCATCGTCTTCCTCCTGCCCCTCAAACTTCGGCTCGTCGAGTTTTGGCTCGTCGGGTTTCGGCTTGACGGGGTCTGGCTTGACGGGTTCTGGCTCCGGCGATCTCTTCACCGCTGCGTTTCCAGCCACAGCTGGAGGCATGTCGGGTTCACCTTCCACCGCCCCTTCGCCGTGGTCGTCGGACAGTTCCACCGCCTCACCTACTTTCGGTGTTCTTGCGACCGCCGCCAACACTGGGGTCACAGCGCGTCGCGTCCCGAGTCGCCTCGGTTCCGGGCGCAAGATGGCCTTGGGCGTCGGATATGAGGGACGATCCGTCATCGGCCCGTCGGGTTCAGCTGGGATCCAGTTTTCTTCCCCATCACGCGTCGCGCCGTACGCCACATTCTGCCACTGTTGGTATCGAGGGGAGCCCAGTCGAACAAACCCGCGACTTCGAGGCTGGCCGTCGGACGGCGTCCACCACCCTAGCGTTTCATGTGTGTCGAGGGTTATCGACGCGTCTCCAATGTTCGTGACGCGTAGGTACGTCTTTCTTCTTACTCTCCCTTTGACAAAAGTCGTCACCCACGATTCTGCCCGTGTTACCCACAGGAATGGCGCGTTTCGATCCGGTCTCAGCGGGACTTCGTGTGTGTCTCCCGGCTCGAGTCTCACAGGTGCCTTGACGTTGACCGGGCTCATTTGTGTGCCGTACAGTGGTCTTCGTCCGATCATCTGGATGTGCACCTCGTCGGGGAGGCACGCCGTGCCGTCCGCAGTGTCGATGCGCACCCCAGCTGGCACCATGAAGTTCATTTCCAGGATTGCATGTTGGCCGACCAAGTCACCGACCCACAGGTGCATGTAGTACACCAAGTTCCCCGCCAAGGTAATCTTGACTCTGGTTCTCCCTACCGTGTAATATGTCTCATCACGAATTCCCACACATTCTTGCGTGATCTCCGTGTCAATCAGGCAGCCTACCTCACGAGCAAAGGTGGTGTCCAGGATGGACACCTCGGCACCTGTATCGAGCAAAAACACGGCGCGGTGGTTGTTCAGCTTTCCATGAATCTTGGCCTGCTTGTACCACTTGTGCGGCGCGTAATCTTTCCAGTATCCGCGTCGTTCTCCTGGTTGCAAGTCGACTTCGTCCAAGGGTGGTTCCCGTGCGAACTCGTCGTCCGGTGTACGTCGGACCGCCGAGATTTGCGGCGCACGTTCTCGCATGGGGCACTCCAGGTTGGTTTCACATGTATTATCATTCAGGGAAGTCCGGTTCTCACTAAACGCCCCTCGCGACTTCTTGGTCACATATGCATAGACGGAAACAGGTCGCTCGTCTCGTACTGGTTTCCAAACCAGCGAGCGGCCTAGTTTAACATCTTCTCGGCGGCCGGCGGCAGCATTCCCGCGTGTTTGTTCGGGTCAAACCACTGGCGCAATTGGTTGAAGAACTCCTCCATGGGACATTCTCCGGCTTCGTGCAGGTCACCACAGGCCTTACACACCTTCAAGCATCGCTCCGTCGGGTGTTGGCCGCCGCACTTCTGACAGGTCAACATCTTCCAGCAATCTCCTTCAGCGTGGCGACGGGAGCCACAGTGGCGACACCGCGGGCGGTCGCGTCCCGAATCATCAAGATCGAAGTTGCGACGCGCCTGCTCTCCCGGCGGGGCCTGCCCCGCGACGAACAACTTGGCGCGTTCCTCGTCTTCTTCGTCCTGGTCGTACTGGCGGTCGTCGCTGTCGCGACTTTCGCGTTCCGAATCGTACTCGTCCTGTGCGACGTGGATCGCATGTACAGCGCGCGCCGACGGGGCCGGTGGGGTCGGCGCCTTTTGGCGGAACTTGTTCGAGCCGAAGAGTGTTTTCTTCTGGTGAGCCAAGCCACGTTGTCGGGCGCGCAACTTCTTTTCCAGCGCCTCCGAGTCGGCGACTTCCATCAGCGTGAGACGCGAGGCGAGTTCGGCTTCTTGCGTGTTCAGCGTCCGGATGAAGTGTTCGACGTGTTCGCGCTTTTCTTCCGTCGTTCCATCAGCATATAGAACGTTGGCCCTCAGACCCGCGACGTTGAGCCGGTACAAGTAATCTAGAGGGGTCTCGTCGGGGCGTTGGGCCGCGTGGTAATAGCGGCTGGCCATTGACACGCCCTTGCCGCAGTACTGTACGCGGAATTGCTCCATTAGCTCGGCCCATGATTTCTTGACCGTCTTGGGCAATTGGAGGTACCATTGGCGCGCTGGGCCGCTCATCAAGTCGCTGAACTGCCCGCACACATCTTCACCCGTCATCCCGTCGCGTCGCGCGGCGGACTTCAGCCGGTTGAGCCACAGCCTGGCTTTTTCTTCGCCGGCGTCCCGTCCCGAGAACTCCTTCAGCTCTGAAGATGCTGAGAGGCGTACACGAGCGAGACGCACACCGCCGGCTGTCGCCGACGAGATGGCGGCTGTAGTTCTCGGCGCTCCGATGTCCAAGTCGAACAGGTCGTCGGGATCTTCGTCCGCGCGTCGAGCTTTGGGCTTCGTCGAAGAGTGCGAGCTGACTGACTCCATTGCGACATCCGCTGCCTCATGGGGTTGAGCCGCCGTGGAGATTGCAGCGGTGTCGGCGTGTGCGGTGCTCATTACGGTCGTCTGCATCAGCTTGATGATGGAATCTCTCAAAGCCGTGGGGAGCACCTCTTCGGCGGGTTTTGTCACCTCCATGCGCGCGGGTGCTGCGGATAGCTGCATGGCGCGCGGCGGTCGGTTCATCGGCATGCGCTTGGGGGATTCGAGACTGCTGTCGGAGTCTACGCTCGATTGATATCGAAGTAGAGGCGAAGGCGTGGTCGTCGACGTTTGAGCTGGGCCCGCCGAGGGACCCGGCGCATTCTTTCCCGTTGCGGGGCTCGTCGCGGCTGGCTTGACTGATCCAGCCAGAATCGTCAAGGGCTCTTGCACGACGCTAATCGCTCGCAACCAAGACTTGAGGTCCCAGTCGCACAGCCTTTCCATCTCGAAAGCTCCCAGCACGAACCCCGAGTCACGCAACATCTGGAAGAGGGTTGGCGCGGCGTAGGCGACGTTGGTGAGACTATCGAAGTCTGGCGCCACGAAAGGGCCCGTGAAGTCGCTCATCAGCATGGGCTCGAGGAAAACCAAGATTGGGTCCTGCTCTAGCAGACGGAAGAGCTCTGTCCGCGCCACGACATACCGCACTTCTTCGGCGGTGTACTGGCGTCCCGCGTCCTTGCCTTGCGGCTTGGACACCGACTCCTCCGCCGAGTCCGGCGCGCGCAGCTTCATCTTCTTCTTCTTGGACGACTTGCGCTTCGTGGCCGCCTTGGTGGTGGTTGTTTGTTGGTCGTCGGCCTTTGCAGGCCTCCGACCGGTAGGACCGCGACTTGCGTCGGGAGCCGTATCGGGAACGGCAAACTGTTCTTCGTAGCCCTCCGGGTCGTCGCTGGCCCCGTGGCCTGTCGTGAAGGTTCCCTCAGAGCTCCACGACGCGACAGGTCTCTCTCTGTGCTCTCTTGCGGTCGGCGACCTTCCAGCCGACTGCGCACCTGCCTCCGATGCCTCTTGGATCGTTAGCCCGTCATTCGAAGTAGTACTCTCGGGTCGCGGCACCATTGTGGAGTAGCGGCCTCGCAGAAATCTCGCGTGGTCGGTCTCGCACAAGCTCGGCGCGTCTTGATCGCGGTCGCGTCGAGTAAATTACCCGGTTGTTGGAGTAGCGTATCTTCGTAATACAGGCCCAAGTCTTCGCAGGCTTCAGAGTTGGGGGGGGGGGGGGGTTCTTGGTTGACGCTTGTTCCTTGTCATAGGGCGTCGAGCCTTGGGCGTGCGGCGCTATCTGGCCGGCGTTTCCTTGGCGTTCCCGTCGGGCGTGCGGCGTTATCAGGCCGGCGTTTACTGGGGCTTGTGTGGCGTTATCGGGCCTACACGGGGGGTCTTGTGCACGGCGGTTATCAGGCCAGTGCGGTCCTTCGCCTAGGCAGCGCGTTATCGGGCGCCCACCTAAACGGTATACGTTTAACGTGCCTTTGTTCCGGCACGGGTCTGTGGGGGGTCGAGTACCCGAACCAGCAAACGGGGGGGGGGGCCGCGATATCGGGGCGGCTCTACTTGCCGAGGCTTGGTGGTTCCCCTGGAACTGTTGAGATCTTCTGAAGAAGGGAGGTCTTTGTGGTTCAGAGAAATTTCGGGACTGAGTCCTTACCCTATCCTATGTCCTTGCTACTGGCTATTCTGTCCTACTGCTTGCTAAGCCTACCGCTCTGCGCCTGTCCTTACTTCTGGCGTGCTTGCACTACCGTCCTTCAACCTGATTTGCATGGCGTAATCAAGATCTTACCTCGGCGCGTTTTGGTCAGCGGGGTTTGCTCGGCGGGTTTTGCTCGGCGGGGTTTAGGGTTGGCATGTTTCGCCGAAACTGGCGCGTGAGTTGATCTGTAGGACGATTGCGCGCCGTACTGGATTCTGGCGCCGTGTCCCACAGCTCGTCACCCATGTCGTACCACCCGTCGAGCTGTCGCGCCCATCAAACCCCGCCGTGCTTCTCCCGCCGCGTCGAAGTCCATCACTCAAGTCCGCCGACCTCCATCCCGGCGCCTTCTTCCTCCGGCGCCTGGTGCGCCTGCTTCCCTCGCGGGGCACTACACCACAAAGGCTTGGACCGTCCAGCTGTCGGTTGCACTCCTACGATAGGTTTGAACAGGTTGAATAGCGTCGACTTCCAGGTAAAAGAGATCATCGGCGTCGACCGCCCCTGCTGTGAGGCCGACTTCTTCCTGCAGACGTAGCAGATCCACAGCAGCGTCTAGTTTATTCTTTGTAGACAGCGGGGCTTGCACAGGTCCCGTGAGGGATCGTAACAGCTTCAGATGCATGGTTCTCATCACGGGATCCTCGCGCAGAAAGTTGTTCAGCTCCGCGTGTAGGTATGCCATCTCCAGCTTAGACCATGACCATGTGAGTATGGTTTGATCTTCACTTTCCGTGTCTGGTGCTGTAAGCTTCTTCCTTGCGGCCATCGTCTTCTTCGACGCAGCACCTGATGACGCGAGGGTGGTGGTGGTGGAAGAAGATTTCCTCATTTTTACGAGCGGATCTTCATCCGGCGGATCCTGACGCACGTCAGGATCATCTGCCGTGGCATCGGCCGCGGGACCGTCACATGCAGGTTAGCCTGTCGCAGGCTAAACTCCTCTGGCATTGCGAGCGTAATTGAGGTGGAGCGGATCCGTTAGAATATCTAAGGATCCCGGCTCGCACTCACTGCGCCCAGACACCGACTAACGGAGGGGGTACTCCGACGGCCGTGTTGTTGCTGAGTGGTTCAGATTGTGTACCCGTCGGCGGGCTGGTACAGCTCTCTCGTTGACACGAGATGCGCACTTGATGAGCGGTGGGCGTCCTGTGGGGACGTGAGAGGTTGGTGGATCCACGCGTGTATTCCTGTGCACGGGATCCGGAGGGGGTCGGCCTTGAACTACTTGAGTAGACCTTGTGGATCCGCAATAGAAATGCGTGATCCAGAGTCGTTCCTTTGCGGTTGGTTCCTTGCTCCCCTACGGGGTTGTCCTTCTTCCTTTGCGTTGCTTGCCGCCTCCAATAGCGGGAATTATAGGGGGTTGAGTGCTCGAAGGGCGCGCGCTGCCTGGCCAAGCTATCCAGGGACTGCCACGTGTTGCAGGAAGATAACCAAAATACACTTGATCTAAGTATGGGGCCAATGTAAATCCCCTATACTAAGGTCAAGTATGTCTTCCAGTGGAAAATCGGTTCTGATTTAAGTGTTAACCTGATCCCTTCCCCTCGGGCTCCCTGAGCCTATCATATTACCTATATCTTGATCTAACTATAGACCCGGATCATCCCGATCCGGATCGGGGATCAGGATCCTCCTAATATGGGACATCCTCAGGATCCGTCCCATATCTTAACTTTACGGGACATCCTCAGGGTCCGTCTCATATCTTACCTTTACGGGACGGTCCTCTGGATCTGTCCCTGATTGGAGCTTGCATGTCGCGTAGTCAGGACCATCCATCTGGGAGCACTTCCGCATCAACTGCTGATCAAGCTCCCTCATTCTCACTCTGCAATACCACACTCAAGAGTACTTGGGTACTATCGGAAGAGATAGGTCTTCACAGCTAACTATGCTTATGGACACACGTATTCTTAATCTAAGTTAAATACACCTACGCTTCTTCATACACGTGCGCACACGTGTAAGTTAAAGTATTGGGCTAGGTAAGCCCATTACACCTGGTAACACTTTGTAGCCCGTCCAACGACCGTAATTACGTATCGTATGAAATACGACACGGGGGCTGAGGACCTGCCTGCGGACACGAGTATGTCCACTGGTAGCCCGAACATGGGTGCAACACATGTTGCATGAGAAGATCGTCTCCATCTGGCAGATCCAGAGTTGGATGCACTCCAACGACTGCCGACGACCATTGGAGAAGCGGCACTAGCGACGATGTTGCGCACGCTATCACCAACAGAGCAACATGGGGTTGATCTGGGTTTCATCATGAAAGAACAGCGCGAGGCCGCTGCTCGCACTACAGTGTCGACTCCGTCCACACCGCGCGTGGGGTCGTTGAAACTCCACGTGACCAGCTATGTTGGAAGAGAGGGTGAGCCTCCCCTTCGTTGGCTTGTCGATGTTGACACGGCCATTACGGCTCGACGTATCGTCGACCCGTTGTCGAAGGTTGCGTTCGCCATGTCATGTCTTGGCGGGCGAGCAAGGAGTTGGGCGCACAGACGCCGACTCACCGATCCTACGTGCTTTAGGGCGTGGTCGGGGGAACGATCGTCTTGGCTCTGATCGTTTTCATCAGGCCTAAACCTAAGCAAATGTGGTCGGTTGGCTCAGCTCGTCTTCGTCTTCATTGTGTAGCATACACACTCGTTCTCGAGCCCGCCCACCGCACCTATGTACTCGGCTGCCTCTCCACCCGACGCGATGCTCGCAAGTATTGCGCTCCTAGAGGAAAGCGCAGCTTCTCTTCTCCATGATCAGAGTGGTGCAGGCGAGCTTGTGTCTGGCAGTGGATTGGCCAGAACTGCAGCGAGAAAATCAGCGCGGACCGAAGCTTCCTCAGAAGGCACTGGTCAATGTGGAACTGCAAAGTCGGCGGCCAGCTGGAACGACGGCGATGTCGAGGAGCTGTTTCGCCTGCGCTACAAGGAGCTGGATGGTCGCTTCAAGAACACGAAAGATACAAAGCGCATCAAGTTTGCGTGGTCGGTGCTAGCATCTACGTTGTCGGTGAACCAGAGCAAGGTGTTCACTGACCAGCAGTGCCAGGCTAAGGTAACTCCCTATACAACTACCTGTGCAGCGCAGAGCACTTATTCATTGCAGAATCTTAACTGTAGCTTATCGATTCGTGCAGATGAAAAACATGAAGCAGAAGTGGGCATCAGCGCGGGCGGCTGAAGGCCGCACAGGTAACGATGGTCCTATCCGCCGTCCGAACCACTACTCGACTATGAAGGATTATTGGGGGGAGGTCACAGGCATGAACAACCGCCCACACCTGAGCACAGAAGACTCGGACACAATTGCTGCAGCTGGTGGTAGCGCCAGCGTATCTGCTGCATCACCGCCGTCTACCCCAGCAGCAACAGGAACCACGCCACGCCGCACTATTTCGGCCACAAGCGGTGAGCCGTCAACCAAGCGCGTCAAGCGCACCCAAGGCGAGTGCGTAGAGGCTTGTCTGAGTGCAGTTGCAAAGGGATTTGCGAAGGACCGGAGGCTCTAGCCAAAGGCCTTGCAGCGGCACAAAGCGGTGGAGGCGACGGACTAGCTGCAGCAGTCCAGCAGCAAACAGAGATATTTCGACAGCAAAGTGAGGTTGCCAACGCTCAAAATACACAGCTCCTGCTACAAATTCAGGCCCAGAGCGAGCAGTTGAAGCTACAGAATAACAATATCCGAGAACTATTGGATTTAATTCGTCGCGATACAGCTTCTAACTAGACACCTAAACTAGTTCAAAAGCTTCTGTAAAAGCCACAATGGATTCACGCTTTCTTGCACCAACTTCTCAAAGAAAACTTGGAGTCTTATCTACGAAGCAAACACCATTCGTGCAGCCATCGTTTTCGTCGCTTGTATTACCGTCCTCTTGCCCGCTGTCGTCTTCGAAGAGTGTATCATCGTTGATATCAAGCATAATATTGTGCAGCACCATTGTCGCGGCAAAAATATCTACCGCTTTTTACACGCTTTTCGTGTTTAGACAGCAGTTGACAATTCTAAAGCGTCCTTTCCAAAGTCCGAACGCACACTCTACCGACATCCTTGTTCTCGAATGTAAATAGTTGTAACACAACTGCTTGACTTTCACAATGATTGTTCCGCAGCTGTTCCTCTTTGGCGTGCCTCCCCTCATCCCGGCGACAGCGATGAGATAACAGAAGCCTGATCCGGGCTGCCGGTCCCCATCTGCAATCCAGCCGCCCCCGAGTGTCTCGCAAGTGCTGTCCCTCAAGCGTAGGCCTATGTCGACCGACAGAACTGCGAGAAAATCGCTCATAGCATCCAGGTGACCGGTGCGGAGCCTGCTTATGAAACCTGTCGCGTGATTGGCCTCCGATACGTTGTTGAGAACATCAAAATGTGAGACGCGCCAACGCCAGACTAGTAGATAGTGGGCGGCTCCTATGCTCCAGCAGGATGCAATCATGCGGTCCACCACATCCCCAACTACTGCGGCTTGATCTAGCGGTAAGCCAGCGAGTACTTTGCCGGTAGTTCGTAGGATGCCATCATGCATCTTCGGGAGTGCCAGCGTAAATATAGCCTCCTCGTATGATGTTAGTCGCAGTCCCATTGCCTTCCATCGTGAGATCAGGATCTCTCGCAGTAGTCTTGCGGCCGCGCACTCCCAAAATATGTGATAGAGGTCCATCCTGCCTATCCGTTCGCATCCCTTATGGAGACACCCCAGTCCCGCTGTGACGGGGTTGAACCCCGAGATAGCATGCAGCTTGACCCGAAACAGATGTTGCTCCCCCCATGGGTTCAGGTCAGACAATAAAATATGCTATTGTATTGCAGACTTCACTTAGCCGTAATAATGATTGCAATATGAGTGACCCCAATAATAAATTATTTTAGTGGAGCGATACCATAATAATGTATTGACCAACATGTTTCACTTGATATTTGTATGAGTACGAAAAATCCGGAATAACTTGGGCTGGCAAAGCTCAATAATAATAACTGCAATATGATGTCATCCAATAATAAATAATTGTAGTGGAACAATACCATAATAATTGTTTTGATATTATTTTTTCCGACCCCTGCATGGGTTCAACCCCACGATCCGCCACTTCCAGACTTTCCGGCTAGAGACTCTTCGGACTCAAGACTAACCGGACAAGAAAGACACGACCCGGGGGGGGAGGGGGGGGGATTTGGAAGACCCGAAACCCCCAGGCCATACGATCTTCAAGTGAATTTGAAGGGACTCCGAGCAACGACCATGAAAGAAGCGCAAGGTGCACGTTTGCCTGCAGCGGGAAATGGAGAGGCAGCAGCCGGACGAGCAAGCGAAGAAGATGCAAGTGGACAGCGGATGTACCAAGACGGGTGGAAGACGGTCAATAACCGGCGGGCGGATCCTCGAGGAGAACAAAGCAGCGACAACACGAGAATGAAGGGACCCGCAAGGGGGACTACGAGCAAATAACGGAGTCCCGCCAAGACCGCACCGAGGAAGCAGCAGTGGTAGCAGAAGACCGATGGAAGACTTCAGAGAAAGCATGCAGCTCAAGGGGATGAAGAGGACGACACGGAGGGCAAAGCCGCCTTTAAGCAGTTAAAGAAGTATCTGTTACAGGGGGCGAAGCAAGAATACGTGCTCCACACGGTAATCCGACTAGGAGAGCTAGCGAGGGACCGGAGATTTCAGCGTTGGGTGACTACTCAGCAAACAGAAACACCATCGGAACAGCAACTCCAGCAGCTCAAGCTGGAGTGGCAAGATGAACCGACGGAGGCGCAGAAGAAGCAGTACGAGAACCTGAAGAGCTATTGGGATCTACGACAAGCTGAACACGGAAGAGGACTATGCAAGGTGGTTCATGGGTGGGTGTTGGAAGAAAACCTGAGTAGAGGTGAAGTGGAGGCTCGGCTGCACTTCCGTCATCTCCAAGGAGGGAGTGAACCGGCGGCTGTCGACCTAAGCTAGAACAGAGAGGGAAGTACGTACTTGGGAGCGGTCAGCAGAGGGCTCATGCAGCATTCGCCTCTCAAGGAGACGGAAGAGCAACAGAGAATGCGGGAGCTATGTATGCGTCCAGTGGAGCGAGTACTGGAGTTGAGGCAGAGAACAACAGAAGAGGATCGAGCATTGGTAATGATCTTAACACACGAATTGGAACTAGCCCGACCTCCTGCTTTCCTCATCCAGTCTATGGATGCAGAAGAGCTGGCAGTATTTACGGACTTGTTTCACGCGATCGAGTACCCACTGTACGCGCACCTAGCGCCAGGGCAGAGATTTGGCGAGGACATGTCGAGGGAAGCCCTATTGCGATACGTCAGCGCTGGCAGAGAAGCGGCACCGCAGCACAAGCAGGAGATATAGGACTTCAAAGGAGCGCTCTCCAGAATTACTTTGGATGCCGGAAAACGACTCATCACCGTCACTTGCAAGGGAAAGAGGTCGGCAGCAAGGTGGATCGGATGGAAGATGCCTTTTGCTGCGAAGTCGCTCCCGCTAGTCAACTACAAGCAGCAAAGAGAGAGAGAGCCAAAGAGACAAAGGCGCTGATACAAATGGACTTCTACGAGTTCACGGTGGCAGAGCGCAAAGGGCAGCTGACTTCTACGGACATGTATTGGCTGCTGACGAAGAAGTTAAAGCTGCCGGTGCAGGAGATGAAACATCCTGAGGAGTCTCGTTCTTCAGGGGTGAACGATAAAGAGTGGAGAGTCACGGTCAAGGGAGCGGCGGGCCCGCCCGGACTTCGCAACAAGACATTCGTCCACATCGACGACGTGGATATGGTGATCCATCATCATACAGTCCATGCAAACTGGCCGTGTCGAACTTGTCATTCACCCGACCACCCTACCAAAGCATGCAGAATGCCGGCAGGGGAAACAGCAGCTCAGCAAACTCGGTATGACATCCAACTGCAAGGAAAGCCTCCGACTAAGATGAAGTTGAGACAGATGGAATTTGGTGACGAAGAACTGCCGACGACTATTGAGCAATTGCAAATGCTGCTGCAGAAAAGCAAGCTACCGGTCGGGAGCAGCAACAACGAGCAACAAAGTGAGGTGGGTGAGCCGAAGACGCCCAAAACGAGAGCAAAATCGACAAGCAAGAGAGGAAAGCAGGTGAAAGCAGAGCGACCGGAGCTGCCCAGTGAATGGGCGATGCATCGACAGCCTGCATATGTGCGGACCGAGCCGAACCTAAGTCAAGCCACTGAACAAAAGGGGGATTCTGAGGAGAGCGAGGAGGAGATGAAAACAGAAGAAAGAGCACCATCCTACCTGCGAACAGTTACCGATATACCGTAGGCAGCTGTAGACCATTCGCACGAACAGCAGCAACAAGCGAGTACAGCACTAAAGACAATTAGAGATTCGGAGGACGATGCGATGATGTTTGCACAGGACCAGCATGAATGCATTAGGACCAAGGAGGGCGAGGACAACGGGCATGACACGAGGGACCAGGCCGACAACAGGCGGGGACGCTCGCCGACGAGACGTATATTGAAACGAGGTGCGATAGGGAGAACTCGAGAGCAAGTCAGTCACATGGCGCACCAGCTGCAAACAGAAGAGGATCGACAGCAACCCCAGATGAGGTCTGCCTCCCCGAAGAGACAAGCGCCGGATCAGTGGGATCAGGACACTTCGATACTCCGCGAGGAAGGGCCGAAAAAAGTGAAGATAATATCCGCCAAGGAAGGCATCAGTCGATCCCTCTCACCAAGGAAGAGTCGCGGTGGGTCCACCCAGAAAGGAGACAATTCGCCCCAGCGCAAAAAGACATCGGTCAAGGGAGACAAACCTGCACAGCAACTGTACATGCACCAGTACTTGCTCATGGCGCCAGACAGCCCCGCAATTGAGCGGCCGCAGACGCAGTCGGACACGGAAAGGCACATGGAAGAGAACCCAGGTGTCAGAGCTGAGGAGGTAGTTCACATGCAAGAGCTGCTTGAATCAGAGGAGGAGGCAGAAGGCATGGAGGAAGATCAATGGACTGAAGACCCGGACGCTTGCAGGATAGTAGGCTCTATTCCGTCAAACGATGCTGGGGCGCCACTGAGCACATGGTTGGCAATACTCGGGGGATCACTTGTTGACGTGGTGGCCAACGGTCAATGCGGCTGGATGGCTGGATATGCGGTCCTACACAACGCGGAAGAGGACACCAACCGGGGGCGTGTTAGAGGCTGTAAACGGCTTTAAGAAAGAGATTATCAACGGGATGCTGGCTTCACTCGCGGATGAGGTGAGAACACATCCTGAAGATTTGGACGTAGAACTGGAAGCAAGTGGAATACGATCACTAAAGGAAGCCACACAAGAGGTGCGAATCTGCGCCCATGCAAACCACTACATTGCACAGCGAACCAAGTCGGTCAACGCGCCAGTACCCAAACACTTCTGGGTGCGCCCCGCACACTTAAAAGGCATCGCGATCTACGCAAGAGAAACGATATACGTACTGGATGTCAACGCCGATGAAACAGCCAGAATGCAGGCGTACGCGTACCAGAGCATCCGCCTGACAGATGGCGACTTCTTCGATTCGGGAACGGTTACCCCGCTGGCAACTACCAAGGCAATGGAGCTGTTACAGGACATGAGAGGGGTTGGCATTCTACCACGGGTCATGGTGCTAAGATGGAGGGACATGGGTAACCACTTTCAAGCAATAGTTTACGATGCTGCAACACACGAGGAATACGTCAAGAAACGGAAGGTTATGCTCTCGCAACGAAACGAAATCATTGTCAAGCACGGCGGGGCAGCCTTGGACTACAATCAATTCGATGCGGAAAAGACAGCTAAAGCAGCAGCCAAGAAAATACGGGCGCTGAGAAGGGCAGCCAAGTCCAACAGCGGAACTGCAGAGCAAAGGGCGGGAGAGGGCTCACTTAGCACTTCGGAGAGCCTGGAGACGGAAGATCAGGAGCAGATGAGGGCTCACGAACGAGTGGGGCACACTGCCAAGGCAGACTCGGAGGAGATTAACACATGTGCTACTAGCCCGAATGCAGCGAGGGAGGAGCTAACAGCCAGTAGCAACGGATGATCAGAATCAGACAAGCCCAGAGAAACCGGAGACGGGCAGCAGGAGGAACTCAGCAGAACCCATGGCGACAGTGACCAGTAGGATCGACGGAAAGAGGGCTTCACCAAGTGCATTGAAGCTGACGCAGCCCTCAATGACCCACTACTACCAGGCAGTGACGGCAGTGGATAATACGAAAAATACAAGGAAGGCGTTCCAACGACACGGACGCAAGTTGAAACAGCAGAGAAGGAAAACTGAAAAAAAAGGACAAGCACAATCAAAACTCACCAGCAGCACCTACAAGACTGCACATTGGGATTCACCACGGTGAATGTGAGGGGATTAGCTACACACATGAAGCGATTAAGTGCTAAGCTACACGGGCTCAAGGAGCAGCATACTAGGGGCCAACGGGATGTGACATTCCTCCAAGAAACGCACCTAAATCACGACGAACATGAGGAAGCAGGAGCTCAATACACAGCGATGTGGGGTTTCAAGCGAACAACAGCGAAAGAACTCACCTACTGGTCATCTGGAGAGGACAGAAGAGCGGGGGTGGCAATACTGCTGAATCCCTACGGTGCGGTCAAGCATCCGGAGCCGTGGGGAAAGGAACACTGGAGCGAACACCTAATCCTGATCTCTGGACTCATAGGAGACAAAGAATTCATCATGGTGAACATATATGCTCCGTCTCACCCAGCGGTGCGAGTGCAATTCTTTAGAAAGTTAAAGAAAATCGCTTTCCCAGAGGATGCTACGGTCATATGTGGAGGCGATTTCAATTGCGTGACGGACCGCGCACGGGACCGCATCGGGGGCAGCGCAAGGAATGACTCGGGGGCTCGAGAACTAAGTGGCTTCTTGGATAGGAATGAAATGACAGACACTGGATACTACAACATGCCAAGCAGACTGACTCAAAAGGAGCTGATACAGTACGCAAACAAGCACCACACACACCGGCACAAGAGCGCGGAAGGTAATATTGGCACATCGCGATTGGATCGCTGGTACATCGCAGCGAAGGCCAAACACATGATCAGAGGAGTAGAAACCGAAGAGTCTCCGTGTGCTGCAGACCACAAAGCAGTGCTATTGGAATTACACTTGCCAAGCGGAGTCATGAGGTCAATCAAGCGACCGAAACTATATCCAGCACCAGCCTACGTACAAACTGCCATGACCAGTCTTGTGACAGCGCGGCTGGTGGAACTACAATCCCAGCTCCAAACAACAAAGGCGGCAGACACAGCAAAGGCGTGGGATAGCTTCAAAAACCATGTGAAAGAGGAAATGCGGGCGCTCAAGAAGGAGGCCAAGAGACGAACAAATAGAGGCTTCAGACACAAAATCAAGAAACTGAAGAAGAGACCGGAGGAATGTGGATATGCAAACCAGGAGAGTGAACACTCCAGGAGGGCAATTTTACAAGAGTTGCAGGAAGTACAGGAGAAGCGGAGGGTCTTGCGCAGAAGATTAGCAGTGGGGCGAAACGCGTGGAGCTCACGAGCAACAACCAGACATTTTATCGACGGATCTGCACCAAATTTGGCGATAACTCCATACCCACACTGGTTAGTAGGGTAGACGGGCTGCAGAGGGCACTGCATGACAAGTCAAACACTCTTGCCGATAGCTGGGAATCGGTATTTAACGGAGCCGCAGACGCCAGAGAGAACATAGAGGCATATGTGGATAGAATATCACAACAATGGCAGCAAGTAAATTTGGACGACATAGACGCCCCGATCACGGATCTGGAGGTGGAGGAAGCCATCAAACACAGCAAACGAGGCAAGGCGTGTGGCCCAGATGACCTCGGGAATGAATGGTACCAGGATCATCGGACCACACTGGTACCCATATTGACACGAGTGTTAAATGACTGCATGACGGAACGAAAGACGCCGTCGACGTTCGTAGACGCATACATCTTCAGCATAAGCAAGAGCGGCAACAAGAGTAACCCGCTCAATTATCGCCCTATCGCCCTGCTAAATACTGACTACAAAATATTTACACGGATATTGGCCTGGAGGGTGAGGAACCACATCACCGAGTTAGTACATCACACCCAATGCGGTTTCACCCCGGGTCGAACGATTCACGAGGCAATAGATCTGTACGAAGCGGCCAAGGTGGTGTGCAGTGAGGGAGGTGAGCTGATCGAGGCACAAGTGTTGCTGTTAGACTTTGCGAAGGCATATGACTCGCTAGATCGCAAGTTCCTGATGGAGGTGCTGAAGCGCAGAGGGTTCCCACCTAAATTCTGCGCGATCATAGAGGTCATACACAGCAACACCACGGTCCGGTTCATGGCCAATGGCCAGTTATCCAGGGCGGTACAGGTTACCAGTGGAATCAGGCAAGGCTGCCCTTTGGCGCCTTTACTTTTTATCATAGCGGTGGACTTGTTGTACACGGAAATTGAGATCACCAAGGAACTAAGCGGAATTCCACTGGACGCGAACCACCCTGATGTGCAGCTTAAGGTGACTGGATACGCCGATGATACGGCCATCTACATAGCGAGTAGGCGCATGCAGCCTGATGCGATTGCGGCGGTAGCGCGCTTCTCAGCGGTCTCAGGCCTGAAGCTTAACGTGGCGAAATCGGCTGCAATCAGTTTGGGGGGGGCACAATGCAGAGGAACAAAACGACGCCGCCAAGGAGGAGGTTGAAATACCGAGTGTGCATGACGGGGGAGGGACAGAACCTGTGGAGGAGACAACGGAAACTCGCTACCTAGGACATATTGCGGGATCTGGCTGCACTACCACAACGGCGTGGCAGAAAGCGTTTGCAGCGCTTACAGTGCGACTGGCGCTAGCTGAGACGAAAACGAATACAGCAGCACAGCGAGCGATGATTGCTTCGGCAATTATCATCCCCAAACTCCTATATGTGGCACGGCACGCATGGCCGACAGAAGAGCAGGTCAAAGAGGCCGACTGGAGAATAAGAAATTTTATCTGGAATGCGAATTTCGCGGTACCAGCCTCCCCACCAAGTGGCTGGATAAAGCAAGTCCTGGCGGAGCAGAAAACAAAGAAAGGAGGGATTGCCATGCCTAACATAACCATGGAGCTCATGGCGATGTGCTCGGCGATGGTTACAGACTGGGGGTTCACGGAGAATGAACAGAAGCGCAGAGTGGGCGAAATATTACAACGAGAACCGGCCGCACACCTGACTGGGAAGGGCGGGGCCCCGAAGTACGGCCTAGGACCGACATCATGGGTGACTGGGCGCCGATGGGCACAAGCATGGATAGCATCACGAGCACCGGACGCAAAAAGCGCAAGGCCAGGAGCACAGGCGATCGGAGAACTCATGAGGCCAAGGAACGGCCTCACCACAAAGTGGACCAAATATGGGCTGGTAGTGCAGTGCACAGGAAGGTTGAGATATAAGATGAGGGCAGTAGCGGAAGAGAGGCGTGAATTGTACGGAGACTTCATACCAGCAGCAGCAGCAGTGATCCCACTACTGACAGTAGGGCTGTGGAATGACGTGGGCACTCCCACCAAGTGGAAGGATTACCGGAAGGTAATAAAGTGCGGCTATGAAAGCTCACTGCAAGACTTGATGACAGTGACGATAGACACGGCCGGGCAACTTGTGTGTAAACCGACACGAGCTGTGCAAACGGGAGTCGGCAAGGAGGCGGCACTTTTTAGAGAATTGTGCCTTAACGTACTTGCTTATTACCCGGAGTTAGCGTGGGGCAAGGCAGACCCGGGGGTCGTCGCAGTGCACCATCAGTTGGAAGACCCACACCACATGTTTGAGCTAGATATGACGAACGACAAGATACTCAGACATACGTGGTCATCGCACGAGAGAAGTGCTGACTTGAAAACGGAGAAAGGCGGGGTCGCACACGCAGCTGCAAAGTTGCTAGGAGTGCAACCACGCACGGTGTGGGTGGTCCCCCATCCATGGACCACACAATTCAGACCGGTGTGGGCCGGAAAACGACGCTGGGCTGTGTCGAGGAAGAAGCTACGCAGTCTGATGATGAGGGACAGAAGTGCACAAGCGGAACAGACGAATAAAACCACGGAGGAGAAGTGGAAGCAAAGCAATCCTGAAATTACGAAAGCATTACGGAAACTAGACTGGAACACCATAGCTAAGATGGAGGGAGTGACGCCCTATCAGACGCAGACGGTGCAAAGACTGAAGGCTCACAGGCTGCGCCTATGGACAGGTAGAGAAGACGGGTACAAATGCAAACGGCCCGAATGCCGGAGTCAAGCCTTGAGCGGGGTGGCTCACCTAATTTGGCAATGCCCAGATGCCCAACGGACATGGACGGCAATGTTGCTGCCATGGGGGATGATTGCGCGACCACAGCATGGACAGCCAACGCTGGGGACGGAGGAGATAGATCAGATTTTCACCTTCAAGCTCAAAAAGGTGCCCAATTGGCTGAGTAAATGGGGACAAGATAACAACTTCGATCGGTGGGAGGTGATAGACGAGATGGTGGGAGAGATGTGGTCCATCAGCTGTGCAGTGACGACCACCACAATCTGGAGATGGAATGTGGACCGGTGCTATGGATCGAGCACCGGTAAATGAAATATTGATGACGTCGTAGCAGGGGTGTGTGGCAAAGTCAAGGAGGCAATGGAGAGATATCGGATAGGCCTCTATCCACTCACGGTTGAGTCCAAACTGAAATTGGACGTGGCAGGTGCTGTTATCACCAGATGGGCACAACTAAAGATACCTGACAAACCTGCGTGGAACATGACGGTGGAGAGAGTTGGCTTTTTTGACGGTGGCTCCAGGGGAAACCCGGGAGCGGGTGGCAGCGGCAGCGTGGTGCTCCAACGCGGGATGGAAGAGGTGAATTTCGCGGTAGTGTGGGCGACGGCGCTGGGGAGGCCGGACACAACGAACAATGTTGCAGAATTTATTGGACTGCACCGATTGTTGACCAGAGCAGTGGAGAAAGGTTGGAAGGGAATGCATGTAGTGGGTGATAGTGCAATGATACTGGGGATGATGCGGCAGCGAAAGCCGCCGAAAGCCCGAAAACTACAACATTGGTATCGGGTGACAAGACGATTGGCGGACTTATGCGAAGCCAACACTTGGAGCCACCACTACAGAAAAAACAACAAGATGGCTGACTGGTTGGCCAACGAAGCGATGGACTCCAAGAGGAGCACGGAATGGGCGGCGGAAGTATCGGAGACAGCGATGCGCATGCACATGGAAGTGAGGAGTCTCATGGAAGGAGACATACAGAGATGGACGGAGGCAACAAGATCTAAGCCGGTGAACGGAGGCACAGCAAGGGCGTAGTTGACGGCAAGCCAAATGGAGAAATTACGGAGACGGAGGAAAAACGGGCAGCGAAAATGCTGTGTAGTGAAACTTGTGTGTATTAGGATGACAAACAGGAATGGTTATTAGAGTTCAACGCTACAAGGCGGAAGTAACACAATATACCTCACCCATTATTATTAGAACCCCACGATCCGCCGAACCCGCCGCCAAGTCAGCTTTCGGAGGCCTGCGGCGGCCTCGCTACTGAGTTGGTCCCATTTTCCTTGGCGCTTCGCACTCAGTGCCAGCCCTTGTACCTTCAACTTGCCCCCAATAAATGCCTTGTATTTCATCCGCTTGGTTGCCCACCTCTTGTTGCCTGCCCAAAGGCAAACCATTCTGGCTAACCGCGGGTGTGGATGTATGCTATTGATCTGAGTCGTAGCATCAGAGTTGAGAGCTCTCTGTGAGAGTCCACCTGAATTCCGGGAGCCGCATTGCTGGTCACATTATCTAGAATTTTGAACTGCCTGGAATGGTTTACGCCCCTGTGTATGGGCTGGTGATCTGTCGCACTGGTGGAGTATCGAACAGCTCCGGTATGAGTCCCAGGCTGTAGTAGCTGTGGGTAATTCAGTAACAGGAGTTGGATAAGGTAACAGATATGCCGTTTGACCGTCTTGGTCATCCGTGGGCATAGAGCTGTCACCAATTGCCTCCGCGGTGTCCACTTCCAGTGTACGATGTCCTTCAGCTGTGTGCCGGAGTAGCATATGCTCCAGAGCCGGGATTTCGGGTTGGCCCTCATTGTCCTTTTAAGATACATATAATATATACACGAACTGCACGAGCTCGGGCTTGTTGCGACTTGTCATGGTGCGGAATGGTTCTGCAACCCTTCACCAGTGCACGCAACAAAATAATATGGAGGCGTCGTTTTGCAACCGTGACTGAGTTTTTGTATGGGATTTGGGTTGCAAAACTCCTCGGTACCTGCTAAACGCAACCACAGTTGCAATTGATACGCCGCCTTTTCGGCGCAGTATCAGCAACAATCCTGGTCGATACTGGGCAACCGTCCAATCATCGACCAGCGATGCGAGAAATACAACCCCGGTTGCAAATGGCTGTGGCTGGTAATGTTCTAATACCGGCAAGTTTTCCGAAAAGACTGTAGCAGTTTTAGGTCATTTAGAACACTTTTAGAACACTTTTTAGGGACGTTTTAACCGGCGCCTGCGATCTGGCGGGTAGACGATCTCTCGGAACCCCGAGGCGACACAGCCTCGACTCGAGGCCAACCTCGAGGACCTGTGGTTGGCGTACTTGGTGGCGACGTGCAGCGCGATCGGCTGCTGTTTGAGGGACTTCATGCAGGCTAGATCGATGACCTTGCCGTCGTACATGGCGAGCAGTAAGGTCACGAGGCCTCGTCGCGGCGCTTGGCGAATCGGTGCAGCGCCGTGTAGCCTGATGCGTCGGGTTTGTACGGGTGGTAGGTCATTGTTGGCCATGATCATTTAGTACCCCAGGAAGGTTTATTTGAGCTCTCGATAAACGTCAACTTCAAACGGGTCAGTACTGTGCATTCCTGAAAGAGAGTGAGTGCTGTACCCAACTGAAGCACATGGGACGGGGCCAGATTTCCCCCCAAACTTTTTGTATCGTATCCGTACCGTACGGTATACCCGGGTATACGCTGTATACCAAATTTTCCCCCTCCATTCATTTTAGCATCGGGAGGAATCAACCACAGCAAGGAAGCCATGGCGCCCGACCTGCGCGTCAAAGCTGCGGTGCGACCGCCGCGACAGAGGGAGCCGAGTGACAGCGAAGAGGCGTTCGACAGCGATGAGGAGTGGGTGGACTCGCCAGAGGAGGGGGCTGACTCAGCGGAGGAGTCGTCTAGTACCAGCCGCTCCACGTCCAAGCAGCGCCGGTCGGATGCTTCTGACCACCCCCATGTGACCCAGAGCGACGAGCAGCCCGTGGTGTTGGCGCCTCCACTCGAGAAGTTCGAGTTTCCTTCCTGGGATGCCTTGGATGGCTACTTGAAAAGCTATTCGGCTGATACATACCAAGCAAGTTTTGACGTACTGGATACGATAGCTGATGCAGTTTCAAATCTTTCTAACGTGTTGATTGTTTTATCTACTGCGTGAAGAGCTTCCGCGTTCGCACCAACAACAAGGTCGCGGCGAGAAACAAAAAGATTAAAGATTCCGAGTCCACGAAGCCGCTTGTGCCTGAGGAGTGGGTGTACTACGGGAAGACGTACGTCTGCACGCACGCAGGGAAGTACAAGTCGCGTGGCCAAGGCAAGAGGAAAAGGCAGCAATCGAGGGCTCTCGAGTGTGACGTGCAGGTGTGTACTGTGCTCAGTTGGGCTCAGTTGGGCTCAGTTGGGTGCTTAGTTGGGCTCAGTTGGGTTCAGTTGGACTCAGCTGGGCTAAGATGCGTTCGATTGTGTGAAGCTGGTTGCTGGTTGGTCACCCGCGAGCTTACGGAGCTCGTTCTTGTCTCGTTTAGAGATCAATGCGTGCGTGCAAGTGGCCGATTCGGCGGCGGAAGTACCTACTTTTGTGCTCCGGATTACTACAGTCCGATTGGAGCACAACCATCCGCTGACTAGACATACGTTCGACAATTATCCGCACAACAGGACTGCGATCGAAGCTGAAGTGGTCGATACTGTCAGCGAGCTTGTGAAAGCCGGAGCCAAGAAGAAACGCATCCTACAATTTATCCACGAGAATTCCAGTTGCAACCCGATCATCCAGGATGTGCATAATTTGGTCCGAAAGCTGAAGAAACAGAACCACACGGCTCCGACCCCCGCAAAAAGACTGAAGCAATGGATGACCGAGTTCTCGCAAGAGCCAGGGAATGTGGGTGAAGTATTCGTCGACTCCGTGAATGATAAGGTATGAAGTCTATTGATGCTGCCGTTTAATCTTGCTTTACCTGACTTGTTATATTGTAGTCTATCGCTACTTGTATTACACTGCAGACTAAGCATATGCGGGATCTCTTCCACCGTTTTCCAGAGGTCGTCATGGTCGACGCCACACACGGCACAAACCTGTCGAAATACAAAGTCTTCTCCATTATGGCACACGACGCATTCGGCAAGGGCCAGTTTGTACAACATGCCGTTGTGCAAAACGAGCGCAATCCAACGCTTTCGACGGCCCTAGAGGAATTCAAGCGCAATAATCCTGCGTGGAGCCGCGTCAAATGCATATTGATCGACAAAGATTTTGGCGAGATCGGCGTGCTGAAGAAAGCTTTTCCGGATGCGACGCTGCTGTTGTGTCAATTTCACGTGTTGAAATATCTGCGGGAGCAGATTGCATCCCAGGACTACGGCTTCAACTCTTGGCAGAAGCAGCAACTGGATGGATTGATCAACCTGCTGGTGTATGCGAAGACTGAGAGGCAGTACTTGCGACTGCGCGAGTACATGCGCCATATTATGGATGTCGGGACTGGCAAAGTGCCTGGAGAGATTGAGTTGGGCACCGGTCGGGCTGAGTTGGGCGCAGTTGGTGGTCAATTGGGCACTGATCGGGCTGAGATGGGCACCGGTCAGGCGGAGTTGGGCGCGGTTGGTGAAGGACGTGAAGATTTCAAGCACCCATTTGAAGCTTATTTCGTGAAAAATTGGGACGGCTGCCGTCAAATGTGGTGTGCGTTTGAAAGGCAGAATACGTGCACCCTTGGCAACAGCACGAATAACCGTCTCGAATCATCGTGGAAGCAGTTGAAAGATCTCGTGGACTCTTTCATGCACGTGGACGAGTGCATTGCGTCGATTATGGTCTACCAAGCGCAGGAGGAGAAGAAGTTCCTTAACACGGTCTACAAACTATCTGTCGTGCATCATCCGAAGTACGATCACGAGATGGAGTTTCTATCGAAGTTGGTGAGCGAGCACGCGTGTGAGCTCGTGTACGAGCAGTACAACTTTGCGACAACCACTGCGAAGTACAAGTTTAATGAGGCAGTCCCTGACGTATACTTGATTCAGTGCGCTTCAGATGATGAAGACGCGTTCGATGAGCCGCTCAGCGAATACTTCGTCACGAAGTCGAACTGGTCTTGTTCGTGTTTGTTCATGGCTTCGCGGTTGTTGCCGTGTCGTCATGTGTTCTTTATTCAGAAGGCACTCAATTTTGAGAACATAATTCCCACCCACCTCCTGAATTCGCGTTGGCTAGTGTCGTCGCTTCGTGTGGAATCTGAGTTGCCCCAGCTGCCTGGAGAACCGTTTCGTGTGTCCGAAGTGTTGAAAGAGTCCAATACGTGTTGGGATTCTAACCGTAAGTTCCGTGAAGCAAATTTCGTGGCAACTTCTATTAGTGAGCATTTAAGTGGGTTGGGAATGGTGGAGTACAGGGTAGCGATGAAGGCTTTGCGTGGAGTTGCTACAATTTTCAAACATGGCGAGTACGATACCATCCCCGGGGTATCTGGCGATCGTGGATCAAGTGATGTGGACGTGGACACGGCCAGTGACGTCAATCAACAGACATCAGAATGTGAAGTGGTGACCGAAGCGGTGGAGGTACAAACTACAAAGGGCAGCCCGTTCAGACCATTACATACTGCTAGCCAAAGTTTGGCGTCATCTTCTTCGGTAGAGAGCACTCAAGTTTGCACAGAACCACAGGATGAGGCCACGGTTTGTGACGAGTTGGGCTCAGACGACGACAAGATGGGCACGGGTTGGGACCAGTTGGGAGCGGAACCGACAGATATGTGTACGGGTTGTGACGAGTTGGGCGCGGAACCGACAGAGATGGGTACGGGTTGTGACGAGTTGGGCGCAGAACCGACAGAGATGGGTACGGAAGGCGAGGCGTTCGGTGTTGGAAACGCGCCAACTGCAGAAACTGACGACCAAGGACCGACACTTGCTCTTGCAAATTTAACCGACGATTTTCAGATCGTGAGTCCGCCAAAAGCCAGGGGGCGCCCGAAGAAAAAAACCGCAGGCTGTCAAAGCAAAGCGGAAGCAGGCGGTCGCTATGGTACAAGACGATTTGGACATGCATGAACGCCAAATGAGTCTATTAACAGTTTACGAACTACTGGATGGTGTCCCTACCTACAAGTCGTCACACGAGACGCTCCTGCAGTTCAAGCAGTTCATGTTTGCTAGTAAGCCAAAGCCCCCCATTGCACACGAGATAGCCAAGCTCCCTCCCACGAAACCACTGATGCGACCAGAGGAGGTGGTGCGAATATTTCCCATGGAATTAATGAACAAGTGTACGGCTAAGGTCACGGCATACCAAGCAAAAAAGCAGGGAACTTTGGAGATGCAATTAGCACTGGAGATTGTTGGCGTCGGAGTATTCGCAAACTCTTCTGTAGCGCTCATGAGAAAGTGGCACACGGCCGCTAAAACCGTGAAGAAGATCAAAAGAGCTCTGGCTTGGATTGCGCAGTTGGACTTTACACGTTACGGAAACTCTAGTTTCTATATCGAGGAGGATCCCACTATACCTACGCTGTTGGAAAGCCTGCCAATTTTGTCAACCGAGTATGCAGACATGGTGGACTTGGCTGCGAAGGAAACCCTTAGCGCTCAAGTCATGCAGAGGATACTGCATAAACTGTTTGACGCGGACCCCAGCATTCGAGTGATTGACCCGTCAAACCTAGGAATTACAAACGGAGCTATTACGACGGAGAGTGAGCATTTTAAACGCGCGTTGGCAGGTGCTACCAAGAAGATGAAAGTCCTCTGTCCGATTAACTGCAACAACAGTCACTGGTGTGCTGTGCTGATGGAGCTGGAAAAGGGGCGAGTGTATGTCTACGATTCTATGGCGTCCTCCTACGCTACCAGTGTCCGTGCCGTGGCACAACTGCTGATCACTATGCTACCAGACGATGTCAGACCCAGTTCCCGCTTAGTGACCCACGATCCAGGCCTGGGCATTCAAAGTGACAGTTACAACTGCGGCGTGTGCGTCCTGCTGGCCTTTGAGATGTTTTGTGGGTCAGAGCCACTCGGCCACCTCGATAAGAAGACTCTGCAATGCATGCGCTACCGCTACTTACGCATGTGCATGAAAGATGAAGGGTGTAGCAGTAGCTAAGTGACAGCGAGAAAAAAGAAGGGAATGACAGTAGCTAAATGAGTGAAATTGATCATGTTGCATCTAACTATGTTTGTTGAGTGGTACGCTTGATCTTGGTGGGGCTTGGCCACAGGGACATAGGATCACTAGGTCCAATCGAAGCCCGTGCTCCAGCAGAACACTCGGGCTTTGGCGTTGTCAGTGACAGTGGTGACAACTTGTCACCACTTACACCCCAATGTCTAGCCGCTCCGGCTCTTTTGCATCTTCCGGCTGTACATGTATAGTGTATAGTATTTTACGCCGGCTCTCTCGAGTTGGGGCTCTGTTGGGCGCAACATGGGTGTCAGACGTTCTCAACTGGGCACTGTTGGGTGCTGGTTGGGCACGGTTGGGTGTCATAATTTCATTCTGTCTCGTCCCATGTGCACCAGCTGGGTGCAGCAACGAGTGCCTTCCTGAAATTGTATGCTAATAGTAGTAATACTACTAACGTCCTACTACAGTAGTAGTACTTCTATTGATTCATAGTCGGAAAGTAGTAGTATCATCGCAACTGATCCAGAAATATCACTACTATTACATACCAAATTCTGGATGCAGTGCTCGCCGAGCACACCAAAAGTAGAGAAGCTATTGTGCATCAATACAAATTACAACTACCAGCGGAACAACGACACAAAGTGGATAGACCCTCGGCTATAGTTGTTTATTAAACCAAAGAAAATAAAAAACTTTTGAATATTGAAGTATTATTAATAATACTGGTGACGTTGCTAACCAGCATCTTATTTTTTTTAAAGGTTTGCAGAATTTTTTATTTTAATTAAAGGGGTTATTAAATGCGGTGTCAATCAACCCAACGCAAACGATGGTTGCTCTTGTATTGCTCGCCCGTGACTTGTAACGCAACAAGCGCTGGCGAGTAAATCGTGCAACTGAGCTTAATAGTTTTGGTCTTGTAGAGGTCTCAAGTGGAGTTCCCGCCTAGAGGGAGGTCTTGTAGAGAGAGGTCTTTCTCCAAGGGACAAAATTGGAGTATACTCGGTTTTGGACAAGTTACAGTGCTGCGGTGCCAAGCACAGGTCTGTCGACCTGCGAATAAACGTCCACCCTTATTCTCTGTAGGAAAACAATCTTACACCTTAAATAATCCCAGCGCTTGTTGTATCGACTTATTGATGTGCGACCCTAAACGAGCAAATTTGGTTCTCATCTTGCAATTCTAGACTCGGGGCAATTTTCGAAACCGCGTCAAAGCACAACAAACGAAGTATGAGCTGTGCCATGAAAGATTAACATGAAGGCAATGAGGTCAAGCGTGAGCCACGTAGCGTGTGTGGGAGCTCCACTGATTAAGTGTGATAATGAAGCTCGAATAAGAGTTTTCTAGTGAGATTATTTTCAACTTCAGGAGTTCGTTCCTTCAAAAGTATTACTTGTAGAGTACTATAGTACTGAGCTGATGATACGTGAAGACGCGCTTGACTCATACCATTAGTATTGAATACCGCACAGTACGCTAGTAGTACGGTATTACCGAGGTATACTATTTCAGCAAGCAATACTCACTGTACCCCTCGGGGATTACTACATGTATTAACCTTGCGGGCTTTCCACGGCGGTGCTCAACTGGATGTGCCGCTGTTCGTGCTGGGGCAAATGTACTGTCAGGTTGCGCTTGGATGTACATGTAAACAACGCAAACATTGCTTCCAGTACCGGCACGGGTACTTGCGCATGCGCATGCATGCGTTGTCGGTACCCGACCTACAGCGAGCCCGCAATGCGGGCGAGACCACCAATTGGTTTGTTTGCTAAGAAGAAAAATATCTGGCGGTCAAACCCATACAAACACCAAGATAGCAATATATCAAAACCAATCATTTTTGTATTTGTATTGTTTGTACGGAATAACTTATTACTGCAAAATCTAAGTTATTATAATGATTATTATTGCAAAAGTTTGACGGCAGTACAATTATGTACTACTATTTTATTTTCCATGCCGCACGTGCCCTTCGGGTGAAGCCCGAAGTATCGAGCCAGCAGAATACGAAAGGAGGAGGAGAAGGATCGGTCATGGTATTTTAATTTTTAGATGTGTCTTCTACTACAGTACTACAGTATTAAAATAGAAGACACATCTAAAAACCGACGTAAAGGTTAAATAGAATGGTCTGCTAACTCTGAATCATCAACGAGGTCTCAAATTGAGACTCTCAATCACGGACTCGAAGGTTTTGGGTATGGCGAAGCATCCTGGATGCTGCTTGTGGACATTGGATTCAACAGTTGCCAGTTGCAGGTTACTCTATTAATGCTGACTTTACCCCAGCTGCTTAGTACTTGGGGCATCTCGGATCGCTGTCGGCGCCAAAGTCCTTGCAAACCTCCCGTCCAAGCGCATTGATGCCTTCAACCACCCAGAGCCTGTAGTTGGCAAACACAAATACCTTGCCCGGAGCGAACGCAAAGTTGTTCGACGTCTCGCCCAGGTAAATTTTGCCCAGAAACACTCCCTCGGGGTTCCAGACGTGCACACCGTCGCCACAGCCAGCCCAGACGTTGCCGTCAGTGTCCGTGTGCACACCATCGGGAATTCCACTGTCTGCGAAGGCGAACATGCGCTTGCTTCCGAGGCTCTTGTTGTCGATGATGTCATAGGCGTAGATGGTGGCTGGACGACTGAGGTCCAGGTCAGACTCCTGGGCGCCGGTATCAGAGACGTACAGCGTCTTGTAGTCCGGCGAGAACTCGATACCGTTCAGTTGCACGAAGCCATCGGCGACAACCTGGACAACGCCTGTCGAGGGCTCAAAACGATAAATGTGCCTTGGAAGCTCGGGCTCCGCGCGGAAGTTCTGAATGTAGCCGTACTCGGGGTCCGTGAACCAGAGGTCACCCGTTACGGGGTGCTGCCTCACATCGTTCAAGCCGCTGAAGTTGCGGCCGTTCATGCCGATGATCAGCGGCTCGGACTCATTCGTGTTGACGTTGACGGCAAGAAGCTTGGCGTAGGCCTCCAGGTCACCTTGGTCGCACCACACCTGCATGGGGGGCGTAGAGTTCTGGTCGGCACCGGGCGGGTAGTAGGACGAACCACCGTTGGCCATGGTGAGGTCCGGGAACTGGGTGCTGCGAATGGAGAAGTCGTCGAGGGAGACGACGGTCATATTGATGTTGTCCGCAATCGAGATGTAGTTGGACGAAACGTAGAGGGAGTTGTCTTCCTTGTTGTACACACCACCCTCGTGGAAGGCTTGCCAGTTCAGGTCGGCGACCAAGCGCGCAGTAGCGTTGTGGCCGATGACGTCTGCAAAGGACGAGTCATACGACAGTAGCGAGAGCGCGGGGTTGGTGGCGTTTCCGGCGTAGATGGAAGCGAGGTAGTCGGCACCACCGGTGGCCAGGGCGTGAAGGTCGACGTCGATGAGCGACATGTTTTGGAGTCTTGGACTTGTTTAGGCTGCGAGAGTCTTGGTGGGAAGCAGGAAAATTGCAGACTGAAAGTGAGCCCACTCTCGGCTTCGGTCACGAAGTTCCACGAGTTTGGACTCGACTGGGCTGTTCTATTCAAACAACTGTACGTGTACACCGGATGTCCCGCAAGCCCAGCCAATTCTGAGCATCCTTTCGGTCGACAGCGGACTCGAGTTGTCTAGAAGTGGAAATCTGTACGAAATCTGGCGCGGTACATGTAGATCCTACGGGAATCAGTCCAATAAGCCTGTATTTTAATACATCCCCTGACTAATTGTCTATTTTATGGGGATCATCTGTTGCCGGCTCTTCAAACACGACTCAGATGGAACTTCAGTTTGTTACAGACGCTCCGCTCGCCCCTGGACCCCAAGGCGGAGAGATTGTGTGTGGAAAGTAATACATACATGTACTGCTCACCTCCAGCGTTGCGAGCCTGGACTCCAGGTACATGTACCAGTAAGCACCGCTGCTTCAGGCAGCCTGAAGCAGCGCTGAATCAGCCTACCGAACACTGTGCAGCCTTTCCATGACAGCAAATGTTTGTCCTGTGACGTGTGTCATAACGTCGACTATTCCCAATCCCAGCCCTTATCCCACATTAATACATGTACCCAATTGTGCATGTTCCTGGCGAGATTCTCCGTCTCTCCTGGCAGGAGTCCTACCGGTAAGGAGGCAGGAGATA
Organism: Phytophthora x cambivora; assembly: GCA_033557925.1. NCBI lineage: Eukaryota > Oomycota > Peronosporomycetes > Peronosporales > Peronosporaceae > Phytophthora > Phytophthora x cambivora. The sequence goes on along the minus strand of JAUCEB010000011.1, from coordinate 8,839,551 downwards.
CGGAGAAGGAGGCCCTCCTTGCATTCATGGAAGAAGATCGATGATCATGGCTGAATTCATTAAATAGGGATGTCCTCGAAGATAGCGTAAACTACCCCCCGTTTTCCACGGGTGAACCTCCATTTACCTCCCAATACAAACTTCAAGTAAAATCACATTGTAGGATCTTGTTGCTCCGGTTGGCCGATCGGTCGATCCTATAACATAGCCTTTCAGCCCTTTTGGCAAATCGGGCCACATACGAAGGGTTAGGTTAATCCGACACTTTTATTGTGGACGAAGCAGCAAATTGAAGCTCTATAAAAGTTTTATCCAATCAGATTGCCCCAACTCCAAGTCCTCCAAAAGGCCTTACGGAGGTATCTGCGCAGCGGCAAAAGCCTGAATGGCTGGAATTCGCCGAGCCTTTGTGGACTTTTGCAGCTACACGAGAGTTTAAGATGACCTACTCAATAGACTTGCGTTGGAGAGGCATCGTGCTCATGTACGTGTATTCTGTTGACATCTCAACTGTAGCTAGCGTTTTAGGAGTGTCTGCACGTAGTTTGAGTCGCTGGTTTACAAGATTTCGCGCTACAGGAAATGTCCTGAAGGACCAGCCCAGAGCAAAGACGTCACGCTGGTCAAGGGATGTGTGTACATTTGTACGCCAGTATGTTGAAAGTCACCCTTGTTTCTACTTCGAGGAGCTACGCTGCGAACTTCGAGCTCAGTACAAGGATACACTCAACGTATCGAACTCGACTATTTGTCGGGCTCTAAAATTCGACCTGAACCTGACTAGAAAGGTCCTGACAAAGAGGGCGCGGGAGAGCATTCCAAGAGAGCGTCGAGAATACGTGGATCGGCTTCTGCCGTACTACAGCGGCCCCGACCAACTCGTTTTATTGACGAGACGTCAAAGGACGGCAGGTAAAGGTACAGAGCTGTTTCTTAATGGGTTTCCGTATAGGACTAATTTTGTTCTCGTTTTTTCAATAGGTCGGTACTTCGACGCTATGGCTGGTCGGAACGGAATACGCCAGTTCAAGTGTCCGTTCCCTTCAGTCGAGGGAAACGCGTGTCCATTTTGGCTGCGATGGACGTGAGGGGCTTTTTTGGTTGGGGGGATGTGGATGGCACTTTTACACGTTTGATTTTTCACAATGTGTTCAAGGAGAAAATCCTCCCACACCTCAATCGGTGGCCACTGCCCCGATCCATTGTGATCTTGGATAATGCCAAGATTCACATGTATGAAGAGCTGCAAGAACTTATTCACGCAACAGGAGCATTGCTCTTCTTTTTGCCGCCTTATTCCCCGGATCTGAATCCAATAGAAGTCGGGTTTTCTCTTCTCAAACGGTGGATTCAACGGCATGCGAATATGGCGTTTCGCGAAGACCCGCTGGCCGTTCTTAAGGTTGCGATGTACGAGTGCACGCGGAAGAAAGACGAAGTCGCCGAAAACCTCTATAGTCATTGTGGCTACAAGGCAAACGAACTAGCTATCCAGATCTAATGCAAAATACAGTCTTTATTTAATGCTGCATTTTTCACTCCTACTGCTCCATAGCTTCAGTCCGTTCGTCCGAGTGCTCTTGATCTTCGATGTTTACCGCCGGCATTGGCGTCTCTAAATCAGTAGGCGGGCGAAATGGCGGTCGCAAACTGTAGCTCGGAAGTCCGAGTGCTTCGCGAAGGTCAGCGACGTTCACCAGCAGCGGTACCGGGACGCCGTGAAGCTGGACACGGATCACAGCATACTCGCTGTTTGCCTGCTGTTGCTCCGCCTCCGTTGCGCTATCAATCGCTGCTTGCTGGGCGTCAATGTGCTGTAGCTGTCGGAAAGTCGCGCTGTTGGGCACTGTCAATGGCGCCCCTTCTGGAAGTCGAGCTTGGGTCACCGCCATATACCGTTGAGATGCAGCGCCGGCTTGAACGTCATGGCCGCGAACAAATGCTGCAACGCGTGGCATTTGCTCTTCGATACGCGCAGCAGTAGCACGCCGCAAGGAAGTCTGCGCGTCAGGCTTGGGAACGTACACGAAAAGCTCCAACTCGAACCCGGCTTGCCCGGTGCGCCGCAGCCTTGCCCGATGCCATGCTTTCTCCAGCTGAGCCAGCAGTGCCGTGTTGTCCTGGCAGACTATCTCGAAGTGCTTCTGTTTTGCGTTGTTGTTCGGCTTCATGTATATGTCGACGTCGCTGTTCCATTGCCCCGGTAGCTTGCTCTGAAAGTGCTCTTCCACCTTCGCCCTCAGCACTCGGTAGCCATCTGAAACACCAAACACAAACGACGGAGATGGGGGCCTTATCTCGGCAAGGTTCAAGCGGTTCTCCATTCTTAATGCTTAACCTGCAAGTCAGTAATTCAGGTAACGGAAGTGCAACCTCCATTGCTGACACAGTGACTGCTTACGAACCGATCGCTTTGAAAAATGGCTGCCGTGGTGCGGGTGATTTGCTTGGCCAAAGCATCCATCACCCATGCCGCTCGTCTCCAATGTCCAGTTACTGAAGCGCTACCTATCACCGGATGCGGCGTTTTGACCCTCTACACCGCTGTTTCAACCCAGCTGCTACGTCTTCATCCCGCCACCAACAAACGGCGATCGATCGACCCCTGCCGTACCAACACTTGACAGGCTTGAATTTCCGGGGGGGGGGCTTGTTCTCCTGCACCACACATCATAATAGACGCTGCGTTAGATATTCTCGCCACTGCAGATCACTAACTCGCCCTCGAATCATCTTCCTGTCACATGGCTCGAGCGTCACCCTACACCGCGCAGACGCACACAGAAGTAACCACCGGGAGGAATCGAACCTCCACCCCCCCCCGCAAGCGGGACTCTTCCGGTGAGCTACGTGCGCGGCGTCGGGCTCGCAAGCGCTCTGCGCGAGCAGCAGCTTGGTCTTGAGGCGTGCTTGGCTTGCTCGTCTTCTGGCAGCTTCGTCTTCGGCTGGCAAGTCCGCGAATGGAGACCACGTGTCAGTTGCCACTAGATTTTATCCAATCAGAACAGAGGAGAAATAGGACTGCTTTTAGCAGTGAGATCGGCAGATTAGAAAGTCCGTCCGTGATTGGAGACCCCTACGCAACTATCTCCCAATGTGTGGCAAAACGCCAGAAAGGCACAATATGTCACGAGCTTCTGCAGAAGCTCGTGAGCTCCATCCTATCCGTGGCGGTCAAGGATACCTCGCCACAGCGCACGCCTCGCCAGCGTAGTCCTAATAGTTCACAACGAAAAGAATTTTGACATGCAGAAGGCCGAAAAAGCCGGAGCGTATCCCAAACCAGTGGCATCTACTTTAGACTGTAGGTTCTGCAGTGCCAGTTGATGGCACGATGAAAGTTCCCTGTAACTTGGCGCCCATTCATTTCCCACTTGATGGTATTTGAGGGATAATTATCACTACCGGCCACAAATACATCAACATTTTCATTACCGGCCCGGAAAGTAGCAGGAACGGGACAGATAGTTTGTGCTTGCCACAGTTCTCGCATTCGTGGTTCATGTCGTGGTGGCAAGGCAGAGCTGGTTGAAGGCATCAGCTAGGAGAAGGAGGGCTTCAATCCGTAAGCTATTCTATTTCCTATATAATAGCCGAGTCACAGCGTGATGCCGATAGTCGCTCGTGCAGGGGGTTGACAGGTAGTAGCGCCGAGTGAGATCGCCGCTGCAAAAGCGGATCTGCTATAAAGGAGAGCCCGACTTCTTTTCATGGCGGAGGATATCGCGAGCAAAGGCACCTACTACTAGTTACTAACTAATACTACGTAGTAGTTAGTATGAGAGCGAAAGCGCATCGTGTACGTCTTGGGCTTCAAGGGTGCTCAGCCTCAAGGCTATAGAACGCTGCTATAGCCGTTTCTGGCCCGGTAATAGAGGTCTTTAGCAGTTTATTCGGTTCAGTCTGTTTTCGATCGGTTCAAAAACCCATCAGACAAGAACACAAACTGTATTTAGCTTATACCGACAGTTTCGGTTGATATCGTATGTTGACAACTAGAAATAACATCTCATGTCGCTCAAAATTAGACACCCTTTTGTATGCTGTCATTTTTAAATTAAAATTATCTCCAACACAAGACCAGCAGCGCGCCGTGCTCATCGCCTTCCAGTTTACTCGGGCGCACGGGACGCTGACCAGCAGCCCGTGGAAGCAGCGCGCCGTGCTTATCGCCTTCCAGTTTACGCGGGCGCACGGGCCGCTGACCAGCAGGCGCTCAAGCTGCAAGGCTAAGCCTCTGGGGCGCCAGCAAGAGCCAGGCGGACGACTGGCGCGCCAAACTGCAGCTCTTCGAGCACTTCGGAGCACGAGCAGGTCAACTGCACGCACTGCAGGAGGCGCTGGGCAGTGGAGTCGCAGGCGACGTGGTCGTGGCCATGAGGATGGAGCTGTGGCCTGGCTGCAGAGCCACGTCGTCTTTAAAGAACGGGGTGTTCGTCGACTTCGTGAGAGTGCACTTGTTGCAGCATTAAATGTGTGCCATCAGACGTGTTTTTAGTGGTGGGATGGGAACTGTAATTTGTCACCTCCAAACCGTAAAGTGTCGTTGTTTCGTCCGGTTTCTGATGAAGTATTCGATCGAAACTTCGGAATGTGGATCACTGGTTAGGGGAAATGTCATATGTTACAACAGGAAAGAACCAATTTTCGGTTTTGCTAAAGACCTCTAATGAAAATGTTGATGTATTTGTGGCCGGTAGTGATAAATATCCGGTACCTATAGTAATATGTACTAAATACATGTTCAGAAATACTATACATGTAGTAATCATTACTAATACAGTGACGAAGGAGACTCAAATATTAATGCACATCGGCAAGGTGCTGGAGAACTGGAGAGAGGGGCAGGGCTTCGATGCGAGGCTGCATTCCTGAAGTAATTTCTCGTCGGACCCACCAATGTGGATGGAAGTGTGATGGCTTCAGCTTCAACACACCATTTGACTCGATGATACCGATTAACTCATGAGCACACGGCCTGTCGTGTGCTCGTCTGATGGAGCCTGTACACTGCGTTCGCTCACGTCGCTGGAAAATAACTGATTCAGCCTCTTTCCACATTAGATCGGTGGCATTAAAGCCCAGATAGTGATGATGCGAACAACCGACGAGTACCGATTGACTTGAAGTCGATAAGGGGTAATGGTAGCATTCCTTTCAGTCAAAAGACTTAGTGCGCGAGCTGCTGATATCCACCACGGAAGCAACTTATGGAACACAGTGTACAAATCGCCTCGAGATGTCTGCAACCATCTTTTGCACTTTGCATGGGTCCCCTCCACAGCAGAAGTTACTTGGTACCCAAAGTGAGAGTATTGTTTCGTCCAGCAACGTACAATTTGAGTCTTGTACTTCCACCAATGTCGATCAAGATAGCTCGCTACAATAGAACGTTTTGCAGCTAGAGTGACGCGGTGTTCTTCAAATTCCTGTTCGGTTTCTGAGTTCACAGCATCAAAGTAAGATGCCATGAATGAGTCTGTCTCCCATATATTCTCGAAGCGGTCTTGACCAGGTGCAACTTGATCCAGTTCGACTTGTCCTAAAATTTCGCGAGCCTTACTCAACACATTTCGATTCATGTGCCACCTGCAGATGAGTGCAGGAACAGTCGACAAGACGGTGGCAAGTGCATTTAGACATGCCTGCTCGCGATCCGAAACAAATATTCCGGGAACCGGGATATTGTGTGTCTGCAGGTAGTCAACAAGGGTTGCGAGTGCCCACGAAGTGGGTCATGCAACGTTAAATAACCCTAACCTCGAAAATTTAACGTTGCTAGAAGACGGATTAACGTTGCTTTCAAGCAGTGGCACGTAAAATAAAATAAAATACCGATCCTCAATCTACAAGAAATTCTCACCTCAAACAACAAACACTCATTTTAAATATCGTACCTACGCGAATTAATCCTGTACTTAATAGGAGATTCCCAGCCTTCCATTTCCGAATTTCTCTTCGTTTAGAACAAGCCGATGGAGCTGCGAAGCCGCGCGTCCAAGCGCGCTCCGACGTACCGGGAGTTCCTCACACTACGACGACAAGCCCCCCCCCCCCGCGCGTAAGAAGGCACGCACGAGGACGTCGCCTCAAGCGCAACCGACCAGTAAGATACATGAAGTTCAATTATTAATACGTTTCCCTACTAATGTTTCAGCAATGGCATTGTATATTTAATGTTGCATCACTAACGTTGCTCTGCCCATGTTGCTATACAGAACCCAAGTCGAAGAAAGCACGCATGGCCAAATAGCCGGGGTTGACGGCTGCGACTAAACCCGTTTCTTCCGAGGCCATACCCTAGCGTGCGTAAGACTGCGCCAGCGCCCGCTCCGAAAGCCGTGTCCAAGTCAGCGCCCCAACACCGCACCGGCGCTCAAGCCCATGGCTCCATCGAAGACCGAGACCAAGACAGCGTTGATGAGTGGCGGTGCAATTTGTGTCGAAAATCGCGTGGCTGCGGTGCACAAGAAGGCCACAGCCCAGGCTTTTTCTTCCAGGTAATATTGATCTGTTCCGTCATAGTCTTAAATAGTGTAAACTAACGTGGCTTATTATGTGTTGAATGCCTATCACTGACACTACTCCATCGCAGTGGGAGGCCCAATGACGGGTGCTCTCTCCTCATGTCCCGCTATCTAACAGCGAGAGTGGGGACAACAGTGACCTGTTTTTAATAAAGCAACGTTCTTAATAAAGCAACGTTTTTGATAGAGCAACGTTATGGATAGAGCAACGTTATGGATAGAGCAATGTTATTGACAGAGCAACGTTATGGATAGAGCAACGTTATGGATATAGCAACGTTATGGATAGAGCAACGTTATGGATAGAGCAATGTTATTGACAGAGCAACGTTATGGATAGAGCAACGTTATGGATATAGCAACGTTATGGATAGAGCAACGTTGTGGATAGATCAACGTTATTGATAGAGCAACGATAGATCGACGTTATTGATAGAGCAACGTTAATCAAAAGACAACGTTAACAATACAGCGACGCTAGTGATGCAGCAACGATTCACAATGGATATTGACATCGATGAGCGAATGTAAGAATGATTGCTTACAGTGTATGTGAAGAGCGATCTAAAATTACTTTAACCGTATTATGGGCAGCGCTAAATTTTAGTCCAGCGTTAGATTGTAAGCAACGTTATGGTCAGAGCGACGTTAATGATGTAGTTCAACATTATCCCTATCGTCATAGCGGAGGCATTGCTATAACACGATACAATAGCACCATAGAAATAGATGAAGAAGGTAACCAGAACACTCAGTGTTAAAGCAGTAAAAACTATCTACAGTATTCACCGTAGTGGAGAGAAATTGGAACTAATAAGCAATACTAATTACTTAGTAGAAAAACTTAAATCATATCATGTGTTACCTGACCGTGTCCACGAATACGAGTGCCTTCCTTACCTCCGTGAACACCTCGAGTGATTTACGTTCCTCACGAGCCTTTCCTGTACTCATTCGAACCGGCCAATACCTCAGGAATATAATACCTGTGTACGATACACCAGTAATTTATAAAATAAATTACGAGTCCGACCTTGTCCTACCATGTCCCTATATCATGTTTAACGTTGCAACAAGAGGTTAACGTTGCCATAAGAGTGTTGTGACGTTGTAAATCAGGTCGAGTTAGCGTTGCAGGAACGCCATTCAGTGCCCATTCAAAGTCTTCTTGAACCTGTCCAGGAAGCCAGCACTGCGCGATCGGAAGAGCTGTGTTGAACCCGGTCATCGCGATGATGTTGAGTAACGGGATGTTGTAGCGAATCGTATTGTATGTGCAATCTAGGATGACAACGTCGTAGTGAGACTTGTACAACGTTGTCGTGTCCGGAGGCGCCCAAAACAAGTATCGTATCTCGTTCGTATCACTGTTCACCGAATACCGATAAAAAAAACTGTCGTGTGTCGAGCTCAGCAAACAAGGCTTCGATGGGAGTTCGAGTCGCGATGTCTTCCTGGCTCGCCGCGTTCTTTGCGTTGGCAAGATCCTTTGGTGTAATCGTGGACGTTGGATCCGTGATAAGCAACGAAGCATGAATGTTGGCCACAGCCACACCAGCAGCGGTCTGTGCTCTAACGAACTCGTGAATGGATGCTACGGGGGCGTTGGCGATACCCCGAGCCGCACGCTGCCGATGAGCCGCGTGCACACGAACGTCACGTGACGGGGGGTGGCTGCGAATTGTACTTCCTTGTTTGTGGTGCACAATAGCCCAAGATCTGTTTATTTGATCCTGATCTACGGCACACAACTTCAGTTTCATAGGACACCCGCTTCGTTTTGAGCCGCGCATGGTCCTCACACGCTCACTATCCACAATACGACCAGAATTTTTAGGTTTCCCTGCTCGGTCGCAATCATAATACTGTGTATGAATGGTCTTCGTGTTTTTCACGTATGCAGCACTCTTCTTGGATACGTTGAAGCCATTCGCCTTTGTCCACTTGTGAAGTGCAGTTTCCGCGGCGTCTCGACTAGGGTAAATGCATTCGGGGGGAGGTGGTATGCTGAATTCGTGTGGTTGACCGGCCGTGTTTTCCATGTTGGTGACCACAACGGAAGAACGCAAATGTCGAACTGGCGCCTGGCGAGTGGGGGCTATATTTGTTTAGCGCCCTTCGAGGATGCCTACTTCTATAATTAACGATATGCCAGGCCGTTCCGCGTCTTCGTCTCCTATTCGTAGTATGAATTTGATCTGATCAATTACACTTGGCACAGTTACCTACACTCTCAAGCAAATAAGAATAGCAACGACAGCTCACTGTAGCTGCAGCTACTGTAGTTGAAGTGAGCTCGACTCGAAGTAATTGCCAGCTGTCAGTTCTGCACGTTTTCTTCGCGAGCACAATCAGAAATTGTGCTCGTTAGTTTCTCCCCACTGAGCTCCTTGTCATCTACAAGGATTACCTGTCAGCAAGGCAAGTAATGCCACCGGTAGGCAACAGGCTAAGGTCCATTCTCAACCGGTTCATGCGGCCGCATGCGGCCCAAAACAAAAAAAGACGCTCATGCGGCGAATTCGTCGCATGCGGCGAGGACGCCGCACGAGAGTGAATAGGGCATGCATGATGAAACACCAATCATATCTCGAATATCTTCCGACTTCAACATCTGTAACATGTAAAAATCAAATTCGGACGACTTGCAGTTTACTATTAATTAAATTGTAATTTCACTCTTGCGCTTCGTACGAATGGGCGTTGCATTCGCAATACATGACATTCTCGCTTACCAAGGCTTACTAGAACACACGATAGGAGCAAATTGCTGACAGTACTTCGTTTTCGATGCTAACGCGCGTGTTACACGCGACGTGTCGCTGCAACCGCCCAAGGCACCGTGTGAGGAGCCGTGTGGGTTGCAGCGGTTGCGAAACCACAACTACTAGCAAGAGACGTCCGTTTTGGATCGCAGTAGGCCCCTCGGGCACAGCTAACACTCAATCTACTCACTTCTACTTTTTCGTGGCGCGGAACAAAGAATTCTTTAGCTCCTTTGGCCATGGAGCTCGACTTCGAAGAAAAAGGGGGAGCCGATCCCCGCTTGGCTGCCGCCGCGACTGCCGCGATGGTGCCGAATCAAGGAGGAGAAGGAGTCGTGGTTACTCGTGTGACCACCCAACGAATGTCAGTCCACCGTGGACAGGCAGGAGACGAGACTAAGATGCAGCTTAATGAGCTCGCCCGCACGTCGGCGGCCGCTCATCACACTGCGGTCGAACAGATCGACCAGGTCCGTCGGCAGCAAGGCGAAATCGCTGCCAAGACGTCCGAGTACCTGCAGCAGAAGTATGACCAGCAGTTGGGCCTAAAGCAGCAGCAGGAGTACATTCGCAAGCAGATGGAAGAACAACGTCAGCATCTTCAGGAACAATTTCGACTGTTGAAAGCCGCTGAGGAGGCCATGGGTCGTCAAGAAAAGCAGATTGAGGACCTGACTGAAGCCGTCCGTCCGCACATTGAAGCAAGGTGGGGTCTGTTCGCCGAGGCGCCGAAATGTGCAGAGACAGAGGCTCGTGGAACACGGCCGGTCCCGGAACCCACCGTGATGTTGGCAACCGGCGCCAACATGCCCGTGTCCCCCATGTATCGGGGTAGCACGAAGAAAGAGAAACGGGAGTTTATGGATAGCTACATGGTATACAAGCGTCGAGTTGATGCGCTGAATCAAGGCACCTAGACTCGTGTATTTACCATGCCACTTGGGGCCTGCATTGAGCAGGGAACGTTGGTTCGAGTGTGCAGGTTCGAGTTGTTCAAGAATCCGAGTGAGGTCACGGAAGACGATTGGAAGGCTTACTTTTTGGAGGCCCGAAAACCTGACTTCACGGCATACAAGAAGTTACAGCAGGCAGTGCGGTCGTTGTCGATTGATGTGGGGCTAAATGATGCAAGTTCCCGACTGTCCAAGTTGCTGGCAGACTTCTACGAGATTCTGGATGATCTGAATATGGAGGAAATTATCCACGAAGATCCTAAAACAGTAGTCGAGTACTTGTCGAAATCTTTGCGGCCGCCGACATTCAAAGCTACGATCAAAGATTACCTGTCTCGCCCGTCGTACAAGCATGTCAAGCGAGATGTGCAGGTGTTTCTCAAGTGGCTCAAGCCACAACTGGAAGAGTTCATGAAGTATGAAGCTCATATCCCAGTGGCAACCCCGACGGTAGGCTCATCGAGGCCACAGACGCAGCAAACTAGCGGCCAGCCACGGGGATTCGCCAAACCAGCAGTAAGGGCCATCCAACCAGCGCCATCTTCGAGTCAGCAAGCGCTGAGCACGCCGGAGGCGCGCGCCACCCGCGAAAAGAAGCCTCGTCAACAAAAGCCGAACACCAAGACCCGGTCGCACGAATGCTTTAAATGCCAGGACCCTACACACGGGGTTTTTCAATGCCCGAACGTGGCAAACGCTCAGGAGGCAAAGGCTCTATATGAACAGCGCACCGGGCGAAAAGTGGTTCGCGAGGTTCCGATTAGTGCGATGAGCAGCGCGGGTGCGCCGCCGGTAGAGTCGATGTCGAATCGTTCGCCGATACCTGCTCAAGTAAATGGTCTGGTGGAAACCTCGGTCACTTTGGACAGTGGGGCTGGAGTCACTCTCATTTCACCGGATTTATGGAGTAAGCTTCGCAAGGCCGATGGTAATTTGTATACGCGGAAGATGGAGAACCCAGCTTTATTCGAAGGCGTCGGTGGAGCTACTTCCATTGTTCAGGAGGAACTTCAACTTGATTTCAAGTTTGATACACCTGGAGGCCCTTTAGTGTTGCGGCGCGTGCGGTGTTGGGTCGGTACACTACCTTCTGGAGTCGGTGAGGTGCTGCTGGCAGATGAAGTAATGGCGCGACTCGGGTATGATCCGGTTCAGCTGCTCGCGCACGCCCAGCGCAGCCAACCTGTTTATGATTGCGGAGATACAGCTGAGCCAGGGCCGAACATTTTCCCGGCGGGCATGGTGAAGGAAGTGGATCCCTCACCTGAACAAAAGGCTTTGCAGGACCTTGAGAGCAGGGCATACTTTCCGACTTCGCCGGAAGAAAATGGTATTTCTGATCCTTCGGTGGCTGAGGTGCTGCGAGAACAAGTTGCAGAAGTTAGGATTATGGATGCTCCTCCAGCTTTCATTGACGGGCTGGAGGTTTTATTGGCAGAGATGGAGCGCGCATTTGCATTGGAGCTGGGTAGCGACCCGCCAGTCGATATGCCCCCGATGGAGATAAAGCTGAAGCCTGGAGCGAAGCCATTTCGATGCCGAGCGCGACGATATTCTCAAGAACATCGCGAATTTCTGGCGAAGCATGTCAAACATCTTCTTGACACGGGGCTGTGCTACAGGAATCCATCGAGTCGCTGGTGCTCTCCGCCGTTGGTAATTAACAAACCAGGCGTTGGCAACTTTCGAATGACTGTCGATGTTCGAGGACCCAATGAGCAAGTCGAGCCCACCGCGTGGCCGATGCCGATCCTCGAGGTGGAGTTTGACAGGCTTCGTGGTGCTAAATATTACTTCAGCCTCGATTTCCTGCAGAGTTTCTGGCAGTTCGGTACTGCCCCCTCGAGCCAAGAAATCTACTCGATTCTAACCGAGGAAGGTGTCATTACACCCACCAGAGTCCTCATGGGAGGAACCAATAGCGTGGCACACGTACAGTCAACAGTGCAAGCCATGTTTGAAGAAGTCCACAACAAAGGCCTACTCATCTGGATCGATGATCTCCTAGGCTACTCTTCTACAGCAGAGGGACTGCTTGCGCTCCTACGGAAAGTTCTTACGATTTGTGTGAAGCGGGGGCTAAAGCTGAATCCTCGCAAGTGCAAGTTTTTCATGCGGGAGGCAAAGTGGTGTGGACGCGTTGTGTCAGGTGACGGTGTGAAGCACGACCCAGAGCGGATTGCGGCTTTACAGGCTTTGCCATCTCCCGTCACCGGTCAGCAGCTGCAGCAATTCGTTTGCGCGCTGAACTGGATGAGGATGTCGATTCCAGCGTACAACAAACTGGTTGAGCCTCTCACTACTTTTATGGAAAAGGTCTATGTCGCCGGAGGTGCTCGAAAGAAGACCAATGTGCGAGGTGTTCAGTTGGCTACAATTGGATGGGGAGCTGACGAAGAACAATGCTTGGAGGCATGTCGCGGCGCCCTGCAAAATGCGCTACAACTGGCGCATCCCGATCCCGAGAAGCGTCTTTGTGTTTTTACAGATGCTAGCGATCTGCATTGGGGAGCCGCCATCACTCAAGTTCCTCGAGAGCATTTGAATCGTGAATTTAGTGAGCAGAAGCATGAACCCTTGATGATGTTAAGCGGTTCATTTTCGGGAGCTGCTCAACGATGGGCTATAGTGGAGAAAGAAGCCTACGCCATAGTGGAGACGTGCAAGAGAGCTGATTATCTTGTGCAGCGCGCGGATGGTTTCTTACTTTTCACCGATCACAGGAATTTGAGGTTCATTTTTGCTCCAACGACGGTGATGACCTCGGTTCCGAAGTATACCGCCGACAAACTTCATAGGTGGGCCATGATCTTAATGGGGTTTCGGTACGAGATCCACGATATCGCGGGGGATGCCAATGTGTGGGCTGATTTGCTCAGTCGATGGGGTTCGTCTTTTACTACAGTGTGTGCGATTCGCCACACGGTTTTCCCAGTGTCCCCGCAGCTCGACTCCACCTTTCAATGGCCGACGATCGAAGTAATCAAGGCCAGTCAGCGAGGTAAACGCCCCCCGCCGGGTGTGCACAAGGATAGTGCGCAGGTTTGCCGCGATGGCAGTAGCAGACTATGGTTACCGGAACCTGCGTCTGATCTCCAGCTCCGAGTTTGCATCATCGGGCATTTTGGGGCAGCCGGACACCGATCAGTACAAGTGACGCTGGACACTACTCGCGCGCACTTTGTCTGGAATACCCTCGAGAAGGACGTCCGCCTGTTTGTGGCTCGCTGCTTACACTGCGCAAGTGTATCGGGTGGTCCACCACATCCCAGGCCGCTCGGAGAGGCGATCCACGCAGAAAAACCCGATGAAGTTCTCCACTGGGACTACTTGCACTTGGGCAAAGCGTCTACGGGCGAGGAATATGTTCTCGTCTTGAAGGATGACGCGTCTCATTTTGTCTGGCTGATACCCTGTGCAGTGGCTACAGCAGACACTACTTACGTGGCTCTGATAGACTGGTTTGCCAGTTTTGGGGTCTGTCACACCTGGGTGAGTGATCAAGGAGCTCACTTTAAGAACCGCGTGATCGAAGCACTGGAGCATTTACTAGGAGCTCATCACCACTTCACGACAGCCCGATGTCCGTGGGCCAATGGAACCGTGGAGGTCGTGATGCGCGAAGTTCTCAGGTGCGCTAGAGCTCTGCTCTCAGAGTGGCGCATGGCCACAACAGAATGGCCGAGAACTATCAAACTGGTGCAAATGGTGCTAAACCACTCGCCGTCATACTCGCTCGGCGGGGTGGCACCAGTCACAGCTATGACCGGCATCAAAGCAATGTCGCCGTTTGACCCACTTGCAGTTCCTCAGTCGGTGACACCTGCAACTTTGGAAGATATTCAGCAAAATCGACGTATCCAGCTCGATAAGTTACAAGCTGCGCTGGAGCAGATGCATAAGCGCATTGTAGAGACCAACAACAAAGTTCGAGCTCGTGGGCGGCAAGTGCGAGGACAAAAGCAGGGTACCCGAATGGCTCAATTCGAGGTGGGGGACTTTGTGCTTTACGCGGATGTGTGGGCACATTCGCGCTCTAAGCTGCGTGTGCGGTGGTGTGGTCCCGCTCAAGTCACAGCGGCGACTTCAAACTGGATTTTCAAGATCAAGAATCTTGTGACGGGCGATGAACGCGAAGCCCACGCCAGCCGTTTGAAATTCTACAGTGATAGCTCATTGGAGGTGTCGGAGGAATTGCTGCAGCACGTTGCGCATAACAGTGAAGGACACGTAGTGTCGAAATTCCTCCGCGCTGCGTACGACACCGCAGCGAAGGGCTACAAATTACTGGTGCGATGGAGGGGACTGAGCGAGCAAGAGGACTCGTGGGAACCAGTGCAAGTAATGCTGGAGGACGCTCCTGTCGCAGTCAAGGCATTTATTGCCGACCATGCCGACGAAAGCATCGTGCGCAAGCTGGCCGACGCTCACGGCATTGCAATCGATTAATTGACAAGCATCGCTGGGAGGGGGAAGTGTTACACGCGACGTGTCGCTGCAACCGCCCAAGGCACCGTGTGAGGAGCCGTGTGGGTTGCAGCGGTTGCGAAACCACAACTACTAGCAAGAGACGTCCGTTTTGGATCGCAGTAGGCCCCTCGGGCACAGCTAACACTCAATCTACTCACTTCTACTTTTTCGTGGCGCGGAACAGCGTATTATTGTTGTTTTGATAGGTTTGAGGCTCCATCATGACAAGCTTGATGAGCAACAGGAACACCAATACAAAAGTCAGTAACCCTAGTTACTAATAACGCGAGTGGTGCAAGTGCATCAGTTTACGTTGTCTTTGTCTGCAACACTTCTCAATGTTCTCGTGCTGCTCTGCTCAAGATCACTCGGACCCGGCTGCTCGGGGTGGGGGAACACCTACAATGCGGCCGCACAAACGTTCTCAACCGATGTGGCCGCATCGAGCATAGTCATGCGATGCGGTGCGGCCGCATGCGCCCGGTTGAGAATGGGCCTAAAGCGAAGGCTGTCTGAAAGTATGGGCGATGGGATCAGGAGTATGGCGCCCGGCGTCATGCCGCGTTCCAGCGAATATGGTGGACACCGTGCAACATCGGATACACGCTGCCATGGCAGATAGGGGACCAAGTTGGACAGTTTGATCGTGGTTTTGCTGTCCTCTCCGAGAGCTCTAAGGCAAGACTTCACCTCCGTGTGCGTAGCGTTCTTGTGTAGTGTCGCGGCCGAAGGAGCGACGATAAAATCGCCCAGAATGTTGGTCTTGTGTAATGTCGCTGCGGAATCCCCCCACTGAGCAATTTTAATTCTTTTAAGGGGAATTCGCAAATAAGAATTAAAATTCTTATACTGATAGTGCCTTCGGTTACGAAGTGCACGTACAGCCCAAACAGGATTAATTCGGGGCACGCCATATGTGGCACACACACGAAACAAAAGTATACAAACTTCAAGTTAAATCGTTTAATAATCTCAAAAACCGGATGATTTCTCAAAATCTACGGAACGATAGAGGATTTTACGTTGAAATAGCCAGCTATTTGAGTAGGATATAGGATTCCAGAGATTACGGGAAAACGTTAAGTACGATGATAACGGGCCTGGATTTGAACCTCTGTTTTGCGTGTGGGTTTTGCGATGCAGTGCTATATAGACTCAAGCGAAAGTTTTAACGTATTATACATTATGTATGCTAGCACTGCAGATGATGATATCGCTACCTCTAGTAAAAACAAAACACATACCGCTGCATGTACCTGCGCCTACGATAGCATGAGGTTGTAGTCTGCGACCGACAACTAGTAGTGAGCGGATCAGCTTCGCCGGGCCTCCAAAAGCGTCGATGCCGCTGCTCTCTCCCTGGTGCTCGAGCTTACGCACGTCCTCAAGCCTTCGCTCGCGCAGTCAGTTGGCAGCGATGCGGTCCCTGAGCCGCTTCGGTACCTTCCCGCTCACACGATACATTGGCCGGCAGCTTGATGGCCTCGCGTTTGCAGCGCTTGCGGTGTCTGCCCTTTCGACGACGGAGAAATCGATAGTAGCGAGTGTTGGAATGCGTATTGCAGGCCGACTTCAACTTGCTGTGACGTTGAAGATCAAAGGCCTTGGGACCCTGCGAACAATGATAAGCGCTGCGACGCTGTGGAGTATAGTGAAACCAAGTATGTAGGGTCTGTGCATGTGAAGCTGCTGAAGCCCGCTTAAGTGGTTGGTGCGAGCTGCAGCACTAACGATCAATTTACTTTCTCTTTCATCTTTCTCCCCCCGAGTGTTGGCTGCTGGCCATACGGATCAAGTGCGACTTCTAATAGGGTACTGAGCCCAAGTACCGTGAAAGTTCTGCTGCAGCTGAAGTGATCCAAGATGGCGAAGCCTCTCAAGTACACGGCGGACGGGATTCCCAAGAATTGGGATGGACGAGACTGGCAGACCTACAAGTGGGCGATGAAGACCGTCTTCCAGGAGAAGAAGCTCACCGAGATCGTGGAGGGTTCGATTGTCAAGTCGGGGCTCTCGACGGCGGAGAAGAAGGAGGAGTTCGATGGAAAGCAGACGCAGATCATGCGCATGGTGGGGACATCGGTGCCGCCGGACACGCTGCACCAGATTCGCGACAAGACCACTGGGACTTAGATGTGGGGCGCGCTGTGTGAGCTCTACGAGGGCAAGGCCAACAAGACAGTCATGGCCCACAGAGTTCGCAGCCTCAGGAATGATCTCTGGAGCACGAAGCTGAGCCCTGGTGGAGATGTTAATAAGCACCTGAGTAAAATGTTTAACTTACGGACTGAGTTGGCTTCATTGCAGTATACTGTGGAGGATATCGACATGGTGGAGATGCTGTTGGAGAGTGTGCCGAACCAGCCCGAGTTTGAAAACATCGATTCGGTACAACCCGAATTTTGGCGCTTTCACCCCAAATGGAGTCCGTGATATGATTCGTGCAGCTGATTCTAGACAGAAGGAGTTCCGTGGCAAGAATGGCAACGGACAACGCGGAAGTCAAAAGCACGGAGGCAATTTCGGCGGAGCCAAGGACAAGAGCAGCAAGAGTGATGGTCAGCAGCAGGATGCAGCCAAGGACACTAAGAAGAAGAAGAAGCTCCGGAAGTGCTACATCTGCAATAGCACGGACCATCTCAGAGCTGATTGCCCTGATCGCGAGAAGGAGCACATAGGTGGCGGAGCAAATGCAACGGAGCAGAAGCGGAAGCCTCGCGGGAATGTGACCATCCGCAGAGACGATAGTGAGCCACCGCAGCCAGACCATGAAGACACAGATGTTGGAGTGGTGACTGGCATGTTGGACGCGATGGTGATCGATGCCGGTGTTGAGGCAGATGTCAACGATGAGAACCGTGAAGTATCAAGTGATGATGAAGTTCAAGAGGTGAATAGTACCGATGATGAAAATGAACTTGCGATTGATACCAGTGGTGGTTGGTGGTATTTTGATACAGCGGCCAACGTCCATGTTACTGGAAATCGGTCATACTATGTGGCGTTTACTGAGGACACGAGCCAGTCCGAAAGTATTCACGGCGTCACTCCGGCACTCGCATCGCGCATCGCAGGTGTCGGAACGGTAGCGTTAGTGACCGAAGTTGATGGCTTGCAAGTATCAGTCGTCTTGGACGATGTTTTCTACGTACCTGGTGCTGAACATGGGCTTCTGTCGCCTGGACTTGCGGCAGAACAAGGCTTCCAGTTTGATTATGATCGTGAGACGATGAACTTCCGTGTGATGGATGAGGGACGAACCGTGATTGTGGCAACACCACAAGAAGCTACATGGGGCTTCTTCGTTTCGCATCCGTCTAATGGAACAATTATTGGTCCGCAGGACCGACCCCTGTGCAATGCGACTGCTGTTAAGGGGGTTGCAAGTTTGGAGCTCTGGCATGAGCGACTGGGCCACACGTGTCCGCAGTACTTGAAGACCATGGTTGACCGAGGACTCGTGAAGGGCATGTTGCTGACTCAGCGCCAGCAGCAGGGTCCATGTGATGCGTGTCACGTCGGGAAGCAGAAAAAGAAGGCACATCGCAAGAAGCTGGACCGAGGCTTGGAGCAGCCAAACCAAGTGGTGTACGCTGATTTGCTAATCCCTAGCAAGGATAATGGAACTCGTTACGAGGCAGTGTTGATTATCATGGATGGGTTTTCTCGTTTCGTGACCATGCACCTGCTGACAAGTAAGGCGAGTGAGGTGATCAATGAGCGCATTAAAGAGTACATTCTATGGGCTGAGCGGCAGGCTGGGAGGAGCAAGCATGGTGTGAACCGCATCAAATACCTGGTTCAGCAGGTGTGCACTGACAAAGGAGGCGAGTTCGTCAATGACGCCATGGCGACCTGGTATCGTGCGCATGGCATTGAGCACATTCGTGTCGGCCCCAAGAGCTCGCAGCTGAACCTGTGCGAGAGGACGCATCAGTCGATCGTCGAGATGACGAAGGCGTCCATGCACCACGCTGGTTTCCCGAAGAGCCTGTGGCCGGAGGCTATGCGGAATGCTGTGTATGTGAAGAACCGAGTGTACAACAAGGGTACACAAGGGGTACCATTCGAAATGATGTTCGGTGCTAAACCTGATCTTCACCACATTCGCAAGTTTGGTGCGCTAGCGTACGTACACGTTCCGGTCTCGCCTGGGCGCCGCAAGCACCACGACAATGCAAAGCTAGGGTTTGTTCTGGGCTACGCCGAAGATGTCGTGGGGTGCAAGGTGTATTTTCCGGAAGAGCGGACGGCTAAGTTCGTTGCTGACTTACGGATTGCTGAGGATGTAGTGTATCGTGATCGGCACGAAGTATCTGTGGAGGATGCAGACCTGGAGTCACTGCATTTCAAGCGCTCTGAAAATGAAAATGAACCAGAATGCAGTATGAGTTCTGATGAGTCAACTATCACTAAGCTACGGCGGGGAACTACTGTGGCGGCTCTGGCTGGATGCGAGTCTGCGGGTTTGCCGCCCGCTGAACTCGAGGGAGGCGAGAATGCTAGTGAGCGTTGTGCTAACCACGACGAGCTCCCGAGTGGTGACTTCGTGGATAATTCCGCTGCATGCAGGGAGGCGACGCAGACAAAGCGGAGCTGTGCAAGCTATGCAGAAGTTGAAGGCATTACCGCTGCTATCCCGAGCGAAGTTGGAACTGCGGTGGCTGACGAAATGAGTTGCGCCGGTGCTGTCCGTGGCTACGGAGCGCATGTCCGTGCCGGGCAACACACGGACACCGCACCGTCACTACTCTCGCATGATACCAGTGACGAGCAACAGCGAGATGATGAAGCGACTAGCTTTGATGGAGATGAGTCTGTGGCTGGTGTGTGTGGATCGGTTGCAGAGTCACTGCCGTCGGAAGATGACGAAGTGGGTGAGTCGACCGAAGCTGATGCTGAGGAATTGGAAGCAGTAGTGGACGATACTATCGATGATGACGAGGTTACAGTGGCAAGTACCATAGCGTCAAGTGATGATAATGGGCAAATGGAGTTGGAAGAGATTCCCATTCGACATGAAATTGTTGATGCAAGTCCACTGTACTCCCAGCAGCAGATTGGTAAGCGGACTCACCGTGAGGAGACTCCGTCAGAGGAGCTGCGCGTCGAGCGTGGTGCTGAGAAACAAGAGCCTAAGCGGACACGCACGGGGCTTCGTGAGTACCACGAACGACGACGTCCAGCCTACCTTGACGACTACGTCGCAAACGTGGCACAGAGCACGGCACGCGTTCTGGACAAGAATGGTAAGCCGATTCATGCGAGCAGCGTGCAGATCCCAAAGAACAAGCGTGAGATGGAGCGTTCGAAGTTCCGTGAGTTTTGGATGCAAGCTGATCTGGAGGAGATAGGACGAAAGGTGTCATCATGGAGATACCAAAAGAGGATGTACCGGAGGGGGCCAAGCCTCTGAACACTCGTTGGGTGCGTTCTCTGAAGACGGATCGACAGGGCTATGTCATCCGGTTCAAGTCCCGGATTGTGGCGTTTGGCAATCACCAAAGACCGGGAGTGGACTTTGTGGAGACATTTGCTCCTGTTGCTCGCATGTCCTTCCTTCGGATGCTGGTGGCCCTTGCAGCGGTGCTGCATCTACAGTTGTACGGTGGTGATATAAACACCGCATACCTCAATGCACAGCTCGCCATCCGCCAGTACCTGAAGTCGATCGAAGGCTTTCCGTGTGAGATAAATGGACATGTTTACGTGGTTCTAAAAGCGTTGTATGGTTTACGGCAATCGGGACGAGAGTGGAACACGGAGCTGAACCGCTGGTTCCTGGACCATGGCTATCAGCGCTCACTGACTGAGCCCTGCCTCTACTACCGCTTTGAGGGTGAGGTGATCATGTTGGTCCTCGTGTATGTGGACGACATTACGGTCGCAACCAACTGCGAGGAGAGCAAGTGTAAGTTGTTTGAGGAGCTCGACAAGGCCTATGGATTGAAGGACCAGGGCCTACTGAGTGAATATCTGGGCATCGAGGTTGAGCAGACCCCTGACACCGTGATACTGCGCCAGGGCAAGTACACACGTGAAGTGCTGGAGACATTTGGGTATGATAACGCTCATGCAGTCGGCAATCCGATGGAAACAAATGTGCGACTTGTACCTCTGGGCGACAACGAGGAGTCGGACACGAGTTTCGAGTACCGTAAGGCGATAGGCATGCTGATGTATCTGGCTACGGGCACGCGCCCAGACTTGGCGTACGCCGTGGGCCAGTTGAGTCGCTTCGTGGGCAAGCCCTCCAACAAACACGTGGGTGCATTGAAGCGTGTGCTCCGCTATCTGGCTGGTACAGTTGACTATGGTATAACGTACGATCGCACGCAAGCTGTGCCAGACAGCGTGATGCTGGACGGTTACTGCGACAGCGACTGGGCTAACGACCCAGCGTCGCGCAAGAGTACCTCAGGATTTGTTTTCACGTTGGCTGGTGGTGCCGTGTCGTGGATGTCACGCCGCCAGACCATCGTCGCTCTATCAACGGCCGAGGCCGAGTATGTGGCTGCCTGTGAGGCTGCGATGGAAGCTGTTGCTGCGAGCAACATCCTGCAGGAGGTGCTACCTCAGCGGAGTGTGAAACTGAAGCTTGGTGTTGACAACCAGGCTGCCCATGTTTTGGCTACCAACCCTACCTACAGTCGTCGCACCAGACACATCGAACTTCGATGGCACTTCGTGCGTGAACAAGTGGAGAAGGGCACTATCGATCTACACAAAGTGAAAGGTGCCGAGAATCCGGCTGATGCATTTACGAAGCCGCTGGACAAGCTGCGACTGAAAGACCTGCTGTGGCTCGTAGGTGTGAGTGGTGCCAAGTGATGAAACATCCCGCCTCAAGAAGTGCATTCCGGAATTCAAAGCTTGTGCTTCGAGAGAGGCGTGTTGGAATGCGTATTGCAGGCCGACTTCAACTTGCTGTGACGTTGAAGATCAAAGGCCTTGGGACCCTGCGAACAATGATAAGCGCTGCGACGCTGTGGAGTATAGTGAAACCAAGTATGTAGGGTCTGTGCATGTGAAGCTGCTGAAGCCCGCTTAAGTGGTTGGTGCGAGCTGCAGCACTAACGATCAATTTACTTTCTCTTTCATCTTTCTCCCCCCGAGTGTTGGCTGCTGGCCATACGGATCAAGTGCGACTTCTAATAGCGAGTTGCTGTGCTTCCGTCCCGAGGTGAGTCCTGCTTCTGCGGCGCCACAGCAGCGAAGGTTTAGCCGTGAAAACGGGGAGGGCTGCTGTGGCGACCGAAAAGCAAGACTGGGTGTTGGTGGGCGGCCCACATCGGTTCACTAGATTTATTGATACATGTATTAATAGTGATTTGAAAGAAATTGATCTGTTTGTCCGGAATTCCGGGAACCCTCCACTACGGATAGGTCCTAGAAAATCAGTGGGGGTTCCGCGATCGAATATTGGATGTCGCGCAGATACTGCGGCTGCGAAGCAGGCGCAGGAGATGCAAAACGTAGCATTTCACGAGCACTATAATATACTTCAATACAATAGTAATATACTGTAATACTATAGTAATATATTATAGTCCTGCTCAATAGTAATTTTAAAACGTGTAGTATTACACGAGCACTATAATATATAGAAGTATTATATTAGATTTTGTATGACCAGCGCTACCAGCCCAACCCTCTAGTTTGCGAATTTCCCAACATTTCTGACACCATCAAAAAGGTGCCATAATTGGCATTTTACCTTATCCCTACTAGGGATAAATAAGGGATGTGAGGGCTATTAATAGTGGCGATCGCAAGGCCACAATATAGACGGTAATGTCGCCACCCGGTGTAATCATTGCAGTAGTGCTAGTGCTTCCAATTGAGTACATGTACTTACTTAAGAGCATACGAATAACAGCCCAGAGGGGCATTCTGGCAGTATTAATACGATAGAACGATCTCGTCTCTATGATAGTGCATCTCCAAAATCTTCGATCACATGGTGACCTCCGAATGCTTGAACGAACCCCGCAAACGTGTTGGATTAATTGCTCGTGCCCATAGACCATTCCAGAGGCTGCGGGCCAAGTGTATCGTAGCCTACCGGTATCGATACCAGAGCGACTCCGCTCTACCACTTTTGCCTTACCTTGGGAGAGAGAGGTTGCATCTCTGCTCCGGTCCATCCATCGCAAGGGGCACTCTGCATTTTCGCGAGGGAGCAAACCGTCCGTGTGTAGTTTGACCGGAATGTCTAGATATTTTAGCCGGAAACTGACAAAGCTCATCTTCGACACGGAGTTGGGCGAATGCATGAACCTGAGGTCGGCGAATATTGTGTGGCGCGTAATACGCAGTAATCATCTCTGAAAGAAGTGTGGACATCCGACGCCAGTACAGTACACATGTATTTTAATACAGTTTAGCGTATACCGTAAAACTCGACTTGTATCCGACACCTAAATGCCTCGGTTGTAAACCCCTCCCAAATATGATATGCCTGTCAACAGATCGTGAAACACATGTTTGTTAATTTTACGCATAAAATCTCGGAATTAGCCCAACTGGATAGCAGCGGAGGGCAAGGTGGTGGTGTGTGTGTGGGGGGGGGGGGGGGGGTACTCTCTAGAACCCTGCCAGCGCGCAGGAGGAATTCACAATGCTCGCACACGCCGCACGTATTAAGAGAGCACACAGTGTCTATTGCTTATCAGCTCTAGCCAAATGCATATCAACTACATCATCTCTATCAGACACTAACTTACATGTACACCGCCTACCGGTAGTAGATCCATCGCTTCCAGTTTAGTGGCCAAGTCTGTGAATGCTTGCTCGTCTTCGCTACCACATGGAGAAATTTCCATTGAAGCCATTTGACATAGTAGCGGCTGATAGCTCAGCCCACGAATCAGCTACGGTACCCACCGCACTGCGTCGGGACGCTTAGGCGCTCTGGATCTCCGCATTCACTACCTGCTCCTGCAGTCGCTGCAACACACTGGGTGTCTCGCTTGTACTGCCTGGATTTCGCGCCTCCTGCAGAGCTGAGCTTGGGGCGCTTGCCGCGCGTCATCGTAGAAGGAAAAATGGTTGGTATACGAGTCGGTGATTTATCGATAGCAGGTACCAAAATAGATTCTGGTGTCGGATATAAGATGTTAATACCTACCCCTCCTTCTACATGATTTCATTGGCTAATATGAGTTGTCGGATATAAGATTGTGTCGAATACAAGTCGAGTTTTACGGTACTTGTATTAAAACGCTAAACTGCAAGCTGCAAGTCAACATGATTGCAATCTGATATTGGGTTGTCAGACCAAACTATCACATCGCAGCTCGAGTTCACACGCATCACACGAATTCTATTAATAGCGGTTCTTCGTCCAGCTCCGAGCCAAGTTCCACCGGGCTCGAATGCCGAGCAGTCTATGAGATACATGTACTCCCCCGCAGCTTTCGCAGCAACGCAAGACAAGACAGTATCCCCTTCCTATCCTCTGGAACCTACCGTGCACGGTCCGCAGAGAGTAAAATAGTGATGACACTACATGTACCTTGTCTGGCTGCCATCAAAATCATGGGTTCCGTCCGCAGTGCGGCCGGAACCCATGATTTTGATGCGGACTCCGCACCCATAGACAACATCCGGGCCGCATACAGAAAATGGCAGTTTTGGTGACCATCATGACGGGGTATTTGTACGCCTGGAAACGGTGGCAATCAACCCACCGGTATCGACGCTCGCCTACCCGACTTTGCGGAGCCTTCGCGCTCGTCACTGGGCAGAAGCTTGCATTATTCAATTATTTTGATGAGCCGCTCAAGTCCCCATTGTTCGGCTTCAAGAATCGCCCCCATACAATTCCAGTGCCATTTTTGGAATCGTCTGAGGCCATAACTGCAATTGCACTTTTAAGTACAGTACAGTACTGAACAAGAACAGCAAAACAAAGCTGCACACGAACCGCTCATGCGATGGCCCAGCCTACGCGCCACGGTTCCACCTGCGATCCACTCGCAATCATATGATCAATAACACGTAAACCCTGTGCCGACCTCCGTACCATAACAGCACGGAAGTCCTTCGTGTATTCGCCCCAGCGGCGCCGAGCAGAGGTGCATCCTCTACCTGTAAAAATTGAGTCATGTTGCACGTGACGCACAGCTTCACCTTCGTCCAAAACTTTCGCTCCTCCCTACGGATCTTGACAAAGCCTGAACTGGGTATCCACGATCGGACGAGGAGGTCTCATTCATGGCTCACTTCGCAATCTGCCGTCTGGAGCTCAAGCCAGCTCAAAGCCTGACCGCGCCGCAATGAAGTTCTCGTGTCTGCTGCAAGTGGCGACGCTGCTCTCCGCAGTCGCAGTGGCAGCGGTCCCCACCGACGAGGCCGTGGACGCCCAGTGGCTCTGGGAGAACGAGGCCGAGGCGTTCGTGCGCACGACGCGCAACCACGCCAACTTCTTCGAGGACTTCCACCCCAACGACGCCAACCAGACGTGCTCCAGCGACAAGCACGCCACGCCCTTCAACCGCCAGGTGCGCGGCGCCAACCTGGGCGGCTGGCTCGTGCTGGAGCCGTGGATCACGCCGTCGCTCTTCTACCAGTTCCTGAGCACGCAGCAGCGCTACGGCGACAAGGCGCCCGAGAAGACGGCCATGGACACGTACACCTTCTGCACGGCGCTGGGCGCCGAGGAGGCCAACCGCCAGCTGCGCATCCACTGGGCCACGTGGGTCACGGAGGCCGACATGAAGGAGCTGGCCGAGGCCGGCGTCAACTCGCTGCGCGTGCCCGTGGGCGACTGGATGTTCAACCCGTACGAGCCCTACGTCGGCTGCACGGACGGCGCCGTCAAGGAGCTCGACCGCGTGGCCGACCTGGCCCACAAGTACAACATCGAGCTGCTGCTGGACATCCACGGACTCATCGGCTCGCAGAACGGCTTCGACAACAGCGGCATGTCCTCGGGCGTCAAGTGGACGTCCATCGGCAGCACGCAGCCCATCGGCACCACGACGTTCGAGCACTGGCCGCTGCGCTCCGCCGGCTGGGCGGGCGAGTTCCACCTCAACAACAACTCGTACAGCTCCATCAACTACGAGCATCTGAACCACTCGCTCCACACGGTGTCCGCTCTGGTGGATCGCTACGCCGAACACCCGGCCATCATCGGCCTGGAGCCCGTGAACGAGCCGTGGGAGCTCACGCCCATTGACCTGCTCAAAGACTACTACTGGAGGTCCTACAAGCGCGTCAAGGCCCGCGCCCCGCACTGGAAGTTCGTGCTGCACGACTCGTTTCGCTTCGGCGTGCAGTACTGGTCCGAGTTCATGCGCGGCTGCCCCGACATCGCGCTGGACACGCACATCTACCAGGCGTGGAACAACCCAGGCACCAAGGCGGACTTCTACGCCAACGCCTGCCAGCAGAAGTACACAATCGCCGACATGGAGAACGCCATGATGCCCGTGATCGTCGGCGAGTGGTCGCTCGGCACGGACAACTGCGCCATGTGGCTCAACGGCTTCAACGACAACCTGCCGGGCTTCCCCAAGGTCCAGTGCCGCATGACGCCGTGCCCCGTGCACAGTACGTACCTGGGTCTGGGCTTCCCCGGCACCCCGCTGGACGTCACCAAGCCCATCCAGGGGCCTTATGGCACCGGTCAGTCTGGCCCGTCATTCGGTAAGTGCCCCATCACAAGCAACACCACGTTCGGCCAGCAGAATGAAGCGGATGAGCGCGAGTTCGCGCGCAACCTCAATCTGAAGAAGCTCAACGCGTTCGCGGTGGGCCACGGCTGGTACTTCTGGAACTTCAAGACGGAGTTCGGCTCGCGCTGGAACTTCCTCGACCTCGTGCGCAAGGGCGCCTTCCCTAAGAACGTGTCGAGCTACCACCGCGACGAGGAGGTGTTCACGGCCTGCTTGGCTGAAGACAAGGGCTCCTTCAGGTGTGCTGCTAAGCGCGGCGTGCAGCCCGCCGATCTCGTTAGCGGCCTTGACTTCGCCTGTGGAAACCCTGACAAGAAGGTGGACTGCACGGACCTCGAGAACCGCTTCGACACGCTCGAGGAGCGTTGCGACTGGGCGTTCAACAGGTACTGGCACACGCACCGCGAGGAAGGCGCCACGTGCGATTTCGGTGGTGCCGCGCACCTCCTCGCAGGTCCCAGTCCGTCAAGTGTGGAGCGCCAGAAGGCTCTCGTCACTCCGGTTGGCAACCAGATCCTCCTCTGGTGCATTGGTCTTGCTGGTGCGTTTGCCGGTGTGTTCGTGCTGGTGACCCTGTACGTGCGTTACCAGAGACCAGGAGACTACACGCCCATTCAAAACAATGGGCATGTGAATGCCTAAGGCTGCTAGAGGTCGTGCCCACAGGCGTAGAACAATTAAAAACTGTTGTCACCAGTCGACCTCGATAGACGGTGGCAACGGCGAACGCCTGGGAGTGATGTCAATAAAAGGACCAGCGTTCTCCATTTTCATTGATTCGCTCCGTTGGGAATTTGTTGCTGCTGCTGCTGGAAAAACTCCACAACTTGCTCGCTATCCGTTGCTTGCAGAGGAGTTTTATCGGGTCGATACCGGACAAAACGTGGGAATCGAAGCGCGAGTCCTTTTCGAGCAGCAGCGTCGTCGTTAGGTATATCGATGGCTAAACCAGCGCCGCACGTGTACGATAGAGACTCAGTTAGCTGCGTAGCTTTAATCTCCCACACTTCCTCTGGTGATAGCCAAACATCGGGATGGCGGCTACGAATCGCAATCGATTGATACTGATCGGGCACTTCGTTTGATTCGGGCAGAAGTTGTTTCTGAAGACGTTCCGCCATTTCCGTCAACTGTGCATCCGAAAATCCTGTACCAACCTTCCCAATTGTCTGCATAACGCAATCATACAAGTCAGCGCGACGATCCATACGCTTTCTCTCAACCTCATAAAATTCTTACCTCAAACTTGGCGCTCGTGGAATTGTAAGTTGCCATCAAGAAGGATCCAAACACCCCGGCACGCCGGCCTTTACCGTAAAAAGCGCCAATTGGGACCAAATCCAAAGTGTCCGCCAGGAAGGTGCCGTTCCCAGTGTTCGCTGCAGACTTCTTTTTCGATGATGAGGTGCTCGAAGTGACTTCGTCCGACAGATAATCGTGCTTGAGCTTCATCCAGGAGTATGACCGCCGACCAGCCTTGTACTCAGACTCTTCATCGTCCAAAGCCTTGACCATCAATCCTTCGCAGCCGCTAGCCACTGCCTGTTCGAGGCACTTGCGCACAACAAGCGCCTGCTCATCCTTTTCTGTATCCTCCTCATTAGCGGGAACTGTTGTAGACAAACCAATATCGACATGTTTCACAAACTCGACGTAGCCATCCTTTTCGTCGAGGAGATCATGGAGCAAGACTCGCCGTTTTCGAAGCGGTTTCTGGACACAAGACAAGATTCCCATGCATATTAGCTCAAATGGCACCAGCACCAAAGCGAAATGCGAGTTCGTGTACCTGTAGTAGATTGGTACCATCGACAGCGAGCAGATCAAATAAAAAGAGACAAAATTCGGTCGTGGTCTTCGTCTGCAACACCTGAAATGGGCGGAACGTGCCTGTCTCCCGATCTAGTGCCACCACTTCACCCTCGACTATAAGCGATGACACAGGGGCGAGCTCTTGACGTGTTGAGTTTCGAGCTTCTAGGCGCTGCTTCAAGACGTCCAATAGAGAGGAAAATCGCTCTGTGACGTCCTCCATGTTCCTGCTGAAGATACGTCTGACAGAACCAGCACTATCGCCCTTATTAGGAAGCGATAAGTGCACCTGAACTCGTGCGCCATCGTATTTGTACTCGCAAGTAGCTGTGCGGCTTGTTGACTTTGCTACACGATCCAGCACCGCCGCAACGCTAGATACTGGATAAGCCGACATTGTCAGCACTGGTACACCCGCTGCAGGGTGAGCCTCGTCGTGCAGCCATTGAATTCTTCGAGCCATATCTGCTTCTTGCTGGCTGGCATGCACTAACTCAGCCAACACGCGGTAGTTAGGGTGCTGTGCGTAAGCAAGCGTGACGCAGTCAATCCACTCCTTCCCAAGCGCGGGTGACGCAGCGTCGTCCGTTATTTCACCGGACGTAGACGAGGGAAAGCTAGCCATAGCAAGCGCGGAGAGAATAGATTTTTCACCCATGCCGATACGCAGATTTTGATGCTGTTCAACACGCGCGAGAGTCGGTCTCAGTTAGATTACAGCTCAAGCCCGTCCACAGCTCCAGCGCAACTTACCGCCAGCATCCGGACAAGAAAAATGCGTTCTTCAGGGCTCCTGCAACACAAAAAGCAGTCCACACAGAACCACCAATCATTACCTCATTGTCATCAATACCAACCTCCTCGCATGGTCTCCTACCGGCATTGCTGCAGCAATTTCAGAGCGAATTGCTGCTTCCTCGCAACCCCACCAGATCCTTCATCCTTCGCCATTATCATCAACTGTCCATGCACATCCGTGATATTCAGCGGCTCTTCTTGATCGTCTCCTTCCACCTCCGGCACCAGAATCCGCCCACTGTCCAGCAGCGTCTGCGTCGCCTGTCCGTAGTCGGGGAACGTCGCCAGCAGCTTCTCCAGTGTCTGCTGAGGCTCTGAATCTCTCTCTGTCTCCACCTCCAGTTGCTTCAGGAACTTCACGAAGCTTTTGGCCCCGAATCGAAGCTCCACGCCCTCGTAGGGCGGCGCCAGCTGCGACGCCGTGAGGTACAAGGCACTCGCCAGCTCCTGGGACGTCGGAAGGGCCAACAGCTCGCGATATCCATCGGCCAGCAGCTGGACGCTGGCCACACGAGAGTTTTTCACCTCCTGCGGAAATGAAATCAAGCGTCAGAGCGCTGTAATACGGCGACAGGGAGGCGTAAAGTGCACCTCAATAGCCGCGAAAGTGTGGGCGAGTGACGCGAAAGATCCAGGATTATGGGGTCTGGAGGAGGTTTCAGGGGATGAACTTGCTGCTTCAGGTAGAAGAGATGTGGGTGAGGATGATAAGCTGCGGAGAAACGTCTGCGGTCGTCTTGATGGCGAGGAATGCAGCCGCGCGCCGAGCCATCCGCGGCGCCGAATTGCCAGCATCTTCGTTGGCTGTTCGTGATGCTTCAAATTCGTAATTGGTGTGGACCACCTCTGTGTTGTTGACGTGGACCACACGAGGGCAGTTTGTCACCTTGAAGTGATCACCGCCCGGCTCACGGCTCGAAGTATGCAACAACGACATTCGAGTTTCGAGACTTACTGAACTAGAGCAACGTTAGCTCCAGCTTACTATACGAATAGGTAGATGTACACTCACTCACGCCACGGGAGACGACTGCTTGGACTTCCTTGCCAGCATCTTCAGCGCTAGCAGCGCCTCCACCCGCTCGAGCGCAGTGGAAAGATGTTGCAATTGGTTGCCGTGGGTGTCGATGAGGCCGGCCATCTCGTGCTGTCGCTGAGCCAGGATCTCCTGCGTGTTGATGGTCTTGTCCAGCAAATCCAGCAGCATTTGCTCGTTCGGGTTCAGTTGCGAGGTCTGGCCGGTCTGGTGCAGTGCTACGAGAGCAGAGCGGTTGTCTTCCGGTTGCGCTTTGCCAGTGTTGTTAGTGGAGGCGAAGTCGACACTCCCGCTCGTGTGGGCAATAGTGCTGTCTCGGTCACTACTGTCGAGATCAAGACCACCGCCACCACTACTGCTAATGGAGTCGGCACCTTCTTGTGTGGTCTGGTTGCCGTCAATAGCAGCAGCAGGTGGCAACTTGATTCGCAGCGCGGATGATTTGAGGCAAGGAACGTCGCTGGGGAGATGAAAGAAGTTTGACATTGCGAGTTTCTGGTTGAGCCGTCGAAGCAAGTCTAGGCTCAGGTTTTGCTCGGTGGCGTGGTTGCTGTGTGACTGCGCTGTGATGCACGACACGGTGACGAAACTCTCGTCGTCGCCGCGGCTGCAAGGGACGATGAACCAGCCAAATAGTAGGTCGTCTTCGCTTGCCTCTTCGATGGTGTTCTCGCTGATAGCCACCACCACGTTGCTCCCATCCGGGTATTCTCGTCGGTGGGTCAAGACACGCAAGCCATCGTCATCCGTTGGGGTGAAACTCGGGCTCAACGTAGCGCTGTCTAGCCAAGTTTGCTCACTCACCTCACGTCGGCCAGAGACGTGTGAGAAGAGCTGTTGATACAGCAGCGCGTCTTCGTAGTCCAAAAGATGGGTGACAACTCCATCGCAGTCTCCAGTCATTTTCATGATACTTCTCGTGAACTGCCTCCCTTTGCTGTAGAGTTCAAACGTGCTGATTGACCCGTTGTTGGTCAAATCCGAGTCTTCGTTTTGATCAGTCCACAAACTCCTCTGAAGTTGATGAAAGTAGTCCATTGCTGCAGAGATTTTGGCGCCGTATTGGCGCCGCAAGCATGATGTTGGTGGATACGTAGCGTCGACGTTGTTGATACCTGGTGGTGGTGATGATACCGAGCCTTGTCGCGACGGAGTAAGCAGGTCCAGACCGTGAAGTGACGCATGCAGATCCACATCCGTGTGACCTGGCCGTCGTCGGTAACAAGAGAGGGTAGCACAACCTCGTAAGTCGGCGGGTGAGTTCATCGTGGCCTCCGACGCAACTCGTTGCTCAAGCACCTCGGAAACGATGTTGGCCACCGCCTCGAGGGTCGACTTCATTGCATCGGTTGTCTTGGCGTGGGGTTCCGTGTCCAGGGCGCACACGACGCCAATCCCATGGCCCCGTACGTGGATTGGTGTCCCAGCATAGTAACGCATCGAGCTACTCCCAACCGTGTGACCTCCAGCGTGAAAGTGTTTGTCAGCACTAGTGTCGTCGACGATCATCGTACAGTCCTGCATGACTGTGTGGGCGCATACACAGCCGTCTCTCGGGATGTGTGTGATCCGTTCATCTAAGCCCACGCTTGCCTTAACCCACAGGGACGAGTCGTCCATGATACCGATGAATGCCGCGGGGCACTCGAGAGTGCGTGCCACGATGTTCACAAGCAACATCATGGTCGGATCGGCTTCGGGTGACCGAATTGTGGAGTGCCTGGCAACATTGAGTCGCGCAGTTTCGTTGACAGGCACCGGTTGCGGCCAGAGCTGGACTATACTTCCGGTGGTAAGGTCCGATTCGGCACTCAACAGCGTGAACTGTTTGTCACGGCGGACCGCCGTGGAGGCGAGGCTCAGCACCGATACAGTGGACAGTCGTTGCATGCTTGTCTCCCTCAAAGCAGTTTCGTTGACCTTGATCGATGTGTCCGTCGCGCGGATGATGCAGAACGTGCAGACTCGCGTCTCGCACTCCACGTTCATGTCGGTGAGTCGAATGGCGCGTTGGCTCGAGCATCCGCCGCAAACGACCTCACCGCACGTCCGACAGTGGTGTCGCCTACGAAACGGGAGGAACTGCTGTACGCACACGCTGCAGTGGGTCCGCAGCTCGTCGTTCACCCAGGCATCGGTCTGGAGCAGGTTTCCCACCATGAGCAGTCCTCCTTCCAGGAAGTACATCATCTGCAGAGTCTGCAGTTTGACGCGGCGTTGACTACCGTCGCGTGCAAGCACCCCGGACCCACCCATATGAGCTTAAGTGATCCCGTCACGGGGCGTTGATGTGTACGGGTGCTGCTATCAAGTTGGCGGTAACACCAACGAGATCACTGGAGCGAGTGGTCTTGTGGCGCCCTGCGCAAGGCGCGTCGCTTCACAAAGTGAGGACACCGGTTTCCAGGCGCCGAGCTCCGCGTACGACCAAAGCCCTCTTTAACCTAGAAGTCTTTCTGCAGTTTGGTCGAAGGGCGAAACGATGCGGTTCTGAGGTCGTGTCGGGCACTTGACACTTTCGGCTCGCATTGATTAAGGGCGAATCCGTGGCGCTTTCGACGTTCTGGACGACATCCGGACCACGCACGCAACGCTCGCGACGGCGTTGGTGCCTCAGCGCAGAAGAGTTCGTGGACACCGGGGTCACCTAGACAAAAATACTTTCTGCTGCAGGCACTGAGCATGTTGCGCCTGCAGCATGGGATCGGCAATAACGCCGCTATTGCAAAGCAAAGCTCAACGCCTCGTCTATCGGGTTCATCGTCAAGCGCTTGCCGCCGCAGTTTCGGGCGCCAGTGCTGACAGACAGCGCCAAGGGGTCGTGCTACAGGGACTCGAGTGCTCCAGGGCACCCTCCCACAGAGTATTTAGGTCGAGTCCCCTGTAACAGGGTCCGTGGTTCTGGATCTCTGCTTCTCAGCGCAGCCGCTGCACCCTCATTTCTCGTGGAGGAGACCGAGGCATGTAGCTTGTCCAGGTCCAGGTTGCAGCCTACTGTTTCCAGGCCCTCGGGGAGTGCCGACCCACTCATGGCGTGGCGGCGGTAAAAATCCGCTCACCTCAAATCGTCGGCACACTTCAATCCAGGCGAGACCAGCGGAGACGCTCATGGTGTCGGCTGAGCGTTGGGGCCAGTTAATGCGCTGCACCGGCGGGACCAAAGCTAGATACATGTTAATCTCGACGGGTGCCGCATGGCTGCAGCTCAGACCCGACCGCAGTTGAACTGGCCGGCGAGTCGCCGTCACTGGCGGCGACCAGCTGTACGCGGAGGACGAAATTACGTCGATGCGACCTCGAGCGCCGCCTCTACCCTTTGTTCGACTGCCGATAAAGTGCGCATGTCGCCTCGGACATGCTCATGATTGTATTGCCAGCCAAGCGACCGCAGCGGGGACAACGGACACTTTTAATAGGCTCCTGTTGTTACGGGGGCGCCACCACCACCGGCGTGAGCGTTTTGGTCGCGATCGCCACTTGACACTTGCCCAAAAGCACTAAAAAAAACGTCGCCGGCGGCAATTGTTACCAACACGCAGAGAGGGGCCAGGGCATTGCCTCACGCTTGGCGGACATCACCATTTTCAGCCCTCGCCATGGGATGCGCCGCCACATGGAGGCGGTTGTCTCCATCAAAGTATGAACCTATTGCCGGCATAAGCGCTCGCGCTCAGCGTGCGAGGGCGGCACCAGCTCCAGCTCCACCGAGCGAAAGGTCTGCAGCCCGCAAAAAAAAGCTCGTGCCTTTTTGCACACTTTTTATCGTCTATAAAATCCCGTACCCTCTGACAGTCGATATCAGATTCTACAGGTCTGAACCCTTCGCCTTCGCCGCCTACACCGAGCCAGTTTCGAAAACACCCGGCGACACTCGACCTCGTGCCGCCGACAGTTCCCGTTCTCCAGGGCAGCACCAGTAGCGCAGACAAGCTTAAGCCCGCCTGGACACCCAGCAGAGCGCCGCCGCTCGCTACCCTCCCCACCAGCAGCGTAAGTCCGCCAGCGCAGCCACCCACCCACCCACGAGCGCAACGCCCTAAACTAACCAGTCCGTCGTGTATTGTCACCCCCGCTTGCCCCCGCAGTCCCTCTCTATCTGAAACCACCCACTTCGCAGCCATGGGGTGCATGAACAGCAAGCCCAAGAACTACCCGAGCCCAGCGCAGACCGGGCGCGCCAACGAGCCCAACTACACGGACCTCTCGCGCAACGTGGCCAACGGCGGCTTCTCGGCCAACCACAACGGCAACGCCCCTGCTCGCCGTCCGCAGCCCGCCAAGCGCGACCCACGCGCCAACTTTGGCGCCTCCAGCGCCGGCAGCCACGCCGACTCGGAGAAATGCTTCCCGGACCTCGTCAAGTTCCGCCTCGATGAGAGCGAGGTGCTGCTGACCCGCAAGGTCTCGAGCGGCGCCTTCGGTGTCGTGTGGCTGGGACACTACCACGGCCAGCCTGTGGCTGTCAAACGCATGATCGACGGCGAGGACGAGGCCGTGTCCTTCTCCCGCGAGATCGAGACCATGTCCAGACTGTCGCACCCCAAGATCGTGCGCTTCATCGGCTGCACGTGGACCAACAAGAAGGACCTGGGCGGCGTGTCCGAGTACATGGACGGCGGCGACGTCCGCACGCTGCTGGAGACCCGCAAGATCGAGCTC
Organism: Phytophthora x cambivora; assembly: GCA_033557925.1. Classification (NCBI taxonomy): domain Eukaryota; phylum Oomycota; class Peronosporomycetes; order Peronosporales; family Peronosporaceae; genus Phytophthora; species Phytophthora x cambivora. The sequence continues at coordinate 8,804,847 of JAUCEB010000011.1, read as the reverse complement.
AGCTGGAAGAAGGAGAAGATCTCCATTGCCATCGACATCGCCGAGGCGCTCGCCTACATGCACTCGCGCTCGCCCAAGATCATCCACCGTGACCTCAAGTCGCGCAACGTGCTGCTGAACTCGAGCATGGTGGCCAAGTTGAGCGACTTCGGTCTCAGCCGCAACCGCACGTACGAGGAGACGTTGACGGCTGGTGTCGGCACGGTGCGTTGGACGGCGCCCGAAGTGATGCTTGGTGACAACTACAGCGAGCAGGCCGATGTGTACTCGTTCGGCGTGGTGCTAAGCGAGCTGGACACGCGCGAGATCCCGTTCGAGGAGAAGAGCAGCAAGACTGGGGCAGGTGGTGCGCCCGACATGGCTATCGTCATCAAGGTGGCCAAGGGCGAGCTGAGACCAAGTTTCGCTCCCGACTGCCCGGACGTGATCCTGCGTATTGCGCGCGCTTGTCTGCAGTTCGACCCTGCACTTCGTCCAGACAGCGAGTCTGTCGTGCAGATGCTCAACGACGCGCGTGTTCAGCTCCAGGCGATGTCATAACCTTAGGGCGCAGAACCCAATGATCTCACGCAACAGCGTCTCCTACAGCAGCAGTGGAAGCTGCTACCGTCCTCTCCCCCTGTCGCGTATGAACTGACGCGGGTGTAACTCGGCAGCACGAATCGAAGTGTTCTGAGCGTTTCTCGACTAAAACGACAGACAGCCAGTGTGGTGTGGTGGAAACAACGATAGGGACGAGAATGACCGGTGTCTTGCGCTGCGGATGTTGGGGTCGAGTAACGACAGGGATGGTAGATTTGGTTTGTTTGGGGCAGGAGTGAGCGAATGGGTTGGTGGCTCGGGGTATCGATGGGAGGGATGGTGATAGGCGTCGCGAGACATGAGTACTCGTCCGACTACCTCCCGCGCGATCGGTACCCTGCCTTAACGGCTCGGCTCGTTCCTTTGTTTAATTTTTAACACCATTGTTCTTGAATGAGCTGGTTGACTTGTTCAAAAGCTCTGCATTCTGCATACCATTGCTGTTGCTAACATTCAAAATCGCACTCTAACTCGACTTCACGCGGTAAATCCGAACCATCCATGCGTCGGAGGTAAACATGTGCTCGAAGTTGTGAAGTTCGATATCACGCTCAGGAATTCTTAATCGGCGGTTCATATCCCAGCCAAACACTGGATCATCGCCCTCTTGAGCTGGCGCACTCTCCACTTGGTTGAACTCGAAGTAACTCAGTTTGTAGAGAACGCTGTCCGTCATCGCGAGCGTCGCGTTCTCGTGGAAAATATAGCGACCATTTACCTGAAACTCGGACTCCATCACGTCGTCTGGAAACACACCTTCCGAAATCTTGACTATCCATGGTAGTTTGTCGAGATCATCGCCAGGCATACCAACTTTTCCTCCGAAAAGCAGGAACACGTAATCCACGTCAAGGCTTCGTAAGATCGGCAGTGCGTCGTCTTCACGCGAGGCGAGCACGCGCCCGACAGTTGCAATGTGGGTATTGTTCCACGTGTTGTTGTCGACAAGCACCGTCCGATTTGCCAGTGTAGTGATCTGGTATCCGTAGTCCCACCAGCTCAGGATTTTGGCATCTTCAGGAGTATTCTGACGCATCCACGCGAAAGCCTCACGATAATCGTCGTGCAAAACCTTCTCTTTCGTGGTCATGTTCATCTTCTCGAATACCAGCGACGTCGATGAATACACTTTTTTTGCAATGTTAGATGAGTGCCGAGCGTGAATAACCAGGAGAAGCTGTATCATACACGGTGTAAGTTACGTGGCAAAACTAGTTACGGGAAACAAAGTGTACACGTACCCCACAAGCGAATATAAGAAGTTGAAGCGCACGCGAAATCCTGCCCTGAACGCCATCAACCCTTTCGTCGGGTTGGAATCGCAGCTTAGCGCCAAGAGCTGAGAAGATGTCGCTTGCATATGACTTTGTCGGGTCTTCTTTCTCTTCTTCTCCTTCGGCAGTAGTTGCAGTCTCGTCAACCGGATTAGTCTCGCCTTCCTCTGTTGATTGAGAAGACTCGGCAGGGTCCCTTCGCGTGATCTCCACAATTTTGTGCATAAATCCCGAGGCTCCAACGGCCGATAGATAGCAAGCCGCTGGGGCCAAAGTGAGCAACAACCGGACCATGATACCCGAGAAGTAGAACGCAAACGTGCTGTAGACGATCATGAAGAGAAACGCAGCGTTCAGCTTCTGGAAGGAGTAGTACACCCCTAAGGGAATAAACAGCATCGCTGGCCCGAGAGAAAAGTAAAACGCCGACCACACAGTCGGTTGGTGCTCTCCCACCGATGCGATGATAGGAATGTACTTGGACGCGTACGTCGGGTCCAGCAGTGTCAAACTTCGACCGCTCCATTGGAGTTTCCCAAGCAAGAACGCAAGCAGCAACCCGCTACCAACGATGGCCGCGCCTGCACTCAAGCAGGCTCGAAGAAGGCGCATAAAGTGGTCCTTTGGCAGCTGGATGGACAGCCACTGCATGAACGCAAACGCTGCACGCAGAAACAACCATACATAACACGTCAGTATCAGATACTAGAAGACACTGCGGATCGCCATGACGTGCCACGGACCTTGCAGAAGCGCAAAGACTCCATGGGAACCAGCACTTTCGCCCTTCAGCACCGCATTAAACCCAATAAACGGCACTTGCATAGCGCCCAACGTCGCCAGCGGGTAAAACGTCGAGTAGGCCACATAGACCTTCGCTGAATAACGTCCCGACAGCAGCAACGCCAGCACGTGGATGGGAATAATGTTGATAATAAACACGTATCCTCCCCACGACAGCGCCATGGCGAAGTATGCCACCGCTGCCAGCGCCGCCGACAGCATCGCGCCCGTCCGCACGGCCTTGACCCACCAGTAGAAGGTGAAAATGAGCAGGAAGATCGCAATGCCTTCGTTGTCGAAGGAGCCGGCCGTGGAGCGCGAGATGTAGGCGGGCGAGACGCTCAGCAGCATAGCGGACAGCAGCGCCGTCGTGGTGTTGCCCGTCACCTCCCGCGTGAGCAGGAACTGTGCCACGCAGGCGAGCGCGGCGAACGCGGGCGCCAGGAACACGCAGGCGTCGCGGATGGAGATCGGCAGGCGCAGCGCCGTCCCCAGGAGCCACTGCAGACCCGCCGCGCCCGCCATGAGCCCGGGATACACGGTCGTGCCCACGATGCGGCCCAGCGGGTACCACGCGCGGTCGTCGAACCAGTCCAGGAGCTCATAGACGCCGTGCTGGGCCAGGAACTTGGTCACGCGGAAGTTGAACTGCGGGTCGAACTCGTGGATCACCTGCAGGGGTCAGAGGGAGGTTAGCGAGGGGGAGGAGAGGGGGAGAAGGGGGGCACGTACGCTGCCCCATATCACGACGGGGAAGAGGCGGATGGCGAAGCTCAGCACGCAGATGAGCGCCAGCAGCACGCTCGTCGTGAGCGGCGTCATGGCGTGTGACTTTGTATGGGGATGTACGGGTTGATACGGGCGACTTTCGTGCAACATGCCGTTGACGTGGTTGAAGTGACAATCACTCTGTTCCGCATTCCGCACTCGAGCGGCAACTTGCCTCTCACTTGAAGATTGGAGCGGCAAGGGAGAGGAGGCGATGCCCGTGACGAGAGGAAAAGCGCGCATGATGGAGAGTCAGGAGGACGACGTCGAGGAGGAGCCCTCCCAGCTGCAGATGACCGAGACGCAGGACGAACAGGAAGAGCAGCAGACGCCGATGGAGGTGGAAACAGACGCGCCTGCGGTCGACCTCAAGGAGATGGCGAAGCAGGTTCGAGCTCTTCGAGTATTTGTTTGGTGCTTTGAGCTCTAATAGTTCCGGTCTGTAGCTGACGAAGACGCTCAAGCATCTGCTGACCACGCACCGGTAGGCCCTCGCATGCGGCTGCTGCATTCTTGAGATAGTGGGGTACTGTACGTGTAAATGCCCTAACGATGGCGATTTCCTCGTAGGCAACTCGAGAACGACGCGGCGGAGATCCAGGCCGGAATGGACGAGCTGTATCGCATGCAAGAAACGGTGAGTTTGAGCGACGTGGGTGCGAGGGCTGGTGCTGAGTGTCTGACACTGTGGCTATCCCTTCCGCAGCGATCCCAACACATCGTCGGACGGCTCAAGAATGCGAGCTCCACGATCCTCACGTTCGGAGACCCGGGCCAAGACACGCACGCTGGGCACCACGAGCCTGAGGACGATGACAACGAAGACGAGACCATGAACTAGGTACAGTAGCTAGCTAGGCACGAGAGAACTGAAGGCGTCCTCGGAAACCAGACGTATATTTCCCGCCAGTCTACTTGCTTTCCAGCATGGCTCTCTAAGCTTCTTTACAGTCCGCTATAGGACAAGGAGTTGCAGACCCACGCTTTGATGTGTCTTGCAGGGTGCCCTCGACACGGCTCTAGAGCATCCAAGCTAGCGAGCCTATAATGCGAGAAAACGAGCACTTTGTGCAGGGATGCCGCACAAATCTTCTTTGTGCTGTCGCCTCAAGATCATTGAAGGCAAAGATCACTTCTTCAAAGAGTCCAGGTCATCCACGTCTTGCAGGTAGAGGCTCTTGTCCATCACTGCTGCTGCCGCGTCAACGGCTGGAGAAGGCTTTTCTTCTTCGTCGTCGTCATCCTCGTCCTCACTGTGAACGGAGTAGGCCTCGTCATCGGCGTCCGCGTCATCACGGAACAAGGTCGGATCGAATGTGAACAGCGCACGACCACTCACTGCAACAACAAAATCAGGGTTAGCTGCATGCCTAATAGCATCATTACAAAGCAAAACAGCGCAAACGTACTGATGCCACGACCGCCAGACTTCTTAGCTTGCTCCTTTAGTCGCTTCACCTCCTCGGCCTTCTTACGAGCCTGCTTTTCAGCCTTCCACTTTGCGAGCGTCTCCTCCGTGACCGGGGTACCTCCGTTGGGGCCGAGCTTAGCGCGCTGCTGCTCGATGATTTCCTCAATGGAGATCTCGGCCACCTTGTTGCCCTTTTCGAGTTCGCGGTCCTTCTTAGACTTGAACACGTAGCCAGGAGGAAGAGCGTGGCGGTATCTACAGCAAGAAGATTAAATCGCGGTCAGGATAAATATTGGGGAAAAATCAACAGCAACAAAACCTATCAGACTACATAACGTACTTGCAGGACGTGCCGCCATTTGGACAGACCCAGAACCATCCGTACAACGACTTCTCGATAGCATCCAAGAAGTGCTTGCACACAATTTCCGTCTGCTTGGCATTCTTCTCGTGGTGCTTCTCGTTGACAACCTGCTCCAGCTTCTCCTGGTCCCATGTATCAATTTGATCTGACATAGAGTAACCACCGCATCAAGACAATTATGTCAGTTCCACGACAACCACCTTCAACCACTTCCAATCTGCGGTCGTCGCACCTGCTTCTTTCTCAGCACGGCTGTCCGTGTACAAATCGATCTTGGCGGCCTTCTTGCCCACCATCAAGTCGTGCGAGAACTTGCAACGGGTGCCCTACATCACACATCGTCGTAAGAAAACGAACAAACTTCGTCGCCTAAAGCTCGTCGAAACCCTTACCTTCGTGCACACACCGGCCTTGAAGAAGGCGCACAGCACTGACTTGGGGTCCGTTCCGGGAGGGACCTGCACGTACAAAATCAACGTAATCAGATGATGCGGCAAGTTGCGCCAAGTCCAGGTAACTAAAACTCAACGCACCTTGGGCTGCGTGATGGCGGCGGCGAAGAGACTCTTGAGGTTCTCCTGCTCCGCCTTGGCATCCTTCTTCCGCTTGGCCTCCTGCTCCTTGAGGCGATCGGCGCGCGAGTTGCTGCCCTTGACCTGCTTGGTCACCTCCTGGATGTACTTCTGCACGTTCTTGCTCTTCTTCTTGTTCTTGAGGCCGAAGGTCTTGTCCTCCAGGGACTTGTCCTTGGCCTTCTCCACGTTCTTCTTGGACGGGCCAGCAGCCTTCTTCTTCGGCGGCATCTTCACTAGTTGGGCTTGGGCTGGCTGAAGGTGCGGCGGCGAGGGGCGGACGGAGGCAGCGGATACCGTGCAAGGTGCCGCTGGTGGTGCCGACTTGAATTCGTGGGCTGTAAATGCTCTCACCACATACCAGCAGGGGATTGGTAAAAATTGGAAAGATATTTCTACCAATCCGTTATAAGGATAAATAGGCAGTATTAAAAATAAATATTAATATAAGAATAGTACAGTGAAGTCATGCAGTGCCGACGGCAGACCTGACAGTGCCCTGATCTTTTTGGGGGAACACAAATCTGCAAAATTTCACGCTTCTGCAAATGCTGACAAAAAAGACGTCTTTCTTGTAGCGTCGCCTTGCATAGCGGGTATTTTAAAGCATATTTGTACGTACTAATACCGATAGTAATATGTACTATAGTAGTACTATATATTATGTAGTAGTACATTGTACCAATGAATGTTCTACTCTGTACAATAAGTACTATTTATTTTAATACACGGCCAAAATGCTATCCATCCAGGATATTAGCGCTACAGTACTACTACCGTACAGTAGTAACGTTAATATCGATAGAACAATCACTCTTACCCATACTAAAACTAAGATATAATAATTGTACGAAAACGGATACCAACCAGCCTATTGACCCACTTGGAAATGCGCAAGTCGGCGGCGCCCGCGCGCACGGGGCCCGTGGCGACGGCCGATACGATCCGCAAGCTGCGCGAGCAGCTGGATTCGCTGGAGAAGCGCGAGCTGCACATCGTGAAGAAGATCGCGCTGCAGCTGCAGGAGGCCAAGCACAAGAGCGCCGCCAAGGACAAGCGCGGCTAGCTCTGCGTCACATGCCACCTAAAACGACACAAGAGATCTAAGCACCGAAAAACTATGTCACGCAGTTAGTCCGCTGAACGAGTGAAAACAAAGACGAAAACGCTTTACATGTAACTTAATTGTTTGCTTGGGTGTGGCGTGGCGTCAAGTTCGCCGTGTACACAGCAGGCGAAGAGTTCGTCATGGCCTCCTCTGCGGCGACAGCGGCGCAGGACTCCTCGTGCTCGCTTTCGTGACGTTTAGAGTCGCACCAGTCGTAGTAGTGCTTCATGACCAGCAAGATGATGCTGCCGAGCAGCTCGAGCGTCGACGGGATCCAAATGGGCCACAAGCCCTCGCCCATGCCGTAGATGGTGATACACGTGATGCCGACGACGAAGACGGACTGGAAGGCCTTGCTGATGTCCTTGGCGCTCTTGGAGCGGTACACCTTGATGATCTGAGGGATGAGCGCCGCCGAGACGAAGAAAGACCCCACGAGCCCCAGGGTGTCGTAGAATGTCTCCATGTTGGTCATGGCTGCCTTGAGTGTGCGCGTGCGGCCTTGGACGCTAGTTCGGATGTGATGCAGCTTGCGTCATGGAACCAATGCTTTGCAAGCACGGCAGTCGTTTCGTTGGCTGTGACCTTCGAGCAAAGACTGGGCCGGCGTGTTTAACGCGGAAAGCACTTGGATTCGGTATGTATATCGGCGTCTGAAGTGCAAGGTCATCGAAGTTGTGTGGTGCTAACTTAAGCTTAGTATCCAACGATGTCTGTCCCCGCGCTCTGCGCTCCTCCGAGACTCCGAGTCCGAGTCACTCCTCCGAGGAGTCCTCGGGTGGTTCCTTGCGTGCTTTGATCACAGTTTGAGTGCATGGAGGTGCGTGAATTATTGCTTGCATTGCTATTAACGTTACTCCAATAACTGCAAATGTACACGTATCACTGCACCGTCCGCGCTGCCGTCTCGCCCCATTGGCTTCGCGAGACGGGCGAGGCGACTTCGACCTCCACTTCGGAGCTGGCGACGGTGGCCTTACTGACATCCATGACGTCCAAATTCTTCTCCTGCCAGTCGTAGTAGATCTTCATGCTGAACACGACCAGCGCCGCGCACAGCTCAATGGTGGCAGGGATGTACACGGGCCAGAGCCATCGGCCAAACCCGTAGACGACGATCATGGCGAGTCCCAAAACGTACGCGATCTGGTACGAAAGGCTGATGTCCTTGGCGCTCTTGGTCTTGTAGATCTTCATCATCTGAGGCACCAGCGACGCCGCCAGAAGCAGCGACCCGAGGAAGCCGAGGATCTGGAACGCTTCGCCCATAGTCTGTCTGCCGATTTTCGTGCTTGAGTCGGGGCGAGCAGATTCGGGAATGGGAAGTATGGACTGTCGATCCTCGAAAACCTAATGCATAGACGTATCATAGTCATGTATGGTTTATCACAGTGACAGGTTACGAGCAGATTCCGCTTGGGTTTGGAGCTGGACAGTCAAGTTGACTGCCTTCGTGCACTGTTCCACGTTTTTCAGTCACAATGCCAATCGATTTATTCGTCCCTCTACTCTCCGGATTGTGCTGCTGCAGACCCGGCATTTTATTACTCTGTATACTTGTATGGCGTAGCGCTTCCCCTCTCCAGTGCGCTGGTCTCCATTGCGTCGGAGCGCTTGGCCTCGCGTCTGTCGTAGATGAACTTCATCGCTAGCAGCGTGAGGCCGCCCGCGAGCTCGATCACCACAGGGATCCAGATGGGCCACAGCGATTCGCCGACCCCGTACACCGCCACGAGGGTGAGGCCGGCTACATACAGCAGCTGGAAGGACCGACTGAGGTCTCTCGCGCTCTGGGTGCGGTAGACCTTGACGATCTGCGGAACGAGCGAAGCGGAGATCATGAACGAGCCCACGAGCCCCAGGATATTGTAAGTGAGTCCCATTGCGTCGACTCGACGTCAGTCAGCTTCTGTGTCTAATGGGAAGATGCTGGAGATCTTCCAGCGGAAGACGTACCGCACCTCGTCAATTTTGTACCGACGTGATAACTCATTGCGATCGTCTGGCAACAATGACGACGAATCTCAAATCAACACGAGCGCTTCTATTTCCTCGAGTTACCAATAAATAATCGTTTGCTTCCGCGCTCTGGTTGTGGACGAAATGGTGGCGATCTACGGAGTTTGCACGACGCCGGTGAACTTGGTCTCACTCCGCCGCGTGAGCGGTGACGCGCCCAGCTCGAGAGCGTGGCTTTCGTTGTCGGCTCTAGAGGCGCCGGGTTTTGTGGCATCGCGGTCGTAGTAGAGCTTCATGGCCAGCATAATGAGCCCTGCCAACTCCTCCACGGACGCAGGGATGTAGATGGGCCAGAGGTTCTCGCCGAAGCCGTAGATCAAGATGAGGCCGATGCCAAAGCAGTAGAGCAACTGGAAGCGGAGGCTGATGTCCTTGGCGCTCTTGGTCTTGTACACCTTGCGCATCTGCGGGACCAGTGAGCTGGCAATCACGAAGGAGCCGATCATGCCGATGGTCTGGAAAGCGACGCCCATCTTGTTATATGCTGTGTGGGTGACAAAGGAAGGTGCTTCTGCGCGGGACGCGTCAAGTTACGAAGTGAGCGTCGTACCGGTGCCCGCGGTGGTGAGCCGATTTGATGAATGGTGCGGGCGTGCCCACTTCTGCAGATGGAGATTTGAATCGGCGACGACGCGACTATCGTAAGGCGTACCGGCCCTGCATGGCTTTGACCCTGAGACACAGTGGATGCGAGTCAACGTCGCCGACTCAACGACGGTTGCCGCGGATTCTGGTGTGAAGCACATGGAGCTCGACGCATGGCGCGCTTACAGCGATCAGAACGCTTTATTTACGATAGCGAGCGGCGGAAACGCGCGCCACCGCGTAGCAGTTATCGCGACAAGTTGAAGTCGTTGATAGTTTCGCCAGCTGGTCACACGCTTGCATGCATGCAAGGAAGACAAGTCTCGAACGTTATCGCATGTGCAGTCGACGAGGTTGGAGGTAATTCTGGATAATCGTTGGTGCTGGCACAGCTGCAACTGTGCAACATGTGCCGAGCTCGCTAGCTTCAACATGACAATTGCTCAGCGCGCGAAAGTTCAATGCTCACAGCAAGCGCAAAGCTCGAGAACGTTCGAGAAGACCGCGTAGGCATCGATGGCAGTTGCCTCCAAGCAAAGTACACGTGCACCTCGATCAATAAGTCAGAATCATAGCGTAGAGCTCCATTGGACCACACCCCAAATTCAAAAGTACCGTAAGCCCCGCAATCAGTGCCTATTCGTACCTAGTCTGGTCCGCGTAGAGACGTTGCTTTTGGATCTCCCCTCCCAAAAGCCAAGTCGAAAGTGAAGTGCAGAGTGCGGAATCGCTTCAGGAGGAGCTTCAGGAGACGGTCAACGATGACGCAGCGCGTGCGTGTGAGCGCCGTGACGCTGCTGCTGGGCGACGAGGCGCGCGAGCTGCTGCTGTACGCGGGTCTGCCGCTGCCGGAGCTGCTGCAGTGCGTCGCCTCGGGCTTCCCGGCGCTCCAGCAGGCGAGCGAGACGCCGACGCCCGTGGCGCTGCGCCACGCCTCCACGGGCGCCTTCTACCCGCTGTCGCTGCTCTGCCGCTCGCCGCAGCTGTTCGAGCGCGCGCCCTACCACCTCGTGCTGGACGGCGCGGACGACGCGCCGGCGGCCTCCGCGTCCGCCGCCGCCAGGAAGAGCAGACACAGACACCGCAGCGGCCGCAAGCGCGCGGCGGCGCGCGCCCGCTCGACGCCCGACAGACGCGAGTACCAGGCGGTGGCCACGATCTCCGACGCGAATGAAGAGGACGAGAGCGTGGGCGCCGTCTGGGGGGAGGGCAAAGAGGAGGAGAAACACGAGGACGAGGAGCTGGAGCTGGAGATGGATCTGGCGGACTTCGAGCTGCCGCAGCTGGTCAACGTGTTCGCGCAGGCCTGTCCCACGGGCGCGCTGGACCGCGTCACGTTCAGCCGCTGCCTGGAGAAGATCCTGTCGCAGTCGGGCCGCTACGACCCGCAGGCGCGCAAGATGTTCACGCGGCTCTTCGACATCTTCGAGCGGCGCAAGGACGTCGTGGACGTGGCGGACTTCCTGGGCGGCGTCTCGGTGTTCGCGTGCGGCGAGCGGGACGAGAAGATCCAGCTGACGTTCGAGCTCTACGACATGGACGGAGACGGCTTCATCTCGAAGGAAGAGATGACCAAGTACCTCACGGCCGTCTTCCTGGTCATCGGCGCGTCCTCCCCGGAGCTGTTCCAACAGAACCAGTACGTGGCTGTCAGGTTTATGATGGGGCCGGTGAAGGCGGCTGACGTGGCATTGTTGTAACTATTGTTTTCATATTTATTGCAGGGTAAATCCGACGGAGCTGGGCATCGTGACGGCGGGGCAGTGCTTCGCCGAGTCGGAGCTGAACAGGGAGGGAAAGTTGTCGTACGAAGCGTTCCGAGAATGGTACTCGAAGCCGGGACCTACACAACTCATTGCGGCTACGCGCGGCAGCAGCGCCGCAAGCAAGAATCGCGTGAATGGCGTGCAGGCGCCAGAAAGCCTGGACCTGGCTACTTTGCGCGAAGTTACAGGTCTGGCAGCGCTGAGTGCGTCCGATCTGTTCTCCGTTTTCAGCGCTTCGTCGACGAGTAACGGGGGTAAGAAAGAAGTGCTTACCCGCGCCGAATTCAAGCGATGCTTCTACGCCATTCTAGAAAGGTTGAACCGGGAACCCACCCGTGAGATTGCCAAGTTCTTGGATCGGCTTTTTGATGCGTTCGACGAAGACGAAAGTGACTCCGTGGACTTTATGGAGTTGAGCAGTGGGCTTTCAGTGCTGTGCGGTGGCGCAAATGAGGATAAAGTGATGGCAGCCTTTTCTCTTTTCGACACAGATGGCGATGGATACATTACGCAGCAGGAGATGGAAACGTATCTGACTTCCGTCTTCAACGTCATGTATGAGACGACGCCGGCAACACGGAAATCCATGGGAATCGACGCAAAAGCTCTTGCTCACTACACAACGATGCAAGCTTTCCAGGAAGCGGACGTAAACCACGATGGAAAGCTGTCGCTGGAAGAGTTTCGTTCATGGTACTGGGTCACTGGATGGCACTACCAGCAACCCACGACAAGTCCGCCAGCGGGTTTCCAACGCCAGCCTAACACTCAGGGCTTTGGAACGACAAACTTTGTTGCGTCCCTCACAGGCCTGCGCGACCGGACTCCAAGCGACGTTTTCGAAATCATTGCGGCGAAAGTGAACGAAGATGGCGTCCTGTCACGGGAAGCCTTCTTTTCTATAGTCGATGAACTCGTAGACGAGCATGCCGCTAATACCAATCGTGAACTAAGTGCCGAGGAGAAGAACCAACTACAGCAAATCATGGAAACCGTGTTTGACGGATTCGACACGGATCGTGACGGCTTCGTTGACTTCTGCGAGTTATCCAGCGGCATTTCGGTGCTGTGCAGCGGGTCGCAGCAGGAGAAAGTTAAATCTGCGTTCACTTTGTTTGATATCAACCAAGATGGGTTTATATCGCGGGACGAAATGGAAACATACCTGGCTTCAGTATACCGGATTGTTTTCATGACCTCTCCAGCCACGATGCAGCAACTTCACGGTATTTCTCTAGAAGAGCTTGCACGCATTACCACAGCAGATGCATTCACACTTGCGGATACGAACCAGGATGACCGCCTAAGTTTCGAGGAGTTTACGAAATGGTATAGCACTCAAAATGCGCCTCCGCTGCCTGCGCAGCCACAGCAACAGTCCTCAGTTGCTGCACCCTCAGTCGCAAACGGCACTTCTTCATCCCCGCGAGTGTCTACGCTGTCTTCAAAGGGAGTACTTAGTGAGATGAAGGAGTTGACTAACCTCAGCTCGTACGACGTAAACGACATCTTCGAGTTTTTTCAAGCCTCCGCCGATCGAGAGGGCAATGTATCGCAGCCAGTGTTCTTCCGTTGCTTCAACAAACTGCTTGCGAAAGACGGGCGAATCAGTCGTGACACGCAGATGAAGACACAACAGCTATTGAAGGAGCTTTTCGAGTTGTTTGACGCTGATAAAAATGGAGTTGTCGACGTGCAGGAGCTCGGTGCAGGGCTTTCAATCCTTTGCGGTGGAAGTCGGGCTGACAAGGCTAAATCGATGTTTACCCTGTATGACGTCAACCATGACGGCTATATTTCCCCGGAAGAAATGACGTCGTACCTGACCTCTGTATTCAAAGTGATGTTTAAAGCCTCCCCGGAACTACCCGCAAAAACAGGGATGACGCCGGAGCAGCTTGCGAAAACCACGACAAGAGAATGCTTCCGTGCTTTTGACCACAACCGTGATGGCCAATTGAGTTTCGACGAATTCCGAGTTTGGTTTGAGCAGCAAAATCCGCATGCTCAGCGTCTGCAAGCCCAAGCTTCGAACGGTAGCAGGCACTCAGTTTCCAGCGTTCCAGCTGCCTCTACTTCCTCAGGACCCAGTGATGCTAATACGTCGGGAGTAATTCCGGTTGAAGTTGCTAAGAAACTGACAGGTCTCGAAGGGATGTCCTTAGATGCAGTATCAGAGCTCTTTTCCTCAGCAACCGGTGGCGGTAAACGAATCTCGCGACGTATTTTTGACGAATGCTTTTACAAGCATATATGCAGCAAAACTACGCCGCCACTTTCTGTGGATGACAGTATTCGCGTGCATGAAGTGCTAGAGCGTTTGTTCGCCGCATTTGACACCGAACAGAAGGGTATTGTCGACTTCAACGAGCTGATCAGTGGACTATCCATTCTTTGCGGTGCTTCGACTCGGGACGAGAAGGTTCTCGCTGCATTCAAGGTGTATGACACAAATGGCGATGGTGTGATATCAGAGGACGAAATGACTCACTACCTTGGATCGGTGTTCAAGTTGCTTTATGCACTCGACCCGACGCGTCAGCAGCAATTGGGCATTCCAGCACAAACGCTGGCTGCAGCTACAGCGAGCGAGATTTTCGAGGTGGCCGACGTAAATCATGACGGAAAGTTAAATTTCGACGAATTTCAGAAATGGTACTCGAGGCCAGAGCAGGCATCCTTCAACGACATCGTGGCCCCTCTGGATCTGAATGAAGTGCGACAACTGACGAATTTAGGCAACCTGGACGTGGTGGAGGTTTTTGAACGCTTTGCGGAGCATGCCGATGAGGACGGAATGCTAAACCGAGAATCATTCGACAGGTGCTTTTTCGAGATTATCGAGATGTCACACCCCCGCACTCAAATCGACAAGTTGCGGGCGAAGATGGTGGCAGATCGTCTGTATGATGTCTTCGACCGTGATGGTAACGGCCAAATCGATTTCAGCGAGCTCGCTAGCGGTCTATCTGTGCTATGCAAGGGTGCACGAGATGCGAAGGTAAAGGCAGCATTCCGTTTGTATGATTTCAACGCCGACGGATTCATTTCACTCGACGAGATGAAACGCTACCTGACGTCCATCTTCAAAGTCTTGTACGAAGTGCAACCTGAAATGCGGCAAGAAACGGGTGTCTCGCCTGAGGAGTTGGGAGTAGTCACTGCTGAACAAGCATTCCTAGAAGCCGACTCCAACCATGATGGCAAGTTGAGCTACGATGAGTTTTTAACGTGGTACAATTCTCCTGCCCAGGCAGGAATCAGTAGCGCTGTGGCAAAGAATGCCATCGTAGACTCCTCACTACACTGGATGCCACTGAACGAAATCAAGCAATTAACGAATCTGGCTCAATACGAACCGGAGGAGGTTTTCGAGATTTTTGCCGGCGAAGCAGATGAAGACGGACTGTTGTCTCGGGATGCTTTCAATGAAAGCTTTCGTAAAGTGATCGATGGCCAGAAATCGAAGGAAACCCGAGCAGCCAGCCCTGAAACGCAGAAAAAGCTGCAAGAAGTCATTGACGGGCTCTTCGATCTTTTTGATCGAGACAACAGTGGGGCTGTCGACTTTGGAGAGTTAGCCAGTGGTTTGTCTGTGCTATGTGGCGGCACGAAAGACCAGAAGGTGGAGGCGGCGTTTTCGTTGTTTGACTTCAATGGCGATGGTTTCATCTCGCTGGATGAGATGACACGTTACCTAACGTCAGTGTTCCGTGTCCTTTTCCAAGTGTCGCCCGACACTCAGTCGCTAGGCGTGACTCCTGAAGAGTTGGGAGAGGTCACCGCGCAACAAGCATTTGCGGAGGCTGACCAAGACCATGACGGACAGTTGACATTGAAAGAATTCCAGCACTGGTATCAGCAACCGGGTGGAATTGGCGAAGTTGCGAAGAATGGAGAGCAGTTGTTTAGCCTGGCCGAAGCTCGACGACTTACAAATCTACAAGCCTTCTCGCCCATGGAAGTATTTGAAGCCCTAGCAGAGTGCGCTGATGAGCAAGGCTATGTGTCGCGAGAGGCGTTCGATAACTGCTTCCGGGAGATCATTTCGACGAACCAAGGTATACGGTCAGAGGAGTACCAGCGAATCAATCCGATTCTCAACCGTCTCTTTGAGCTTTTCGACGTTGACAAGAACGGTATGGTTGATTTTAGTGAAATATCAAGCGGGTTGTCAGTATTCTGTGGTGGATCGTCAGAAGAAAAGATTCGCGCGGCTTTCGCGTTGTACGACTACAATGCTGACGGCTACATCTCAATGGAGGAGATGACACGGTATCTGACGTCGGTTTTCAGAGTGTTAAAAGAGGGTTCGCCTTCCGCACTACAACAGATGGATAGGGAGTCTCCAGAGGAGCTTGGAGTGCGAACAGCACAGCAAGCATTTGCTGAAGCTGACCTTGACAATGACGGTCGTTTAAGCTTCCCTGAGTTTCGCAGGTGGTACACTCGATCCAGTGCCGCCAACATGGAACGACTCATCCAAAATAATATTCCTGAGTGGCTATCGCTACGCGAAGTGCGGCGTCTAACCAACTTGGGTTCGTTCTCGGCTCAGCAGGTGCTGAATACGTTTGCTAAGTTCACATCCGCAGATGGCACCATAGACAAGGAAACATTTCGACAAGCATTTGGGCACTTTAGAGTCGACTCTGCGACCGAGAAAACAGAGGAAAGACTCGAAATGCTAGTGGACCGAATCTTTGAACTATTCGACAAGGATAGTAACGGACTGGTTGACTTCAACGAGCTCGCGAGTGGGCTGTCAGTACTTTGCGGTGGAAGTCAGACGGATAAGGTGCGCGCGGCATTTAATTTGTACGATGCTAACCACGATGGTTATATTTCTCTGGGTGAGATGCGCCTCTACTTGACATCGGTCTTCAAAGTACTTTTCGAAGTGAATCCTGATACCGAAGCGCGAATGGGTGTGACACCTGAGGAACTGGGCGAAGTTACAGCAGAGCAGGCTTTTGTTGAAGCTGACCTAGACAAGGATGGCAAACTTTCCTTTACGGAATTCAGCCAATGGTATATGCAGCCTAAACAGGTTGGTGACTTACCGATGCCGGCGGTGCTTGGGGCACCTGAACAGCAGCAGCAACAACAGCAGCAACAACAAAAGGCAAAACAACCGCAACGAGTTCCGGATTGGGTTAATCTTGATGTGGTGAAGCAGATGACGAATCTGGAAAAGTACACGGCCGATGAAGTGTTTGAGATCTTCGCAAATCGCTGCTCTGAGGACGGAACTCTATCACGCGAAGCGTTTGAAGAGTGCTTCGAACAGCTAGTAGATGAGCAGTACAAGAACGATGAAGCCAACTTGGCTCGACTACGCCTCATCCTGAACAGGTTGTTCGTGATTTTCGACGAAGACCGTAATGGTACTGTTGATTTCTGCGAGCTGTGTAGTGGGCTTTCAGTTCTCTGCGGCGGTTCTCGCGAGGAAAAGGTGCGAGCTGCGTTTTCGCTGTACGATCTTAACCATGATGGGTTCATCTCATTGGATGAGATGGTACGATATTTGGCAAGTGTCTTTAAAGTGCTGTATGAGACCAGCCCTGGCACGGATGAAAAACTGGGCGTGCAACCAGAGGAGTTGGCGACAATCACTGCTGAGCAGTGCTTCTTGGAAGCTGATCTCAACGAGGATGGAAAGCTGAGTTTCGATGAGTTTGTGGTTTGGTACTCAAAGTCGGCAGGGTTCGAGGCACCAGCAGCCGGCGTGGGCACCATTCTAGCCCAAGACGACCGACAAGGAGTGAATGGAAATACAAGTGAAAGTCGCAGTGATGGTTCTGCTCACCAGGAAAGCAGCAAAGGAGGCAGTCAACACAGTGGATCCCCCGCACCCGAGTCTCCAAGGAAAACGGTGTGGGGTGCTGGAAAGGGCCCCACCGGCAGCAGTGCTCCTGCTGTGAGCTTCCCGTCCGACAAGATCTACGGCATGACTGGGTCCAATGGTGACGCGCTGCTCTCACCGAACTCAGCGTCAGCTCTGAATATGAACAGTTCTAATATGGAGCACGTTCGGCAGCTGTTGAAGCTGGACACGTACGAAGTCAATGATGTACTCGAGATATTCGCGGAGGCTGCGCCTTCCGGTGAGCTAACCTTCGCAGCCTTCAAGAAGTGCTTTGATCAGATCATTCGGCTGGCGGGTGGACACGATGCACCAGAAGAGCGACAAGAGGCTGACGTAATGATTCGTCGCCTTTTTCGCGTATTTGATACCGACAACAGCAACACAGTCGATTTTGGCGAGCTTGCGAGTGGTTTGTCGGTGCTTTCCGGGTCGAGCATGGACGACAAGGTGCGCGCAGCGTTCCAGCTCTATGATATCAATGGAGACGGGTACATCACACAAGAAGAGATGATCAGCTACATGACTTCAATCTTTAAAGTGATGTACGAGACGACGGACAGCACGAAGACCAAAATGGGCGTCTCTCCTGAAGAGCTTGCTCGCGCCACAGCAGAACAGTGCTTCAAGGAGGCCGACCTAAACGGTGACAACAAGCTCAGCTTCGAAGAATTCAAGAAGGTACGAACTTTTAATGTTGCTGTATCACCGTTTGCTGCTGGCTAAAGGTACTTTTGCGTTTCGTTGTTCTGTTTGGTCTGCAGTGGTGCACTTCGGGAATTTAAAGAGAAAAACATCACTAATAGGGAGCTTGTGAAACTAAACTGAATGCATTCGTTGTTGAACGACTCTTGCCGACGATTCGAACTCACTGAAGAATCTGGAGCTCAGGGTCTTGTAGGAAAGCATCATCAATATCGGCATCCAGGTTCACGTCAAAGACGAGCTTGTCGATGCCGATGCCTCCTTCTTCCGCCATGAGGTCTGTGAGTGCATCGAGAAGGCTTTCGCTAACATCAGCTGCATGCGCACAAATGTGTTAGATTTTACACCAGAAAACGGTGACAACAAATTACCTCCGGCAAGGTTGCTGCCAGACGTCTTACCGTGAGCATCAAGTAGTCGATTGCGAAATTGCTTTTGCTCGAACCCAACTCGATCAGTGAAATCCTGAATAGCGGCCGCTCTCAAAAGAAACTCGTCTTCTTTGTCATCGTCCTGCCAGGAATGAAGCGTCCAGTAGGTGAAGATAGGGCACGTCGTAGGTTAGCGCCAGCAAAAAATACTCACCAACGTGCACACAAGCTTCAGCGCAAGCTCTTCCTCGATCCCGCTGAGACTATTTGACCAACAAACGCACATGTTATGGCCACGATTTACTTGAAAGTCCACAGTAGCAAGAGGCGTACCAGTCCTCTCTGCAGTCAGGAGGCAAGACAGCAGGCTGAACGCTCTCAGTTGCATCAAGAGCAGACTGTGATGTTTCCCGTTCCAGCTCAAATGCTGCTGCCAGGTCACCGTTGGCGCTCGTGATATCTGTTGGAGAACTCCTATTAAAGGCAAACACAAGACTGGCTCGTCAGACTTTATGCACACTCGTTTGCTGACTGCAGCTACATACCCTGACTCAATCCTTTCTTCAGCCATATTGTTGACATTTTCTTCACGTCGATGCACTGGAGCTTCCACGACAAGCAAACATTCATTAGAGCGACCCATTGTGATTCAAATCGTGCAGCACGTACCATCTTGCGTGGGGGCACGCTTGCTTCGTTTGGGCATGGGACCCGACTCCGCTGCATGCAGCACCAGCCCTCGCTTCTTCAACATAGCTCCTTCGTTAGCCTTCACATCCGGCTTGGCAGCAAATAAAAAGTTGCTTCGGATACCACCCCGTTTTGCCTTCTCGCTAGCCACGTTGCAGCGTGATGGCTGCTTGCCAGTATTCACCTCCTTGCTGCTACGTGCCGACTTATTCAGCGCAAATCCACCGACGCCTTCGGTGCGTACACTTTTGCAGGGGAACGCATTCTTCCTGTCTTCATGAGCGACTAGCTCCGCTGTCTTCCGCTTTTTCGCAACGGAAGACTTCGTGTCCGCTCGAAAGGCAAACGGTATCGACGCTTTCACTTGCGGCTTGAACAGCGGCTCCTTGCCCGCCTTTGACCCGCCTTCACTTGCTGATTTGGCGCTCGTCTTATTCAACCCAGCGACGGAAAACTTGCCTAGAAATGGTTTTGAAGCAGCGAAGGCTGGAGGCGCCGCCTTCCCCAATGAATTCCCCGCCACTTTCTTTGTCTCCGCAGTTTTGGGCTGGAACTTCGTGAAGCTGAACCCGCCTGTGCGCATTTTCAACGAGTCTTTTGCTGGCGGTGGTCGAGCAAAACTGTTTGCCGCAAAGACGCTGGTCTTGGAGTTATCTGCTGACATACAGCGTCGTTTATAAAGCAATGCAATTGACACACAAGCAATAAGCCGTGTTAATTCGTACTCGTTTTATCCGTGGGGGCAGCAGCTCCTGCCGACTTGAGGAACGTGGGTTTGGGCTTCATCTCTCGACTCGGGTCTTTCTCTACAGTGCACAACAGCGTACAGAAGTCACTTTAGAGTTCAATGCGGCAAGGCTGAGAGTAGCCGCATCCTAAGCCCACGCACTTGTCAGCAGCGGCAACGGATCTTTCGTTGCTCGCAGCTTGAATTTGCCTTTGGCTGGAGGTGCCGTGGACGTCTCCGACGCTGCAGCCGAGTTCGCTCTGCCCAGAGCACCACCTCTTGCCCTCAACCCGAGACGCTCCATACTGGTCCGAGAGGAGTGTTGCTTTAGTTTGTCTACCCTTTGGGTTGCGTCCGACGTGGCAAATTGCGGAATGAGGCGACGACCCGGAGGCGGGAAGTTGGATGCGGAAACTTCAACTTGTTGAACGAGAGTGATGGTCACGGAAATCTGTGCCAACCTGATTACTTTGCCGACTTGTGATCTCGTTGCCTTCGATAGAGAGCAATAAGCGCGAGCTCCGCCTGGGCGCCGAAGTTGTCGTCGACTTGCCGCAGGTTGCGTGAGCGCACCTTGGCACGGAAATCCTTGGGGCTGAGAGAGGCAAACGAGTGGTGGCCGACTAGTTGACTTAGAAGACGCTGACATACCGAATGTTCGGAGCCCACGCATTGCTGCAGGAGCGCGATCAGCAGATGGTCCCATACGAAACTGACGAAGGCGTCACTCGGACACTGCTCCAGCAACCAGCAGACGTCTGCAGTGCTCGGCAAAGGGGAAACAGTCAGTCCTGTCATCTCGTCATCTTGTTCCGGTTGCAGCTTTGATCGCTGCAGACTTTTGTATAGCTGGAGCCAGTCAGTCTCGCCCAGAGTCTCCCACTGACGCACGACTTCAACTGCAGCGGCTTGGGGTTGCAAGAAATGGATCCTCGCGCTCTCTATCACTGTGTCTACTGTAGATGAATCTGAGGAAGATACTGCGCTAGCACTGCTAGTTCCAGCTGGATACGGCGACGAGGGCCCCTCTACGAGCTGATCTAGTGGGAGATCAACTGCCGTCGGCAGCAGGCTCGCGATCCGCAGCTCCGGTCGCGGCAGCACGAAGTCGTCTTCGATGCGTGTGTGCTCGATTCGTAGCCGCCGCGGCGCGCGCCGCCTCAGGTAGCACAGCTGAAGCACGTGGTCGGTCGCCAGACCTGGCTGGTAGAGCTGGAACACGGAGGCTGCGTCGCCGTCGCCGCCATCTTCGTCTTGCAGCGGCATCGGGCGGAAGAGTGACAGGTCACTTTTTGCACTCGCGTAAACTATGTCATTATATCGAATCCATCTAAAACCTCGCCTTAGTGTCTATGAGCTCTGCGCTGTCACTGTTCCGAATCATAATTGGTTCCGATCAGCCAATCATAATTCGTATCGCGACCAACGCATCACGTCACTATTCATCCATATCTAACCTTGAGACACTGACTTACACGCCCTTTCGTTTGCACCAGCATTTCACCAGTTCATTCCGCAATCTGCATCACCGGACGCACGCAATGCCCGCCCCGGTCTTCGATGAGTCCCAGTTCGCCTCGCTCGAGGCCTACGCGGAGGAGCTGAACGCGCAGCTGGAGGGAAAGAGCGCGCCTGAGATCGTGCGGTGGACCTTTGACACGTTCGGCGCGCGCACAGTACTAAGCTCGAGCTTCGGCATCCAGTCGGCCGTCATGCTGCACCTGGCACGCAGCGTGAGCAGGAGCATCCCCGTGGTGTGGGTGGACACGGGCTACCTGCCCAAGGAGACGTACCAGTTCGCGGCGCATCTGACTCAGGCGCTGGACCTGGACGTGCGCGTGTACCAGTCGCCCATCACGCCGGCGCGCATGGAGGCGCTCTACGGCAAGCTCTATGAGCTGGAGACGCCTGAGGCGCACCGCCAGTACGGCTTCATGCGTAAGGTGGAGCCCATGCAGCGCGCACTTAAGGAGCTGGATGCGGCGGCGCTGCTTGTGGGCGTCCGCGCCGGTCAGACGCAGCACCGCCAGCACATGAAGCACGTCAACGTGCACGAAGGTCGCCTCAAGATCTGCCCCATCCTCAACTGGAGCAAGGAGGAGGTCGACCAGTACATGGCCGCCAACCAGCTCGAATACCACCCACTCAAGGCGCAGGGCTACGAGAGTGTGGGCGATTCCCACTCCAGTCGCCCAGTGACGGACGCGGACAAGGGCAACGACCGTGCTGGACGCTTCAACGGCAAGCAGCAGGAGTGCGGACTGCACCTGGACATGCACGACATGAAGCTCGAGGACTTCAAGTTCGACGACCCGTTGGCGCTCTCCGAGCGTGACCAGGAGCTCTTGGCGCTCACAAAACGGGCCAAGGGCATCACGGTGTTCACCAAGCCTACGTGCAAGTTCTGTCTGGCTGCCAAGGATGTCATGCGCGAGCGCGAGTGGGAATTCGACGAGGTAAGCGTGCCTACTGAGGTGTCCATCCAGTCGCTACAGCAGATTGTTGGCAAGCCCGTCAAAACCGTGCCACAGGTCTTCCTGGACGGCAAGTACATCGGAGGATACACGGAATTCGTCGCGCACCTCGGCATCCCGTCTCGCTTCGCCTAAATTGCAAACAACATGGATACTTCAAACCCGCAGGCCATGCTGCGATCGTAAATAACAATATACCGATATGAAAAAGTATTCCCTCCTCTCTCTACTCTTTAGTTGGGGTCCGTTGGTACTGCACTAACCTCGCCGCCTTCTTGGGTCGAGCTGTCAGGTGCAGATGCATCATGAGGCTCTTCTTGAGCTTTGCTGTCTGCCGCCGTAGCTTCGGCAGGGTTTGTTGTAGGAGATGGCGCTGCCGAAACGCCTTCGCCGTCGTCTCCTGTCTTCCCTTGCTTGACGCCACTGAGACCACGCAGCGGAGGTGGCTGTGAGTAGCTGAGCAGCCGAAGCAGACGCAGCATCTTTTGCAACGTGAGCTCGAAGAGCACGTGCGAGTTGTCCATGCGGTCGCGGGCGTCCGGAGACGATATTTCATCTAGCGCTCGGCGGAGGTGCACGTGCGTGTCGTAGATGTCCTCCTCTTCCTTCGGTTCGCCGTCTGGAGCTTCACTGTCGCCCTCGCGTGGAGTCGACACCAATTTCAAAGTAGCTTCGTCACTCTCACGCTTGCGATCCAGCCTGAATTTGACGCACC
Organism: Phytophthora x cambivora; assembly: GCA_033557925.1. Taxonomy (NCBI): domain Eukaryota; phylum Oomycota; class Peronosporomycetes; order Peronosporales; family Peronosporaceae; genus Phytophthora; species Phytophthora x cambivora. Next base: position 8,782,067 of record JAUCEB010000011.1, on the reverse strand, counting down.
CGCCGCTAGCATCTTCATCGACCTCAGCCAGAATGAGAACACTTGCAGCACTGGTGGCGGTATGCACCCCCTCATCTTCACCTGCCTGCTGCTGAGTACTGTCATGATCATCCGTCATGTAGGGCCATGACATTTCTTTGACCGAGAACACGATCTGCTTGCTATTCCCAATCGCACCCGGCCATCGACTAGCTGCTGCACCATTCGAGCGACCCCACTCAGCGTTCCCGTTTCCATCAGTGACCTCAAACCCCGCCACGACGCTCGTGATTTCGTCAATGACACGATCCTCGAGCATTTTGAGCTTCGGAACGAAGCCCAAGCGCTGCTTTTCATCGCTTTCATGGTTCCCACCTCCGTTCTCTTCATGCTCCAGATCCAGCGGAGGGCAGAGATCAATTCCGGCACGTGCAAGTCGCGTGAGCAGTTCCCCCGGAGGCAGCGCTTCCTTACTCAATGCCTCGAGCTGCGGAAGCGCAGGTTCTACAAGTCTTGCGCCGTACGGAGTGATCTCAAACTGCACACGGGGAATAATTGCTGTGCTTAGCGTTAGCCGCGCGCGCATATCTCGGAGCTCATTGTCTGTAGATCCACCGTGAATACTTTCGATTGTAGTTGGTCCACTACGTGGACTGGAGTCCATACACAACCGCCACGAGCGCTTGTGATAGTTGCGGCCACGTCGGACAAGCAGCGCCAAATGAGTCAGCCGCAGTGTGCTGAAGTTGACCGAGCTCGTGTCTTCTTGAAATACGACGTCAGTCACGCCTTCCTCTTCCCAGCGCATGCGGGTTGCGTCCCACCAACCGACCCGAGGCATCTCGACACTGGAGGAGTTGGTAGCGGTGGTCGGAGCGAAGAGAACGTCCTCAGGCAAGGTTAAACTAGCCTTGATGGGCAATGCAGCAGAGAGAACCATACCATCCAACGGATAGTGCAGGCGCTTCAGTTGGTCGCGAGCGTCGGGGACTTCCCTCATGATCCACCCACGGGCTCGCTTCGGAGGCGACGGCACGGCCAGCAACTCGAGCGAGAAGACCCCACCCAGCGCCACATCGCTGCCTTCCGAAAGGGAGGAGAAAGCGTCAAACGGCCAGCGCGTAACACGCAGCGCTAATGACTGCGTGATAACAGCCTTGGGTAGATCGATGTTCACACCAAGCTCCGAGAACTCCACGCGCTTGTTGCGTGAAGATCCTTTTGCCAGCAGATTCACCCACAGCCCGAGCTGCACCCAGCCTGTGTTTGGAGACGCGCTCGCCAGCTTCACCTCGCCACGCGATGCATTTACATTGTTAGAGATGCTGGTCGGTGCCGGAGCGGTTGGTGACAAGTCCGCGTACTCGTCGGCGTATTGCAGTACGTGGGCCGTCGTGAGATCCACCTTCTCGACAACGAGCTGCTGTAGTCGGGCGATAAAGCGCGCACATTGCGTTCGAAGGGGGTCGTCATTGGTCGCGCAGGCGTTGGCAGCTACGAACGTCAGGTCCTCCATGACCTCCGTGGCGCTCTCGCATGCTGCAGTGACAGCAGGCAGCTCCAGCTTCAGCGTGGCCGTGTCCAGCTGCCACGAGTTCAGGAAGGAGTTCATATCTCCCTCTACCTGCGCATCGGGACGCGGTTGGCAGGCCAGGTAGTTGTCCCAGTCCTTGGCTTCCTTTTGTGCACGTAAGAGCTCGGCAAGTCGCACCGCCTTGGCCTCCAGGTCCTGCTTGGCCTCTTCGTGCTCGAGTGCCAGTCGCTCCAGCTCGGCAGCACGGTTCTTGGCGTTCTCCTCACGTCGACGAGCCGCCTCCTGCTCGCGCTTAAGTCGGGCCTCTTCAATGCGCTTTTCCTCCTCGGCTCGCAGTCGCGCCTCCTCTTCCTCCTGCAGGCGTCGCTCCTCCTCGAGCTCTTCCTTGGTCTTTTTGGGGGCTTTGGCTTTCTTCTTAGGACCCTGCAACCAGTCAGAGCAGCGCACCAACAGCGTCAGATCAGATGCACGCGTGCTTCATTATCAATTAGGCCCTATGTACCATGGGCAATTGCTGTCAATGCGCAAGATCACCGCGGGCGTTGAAGTGAACGGACGCGATCCTGAAGTGTAGCCATCTGGTGGGAGATGGGCCGCAATCCCCGCGCGAGTGACTAGCTTCTGTTAATGACGGTCAAGTTGCAGCAACTTCTCAGCGCTGGCCAGTAGCAAGTTGCTGCCAGCAACCTCGTCACCCATCGGCGCAGCGATCAATCGATCGAGCGTCCACTGGAACTTGACGTTGAAGCAGCGGCATTATTGTCGCCGGCTTGCACTCGCTCGTTGTGTGGCCGCAGCCCCGCAGCCCATGGCTCGGTGCAGAGCGGAAGTCCGGCTTCTTGGTTCGTCAGCGTCCGTCGTGCGCTCGCCTCGTCGCCTGCGACGGGCTGTGTCCGACCTTATCGGATACTGAACAATGTGACGTGCGTTGCTGCTGGAAGATAGACACGGAGCTCGCATTCCAAGCGCAACGGACGGACGCGAAGTGTCGAAGCCGAACGGCAACCGACATCCTGTCCACGTTTTCGCCGCGCTTGCGCCTCCAGCCTGCTTGTTTTTGCTCGGCGCTTGCAGTGCAGCAGTTCATCGTGACGATTGGGTGGGGCCCCAATAGGTATGCATGTGCTGTACATGTACTTCAGTAGATCATATTGAACACCTCATCGAGGGGAAATTCTATGGAGATCGAGTTAGGGAGATCGAGGTGATATAGCACCGACGTTATGTCGACTTTAGCCCAGCAGGACACTCGCGCGTTGGCACTCGCCTACGGACTTAGCGACGACGCTGCGGGGGGCCCGCCCCTCTCTCGCTTCGCTCGGGGGGCGACGCTTCGCGTCCTGCCCCACCCCCTTGCGTCTTGCGCTAAGTCCTCGGCTTCGGCCAGGCGCGGTGTCTAGAAGAAAAAAAAACTCCTTGTCAGGGCACCTACTCCGGCCCACGCGCCGACCATTGCAGACCTTCGCTTCGCTTCGGTTGCAAACGGTCTCTCTGAGGCCTCATTTGTACTTACAGTATACCTTTTTGGTAAACCTTTTGGTAATAATAACCCGTTTTTGGACCTTCTATGACACCTCGATCTCCCTAACTCGATCTCCATAGAATTTCCCCTCATCGAGGCGATCGGAAGCCGAGCTACGTGATCGAGCTGACCGCCTGCTTCAAACTGGTCCAAGCAGCGCAGCAGCCCTGCTGCTTGGGCCGGAACCACCCAGTTGACCGCCATGCGCGATTGTCAGCGGCATGAACACGACGGCGGCAACAACAGCCTGCGCAGGCATCATCGTCGGCCAAGCAGCGTCGAGGTTCAAGGCTGGAGCCGCGGCCTGGACCGCTCTGCAAGCTTGAGTATGCAAGTGTCCGAGGTCCAGTCTAGGTTCATGTCGCAGAGCGACCCGGCCTTGCGCAAATGCGAAAACCAGGTGTTTCGCTGTTTATTGAAAAGCTCCACGCGGGGCGAAATCACTTGCGCTTAGTATGCGGCTGCTGGCATTGAACTTGCGGCCCGAACACGGCGAGCTGCTGCGGCGGCCACTTTTCTGTGCCGCGCGGCGTCCACCATCGCGGTGACGCTTTTGGCAATTGCAGTGCACCGATGCAAGACACCGCTGTCCTGCGTTAACTCCCAATGCTGTGGCGCCGGCCCTTGCAGGCGGTACTGCAGCTTCATGAGCCCGAGCGGCAACGTGTCGTGCCGCGTCACGCTCGTACTTAGTGCGGCGAATCAGGGGGAGAGGTGCGCCCAGTATGTGTATACATGTAGTGGGGGCCAGTGCGTCCTCCCCCACCCCTAGCGCGATCTTTCCCGGCCAATAGAAAAATTCCGTGGCTGGCAGCGCAACGGCCGCAAACCTGCGGGCCCGCTCTAACCGCGCTAAATTAGCTTCTCGTCAATGGGTAGCGCCCAACGACGACGACAACGACGATGGCGCCATGGATGTTCAGGCCCAGTGCCGCCGCCACTTCGCAGCGTACGTCAGAGAGGCTCCGAACTCTGCGGCACGGCAGACAGGGCTCGCCGGACCGACGACGGCCGCTCTCTGCCTGCGGCGGCCACACAATGCGCGCTGATTGGCCAGTCGCTCTGATATAGCGCGCCCATTGGCGCAAATCGGAGCTTATTCCCTCCGGCGATCCGCCGCGTGCAAAAGTGTGTCCATTCCCCAAGTTGAGCCTCGAGCGCACAGCCAAAAGTAGCAGCGTCCCGCCCGGCACCATACAAACTTCAAGTCAGTCGTGGCTCATGGAGGAGCCGCTGAGCTTCGCCGAGGCCGCTCGGCGCGTGGGCGTCAAGCGCGACGTTTTCTTCCGCCGCGTGCTCGTGTCCGACGCCGACGTGCAGCAGCAGATGCTGGCGCGCATCACGGACGAGCTCAATGAGCTGCTGGCGCGCGAGGACGCTACGCTCGTCACGGACTTCCACCCCACAGCGGTGCGGCTCATGCTGGACGCGCCCTTCTCCGCCATCCGCGAGGCCCTCGCGCAGGTCGTGGACGTCGTGGAGCAGAAATACCCCGAGGCCGGCGAGCTGCGCGCGCGCCAGACGCGCGTGTCGTACTTTTTCGCTAACGGTGACGCGCCTGAGGACGCCGAGGCCGAGAGCGTCCCGCGCGTGGACGCGGAGGACGACGAGGCGCTGCGCACGCTGTTCCAGGAGAGTTTCCTGCGCACGGGCCGCGTGACGCACCTGATGCAGGTCCTGGCGTGGCACCCGAGCTACCTGGAGCTGTTCGACCGCAGTCTGGCCTCCACCATGACGCGCGACGGCACGCTGCCGCTGCAGTGGCGCAGCTACATCGCCGTCATGGGCGCCAGCGAGCTGCGCTGCCACTACCTGGCGGACCTGCAGCAGTACAACTTCGTAGTGAACGGCGGCGACGGCGAGTGGATCAAGGGCCTCGACTACGTGCCGCCCAAGCTCTTCCGTCTGCACGAGATCAGCTCGCTGCTGGCCCACCGTCCGTGGCTGCTGACGGCCGACCATGTGGCTGAACTGCTGCGCTCCGACCAGGACGACTCGTGGTCCGTGTCTGAGCTCGTGCACGCCATCATCGTGCTGTGTCAGGCCCACTCCATGGCCAGCATTGCGCTGGGCGTCGGCTGCGCGGAAGAGGTGGACCTCGCCGTGTTCGGCCAGTTCGGCTACGCGCTGGACGCCGAGTCGGCGAGCGCGGACGTGGACAACCAGGAGGGCGCCGACGCCAGCAGCTGCAGCAGCGTGGACCTGTCGACCATCGACCGCGACGACGAGATGCTGCTCAAGCAGCTGAAGAAGAACAGCGGACTGGACAGCGACACTGCGGATGAGGAGGAGGACAACAATGAGCAGGATGAGCCAGAAGAGGGAGAGGACGACGAGGAGGAGGACTACGGCGCGGATGACGGCTTCGAGGTCGTAGTCGATGAAGCAGACTACGGAATCAACGCCACGACGGCCAGCAGACGGAAAGACACGCTCTGGCGGTTCTGTGGCGGGAGCGTCATCCGCTACGCCGACTTCGACGTCCGGTCGGAGGAGTACGAGGTGCTGCACACGGAGGACTTCAGCTGGGACGAGCACTGTTTCTCCCTCGTGAAGCGGTATTTCCCCGGTGAAGCAGGCCAGATCCTCGAAGACTTGTTCAACCTGACGAACAAGCTGACGTACGACTACTTCGGCGCGCAGAAGGAGGAGTGTGTGGACACCGGCCCGTACCGCGACGCAGTGTGGTACTACGTGCACCGCATCTTCGGTATTTGCCACGACGACTACGACTACCGACAGGTCAACACGTACCTGAACCGACCGACCAAGATTTTCCTCAAGAAGGTTGCGTGCACGCCCTGGAAGGTGCGCCAGGAGGACTTCGAGCACTTTGATCGTACGCTCAGTCCGTCCGAGAAGTGTCACGTCATTCTACTCGTCGCCGAGGCGCGCAAGCAGGCCGGACTCATGTACGGCCTGCGCGCCGTTATGACCCACATGCGCTGAAGGGAGCCCGTAGTCGGCTCCGTGTTCCTGTGACCTACTCTACTCAAGCAGTCCGTTCCAGTCCAGTCCAGCGTGGTTCATTTCAGTGGAGTCAGCATTTTGGGGTCGTGTACCCTGCTGCTCCGTGCCCGATGCCTGCGCACCGTGTCGTGCTCCAACCAGACACCCGAACCCAGCGCGATCAGTATTGAGCTCTTCCTTCGATGTAGCAGACGCGAACGAGCCAGGATCAAGCGTTCACACCCCTTTTTGGTCAGCAAGACAATGAATCAAATTCATCCAGGAAAAGCTTCAGAAGCAAGACCGTAGCAACGCGATAGAAGCACCAGCTACAACAGCAAACTAATGAATGTAAGTTATCCCGTACTCAATCCTCTGCTGTATTATCATGTGATTCTGTCATCACTTCTGCAGCGGTTGCCAGGTGTGGGCCAACTTGACGTGATACCGTAGCACCCCATCCGAGCCTTCCCGTGTTCGAGGTCGAGCTTTTGGCTCCGTGACGGACTTGCTGTTAGTGGCGTTGGTCAGTTCTTTATCTTGGTTAGAGCCCTTCGAGCCCTGCCATAGATACTCGACCAGTTCCATGCGATTGACGGTGGTGGGGGAGGGCGTTGACGTGATAAAGAGCTCCTTGCCCTTCACTGGGGCCACATCCAGACGAGTTCCTCCAGAAGGTTGTGGTTTGGTACTTGTGGAACGCTTTTGGCTATTGCGTTGGTTGTTTGACGACAGATCGCAGTGCACTGAGCTGCTTCTTCGACGAGGACGAAACACGCTGGACTTCACGTCTGCGATGGAGTACTTCTTGGAGCGCGAGTCCAGCTTGTCACCACCACCTCGACCACTATTGCACTCGGTGGTGCCGTCCGTGCTAAGCTGGAACTGCTCGAGCTCTTTCAGCACGGAATCTGAACAATACATCGGAGACAACACGTGAGCAGCAAGTATGAGCAACCACGACAACGCATACAAGCTTACGCAACGATGAAGTGTCCTGGTCGATCGCTTTGAAAGCAGAAGACGGCGCCGTTCGCTTCGTTTCCACTCCTGAAGTCGTTTGAGCCAGGATGAAGTTTCGCACGGCACGCCCAGCTTCGGACGGTCTGACGTTCGCCTTCCGTGATCGTGGGCGTTGGTGAGAGAAGGACAAGTCGCGTTTTGTCAGAGACAACCGTTCCTGCAGGACAGACACGCGAGGCTTGAGGACGCTTCTCCACGCAGACCCTGGAGGTCTTTGCAGTAGGTCTTTTGCCTCCGCCTCACGCTGCTGTCGGCGTGCTGCCATGTCAACTGGAAATGTCCATGGATGGTCGAGCGGTGCCCGTCGGGTGGCAAAGTGGTCGAGTACACCGTAAGGCTCGCCATTGACTCCCCAAAGCTTGATTTGCCCGCTCACCGACGACGTCACCACCGCGACTGGATTCATCGCCACTTCCAGAGAGAGCACCGTCCCGCTATGCGCTTGCCAATGCCGCGTTGCTTTCACGACTTCAATTGTCGGTGCACCGGGTACATCGTTTGTGTCGTCAAGCATGCACGTATTGTTCGTACCCTTCATCACTGCGTGGTGGTACAGCGCAGCGATCGAGTCGAAGCTGATGGCCATTTCTTCGTGCTGGAACGCTGCTGCATCAGCTCCAGAAGCGCCTCGCCGTGATTGACCATTACCAGACGACGGCCGTGACATGGGTCTTCCGGTCTGAAGTGAAGTTGATGCCAACATGTGCTGACACGAGCGACGAACGTGCCATTGAGTTACAAACCCGGCTTCATCACTTGCGTACACGTACACGCCGCATTCGTCTTCTAAGCGGAGGCAGTCTTTAATGGCTGGTCTACTGGGGCGCTCCTGAGCTGACACTTCAGACGAACTTGTCGTCTCCGAAGAACCATCATTATCTTCAACGCCGTCGGTGTGGGCAGTCTCCGGGACACAAATGGTGATGATATGGGTAATGGCTGCATCGGGGATACTTCTCTCGACGTTTGTGGTCGACGGTGACGATATCAATTCCATCACGAACCTGTACGATGTCGTTCCTGGGACTGGTGACCACAAAAACACTCGTCCAGACGATGTTCCGCCGACAATGTCCGCTGTCGACCCGAAAAAACTCATGCTTGTTATCTCTCCGCACGACTGCGGAGCGATACAAGTGCCCTGGGCGTGGCTCATGTCGAAATTCCACACCTGGATAAAGCTGTCCCCGCGTGGATTCGCTACAAGCACAGCGATAAGGTTAAGCGCTTCGTTCCCCGTGCTCTTCATGATCACATACTTGGCGGCACTGGATCTACCCGCGTTGTTGTCCTGATGCACCGCCGACGTCAAGTTTTGCGCCACAACTCGCCCGGGTGAACCTTGATTGTCTTCTTCTGCTGCTGTAGATGTCGGTGCAATTTCGACGTCGGGAAGCAAGCGAAGTCCTGCAAAGAGTACCGACTGAATGGGGCCCCCTCCGAACGGCACATAGTAACCCTGTGGGTTGTTCTCGTCGCAGATGTGCAGGACTGAGTCCGCAGAGACCGAAATGACACGCTTCCCGTACAACACGTACGAGACGCTCACGACACATTCAGTATGCGGGTCCAGCTCCTTCATCACGTTGCCGTTGACGGCGTTCACCACCTTGATGCTTCCTGCATCGTCCCCAACGATAATTTTACGCTCACGATCGTCGACACACACCGCAGTCATTGCTCTAGCGTGTGCCTCACGTGACTCAGGGTCAACGGTTTGTGTACTGCCAAGCTGCGACGCGGTTGGATTTTTGGTCGACATCACTATGCCAGCATACTCGAATGTTTTCCAAAGAGCTCCAGTGTCTCCCTTCCAAAGCAGCAACTTGGTGCTCGTGGCCCCGACAATCACATTCAAGGCACTGCAGTAGTACGCGAAGAAGACTTCCTCACGGGGTTTAACTTCACAGTGGTCGTAGAATCTCACCTTGGTCCCTGCTGTGATCAACACGGGATCACTTGCTGCTGTTTCAGGCACTACAAACATGCTCCATAAGTTTTGGGGAAGCTGCCAATTCGAAGCAGGAGGGGGTGAGTACTGGAAAGTCTGGAGGCATTCCCACGGTTCTGACGTCGGCGTTCGCATCACGCTCGAGTAGACGTTGAACGTCTCGGTTCGATCGACACTGATGAGCTGGTGGTTGGAATCGACGAAAGCAAGCAGCTCAACGGGGGCCTCGTGCTGTCTGAGCGTGGTGTCATGGGACAGCATTCCGGCTGAACTTGTCTTCTTCCATGTCGAAATATGCAACGAGGTCTCGTCGGCATACGAGTGGAAGCCAGCACTAGCTAAACTCTCCACCTCGGTCGAGTACACGAGAACTTTGACTCCGCTTCCGTGCGCGTCGAACGAGCCCACTTCCTCGCCAGTCTCAGTATCCACAACAGTCAGGACGCCATCCTCACGACCTACAGCAAGGTACGTGCGGTTGATTGACCGAAAGGCGACAATTGCTGTCACGCCTTTGAGTCGCTCCTGCACGACCGTGACCTCTTTAGTAGCGATTGTCCCCGGTGGAGGAGCTCGAATCTTGCCGGACAAGTCCCAGAGCTCAAGTTGACTGACTTTGGTGTGGGGTTGGTCCGTGCCAGCATTTGGACGATAGCAGTCTCGCTTGGAATCGGCCTGAATACCAGGGAATATCACTGCAGACGTGGCCATGACCTTGAGTGAAGGCACCCAGCACAAATGCTCCTGGGCGGCGAGAGATTCGAGTCGATGTGTCATCACTGGGCTGTACAAGTCCGCCACGTTCCAGATGCTCATGTATCCCCGCACAAGCACTGAAGATGTGACCAGCGACTTCCGCGTGGGCACGTAGATCACGTCGAGAATGACGTGCTCTTGGAATGCTGTGTGTAGACGCATGGTGGAGAGGTGTCGAGGGCCGTCGTTGCGATCGAACTGCAGGCCGTAGATGTACACAACGTCCGAGTTCACCTCGAAGTACGCGACTGCATTCTGGTCCGTTAGAAGCCGCATCTGCTGGACGCGCGAGGTCATGCGGCGCAATGGGGTCTTCGGGTCCGGTGGGAGCATGTGCAGCGGGACGTAGTGCTTGTTGGAGCGTCCTCGGCCTTCGAAGTTGAAGTCTGCTTTGGCCTGGCCGGCATCCATCATGTAGCCCGCAAACTCGTCCCAGTCCAGTACAGCGTCACCGTTCACGTCGATGGTGTGGAACAGCTCGATCACGTTGACGACAAAGTCTAGCTCGGGGGAGTCAATACGGTCGCGAAGACTCTTCTTCATGAGGCGCACGAACGCCTCCAGCTCCAGACTCCCTGTGAACTGACTGCGCAGCCTCCGTACGTCCTCCGTTGTCATATTCATCATGACGTCCATCGTGATGCATGCACTAGGAATAACGACGGCTGCTCAGAAACTAACGAGTGAGAGAGATCACGGTCAGTTCATATTCATTCACAGGTGACTAGGTACTTAGTTAGCATCCGTGGACATTCGGTACTGCGTGGCGGGGGATTTGGGCGAAAGCGCATCGGTAGACTCGCGTTCGGTCTCAGCCCCGGCACTCAGTTGTTCCTTGCGCGTCGTGACGGCCAGCACCACGAAGCCGCCAAGAACCAGAACGGACGAGACGTACGTGACCCACGTGGGCTTCATGTCGTTGACGATCCAGTCCGAGAAGATGGCCATGGGCACCGTCAGCGACAAGCCGATGGTGGCCGTGGTGGTGGACGTGTACATGATGGACACAGCCCACAGGTAGTCGGCCAGCACGTTGTTCAGCAGACCCTGCACGAAGAGCAGCCCCACGATCTCCCACGTCAAGCCCTGCAGCGATTCCACGCCCGTGTAGTTGAAGATGATGCAGAAGATCGCAAGCACGATGAAGCTAAACAGCCCCACGAAGCCGAAGAAGAGCGACACGCTCATGCCAGCGTCGTCGGGCAGGTACCTGCGGATGGCCGTGGTGTACACGCCGTACATGATGGCTCCGATGAGCGCGCAGACGTCACCCCAGAATCCCTCCGAGATGCCGCCGCTCGAGTCCTTCGCGAGCGTCGTGCAGTTGCCAGCCATGCAGAGCGCCACGCCCAGCGCCTTGAGCCACGTGAAGCGCTCCTTGAGGATCCACACGGCCAAGATGAGCGTGAAGACGGAGGACGTGGCGCTCAGGATGGTGCTGCTCGTGACGCTCGTGAGGTTGAGACTCTCGTTGTATGTGAAGTTGGCGATGAACCACAGCGGAGACACGACGGCCGCCGCGATCATGGTGCGGCGCAGCGTGGCCTTGTCGTGCGGGGTCTGCGTCACGACGGGGGACGTCTCGGTCTTGACCTGCGGGAGGTCGGACGAGCTGCGTCTCAGCTGCGGCATCCAGACCTTGGTCACGTAGTAGATGGGCAGGTTCACGGTGAAGAGCGCCATACCGAAGGACGTGAGGAAGAACGGCGCCTCGAAGGACAGGTCGTTGAAGATGTACTGGATCAAAACGCTCGAGAAGTTCCAGATGATGGCCACGCACACGAGGAAGACGCAGCCCACGACCCACTGCCACACGGACCCGCGCTTGGCCGCGGACGTGGGATCGCTGTCAATGGTATCGGCGACGACGGGCGTCGGCGGGGTTGACACGGACGCGTGCGAGATGGACAGACGCTGGCTCATGGTGCAGCACTAGGTACTGTATGATACAGGGCGAAGCGAGTCGTGTCCAGCGGCCGGAGCTTTCGAGAATGCGTGGCCTCCATCCAGTCTCTCGATTTCGGTTGACGTCGCCAAACGTTGGCTGGACATGCAAGGAGATGCAGGCGATTTGATAGTCGATGGAGATGGGCTGTTTGTCGAGCGTGACACGCATAGGTTCTTGCAGGTCGTAAAGCCTGTGCTTTGTATGTACTCCCATATGTGATCGATTGTGGATTACAGGTTGAGGCCATATGGCATACGATTTGACAGGATTGAGGCGGTACAAGATCAGCGACACCAGGAGCAGAGACCGACACGAGGCGATTGGCCCAACGGCGGCTCGCTGTCGGCGTGACAAGGTGCTACGCCGCAGCGCGGGGCGCCCACGTCAAGTGGCTCCATGTTCCTGCCGCTCATGTGCATCCGTTCTCGGGCGTCCGTGATTGATTTCTGTTGGTAACCCGACTGTGGATTGGCAAGCCGTTGCCTCGAGGTGCATTGCATGCTTGCCCGGCTGAGTTCAAAGTAATCGGCTTGGACTGCGTAGGATCGGATACGGAACGGGATGTTCGCTCTTGTCGCCACCAACGTTAACGGTCGAATCTCCGCGTGAGATCATTCTCAAGAAGTGCGTACAGTGCTGCGCATTCATTTCTCCGCTGTCCGGCGCTCTTCACTGCCTCCTTGTCGAGGCACGAGTCTCCTTGACTGCAGATCAGCGCTGTTGGCGAGGCAAGGCTACCGGCCTTTAGAAGAGTTGTCGGCGCATCGTATCCCTAACTTCACTTTGGATCCCGGAGACGACCAGTAACTCGCTTCGACAAGGCACGTGACGACTGAAGCACACGCTCATATTCACCGGACCACTCTTGCAGCCACCAGCAAGAAATGGTTTACTGTACCTTGATCCGACCAGCGGATCAGCGCAATGTCCGTGTAGTATATGGTGATCGGCGAGCAAGCGTGAGTCACCAAATACGCTCGGTGGCACTTCAACATAGCGTTCGTCAGCTGCGCTAACACCATGGACGCGATTAACAATACAGTGTGTTTGAAAAGACAAAAGGCTGAAGCGTTTTCAGTGCCGATTCCTTGTGTTAGGATTGCGGTAAAGAGATGTTTAGGAAGATGCGAGCTCAAAGGGATTCGAGCTCGGCCTTCGACAGCTCTCGTGGCTGGTCGGTCTTTTCGGTTGGCACCTCTGCCTTCTGGGTCTCGGTAATGGTCTGCGTCTCACCCGCCTCACAAGATCCTTGCTCCTCTTGAACTTTTTCCTCCTGCGCCATCTCATCTTGAGATTCCTCAACGTCTTCTACTTCCTCCGCTTCGGTCTCAGGTACGTCTGTCAGCTCTTCCAGGAGTGCTGCAAGCGCCGGGTACTCAGCTACCACGTCCTTGGGCGTCTCGCTGACCAAGTATTCATACGCAGTCTCATCGGAGAGCAGCCCAACCTCGTCAGCTGTAGCCTCGAGCAGATCTCCTCGCTGGAAGAACCTGTTGACTGTGTGCAGATCCCGTCGCAGGAACTTTTCTGTGTCAGGGTGTGAGCGGTCAACAGCCTGGCCAAAGTCGATGAGCCAGATGCGCTTCTCTCGGTGGGAGAAAAGAATGTTGTACTCGCTCAGATCGCCGTGGACCAAGTGCGCTCGCTGGTATAGAGCTCGAGTAGCCTGGAGAACGTCAGCGTAGGCGCGAGCCTGCTGCTTTGGCGACCAGTCCGCCTGTACATCCTTCAGCGTCGGCTCTGGCCACCCATCCGCGCCCACAAACTGCATCACGAGCACGTGCTCCTTGCACACAACGGGAGCAGGCGCCCGGATGTTGCACTTGGCAGCGCGGCACAAGTTGCGGTACTCCTTGTCCGTCCAGGCCTTGATCTGCCGACGCAGGTCCTTCTTCTGGAAGTGGAGATCGAAGCGGCGGTCCCCCGTCACATACTCGTGGCGATTGCCGAACTCGTTGAGCGTCGTGCGGAAGATCTTGACAGCCAGCTGCACCGGGCGCGACGTGAGTTCATCCGTACCCACCGCAAAGTACACATGAGCCTCCTTGCCACTCTGCACGCAGCCGTGCACCTCGTCCAGCTCTCCTCTGTTGATCATCTTCTGCAGGATCAGAGTCGTCCGCTCGTCCATGACTCCATCGGCTGTGGCGTGGGCCTCCGCCTCCACTCTGCCGGCCCCGAAGCCCTTCTTCTCGTTCTTGTGCTGGCGTCGTTGGCTCTCCCGGAGCGAAGTGAAGCCCTTGCCACTGCCAGCTCCGTGGGCCGCGTCCTCCATTGACAAGGAGCCGGTCACACGGGCGCGCGCCAATGCTGCAGCACCTGCCATAGCGCCAGGCGTGCGCGTGAGCACGGAGGGGGCGACTCGTCCCTCCCCAGAGGCCTCCGCTGCAAAGTCCAAGCTGTCGGCGTTCAGCAGCTGCTGGTTGCGGTCCTGCTCTCGACGCTCCTTATTGCGCTGCAGGTTGGTGAAGACGCTGCTCTGGTACTCGGGGTTGAGCTCCCGCTGCAGCGCGCCCACCTCCTCCTCGTAGAGACTGAGCGCCAGCGCTTCGTCCATCAGGTCCTGCATACTCGGCTGCGGCTTGGCCGGCTCGGAGGAGGGCACGCCCCATGGACAGGTGCTCGTCATGGTCTTCGGGTCGAGTGAGCAAATTCAGGAATGGCAAGCAGCGGAATCCTGGTCGGGTTGGGGTGACTCCCTCCCGGGGAGCGGCGCAGCGGCGTCGTTCTCGGGGGGCGCTAAAGCGGAAGACGCGGGCGCCCCCCTGTTCTTAAGCGGTTAAGGACGTAGAGGCCAATGGTCTCCGGGCTGAGAACCTGGCAGGGCACAGCTCGGCTACGGACGCGGACGAACCAAGGGAGCTCAGTGCTCAGCCGACGACCCCCAGCGGTCTGATGACTGCGGCATCGCGCCGGGGGGCACCTCGAAGGCAAGGCGCGGGCATTCGAGGGGGGAACGACGCGGAAGACTCTTCGCCAAGGAAAGGAAGTCAAGGGGATCGGAGCAAGGCGCAGCAGCATTAAGAAGAACGCAGACACCAGGCGTACTGGCCGGAACTGCCGTGGCTCCGGACCACGGCAGCTGCTCGGAGAAGGGGTTAGTGGCCTGACAAAGAGCTAACCAAGACTACCAGACTAGCGAAGAAGCAGAAGCAGCGGGCGTGCCGTCACCAAGGCCGACATGTCGCCCATGCAGGGGGAGCCATTCATTTCCGACGGATGCGAACGCACGAGGGAGCCTGTAGGGTAGCTCAAATAGTGGACCGTCCGCTTCTGGGGTGGATACGGTACACTTTGAGTGTCGATACACAGATAACCACGTGAAAACGCGCACAAACGTTTACTACTACCAAGCAGCGGAGACCGGCGGAGGAGGGACCATCATTGACTGAAGGGGCGACAATCATTCAAGCATGCCGCGTCACACGTCGCAGATACTGTACAGTACTGGTACTTATTTCTGATCTGGACGTGGAGGTTTCAGATGTGGACGTAAGAGGACGCTGCGCTTTTGGTGGATGGCAGGACCAGAAACACTTGAAGACCCCGAGATGAGGCCAGGAGGTTGCCGCTGGACGACCAACAGCCACAATGAAGCGCTGCCTGCATTGCACTGCATTGCATTGCAGTGTTTCCGCTCTGCATTCTTCATCCAGCAGCACTACAGTAACAACACTCGAGCAGCATGTTGGCCTCGCCGATGCTGTCGCCTGCTTCCAGCACGCGTTCGCTGCCTCCGCGAATGCCCGAAGCCACAACAAGCAGACACAGCCGCAAGCTTCAACCAAAGCCGTCGCTACGCTCTCGCTTCGGCGCTGTCCACGTGTACATGGGCTTCATGATGTCCATCATCGGGGCGGGGATGCTCTCCGTGCCGTACACGCTCGTGCTCGTGCCAACGTGGCAGGCGCTGGCTGGAATCGCCTTTGTGGGCTCGGCGATGTCGTGCACGGCCAACGCGCTGCTCCACGCCCATGTCCACGCGGCGGCGAGGGCGGAGTTCGAGGCGCACGCACTGGGGGCTGGGAGCAGATTCGTGGGCTTTCAAGCTCTGGCGCGTCGGGCGGGAGGCCCCGCGCTGGGCTACACGGTGTCGCTCATCATGGCCAGTGGAGTCTACGGCGGCTGCGTGGGCAACCTCCAGATCATCCGTGACTTGACGCCGTTCGTGGTCGAGTTGGTGTATGCCGGAGTCGATGAGTTGTCTGAGAGCGGGCAGGAACACGTCAAGCAGATCGTCATGTGGGCGCTGCTGGCTGTGGTGCTGCTACCTCTCTGCATGCTGCGCAAGCTGTCGGCGCTGCAACCGACCAACTACGTGAGCTTCGTGCTCTCGCTCTACCTCGTGGGTGCTGTGGTCTACCGCTCGTTGGAAGGATACAGGCCTTCGATCGCTACTCAACCGCTATCGACGGAGACCAACAGCTCGTTAGTACCCGGTAGTGCGTCCGGGGACGAGTACGTCGACGTCAGCAGCAGTTTTGACGTTCAGGTGACCAGCGTTTCGACGGGTGATGCTGCAGACACCTCAACGCTCGTCGGCAACAGCTTCACTCGACTGGCTCAGTCGATCTCGATCTACAACTTCGCGTTCATGATGACGCTCAACCTGCTGCCGCTCTTCGTGCAGCTTCTCAAGACGAATGGAGGCAGCAGCATGTCGAGGGGTGGGGCGATGAGGAATTTCACCACATTCGTGACGGCGCCCCCGCTCCTGGCGACTCGCTCGCAGATGATGAAGTGCATTTTTGCAGCTACGTTCATTTGTGCAGTTCTCTACGGGGCCATTGGCTCTGCAGCGTTCGATCTCTACGGCGACGACATCGACGGCAACATCCTGCTGAACCTGGAAAGCGACCCAGTCATGAAAATCCCTCTCGTCGCGACGTACTTGACTGTGTTGTTCACGTTCCCACTGCTCTTCCTCCCACTGCGTTCTCTGGTTGAGGAACTTTTGGATCAAACATTCGCTGTAAGACACTCGGACGACGTCGAGTGCGGCCAATATTCAGATGAGGACAAGCATAACGACAGTCAGGGTGGAGTTACCACTGGTCCTGTCAGACTGGTGATCGTCCTGACGCTCCTCTGCACTCAGCAAATTATCGCGCTCAACGTCTCCGGCATCGAGGTCGTATTTTCCCTGATGGGAGCTACAAGCTGCCTCGTCATCTGCTACGTGTTTCCTGTCATCGCCTTCACAACGGTGTATCCGTGGCGTCGAGCCCGCCACGGCTTTCTCTGGGTTGCGGTGCTGTGGACAATCGTGGTTATCGTGAGCGTCCAAGGTGCCACGTGCGTTTGGCTGCTACTTACAACATCGTAGATGAAGTAGTAGGCGAGTAGATGTTGGACGATGGCGCTGCCATCATGCTTTGATTTGCTTGGAAGTACTAAACTTAAACTGTTTAAGTTAAACAAGGTTTTGGTTGTGGGGGTGATTTACTGCGGACCGCACTCCCAGAAGACGACCTCGTTTTCGACTTCTAGCACGCTCCTGTTGTGGTCTTTCATCCACTTGTTCGTGGCCCAATCTGCACGATTGACAGACAAAGTGACACCTTCTAGCTCCTCTCCGAAGTTTTGCAGCAGCCACCGAGCCATTCCGACGAAGCGAACTTCTGTCTCTTCCCAGTCGTCACGCAGCAAGCAGATACCCGCTTCACAGAGCTCGCGTCCGTAGTTGTTGTACAGGAACAGCATAACGGGGACGTGGTTTCCTAGTACTGCGTCTCTCATCGCGCTCGGTGAACACGCATCAGCTCCATTAGCATGAAGCCACTCTAGTATGCTCACGTGACCACCGGCTGCGGCCATGTCAACCACGTCGGAGGTCAAGCTGTCTCCTTTGTTCGTTCGCAACCACTTGAGAATATCCAAATGACCTCCTGATGCAGCCAAGCACGCCGCCTGTGACGTACAACCTGCACTTCGATTTTGATCAAGCCACTTCATAGTCCCCAAGTGTCCACCGTAAGCGGCCCAATTCATCGCATCGGTTGTGCAGCCCTCTGACCGATTCTCACTGAGCCACTTCACAACGGCCAAATGCCCACCCTTGGCAGCCCAATCCATAGCTCGTTCCGTACACCCTTCACTACGATGAGAGTGAAGCCACTGCACCATTTCCAAGTGTCCATTTCCAGCAGCTTTCTCCATTGCAGATACGCTGCAGCCTTCGCTCCGCTCTGCATGCAACCACTTGACGACGTCAAGGTGGCCATGTTCGGCAGCTCCGTTCATCGCGGATCGTGAGCACCCTTCTGCTCGATTGTCATGAAGCCACTGCACCATTTCAAGACATCCTGCACTCGCGGCTCCGTCCATGGCAGCCGTGGTTGCGGGGCACTCGTGTGCATCTAGCCACTTGACGACTTCGAGGTGTCCTCCACCTGCGGCTCGGTTGATGCAGTGGGCCGTCAACTTTCGCTCTCCAACCTCTTCGTAGAGCCACTTGAGCACCTCCAAGTGTCCACTTGCAGCTGAAACGGGCAGGGCACTTGCGAAGGAATGGGTCAATGTATTTGCACGTAACCATTGCAGGAACTCCAGGTCTCCGTCCTTAACAGCAGCGTTCACGCAGCCAGTCAGCGGCTTGGTATTGCAGTGTGTCGCCAGCCACTTGACAATGCCCCACTGATGACCCTTGTGCGCTCCTCGCATAGCAACCTCCACTGCAGCCTTGTTGTGACCTAACAGCCACTGCACCAACTCGAGATACCCTGCAGCCGCCGCATCAAACACCAATCTCCATACTGCCTCCGAGTTGGGGGCACTATTCTGCTTCAGCCACTCGACCACTTCAGTCTGTCCACTACCGATCGCTCCACACCACTCGAGACCTCCCCAGTGAACTCGAGCCTTGTGCTCGTCATGCAGCCACTGGAGAACACTCAACTGTCCACTGGAAGCTGCAGCGTTCGCAGCTGCAGACAAAGCTCCGTCCTGGAGGTAGCTCTCTGCGAGCCACTTCAACGACGCCAAGTCTCCACGCCTAGCTGCCTGAGCGATAACCGCGTCGAATTCCCACTCAACGTACAGCGACTCCGGTGCAGCGCGTCGGGCTGCCAGCAGCTGCATGCAATGCAGACTCGACGTGCGCTCGTACGCAGCCGCCAACGACCACGACCGCGACCGCGACCCATTATCCAGAAATCCGTCGATGCGTCGAGCGACGTGCGGGAGCTGCTCCCCGCTGCGCTTCAAGAGGCATTCGCGGTACACGACCTCGACACTCGTCCAAAGCATCGAGTCAAGTTTAAATTCCAGCTCCATTTGGTTACGCGAGCTTTGCGTCCAAGAAGGCGAAAGCGATTGTGAACCTTATCTGCATAGGATTCTTCTGCGGCTCTATTATCCCATTGCGACACTGAACTCTATCCGATTCCTAGAACTTCCTTGGCAATACGATTTTTTAGTCAGTAGTAGGGGTCGACGACGGTAGCTGGTCTGGAATCCAGACTCTGGATCGTAGTGCTGGCACATGAAGTGAAGTGGTTGGTATTGGGGTGCTGTACAGTACAGTATTACGAAAACGTGTTTACGGGCCGGGCGTTGGTGTTGGTGTACATGTATGGTTTTGCCTTTCTGTAGCTCTTGTGCTTCTCAATTGTGGTGGGCAACAGAGGGAAGACGCTCGAATTCCAATAGGTCACGTGCGAGGATTCCACATCCAGACTATGCGGCTGTCGTTCTGCTCGACGATCTCCAAGGTTTGGGCTCGCATCCACTCGTTGAAGTGCCAGTCGCATCGTGCGACTTGAAACTTGATACCATGTTCAAGCTCATCGCGACACTTTGCGAGCAGCCACTCCACCACTTCCAAACGAAGACCTCGTAGCATTGCGTCGCTGCGGAGTGAACTTTTGAGACCTTCACGGTGGAGAAACATCGCGACGTCGAGGCGTCCTCCAGCGATGGCTTTGTTCAAGGCACTGGGGGTGCAAGTCTCGATGTGGTTGTGCTTCAACCACCGCACAGCGTCCAAGTGCCCATTTGCGGCTGCTGCCGACATCGCTTCGGACGTACAACCCGTGGCACAATTGGCGTGCAAATACTTGACCACATTCAGGTACCCCTGGCGAGCGGCGCTGTCCATCGCCCAGGTAGTGCACGACTTGTGGAGCTCCTCGTGCAGCCACTTGACCACCTCGAGATGACCGGACGCAGCGGCCAGGTCCATTGCCCACTTGCCGCAGCCTTCGCTTCGATTCGCGTGGAGCCATTTTGCTACGTGCAGATGGCCTTGATGACACGCACAGTCCAATGCTTCAGTGCTGCAGCCTTCGGTTCTGTGGGTATGCAACCACTTGACCACCTCCAGATGTCCGAACTCCGCTGCCCTATTGATCGCCGCAGGACAGTAAAGTTTCTCGTCGGTAGTATGAAGCCACTTCACAACCTCCAGGTGACCATTACGCGCTGCTCGATCCAGTGCTCGAGACGAGCAGCCTTCTCGTCTGTTCAAGTAAAGCCATTGAACGATCTCGAGAAACCCGTTCTCGGCAGCGGCGTCCAGAGCTGCAGACGTCGAGGGGCATTGTCGAGCATCCAGCCACTTGGCCACTTCCAAATGTCCACCCCGTGCTGCCTCGCTGAAAACAGAGGAACTGAGCTCCAGCTTAGCTGGACCGTCAACCAGCCACTCGAGGATGTTCAGGTGTCCGTTGAAAGCTGCAGTCTCAAGCGCGTGGACAGTAGGCCGACCAAAGCCGTTCGAGTACACCCACTGTAGGAACTCCATAGCGCCGTCCGCGGCTACAGCAGCCATGTCGATGCTCGGGTCCTCCACCTCACAGTTCATTAGAATCCATTTCGCAACCCCCCACCGATACCCTTTTTGCGCTTCCACCAATGCATGGGACACTGGTAGTGTGTTCTCGTCGCGAACCCATTGAAGGACCCGAAGATCTCCAGCTCTCGCAGCGTCTAGCATCAATTGGGGTCCCGCTTCCTTGTGGGGTTTCACACGACGCCGTAGCCACTCCACCACCTCATTGTGCCCAGCACTGACGGCTTCACACCATTCTGCGCCGCCCCATTCGACTCGGTCGCGGTGGTTTCTATACAACCACTCCAGTACATCCAGTCGTCCGTCCCCAGCGGCCACCTTCGCTGCCCTGGTCATCGATACGCGTGGAGCGTACACTTCCGCGAGCCACTTCAAAGCCTCGATATCTCCACGCTTTAGAGCCATTTCCGCAGCGTTGTTGGTTATCCACGACTGATAGTATGACTGCAACACCTTCGGTCTGCGAGCTGCCAGGTACTGCATACAGCACAGACTACCCGTCCGTTTGTACGCTTCGTCGAGCGACCACTCACGCGGGAGCTCATTGAGGAAGTCGTCGATGGAGAGCGATACGTGCTCCATCTCGATACCGCGGGCATGGATGCATTTACCAACCACGAGCCGCACAACGGTCAGCAGTGGAATAAAATCGGTCTTCTGTTGTTCAGTACCTCGCGGCGCAGCACCCTTCGATATCATCACCTCTCGTGCTATCACTTGTCACCTCCACGGAGAATATGAGAATGGCCACGGGAAGAACGCGGTGGACTCGCAGCCAAACCATCACGCCATCCAAAAGGTGCTGTGCCCGTTCACAGGCAGATCGTTTCGCGGCATGCACTCATCCCGTGCTGACCGAACCCGACGAGAGATTCCAGACTTTCAAGAGCAGTGGTGCGCTTCGTTCAGATAAACGGCATCAAGGACTTCCTGAGCGAACTGCCGCGCTGTTGGCCCCCTGTTGAAGCTTCATGTGAATCCGAAGACGCAAAGCCTACTACAGAGCTTGAATGGCGTTCAACATGATGGCGATGCAGCACGGTAGAACACCGGCGATGTTACACCGATGCGAGGGTGGAACATTGGCATATCTTAACTCTGAGACCTGTCCGAGGCCACTTCAAGTTGAAGTGGTCAAGGTGGTCGTATGATGAGTGCAAAAGTAGAATGTCGAGCTCTTTCCCTCTAGCTTCTACTACATGTAGATAGTTGTGCTATCACTATTTGATCCGTGATGTTTTATGTCTGCCCTTGCCAAGTCCAGTCGTTATAGCGGTCATCTTGGTAAGTTCGTGTCAAGCTGTGGCGCTGCACCCACTCGTTCATGTACCAGTCTCCTCTGGACACGCGAAACCACACGCCCTCAAGCTCTGCAGGAGCATTCTCCATCAGCCACTGCACAAGCTCCAAGCGCGGACTCTCAATCACGTTGCCTGCTGCGTAATTCACCTTCAGCAGCCGCTTTTCGCGGAGGAACAACACCACATCAAAGTGGCCAGCAGCGACAGCTCTCGCCATGGCGGTGCTGGTGCACCCTTCCGATCTGTTCTCGTGGAGCCATCGCACCGTTGCAAAGTGGCCACTTGCTGCAGCTGAGCTCATTGCTGCAGTTGTGCACCCTTCATCTCGGTGCTGATGCAGCCACTTAACCACATCAAAGTGTCCTTCTCTCGCGGCGCTGTCCATCGCCCAGGTCGTGCATCCTTCACGTCGATGAGCGTGCAGCCATTTTACTATGTCAAGGTGACCGTAGGCTGCAGCCCAATCCATGGCGAAGGCAGTACAGCCTTCACTGCGATGGTGATGGAGCCACTTCACCACGTCGAGATGGCCAAGCCGCGAGGCATAGTTCATGGCGTCTTCGGTGCACCCTTCGCTGCGGTGTTCATGCAACCACTTGACTACGTCCAAATGACCGCTTGCTGCAGCGCTATCCATGACGAACGGGCAGTAGAACTTCTTTCCGGTGTCGTGGAGCCACTTAACGGCCTCTAGATGCCCATTGCGAGCTGCGCCATCCATCGCGCGGGACGTGCATCCTTCCTCTCGGTTAGCATCAAGCCACTTCAGCACCTCCAAGTACCCGCCTTCAGCCGCGTGGTCCATTGTCGCTGCTGTTGCTGGACATTGCCGTGAATGCAGCCACTTCAGCATTTCCAAATGTCCACCGCGGGCCGCCTGCGCGAAGACGGAAGCGCCTAACTTGATCTTCGCTGGGCCATCATGCAACCACTGCAGCACGCCGAGATGACCTTTAAAAGCGACTGCGTTCAAGAGAATTCTGCCGCCCAGCTGGACCGAAGCGTGCTCGTACGCCCATTGCAGGAACGCCAACTCGTCGTCTTTAGCAGCAGCAGCTCCATCCACCGTGCGATCCCCAACTTCGCAGTTCGTGAGCAGCCACCGAACAATTTGCCACTGATGCCCCTCCTGAGCTGCTTTCAAGGCTTTAGCCGCAGATAAATTGTACTCATCCAGCAACCACCGCACGATGTCGAGATCTCCAGCTCTCGCAGCCTCGAAAAGGACGCGTGGGGCCGCCTCTGGATGCACCGGAACATTTTCTGTCAGCCACTGGACCACCTCCGTGCGACCGCATTTCACCGCTTCACACCATTCCAGTCCTCCCCAGTGCACTCTGCTTCTCTGCTCTTGGTGCAGCCACTTTAGAACATGCAGGTGGCCACTTCCAGCTGCTGCGGCTGCCCCCAACGACAGTGAAGCTTCTGGCTGGTAGATCTCCGCGAGCCACACCACCGTCTCCAGATCCCCGCGAGCTGCAGCCACCTTCGCAACGTTGCCGAACTCCCACAATCGATACAGCGGCTCCGGGTCATTCTCCATCGGTGCTCGAGCAGCCAGCAGCTTGAGGAATCGGAGACTTCCCGTGCATTCGTAGGCGCCGACGAGTGTCCAATGCGACGCCAGATCTCCGACAAACGCATCGATCCGTCGAGCCACGTGCGGAAACTCGCCTTGGTCGTCGTGGAAACACTCGCGGTAGACAACCTGCACAGCAGTGAGCACAGCGAACTCTCCAGTCATCGGGAGCGCGTTCTTGAATGAAAGTTCAGACACGACGAGTGAGATTTGTTAGAGCAGACAGGGGCGGACCGAGCTCGGATACTAGAGAAATGATGTGTACGATATAGACTGCTCGAACGCACGACGGTGGCGCTACATCTACGCTGCGGACGGTGCTGGAGGTGCGTCCAGCTCCGCTTGGATTGCATTAAGCTGCAGAAACAGCGAGCGCAACTCGGCGTGCGATAGTTCGACGTCCAGCCTCTCCGTCTGCAACAAGCGGTCAGCGTTAGTTAGATCCGTAGGTGGCTGAAAACTCCCTCAACAGCGCTCAGCACCGCCTCGACACTCAGCGCAGCCTTACCTCGTTGGTGGGCGAGTTACTGTCCGCCACCTCGAGCTGGAAAATGGCTGTGGGCTGCGACTGTCCGCTGAGTTTGCTGCTCCCCATCTCCAGGTGCAGACGCCAGTCCGTCTTGTGCAGCATCAGCGAGGGGGTCTCCACCGCGTGGAACGCCGCGATCTGCCCTGCCAGTGCGCGGCCCTTCTTCCTCCACGTCTTCTCCACAGCATGGGCGACACCGTCGTCTACTCCACGTGACAGCAGCAGATTCCGGTCGACTTGTTCGAATGTGGCGGCATCCCGGAAGATCTCGACGGCGACAGCGACCACCTCGTCGATCTGCGCGGTCGACAGCCCCAGCATCGACTGCAGCTGGTCCTTCTCGCTGGCGGTGAACGCCTCGCTCTCCTGCATCAATTGGCATCGCAGCAGCAGCTAGCAGCTCAGCACTGCACTGTACTGTAGTACACATCAGATGACAAGTTTCGCCGCGACGTACATTGGCCGCCATCTTCTCCAGTACGCGCGCCAGCACCTGCCCCAGTTTGTCCCGCGCGACGGCGTTGAGCACGGCGTACGTCTGGACACTACGAGCAACAGCATTAGCCCAGTCAACGCACCATCGCAGTCCACAGTACGCACCTCGTCATTAGATATAAAATCTCTCCCCACCGTCGTCAAAAACGCAATTATCCAAGCGAAAATCCGCGGATTGTAACCAAAAACCACAAGAATTTATAGCGAAGCGACGCGAGCTGATGGGGAATTCGCTGACGCGCGTGAACGGCAGGCTGTACGAGGTGCTGGGGCCGCTGGGGGAGGGCGGTTTTGCGCACGTGTACGAGGTCCGACGCGACGGTCGCCGTTGCGCGCTCAAGTGGACGCGCGGCGTGACGGAGGGTGAGGACCTGGAGCGGCTGCTGCTGGAGATCCAGGTGCAGCGCCAACTTCAACATGCCAACGTGCTGCCGCTCGAAGCCGCCGAGCTGAGGCGGTGCCCAGGCGATCAGAGAGGCGCGGAGAAGGAGGCGCTCATGGTGTTCCCGTTGGCGACCCGCGGTTCGCTGCAGACGCGTCTGGAACATGCGGCGGGGCGAGGCGCTGCGGCCTTCACGGAGGCGGAGTGCCTGCACTTCTTCGAGAAGCTGCTGGACGCTGTGGCGGCGCTGCACGACCTCGGCTTCGCGCATCGAGACTTGAAGCCTGGCAACGTTTTGCTGTCCGAGGACGATCCGGTGGAGCCGCTGCTCATGGATTTTGGCTCGGTCGCTCCGCTTCTCGTGCAGCTGAGAGGGCCCATGGACTGCAGGAAGCTGTGGGAGGACGCGGCGAGGTTCAGCAGCGCTGCGTATCGAGCGCCAGAGCTGTGGGACGCTGGTGCTGGCGGCGCTGAGCTGCGTGTAGTTGACGGACGGGCAGATGTCTGGTCGCTCGGGTGCGTGCTCTATGCGATGGCGTTTGGCCCGTTCTCTCCGTTTGAGCACCCGCGAGACGGCGTGCAGCAGCTCGCGATCGTCAACGGCTACGTGAGTTTCCCACACGGCAACATGTACTGTGGACAGGTCTTCAGTGCGACGTTCTCGGCGCTGATCAAGTGGATTCTCACCCCGGACGTGGTAGAACGCCCGAAACTCGAAGGTGTGCGGGTGTGCATCAACCAACTCCTTAACCCGGCACCTCGCAAGCAACCGTCCGTCAAGACGAGAAGGTTGTCATCAAGGAAGTCCCGCCTTAATGCTACTGAAGGGCCAAAGCCCCATCAAGATCCTACGGCCGACGAACAGGGCTGGGCTGATTTTTCAGCATTCGAGCTCGAGGAGCCAAACTCGATGAGCTCGGAACGGTCGTTCTCCATGGCAGTGCGATCACGGTCGTCGTCGGCAGTGTCGAAGCCACCGCTAGCGAGTCACAGCTGCAGCACAAGGAAGGTTTGTGTGGTGAAGCAAGCAAGCGTACCATCAATTGCTGACGAGCGCTGTTCTAACAGTAGAGACAGAGGGTTGAGTGACCCCAACCGAAGGCGCGCGCTATCACGCACGGGCAAGCAATTGTGGGTCAAGGCGTTGGAAGCGCAAACGACAGCCTGAAGATGCCCCCGTAACACGAAGAATTTTCATCGGATTTCCTTACTTAAGTAAGCTGCTGGTTGGCAGCAAAATATCAACGGGGGATTCCCATAAACCAAAACTGTCCTAACCTTCAGATAACAGGAACCACGTGGCGGAGATGCCGATTACCATGAAGAACGCGACGACGAGCCACAATACTGCGATCCACAGCTTTCCACCCTTCACTTCATCCCACGGATACAGCTTGGCGAAAAAGATGACTGGGAAGGCGAAACATATCATGAAACAGGTGCTTGCCCCCGTGAGCCCGAAGACGACTTCAATGCCCGGAACGACAATCGCAAGCAGCACTTGCGATAACAGCAGAATCGTCGATCCGCCCAAGCGCGTCGCGAACGCGATGTCATCCAGGTTGGTCGTGTAAATGAGTTCTTCCAGTACACCACGCAGCGGATGGAACAGCAGCGGGAACGAAAGCACGACCGTGCTGAACACGGCAACCAGCGGCACGTCCATCAGTGGGTCGTTCTCAAGGTTCAGCAAGACGTTGCCACGCACTGTCACCGTGTAGAGTTTCTCTGCAAAGTACCCAAAGACCGCATAGAAGACGACACAAAATGCGCTCAGCCCGTAGATGCACCGCGACATCTTCCATCTCGACTCCTTCAGCGGCTCCGCAAAACTGCCACGAAGTTGGATGAACAACGGAACCAGATTCAGGTGCATCATGAACGCGTAGTTGTAGATCGAAATGGCGTGCGCAAACCGCGACAAGGTCGACCCCGTGATCACCGTCGGCAATTTTGCAGCAGCGGCCGCCGCCGCAGCTTCCTCGGCTGCTTCTGCTGCTGCGTTGGCTGCAGCAGAGATTGTTCCCGCAACCGCCGTGCTGCTGTTGCCCACAACCTCGTCACTGTCCGTGTCTCTCGGGTCCAGCGCGTAAAAGGATCGATAGATGACAGCCACGACAAGGTACAGCGAGAACAGGAAGCCCAAGTAGCTCGAGATGTGCAGCTTGGTCAGGTTCTTCATCAGACACAGCGGAAACACCACGAGTGCAAACACGGCCCACATGACGTAGTCTCCGATCTGATTCGCCGTCGCCGACAGCAGCGGCTGCGCGTGGGCACCAGCAGCCAGTCGGTAGAACATGGCTACGAGGAAGGGCGCAATGTCGCGCACGATGCGCACGCAGCCGACGCAGCCGCCGTAGATGCCGATGGCTGTGATGATGGACACGGCGTAGCCCAGCGCGTCGCCTCCCGCTGCGACGGCGATGGCCTGGAAAGAGGCGAACTTACGCCCCGAGCCGATGTGCGCCAGCTCCTCCTCCTGCTGCGCCAGCTGCACGTGCGCGAGCAGCAGCGCGTTGGCGGTGAGCGCCATGCCGACGCCCACGATGACGACGCCCAGCAGCGCGGCCCACGTGGGCACCAGCAGGAACGTGTAGGGCACCGAGAGCATGCCGGCGCCCACCGTGGACATGGTTAGCGTCAGGAACACGTGCAGCTCGCGGTGTCGGGGCTGCGGCTTGTTGAAGGCCAGGCGGTGCGGACGCGGCGACGGCGCCGGCGACGTGAAGAGCGTGGGGAAGCCCGTCTCGAAGGGCGAGCGCGGCGTGGACGCCGCCACGCTGTGGCGCCCCACCAGCAGTGGACTGCCCTCGCTCACGGTGATGGTCGGCATCTTCTCTCTACGCGGTTGCGCTTGTGGGCTGGAAGGCCGATGCGACTATGTGTGGCAGTTGGAGCTGCTCGCTGATGTTTGATCCACATGTGTGATACAGCCTTCTCATTCGCTCAGACGTTTATTCCCTTGTTTATTCCTTCGCTGCGCTTGAAGCCAATAGGCGCAGGAGTTGAAGCGGCGTCACATTTTCGGAAACGCACCCGGTTTTGGCACTCTCTGACGAGTCATGATTACAAAGACAAGGCAAACCGAAGACTACTACTATACAGAGGTCGTTAGCAATTGAAAATCGTCGATCTGGACTCTAAGGTCGTGGCAAGAGCGCGTGGATAACGGGGGAACTAACTGGTCATGGCAACGAACGCTTCGACCTCGGTACATGATGTTCCGAGGTCAAAATGTACTGCATCGGCCAGATAGAGGGGAGGTTACTGAGGACTTGAAAGTGTCCACTCATTGCACTCATCTGTCGAGTTGCGGTACGTCATTCTGATTCAGGTGTGTATTCTGAGCCCAACCGTCACGAAGTCGCACAGAACGTTCCGACTGGAGAAAAAGGCAACATCAAGAACATCACTCTCGACTTTTCGTTCGCGACCTACACTTCAACAACAAATCCAGTCGCTTCACTTCAGGTCATTCTCCAATTTGACTGCTACTGCACACGCAACACAACTTCAAACGACACAGCGATCTCAATGGCGGCGATCTGCCCGTGGCGAAAGACCACTGCCGCTTCTACACCGACTCAGCAGTCGTCCAGCCCTACGCTGCAGGAAATCATGGACGAGGAGATGGCTTTGCGCCTGCAAGACGAAGAATGGGTACAGCTCGCAGAGCTTGACGACTCGGAAGTGCTCAATCTTGACGACAGCGAGGACGAATTCGAGGAGAAGGAGCCAGCGCCTGTGTCAGAGGGACACGATGGATACGACGACTACGACGAGAGCTACGACTTGGGCGATGATGCTTGCGCTGACGACTTTGGAGGCGGACCTGGTTTCAATTCACTCCGCGAGTTGATGCGCCGCCAGGCCAAGCACGAAGGCCACCGCGGCACCTTTCTCGCCCAAACCCACATCGACCTCGGCAGGAACGGCAGCGGAGCACACGATAACATGTTCGATGAGCTAACGCAGGCTGTTATGCGCAAGTTGATGAACAAGGAGATAGTGACAGCGGTGAAGGCGCGGGTGCACACGGGGCGAGAGGCCAACGTGTTTCATGGTCTCGGGCTAGAGAAGGCGACCGGACAGGAGCGAGAGCTGACACTGAAGATATTCAAGATATTCAAGGGCGACTTCACCAGGGCCATGGAATGTGACCCGACCGGTCGAAGATACGGCATGGAGTACGTCCGGAAGAATATCCGAAGGCACCTCAAGGCGCAGACTGAACGAGAGTACAAGTACCTTAGCCGCGCGTCCGCTGCACTTGCGACCGGGACCGAGACGGAGTCGGTTGGTCGCTGTGCACGTGTTCCAAAGCCTTTCATCCTCCGAGAACACATGCTAGTCACCGAATTTGTTGGAGCGGATGGACACCTCGCTCCTTCTCTTGGAGACGCAAGGTTGAGCGGCGCACAGCTCCGCAGCGCCTACATAGACCTTTTGCGCGCTGTGCGCCGTCTGTACCAGCGCGCGCGACTTATTCACGGACAACTAACGGCAGCGAGTATCCTGTACCACAACGGCCAATGCTGGATCATGGATCTCGGCCATGCTGTCGAAGTCGGACCCGAGAGTCACGCCAAGATGCTGACCCGTAGCCTGGATAACCTCCACGCGTTCTTCCGCTCGTGTGGCGTGCCCACCGCGACAAAGCGTCAAGTCGGTCTCCTCGACGTCGATGTCGCCAGGCAGTACGTCATGATGGAGTCTCC
This sequence comes from Phytophthora x cambivora, assembly GCA_033557925.1. NCBI lineage: Eukaryota > Oomycota > Peronosporomycetes > Peronosporales > Peronosporaceae > Phytophthora > Phytophthora x cambivora. The sequence goes on along the minus strand of JAUCEB010000011.1, from coordinate 8,752,607 downwards.
CGAGCAGCTGCTCAGGCGTTTTCCCGTGTTGGAGCCACTGCTGCGCGACTGAGCTCGACATGCAACCGCGCCAGATCTGAAGTGACTGGCAGGCGCAAGCGAATAAAATTTTGCCTACGACATGGTCAGCTCATACATGTATTCTTGAGGACTCAATCCAGCATATTGTTGACTTGGTAACCTCTCTTTGAAATACAAACGCTGGCATTCCACCAAAAAGTTCTTCTACGTAGCATCCTGGGGAGACTCAGCAGAAGCTGGTCATTGCGATGCTCGCCCAATGATGTGGTGTACGTAAACAGTGTAGCGTACGCAAGTTGAACACTTCAACTTGTGCAGCTTTTTGATGCACAGTCGTGCCACGACTCGTGGGCTGCTGCTTGGGACAGGATGCCATCCTGGATGGGCGTCCTAGCGCACTTAGCTGGCGTCACAACCGGTTTGGCGATTGCGCGGAAGTGGAAGACACGCAGTGGATACGGCGGGCTCGGAGGAGTTCTGCCGAGGCGTGCTGCGCAATGAGGCGCGTCTCATCAAGGGGCTGGAGGAGGAGGCATCCCGCCTCCATCGTCCGCAGAGCCCTGCAGCCGAATGCATGGTGTCTGCGGGACAAGGTCCGGACGCTGGTTCTCCTCGACCAAGCGCCGGAGTCGCCGGTGGCGACAGAGCAGAAGCAGGGGTGACGACCGGGTTGCTACGACGCGGTCGCCGAGGAAGAGAGGGGTCGGTAGTGCGTACAACAGCTCTGCGTCTGATGCAGGCGAGGAGTCGGCGGGTGACACTGAGGACGAAAAGACGGAGACGGCGTCTACCGAACAGGACAATCTGAAGGTTTCAACTACCGAAAAGAAACCAAGATCACATGCAAGGAGGTGGTGACCATCCACCTCCACCACACCGCCCAGCGCCCTCGCAGTCTCCACGCGCCGAGCCATCCTCGTGCCATCCCACCGATGGCGGCGAGCTACAAGTCGCCGCTCTGCTGCAGCTCAGCAGCGTCGGGCGCAGCCTTCATCTCTTCGTCGCCAGGCGCCGTGTCATAGTCCATGATTTCGAGCGTATGCTTCGCGGCATCCACCACCGCAGCATCGGGCAACTCCTCGGCGACCGCACGTGCGTGTCTCTGGCGATGGACCAAATCTGCTTTGATCACCTGCATGGGGTCCCACCACGCCGCCTCCGCGAGGTTCTTCAGCTCTTCGGCGATGTCATCACGCAGAAACCGCCAATACTCGGCCGTCTGCGTCTCCTCGGGGTTCTCGTCTTTGGGCGCGGAGTTCTTCTTCGTGGACTCAGAGCCCTTGCACACGCCGCGAAGACACAGTGTGTAGGCCCCGTCGTCGCCCTTGCCCGTGCCGTCGATGAGATACGACTGCGCCCCGTGCAAATTGCTCTGACGTAGCGCAATGTAGACCCGGATGACGTCCGTCGACGGGAAGACAGACAGCTCGGGCTGCTTGTCCTCGGCCCTACGTGTCCCGAACACCGTCGACGGCTTCATGTGACTGAGAGCCGAGTGCGGGAACTTCTCGTTCTGGCTGTCTTCGTTTTTCACTTGCACCAGTATGTACGACACCTCGTCGGGGTCTCGGCGGAAGATCGGGATAATCAAATCGGCTCCCGGCTGGCCGCGTGGAAACACGCCCGCGGCACGCCGCCCCAGCATGCACCACAGCGTCGCTTCGGTCGGCACTTGCGTCAACTCCACGAAGTGGCTGAAGCCGACACTCCATCGCTCCCACTTCTCCATCCACGACTGGAAGCTCGCCTTCTGATCGTCAGTGGGGTCGTTGTACTCGGTCGCGTTCTTCGCCTCGGTCCCCTGTTGCTGCATCGGTTGGTTAGCCTGTCGGCTGCTCGAGGCCGCCGGATACGACTCGCTCACACTCGCCGACTTGGTGTTGCCTTGTGTGTTACCAGATGCGGCGACAGGGACTTGTACTACCGTGACGTATCGAAGAACAGCGCTTTGTCTGCTGCCGGCCGTGCCATCCAGCTCCACCAGCAACCGTACGACTGCGCAAAACTGCCCCTTGAACTGGTGTTCGCCCGACTCGATTGTGAACCCCGCACTCCTGTCCTGCATGATGGCAGCATCCATCGCCAGCAGCAGGAAGGTACGTGCCACCACCTCTCCGATGCTGCCGATGTCGATGACGCCTTGCATCAGCAGCTCGCGGAGCTGGGGGAGCATGTGCTGCGTCAACAAGCCCTGGAACTCGTACCACAAGTGCGTCGCCGCGAACGTCAGAAAGGGCTCCGACACGTAGCCGCTGATGTGCGCGTCGTGCGTGTAGTTAACGGCGTGAAGCACCGCCATGAAGTTGGCCACGACTTGCGAGGCAAACGCGGAGCTCGACTGCGGACGCAATCCCAGACGGCACATCAGCGCAGCGACACCATGCAGCGTCTTGGAAGCGTAGTTGGCCTCTTTGGTGGGATCCAGGCCACACAGCAGCTTCCGACCACCGAGGATGAGCACTTCCCGCAAATTCTCGCGATCGATCTTGGTGAACTGCGTGTACCACAATGGCCGACCCATGCGCAAGAGCTGATGCTCGATCTCGTTAGGGTTCGTCTCCAGCACACAGTGCTTGTAGCTGATCGGCACAGGAGCTTGAAGCTGGAGCTCTGAGAACTTCAGGAACACGTCCATCGTGTGGGTGAGCACGAACGGCGGGAACAGCCGCTTCGTGTCCAGTTCGGACATCCGCGATGACGCATCCATGGCGAGCGGAGGCACAAAGTCGTGGATCTGCGAGTTCGTGTCCACCAGGACCGCGAAAATCACTGCCTTCTTGCCCACCTCAGTGCGAATTTCGGTGTTCACTTGAGTGAGCGCCCGCCGCAGCAGGCGAAAGTAGTTGACACCATACTCGTCCATCGTTTTGAGCAGCGATCGCGCCTCGTCGATGGCCACCACCAGCACTGGTTGAACCAGTGGTTCAGCAGGAGTCACAGTTGCCGTGGGCTCCGTCTTCTGCTTCTTCAAACCTTCCAACTTGGACTTGAGCTGTACATCCACATCTTTGCCCTTTCCGTCAAAGACGGCATTCCACTCCGTCTGCACCGACCCCCAGTGCGCACACGCGTAGTCGAACGCTAGGCGCAGCTGCGCAGCGATGCCATAAGCAGACTTGCTCCCGAAAATGAACTTAAAAAGCTCGGGTGTGGCAACAGGAAACCCCGTCGACCCAGGAACGTCGCGCGCGCAGATGTAGAGCAGCCGCATATCAGTTTTGGGCTTTATCTCGAGCTTCCGCGCGAGCTGGCTCAGGATGCGGCTCTTGCCGAAGCCCGAGCTCTGCGTGATCGCCAGGTACGGAGCGGTGTAGTCATCAGGCTTGACAGTGTACTTCTTGCAGCATCGCACCAAGTGCCGCTCGAACTCAGTGTCAGCAGTACCATAGTAGGTAGAGTCGAAGGCAACTGCCAGAGCTCGCGTCTTGGCCTCATCGTACGCGTTTGACTTGGCGTCGATGAGGGCTTGCCTCACCGCTGCCTCGATCTTCCGGTGATACTTGAACAAGTTGCTCGTGTCGTACACGTCGTCGATGGGGAGCTCGCTCAGGTCGAGCTCGTCTGGATTCAGACGGCGCAGCACCTCGTCATCGACAGGTAACGCTACATATTTTGTGTCTTGGGGAAGCAGAGGCTTGACGATCTTCCACACGGCCTGAGACACAGGTTCCACCAAAGAAGTCACGGCCGTCGTCGCCTCATCCATCGGCTGATCGCCAGCCACTGAAGGTACGGCCTCCGTCCTCGCATACCCACTAACATCCGCAGCCGCCGAGAAGTCCATCATGGCCTCATCCTCACCCGTTGTCGCCGAGTCGTTCTTCAGCACGACCTCGCGCACCGTGTCGCGTAACTTGCGCTCGCACTCGAGAAGCTTCTTGAACGAAATGCCGTCGTACGCTTTTTGGATAAGAAAGAAGAGCTCGTTGGTCAGCTCGCGGTCGCCCTGGAGGTTGCGTCGCAGCACGTCCTCGACGACATCGAGCTGCCGCGGCGCCGGCTTCTGCTTGTTTGTCGTGTTAGCCAGCGTCTTGTCGAGCTCAGCCCACACGGCATCCGACACGGCCTTCGCTAGCGCGGGCTGCGCGCCGCCGCTCGCCTCGTGCGCCCGTTTCATTAGCGCCGCCGCGTAGCTCCAGGTCGCAGGCTTCGCCGATCTGGCAGCGCGCGCGGCTCAACCGGTACAGCTTCTCCCAAGTCCCAAAATGTCAGGGATGGCCAAAACCCACATTTTGACTGGGTGAATTACTTTTTTACGGGTGGGTGGTTACAATGGGGTGGGTATTCTATTTACTTAAGTACTGTATAGACTAGACATATTCTTGGCAAGAATATACTTACATGTACGAAATGGACATACCGTATTCCCCCTGTCAGAAGCGTCACCCGAAATGCAAAAGGGGTAGGGATTTCGAGCTCTGTTCATAAACAGTGAAATACACGAACTTATGCGAACAATTACGGTACTGTGACTGTGCCAACACTCAGTCCAACAATATGGCGAGGTTAGCAGATGCAGTGGCCGCGCGGCGATTCCTCGGCCGCAAGGAAGCGGACCGCGCCGAAGCATGCCTAAAGCCAGTGACCTGATACCCATCGCCGCTAACCCCACATTCAGAGCGTCCGGAACCCCCCCCCTTCCCTCCCGCGAATTTTCAATCTCGACCCGGCAGGGCGGGCGTTATGCTCGACGACATGGCAGCACCTTGTGCCGCACCGGTTTGCGGCATCTGCTCATGGCGTCTGGGGTGCACGACAGCGTGGTCAGCATCTAGGGCTGCAGACGACGTACGCGCACGAGTCGTGCGCGTACGTGCGGCACGACACGGCCAAGTTTGGTGTGCATGTAGGCGCGTGCTGTGGATCAGCCACAAGTGGCCGACGTCCGTCTCGAACGCGTTCTCGGACGTCCAGTCGTCTTCCTCGACGTTGCGGATCTTGTGCTCCTCCTGCGCCATGAGGTTGCGCATCTGCTTGACGCGCTTGCGGAGCGCCTTGTGCCCGGCGAAGTCCGACGTCTGGTGCTCGCACCCGCAGTAGGCTGCAGCAAACAGATTCCGTGGGCTGTGGACCGCCCAATCATTTTACCTCCTAAAAATGCTAGTATTTTAGTGGATTTGGCAGGTGACGCTTATGACAAATTCGAAGACATATGCAAATTAGCTACTCGGTGATTGGCTAAAAGTAGCTGACGCTTCTGACAAAGCGACGCTTCTGACAGGGGGGATACGGTATTCTTGCCAAGAATAGCGATGAAGAATCCACGTCAGCTTCTAAGATTAACGAAAGTCGCCGGATGGACATATTCTTGCTTGGCAAGAATATGTCCATCCGGCGACTTTATGTTCTTGCTTGGCAAGAATATGTTCTTGGCAAGAATATGTCCATCCAGAAGCTGACGTGGATTCTTCATCGCTGCGATTCGACTATGGTGCTGACCCGAATAATATGCAGACGTTTGACCGTGACAACATCCTCGGCTGCAAGTGCGATCCAGGCTACGAGGGCTATGACTGCAACAAGCGTAAGTACCCATGTTTGAAGGAAATGCATGATACTGTACATGGCGATGACACCACTAGCTCACGCACGGTGATGCGCCGGGCAGCATCTGAATTGACCCCAACAACTCAACCGAATCGGCAAAGAAAGCATGCTTTGAGGTTGCTTTGAGGTTACTCGTTAATGAGCCAAGCATGATCTAATTTCCCTCTTTTCGCTGGAGGGGTCCATTGAGTCGACGAACGCTTGCCGCGGCCGAGTTCAACTGACTTGTTGCTCGCGAAAGTTTGATGATGTATTATCATGGATCTACCTTCATCGCGCAGCTCGAGGACACTCTGGCTGCCAGTGCTGGCTCGGACCGCCGAATCTGCTTTCCGGTACCGATCTGCCAAGGAGGTGCCTACATATTATCGAGGGTGTCTTGGGCGGAGATCTCCGGACGAAGAGATCATGCACGCCCTCTTCTTGCAGCTACAAGAGACGTTCGGCCCGAACATCCCGGAGCCGGTGAACCACTTCATCACAAGGGAAGGGAGCGTGTGTTCAATGTGGCTGCTGTATGTTGTCTTAACTTACGATAAAAGGCGCTTCCCCGTGTTGGAGCCACTGCTGCGCGACTGAACTCGACACGCAACCGCGCCAGATCTGAAGTGACTGGCGCACGCGCAAGCAAACAAAATCTTGCCTACGACATGGTCAGCTCATCACCTTGAAGACTCAATCCGGCGGTGGAAGGAAAAGGAGGACACTTTGGCTCAGCTGAGATCGCGCATATTGTTGACTTGGTAACCTCTCTTTACTGATTTGAACTGCAAAATTCCACCAAAAAGTTCCTCTGCATTGCAGAGGAATTTTGCAGTTCAAAATGCAGAGTCTGCATGGCATCATTGCGATGCTGCCAACTACCGGTGAGCTTCATGCGTGCAGCGTGGTCATCGCCTGACACATGTATTGACTTGCATCCGTCTGAAGCAGTTTCTGGCCGTGCTCGCTTCATCACTAACACCCCAGGTTCTGCATGATAGCAAACTTCTACGAGCCATCACACCGCACCGCAGCTTTTGCATTTCACATGTCGGTTTCAGCGCACGTACTGTATGTATTAATCAGAGCTGAAGCTCTTGCCAGTCGAGTGCGACTCAGGATACTTTCAGCGAAGCCGCAAAGGCAACGCCCCGAATCGGGGCCCGATCGAGCGGATTCAATTCAACAATTGCTACCAAGATCAGTTGATGTGGCATCGAGCTGACGACGCGTGCAAATCGAATCGGCTCCGTCCTCCCGCATCTGCAAACAACTCGCTGCGTGGTCTGACCCCGTTATTGTTGACAGCGAGTGTCGGCTCGTAGCTTTGCAGCTTGTGGACCACCGGCGAGCACCCACCTCGTCGCCGCCGACATATTCACTCGCTGCGTCATTCCACAACTCGCCTCGTCTCGCCAAAGCCTCTCCTCGGACGATGGCGGACTACAACGTCCTGAAGACCCCGCAAGGCGACTCGGGCAGCCCGCGGAACCAGCCCCTGGCTCAGCAAGGCTCGCCTTCCACGGCCGTCCACGTCGTCCGCTTCTTCATCGTCCTGGCCATCGCCGTCTTCATCTTCGGCAACATTGCGACCTGGGCGCCGATGTACGAGCTCAACCTGCAGAACACCATGATGGAATGGTGGAACGGCTACCCGGACATGCCCGCCATGAGCAGCCACGGCCACATGGGCTACATCCTCGATACGGGCATCGGCCGCAACATCACTGAGAGCGGCCACACCGAGATGGTCCGCCCCACGTTCCTCTTCATCTTCTGCATCGTCCCCTTCATCGTCAGCGTGCTGCTCATCGAGTACTTGCGCCACATCAACACCGCTCGTCGCTTGACATCGACGCTGATCTGGCGCTTTGCGATGCTCATGCGTCGCAAGCCCAAGTTCCCCGTTCTGGCCGTGTCCCGCTTCTCGGTAGGCGAGTGGATCGTTGGTGTCGTCTACGTGCTAGGCGGCAACGCTCTGTGCTGGTGGTACGAATGGGACCGTCGTGTTGACGCCGCCACCGACGCCGGCACGCTCACCACCTCCAAGTACTGGAACATCATCGGTATCAGTGCGGCGTACCTGTGCATCTACAACATGGCGTTCCTGCTGCTGCCCGTCACGAGAAACTCCGGCTGGATGGAGTTCTTCAACGTCTCGTACGCCAACGGCGTCAAGTTCCACCGCTGGATCGGCTTCATGACGGTCATCACCGGCGTCGTACACATGCTCGGCTACTGGGTCTACTGGGTCCGTCTGGGCACGTGGCAGGTCAACCAGCTCCCGTGCACCAACTGCGACTTCACGCTGGACAACTCGGGGGGTGGCTACTACGCCTGGTTCAACTTTTTCGGGTTCATCTCTGTGCTCGCCCTCGTGCTCATGATCCCGACGTCGTTCCCTATCATCCGTCGCAAGGCGTACGAGTGGTTCTACATCTCGCACTGGGTGCTGTTTGTCATCGCTGTGCTGTTCGCCATCCTGCACTGGGCTCAGATTATCTGGTGGATCCTGCCGTCGGGATGTGTGTGGTTCGTGAGCCGCGCTGCTTCGAGCTGGAACGCGATGACCCCCGTCTCGGTCAAGGAGTTTGCCGTCATTGGCGAGGGTGACGACGAGTTGGTCAAGATTGTTGTCAAGCGTGCCGCCCCCGGTACGTCCCCGTCGTCATCGTCTTACGACTACAAGGTCGGCAACTTCCTGTACCTGAACGTCCCGCAGATCTCCAAGCTCGAGTGGCACGCGCTTACCATCGCTTCGTCTCCGAAGACCAACCCCACGGACGTCACGCTGCTCGTGAAGCCTCTCGGCGACTGGTCAAAGAACCTGGTGCAGTATGCCAAGGCCTGCAACCGCGACAACATGGTGCCGTTGATGTACATGGATGGGTTCTACGGTGCCTCGCTGGAGCTGTACGAAGACTACTCGACCGTGTGCTTGGTCGGCGGTGGCATTGGTGTGACCCCCGTGTTGGCCATCTTGGACGACCTCGCTGCCAAGTTGTCCAGCAACGGAGCTTCGTGGACCCAGCGCTTCACCTTCATCTTCACCTTCCGCGAACTGAGTGTGTTCCAGACTGTCGCCCCCGTGCTCGCCAAGCTTCGCGAGATGGACCCTCACGAACAGTTTTTCCGTGCACACCTGTTTGCGACTGGCACGTACTCGGAGGCTGAACTCCACCAGAAGCTGGAGACTTCACCGACTAAGGAGATCCTTGACGCGGCATCAGGCAAGTCCGCGAGCCGAGCAGCTCGACCGTTCTACGAGCCACTGCGCTCAAGCAACATGATGCGCTTCATCATGTACTTGGTGCTCTACGTGGTTGCTATCGCGGTCGTCTTCGCCGTTCGATGGGGGAACGGCGTCATCCAGGGAGCCAACCACTTCGAGCTGTGGCCGCTTGAACGCGCCTTCGAGCTGGGGATGTTCTGCTTGACGATCGTCGTCGTGTACGCCTTCGTGTGGTACGAGTACACCATGTTCCGACGCAGCCACGCAGCCTCCGAGCCGACGCCGATCGCGTCTGAGACTCCGCTGTCGAACTTCGCTGCTTTCGGAGGGGACGTCCACTCAGTCGGAGACCTCATCAGCCACTTCAACGTCACGGTGGGCGAGCGCCCCAACATGCAGTCGCTGCTGCAGCAGACCCTGGAGGTGCACAAGATGGACGACTACTCGGCGAGTCTGCTGCCTGCGGTCGGCGTCGTGGTGTCCGGCCCGGCCGGGCTCAAGATGGCGACGAACGAAGCCATCTTCGCTCTGGGCGGCGGCAACTTCGACGTCCACGAGGAGGAGTTCGAGTTGTGAGCATACTAATAGTTCAGACACATAAGCTAATAAGACCCCAATAGTTCTCTGGATTTTATATCCAGAGTCCTACCAGAGGTATGAATTCTACGTACATCATATACCCTTAAAAATTCGATCACGGTTAGACCACAAATACGTTTAAATAACCTTGCTAATTTGATATCCGGCTAGGAAATAATATTATTTGGTGAATGTTGACCCATCCGGAGAAGATTAAGATTCATATCCTGTTAGAAGTGATACATTCTTCGATTTAATTGTATACCGGTATGCAACATTTGATTAATCTGTTACACTCGCGCAACATAAATGGATAAAATTTGCAAGGCGCAGTATCGGACGGCACCACATGGACGAGGAGTGAAACCTCTATGAAGCTCGATCTCAAGGAGCGAGACTTCTTTAACGAGGACGAGATCGAGCAGATGAAGCTGCGCAAGCTGATCGAGAAGAACAACGTCGGGCTCGAAGGTCACTGTTGGCAGTACGCGCTAGTAAGAAATAGTAAAATAGTACTACCGGTACTACTATTACTACAGTACATGTAGCTAGTAATTCTGCCGATTCTGATTCTACTACTACTATAGCAGCTAGTAACTCAACAAGCGATCTAATAGTACTAGCGAGTTACTAGCGAGTTACCAGGGAATCGCGAACTGGATTCACGACTTGCTGCAAGCTTTGCATCCATTTTTATCATCGAGCGGACATGCAGGTGCTGATGAAGCACAATTAGAAATGGAACGAACGCGTCCCGACGTGGACCACACATGAGCTGTTTAGATGGTCGGTAGGTAGTAGTTTGATAGTACTATAGTACTATTACTATACAGTAGTAATTCAGATGTCTTGAAAAGTGCTACTATTAGAGCTTACTACATGTAGCGAGCTACTAATAGAAGCTCAGAAGAAATGTTGTTACATGTATTAATACTACCAAGCCCTGTTTACGCCAGAATAGGGCCGATCGAACCGAAAACTCAATACCTGTCGATAACCTGTGGTCGCTGGCATTCCGTTCACTTGATGAATTTGTGCACTTCACGTGCTCTTCATTACTTGAAGTATCACTCTTACATAAAATCCAGAGCTGTTCCGGGCACAGCACGGCTTTGTCAACGACAACAATTAAATCTGTGAAGGTGGAATGTAACGTTAGCCATCTATTTTTCGGTGATCGGTAATTGTACCTCTCAGAACCCATTCTCTCTATGTATATATATATATATACGTTTTGAGAGGCTTCATTGTCCCGCACCCCGCCCGAGTGACACTTCAAGATCTACTTCAAGATCATGGCGACCTCGTTCAGCTCGCGCTTCCGTCGCGGCGGCGGTGCCGCTGCCAGAGCCAAAGCAGGCGGCGATGAGCGCGTGGGTGAGATGCTGAGCGACAGTTCGGAGGACGGCTCCCCTCTGGGCGGCGACGTGCGTCGCAACGCAGCGAAGAAGGCGGCGCCCAGTCGCTCGAACGACAGTTCGCTGCGGTCCTCGAGCTCTTCGGAGAGAGGCGGCGCCGTCGTCCCTCGCACTGACAATACTAAAGCTGCGACTAGAGCGAGTGCACACAGCGACAGCGACGGCGACAGGAACGAAGAACAGCCGCAGAAGAAGCCCCAGAAGAAGAAGAAACAGGCGTTCGGGTCGCTGTCCCGTAGCCAGAGCAGTCGCACTGCGTCTTCGACCAAGAAAAGCACAGGGAGGAAATGGTACAGCGACTCGGACGAAGAGGAGGACGAGACGCCGAAGAAGACGAAGAAGGAGACGCTCAAGGAGAAGAGCGACGAGGAGGAGGAGGACTCAGACCTGGACGCGTACATCGCGGGTTCGATGATGGATCCGCCGGGCAAGAAGAAAGAGGACGATGCAAAGCAGCCTCGCTCCAAGCTGAAGAGACTGACGGCTATCAAGGATAAAGTAGAGAAAGAGGGGAAGGAGTCGGATGGAACCGCGGCGGGAGCGCCATCGCCAGAGCCTCAAGCTCCGCGGGATGCCGCGAAGAAGAAGACGAACGTGCTGAAACTTATGACGAAGACACGGACGATGTCTCCCTTCGGTGGGAAAGGGAAACGTCCCGGTGCTGAGACTCCAGAGACACCCGCGACCAACAGTCCGGCTGCTCGTAAAGATGCACGAAGCACACCATCAGCGTCGGAGCACTCGGCGTCCGACCCCCCACCCGACAGAAACGCGAATGCTGGACGACCCACAGAGGTGCAGACAGGAGGCGCTGGGAATGTCCCCGCCATCATTATAAACCGTCGCACTGACAGATTGAAGCATTCAGCCAGCGGCTCCGAGTACGGAGGATCCCCCAGACTTGCTATAAGCAACAACGACGAAGTGCTGAGTCCCGGCCTGCGTAAAGTGCCTGGAGCATTTCCTGGGAGACCTGGCAGCGGTGTACTGCTCGAAGGCTGGCTGCGTCAAAAACAGCGACGCGGATTCAAGGGACTCAAGAAGTGGAATTCGCGCTATTTCGTCCTCTACGCTCGGTCAAATGAGGTGCGCTACTACGCAGACGTGGTCCAATCTGCGTGGGGGCCGATTCCGCTGGGTGAGATCGGATCAATTTCGTTGCGGCTTATCCAGCGCATCGGCAAGCTTAGTCACCCCAAGTACAAAGGCTGTCGGTTTGACATCACGTGCCGCAATAGCTGGGGCACCCACTATGCCGATGACTACGTTTCGTCAGATGAAGAGAACGCAAACAGCAACAACAATGTCAGCACGAGCTCAAACAATGAGAAGGTGACAGCTACAACCCCGGCAAAACAGCAGGAAAAGAGCGGCACTCCGCGTTCTTCTCGTGTATACAGCCTCGTGGCTGACTCACCGCAGATCACGGTGGCGTGGGTAAATATGCTGGATTCACTGCTAACACGCAGTGCGAACAGCCCACGTCCTGATGTGGACTCAACAGCGGACAATACCGGCGCAACTTCTGCTACAAATGCAAGTGGTAGAGCCAAAAAGCCTAGAGCTGTGGTACGACAACGATCAAGCGCGCTAGATACCGAGTCTACAGTTTTATTGGGGCCCGGAGAAAATGTTCCGATGGCTATCATCTACGCCATTAACTTCATCTTCGACTCGACACCAGGCATCGAGACCGAAAAATTCTACGAAATCGAGCCCGAAGCCGCAAAATTAAAGGTAAGCAGGCACACGCATTGCACGCTTGCGGGACTCAGCTAACAAACTGTGTAACGTTACATGTTCACTATCCAGGCTGCCTTGAAATTCTTGAATGAGTTTGCTGGCGAGTCAGTGACGCGCAAACCCACCAAGGATGAGCTGGAGGAACTGCTAGACGCCATCACGGCCGGTGGTGTCGTACGGCTTTGGCTGAAACAACTCGAGCAGCCCCTGGTTCCTTTCACAATGTACGAAGACTTCGTAGCACTCGCGCGCGAAATGCAAAGCGCACCTTTCGATCTGCGGCGGAATCTGCGCGCGCTGCTGGAAGCTCTGCCGAAGAAAAACCTGTACGTCTATCGGTTCATGCGCCTGCCGTATGTACCACTAATCTCTCCTGTCATTCGTGTGCAGTACGATGATGGCATGTCTTCTCTTCCATCTGAACGACGTCAACGTGTACTCGTCCAAGAACGGGATGGACGCGGCAAGGCTCGCACACCACTTCGCCGAATTCATCCTACGCCCCCAGAAGAATTCCCCTCAATCCGACAGCTCGAAAGGAGACGCCGCTGCCGTCTGCCGTCTCGTGGAAGAGATGATCACCAACGTGGACTCCTTCATAGACGAGAAAGAGGCCCAAGTCCTCGAAGACAATCGACTGTAGACCAGACGCAAAGTGAATCTGTGACATCATACTCCGGCCCTTATCCTCTCCACGGGGTCTGCACTATCAGCACTGCACCTTCATGTAGACAATGTGCTTGCCCGGCACGAGCGTCATCCCGAGCGAGCGGCTGCCAGGGGGCAGCAGGACGCCGGCGAAGCGCGTCTCCTCCTCCTGGTCCCGAGCCTCCGCCTCCGCGGCCATAGCCGCCTTGTCCTTGCTGCTCTTGCTGAGCCCCACGCGCGTGGGCGCGAACTCGCGCGCATCCTTGAGAATCACGTTCTGGTGCTTGTCGAAGCAGTGGAAGCGACCGACGACCACGCGGCCGTCCGAAATGCGCAGCCGCACCAGAGACCCCAGCAGCTTCATGAGCTCCAGCGTCGGCTCGCCCACGGACGTCGGGGACTCCGCGTGCTGCGTCTGCTCCGCGTCGCCGCCCTTGTCCACGCGCAGCGTCACCTGCGGCTGCCCATTGAGCGACAGCACCGCGGGCGTCTTCGCCAGCAGCCCCATCATCGTGCCTTGACTCCGTTTATGTGATACTGTGCGATAGACAGGCTGAGGTTTTCACGATGTTATTATTCCTGAGTCAGGACTAGCCGAGCGCCGCCGCTTCGCGGCGGTGGGTTTAGTTTAAGTCCCAGTAGTGTGGGCTGCCCGCCTCCGCTTCGCTCCGGCGGGCAATAGTACTCTAAGTTGAGTACACGCCTCGCTTCGCTCGGCTGAAATTAAATTTTATCAGACTCAAGCAACACGAAAGTCTTATCAAACGTTATGCAAATGTATTATCAAAATGTCCGATTTCCTTACGCAGTCTCGAAAATCTGCCTGTACACAATGTTCGCAGTGTACACTCCGTCATCTTCCTCCAACTCTGGATACTCAATCAGAGCCTTGATCTTGGATCGAGCGGTAACTCGGGAGAGCGCGACATAGAGCTGGCCGTGGGAAAAGCACGGTGACGCTAGGTACAACCCCAGGTTGAACACCGTCTGTCCTTGCGCTTTGTTGATCGTCATCGCGAATGCGGTCTGAACTGGAAACTGCTTGCGCCTCAAACGGTACGGGAAGTTTCGAGCATTGTCGTCGCTTATGAAAACGATCTTAGGAATCAACACGTCCTGGCCGCGACGCTCCCCTGTCATGATCTTCGCGTGAATAACGTGCGGTTTGAGCTCAACAACCCGTAGTCGTGTCCCGTTGCATAATCCTAGGTCCGGGTTCAAATTGCGCATGAGCATGATCGGTGCTCCCACTTTGAGCGTCAGCTTATGCGGCGGGATTCCGTTGATGTTCACTGAGTTCAGCACCTCCTGCTCAAAGAAGTTACTTTCCTCGTCGTCCTGCACTGAGTCAATCGACCGGTACTCGCGGGCATCACCATCCAGACGCGCTGATACAGCATCGTTGATACGGTGAACCATTGCGTTGGTTGTCGTCAAAATAGTACGGTTCGCGAAGTAATCGTCCGTTGCAATGGCCGGGTTGTTAATATCAGCGTACATCGCGTCGACAATCCGAGTGAGTCCAATGGGGACCGCACCTGGCGCAATTTCGGCGTCCTCGTCACGTTCTTCGGGCGGGTTCTCGACCAACATGTCACGGGGGAGCTTCATATAGTCGCCTCCAAGCGCGCGGTTTACCCCATGCCTCCCTTCACCAACTTGAAGGAGAAAATCTGAGAAGGCCGTCAGTTCTGCAGCCGTACTTGCACTGTGGGCAGCCCGCACGCGCATGTTCTCTGTAAGGCGAACTTGTTGGAAGTGCGGCCACAGAGTGGAGGACTTTAGACAGGCGTCAATTGTTTCAGCTGGAGTTCCTCTCACTACAACGGGGAGGATTTGGCGAAAGTCTCCAGACAGTACGATCGTTTTTCCTCCGAAGGGTTCCTGGTCATTGTCCAAGATATCGCGTAGGCTGCGGTCAACAGCTTCAAAGGCGTGGCGGTGTGTCATCGGTGCTTCATCCCAGATGATCAAACTGGCCGCTTGAAGTAACTTCCTGAGCTTGGATTGCTTGTAAATCGAACACGTCGAGTGTTCATTTAGCTTGAGAGGGATCTTGAAGGTAGAGTGAGCTGTGCGCCCTCCCATCAACAGTAGCGCTGCAATACCGCTAGAAGCTACCGCAATTGCGATTTTCCCCGAAAGCCGAACACTTGCAAGGATATGCTTCAACAGCGTTGATTTCCCTGTACCACCTGGTCCGTCGACGAAGAATAGTTTCTTGCCAACCTCCGGACGTTCCACTGCGTCCATAATTTGGTCGTAAATGGTCCGTTGTCCATCGTTAAGCTCATCAGTTCGGTCATGAACTCCTTGCAACACATCGTGATTGTACCCCTCCAATTCACGACGGATGAGGTTGTTTTCCAGAAGAGAGGTGATAACCAATTCCCGATGTTCGCATAACTGTGGGAGCTCGAAGTGGTGTACGGCGTACCCACTGATTTGCAACAGCTCGTTAAGATGCATGAGCGTGTGGAACTGGATGGTGTCCTCCTTGGTCTGTCCTTCAAGATTGCGGTATGTGAACGCAAAATCTCTAGATAATTCGCCGTAGAATTGATCCCATAGTGCGCGGACGTCGGAAACGTGGGAATACACCAATAGTGTGGCAAACAGTTGTCGAAGTGCTTTCGGCATCTTAAACGATGATGCTTCCGACATGCAAGCGACCCACTCTTGGTCATTCTCAAGGAATCCCGCATACATCGCCGCTTTTTGGAAGGTCGGGTGAACGACCCCGTCCACGGTCTGCAAATCCTTGAATGAAGTCGGTCCCCTTCGGTGGCACAGTAGAACCCGCAAGTAGAAGCGCTCAATGTCTCGCGGAGACACATGGATTAAGCGTCCAATAGCCGCTTGGTATTTCGAGCGACGAACCCACTTCTTCGCCTTGTTATCCCAAGAAAATTTCTTAGGAATTTCATGATACAGCATGGTCTTGGCGATCTGGTCTTCTGGTTCTTCACTCGCGCACAGTTCGAAAAAGCTGGTGAGTGTAGTGCGGCGACCCCGCTCTGCAACTACTGCTGGGTCATCAGTGGGCTCGAAAACAATCATCTGACCACCTTCCAAGTGCACCGTAAGCCTGGTGATAGAGTGCGTCTTGCCCTGGATCTCGAACGCCAATAGACGCATACATGCCTCGACGGGTGATATATATCTTGCGTTAAGAAACCGCAGGATCTCGTTCGGCTCCTCGCGAGGGTTGTTGGGATTGCGCACGGCCTCAATGGTGATTACCGCTCTATCAGACCCCTTGTAGACGTACTTGTACATGTACTTGATTGCTGTGATCGCAGTACACACTTCCACATTGATGTGGCAATTGTACTTCTGCGATAGGTACGGGTTGTACGGAACCACCCACTGGTTTACAGTCTCGTTGTCGTAGGTTTTGCCCTTGTACGTCAGAACACCTGGTTCACGACGACGCCGTCTATACACCGGGTATCCGTCCGGGTTTGCTCGCGTAACCTCTACCAACGGCTTTGGAAATCCCTTCGAGCACTTTCCGTCCTTCATGCATGGGCTCAAAGTAAATGCTTCCCCACATGGGCCATGCATCATGCAAGTCATGACCGTGTCGAAGAGGTCAGGGTTGACGTTCTTGTCAGGCAATTCAGTAGACACCAACTTGTCAATAATCTCCCGCGTGCGAGGCTTGTCTTCGTCCTCCAGAATGATGAGGATATGGGCGTGTGGTAGCCCGCGCTTCTGGAACTCAACAACGTAAATCCGCGCCAGTAGACGCCCCAGTACGCCCTCATCCAAATCCTTTAAAAGCGCCTTAAGCTTTTGCTGCCAGACGCGAGCAACAATGTCAGGGCGGTCTTGGGCACTCTGAGTGGGGTCAGTGATCTTCTCTTCGATCTCTTCCCACTTGGGATTGCACGTCATGGTCACGAAGACGTCGGGTTTTCCATACTCACGAACAATAGCCATTGAATCTTGGTAGGCCTTGTACATGAAGCGCGGGCCACCCACGTGTGAGTCTGGAAGGATGACACGCTTGCCGATCTGGCGTAAGAAGTGATCTTCTCGGTGCTGTCGGTCGGGGTGTACCAACTCCCCGCGCGTACGATCGTATTCAGACAGGAGTCCTTCGCCTTCATCCAGCGTAATGGTGTTCTCGTTAAGCAGGGCATCTTCAACACCATGATACTGATTTGCCCGAATCTCTTTTTGATGAGTTGCCACCCACCGTAGTTGTTCCTGTTCACACTTGGCTCGCTGATCAACGACCCATTGCTGGAATAAGCGTCCGCCTTGGTGAAGTGCGGACTGGTCGCCCTCCTTCTGGAACAGCCGATACGCCGTGTGTTCGCGTAGAGCCATCTTCCTTTTGTTTCTGTAAACGGCTCCGTCCGCGTACGTAAGCGTATGCGTCCATCCGAGTTCACCGTGGGGGAACAGCAGTGGGTATTGAAGAGGATCGTACTTCTCATCTGTCTCGAAGAGCCGCAGCAACCGGTGGTCCCTAGCGAGAAGAAGCAGGTCACGTGGCTTGGCCATATTCCCATCATCGATCAATGCAGCCCCCACTTCAGAGACGGTTGGCAAGTTGTGTGTCCCAGGCTGCGATGGCTTGGCGTGAAGTCGGTATTGAATGTCCATGACATCTACACCATTAGCCAAGTCCTCTCGCAGCTTTTCCCCGAAGTTTAAGAACTGCTGTGCAAATGGATTACACCTCTCCATCATATCTTCGATGTCCTTCAACGCCACATTATCCAGGTCGGCGTAGATGCCTTTGCGTCTCCGGGCACGCTCTTGCATATCGGGGTCCACGATGTAAATCTGCGCGAACTTAGGCGCTGTTCTCTCACCTGTAGCGGGGTCCACGTACGGCAGCATTGATCCCAAGTAATGCCCCATCGCTCCCTGAATACGGTATGTATAAACGCCGTGTTGACCCGCGACATCCTGGTCTTGATCCACACCTCGAAACGTGTTGTCACTTGAGGAAGCACCAATCGACGTGAACGCAAAGGCTTGGTTGTACGCCCGGATGTGACGGCGGAACTCGTTGTCTCCGTACAGCTGCAGCAGTCGCCCAGGCGCAGGCTGAAGAGGATGGAGTCTCACCCTGCCTTTCATGCAACAAATGAAATCAGACTCGTCAGGCCACTTCCAAGCTTGGCACCATGGACACACTTCTGTAGGCGGGAGTCTATGGCGCCCGTTCACCACGTTCTCTCCTGTTACCATGGAGGCCCTGAAGTTCTCGTGGTTTACATGACCTTCACAACGCTTCACTGACTTCCGTCGAATCCGTTCATGTTCTCTCCGCGCCTCGACTTCTTCCTCCGTTAGTGCAGCGCGTCTGGTAGCCTGTCGCTCCTGGTCAAACTCTTGCGAAGCTGCTCGCTGCTCGTCGGTCTGTGATGCACGCCGGGCAGCCTCCCTCTCACGGTTCTCTACTCGACCGGCCTCACGCTCTCCCTCGGTCTGAGCAGCACGTCGCGCGGCTCCTCGCTCGCGATTAAGCTCCCTAGCGCATTCACGTTGTTCCTCAGTTTGTGCAGCACGCCTGGTAGCCTTGCGAGCGCGGTTCACTTCTCGGTCAGCTTGTCGGTCTTGCGTGGATTCCGATTCACGTCGAGCTTGTTGCTGGATACGATAACGCTCAAGCTCACTCTCGCGTTCCGTAGTGGTTTGACACGCGCGGCGCTCTTGTCTGCGGATACGATCGATCTCTCTCGCTGCGATACGCTGCTCCTCTGTTCTTCGAGCCCTCGAGGCTCGCGCCCGTTCTTTGTTTTTAACCTTTGTGCGTTCCTTCTGTGAAGCGGACATATTAGCTCTGTGCTTCCGCGCCCGCTCCGCGTTTCGTGCACGTAATGCAGCCACCCTATCAGGCGAAGCCAGACTCGGAGCGGCTGTCGGTACAGCCTCGGACTCCGCGGCGCGTTGCCTCTCAGCGTACAGTCGCTGGTGCTCCGCGGGGTCGTCCTCTTCCTGCTTGCCTTCCTGCTCCACAGTAGCCCCATCAGTTATCACCACGTCTTGAACATTAGCTATCGGTACGTCGGCATCAGCTGCGTCGATGCTGAGAGCTGCGAATTCCTTGTCCAAGTTCCGTTTATGGTAATTTCTCCGCTTCCTCCGCTTCTTCCTGTCGTTTGCGTCTTCAGGTCCGGCAGGTGTGGCGTTCACGCGCGCGTTTTGCAGCAGGGCTTCTTCGATCTCCCTTCGTGTGCGCTTGCGTTTGGGGGCCATGACTCCCTATCTACATGAAAGATATCGACACAACAGAATACGTGAGATGAAACGTCAATACATGTGTAAAATTCAATCATATATAAATAACTCCAATCCAGCCGAAATAGCAGCATACAACTCAACAGAATTCCCACGACGCCACTGATACAAATCCAACAGCGTTTGACCAACCGCATGAATGCGTTGTCATTTTATAATCGTAAATTCCAGGTACGACTGACAGACCAAGCGACGGTAAAACTCCTCATATAGCCAAGCTTCCATTCCAATTGATTTTTTTTCTTTTTTTCTTTTGTGCACCGCACCTCCTCGTTTACCACCTCAAAGCACGACTCGCCGGTGTTGCCTCTCAATACCTTTGGAGAATACAACAGCGAGCTTCTTTGGTGCTGAAGCGTCAGCTCATCACACTCATTCTTTTGTGTCACTTCCCTCGGTGACAGTGCGTGAGCCTCGGCTTGATGCCACTGAGCTTGTTCAGCCCAGGCAATTAACCTTTTTGGTTGTAGAGGGGTAATGGGTCAGCTGTTGGTGTTTTTTTTAATTGGAACTTCCACTGGCATCATAAGAGTCGAAGGATCGCTCAATCCGCTAGGCGCATCCGAAATTCAAGACTTTTAGACAGCGTGCATCCACGCAGTCAAAGTCTACACATATTGGATTCGCTTTAGGCATCGTAGTACTATCCATCGAATAGCATAAAGCCATCCCAGTGAACGGACCCCAATACCACCGCCGCGAAAAAGGTGTCCTTGTTCTTGCGAAGAGACGGCCTTGTTCTTGTAGGGTGTTGGGTATAATAGTTGCCGCACGCCCGCCAAGCCCCCTTCCATAATAAACCAATCACTTTCCCTCCTTCAACGGGCCTCACAGTCCGGAGTGGTATTCATTGCACAAAGTGCCGTTGGAATTGCCGGGTTGGGGCAGGCGTACGGTGGAAGTGGTCCTTTGCGCATTCCACCCATGCACATCCCTTTAGATTTCGGGGGCTAATCGTCCCGGGACGTGTACGGGCTTAAGGAATCGCTCGGCTCCTACTGGTGGAAAGGTGTCGGTTAAGTATGGCCAATAGGCAGACGCTAAGTGTGCTCTCGCGCAGAGTGGGCGGTGGGTTAAATACTCTTTAATAAACAGTCCTAATTAAGACTAAGAATAGTCCAAACAGTACAGTTTATTATTTTCTAAAACCCCTTAGCACGCGTCCCCTGGGCAGGAACCCCCCTCCCGCCCAGGCAATTAAACATTACCCTAACCTCTCCCCAGGGACCTCAGACCACCATGGTATGGTTGTGGATACTCAGGCTATCAAGCAGTACATGCAGCGTACCTTGTCCGCGAGGCGTCCGCGCGCGCGTCCGAGTTCGAAATGGGGGCAAAGTTTACATTCAGACCTAAGTAACTCAATAAAGTGCGATTGGGGTAGTCCACATAAAATTTATATTGGCCAATAAGGGCCGCCTTCGCTACGCTCGGCAGCTTTAGAGCCAGTGGGGGGCCGCCTCCGGCGTCCAAGGCAGCCAATGGGGTGCCGCCATCGCTGCGCTCGGCGGCCCATGGGCCGGGTGTGACGCAACCGACTTACGGACACACACATGGACAGGGTGCTCTTGTAGATGTTGAGGACTAGCCGAGCGCCGCCGCTCCGCGGCGGTGGCGCTATTATTTACGTTGGTGTTTATATGAGCCGCCGCTACGCGGCGGTGTTATTATTATCTATGTCAGTTTTATTAAATTAGCCGAGTGCCGCCGCTGCGCGGCGGAGTGATATCCCGCCTCCGTTCCGCTCGCCTCGTCGGCTCGCTGCACTACTCGCAGTGCTATGCCAATGAATCCGATGATGGGCGGGCCCTTCGGTCCCGCAATACACGCCGGTGGGGCCGCCTTCGGCGGCGGGGGCCGCCATCGCTGCGCTCGGCAGCATTTTGGCCAATGGGGAGCCGCCATCGCTGCGCTCGGCGGCCCATGGGCCGGGTGTGACGCAACCGACTTACGGACACACACATGGACAGGGTGCTCTTGTAGATGTTGAGGATTCTAGTATGCGTGGAAGGCATTACCGTTAGTACCAGTCGCTCGCTCGCCGATTGGTGTTCATCCCGCTTCGTTTCATCGCCCCCATGCTCGGCAATCGACCTCCTCGCCCGCTCAGTATACCCGCCAGCTCTGCTTCATTGAAGGCAGCCCTCCCACCTGCTGAATACGCTAGACGCCCCTTTTGCTGCCAGAACATCGCGGCCAGCGCGCAGACCATCATCGCGGGCACGCGTATCCAGCTGAGGTCGATGTTTGTTCCAGGCGGTGGAATCCGTGACTCGTACACGTTCAGCTGATACTGCAGGCGATCGCTAGTACTTGAAGGCACTGCAACGAGAACAGCGAGTCCCGTCGAGTGCACTAGCAGGTCCTTCGCAGCACTGACACCTACAATCCGCATGTGCTGAGCTGGCGGGAGGTTCAGCTCATGGACGAACGAGCCCGCCAGCGAACACTCCGAGAGGTAGGTTGGGCGCGCTTCGTCACTACTTCCTGACAATTGATACAACACCAACTGAGATCCGGAGCCGAGGACGAGAAACCCCGGCATGGTCTGAACAACGGCGGGAGCCTTTGTACCGGAAGCAGGCAATGTCGGTTGTCGTGGCATGAGCTGGTCCACCAAAGCGCACATTACTGGACCTCGCGGGCTTTGGTCGCTAAACTCGGAGCGTTGACGCCAGGCGCCAAAGTTATGTAGCTTGAAAACCAGTCCACGGCCGGTTGATGTTCCAACGTAAACGATAGAGGACCGGACGGGATCCGCTGCTAGACTTGTAAATGTGTGCAGTCCGGGTGCCTTGCACACTACTGGAACCAGCAGAGGGTTGGTTGCGTCCACAAAAAACACTCGATTCCGTGTGGCTAGTGCAACCAGTCCCCTGCCGCTGGGGATCGGCTCCAACTGCACTGCACCGCCACCGTGGGGGCTGACCTGTGTGTGAATATCCTTGATGAATGTTCCATTATCGCCGTTGTAAAACGATAGGTGTCCGCCCGATGAATCACTAGCGACGACGAACACGTGGTAATACTGCGCCACCACAGCAACTTTGCCGCGCTCGTAACTCCGTTCAGGATTCACCGTAGTCTTGAAGATGCGCTCAACGTCGACGTGGAGATACCTCCCGGAAGCTGGTACCGTTAATGAAGACGAAGATGGCTGCAACCAGGGCGGTAGGGACGGGTCTAACGTGGCGAGACTGTCTTGTCCTGCTGCACACTGGAGACGGTTCTCGTCCAGTTCTCTCAGGGGTTTTAGGCGCCGAGTGTCCCCCGAAACAACTCGTCTCGAATGCCAGAGCCTCAGCTTGAAGAGCGCGAGGTCTCCCGATGTCGACAAGACAGCAAAGTAAGAGCTCCTGTCCGACACGAAAAACATGTCCGCGACTTGAAACTGTTGACTCTGCGACGATGATCCCAGATTCAGCGCATGCTGCCACATCACCTCGTGTGTAGTCGGGTGGAAGAAACTCACGACAGTCGACCGCGGGTCCAGCACCAGCAGGAATTGCAACGGCGGATCGTCGTCGAAGTTCGTCCTACGTCGCGTTGCCGTCTGTTGTTTCCTACCCATTGGCGACGTATTCGGGCGGAAGGAGACCAACTGAGCCAAGACTCGACTCGAATTCGTCCCACCGACACCAAGCGACGAGAACGATCCTCGGGGCTCGAACCAGTCGCTGAAGATCTGCGGAGACTCGCGTGGCCGCTGACGACGTTGCTGCGTAGCCGTATAGTTGCCACTCAAATCCTCCAAACTCATCCCGTTGTGTTTGTTCTTGAGTCGAGTTTCGAGCTGGTTGAGCGTGTCGCCGAGGAGTTCCGCCTTGCGCTTGTAGAGCTCCAGCTGCTGCCTGGTCGCGTCAATCTCAGCGTCCAGCACGTGCGCCAGCCCCATTGACTCTGCAGATGCATCGTCGTGGTGAAAAGACCCGCATACCTGCCGACAGAGCCCCGAGAAGAGCAGTGCCAGCCACAGCGAGACGCGGTGGAGACCCATAACTTGCTCACTTTTGCGCGCCGCTTCAAACAGCTTGAAGTTGTTGGCTCGGGCGTCTTTCAACCAATCGTTTCACGATAATATCTCTAAGCCGCAGCGGTTGGCTGAAAATGAAAATGCAAAAAGTTGCAGCTGATGAGCCTTCAGTCGGCAATTAGCCAAGAAGGTCGAGAAGCTCAGTCGGAAGTGTGTGGGGCACCCGCTCCGTGGGACCCCTTTCACCTTCACTCTGCGTCGTTTCCTCGTCCCCCTCCCGCGTGCTCCTCTGTGTCTCCAGTCCACGCATAAGTGGCTCGTGGACAAGAGGAGAAGGGCGCACAGTTAAAAGGGAGAGATAGAGGAAACACGGAGAAGAAGAAGAAGAAGAAGGGGGAGAAGAAGAGGAGAGGAGGAAAAGAGCGCTCGGGCGCTGGTTAGTGTAGGGCTTAGCTCACTAATCAGCTAGGAGATTCGACAGGAGTAGGTCCTAGTGACTTCAGATTTTAAGTTTCTGGGGCCTTTCCTGGGTTGAATACAACGTCTCGGTTTGAGTGCGCGGGGCTCGAATTCTAAGTGAGCCCCGCGCGTTGAATCGAGAGTTGCGGCCACTTCCGTAGGGGGAGATGGCACACATTGAGACCAAGGACCCGTTCGGCTTCGTGGGCTCTCATGTGGTGCGGAAGCAGCCCAAGAAGGGCGGGGAGGAGCACGGGTGGCTCACACGCTACGACGAGACTCTGGACTGCTATACGCTGTTCGTGCCCGGGGGAGGCGAGCCTAGACTGCTCGCGAGAGGAGAGGTGATGAAGTTTCTCGCAGCACCCAACATTGAACTCCACAGTCATGACCAGGACAATTTTCCCCCACCAGTGAAGGACACAACTACCAGTCGGTATCTAGGCGTGAAGCTACGCCGACCTCGACAAGGATCAAGCGACGATGACAGCCACGTGAATGAGGACGTACGCGGTCGAGTAACTTGCTTTTTGCCGTTCGGTGATCGGTACTGTGTGGAGTATGAGGACGGCTCGACGGAGGAGGTGTCGGAATCGGCTGTCATTGACGGCATGATCGCACTGATCAAGTCGCCTTTCTTCTCGTCACCTAGTCGTAAGAAGACACAGAATGGGTCGATTCGAACCAGGGAAGGCAGTGATCATTCAGATGATAGTGAAGAAGTTGCACCCGTTCGACGGAAGCGACAGCGTGTTGAACCTGTGAGTGATGTCAGCGTTGAGCAGATCCCACCCGAAGAAATAGTCACCGTGGAGAACAGCGCCGACGAGCAAAAGGAAGACGATGTCGTAGTAGCTGATCAAACAGAACCGGAATTTGGCGTGAGCGAGGAAACCGAGCCGGTGCCTAATATTCTAGAGATTATGAGCAGCACAATGGGAAGTGCTACTCGAGAAAATGCGCTGGAAATGGCAAGTCACCCAGTGGAAGAACCCATGCAAGTTGATGAAGGAGAAGTGGCAGACCAAGATAATGGAGTGGAGGCTATCGATAGTCGAGAAGAACCGACAGTATCAACTGCGCCGCAAACTGAGACGGGGAAAGAAGTACCGTTTTATACCATTGACAAGAAGCCGCATGAGGCCACGGAGCCTCTTCCAAAGCGCGCTATGGCGTTCGAATTGTTACGGGCATCACTGTTGAATTTACTGGATCGGCGTGAGGCTACCGCCGTAAAGATGGCTATGCAATATGACTTGCTCCGAAATACTGATGTTCGAGATCGCGACGCTGTGAAACGTTTCATGGAGACTGATGGTCTGGTTGTGTTGAATCACTTGTTGAACTCCTACGCGACCGACGTTCTGGATGACGAGGATGAAGAATCAAAAGAAAGCGATGTGAGTGAGTCACTGGAAAAGATTCGCGACCGAATGGAACGTGACGATGAACTGCTCCACGTGATGAAAATCGTGGCAATGCTTCCGACGCCTGCAAGGAGTGACGTGATTGCATCAAACATTGGTAAAACGATCAATTACCTGAGTAAAACTCGTGGACCACCAGGACGAAAGAGCCCGCTGCCAAAATGCATCACGGGCCTTGCAAAATGGATCAAGAGCTCCTGGATCAAGAATATCCCACCAGTTGCAAAGTCATCGCCGAAGGCGGCGACGAAGACTCAATCGGCACCTAGTCGACCGCAGCAGCAGGCTCGACGTGGCGGCCGCGGAGGATTGCATGGGCGTCCGGGCCGACGGCAGCAGCCATCACAGCGACCACAGCGCGAGGTCTCGTTGGCGCCAAGGCATCCGCCGGGGGACCAGCAGGTTCCGATTGATAATACGCCGATTCCAAGGCTGGTGCGACCTCCATCTCAACAGCCACCAGCAGCAGCTGCTGCATCAGCTTCCCTCCCGCTAGCTGCGGCTCCGCGTCGTGTGACTGGCGGCTTGAAGCCAGACTGGATGAGGCAGAAGGAGAATCTGTCACGCTCCCGCTTTTGCATTGCTGACAACACCAACGTTGACACGAGGCTCTACCATGACAGCAGAACACGTCCGATCACCAACGTGCCCGTGGTGGCGTCGTCGTCGTCTCAGGCAACTACGCAACCGGATCGAAATTCAGACCAACACGAAGATGCAGGGGGCCCGGATGGAGTCTTTGGACGACCCCAGAGACTCCGCTTCGGCAAACGGTGGAGAACACAAGAGTTTGGGATACGTGACCCTCCTGGCATACTGACGCAGCCACCGGTTCCTCAGTACTCGATACCTTCTTACGGCCGCTCGCAATACCCGGACGAATATCCTGTGCATGTGCCGCCTGTGCCTTATTCGTCTCGTCGACCTCGATCTATCCTGAGGCGCGTCAGTCGATATAACGACGAGCCCGCGATCGAAGGAAGCTAGTCAAGTGACTGTAGCAAGTGAGAGTTTTGTGATGAGGAATCGCCGATTAGGCGGTATTTCACGTCAAGTAGGTTAGAAGTTAAATACTGCGGGTCATTGAATCTGCAAAATAAAGGGACAAGAACAAGAACGTTTACACTTCCCATTCAAGGATGGGGTACTAATTCTCTGAAGCAAGTGCGCCCCACACAATAAATCACCGAACTGCCAGAAGATTAGTCGGCCTTTGTAAGCCCCCAAGACTCGCGCAGATACGAAATGAGATCCTGCAACGCACACAGCAGCCAAGTAAGTTAGTTACCCGACCAACCAATCTCCAAACTCACAACTTTTTTTACCTTGATGAAGTCCTGTCTGAGGGCGACAGGGATATTCAGGAATTGAACATACTCGGAGAGTGAGCTCTCGATCTTGTCCAACTTCGTTATCCGCAACTTCCAGATCTCGCTCAGGTCCGTGCGCCTCTCAAAATCGCGATAATAGTCCACCAAAGTGATTACTTGTTCCGTGCACCCACTCACACCCGCACCATATTTGGTTCGCAATGCAATCAAATAAGCATCTTGCTCTCTTTCGGATGTTGCTTCAAGTTTTACCGCCAGCTTCGACTCCGACTCGGGTTCCACGTCGGCCTGGTCTTTCTCGTTGTTGTCTTTGGTGGACTTTGAAGGCAGCACCGCCTTCAACTTGTCTAAATATCCCGTCATTTTCTGCAATGAAGTTTGAATGTCTTCGCACTCACCATTGCTACCGAAAAGCTGTGTGCCTGTGCGAGTGCTGGCACTATTTGTGCCTCCAATGCCGCTAGGAATCTTCTTGCTGACAGCAACCGCACTCGAATTGGCATCCAGAGTAGGTTCGGACTTTAGAGTGTTGTTAGTCTCCGGCTTTGCACGGTCCGTAGAATCGTTGGGCATGCCATTTACCCCCTCACGAGAAGAAGTATCTGCAACTGCCTTCTTATCATGTCCACTCGATTCAACACCAGCAGTAGCCATTCGAGCCAACTTCTCCACCACTTTATCTACCAAGGAGATCACGAAGCTTTGCACTTCTGGGTTAATAGCTCCATCACGCTGGATCGTCTTCGAGCCTGATGCAGCATCGACACTACCATCACCGCGAGGACTGAGTGACGTTGCCTTCATGTCTTCTTCCACAGTAATATACTGCGTGTCTTCGCCCAAAACACTGTCTGGTTTTGGACCATCCACGCGGCTCGATGAATATGCAACTTCTTCTT
The DNA here is from genome assembly GCA_033557925.1 of Phytophthora x cambivora. Taxonomy (NCBI): domain Eukaryota; phylum Oomycota; class Peronosporomycetes; order Peronosporales; family Peronosporaceae; genus Phytophthora; species Phytophthora x cambivora. The sequence goes on along the minus strand of JAUCEB010000011.1, from coordinate 8,725,084 downwards.
GGGAACCACCATTCGGAACTCGAGGTCCTGATGCTTGAAATGCCTCGTAGAACGTTTGAACTGGGGCGGTGGCCGGGCTTGGAGATCTGCCGGGTGACGGACCGTCACTAACAGGAGACCCCGATCGAATACTGTTCTTTATCGTTTTCTGAGGTTTGCGGCGATTTTTTTTTCGACCAAACGAGCCGCTGCTTGCAGCTGGTGATGCGGGAGGCTTCATCACGGATGACGATGCTGGGGAAGACGAAGAAGACTGCTGGATGACGTCGATGTCGGCTTTAACGGCCTTCACGCTCCCATTATTCACCTCGTTTTTCATTGTCGAGGAGGATACTTGCAATGCTGCCCCGTTGGTTATATCCGCCGCCGCAGTGCGATCTGTAGGTTGTTGGTCATCGCCACCTGAACTTCCCAAATTCTCATTTATCCGCTTCGGAATATGAGCCTTTCTTGATCGCTTCCGCCTGCCTTCACTGTTCTCAGTAGATAGTACAGCATCTGCGACGACCTCAGCGACCTCTTGTTCGATGTTATGCACGTCAGGTTTCGTGCTCACAGGAGCGGCGTCCCTTTTACTTGCTTCAGCATCAGCACAGTCCGATGGAGGTACAACCTTCGCTTCCTTATCCTTGCTACCAGCCAAACGGTCTGCATCTGCTGCGTTTATCTCGGTGCTTCCAGGCGAGTCTATACTCTCTTTATCCTCACTGACCCCATTTGAGGTCGCAGGTTCATTTTCTGCCGGTGGCACATTCTGGATATCGTTGTCATCGGTGAGATCGATGTGACTCGCACTCTGCTGGCGGGCAGAACGTCTGCTTTTCGCCCGAGACTTTTTGATTGGCTTCTCCCCTGTAATATCAGAACTTTGCTTGCGCTTCCGAACAGAGCCCTGTCCTCGCACTCTTGCAGGAGACACTTTCGGCGTTGTCCTTCGCGTTGGTGCAAACGTAATATCCACCGGCAACTGCAGCTTCACAGAGGTTAGATCGAGCTTGAAATGCTGTAAAACTGAATGATACATAGGAAACATTCGTGTCCGATCACGCTCCTCATCTTGCAACACGCTCTTGAAGTGGCGCCGACCCGGTATGAATTCGTAAGGCATATAGATCTCGCGGCAGGCTCCCCCGCTGACCTTCTCGCCTCGCGTGTGGAAATATCGGAAGAGACTCACTGGCGAGCTTCGTCGAGTGTCATACGTGCCAACAATTAGTCCAACGAAGGGCTCCGACGGCTGCTTATCTTTGCTAGTACAGGGGCGCTGAAAGAGCTGCTGGTAGCTTGTTTGGTTTTCAATGTCACGAACGGATGGGTCTGGTGCGAAAGCAGGATGTGAGTGATACCATCCCACGACCTCCAGCTGCGCGTTTTCGATGATGCCACGCAGTTCGATTTCACTGCCCGGATCCATTTCCACGTCAGTAGAGCCATCATCGCCATCAATCACAAGCGAACGACACGGAAATGCGGCCTGAATGTACAACGTTTTGGACACTTCATCCCATTTGCCACCGAGAAAGCCAATAATTTCACAAGTAGCAAGATGTGAGTGCAGGTCCGCGACGAATACTGCGTCTGGGTGCACAACAACCTGGAACGGCGGGTCCAATGAAGGCGCTCCTCGGCTTCGACTGTTCGGGTCTTCCACGTAATCTTTGGGGCGGTACGCAGCGCACTGAACCATTGTGTGCGGGTCCAGGTTTCCCGTCATTAGGTTCTGGCGGATTTGTGATTGCTGCACCGACCGTGACTGACGCTTACCCAACGACCGTTCTCGCCCAGGTGCTGCATCTTCTGCCTGCTTCCGCTCATTCTCGGCCTTCAGCTTTTCAGCTATGCTAAGCTCGTCTGTGAATACATTGTCATTCCACACGAAATCTTGTTTGTAGGCCAGTTGCGCTTGAGATCCGGTAGCGTCGTTGTGGCTATCTGATACCGTTGTCGTCCAAATAGGAGATAGCGGGGTCAACAGTAGATTTCTTGACCTCTCTTCTTTTCCACCCCCCTCATCCTCCTCTGTGATGTCTATAGCTTCATCGGAGACCTGATGGCTAGCATCGTCTTGCTCAGAGGAAGACTTCTGTTCGTCATCTTCATCTTCCAAAACCAGTACTTTCGCCCGACTACTCTTCTTGGATTTTGAGCCATTTCCAGTAGCGTCGCCTTCCGACTTATTTTTCCTGGATTTCGACGCCCTGTTAGATGCTTTATCGCTCGTTTTAGAGGCCGGACGATACTTCTTCCGTTCGCTCTCAGGAGTGACAGTCAGATCAATTGGCGAGGGCGACGGCGAAACAACTGCAACAGGTCCTGTGCTCTGGACTTCCTTCCGTGACGATTTCCGAGCCCTAACCTTGGAGTCTTTAGCTGGCGCCTTCTTCCGGGACTTTGGTGGCAGCAGAAACACCACATCGTCGTCATCGCCCTGCATGTCCTTGACTTCCGCCGCTTCTGAGCCCTTCGCTTTTCTGTTCGCCGACTTCCTGCTGTCCGCCTTCTTCTGCGCCTTCCGAGGCGGCTTCTTCTCTTCCGCCGACATCTCACTCCCCTCCTCGAGACTGAATGCGGCGTCGTCCGCCACCTCCCGGTCGTCCCACGCGTCGTCCAACGACGCGTTCTCTTCGTCCTCCTCGTCCAGTCCCACCTCGTCCATGCGCTGCTTCTTCTCGGCAGGACTGGGCTCCTCCAGCAGCACCAGGTCATCCTCCACGTACTCCTTACCCTGCACGCAACAAATTAACCACTCGGTCAGTAAAACGGCGCGTAATTCATGATGTTTCATCCATCCGTCCGCACCATGTGCAGCAGCTGCGTGGCCTTGTCCAGCGCGCGCCGGAACTCCGTCTTCTTCTTGCCCCACTTGCTCTTGGTGCTGCCCATCACCGCGTGCACGTAGGCCTGGTAGTGGGCCGTGAAGCCCGCGACGCTGCTCGGGTCGATCTCCACGAGCGAGAAGTTGAACTTGTCCAGGAACATGACGAGGCAGTGGCGCCGCACGCGCGTCTCGTGGTCGCGGCCCTCGGCCGGCAGCTTCTCGGGCGGCGGCACCACCAGCGACGCCACGATCTTGGGGTCCGTGCGGATGCCGGCGCGCCGCACCACGTCCCACGAGTGGAAGAGCACGCCCGGCCACCACGGGAAGCCGTGCACCTTGGCCCACACCACGTCGAAGTCGCGGAACTGCTCCTCCACCAGCGTCAGCGCCTCGTGACGCGCGCGCATCGCCTCCTGCGCCGCGGCGTCGCGCGAACTCGACGGCTTCTTGGCACCCGGGGCCACCATTGCGCTCGGTTGACCTGGTTGAGAGAGAGAGAGTGATTGTTTGTGTGTGTGTTGTGTGTGGATTTGGAGTGGTACCGTCGTACTTAGTGGGAGACACGTCACTCTTGTCTCCCGTAGCAGAGGAAAAAGAGGCGCGAAGAGCTCATTTGACTCACTGAGATGGAGGCCAAGGCGTTCGAGCAGCACGTGGAGCTGGACGAGGGCGTGCTGGCCACGTCGGCACCGCTGGAGACCGGCCAGCTGGACCGCGTCATCCTGCAGGTGAGCGAGGGCCTCGCGGGCTTCCCGGACCTGAGTCAGAAGACGTACGAGCTGCGCACGCAGCTGGTGGAGGACAAGTGAGTGGACTGGGGCTGTGGGCTGGTGGCCAATGGCTGAAGGGCTAACGCGCTGGCTGTATCCCGTGTCTTGTGTCTTGTGTGTATGTGTGTTGCGAAGAGCTATTGGCGCAGCGGCGGCCATCGAGGGGATGCTGGAGCTGCTCAAGGCCAACGACAAGGCGCTCGAGTACTTCAAAGGCAGCATCGTGGGAGGTACAGCAGCTTGAGTTGAGGCTGAAGAGGAGGGGGAGCTATTTGACTGACGCTATTGATACTGTTGGTTTAGTGCTGACAGGGCAGCCGCTGCCTCTGCGTCCGCCGTTCTTCGGCGGCACCATCCCGGAGCCTGCAGCTGAAGCTGTGGCGGCGGAGGTGGAGGCTTTGGCTTCTACAACTGCGGATGCAGCTGGGGAAGCGGCGACGAAGACGGCAGAAGAGTCGAAGTCTGCGGCTGCTGCCTCTGCTGGGGAGAAGCTGGCGCCGATCTTCGCCAAGCAGGCGGGCAGTGCACGCAAACGGTCGCTGGAGAAGACGACCACGACGGAGTCTGGAGCGGAGGGAAAGCGCCCGAAGGCCAACGGCAAGAAGGAGGAGGACGCCCCTGCTGATGTCGCTGCCCCGCCCCTGAGAACCGCGCTGGCGGAAGAGACGGCGTACGAGTCCGAGGAGGCGAAGCTCCGAGCCATTAACCCGACCTACACGATCCCGACGCAGTGGGAGCACTTGTACTTCAAGCAGGTTGAAGTGATCAACGTCAACAACCGCCTCGCCAAGGAGATGATCCAGGCGAAGCGCTTCGCGGGCGAACCGTTCTTGCTGGAGGGCCATACTGGCTGGCTGAAGTTCGCCGAGGGGTGGGTCAAGCCGGAGGGCACACTCGACACGGCGGCGTTCCTGAATGGCATCCACGACGTGAAGGTGCCCGTGCTGGAGCGCAACTACGAGGAGCGGAATCCGATCAAGACGTACCTGCCGCTGAGCTATTACGTGAAGAACTACTGGGAGGACGGCAAGTCGGATTACTACTTGCACCAGTGGCAGTTTCCGCTTGACCCGAAGGCTGGACAACTGCTGTGCTACAAGTGCGAAGAGTTGCCGGTTCTCGGAGACAACTTGTTGCTGTACTGGCTGGACGCTGTGCGTGGTGACAACCCATTGCAGTACCTTTTCATGGGTCAGAAGAGCACAAGAAGTCGCATGCACCTCGACCCTGGTGGTCTTGGCATCACCATTGCCCCTATCATTGGCACGAAGCGTGTGACGATGCTGCACCGCCAAGCAGCAAAGTTGGATTCAGTTCACGAATCCGTCAACTTTCATGACGTGGATCTGGACAAGATGCCGCAGCTGGCGTTCTTGCCTGCTTGGCGGGTTGACGTGAAGCCAGGGCAGATCCTGTACATGCCTGAAGGCACATTGCACGCGTGCGAAAATGTCACGGCGTGTCTGTCATACCACCGCTTCCACGTGGATTCCGTGAACCTCACGGGCTTCTTGCGATCATTTTTGGCGCAGGATTCGCCGACGATTAATCATGCCGAGATTCTTTGGAACGCTGCTCACGACGTAATGTCTGCTTTGGAGGAGAGCTATCACGCCAATAAGCAGGTCCTCGACAAAGAGATCTCCACGCTGCGCAAACTGGACACGCTGCGTGGGTTGCGCCATGCTTGTCGTATGCTGTCGCTGGAGCAGGTCTTGCCTACGGAGGACTCGTGGGACTGGAAAAAGCTCCTAGACGATATCGACCACCTGCTGGTTCGTATCGATTCTAGCGCCAAACTGAACAAGAAGAAGAACTCGACCCATGGATCGACGTTCACCAAGGCGATGGCCGCACTGAATGGCGAGGAAGCAGCTGAAGCGAAGCAAATTATTGAAGCGGCGGCGAACAAGAAGAAGCTGGCCAAGAACAAGGCGGAGGCTTCGGCTGCAAGTACCCACTGGGACTCGCTGAACCTCAAGGTGGGTGACACCATTGGCGTGCAGGTCTTCGAGAAGCGCAACCGCGCTGAGGTTCTGAAGGTGGTGCACGACAAGGTGCTAGTGCAGATTCACTACTCGGACTGGGAGTCCATTTACGACGAGTTTCTGCCGGTGTCATCTCTCTACCAGCGCAAGAAGGGCAAGAAGGTTGCGCTGAAGAAGACACCCGAGGTGCACGAGACGGTGATGGCCCGCTGGGGCAGCAAGGGCGATCTGTACAACGCCATTGTCCTCAAGGTCATTCGCACGAACGCCTGCTACGTGCACTATCTCAAGTACGAGAAGGACTGGGACCAGTGGATTCTCCCCGGCCACATCTTCCGCAAGTACAGCAACGCGTAGGAGGTGCGGCACAAGCGAAGGCAAAGTCGTGTACCTTGATTTGTTGACACGAGAATGCATTGCAAGTGTGCGGGAGTACTGTACTACATGTATTTCATGCACGGTAAGCAAAACTTTGGGTAACTGGTAAATAGTTTCTGTAGCAGAATCACGCTGCTGTGCAGCTCCCGATCAGCCGCCAACGTGATCCCCATTGACATCTCTGGCTAGGCGACGGGCAAAGCGTGCGGAGTGGACGAGCGCACAGAAGACAACGTAGCCGCCAACAAATGTGTAGAACCCAAACGCAGAGATGACGGCTACGATCAGCACGATGGCCGCGTAGCCCAGTGAGCGTTGCAACCACCGACCCCAGGCGGTCGAGGCCCCCACGAACGGCAGGTCGTAGCACGCGTAGTGGCTAGCGTCCCACTTGCTCTCGCACACCCAGCAGTACTGATAGCGGCAGTGCGTGCACGTCATGTGGTTGCAGCCTTCGCTCTTCCAGATGCGCATTCGGCACTTCGGACACGCCCGCACGGCCTTCTGCTTGCCCACGGACGCTTCCCAGACCAGATACGACTTGTCCTCCTCGCCACGACAGAACCAGAAGCGATGCGCGTACCCACGACAACGGAAGCAGCCGATGGTCTCGCACTTCGGACACTTGAAGTTGTCGGTACTCTCACAAATTATGAGCTCGTCACACCCTGGCCGCGGACACCACCGCGCACTCGGATTCTTCTCGTCCTGTTAGGCAGTGCAACCGTAAGCAGCTTACACCGACGCCTACAGTACCAAACCACGAGAGCTTCAACTTACCCTCTTGCGCTTCAACACGACTCGATACTGCGCAGTCTGCTCACGCCCCACAATGAGCTCCATGTCTCTCTCGTTTATACTCTTCTTGCAGTCCAACACGGGACACACCAGCTGATCTAAGTAAGGCGCATGCAGCAATAGTCAGCTCAGTCCTCCCCACTGCAGCCGCCGCAGTCTCCTACCGTCGTCCACTTCTCGCGCCCGGATCTTCATCTCAATGTACCTCCGAATGCACTCTGCGCACCCAATGCATTGATTTAGCAGTGTAAGTATTGACAATGCACAATGGCATTCGACGTACCAGCACAGAAGCGGTGGCGACAAAGCAGCTTCGCGTGGGCCTCATCTTCCTCTTCCTCCACGTCGCGCAGCGCCAGAACAGGCACAACCTCCAGGCAGATCGGACAGCTCTGCGGCGCCACGAACGTCGCCACCAGGCGCCGGTAGCCGCGCACGAAGCCTCGCAGCATTGTCATCTCCGAAAATGATTATCATCTGTGCTGAGCTGCTAATTACGAGTAGAAATCGGAGAACACGCCCGTAAAACCGCGTATCTATTCCCATCCGACAGTTGACAAGCATATCTCAGGTCTTCTTCTCGTTGGGTCACCCAACTTGGGTGTCAATCCATGTCAAAGATGGCGATGCGGGTGCCATGGACGCTGCTGCTGGCGCTGCTGCCCTCCAGCGCCACGGAGCTGCTCAAGGACGAGGCGGAGCGCCAGCGGCTGCGCGAGGAGCTGACGCGCGTGGCCAGGGTCTATTCGAAGCTGCTGCTGCTCTGGGCGCTGCGGGCCGCGCAGGTGTTCGCCGGCATCTCGCTCCTCTTCGCGACGGCCACGCTGCTCTACGCCTCGCTCTACTACCTGGTGATCCCCTCGCGGTTCCACGAGCAGCAGGTTTTCTTCCACTACGGGCGGCAGCATGCGGAGCGCTTCGTGGACGAACCGACCGCGGCGGCGCTACCGACGGCGTCCTTGAACCTGCTGGACCCCGTGCACCAGTGGCAGGCGATGACGCCGCAGCCTGAGGAGAAGCAGACGCAGGCGGCGGCGCTGGTGCCTGGAGTCAAGTACGACGTGATCGTGGAGCTGACGGTGCCCGAGACGCGCGTGAACGCGGAGCTGGGCGTGTTCATGGTGACGACGAAGCTCTGGGAGGGCGACAAGAGGCAGTTGGCGACGAGTGCGAGACCCGTGACGCTGCACGACATGCCGGCGCCTGTCCGCTGGCTGAAGCTGAGCTTCTGGCTCGTGCCGTACGCTTTGGGCTTCTCGGAGCCGGCGCAGACGCTCAGGGTGACGGCGATCAACGGATACCAGGAGAGTACGGCGTTCCCGCTCACGCGAGTTGATATCGAGCTGAACACCGCCAGGCTACAGGTGTACTCGGCCAAGCTCACGGTCATCGCGCAGCTAACGGGCGTGCGGTATTTGATGTATCATTGGGCTGTGCCGACAGCGATTCTGTTCATTCTGAACATCGTGTTCTTGGAGGCGTTGGCCATCGTGATCCTGTACGCGGTGTACGCGCTCCCGCAGCTTGACGAGGAAGCGGCGGCTGATGTCGCAGTGCTGGAAGCTGCTGCAGCCGACGCACGTGACAAGGCGCAGAAGCTTTTTGAGACGGGGGAGTTGACGGAGACGGAGAGCGCCACTCACGTGAAGAGTGAGGCGCGGTTTGACGAGGTGTCGTTCACATCGACAAGTGTGGAGGAGTCGTCATCGGTGCTGGAGGAAGTGGCTGAAGGTATCAAGGACGAGGGGGCGGAAGTGAAGTAAGAACCTACGGCTTCTTCGCCCTAAGACGCGTCTGCGGTGTGCTGTCCGCTAGTTTATGAAACAAAAGGAAGAGACCGTTGGCACGTGGTGGCAAACCGAGATCACCATGAAGCACGATGGACGAAGACAAATGCGGCTGCCACGCATTTTTGAGTTGCTTAAATATAAAGGTTGGGGGCATGGATTGCCGCCCTACCTACGAGGGTGTTGGCTTGGTCGGTACAGTATGCCTGTTCGATTGCCTTCGATGATACCTCTGCACGTTGGTGCGCTTGTTTCTCGCCCACTGTAGGGAAAGTATCTTCGTCCTCCACCCCAATAGAAGCAGTCTCTAACCAGCGCGTCGGATTCCTCGGCAATGCTTCGGGAGTCGCCAAATTGGCCACTTCCGTCACCTGATCATCATCGGTACATGGATTCGAATTGAAATGCCTACGCAGCGTGACGGATGAATCGATGTGCCTTCGCTTTGCGGCTCCCATCTTGGCTCGCAGCACCCTTGTGCAAAAATCACTTGAAGACCGGAATATTATGCGCGATCTACGGAGACGGGTTGGCTCATGCTGGGCTGTGCGAAGGCGAAGGTGACCGGGTCGCTTCTAGAGCATTCAGAAGGCTGCACCGTAGATCACATGATCCAACGTAGCGCTCCATCGTTCTACACACGGCTCACTGCAAAAAGCCAGCAGCATGGACCCAGCACCGCAGGGGTCTGTCTGGTCAGCACGGAGGAGCGCAGGGTGTAGCCTTCACGAGCTCATCACCCGAAAGAACGCGCCGTGTTCGGAGTGTCATACCCACATTTGCTCTCGAAACCATCAAACGAACTTCTTCCATGCCGCCGCCCAGCGGACATCGCTCTGTGAGCGGCTCGTTCCTTGCGCGCTCGGTCGCGTCTACCAGTTTCTCAAGCTTCCACAGCAGCATCAGCGTCGACACCGCGGAGCTCCCTTCTGCTTCGCTCACGCGCACGTCGTCGGGCAGCTCTTCCGGCAGCGGCCCCACGCCCAAGAGCCGCCGTAGTCCCAGCAGCACACGACGCAGTCCCAAGCCGAATCCCGCAATCGACCGAGCCAGCGAAACCATCGTGCGCCGACTGCTGGCGTCGGGCATGTCGGTGCACTCGACACAGGCGGCCAAGTCACTGATCTCAGCCGCCAAGACTGGGGAGATCAGCCTCGTCCGCGCTCTCGTCAAGGCCGGCGTGCCGGTGGATGCAGTGCATCATGACACCACAGCTCTCATGGCGGCTGCAGGCGCTGGACAGTTGGAGGTGGTGCAGTTCCTGGCTCGGCATCGCGCTGACGTGGAATTTCGAGGCCCCGACGGAGCTTCTGCTCTCTATCTGGCTAGCAAAGCTGGGAATGCGGAAGTGGTGACCTATTTACTGCATCGCAAGGCAAACGCGGACGTCGCAGTGGCGTCGGGTAGATCGGCGCTCCATGTTGCGGTGCAAGGGGGTCACACGGAGATTGTGGCCGACTTGCTGCGTCACTGGGCCTCTACGCAGCGGAAGGATGGCGCGGGCAAGACGGCGAAGGAGTATGTGACGGCCGACTGCCAAGAGATCGCCATGATGCTGGACGAGGTCGAATGCAAGACGGCCTTGCTCAATGCAACGGTGGCGGGGGACCTCGAGGCTGTCAAGTTCCTTGTCGCGAGAGGTGACGACCTGGAGACTTGTGGACCGGAGGATGAGACGGCACTGCTGGTTGCGGCTGGAGGAGGCTCCAGTCGAGTCGAAATTGCGCGCGTGCTACTCGCTGCGGGAGCAGATCGAGCTGCGGCCTTGAAGGATGGCAGCTCGGCTCTTCACCTTGCGGTGAAAGCTGCAGGTGCTCGCGGCGGAGCGGCGATGGTCACTTTGCTGTTGGAAGAAGGAGTTGACCCACGCAGCTTGGACGCGCGCGGCAACCGCGCGCATGACTACGCGGATGACCCGCATGTTGTTCGGGCTCTGGAGAGGCACGAAGCGAAGTTGAAGCTGCTGTTCGCTGCGGAGGCCGGTAATTTATCGCTAGTGAGTCACCACGCGACGCATGGAGCAGAAATTGAGTCCAGAGGACGCGCTGATGGCGTCACGCCTTTGCTTGCTGCAGTGCAAAAAGGGTTTGCTGACGTCGCTCGATTCTTGCTCGATAAAGGTGCAGACCCCAATGCTGCCTCCACCGTGGGTGGCTTAACACCGTTGCATTTTGCTGCTGAACAAGGCGACTACGGCATGATGGAGTGCCTCCTACGCTATGGTGCTGACGTGAATGTAGCCGATGTGAACGGCAAACTTGCTCGAGAGTATGCTATCGATGACCAAGTGGCTGAACTGTTGAGCCGACACATGGAAACGAGTGTTACCACTGAAAATTGCAAGAGCCGATCGGAGGACGCAAATCGATATTTCACTGCTGATGAACCGATCACAGAGCCCGAGAGTTTATCTAGCTGCAAGAGCAACGTCAACTGTGATCAAGACAGACGCTCGGGTAGCGAAAGTATCACCGCGCTGGCGGACAGAAAGGTTACGGATGAAATGAGGGCTGACAAGAGCGGTGAGGTGAGACTTGGTGCAATATTGAATGAAGCCTATGCCACCAAGGAACACGACCCGATCAACGCAATCAACCAACGGGAGAACTCTGTGGAAGAGTTATCAAACAGTATTTGCAGTTGTTCGGAGCCCCCACCGTCGTATCAAAGCTACTTGCGCGTTCAGTCAACTGAGGCAAGCTTGCTGACTGCTGTTCAACGCAATGATTTGGAAACGGCGAGACGACTACTTGCACTCGATGTTGATATAGAAGTACGATCTGAGGATAACAATTTTACGCCACTGTGCTGGGCTGCTCAGGCTGGTAATCTGGAAATGGTGCAACTTTTGCTTGTGGAAGGAGCGCAAGTAGATGCTGCAACTACAAGTGGGTTCACTCCACTGTTGGTGGCTGCATCGGCAGGCCACGCCCATGTTGTGCAGCAGCTTTTGATGAAAGGGGCTGATTCAGAGGCTTGCATAAAACGAAGTGGGTTTACAGCGCTGCTGGTGGCCGTTTTCAATAATTATGTTGACGTGGTGCGTCATTTAGTGAAAAAGCGCGTGAATCTGGAGGTACGCTCAGCCGATGGATCTACAGCGCTGCACCTTGCGGCCGAGGAGGGTCATGATGCAGTTGTTCAGCTGCTGCTGGCGGGAGGATCAAACCCAAATGCTACTATTCAGCGGGACGGGTCGACAGCACTTCACAAAGCGGCATTTATGAACAAACCGGCGGTGGTCTGGCTGTTGTTGCGTGGTGGCGCTGACCCGCAACTCAAAGACGATAAGGGACTCACTGCTGCCGATCAAGCAGATTCGGAGCAACTGAAACGAATTTTGCTTGCTACCAGATCGGAGCGAGACGCTGGTATTACAGAAGCCTGGTGGGATCAGTGGCAGATCCGCCAACTTGCTGCAGTACCGAAGGCTACTACGGGTGGAGAAGGTTGATCAGGGTGGGTCAAGATATCTTATCAGCAAAAGCGTTTGGCTTCAACTCGCCTGAGATCGTGTTTCCTGTTCCACGATATTTTGTTTTCCTGACAAGTAAGATGTGTTTGTTGTTTGGGGAATGGGATGTACAGTACAGTATCAGTAACATATTTTGGATTCGCTTAGCGGCGGGTCCTGATATCTCAACAAACAGTTTCTTTTCAATGCTAAATTCCCCGTGCGGTAGCTGTAGCACACCTTTTTGCAAAGGGATGCTTATTGGAGTTTGGAGTGAAGCTTGGATGGAACTTGCTACTAGTAAGTACTTCGAAGTACTTCGTAGTATAACTACTGTAGTGCCGTACCTGAGGCTCCCTGCCCACGCAACGATGATATCATTGAAGATTAATCACATCACTCGCAGCGGCATTCCTATCAGTAAAACACCCTTCACTCGACTCGAGCATTTGCATACGCAATGTAAGGAAACAGGTCCAGCAGCTGGCTTATTATTGAGGAGGTCGCACTCCTCTGAAAATACAAAATACATCACTTCAGGTCTTCGAGCTCTGGTCGGTTCAGCGGAGCCTCAGCGCCTAAAACGAAGAATGGCGACTCAGACTCGGGGGAGCCAGCACGAACGGCGACTGTCACCAAATCTCCCCGCCCGTCATGCCCGAAGGTAGGCTCTTCCCCTCTTCAGATGCTGTCTGTCGCTAATTCTTCCTTTGCGTTGTGCAAAACTTCCACCAGGTCCTTCGCTGTTGGCCGGCTCATAGGCGCGTACGAGAGACACTGCTCGACCAACTGCCGCACACTTGAAGGAGCCTCCAGGTATTCCTGCCGGTTTTCGTGCGGTACCAGCGGCTCCTGGCGCCGGACACGCGCTACGAGCTCCACGTCTGACATCGTGTTGCCCTTCTCCTCGACTAGAGACTGGTACGGTGACACTCGTGTGAAAATTTCGCCAACCAGAATTCCGAAGGCGAAAATGTTGTTTTTACGGGCATCCATCGGAGACGAGCGCGTGAGCACTTCCGGTGCAAGCCACGCCACCTCGCCCATGCCATACGAATACGTTGTAACCTTGCTTGCGCCTCCAAGCTTAGCGGAGCTAGGGACGCACTCAAACAGGCTAAGCTTGCAGCCCATGGCGTTGTTCACAAGCACCTTCCGGCTGGACAGTTGCTTCGCGCACAAATTTTGCTCTGTCTCGTGCAAGTAAGCTAGTGCCAGTGCCACATCGCAACACATCTGGAGCTTCGTAGTCACGTCAAGGTCCACGTCCGTGTTCGAAAGGACCGTCTTGAGGTTGTTTTTGTCCATGAATTCGGTCACCACAGCGAAGTCAGTCCCAGCTAGCCACGTGACGCCCACCAAGCTCGTGATGTTTGGGTGCGAAATCGTTGCAAAGGTGCGAGCCTGAGCCATCAATGCTTTCGTTACGTACGAGTCCGTCACCTCGGACTCCACGCGCTTCACAACCACCTTTCCACCGTTATACTCGCCCACCCACAAACGGCCCGTGCCAACTGACTTGACGAGCGACACGTCACTCTGAGGCAGACGGAAATTGCGCAGGAACTCATCGTTCGAAATGAAGGAGCCCTTATCCGCAGTCGCATCGCTCTTGCTCATTAGCGTCGCCGTAGCTTCGTTGTTGTGCGAGTTCGCGTTGGCAGCCTTCCGCTTAAAGTACATCCGCAGGATGAAAAATGCCAGAACCACAGCGACCACGACGACCAAAACGATAATCACGACCAAAACTCCCGTGGACACCCCGCCACTGCTGCCACCTGCGTTCGCAGCTTCTCCCGAGCTGGAGCTAGACCGGTCGGTGGTCGTCGTTGAGTCTCCTGTGGGGCTACCATAGTCTCTGGACGACGCTGTACTTGTTGACGATGAGCTTGCAGATCCGCACGTTACCGTCGTGTTGCTTTCCGCCGCCGAGACCGTCATCGACGACGCCACTGCAGTGTAATTTGTGCAAGACGTTTTCACATCATCAACGTTATTCGTGAGATAGGTGAACTCTTGTGATGTCAAATTCGTCGCATTTCCGTTGATCAATGCCAAGTCCACAATGCTGTTTTTCAACAAACAAGCACACCAGGTTTTGTCAGCATTACGAGGCTACCATTGTACTGCGGCGCTAATGAGTAGCTTACATGTCCATCTCGCTCATGTTATATCCCCGTTCGTAAAGAATGTGGGGGATTTGGTAAAAAGTAGTATCCGTGAGATCTCTGCACAAACACCAACAGCAAAACTGTAAGAATAAGCCGTAACGAATCAAGTCTTAGAAACCCCATAAGATAGCATGACCTACATGACCGTAAGATTCGAGTCATAGCTGGACAAGGACAAATCCGGGAGCGAGGAGTTAACAACGTGCCTAAAGATCGTTCATGCGTAGCAGCACGTTCGTTTCGTCAGTACTCCCCACAAACCGTAAGAAACCCACCAACTTATTCGTGCACTTACAAGTCTTTCATCGTCGAAGGGAGATTCAACGTGAAGCTTTCCGGTTCAAACTGCACGCTCTTGAACCGCCTGCGTCAAACAGCACCAGCGACAGTGTCAGCGCCTGATCATACGATATTGCCAGCACAGTAGTTTACTGCTTACAAGCTGTGTAGCTCGCTAAAACCTGCCATGTTCAGGGGCTGGGTGAAGGCGAGCGTGGGCAGCTCGTCTCCGCCTGTGATGTTCCTGCAAATTGGACACACAATCTCATTAGCCTTGTTATCTTTCTCTTGATCTTCTTGAGTCGAGGCCGAAAGCCGACGTACAGCGTCTTCACAGTGGACGCGCCGTTCAGCTCAAGCGTCAATACCGAGGCCTGCACGGTCACTTGAAAGTCTGCGTCCATCACCATTTTCCCATTGTTGTTGTTGGCGCACGAGTACGACACGGCATCGCCTTCTACTTTCAACGTCGCGCTACTGTTCGGGCAGTTGATCTCCATCGAGGATTCAGCCCCGACGCGCCCGACCGCGCCTACGAGCGCCGCCGCTGCCGCTGCGAGGGAGCTCCGACGCATGCTGCTGCTGAGGCGTCGGAATTAAAATGGAGCGCCCGCGCACCTGCTGCTCCGCCTGAACACTTCCGACTGACTCTCCACCGCGCAAAAAATGAACCCAAAGGGGTGTCTATAGTGAAATCAAGTGCGCACAGCCCTAACCGCGACTGGACCCAAAATTTAGGGTGGAGCCAAAACCGAGGTCGCGGCTTAATTTCGGCCTACCCGCTAACTTATCCACTTTTTAGCTGTGTGGACACTTGAAGGCGCTGACCACAATGGCGAGCTGCACTCCCTCTGCATGGAGGTGGTGGTGTCCGCGGGCCGAGCGCAGCCCTGCACCAGTGCCGCGGGCAGAGGCAGAAACGAGTCACAGCTCGCCGCCAGCCGAGCATCACGTGAAACGCCTCGAAACCGGGTGCAGCCCGGTCCAAAACGGGCTCGGCGGTGGCGGTTGACTGGACCCATGGGGCTGTCGTTGACGATAGAGATAGACACGTGGGATGTAATGGCTCAGCGCCGCCAGCGATATCAGCTGAGTAGGTTAGGTGCGCGGTAGCTTCAGTACAGAGATCACCACCGCAGTGATCGCCGTCGCCGTCGGCAGCAATTGCCTGTGAGACCGGCACCGCATCAAATTGTAGCCACAAGCGCGTCGGGCACAAAAAATCCATTTTAGTCCAACCCCTCGCCAAAGCGATACGCCGGGATGTATCACTTCTACCAGCAATAGCAGATTGACCACCAAGCAGCATGGCGTCGACCGTAATATAGCTGCCTGCTGTTGCTGTTGGTGCCAGGGTGTCGCTGACTGGGTCTGCGCTATTCCTTTGTTTGTTGCAGAGCGGCAGCGAGCGCGACTCCGAGGAGCAATGGGACGACATGGCCATCGTTAGGGTGCGGTAGTACTTCCCGTGATAAGGTCTCGGGGGGACCGCCGTCTAATGAGTCTCGTGCTGCTGCTTCTGTGGTGTGCAGGCGTTTGAAGAGGCGCTGACGGATCAGCGAGCGCGAGGCTCCGCGTCTGCCAAGGCGGCTGGAAGGTGGGAGCCCCCACACGAGGCTGCGAGCGGCTCTGATATCGCTGACTGGATCATGATGGTGGCTGTTGTCTCTGGCAGGAAGCACAAGGTGACTTCGCGCTCGAACGGAAAAAAGGCTGCGAGAAGCGTCTCGATTGAAGAGGAGGGGGAGGAAGGCGAGAAGCAGCATGCACAGTACGGCCATGCTGCAACGTCTGCGCCGGCGGGGGTAGGAATGTATGGCCAGCCGAACGTCGCAGGATTCGGAGGATACGCCGGTGGGTCGACCTACCAGCAACAGCAGCAAGGCCAGCAGCAGCAGCAGCAGCAACATCCTTCGAGCGATGTATACCAGGCCGCATACGCTCAGGCGTACGCGCAGCTTCAAGCCCAGTTCCAGGCCGCCTACCCCACAGCACCACAGCCGTATGGAATGGCTTCTCAGATGCCGGCGTTCCCAGCCCAGTCGCCGTACTATCCATCAGCAGGATCCGCCGTTCCACCCACTCCGCCGATGCCGTTCCCCGGCATACCCGGCGCTCCTGCTGCTCCATTTCCACCCAGCGCAGCAGGGTCAGACGATGGCTTGGCGAACGTTCTCATGGCCTGGTATCAGTCTGGATACTACACAGGCCGTTTCCAGGCGATGCAGGAGATGCAGATGCGTGGGCAGCGATAGGATGTATGATATGCCAGACGCGTCGGCCCCGCGTGAAGGAAAATAATATCTTAGCAGTGGGATGACAGGCAATAGATCGCGTTGACAAGCAACACTGAAAGGTACTAAAATCTGACTGCTGCTGACTCAAAAGTGTCCGACCTCGCGCTATCTTCGATATACATTGTGGCTTCTCCTGCTGCATGCGCTCACTGGCGCTTCTTGATCGAGGCGAACTTGGTCGTCTTGGAGCTTTCTTGCAGGAATTTGACGAGCCAGTAGCACTGCCACACGCAGAAATACGCTGTTAGCAGCAGAAAGCAGTACAGAGACTACGAGTAGTGTATGACCACACACCAGCGCCAGCACGTGCAGCCCCACGAGACCGCCCACCAACGCGTTCATGCCGAAGCCCAAGTCGGAGCCGAGGAGCAAGATGCCGTCCGCCATGGTGTCGATCGTTCCTGATTGAAATGCAAAGATCCCGCATTTGTGACATTTTGTAAACTATACAGATTTATTCGTGAAATATACAAATGATGTGTGCTGCACCAACAACTTCAACTTCGACCTTCATTCCGCAAAATGCGGGGCTCCACACACGACGACGACGCGATGCCAGGTACGTGTGCCATCCCCTGCTGTTCCTAACGCTGCCCACGACTCACACGTGCACGAAGTACTGGAAGGCTCCTACGTCCCAGTCTGCACCAAGCTGCGCGCTGAAACCAGCAAAATCGTTGGCTGCGTTGCCGAAATCTGCCACGAGCTGGAGACCGCCCCAGTGCTGAGACGAGCGCAGGTTAATCGAACGACTTCAGGCCAGGACACAAAGACAGATACTGGGGGAGTCACTGCAGTAGAAGATCATCCTGGAGAAGCTTCGGGAACGGGCAGCGTCCAGACTTCAAATGTGGGAAGCGGTGGTGCGAGGAACGAGCACGTTGAAACCAGCGAACACGCTGGTGTTGGTGGTTTGAGAGGACAGGATCAAGCTGCTGGAGCGGGATGCGACTTATTGGAGAAGATTTCAGATGCCGAGAAGGTGGAGGATGGAGGTCAGATGCAATTGGAGACAGCCATAGTTCACGAAGGAATGCAGCTATGCGCTGACGACGTGATCGACTTCGCTAACGGGAGGCAGGTTGAGCAAACTGATGGGTGCAAGAAGTGTGGTGAGGAAGGGACGTCGTCGGACGAAACTCATTTGAGCGCAAGCAAGTGTGGAGAGCACTGGCCAGCGTTTGATTTGCCAGTCGTCCCTCTCGATATTTCCGATCTTGGGTATTCTGCTCTCAAGAAAGGCAGTGAAGTACGTCTCCGCGAAATCATTGCAATGCAGGATAAGGACGCACATGGTTGGAATGCGGATGTACCGGATGTGTGGTCTTGTAGGAAAGCCTACACTGATATTCTCGAAAGGCAGTGTTCCAGCGATATTGATGAAGAACCTCAGGCCCAGGACACGCCCTCCCGACCGTGCCAGCTGCGACGGGTGCAGTTTGAGTGGTGTGAAATTGCCAAGTCTAGCGAGGCTTTCCTTTACCATGAGTCGAGCAGGCTTCTTAAAACGATCGTCCGAACGAATGTCCAAGTCATGATGCTCGTGAAGAATATCGTCGTACCAAATGTGTTTGATGGCGACTGGTTTTTTTCGCCGCACGGTATTTTTTCTCAATCGATGAAGAAAAGTGGAGGGGACGTACAACATCTTTTGCTTCCATTCGATCTGGTACGGGAAGACGAAGATGAGGTCACTAACGCTCCGTCCAAACTGATATCGATTGCGAGCAAGTACTTTCACGATCTGCGGCAATCCGATGTGTCGTTGACGAGGGCATCGATGAATATACCTTCGGTGTGGAACCTTACAATTGCTAAAAGCAGACTTGAAGCATTGGTTGCAGACGAGATGACAGCCGTGCAATTGGCACTGAATGTACCAGCAGCTTCTCATAGCACGCCAATTGACCTGCATTTGACCAGGATGACAGCAGAGGTGCCAAACCAAGAAGTTTTACCAAGTGCTACAATAAATGGCGACCTCAATAGTATCGCCTCGCGAGATAACCACCCGCTTCCAATTTCTGGAAAGCTAACCGTCGCAGCAGAGGATAACCCGCTAAGTACCGACTATTTCTTGAGTGACCAATTTCTAAGGTGCAACTGGAGCGAGCCACCAGAAGAGATAGCCACTGTTGATAGCGCTGCACGAAAGAACACAGAATCGAATGCCCCCGAAGAACTTGCAGAGTCCAATAAGCTTCTCCAGCGGATCGCTCGACCGGCCCTGTGGGATTTAATGCGGAAGAAATTGCTCCAGGTGAGCGGAGCTTCCTTACAGAGTGCGCTCGGTTGTGTCACCTTGGAGACATTGGAAGCGATAATCTACGCGCAATATCGGGCTGTGAAGAAAATGAGTCTGAACCCGTCGGCGTTCTCAAGCGCTGACATAACTGAGGCGTGTGATAGCCTCCGCCAAGCTGCATGGTTACATACGCTGCGGTAAGAATGTGCTTTATCCGGGGTCATTTAAAGAGACTAACCTGGTGGAGTATGGTTGTAGTATCGTGTCGATCAGTCATATGCCAGCGACCAACGGCAACATGATGTCTGCAGTTTTGACAAGAATTCTCGCCAGTGCTCAATACAAACTCGTGTTGGGGCCTTCAAACTGGAATGACCTCCATGCATTTCTGAAAGAAATTGGTGGAATTGCGATGCCTGGAGAACCACTTATCAACAGTGATTTAGACAGCAATCGACAAGTTGATTCGACGGCCCAGCCGCCTCTCAAGAAGCTGAGAGCTCTTCATCACCAAAAGGAGACTCCTCCAGTTCGGGTTTTGTGCTCATTACGGTTTCTAGAGCAGGTCAAGAGTGCTCTTTTGAGTGTCCATCTTGTCGACTACTATTTGACTCATGGCCTTTGAGCATCTGCAGGATGAGCTTCTTGATGAGCTGTGCACGGAGCAGCATATATTCTTTATTGAGAGAGATCTCCCGCCTCCAATAGACATATTGGTCGACGAGAGGAATTGCATTTGCGTCGTGGCTGGGGCTACTATTCAAGGTGAGCTAGACCCTTCTTAGGAATCTTTGTTGGTTTTGACTTTTACTTAGCGGAAATTCTATGCAAGAAGAAGAAGCAAATGTGCGGACTTTTGTTTTCAGTCTGGCCCGGCTGCAAGCCCAGTTTCAAAAGTGCTGGCTTATCATCGGTGTCAAGCGCAGATTTTTCTTATTTCGTTTACTCATTCGTTTACTAACCTATCGCGCATGATTTAGCTTTAGATACCTCTCCATCAGTCAACATGGAGGATGTGATCAATTTGTTCTACGCAGCGCTAGCGCAGTTCCGAGTGGAAATCCAAGTATTTACCTGGTAAACTGTGAAATGGATGCTACCCCGATACACTATTTGCTAACCACTGTCATAGCTTTTCCTGTGAGGAGACGGGTCACTGTATCCGTGCGATCGTCGATCAATGCGCTGAAGTGGCGCTAAGTTGCCATCGCATATTGCCTCGCCTCTGGTTTGAGCGACCGTTCTTGCTGGAGGAAGAATCTCAATTCGAGCGCTTTCTCGTCTCCACGAAAATCATTAATCACTACGCAGCACAGTCATTGCTCCACAAGATTTGCATGGACGATTTATTCCTGAAAAGGTAGTTGTACCATCTTGGCACTCGGTTTGCTGGTGGTGTTCGAGCGACCTAACTCTTGTCATCTATCGCAGCGTTGATGAGCTAAAGCTGCTCATACAGAATGCGATAACCGACGAACAACTGCAGCTGCTTTGGGGGTTCGTAAAATTTGCGATGATTTTGCGTTGACCTTGTTGAAAATCTTACTTTAAGTATTTTCTTTTAAATTAGACTTGTTCGGCAAGACCATGGGCTTAACAATGCAGCACAAAAGACATGACATTCATTTACCTTCCGGCAAAAGTGTTCTAGACACGGAAAACATTTGTCTTGTGGCGGGTTAAAAAATGTTGTTGCCTACCGGGGACGCAAACTTCCACACATTCATTTTCTCTCCAGCTGAGTCGATACATGCGGCTTAAGAGCCGGAAAAGTACACGTGTCATGGTGAAGACACGAAGTTCCACCTAGCAACCCGCAATACATGTACTAGTAATACTACTTGAAGTATAACGCAAAACGATCGGAGCTCGCAGATTTCGCATCTGATACGGCCGTACCATGGTGAATGATGAATTGACACGTTTCCGGACCTCACGAAATCCCTTGTGAGGTCAGGAAACATGTCAATCCACGATTACAAAGTGCAGTACCCGAGAAACGACATAACAATAAAAAATATCTATGGTGAATTCACTAAGCTGGTGCTTTTGCCGAATTGTTAGCAAGTTCCGTACACAATACTGCGGATTGTCTTGACCATGACGTCACCCCACGCCATTATACCAGTTGAGAGCTCGTACAGCGCATCCTCTGGGAGCTGGAACTGAGGTCGATGAATTTTCAAGAACGCTGAACCCCTCATCGTCACTACAACCTCGCCATCAGTACCATTAGCGGGTGGCTTTCGTCTCGCAGTAAACACGACAGTAGCCGAAATATCCTTACGGACACGAATGGCCGGATTGTACGGATAGAGTTTGTCCTCGTCAACGGAGTCGATGGCCACTATTCCATATTTCCCCTCTGTATCCATCTTTGTGAACAGCAGCGAGCTTGTTTCCATGGTGATATTATTGCCAATAGCCGACAGCACTCGTGCGTTGTATATGCTGTCGTCAACGGAGTCGTAGTCATCCCTGACTGTAATGTGACCCAGCCGCTCCGTGATGCTGATCTCCATATTCGTCAGATAGTACACGGCTGCGTCGTACACTTGTTGCAGAGATTTGACTCCAGGAAACTGTACTGTTTCAAAGCGTACACCGCAGAAATCGCCCTCCGCTGACTCGAATAGTTCGTCTGAATATGTCGTCTTATCCATATCAACAATGTATCCGGGATCCATAACGAAGTTGTAGGCGTTGCGAAGTTTCTCCTCTCGAATAACCGTAAGCTTGGCCTTGCGCTCATCCCAATGCTTGGGTAGGGAAATGTAAGTGTACAGCGGGTGCGACTGCTGGGTTCTCTATTGCAAAAGACATCGTGAATTAGGAATTCGACAACAAGGTCTCCATGCATAATTACACCTACCAGGCACTGGTTAATAGCCGACTGCATTTTAGCGACCTGAAGCTGGTGCTTCTTGGCACTGTCGCGCATCATTGTGTTCTCCTCTGCAGTTTGTTTCAGCATGGCATCAACTTCAGATTCTTGACCAGGCTTTGCTGACCGGATCTTCAGCACAGCCACTTGTGACTCAAGTCTACGAATCTCCTGGCGCAGTTCCTTGGTTTTCTCCTAATTTACAAAAAATACGCCGCATTAGCTTAACGGTCGAGATGAGTATCTGGAGCAATGGGTGGCCGTCATACCCGTCGAGCAGCGTATGTGCACTTGCGCCGTTTAGATTCACCGGTTCGCAGACCCGAGTTGTTGTCCTCAGTCACCATTTTCACTTGCTCTTCCGATACAGCGGGAAATTGTGAAGTGAGCTCACGTGATCATCACAGTCGCCGATCAACGCCTACTTACCATTCATTCCGGACGGTGTCCGGCAGAATAACTTATCCTACAGTAATGACACAACGATTGCACGGTTCGTTGGACATGTTTACGCAGAAGGATCGGATAGTACAGTACAGTCGTACCTCTCAATATGCGCACCCAAACCTTCCCTTACCCTGTCGTATCCGATCGGCTATATTGGGGTACGGCAGTCAATCAGAACAAAGAACTGTTGATTCCCTGTCAAATCGCTTTGAAACCTTTCCTGCGCATATTGAGGGGTATGACTGTACATGTATCCATAGATGCTGCATGGTCAACATCGATCGACCCTCGAAGTTGACGCGTTACGTATAACGTTAATATTAATACTACGTACATCTAAATGTATTCAACAATTCTGTGCAAGCAGAACGGCACCAACAGTGTCACGAACAGTAGCGCAGAGACTAAAGAACGAGCACCCAGACGAGGAGATGGAGTACTTGACGGAATGGAGAAGAATGTGGAGAATTTTATGCAGCGCATGCATCACCACTCTATGGACCCAAAGGAACCAGGTAGTGTTTAGGCAGGAGGAGGTCACGATCGCGGACACCGTACAGAACTACTGGGCGGCTGGAATGAGGCAGATTACAGCAATCGCAAAACGGGAACGGAGGACACCGGAGAAGACTCCAAACGGGACAAGACTTCTTCTTAGCCAACAGGCATTAGAACGTCTACCAACAGAGAAGTCACCGAGCGTGACTAGTCTCGCACAACCACCGGGCTGGACACCAGAACCGGCGTTGCTAGCCAGACTCAGGATCAACCAGACAGCTACTGTAGTCGTCAGCTAAACTGACCAAATAGATTCGTCTGCCTCTCTCTCTCTCTCTTACGTACATCTAAATGTACGGTACCTTCAAAACGATGCCATCAAACGCCCGTTCCTGTGTAAACTTTTACGTTACGGCACTGCTCGTCATGATGATAAACCAATCGCATCTTGCTCTGAGCAACAACGCGCGAGTTAGAGGACACCCGCATCCAGTAGATCCGATAAAAATCATCGTGGGTAAGCAAGCGGTCGATTAAGCACACAAACGCACATTTTTTTGATAGCCCATAGATGCGCCTTCTGTCTTCTGTCAACAGCACTCGCATCCAAGTGCTTAATTAGCGGACCCCGCTAGTCCTTGAAGAAAATGCGTGCACCGTTGAGCGACCAATCGAGCAGGTCAAACTCGCGGCGGTTTAACTCGATGCGCTTGGCAGTAAGCTGCAGCGTGTGTACCTCTTCCTCGTCGTCAATCAGCTCGGCTGTCGTCTCTTTTTGCTTCTTGGCTGCCTGCTCACGCTTGCGGGCTTCGCGCTCCGCTTGCTTCTCGTTATAGACCTCTTCCTCGACCTTGTACTTGCGCCCCACCTCTTCGAACCAGTGCAGCGCGTCAAATTGCTGGCACATAACATACACATGACAGGGTTAGCCTGTTGAATCAGTGATGCTACATCCCACAACACTGCTTACCTCTCCCTGGTCAAGAATCGCAAGGATGTAAGCAACACCGATTGCGAACCCGTCATCCGAAAAGTACGACTCCCGGCGACGTGTGTTCTTGTACATGAGGTCTTTTGCCTGCACAGTTGTCTCGACGTAGTTGATAGTAAGGGCGGGGATGATGGTATAGAAGTTGACCAAGTGCTTCTGCTCGTCGCTGGCAGTGACATCCTGAAAAACCTTCACCAGCACCTTGAAGTAGTCGTTATTCTCCGAAAAGTTCTTGGCGAGTGTAGAGATGACCGAGTCCAGATTGCGCGCTGCTACAACCGTCTCACGAGATAACTTGGCGCCAACAATCTCGTCCCGAACAACTTCGCCAGTCTCTTCGTTCTTTTCTTCAGCCACACCATCACCAGCGTATGCTTCAAATTTGAAGTGCGTGTGATTCAGGTCCGGCACAAATTTTATAGCATTGCTGCAGTAGTTCATACCAGCGGAACGCACCATACGTACGTAACCTAGCGCATTACCGATCTCGGTGATCAGCATGCGGAACTGGTCCAGAAACGTCTTGCCAGAATCAGATACACCCAACTTGCGGATATCTTTGTTGAACTGGAATGCACGGTCGAACGGGTATTTGTTGTCGACTTCCTTGTCGTCGCGATGTTTCTTGTACCAGCGCTTTTCACGTTGCAGGTAACTCTTGATGTACTCGTCGAAAAGAAACTGCGAGAAGATATCGAACTTCTTTGTCAGGAACTGGTACGTAAAGTTGACCGTCGTGTTCATGATACCCATGCCATGCGTACGGATGGAGCTCGCAAT
This sequence comes from Phytophthora x cambivora, assembly GCA_033557925.1. Lineage (NCBI taxonomy): Eukaryota > Oomycota > Peronosporomycetes > Peronosporales > Peronosporaceae > Phytophthora > Phytophthora x cambivora. The sequence continues at coordinate 8,700,499 of JAUCEB010000011.1, read as the reverse complement.
GGAGTGAATGTTAATCGAGTTGAGATGCCGGGAGCCCTTGTCACTACGACGCTCGAGGAAGAACTGTTGGTTTAGGTTGTAGTTGTATCGGGCCACAAAAATCTGGATGTTGCGCATGATTTGTAGGATATCCAGTCCTTGGTCAAGTGAGCCCATCGGAAGATGGTTGTCAGCAAGACTCAATCCGTATTTGTCGTTGGCCAAATTGCGCATTTCACCGTACGTCTTCCAGTCGTGAAGTGCGACAGTAGTAAGGTTGTAAAACGTACTTTCGAGATAATGCGTAACTTGCTGCCGCAGATCAAGCGTCTTTCCGTGCAATCGAATTGGGCGAAGATCCAGGTAGTAGTGAAGCACCTTAAAGTCGGCATTCTTCGGGTTGGGAGCGTCCAAATGATCCAAGTGTACAGAGTGAACGTGGAGACGGAGATCATTTTCCACATCCTTGCACAAACTTTCGACGATCTCCTCCTCCAAAACTGACTCGATAAATTCGGCGTATGCTTTAACGTACAATTCGTTGTCCGTCTCGTGCTGTGCACCACGCAGCAACTTGATCGCATCAAGAAAACCACCCACCACATACTGGATTCGGTTTGCCTGCTCAGGTTGGCTATAAAGATCGGACATGAAGGGGTGAAGCAGCTCGCGACTCCAGTAAAAGAAAGAACAGTCACAAGCACTTCGGATCTTGCGTTGGAAGTCACTTAGGAGACGTAGCTTCCAGATGAGTTTAACAGGTTCACCGGCATCTTTGAGGCCCATTGGCACGGTGGTGTCCATATCGCCTCCCTTCTCACTAGCAGCATTGCCGTTGTCTGGTGATATCATTGCAATTTGAGCAGCGAGATCAAGAACAGTGATCCGCGTGTACGAAAATGATTCACCGGAGTTGAGGATATCTTCCAGAACAGTCACAGCAGCCAACACATCCAGCTTCGTGTCATCAAACTTTTTGCTAGCTTCCAGATGTGCCTTGAGCGGACGGAAGAACGAGAACAGCGAGTGCGCTACCTGACGCAGCAAGTGTGACGATGACTCTGCCAGGACGGGGTTCTTCCGCGCAAACATAAACTCTACAGCCTTCAGGATCTCGATACACGTGTACAATGGCCTCACAACCCGCTTCGGCATTGGAATTTGGAGCGACAGGTGCAAATTTACCAGCGTGTGCATCATGGTCTGCACTCGCTTGGCTAAAATCAATCCCTTGAGAATCAGGTTGCCCCGGATACTAAGCGTCCGGGATGCATCACCCATACCACGCGTGGTTGGCTGAAAAAACGACTCCATCCGTACTAGCCACGCGCTGAGCTCCAATTTCGCCGTTGTAACATCAGCTGGGAAAGCGTCATCGAGCGAGTGAAGATACTCCCGTCGGAACTGCACGACATCAGTGGGATGCAGCTTCTTTGATGTCATCGGCGCAAATTTGAGCAAAAAGTCGGGCATATACCACATGATCTTGCCGCAAATTGTCACACAAGGAGCCTTCAGCTGCGTCTCCCACAGTCGCTTGAAAAGCACAGGATCTGCTGGGACATTGGATGGCTGAAGCCGACGAAGCAGCACGTACAGTCCCGCTGTACCCACCAATTCGTTTCGCTCGAACGTCTCAGTAGCCGACGTAATGGCACCCTCGGCGATACTCAATCGTGCGCTAATGCAGTGCACAAACTCTTCTAGAAAGACGCGGTTTGTGCGAATGTCGATCCTGGACTCTCCCCCACTACTGCTGGCACGTCGGCCTCCTCGTTCGCTATCGCTTCCGTCCGGGTCTTCGTCGTCCTCTGCGACATCACCCCCAGAGAATACCTCAAAGTCCTGCTCAATACAGCTCTGGAAGACCTGCGCGCTCATGATCGTCTGGTCCAAGCTGACCAGAAGTCGTTCAAACTGCTTCACCTTGTCTACCGTCACATTGTACCGGGGTGGGTCGGAACGCACGTACTGCATCATGCGCTTGTACTTGTCCCACGACGTGATAATGTTGGGGTTGTCGATAACAATCGCATCAATAGTGATCATGACCTCAAGCAAGCTTGCCAGCGCGTCGAACACGGGATGGAGGTGCACAAGCTTAAAAGTGGACTTCCAGAGCTTCTGGAAGCTCTGGTACAGACTCGCAAGCTGGTGGATCATGTTGATGGTGATGGCGTTGCACCGGTCCACGAAGTTGGAGATATCCTGGAAGAACGCGAGCATGCGGCCAATGTGAACCTCATCTTCACCGGCTTTCACGTCGTCTTCCTGTCCATGACGTGCTTGGCCAAACATGATCAACGCCGGATAGAAATTGTCCTCCACCGTCACCTTGAGCTCCGAGATCTCATCGCACAGCACGGAAAACACCGTGAGGACCTTGTTGAACAGCTCGTTGTCCGTCTTGATGAGGTCCTGCACGTCCACTCGTTCCGCCGGGTGAAGGTACAGCTGAATAGGGTCCGCCTACACGACCAACACATCAGCACCATCAGTCTCACCACCCACCAACCCAACCCAACCCTCACCAACATACCCAGTATCCCCACACTTCCGACATCGCCGCCGTAATAGCGTCCTCGATCTCCTTCAGCTTTGTCTACAACACCAAACACACCACGTCAGCAACAGCCTCACGCCATCCCTTCCAGCCCCGGAGTCTCACCGTGTGGTCATTGATGATAGCCAAGCCGCGCTGCAGCTCCTCTCGAATCGGTTGCTCTAGCAGCCACAACAAGAGCAGACGTCAATAAAAACTAGGTACAGTACAGCCAGGGCATAAGGGGAGATAGGCCCAAACCTTGCGCGTCGAAGTCCGAGAAGGGGCTGCCGAACTGGTCGTCGGCCAGGTTCCAGTTCTCCGTGATCGTGGACAGCGCGTTGCTGTCCTTGCGCTTCTTGCCCTTCGTCACGCCGAAGTTGGACACGAAGGACGACTGGCGGCCGCGCACGCCGCTCATGCTGGAGCGGCTGCTGGAGCGCGAGAGGCGCGAGGCCCTCGAGTCCGCGCGCGAGCGGTTGTGGCCGCTGGACGACACGCGCCCCCCGAGGCCCGTGAGCCGCAGGTCCCGCGCCGACATGTCGGACGCGCGCGAGTCGGCGCGCCCCATGTCGAAGCGCGTCGAGTCCGCCCACGAGGCCTTCGAGTCGAAGCGCGGCCGCTGCTGCTGCTGGCGCCGCGAAGGGGACGACAGGTCGGCGCTGGACGCGTCCGAGACGCTGCTGCTCACGCTGCTGCGCATGGCGTCGCTGTCCACGCGGTGGCTGCGCGACTTGGCGTCGTCCTCGGCCTCTGTCGCCTTCTTCTTCCTCTTGTCCTTCTCCTTCGCGCTCCTCTGCGCCGACGCGCTCATGACGGCGGAGAGTTCGTTAGCAAGGAAGTGGCGGAGTGATGTGCGATCGTCGCCTTCTCAGATTCCTCCCCCTTCCTACGGTTGATTATGCACGGATGCGGGTGCGGTGATGCGATTGGTGCAAATAACTTCAAGCTGGAAACCACTCTAGGAGTCGACCTGGATGTCCAAGACCGACTGCAATGCTGTATGTAACCAAGCCATGCACCAAGTCCTGCTGCACACATACACGCTCCTATCAGTAGCTACAGCAGCGGCGATATTGACCCCTTCTTGTGGTACCCAAAGAGTTTCAATGTAATACGCCAAGGAAGATGCGCTCTTTGGTAGCTCCACTTTTGATCTGGCTACAGTCCAACCCAGTCCAGCGTGTTGTACCGCTGTCACTCCTCGACTAACCGCGCCCTGCTCAGCACACTCCATTGCGCCCCATGAGTTCCATCGCCACGCGGCCGCCCGTGCAGCCGTCGTTGTCGTACGAGAGCATTGCGACGCCGCCTTCCAGCGAGGCCGGGCGTGACACGTTCAGCAGCGTCGAGACGCGTCGCCAGCCGGACGAAGAACCGCCGAGTCCGCCCAGTAAGCTCGAGAAGTGGCTCTGCGGTCTGCGCGGCGTCGTGCTCGGTGTCGTCGTGGGGATCGTGCTGGGGCTCGTCTTCAACGCCGTGAACCTCCCGGGCGCGGCTGCCACGTGGATCGGCACCCCCGGTCGACTCTTCATCCGAGCGCTCGAGTGCCTCGTGCCGCTCTTGGTCTTCTCCGGACTCGTCGTGAGCATGACGGACATGTCGTTGCACGAACACACCAAACGCATCGGCGGTCGGACACTGGCCTGCTACCTGCTCACGACCTGCGTGGCTGCGGCCATCGGGGTGGCCATGGCGATGCTCTTCCGGTCGACGTTCAACAGCGGCGAGAAGGGGGTGACCGAATCGGCGGCGCCTGTGGCTCTCCAGTGTGGAGAAGAGAGAGGCTACTACGTCACCATCACGGCAGACGGCAGTCTCACTTGCCGCAGAGACGACGCGCTGGCGGACGTGGCCAACTTGAACAGCAGCACGGACGAGCGCTACGAGGGCTACAGGAAAGCAGCGGCGCTCTTCTTGCAGAGAGACATCAACAGCACGTACCAGCGTGCAGACGGCGCGCTGGAAGATCTGACGCTCACCGATGCGATTCAACTGCAATTGGATGCGCTTGTGCCCAGTAACATCACCAACGCTTTCGCTGAGGGCACGCTGCTCTCCATCGTCATGTTTGCGGTGGCGTTTGGTGCCATACTGGCGCGTGGCAATGCTCGTGGTAGACTGCAGGCGGCTACGGAAGTCATCCACGACCTGTACGACGTCTTTATGGAGCTCATCGGCTGGATCATCAAGTTCACGCCAATCGCTATCTGCTCGCTACTGGCAGCAGCTATCGCGGACTCCGAGGACCTCCGCGTTCTGCTGCGCAGCGTCGCCATGTACTGCCTGTGTGTCATTTGTGGCTTGGGGGTGCACGTGCTTGTCTTCTATCCGCTGCTGCTTCGCACGTTTATCAGGAACGCGAACCCGTTCGACTGGTTGGCGAAGATGGTTCGAGCGCAGCTTTTCGCGCTGGCAAGTGCGTCCTCTGCTGCCACGTTGCCGGTTGTCATGGAGTGTATTGGAGACACCAAGCTGGTATCCCCCAGACTATATCGCTTCGTGCTGTCGCTGGGCGTCACAATTGGGATGGATGGCGCTGCTGTGGGAACTCCGATTGCCGTCGTGTTCATGGCACAGGTGAGCGGTGTATCGATTGACCCAGCAGATTATCTTGCTATTTGGTTGGCGTCTGCCGTCGGCTCCATCGGTGTTGGGCCTGTTCCGTCCACAGGCCTTGTACTCATTATGACCGTCTGGAAAACAGTGTTCCCGAGCGAGGCATTACCCGCAGCTTTCGCGTTCATCATCGCCACAGACTGGCTCATTGATCGGCTTCACACGGTCGTCAACGTGACCAGCGACACTGTGGTTTGCCGTGTTGTAGCTCACTTGGTGGGGGACCCAGGCGAAAAACTTCAAGAGGAAGTCGAGCTACCAAGAGCGCAGCTTCCTCTCTAACACTTTTGCTTGTTGATAGTCGAAAACACCACGTAGTCATATTTCTCGTAAACCACACTTCTTTTGTGAGCTCCAACCGACGATTTTCAACCGTAGTGATGATATCCAGCAGCGTATCCTGTCTTGATACTGATGCTTTGTGTTCACTCTTCAGACGCTACAAGCAATTGAAGATCAGCTTTTCAAAGATACTGTGATCATCGAGCAACGATGTTAAATTTCCAGCCACCTCTCTACATAATGTAGTGCAGTTTCTTTGGGTGGCGTCGTAGCTTGCCGCTCTTAATAAGTCGCACCACGACACTGTTGCTCACTTCCAGCGCCGTGGAGAGTCCTCTCCCCGTCATCCGACGCTCCGCCGGGATCGCCGCGATGCGGATCTTGAGCTCTTCGTCGGGCACCTTGGGTTTGCGTCCCGAGTGCCCCTTGATCCGACTAGCCACGTTGCCCGCCAGGCCTTGCGTCGTACCGGAAGCCGTGTGCAGCTTCCACAGCCGCCGGATCGTGGCTCGATGCACCCCGAAGTGGGTGGCAGCAGCCTTCATGTCTCCGTGCTTGAGTCGGCCGCCGGCGCTGTTGGCCAGCAGATAGTGCACGATCGCCACGCGCTGCTGGTCCGTCAGGTTCTTGCGCTTCTCCTTGGGGGACTTGGCGTCGTTGGCTGGGAGCTCCATGGGCACCTCGGGCAGCTTGGGCGGCGCTTCCAGCGGAATGTCCGGCAGTTTGGCTTCCAGGGCCAATTCGGGCAGCTTGGGCGCCGCGATCACGGGCATCTCCGGCATGGGGAGCACCGCAATCGCGGCCGTCTCCGTCACCATGGCGGCCTGAAGCGATACGGGCACCTGCACTTGCACATGCAGCGGGTTCTCAGGGGCGACGACGGTGGGGGGCTCCATCTCCGACTGGTCGACTATGTTTGCCGCCTTTGGTTGAATCGACCAATCCGCGGCCTGGTGCAAAGCGGAGGCAAATGGCACAATCAAATTCACTGGCTCGAAACATGGCGGCCAAGTACGCGGTCTACGCGGCGCAGGTGACCGGCGCGCTGCAGACGCTGCTGGAGACAACGGGCGTGAGTGTCGAGCCCGCGGTGGAGTTCGTATCCTGCGGAGCTGGGAGGCACGAGCATTTTGTGCCGAAAACGTCGCTGGAGAGGCACTTGGTACGCAGTAGTGGCGGATCTTATTTAGGAGCGCGTTTTAATGTATTATTGCTTGAGCAGCGGAAATGCCATGGTGAGCGACGTCCTCGCCCCATTCATGATGCAGCAGTACGTCCAGTAGCAGGGTCGTGAATGTAGGTATCCAAGCTGACAACTGCGTCTTTCGGTTTGTAGTTCTACTATGGTAGAACCGTCAGTGAGCGTGCTGTAACTTTGGGGAAAGGGGGACGTGATCTGGTGGAAGATGGAGCTGAGGGCGAAGACAATGACGGGGAGCTGCAGAGTCTATTGGAGTCAGGACCGAGTGCCGACCAGGAAGAAGGACTGATAGCTGCCATTAGGAAAACTGCCACCTCGACGGGGGATTTCTACGATAAAGTTCGACGGTGGAAACGTATTCCGCGTGCGTTTGCTACGTTGAAAGACAATGAGCGGAAACTGGTGACGACTTCGTCATTGAACCGGTGGTTGGACTCCGAGCTAAGGCGACCAGGAATACTTCCCGGTGACGACCCGCTAGACGAAGAGCTGGTCGAGTATGTGGCAGGATTGCTGGATCACCCAGATTTCTGTCAGCCTGACTTGCTGGCCCTGGAACTGCATGAGTTCCTTGGTGGTAGCGTTGCGGTTAGGAGCTGTATTTATTCGTGTAAGTGTACGACTTTGTGGGGTGGCTATCACTAACTGCTATTTGCTTTTTATGTTGTGATCGTGCGTCAAAGAATTTTGTGCTTGCGCTATGGAAGTTTTTGGTAGTCGAGATCGGGCTGCATAGTGTGTTTGTACGTTGCTACTGCACTGAGGTGTAACTAAAACTCGTCCTCCTAACTTTAGTATGCGTTTACGATACAGAAGTTGAGCGGGATGGACAATGCCATCCAAGCAAGTCATCAGCCTACTGCCCAGGAAATAATTCCCACGATCTCTCTAACGAAAGATAATGCTGTCGATGAAGTTTGTGAGCGCGGTTACAAGCGTCGACGTGCTACATTCAGGGGAAAGATCGGAACTAAGACTGGACCAGCGGCATTCCGTGAAATGATTCAGAAACACATGATGGGCCTCAGTCTCGATATGGATCGCGAGCTCGTTCTTGGCGGTGGGTTCCAAGAAGAAAAGGAAGACAGTCGTGCAGATAAGTCCCAACAAACTCGCCCCGATTCCGTGAACTGGCGTAACTTCACTGATGCGCTGGAAGTACGCAATCGAAATCGACCAGATGGACGCGAGCAGCGCAAGAAGCGCCGATCTAGGTCCAGGTCGTTTGGACGGTCGAGCACGCGTACTAAATCTCCAGAAGTAGACGACGCGCGCCGAAGATACCGATGCGATAGTTCTGATGGATATGGAAGACGATCACCCCAACGACACCGCCGGAGAAGTAGGAGCCGAAGCAGAGGTAGAAGCCCTCATCGCGAGCATCGACGGGATTCTGACCGACCAAAGAGTCAACGAAGGCAAAGCTCAAGCATGGATCGCGCTCGAAGCGCATCTCGACGTAGTAATCGCCGCAGTTGATACTTCGATGGGCAAATCCAAAAGACGCCAAATCAAGGAAACCAAAAAGCGATGGTTTCGAGCCTTGCATTGAGGACTTCGAGCTTTGGCCCGAATGGTATAAATACATGGAGAATATGCTGCAGCATATTGAAGCAAGCGCCTTCAAATAGATACTAACTTTGCTGGACCTCTGTGCTGGGCTTGGCATTCCTCAAGTGGCCTCACGCAGCTCAAGTCCTGCAAAAAGCAAGCGCCACCATGTCGCAAAGGTTTAGCGACCCGTCCGCTTCAGGCAACAACAACAACTTCCTATCGGATCGGTCCTCAACGCGGTTGTGCAAGCCACCGGGTGGCAGCTCAACTGTGGGCTCGTTGATTTTCGGTGGCGGGGGCGACGGGAACCAGCCGTCGTACCTTGACGAGCGCAAGTCACGCCGGTTTAATCCGCAGCGTGAAGTGCCCGAGCACAGCGGTAGTAACAACAATATCAAGACTCCGGGTGCGGGAGCTGCCGAGTTGTCGTACTATGCCAAGCCCACCGCTGCTCAAGAGCATCGCGATCATCTCGCTATAGCACCCGGCGCTGTCTCACGGGAAATGCTGTCACAACAACCCATGGCCTTAGCTTTGGCTCGCCGTGACAACCACTCAGGCACTAGCTCCGACTATTTCGCGAACGGAATGGGAAATCAGGGCACTGGGGACAATCAAATGCGGCGCACCCGACGCATGTTCGCTGCTCCTGGTGGAAACGCGACTTTTAAGCTCGGGTAAACAGACATGCCTAGTTGCTAAACTACGCTTCAGGTTAGACAAACTTACGAGTAGAATCAAGCTAGACTATACGACCAAGTGAATCTTTTAACACTCCAGTAGCCCCTTCATAATATGGTTCCCTTCCATACTAAAATTTGACTGTCGCTTCCGTAGTTTTGTTCTTGTTCAAACTTTTCGAAGCATGTCATTCTTCACAGCGAGAATGCGGCCAATTCAATCAACGTGATTGCAAATTGCTGTACTTAAGTACTTAAGTATGTTGGTATGATCTCGCTTCACTTGCCACAACTAGCCGTTCTACTCAAGAAGCTGCGTAGCTTATCGCCTATTGCGGCGAGCAGAACAGTGGTGGCTTCAGCTGCCATGCAATCAGAGCTGTTTTCATTGTATTGTTACCGAAGCCTTTGCTCGCACCGAAACCTGATCAAAAGGGTCGAATGTTACCAGTACCGCGCAGCGAGTTCTTGAGCGCCTTGGGGTCCGCCCACGACGATGTCATGAAATCTTCGGCGTCATCCTCCGCCGCCTGCTGCAGCTCCTGCTGCTTCTTGAAGTAAAATGCCATCATCGCTTTCCGCTCGTCCTCACTCACTCCAGGCTCGCGACTCGGAGCGCCGCCGCCTTTCTTCTGCAGCTTGACAATGAGCGTCGACTTCTCGTTCTTCCCCGCGAGGTCGCGCACGTGCTGGTCCCGGAAGAACTGCTTGCCGGCCCACCAAAGCTCTGCCGTGTCTTCCGGCACAACCTCGAGCACGGCTGATGAGTCAGCCAGCGCCTCCTCAATGCTCTCGGCGTCCAACATGAGCTTCACGGGGTCGTGGGCCGGCAGCCCCATGGGGAACGCCATGGCCACAGCCCCGCGCATGTTTTGCAGCTTCTCCAGCAGTTCACTCTCCTGGATGCAGACGCGCCGCGCCACTTGCGTCTTGCTGTCCAGCATCGTCTTGGCGTCGGCGGCCACCCGCGCCAGCACGTCCCGGAGCTGCGGACTCACCCCTTCGCCCGTGCGGTGGCCCAGCGGGTCCGCCTCGTAGAACTCACCACGCTGCTTGGTGGCGGCGCCCTCCTGGTAGGCGTCCAGTCCCTGCTCCTGCGGGGGCTTGGCCACGCCGTAGCGGCCCAAACCTTCCAGCGCCTCGGCCAGCGCCGCCAGACGCAGGCGCAGGTTCTGCAGGCGACACAGCGACCGGATCAGCTCGTCGTTGCTGGCGGAGACCGACGCCTCGAACAGAAACTCGCTGCGGTCGCCGCGCTTCACGTGAAACACCACCATCGCTCACGGGCTGCGGCGTGACGGTCGCGATCTGAAAATGGAGATCACTCGCACCGCTTCGAAGCGTTGCTTCGATGATCCTTTCCGCAAATTTGACTCGCCAGCAGTCTTACATGATGCAGACTTCATCTAGGTACTGTAATAGGTCTCAATCACAGAATCAGTGTGTGGGCCTTGACATGACATTCACGAAAAAAATCAACTTCCTAACCCTATCGAAATAAAACAAGAGAGTGAGTACTGCACCCAACTGGGCTAGGTGAAAATAGTAACCCCTCCCCTACTGTTCATCCGTCCGGCTTGTATACGAACGAAAATACGTTCCAGGTATGTGCTCTAACTGTCGCCTTAAGTGTGTGGTACTAATAGTTATTTTGCTAGGTCAACTATGCCAAAACTGTCGTGTGCACCCATCCGAGCAGGTACAAGTCGCTCGGCAAGGGGAACGGAAAGCGACAGCATGGAGTGTGGGCTTATTTACCCAATATGGAATCGGTTGTCTTAGTTGGGCTTAGTTGGGCTCAATTGGGATCAATTGGGCTCAGTTGGGCAGTTGGGCCAGTTGGGCGGGGTTCTGTTGGAATCAGTTGTTGCTCTATTGGGCTCGTTTGGTGGTGGGCTGGGCTAATCTTATAATTTTATGAATGTGATGTTTCTCCTAGATCATTGCATGCATTCAAGTGTTAAATGTTAGTGGTACTACATTTGCATTGATGATTGCTTCAGCGTACTTGACCAACTAACCGTGTCAGATGAGGGCTTAGAGAGACCGTTTGCACCCGGAGCGAAGCGGAGGGCTGCAATGGTCGGCGCGTAGCCCGGAGTAGGTATGCCAACAAGGAGTTTACAATCTTATCCAGACACCGCGCCTGGCCGAGTCGAGGACTTAGCGTAAGGCGTAAGGGGGTGGGGCAGGCCGCGAAGCGGCGCCCCCCGAGCGAAGCGAGAGAGGGTCGGGCCCCCCCCGCAGCGCCGTCGCTAAGTCCGCAGACGAGAGCCAACGCGCGAGTGTCCTACTAGATGTCTTGGCGGCTCTTGTACTAGTGATGTTCTTCCCTTTTACTAAAACCTGTCTAATCGGATACATGTACTCGGAATTCTGCTTCGTGTACTCGGGCTCTCGCTACTGAGCTGCTCGAATGTGCACCATGAGTACCCGGATCCTGATCCGTGTCTATGCTCGTATCATCTCCGGGATCCGGTTATACGTATAGTCGTATAGTATGTATCTTTTCGTTTGGGTGTCGTTTGGGATCAGTTGGGGTGCGCATGGGTCTCATTTGGTCTCAGTTGGTAGTAGTTGGGCTTCGGTTGGGTGTTATTGTCCCGTCCCATGTTACCTAGTTGGGCGCAGCAACACGTGCCATAAAACAAAGTCGCGCGGGGCGCGAAGAAGCTCTGAAATTTAGGTAACGTTTAACACTGGTTTTCTGACACCACGAGACCGGAATTCGTAAATGGCTATATTGTCAAAAGCCTCAATTCTAACTTAGAAATCTCTAGCCTATGCTTGAGTACATCGTTTATACTAATCATTTGAAATGGGGTACGTGGTGAAATCGAAAAATACAGACTACAACGGTAAAACGGTTGTGCAAAATCGTCGTATGGCGGGGATTTTTGAAGGTCAAAAGCGGTGCCCCAGAGCTAAACCGCGAGCAGCAATCAGGCTTGCTATTTCGATTATACCTACGATGTGTATCAATAATGAAAAACCGAACTTGTTCGGGGGCGTGAACCACCCTGTTAGACTACCAATGAGCTGGCAAAGTAAGGCATTCACGAGCTGAGTTGTGTTGTATTCGCATCAAGATGGCTTCATTTCTAATCTGCCGCGGCATTGTAAAATCACATAATCTCCCATGATTATACCGGGGGTTACGATGTAGCCCCTCCCTCGCTTTCGACCGCCACGGATAGTGCAGCGGGGGTATCTGGGATGTATTAAATAAGCCCTAGCGTTCGCACTACACTTAGTAAAGCTGGTGGAGTGGGAATCGGCACCAACCCGCGAAGTCATTGCGCGCAAGGACCTCGTGTCTTCATACATGTAAGGGTTACGCGGGTTACCCTCATGGAAATCCCACTTCCTTACCACAATCTAACGAGCATCTTCGAAAGAACTTGTTCGAAAATGAAGTCGTTCAATTGTTACCAGGTCAGGCAACTTGGATGCAGTTTTCGCCATGCCATATCTCGGTAACTAGTTATGCATTTGTCATGCGACCACCCTCATTATGCTTAGAATACATTGTATATATTAATCCTGAAAAAACACGAACTAATGTGACGTTTATCGCCTTTTGGATTTTTTTGGAGACCCGAAAAACCGCCTGTTTCGGTCTCATGGGCTCAGAAAACCAGTGAAAAAGGTAGAGAATCTCTAGTAGAGATGGCGTGGCAGTGGTGCTCAAAGTGCCAAAGGCGCAGGGCTTGCGAATACAATCATTACTTGACAAGCTAACTGGAGGTTGGGCTAGTATCGCTGGTCGTACGGCATAACGTTCTTGTAATGCTAAATTTGCATGAAATTGTGCATCTCCTGCGCCTGCTTCGCAACCACAGTGCCACTGCAATTGTGTCTCGCAAAATTTGCTACTGTGGATGTTTTCTTTCACTTATGCTATGAGCAAAAAATGTGATTTCATCATAGCATAAGTGAAAGAAAACATCCACAGTAGCAAATTTTACGAGACACAATTTGGGCGAGAGTGTGGTTGCTGTAAAGGGTTAAGACCTATTAGACATGATACAACGAGAAGCCATGCCGAACAGCAGGATATAAATTCTGAAAATTTTCCTAAATTGGTTTTTGATGTCTGGGCCAAGTGAAAGTATATATAGGGTGACAAGATAGCAGTGTGATAGTACCTCCACGTTTATCGTGGGCATGCAGGGAAGCGGGTGAAATGCTGGGGGACTGTAAGTGGTTAGGGGTGAAGCATTAGCATGGGGCTACCGACTGGACGTGTAGCAGTGCGTTTATGTGGTGGCGCGCCGCCTGTATTTTATTCTCAAAAATGCTGCCCCCTGCGGCGCTTGCAGCGCTTTTGAAGCGCCGCAAACAACGAAGTACTCGCAAGCAGCAAGCCGCTGTACGTCGCCATCGTGTCCAGCATCGCATCACTCGACGTGCGCTTCTACCGCCTCACATGTCCACCTCCCAGTGGTTGTACGGATCCGGGTGTAACCAGTCTCTCATCACACTCACTGGGTTTCATCATGCTGATTTTCGCTACATACTCAGGCAGTTTGAGCCTTTGTACTACTCCTATTCTCCGTATTCTGTCAACGGAATGATAGTGAAGCTGGATCAGACGGATTGTCGCCGTGGCCGCCCGCGTTCGATGACTGCTCATCACTGCCTCGCATTGGTGTTGGCTTGGGGGGCGCTCAGCAGGACCTACATCGTTTCTGGGTCTCGTGTTTGGTGCCACGAATTCTGTTGTGTCGCTATTTCTCCGCTTTGGTAGACGCCTTCTGGTAAAACTACTGTCTGCGGATGTCAATGCGCAAGTTCGCCTACCAGACCCTGTGGACATCGAAGGACTCCAAGACTCTATCAGCTCAAAGTACCCGCTGCTTGGATCAGTATACGCGGTAATGGTCGGCCTCAAGCTCCGGTTGCAGGCATCGGGTCGGTCTGAGATTCAGAACATGTTCTACAACGGCTGGACGCACGACCACTATGTCAGCAACATCTTTGTGTTTTCACCCCAGGGCTTAATTGTTGCATGCACGCTAAACGCACCGGGGTGCATGCATGACTCGCAGATTGCGGAATGGGGAAGTGTCTATGCGAGTTGGAAGAGGTGTTTCTGGCAACCGGTGGGCAGGTCGTGGACTCTGCTTTCTCCAAGACAACCTACGGGGTTTTGCTGAAAAGCGGACAAGACGTCGTCTTGCCTACGGCTATTGGAAAGCAAGTAACGCCGCTAAGACGGTCAGCAGAGTGGGGGATGCGCGCGCTCCAAGCTTTATTTTCAAGGCTCAAGGACAGGCTGACGTACGAGGAAAGAGGTGAGCGGAAGTGTATCCTGTACTCGATTGGGCTCTTATTCAACCTGCGCACGAGACTGGTAGGCCGTAATCAGATCATGTCTACGTTCTACTCACGAAGTATTGAAAGAACTGCTAATGAAGTGTTTGAGCTCTAGCCCCCTGTTCTTACTCGCGTGGCTTGAACGCTGCGCTCACGATGGTCATCATCATCTGCATCAGCTGCTCGTGACGACGGTGGGCAACGCGGCGGGCGCGTTCTTTCTGGCGCACCTGCTCTTGTTGACGACGCTCTTCCTCCCAGCGGCGGCTTTCTTCGTCCCGCCGGCTCTGTTGCTCCGCACGACGAGCGCGCTCGTCCGCTTGACTCTGGAGTAGCTGCATCCGCAATAGATCCATGATGTCTTCGTCACCGTTAGCCTGAGGGGGATGGCGGCCAACAAGGGGGCGGCGCGCGCGGATGCTTGGTGTCATCAGTCGGGATGCCGCAGCTGGGATCGGGTCTTGGGTGCCGGGGAGAGCAAAGGTGTCGTGGCCGTGAGCTTGAGCTTGAGGTTGGCTGTATGCTGCCGTTGTAGCTAGAGCAGATGGAGCGTCGATAGGGGCAGGAGAAGCGGGGCCCACCACATCCACCTCGGCTTGTTGCTGGCCTTCCTCCACCGCGATTCCCAGGTCAGCCTCGTTCACGTCGTCGCCTTCACCGATGTCAGCTCGCTGCGTCATCAAATACCGCACGCGCTTTGCCATGTGCACTTCCTCCGGACAGGTCGGGTTGCCTGTTGGAATCCGAGAGCGGCATAAGGCAGCGAACTTACGTCTCAACGAGTCGACCGTCCGGTTGCTGGCGCGAAAATGCTGGTGGTGGATGGAGAGCACAAGCTCTCACTCGTCGCGTCCCAGGGGCAGGTGCTGCTCCAGGGTCTCGAGGAAGCTCTGTACTTCTTTAGCGCTGAACCCTGCACCTCGGCCTCCCGCGGCAGGGCGCTCTCGTCGTGGGGTACGGGCGTCGGTCGGCGTAGGTTGAGCGCTGATGAGCAGGCGAGTCTTGGAGTGGAGATGTATGTGTATACGAAAGAGGAGGGGTTTAGTGGCTGTGAGCTGGTTGCGACTCCAGGTCTTACTCTGAAGTAGCAACCAAATTAGAGATGTTCGGTACTATTTTTCTCCGTAGAGGCAGCAACATCGAGTAAAATACAGTTGTAAAAGCGTCATAAACTAGACAAATACGCGTCACAAATATGAAATGTGATTTCAGGGGTCACCCACTAGTATCTGCACGCGACATACTATATACAGTGTGTCATATAGTAGGTATCGAGAAAAGATTAAAAGCTAGTGTGAAAGGGATGCTTACGGTGTGTGTAAAAACAAGGATGACCTCCTAGGATGAAGATCCTCAATATAAGCGAAATCTAGTGACGGTATCAGTGATGATATCACTGATAGTTTGCGGAAATTCAACATAACGTTAAGGGGGAGATTTTCAAAGGATGCCAGTGATATTATTACTAATATTGATATCTTCATCGGCTCACCATATAATACTACTGAAATCTGCTTCAATTAAGAACGCCTAATATATTCAAATGTTAAGATATAAATTATATAAGCGTCGATTCATATACTTGCACATTATCTCTCTTTGACCATTTTTCTTAAACTATACGATATAGTAATACGCCTATATATTTGCAAAATAAGTTACATTTTGTATCATGATAAGGAATTACTAATATTATTATTTTCAGCCAAACTAATATTGTATTAGTCTTTTAGCCCCTTCGAAGCCATCCTCGTTATCAAGCCTAATCGAGCAATATTACTATAGTAGTGAGTTGTTAGCAAGTACTACCGACCATGAGATCGTGCTGGCGCGCCTCACCTTCGCTGCTAGCTTCCTTGATCGTCCAAACGGCGTGCCACTTTCTGCTGACGCGGAAAAAATGAATATCAAAATCTTCTACAGGCGCACATCGCGCTGCAAAAGCATTCGGACAGAATCCGTGAATCAAATGTTACTATCATCTCCTTTGCTGACCCGCGGGCTGCATACTAGGGGGGGTCCTAACTTTATGTAGTACAGTTCGGACAGCCCCTCTCCAACAAACTTTTGGTGGATCTCTAGTATAACTCATATCTGGCCCTAAAACTCGATCACTTATCATTACTGGGAGGGAATAATATTCCATATAATATTGATATTATCAAGTGTGTTGCCTTAGTATGGGAAAATGCTATTACATAAATCGGGAGATGTCGAAATTGAAAATCCGATCACTTATCATGTCATATCAATTGAGAGGGGTTCAGATTTGGGAGAGACGACTGTATAAGAATCACGATTGACCTCATCGTCTTCCTGATAATCCTTCATAGCACAACCCATGCTTCATTTGTTGTGCTTTGAAGCGGTTTTGAAAATCGTGATCTTCCCCGAGGCCTAAATACGGGCCTATTTGAGAGCCACTCAATCTAGAATTGCAAGATGAGAACCGAGTTTGCTCCTTCAGGGTCCTTCAAAAGTATTACATGTACTCGAAGAGTACTATAGTAGTGGAGCTGATGATAGCATAGCATCACTCATATCGAATACCGCACTATACGGTAGTAATAGCACTACTACCCCAACAAATTGGGTACAGTAGTAGTATTACCGGGGTGTACTATTTCAGCAAGTACTACTGATCCCTGTTGGCGATGCCTTTCGCCTCCCGGTAGTGCGCTGCTTCTGCTCCAGCAGAGCAAGGGCATGCTCACGAGTTGCAGCGCCAGTCTTCTCCGCTTCTACCACTCTCACGCAACCGACTTCATTCGCAGCAGATCGCTTCGCAGCCTTGGCCTCCGCTCGTGCGACCGCCTTGATCTCCTTCGACTTCTTTACCTCCTTGGCTGCAGCTAACAGCCTGGCGCTTGATCGTCTTCTTCGTTTCTGTCTCCCTCACTTGGCCCTGTTCTACCTGCTTGGTCACAGCTGCAGCTTTGACCGCCTTCTTTTTTTCCCTGTCGCCTTCACCTGCGCCTTGTCTGCCTCCCTACCGTCCACCGCGAGGCGGTCGACCATACGCTTTCTCAAAAGAGCGATACATGACGTCACCTCACACACTGGAGGACGCGTGGGCGGTGGCGCGCGCGCCACTCTACTGCCGGTGCTGCAGAGGTTCTCGCGGTGTTCGCAGACTCTGTGCCATGATCGGGGCTTTGAGCGGTGTCTCCAAAGGCGGCGTGTCTATCTCTGGTACCATTCATGAATGCGTGATGAGCCGCTGCCGCTCAGCAGAGCTCTACCCTTCCAAACGCGCGATGGATGCACCCGCTTCTCGGTGCGTTTCTCATCGGGCTATTCCGGCCTCTTTCACCTTCTCTTCTTTTGTGTTGAATGACACGGAATGAGCGACGGCGGTCCCCCAATCTGGTCTCGAATTGAGCAATCGCTGGCTTAATTTGAAGTGTCAGTCTCTTGTAAAATGTTGAGTTTATGTGCAAGTTCCCACCCTAGCCCTGTGCATTCTCAACGTCTTTAACATGTAGTATATAACGTAAAAATCGGATTCAGTAAGACAGTGGTAAAAGTTTGATCCTAACACAAAATCCATAAAAATGCTACACCATTTACGAGAAGTCAAAAGTCTAAATCGTGCACCACCATTCACTCAGCGCTGGCAGCTCCATGCCACCCAACCTCACTTCTCGATGAAGCACCGCCCAAAAACAAGAATAAAGTGAAGCTGAAAGCTCGTTAGCGCGGGGTGATGACCGGGAAAGCTGCAGCAGCAGCTGTCGGCGTTCATCGCCCGACATCTTACCGCTGGACAAGTCAAGAACCAGTTATTAAACAGCCACCAAAGATGCTCCAAGTAAGTACCACTCAACTCGCAGGAGATCGATGTACATCAATAACCCAGACCTGGAGCAAATGTAAGTACAAAGTGTTCTATCCAATATTCACACGTTAACCTTTACTACCCAGCTTGAAAGCCCACGCGTGAGATCGGCAAATATCCCATGGATTAGTTAAATGCAAAAGATAATGTATTAGACAGAGTGTTTAGAGGCTACTAGTTAGCCCAATGTAGTGTTTAAATGGAGCGAGTGGCAGTCCCGACCTGGCCACAAACACCAAAGAAATTGTTCTGCAGTGGGTCCGAGCACTCAGAGCAGTAAAACGAGGTCTTCCACCCACAAATACTGCATTTGCGCTGAGCAAACAAGATTATTCCGCTAAGACGGTTGTACCGGGGGAGCGTGCTGAATGCATAAAGTGTGTGAGTTGGTGGCCCTACGTCGTCACGGAAATCAGCAGCAGTAGTGACCCTTGTCGATCGGTGCATCAAAAAGTCATTGAAGACCAGTTGATAGATACCCTGTCGAAGATGTTCGTGATCATCAACCACCGAGAACTTCGAGAAAAAGAGCTCCACCATTTGCGGGCGCTGGATACGTCGATCGTACTGTATAGTTTTCAGCTGATAGTTATCTAGGATGAGCTTGTGTCGACGGCGAACGCTGTCATTGCCAGGAAGTGACGATCTGCGGTTTGAGATGAGGCACTTCGCTTTGCGGTCAGCCCAGCAGAGATCATACATCGTGGTGTCATAAGAGGTTTGCTCTGTAGCAGCTTAAATGACCCGCGAGCGGTCTCAGTGCCAAACCACTCCGTCATATATTTTTTCGGATACTCCCGAGATGCTGATTTGACCATTCCCATGAAGTAAAGGCCGCAAAGATTTTGAAGTTGCACAAGGGTTTTAACCGAAGCAAACGCACTGTCTGCAACAACGGTGCGCCCGCTACCTTTGTAAAATTCAGACAGCCGAAGTACAATCGCTATGCCCTCGCTAAACGACGCGTGATATGGCTTCTGACGTTGGCGCTGAGCTCCCTCCATTAAATCTAGTCCCAATAGCACACCCAAATCACCATCAGCTATAGCTTTGATTTCAGCACCCACGCCTTCTGGCTTTCTTGGGATTTTTGTTTTGTGAGGTATGCCATCGTAGCAGTATTTACTCTCTTTCCCTGCCAGGCGCTCATGCGCTAGTCCACGCAAATAATCTCCCCGGGTGATACTACATCGCGACGGCGTGAATTAAATCCATCTATCAGCGGCCTAATAGATTTCCATGGGTCATCTGATGGTATATCGTTGCAGGGTCGACAAGAAGGTCGGAGCAAAATTCCCAGATGCGGTTGTGGGCAAGTACTTTTCCGTCGTTAGAAATACCAGAGACCATCGTAGACGTAACATCTACGCTATCTTCTTCATCTTCCTCTTCCTCTGAAGACGATTCCGACTCAGAAGATGAGCAGTCACCCGGGTCAAGCCCCGAACCAGCATCAGCTAACAGTAAAGCGGTCATCCACTCTAGAGACGCCATAGGCTGGTTCCGCGTGGCTGCATCGCTATTGAGGGGCTGTAGTAGCTTTATTGCACGCGCCGACACTGCCTGTACTGATCCATCGCCCCACTGAACGCTGTACCATGGCTGTCGTTTACTGTTGTCGATCGACAGAACGACACCCTCCGTGCCCAGTGTCCCATTAGACTTTCCCTGGACACGATTTCCCACAGCGAATTTTACCATGAAGACAGTTTCGTTTGTGACCGAAAAAAAGCGCTGGATAGCTCAGACCTTTCTCTCTATTTTTAGACGAACTACATACACTAGGTGGACCCACGCGTGGGCTTTGCGGGGAGTAAAGGTTAATACTCACATTGTATTTGTTAGACTTTGAGCCCCTTCGGTACCACGTGCTGTATCCTACAGGATAAAAGTTTTGATATCCTGTATGCTACAGGATAAAATTGGGTGTATAATAAATTCAAAATACTGCATATAATCACCAAGTCATTTGCCTGGGATTAAGTTTCAGAGTGTTATAGCTAACCTCGAGTCAATAATTCCGACAGTAGTATAATAGCGGGCAAAAGCTTTCGCAGTTGACGTGCTTCCCTCACGTCTCATTCAGAAACGCGCCGCATTGAGCTCACATCTCAGGAAACTATGGCCGAGTTGTCTTTCTCCGCGATGTGGAGAAGCCTTCGTGCGCGGGGATGGCGCCACCAGCCGCCGCACGGCATATCGACTGTTACCAAGTACTACACACCGACGGGGTGGGTCAACAAGGCCACCGCCAAGCACCGTCTTGTTGTGTTTTGGGGCGAAGACGAACTACTGCGCTTTGTGCCAGAGCAAGGTAAGATCCAGCACAGTCATGAGGCTAAACAGTTCATGCAGCTTGCTAACCATGGATAATGTATGCAGAGGCACTGGAACCACCATCAAAGCGAATGAAGTCGGGCGCTGATTTTAGGTTTACCCCACCGAGTACACCAACGCAGCTTCAACCGGTATTGACGCTGACTGATTCGGCTAGAGCACGCTCTAGCTCTACCTTCGGCTTCCCCGTCGCCTCCGCCGACTCTGACGGGTGCACCGGCTTTGAGGCCGTCGTCGGCAGTGGTGGAACCGCCAGCCCGAGAGGTGCTCGCGATGACGACTCCTGTGCGGCGTTCGCAGGCCTCGCCAAGTGGCGCACCTGTAAGGCACTCGCAGCCTTCACCGAATGGGCGACGTTCGCAGACTCCGCCAGCTGGGCGGCGTTCGCATATGGTCCCCCTGTACGGCGCTCGCAGACTCCGCCACGAGGACCTCCTATACTGCGCTCGCAGCCTTCACCAAGTGCGCGACGTTTGCATACTCCGCCAATCGGAACTCGTGCAAGCCGAGGGCATCCTCCGGAAAGCAGAACGCCTGGCGTTGGTGCGTCTGAAGACGGTGTATTCCTCGAGTCAGGTGACGAGGAGGACTTCTGCGTTTGACGATGATGTTAGCTATGATGATAGCGGTTTTCCCCCCAATGCAAGTGACGGCGAAAGCAGTAGCGAGAGTGACGCCAGGATCGCCACACCTGATCCCGTAGCCGTAGAACCAAGCGACGATGATCCAGACCTACTGCATCAACTGTACGCTTCCACGAGCGCCGAAGGTTTGTCGAAGTCTGATCTTCGGCTTCATACCCTCAAGGGATGTTCACATGGACGACTCAAGTGAGTATAGTCTGTATGCTACAGAATAAATTTACAAAACTAATTAGCTTACGCTGTATGTTACAGGTCAGATGGTACGTTCTGATGCTACTCAAAGAATTGTGGGTAACCATCGCGGATGCATCAAATGAATATCAACGCTGGCAGCGAAATTTCTCTCGTAGCCAGCTCGTAGAGTGGAACCAGCATCGGCGTGCCCGCAACACAGCGTTCAGAACAAAGGGCCCCGCCCAACGTCTCCGCGAGATGGCTAAGTGCAAGGAGATCCAGCACCACGAATTTGTCGATTTCGTTGGGTTGGTATGTGCACGTGCATTATGCCCTCATCGTGGGAAGTTGTCACGGCACTGGGCTACGAATGCTAATGGTGCAGTACCAAAAGGCACGTTCGGCAAGTATATGGCGCGCCACCGATTTGAAGAGCTTGTTCGGTATTTGCACTTCAGTAGCAATGACGATCCTGACGCGCGCCGATTGAAAACGTAAAAGATCAAGCCAGTTGCCGATGCTATCAACGAGAGCTTTAGCATGGGAATGACAGTGGGGCATCGAATTGCGTTTGGTGAGGACATGATTCTGATGTGAAGCCGCTATAATCCTGTGCTGCAGTACCTGAAAGCGAAGCCTCACCCATGGGGGACGAAGTGCTATATGACATGCGACTCCGAAACGGATACTGCTACCGAGCCGAGATATACCAGGGGAGAGAAGCCGGTGATCGGCGAGACTTATTGCTATCAGAGAATGCGGTGCTACGTATTATATACAGTGTTCTACAAGGGCATCGGAATCGACTGGCCATTACAGACCGTTTTTACACGAGTGTTCTCCTCGCTGCTTCTCGACCGTCGGCTCTACCACGTCGGGACCATTCGCACGGATCGCATCGGCTTTAGCGCCAGCATTGTCTACAAGAAGAAAGAGCCAAGAGGACCTCGGGGCTCTTATCGGATTGCACACTCGCGTGGTTTCGAATATGGCTGCAGTCATGTGGATGGATAATAAGCCGGTCTACTTCCTCTCAAAAGGATGCTCAACGGCGCTAACTACAGTGGGTAGGCGTAGTGGTACATACATTGAGCAAATGGCTGGGCCATAACTCGTTCGAGACTACAATGAGGGCATGGGAGGGACTGACAGACATGACTAAAAACGGCTTCGGCGTTTCTCGATGCAAAAGGCAGTGCGCTTCAACAAGTACTATCACACGATATTTGTCGGGTTGGTCGACGTGACTTTGGTAAACATGTTTATCATCTACTCGACGCTGTTTGCTGGCCGTAGGTCCCAGTGACTTCGAAGGGGACCTTTCGATAGATGCATTGTTTGGCATTCCGCCGCGCGCCCACAGGCGCCCTTGCTCCGCTGCCCCTGCCCGGCACGAGATCGAGCAGGTTGAAACCTTTCGGACCGTTCACGTGGGGGACAAGACACAGCGAAAGGGGCGCCAGTACGCATGTTAAGTGTGCTCTATCTTACGACGCGCGTTGCACAAACCAGCTTGGGAGACGACGTACCGTTACCGGACGTGTTCTGATGCACACGGTAGCGGCATCATCTACCTCTGTCAGCGCACCCGTCAACACGATCCTGTCGGCCCAGTGAATACTGCAACACGCAGCCAGATCTGGCATGATATGTGTCGAAATGGCACGCACACACCTGAAGGTGTTCGTTATCGCCGCAGAGCACCGCAGGATGGACGAGATAGTGTTGCAGATTCGGGTAGTTAGGATAATGATAATTTGGAGCTGCAATGAAATGTAACTGTACCACAACAAGATGATTGCAAAGGACAAAGACAGCGCAAGATGCATGCATGATTGAGGTAACGAAGGCAGTTTCTTGATCAGCTCATCGCGTTCAACCGGATGGTTGTAATCGTATCGGATCAAGTACAGGATATTGAGGTGACTTTCGTCAGCGATATCCTGTAGGATACACTACATCATTGTGGTTAGGGTTACTATCCATGGATCGTGCCAAAACTCCGCAAATACTAAAATCGAATACACTACAATTCTGTAGGCTACAGGATAAAAACGATCCAAATCGTGGTACCGCAGGGATTATATTGGATACTCGAAATGAGAAAGAATCGCTTTCTCTGTGTGTCCATGGAGTACCTGCTGCTCATATTGACGCGGAACGACCCGGATCACGTTAAAACCCGTAGCCGTGGTGGAAACATCTCGTTTCTACGGCGATTTTGGAAGCGTAATCGCTTGTCAATTCGCCGGATCACACCCATCGGCAGAAAGAAGCACCCGGATATGGAGATACTTGCCTATTGCTGCTTTATCTTTATTTTATTTAACTGTTTTCGTTTTGTGTGTGCAAAAGTATTATCGCAGGTAATTCAGCATGTTATCGAGGAAGATGGCATCATATCGGCGGAGCGTGGCGATGCCCTGCTTGCTGCCGTGTTTAACATGGATCAAACGGCCATCTAGATCGATATGACCGGCAAGACAACCGTTAATTTAACGGAAAACCCAACCGTGGACGTGATGCAAGGTACATTTTATTGTTTTTGTACGGTTTTTATAATTAGCCAAATTCCGCTTAAAACCGGAATTTGGCTAATTTTACGTACGGTTAATTTGACAGCTAGTGAATTAAACGGCTTTAGAGCTTCAGTGTTTCTCACAAGTCAAAGTCTATTGATCATTCAGGCAAGTTAAAACTCATCATTTGCTTGTTTCGTTCGGCTTACAAAGGGAAAACGACCTGGAGCACCATCTCGATCCTACGACCACAGATCCGGAGTCACCAGAATGCTGTCCGAATTGGGGAGTGATTCCACGTGCAATTGAGAGCTTGTTTGTTTGCGGGTGTTCCAGGGGGATCCGTATCCCAGGAGGTTTGTAACCCTGTATTTGGGTCCCCAGCAGCTGAACATACCGGTAAGAAGTCATTTTGCAACGAAGTAGTCATGACGGAGTGGATTGAACGACCCGCTCGTTCGCACTTTACTTGGCATGTTGTTTCTACAATCTAAATGTTTATGGAAAAGGTTTGGAAACCTAGCGTTGAAGGATGCAGATTACTACTATTAGACAGCTTCAAGGTTCACAAAATGATAACGGTGAGGGAATCACTTGAGTAGGGCTGCACGCAAGTGCAGTTCGTGCCGCCAGGTATCACAGGCCTGCACCAGCCGATGAAGATGGCAGGGATAAAGCAATTAAAGGACGCATATCGGTACTTTTATATCTTTTTACGATGTAATTTATGTTCGTATCCTTTTTGTATGATTTTTTTTCTTTAGGAAGCTTTATCTGGAGCATCACCTTGGCGACCCGTTCCCGACTTCGACGTCGGAGAAGCGGGCGCTCATCTCGCGCTTTCGTTGTTGAGGCGTGGGTAGTTGTCAAGCCTGACACGATCCTGAAGGGCTTTGCCCGAGCAGTCGTGGTCCCAACAGGACCCCGTGACCGCGATGGCCGTTTCCGAGTGGCTGCATTTGTCACCGATGCACCGCTAGTGCAAGACGGATAGACCTTTAAAATTCTTGCAATACATGTTCATTTGCATGTTCTACTAAATTGTTTGTTATTGTGCGTATGGTCATTTGGCCGGACGGGGTGACACCCTCATGGACTACTGCAAGTTGCCCTTTTTGCATTCACCGTGGTGTTTTTACGACTGTCGCATTCAATCCGTTTGTCTTACTGAAGCCGGTTTTTACGGTACTACATGGGTGGAAAACAATACTTGGTACCTTTTCTACACATGTATGCATAATATGCATATTATACAACGCACGAGTGCGGGCGGGGGGGGGGGGGTAACCAGGAATTCCGCAACCTGATGTTCGTCAGTCAGCGTTGCACCTAATGGAAGTTTCACCACATGGATATTAGTCGATCTCTCATAATACCACTAAGATAGAACATCTCAAATTAGCACGAACGTGACTTCTTGATCCTCGCAAACATTTTGTGCACGTCCTTCAGATGCATTTTGTGTGGTGACTTTACGCGAATGTGGCCGTAAACGCGGCTCGCTTTACTACCACTTGCGACAGGTCGGAGGTACAAGATCCGGGAGATAAGAGCGATAATGGCAGTCGTGTTACGACTGCTAGTGTTACGACTGCTATCGTGACCGCCATCGCTATCACCATTAACATTTTCTGTATGTTGGGCCTCACGTTCGTCTTCACTGGCATTGCTCTTATCTCCCAGATCTTGTACCTCCGACCTGTGCATACCTGGATATTGTATCCTGTGCATCAGGGATTGCATCAGCGCACGAACTCTATGAAAGCTGGAAGCGATGGCCGAACTCAGATGTACTCTTACATGGCTGCCTGGCGTGCCTCGTTCAGAGAGAAGACTTCGTCCGGCCCAGCAAACGTCGTCGTGTACTGACGCGAACGACAGTCGCGTACGCAGAGTGAAGGAACGAACTTGCAAATGGATGAGCAGGTAGCAATCGCTGCCTGTGAGGGAGTTGGTATTTTCTGTAGTGAGCTCGCAGCTCGGGTTAGTTTCTCTCTGTTCTGTCTTCTCCCTCACGCCTGGTCTCAACTTACTGTCTCAACTGTCGTGGACAACCTCTTGGGGACAATTCCACAACTGTGGGAAAACCTCCAGCACCTTGGTGCTTTCCCGGGTGAAAAACCCACATATGCACACTACTTACCACGGCGTCAATGGTGGGAACCAGTATACAGCACTCCGCAACAGCCCCACCTACTGGTTTTCAGCATTGCGCGTTGGCTTCTCAAACTCCTCTCTCGACATCAGGCCCATTGCTGCCCTATGCTTCTCAAACGTGGCTCGAGGAAGGGGCTTGGTGAATGCATCTGCTACATTGTCGGAGCCTGGAACTCGCAGCACTTCAATTTGCTTCATTTGCACTCGCTCACGAACAAAGTGATGCCGGACGTCGATGTGTTTAGTTCTCTGATGAAAAATTGGATTGCTTGCCAATTTCTTGGCACTCTCGTTATCCACAAAAACTTCCGTCGGGGCCTTCTGCAGCACTCGTAGTTCTTTGAGCATTTGCCGAAGATGCACGACTTCTTGCACAATGAGACTCAAGGCCATATACTCAGCCTCAGTTGTATGCAGAGCGACCGTTCTTTCCGTTTGGCTACTCCATGATATTGTACTTCCGCAAAATTTCGTCAAATATCCTGCCACAGATTTTCTGTCATCAACTCGGTTAGCAAAGTCGGCATCAGCAAATGCTTGCAGATGCTGACACAACTTCTGATTCGCCCACTGAATTCCACCGAGACGAATTCCCCAGTCAGAAGTCTCCCGAAGGTATCTCAAACCTCGTTTCGCTGCTCGCCAATGCAGGATCCCAGGATTCTCCAGAAACTGGCTACACTCGCGAACCAAATAAGCTAGATCGGGACGCGAGCCCAGCATTAAATACATCATACTTCCGACTACAGATCTGTATGGCTTGGTATTCATCAGCAGCTTCTCATCGGCATCTGCAGCACACATGCCCTTCGTCAATTTCAAATCTGCTGTA
Organism: Phytophthora x cambivora; assembly: GCA_033557925.1. NCBI lineage: Eukaryota > Oomycota > Peronosporomycetes > Peronosporales > Peronosporaceae > Phytophthora > Phytophthora x cambivora. The sequence goes on along the minus strand of JAUCEB010000011.1, from coordinate 8,673,822 downwards.
CTTGGCGTCTTGCACCCATTACACTTCTCCATATTGAATCGCTCCAACACCGTCTTGGTGTACTTGCTTTGACTGATGAAGATGGTCCGCTCTTGCCGATTGCGAGTTACTTCCCATCCTAGAATATAGTGCAGTTCGCCAAGGTCCTTCATCTCGAACCTTTCAATGAACATTCTCTTCATCTCATTGATGAGCTTGATGTTAGGAGCAAACAGGATGAGATCGTCCACGTACAACGGGATGAACACAAGTTGTCCATCAATGACCTTTACAGCAACACAGGCTTCTGACTTCAGAAGTGCGAAACCTTGTTCTTCCAGAAAAGCCTTCAGCAGCTGGAACCACACACGGGGTGCCTGCTTTAGGCCATATAGACTCTTCAGCAAGCGGCACACCCAGTTCTCTTTTCCCGGCACTTTAAACCCCTCAGGCTGCTCCATATAGACCTCTACGTCAATTTTGCCGTTCAGAAAGGCTGTAGTCACGTCCATTTGATGAACTTCGTAGTTCCACACGGCTGCAAGGGTCAACAGCACTCGCAGCGACTCCAATCGAACAACCGGAGAGTAAACTTCCAGATAATCGATACCATAGACTTGCATGAAGCCTTTTATCACTAATCTTGCTTTGAATCTGTCGATATTTCCATCTGCAAGATACTTCACGCGGAAAACCCACCGGTTTCGCAGCACTTTCATGTACTTCTCGCGTGGAACAAGCTCCCATGTGCAGTTTTTCATCAAGGCATCGTACTCTTTTTGGGCCGCTTGGCTCCACTGCACGGAGTACTCGCCTTTTCTGGCCTCATTTATCGTCTCGGGTTCATGAATGACACCCATCGTTAGGCAGCAGTAGTCTTGCCACCATGCAATAGCGTGTTGCTTTGCCATTTCACGCTGCATTTCTCCACGGGCTTTCTCCCATGATGCTGATGCACTCACGTAGTCATCCGTGTTGGTGCTTGAGTATGCAACATGAATGTAATCTCCAAACCATGGAGGCGGCTTGCTTGTACGACCACTCCGTGTTACTGGGTAGTCTTTTGTACTCGCATCTTCTGTAGGCACGAACTCTCGCAAGGCTCTGCATGGAGAGGTTTTTACACCTTCACCTGTGCTCGAGCCATCACTAGGTTGCGCCATCTCCGAGCTCACGGTCTCAATCGCATGAGACTTCGAAGAAGAAGACCGCACAATGGTCGGCGATTCATTTCTTGATGCATACTGTTGACTCTTCCGGCTTCGCCCGCGCTTTCTCTTTTTGCGCTTGGGCTTGCTTGTTGCAGCATCTGGAGGCACGTCTTCACCTCGCAGGTGATCTGCCTGTGATCGGTTCTCTTCTTGTGACTCAGTGCCTCGCACCTCCACAGAACCTGTGCCCTCTGACCGCTTTCGTTTCTGAGTAGCCACGGCCCCACCAGACCGGGTATTTTCAACAGCCACTTCAGTTGCCACGGTCCCACCAGACCGGGCCTCTTCGGCAGCCCCACCAGACCTGGCACTTCTTGCTCCATCTGCCCCACCTGGAAGGTTCTGGTGTTCGCTGCCAACGCCGCTGGACTCACTATCGCAGCGCTCATTGGGATGGGCCTCATCGAGCATAGATGGGATGGTCTCCATTGTTGCACTATCAATCCCAAGATATTGCTGCGTTGAAACATCAGACACCAATTCTGGAGTCGCTCCTTTCGCGATCCGGCCAGCCTTCTTTTCATGAAAGACGACAGTGTGACTGTAGTACGCCTTCCTTGTGTTGCTATCTAGCAGCCGATATCCTCGTCGTTCACGACTATAGCCAACAAATATGGCTTCTCTAGCCTTGGAGTCCATCTTTCTTCTCTCAACTTTGTCAATGTACGCCAATACAGCGCAGCCAAACGTGCGCAATCGTGAATACGGAGGTTGCTCCCGATACCACACAGCATAAGGCACCTCCATATCCCTCGTCGAATTCGGCACGATGTTCACATAGTAAGTCGCCGTGACGGCAGCCTCAGCCCACAGCTCTTGCGGCAACTGGAAGTGATTGAGGAGGCATCGCATGCGCTCCGTTATCGTCCGATTCATCCTTTCAGCAACTCCATTCTGCTCCGGAGTGTGCTTGATGCTGGGAGAGCACGTCATGCCATACTGCGTCTTGCAGATGCCTCCGAGTTTTGTGTACTCCTTTGCATTGTCCATCTGTAGGTCCTTCATGCGCACATTGAGTTGCGTTCTCACATACTCGTAGTAGATTCCGAACTTTTCGTAAATCTCTGAGCGTTCTGCTAGCAGGAATAAAGTCACGAAGCGACTTGCCTCGTCGACAAATGCTACAAAGTAGCGCTTTCCGGAGTACGATTCCACTGCGTATGGCCCCCAAATGTCCGAATGTGCTCGTTCTCCCACTAGCCACTCACGTGACGGTGCGTTGTTACTCGACCGAAAACTTTTCCTAGTCAATTTGCCCTTGACACACGACTCGCACTGAAAATCTTCCGGCAAGCGCAAGTCAAGTTTCTTCATCGGCCATTGCGCATGTCGAAACAGTGCGTTAAACGCATTGCGCCCCGGGTGACCAAGCCGGTCATGCCACAACTCCAATCGCTCTTTTCCATCAGCCATCGACACCATCACTGCATTTGGCGCACATTCCAGAGGTAGAAAGTAGAGGTTTGTGTCGTCCTTGTATGCTTTTGCCCGACACGATTGCAGTATCACATCAGCATAATCAGCCTCGTCAAAGTGACACCGAATGCGCTCTCCAAGTGCTAATGTGCGCGATGCTTGTCTGCTCACCGAGAACAAACTGCATTGCAACTCTGGTACGTAGCGTACCTCACGCAACAGTAACTTGCATCTGCCAGCTGAAGTAACCAACTCCACCTCCACATCTCCGATGCCAACTACTTCTAGCCAATTGTTGCCTCCAGTTTGCACCGTCGAACTCAAGGGTGTAAACGAAACAAACCCATCCTTTTGGTTCGTCATGTGATTTGTGGCTCCAGAATCCAAGTACCAGCGATCACGAGCAAGAGCAGTCAACCTTTGCCCCAATTTCATCAAATTCATCACAACATAAGCACTGCCACCATCACTTTCATTTGTATCACGACCCTTACTGCTGGCATTCTTGCCTCCACTTGTCTTTGCACGCTTTTGATCTCGTTCACCGCCTTGGTCACCAATCGGCGGACGTTTACCCAAGAATGGGCATTCTCGCACTTGATGTCCGGTGCCATGACAGTGAAAGCAGCCTCCACGAGCCTTCTGGTCACTCCCACCGTGACCACGACCGCCATCACGACCTCCACCAGAATTAGCGCCTCCACGACCATCAAAGCCGCGGCCACGACCGCCCCTGCCACGGCCGCGTCCTCGACCACCTCGACCTGCACCTCGTCCACGGCCACGACCTCCTCCAGCAAAAAGAGCTCTGTCTTCCTCCGTACCCTTGGCTGAGTCCGTCTTGCGAGCTTGTGAGTGATCGTAGGCCATCTCGAGTGCTTGCTCCAGCTGCTCGTAGTTTGGCGGGTCGTCGGGGTTCTGCGATGTGTGACTCGCTAGGAACGTCTGCACCACGTTATCATAATCTCGGGGCAGCGAACCTATCAAGATTGCTGGTTTTGCGTACTCTTCAATAGGTCGCCCGACTACCGAAATAGTCTCCATGATACGACGCACCTCGCTTAAATGATCAGGCAAATTTCCTTTCGGATCAAGGCGGAGTCGACTCAACTTAGTCCTTTCTTCAGCATATTTCAAGTATGTCTTCCCCATGAAGCGTCGCTTCAATCTCTCCATCACACGATACGGGGTTGCCTCGTATTTGACAGTCTTCATGATCTGGTTCGTCATCGATTCATACAGGATCTCCTTGGTCCGCGAAGTCTTACTCACCCACTCGTCGTGATCCGATTGCTTGCTCTCTTCTGGTTCCGCAACGTCCTTGGTGCAGTATTCCCATAATTGTTTGCGTTGCAGCTTGAGTTTCACTCGCTCCAGCCACACTTCAAAATCATTTCCATCGAACGGCGGGATGCTCTTCCTCTCATCCTTCTCTTCCTTCTTCGTAGTGGCCATCGTGGTTCAATCACAAGCTTTCCTTACTCGCGCAGGCTTGGGCTCATAACCTGACGCGAACGACAGTCGCGTACGCAGAGTGAAGGAACGAACTTGCAAATGGATGAGCAGGTAGCAATCGCTGCCTGTGAGGGAGTTGGTATTTTCTGTAGTGAGCTCGCAGCTCGGGTTAGTTTCTCTCTGTTCTGTCTTCTCCCTCACGCCTGGTCTCAACTTACTGTCTCAACTGTCGTGGACAACCTCTTGGGGACAATTCCACAACTGTGGGAAAACCTCCAGCACCTTGGTGCTTTCCCGGGTGAAAAACCCACATATGCACACTACTTACCACGGCGTCAATGGTGGGAACCAGTATACAGCACTCCGCAACATGTACAAAGGAGCTAAATCGACACCCGCCCGCTGAAACGTGATCTGCAGTGTAGCAAACCGAATCGTCTCCGACAGATGGGCGCGTTGTTCGCCCTTCTGCTGAAGCGCGGCCATGGCGGCCACCGACGGCGTTGGACGCTGAGGACCGATAACACTTGGTGCTGGCTACGACCGACCCGGCAGCGATATGTACGAGTCCTGGGGCCGGGTGGGTACCGCGTCACAGTCGGTGTGGAAACCTGGACGAAAATCTCGCCAGAATGCGAGAGTCGGCCTCGGGTAGTCTGGCTGGTTGGTAGAGCATCCATCGGTGACATGATCGGCACGCTGTGTGCCGGATGGCTTCTCGTGGGCAATAATAGATGGTATGGTAGTGCGCCCCTCGACGATATATCCCTGAAAATTAGGACTCTCGTCGGCAGGCGCGAGCGTGGATGATCGGCTGGGGCACACCTCGTTAGCGTCACGAGCGCTCTGGCCGCTGGTTTCCACACCGGCAGGTGCGGTTGTCGACATCCAGCCCCGCTCGCGTCAGCCTCTGGCGATATGTTGAAGCTAGTGGGACCCGCGTCTGTAAGCCGTGATGTGGATGTCGTGTAGGAACACGCTGAAAATCTCGCTTCCGTTCGGTACGAGTCCCACCAACAACACACGTCTCTCTGCAAGGGTCAACGAAAGTTGGATCTAACTTGAGGTCCTAGAACGATCCCTTACACCGGGGTGGTTATAAGCCTCCGTGTACCAAGGTTGTCTGCGGTCAACCCAATACCTGTACCAGCTAGCCACAAACGAGGGCTAGAATGCAATATAGCGCTTTCGCGCAACCCCTTTGCAGTCCCTCAGATAGAAGGGTACCGGCGGATTAGGCCTTATACAAGGGGACCGAGGCAAACCTCGGTCGGTAGTAAAATATACTCTAGGGGACTTAACCCCCCCCCCCACACACACACACAGAGAACGACACTCTAAGTGCCACTCTAGCCTCTCGGCCACGCCTACTCTTGGCTTGGCCTCGTTTATACTATTAGTTAACTAGCCTTTAGTTCGCCAACAGCCGTGCCACTAAGACAGGCGCATCCAGGCACTACATTAAGCTAGCTAACACTTACCGGAGTCGAGCCTAACCTCTGAAGACTTGGGGGGGGGGAGAGACTGCTGATTTATTACTGAATATTCAGAGGCTAAGGGAGCCTATGCAGATCTAGCTCATTCTTCAATGTGCTGGCTAGTGCAAAGATGGAAAGCGTCGAGATAGTGAAGCAGATGGGCGACAACGAGTCTGATGAAGACCAAGAGGACACGGAAGAGTCTAGTGCTGAGGTTGCGCTTGCTGCAGCCATGGACGACGCCGTGGCAAAGGCTGATGGAGTCTTCACTAAGTGGATGGCTGATATGGAGAAGAGACTGAATGACCGCCTTGATGCAGCCATGGACAATGCCATAGCAAAGGCTGATGCAGCATGCACCAAGTGGACTGCCGATATCGAGAAGAGACTGAATGATGGACTTGGTGCAGTCGTGGATAAAGTGGCGACAAGAGCCCTCGACGAGTTGGCGAGTAATCATATAGCTAATCCTAATCCTACATACAAATATATAGTATAAAAAGATCTTGATGTGGCGATTTGTACACTCATCAGAGATGACTGAGATTACGGTCGTGTTCGCGCGAGGTGAAGGTTTATCCGAACACACTTTTTCGGGTTGTTCTGATAGGCCAACTGTTTTCCACAAATAGTCAGAAACGATACTGCACTGATTTTGTGTTCGCAGTGGAAACACTGGTTTCGCAGAGACCTCGAGTGACGCTCGCCCCTGCAAACGCTGAATGGACTCCTTTCTAGAGCTGTTGTTGCTACTTGCTGTCACCGCCTGTGCGCCTCTACTGTTCGTGCGTTCTTCAAGGCGATACCGGCATGAACGGACAGTGAGGAAGCTGGGACTGGCAACAGCGGACGGAAGCCGGTTCTTTGAGGCCATCCACGCGTCCAAGAATCGGTTGCTCTTTCGGGACCATTTCCGAATGGATGTAGGAGCGTTCGATGCGCTGTATGCGCAATGCAAGCCGTTCATTGCTGACTCCGTGCGCGACCAACGAGAAGTATTGGCTGTCGCACTACACTGGATTGGGACGGCTGCTACTTGTCGCTCTCAAGAGTTTTTTTTTTGATTGGCTGCTACTTGTCGCTCTCAAGAGGTCCTTTTTGATTTGGCGTATTCTAACATACAGAAGTACCGACTCAGGGGCGTACAAGCGATTGTACAAGCTCTCCACTCGAGGATGACAATTCTTACGGTTGTTCCTGAATCGTTCGCATCAAAACACCCGTACTTTGATCAAGCACTCGGAGCTATTGATGGAACTCACAGGTCTCCAAGGATGATGTCGCTCGATTTCGGAACCACAAGGGCGTTGTCAGTACGAACGTACTGATATTTTGTGACTGGCAGATGAATATATCATTTGCTTACGTTGGAGTTGAGGGGAGTGCTCACGATGCTACCATTTTGAGCTGGTCCAGGCTGATGGAGCAAGTTCCAGAGCATTTTTACGTTTTGGGCGATGCCGGTTACGGTCTGAGCGACAAAGTTTTGACTCCCTTTCGCGGTGTCCGATACCATCTCAAGGAGTGGGCTCGTCACTCGGCTGGTCGACCGCAAAATGCGAAGGAGCTTTTTAACCTTCGACATGCCAAGGCTCGAAACGTAGTCGAGCGTACGATTGGAATTTTGAAACGCAGATTTAGGGTTCTTCGTACGTGTATGGACTTTGAACTGGTGACAATCAAGAAGGTGATATCTGTTGCTTATTCACAACTTCATTCGCGGATATTATGCAAACGATATCGGCAACGATTTTGTGCGGCGCAGGAGAGGGGCACGGTCGGTTCGTGATGAAATGGAAATAACAGCCTATTCCTTTCGATTTTGAAACCAGTGACAGTTGGCGCTCGTGGATCGCTGCAACAATGTGGAGTGAGTATCAAGGGTTTCGTCAGTCTGGTGATGAAACTGGAGTATCTAGCGATTCAGATATGGATATGTCTGACTATTCGTGCGACAGCGCCAGCGAATCCGAAAATGACAGCTGCAGCGAAGCCGATAACGTCAGTGACAGCGGCATTACCAGCGGCATCGACAGTGACATAGACAGTGATTTCAACGACCCGCACGAATTAGGGTGATGGTTCTGCAGATCAGTTCAGTGCTTGGCCACATTCATTTCTCTCACGCTAAGAATAATATTTTTTTTCTTTATGGATAATGGCAACAATGTCCCTATGCAAGACAACTGATAAATTCACCCAAACATAGATTATTCCCTGCGTTAAAAGCTTCGTGCCAACTACGCAATTCAAATGACTAGGACTTTAGTCGCGGGAATATTGCAAAAACGGTCCGCTTAAGCGCGTTCAGACATCCGCTGCTTCGTAGATGACGGTGTTTTCATTGTCATCAACGACTGGAAGAAGCTCAAACAGGTCTGCATGTTGCTCCGATTCAGCATCAGCGCGATTGGTCTGCATCTCCTGGCGCATCTTGAACGCGACGTACGTCTTGATTGTCTTCAATAACGTTTCAGCTCACGCACGTGGCCTTCGTCGGAATCCTTTCGGGATTTCTTGTTACGGTGCGACTTGGAGGCCCCGTTTAACATTTTCGACACATCGCTGGTGGCTTGGCGGTTTGGCAGTTGTGGGTTCTTCCTTTTCATCTAGCCGACTGCCGGTAGAAGAGTCGTCAATTGCAGCAACCTCCGAACGCACGTCAGCATCAGGTGCAATAGTGCCCTTGCTTGACTCGTTTAGTCGAGCGGCGACACCTTGAACACTTTGGCCGTCCGCACCGGCGGCACGCAAGTCACCTTCACACCATAAAAAAATTAATGTGGCCACAATCAGTTCAATTAATTACATATCACCTGCAGCCATCATGCAGATAGTGTAGTGCTCGAACCCCTTCTTGCGGAACTCTTTGAGCTTGTCCGCTTGTTTGGGTTTCGCCTTAATGAGACACTCCCATACGTCGTCATCAAGCACTGGCTTGTTGGTCATCGGGCACACACCACCACCGCTTAAGCCCTTGATCTCTTTGAAAAGATCATAGTCACGCATGATCCGACCTAACTTGGCTTTGTATTCGGCTATTTGAACAAGTACAAGGCGATCTCAAACGAGTTAGAGGTATATTATACCAGTACAAAAACACATAAACCCACCTTTATCGAGCGTTCGCTCGTGCTTTATGTTCAACACTGTAGTGATGTCGTGCCAACCAGCGGAAGTAAGCCGTTAGTGAGTTGACAGGGCTGGCATCTTGCGCGCGTCCACGACGTCTCCAGGAGATCGAATTCCTCGTAGATTTCCCACTTGGCACGATGCGATCCATCTGGCTTGTCCTTCGCGGTGGCGTTGGCTGCGTTGGAGTGGCCCGACATCGTGTGGATCACGAAGCACGGCAGCGAGTGTGTAGCTGTGTAGAAATTGCGAAGTGGCCAGCTCGGCGGCCCGCAAAGAAATAGTTTTAATTGTGAGGGGTTTCCCCTCGAGATAGTACAAGTTACCAACACGAACAGAGATCATATAGCAACTCTAAAACTCGTTTCGTGAGTGAAAATCAGGCCACTACCTGATCTCTGAAACGGCTCTTCAAGCGTCGTTTGGGGGCTAAAACAACGTTTCGACATGATCGTGTTCTCGCAGCCATTTTCGGGTGAAAACATCATTATCCCCCTTAAAACAACGTTTTGAGGGCATCGCGAACACGACCAACGCCACTCCAGACTAGGTGCGAACGAGGCTTCTACTTAAGTACGAACGAGGCTTCAGTCGCACCTGCTGCAGAGTCGGGCCTGTTGGCCTCGGTCGGGTTTGATATTAGGTCCCGCCGAGGCCGTGGTCACTGGTGTCACTCCACCGAGGTGATTGTGATTGACTACATCTTGCAAGGGCAACTTCAGTCTCGGAAAGGAGCGGGCGTCCCACACTCGAACGTGCGACCTAGACGAGATCATTTCTCGATCAGACCCCCACGCCACATGGATGATTCAATATGACTCAGTATGTGTTGATTCGAATTACTACTGAGACGAGCGAAGCGCCGGTGAACCGGCGGCGCCTCGTCTACCTCACGCGCGCATGCGGCGGTTCTGGCCGCGAACCTGGGAGGAGGCAAATCTGTCGGGGATATACCCGAGTAGGGCATCCAGGAAAGCTCTATTCCACGTGTTCGACCGCTGGGCGGACGCGCACTATTCCCTCGTGCCGCCCTCGCACATGTTCTTGCGATGAACTTGAGGCAGGGCACAATGCCGTCGGTGTCTCGGGAAATCATCGCCCTGATATGGGCTGGGATGCCACTTGGGCGCGAGCCGCGGGCTACCGTCGGGCAAAGAGACGGTACGCATGGAGGCCAAGGCGGACGCCAACTGTGCGCGCTGGGCGGGGGCGGGACAGTCGGCGGTGGGGGCCTGAGGTACCGTCAACTCGTGCAGTGTCAAGACCACGACGCAAATTTCTAGTCAATGCGCCCAATTGCGGTTGAATACTCGCGCCACCAAAACGGAGAGTCGCTGGACAAGTGCACGGCGGACTCTCCCATATGCCAGTAAACCTCGTCAAAGGTGCGCTGGTCGCTGCACTGGGTCCGCGTCCATGTTGTCATCACGAATTCGCGAATGCGATAGAGTCTGTGCCATCGGGTGGCACGGCGCATTGGCAAAGCACATCAGACCCTGAACCGCGCTGAGGAGGTCCTGGTAGTTCCGACACACGGGCGGGGTAGGGACGCTGGATACAGCCCAAAATCCAAACAAACATTCGCGTCAGATGCGCCGCGAAGCCACGCTCACGGTCGGGTCATCTGAAGCGAATGTTGCTCGCAAAGCCACGTTCACGGGCAGCGCGCCGGAAGTGCATGACCGACACACCGAAGCGGCCAAATCGAGCGCCGTACAGTGCAATCAAGATTGGCGGCGAGTCGTCATAGACGCGACAATGCGCCAATGCATGACAAACGACAGCGAGGTTTCGTGCCACCCCACGGCTGTTCGGAACTATCCAATGCAACAGCGCAGCCGAGTCTGGTTCAACAGCAGCAGCGGGCCGCTGGTGTAGAGGCTGGGCGAGCCCCGCGAGCAACCTGGATACGCGGGGTTCCATCTGCGAAGCGTGCTCGTGAGTATCAGTGCTCACGGCATGCTAAAGGTGCTTCAGTGAACTGGAGGGGTTCCCGCGGAGTGGAACGGAGGAGCGAACCGCTGAAGCGGGCAGCGTCCATCATGGAATTGGTCCAGGAAGGCCGTCAAGTTTAAATGCGTTCGCCCCGTGTCTCTATCACCGCCCGGCCGCGACATTACGATCTCGGACGGTTGGGCCGGTATCGCTGGGTGTAAAGCAGTGTGAGAGGTTGTCACATCAACGGGTGTCCCGGGGGCACCAGGGGGAAGGCTATTTTGCAATAGACCCTCAAAATCGCTGTCCGTAACTCTGTCGGAGTCGACGATAACGCCAGGAATGCCAGTATGCGCCGTTGGCGGAACAGCGACGGAGTTGGTAGCAGCCGCCGGTAGTAGGGCTGTACAGTTCACATTCGCGGTACTGGTGGGTGTAGATCGTGCACTCGCTGGATCCTTCTTAGTAGGTCAAGCGGCGCAGCCGCTGCGCGATCTACAGGGTCAGTCGGGTTGGCCACCCCCGCGCGCGTTTATGCTTAGGTTTTGGCGTGGACACTAAGTTAAGTTGGGTGCGGCCTAAACGCCTGGGGTGTTTGCCGCTTGTGCTGAAGCAACAGCGGTTGTAGGTGCACAGTGCCCGCTGGACGGTTAAGAGTGAAGATGCCTGGTTTGTTAAAACGTATCGTCTTACTGGACCAAACAGTTGACAAGGAGGGCTTGGGAACGACGCGAAGGTGATGGAGACCCATCTCTGTGTGTGTGCAGCCTCAGAGTTCAGAAACGCATGGAAAAGCTAGGACGCCGAGGTTATGAACAGCCTGATCATGGATAAACTGCTGAACGGCGTCGTTGATGACATTCTTAACCACAGCCTCGGTGCGATGGTGCCGTATTTCACCAGCAACTGTTTGAGACGTTGGTTTATACCAATGCGGTTGATGGAGTCGGTTCACGGCATCTGGTGGGGTTGCCGAAACCGCGGCCATCGCGGCTGGTAAGGTATCTAACATCTCGGTTGGAGCGGCAGATGGCGCTGGCACTGTGCATCCAAAAGCCAAGTCATTCTGACAACCTAAGGATGCGACAGTGTGATTCGCAGTCTTGCGACTGGCAAGCAAAGTTAACCAAGAAGCGGCCTGCTAAACGCGCGAACACAAAACTCCCACAAACGAATGGTTTGTTAGCGATTTCAACCTCGTTCCTTCTGCAAGCTGTGATTCGGTGCGTAAATGCTCGTCGATGGCGTTGATGGAGCAACCAGGCTTCAAAAGTGCTATGATCAAGGCTTTAGCAATGCACGAGCGCTAGTGGTATCCTCCGGAGCAGCGACGGATAATGTTAAGGTGGATCACCGTCCAGCACGGGCCCCACCCCGTGTCAAATAAATGATGGAGAACGAGGAGGACCAATTCGACAATCAAGCGAGTTTTTTCGATTGTTCGCGCGAGAGAATCCTGGATCAACAGTATCATCTAAGGTCGATTTTAAGGGCTTTTCGTTTATTGGGTTCTTTTGTTGCTGGACAAGAGAACTGGGTGCCATTACTGGAATGCGGTGACATGCATATGAAGCATGCTCAATACAATGATGTATGTGTCTTGCTGATCGGCAAGGGTGATGAATCGGGTAATAGAGAGGTTTCGACGGCGCTTTCACCACCACTGCCACCAGAAAAGTTGTTTAAAACACCGCTTCCCCTACCCCCTCACTACAAAATCCCAGTGAAAGCGCCAAATCTGGTGACAGCTTCCATTGCCCTCACCACCAACCATCTAAGCTGCTCACCACGCAGACCTTTAGCACTTTGATTCTTCTACATTGTTTCTTTCACCGGACGTTGCAATGGTGGACGGAAAGCGAAAAAACTTCACGGACGCCGACGATGCGCTACTTCTAAAGCAGATAATCGCCGACGAGCCGTACAAGGGTGGTTACGGCAAAGTAATGGAGAGGTGGCAGGAAGTGGCAGACACTCTGAATGCTTCTGACGAGTTCTCACGCGACAACCTCACCGCGAAGACAGCCCAGAATCGGTTCAATCTCCTCCTAGGTAAGTATAAAATGACGTGGCTGCTTAAGTACGTACTTTACTGACCTCGAGTATGACCATTTAATCGCCAGAGAGTGCCCGTAGCAACAACAAAAAGGCGGCCAAGAGCTCGGGCATCACCGAAGAGTATGAGCTCAAGCACGAGCTGCTAGACGAGGTGCTCTTGCTTGTCGACGAGCATCGGCACACGCAGGCCAAGGCCAAGGAAGAGACTCGGACGAAAGCCCTTGCTGCTGAGAAGGCCGGCGAGGTAGTCCGAGAGCTTGCCATCCAGCGCCTAAAGCGGCGCAACCCGTCTGGCGATGAGGACACATTGAAGCCCAGCCAGAGCCCCAACAAGTTTGCCAAGCTTGCGGAGGTGCTGCGCGAGCACAAGGAGAAGGCGTTAGAGCTCCGGCGCGAGAAGTGGGAGCAAGAGCGGCAGGATCGTCTTGCTGTCGAGGCACAGCGCCGTGAGGACCAGCAGCGTCTCATGCAAGTACTTACGTTGCTTGTCGAGAAAAAGTAGGCAGCATGTGCCAGTTGCGTTATTTGGCTTAGTCATCTAGGTAATCCTCTAGAGATGGAGGCGATAAGCCAAAAAATGTACTGATCTGGTTACCTCCACGAAAGCATGTTTGACAATTCGTGAGGAACATGGCGACACGCACGTACTTGCCCACTGGACTCAGTCGAATCTTGAGCCCCTTTGAGTACGAGATAAATGCCCAGGTGCTCTTCATGATCTTAAAATTCCATTCTACAGATGTGCGCACAGCACTCATCTCTCGATTGAAAATGCGCTGATGCATTGATAAGACCGCGGCCTTGAACCCAGTGACGCAGTACTTACTCAATGGGTACGCTGGGTCCCCAAAGATGGCCTTGCCGGCGAAAATGTTGTTGTTCTCCTCGAAATAAGCAAGCAGCTTACTTGCCGCAAACACAGTACTGTCATGACGACGCCCTTCATATGGACCCCAGAAGTGAATACATAAACCATCAGGAGCTGTAAGCCCTGCATTGTGTCATTTGTCAGCAGAGGTGCATCAGTAAGACATGGCAACCCAAGAGCTGCAGTTAAGTTTAATACATACCTTGGTATATGATGCAGTGAATCCGCGTGTGCCCGCTGTAGACTTGGGCTTGTAGATTCTCCGCGCGCCGACGTGCACGCGCACTTGGCCGGCAGATAGGGATCTTAGTGCCATCTGGAAATGCAAAAACCCCAGTGACAGGAGCTCGTGCTGAAATGGCAGTGCAGTATAAGTCGATACGTTCACTGATGAGTCTCTTGTGAAAATAAAGCTTTGCTTCGACTTTGCTGTCTACGATATCCACTACGACAGCACAACACGCATGGCAGAAACATATTCCTGGTAGTGCAACGGGTGCGTTGTACGGACAGCCCTTAGGGGATTAATTCGAATATGTGGACCACAAACGCGTAACTAAGTGGATCAATACAATTATCAAGAGTAATATCTTATAAAAACACGTTTTGATATCTAATTGAGTAGGTTATTTGTTGTCAAGGCTACGCAGATATAAGATTGAAGAGTTCGGAGAGAGATTGATAGCTGTTAAATACGGTTATTAACGGTCCGTTATAATAAATATTCGGGTGTAAATGCAGCCCTTTAGTGTTTTGCGTGGCGAAATGTGGGATCACACGAGGCTCACCGAGCCCATGGCGCTAGAGGTGCGACGTGATTTAGACTTAATAATGGCGCACTACATGTATATTCTAGCGGAGAGATTAATTAAATACATTTACTGCTAGCGACGAAAACACGCTGGTGCTGTACCTTGCGCACGGCGTAAGGTTCAAAATGTACGTGGTGCCGTGCCAGTATAGATGCCAGCGATAGTATCAAGCCGACCTTGTTCGAAGCAGCGGGCGGCGAAGACGATCGCGTGCGGTCGTGAGCCGTGAGTCTTCACCCGGTATAGATGCCTCAAGCCGACCTTGTTTGAAGTAGCGGGCGCCGTAGATGATCGATGAGCCGTGAGCCTAGCTGTTTCGGCACCACAGCAGCCGAGATTGAACCGTGGGTACGGGGGGGGGGGGGGGGGGGGGCTGCTGCGGCGACCGAAAAAGCTAGACTGGTGGCAGCGGTGGTGGCCAAGCCTGCTCGCTAGATTGATTGATAGTGCTTTGATTGATATTTGACCTTTCTGGCTCAGAATTCCGGGAACCCCCCACGGATAGTTCCTGAGAAACCTCATGGGCAGGGGTTAGTAGTACTTTCTTAAATAGTACACCGCGTCAATACTACTACCTGGTTTTTTGGGATAGTAGTACTACTACTACCATATAGAGCGGTATTCAATATTAGTGATATTATGCTATCACCAGCTCTGTACTATAGTACTCTTCAAGTAATACTTTTGAAGGGCAGCAAACTCGGTTCTCATCTTGCAATTCTAGTTTGAGTTAGGACCTCATTTGGAAAGACCACCATATTCGAAAACGCGCCAAAGCACAACAAATGAAGCATGGGTTGTGCCATGAAAGATTACCAGGAAGGCGATGAAGTCAAGTGTGATCCTTACCCCCAACAAGCCGTCGTTTAGGACCAATTTAAGGACAAAAATCAATTTCACTTGCTTTGAGTATGGGATGAGTCGATTTTGGTCCTAGCGGGACGGTTAGGATAAAAGTACCGTGAACCATACAAAACTCAAGTGAAAATGATTTTTGTCCTTAAATTTGTCCTAAACGACGGCTTGTTAGGGGTTACGTAGTAAGCCCGATAATGAAGCTCATAAATTTTTATAGAGTGATTATTTTTCAATTTCAGAAGTTCGTAATTAATTTACTACGAAGTACGGTATACGACAAACGCTGAGATTATTTAACGTGCGTGACATTTTCCCCACAGAGATTAAGTACGGTGGGTGCTTATCCGAAGGTGACCACTGCAGCTCAAGTAGTAGTGGAGTAGTACTACTAATATTACTCCTACTAATAGTACCCAACTGTTGGTAACTGTTAAAGTTAGCAATGTTTGCGTTTAAAAGCGTAGTATCAAAAGAACGCGCTACCAGCCCTATCCTCTAGTAGCGTAATGACATAGTGAGCAGAAGCATTCCTACGTACCCATCCACAAAAAAATACTTGACAATGCGCAGCTCGCTCGCCCGAACTTGCTTTCCATGTCGTGGAGCCGTCGAGGATAGCTCAGGCGGTACAATAGGATGCATATGGCCTCCTCTACAGAGCAGCGGTCGCCGCGCTCGGTTACGACGACAGCTGGCAAGCGCAGTAGCATCACAAGGCGGAGTATGCCACGAACAGGAAACCGAAAGTCGCGCTCGGCGTTCGCGTCCGGGCACGCGAGCAGGTTGAACCGTATCGCCGGGATCAGCGGTCGCTCTGGTGCGTGCACGGCGCCGGCCACCATTAGCTCTACCCACACGTCTTCTTCCTCGTACTGGACGAGCACGGTGAGGCGGTCAAGCGCCTCGCTCTGCGTCAAGTTCAGTCTACAGATGCAACAGCTCAGTTAGAACAAATACCACAACAAGAACGTGCGTCGAAACACATCACGGTACCCGCTTAGAGGCAGCATGACGACAGCGCTGTGGTCAGGTAGCGACGCCGACGATGCTGAGGAGCGCTGCGCGTGGAGGGCGACGCCGGCGGTGCTGGGGAGCTGCGCTTAGAGAGCGGGGAGACGAGTCGCTAAAAATTGGAGTACTGCACACCACTTATCTCGGTGGCAAAATGTGAGGAAGTGAATCCCCGAAAGCTAAAAATAATCAAATGACTTTCACTACCATCAATCTCGAGATGTGTGGATGGCGGTAGTGACAAGGGGATTTCGAAACCTCTCTAATATTCCAGTTGATGTGGCTTTCGTTCACAAGGAGACAGCTGAAAGCTTCGAGTAGTTGTTCGCGAGCTACGCCGTGGCTGGAATAAAACTGCACGATCGGTCACTCTTTTCTGACCGAGGTAAGCAGAGGGATGCTCAAGTCCAATGGGTCCACCAAAAGTTCCCTTGTACCTGAAGTTCTCCACGCTTCACATTTGTTTTCAACATGTGTACCCACTTTCGCGGTATCGATAGCAGTAGGAGTCTAATAATTTCGTTGAAAACCACGACGACATTCGTGGAGTACGAAGCGGTGTTGACCGAGATCGGTGAGCGCTTTGCTGCCGAGCATACCATTAAAGCTAATAGAAAAGTGGAGACACAATCGGCCGCCCAGTACTTGAGGAAGATTCATTTTTCAAGCGTGACGAAGTTTGGAAACGGTAATGTCCCCCTGAAGAAACATCGACCGTGCGAGCCGAATTTTGGCCATGAGTATCCACTTTTTTGGAGGATGAACTACAAGTGCTGTTGAGAGTCAAACCGGGCGCTACTACTTACTGGCGTTTGGGACAGCCAAGTGGTCCGGACTTTCGTGTTGTTCTGCGACGTCGTCGTCGAGACAATAACTGAATAAAACAGAAAGCTCGCAGCTGTATAAAAGTTAAACACACGGTTATCCACACGTAAAGTTTATGTTCGACAAACAGATACTTCTCTGCCACAGTATGATGATTGCTATATCTGCGTATAATACATTGTGAATTAATACTTATAAAGCAAGTAGGCCCTTCTACGAAACCTCACGGATGGGTTGTTTCGTAGATATATAAGTTGCCTAACGTTGACCCTCGAGAAAATAACAGCAAAGTCGTCGCGCCCAGTTCAAAGCCCCCCCCCCGCAATTTCACTCTCAATTAGCATGATTAATCTGGAGATTTCCAGCAATCTCTAATGGATTTGTGGATTGAATGGCTCAACACAAATCCTTGGAATGCGCGGAAGACAACGTTTTGAACCCTTAATATAAAATCAGTGAGCGTTTATTGCCGGTTCAGACGACGCACCAGAGAAACTATGAGTTTTTTTTTCGTTTCACACACGGAACTAGTTGCCAACTCCTCATAATTATGGCGACAAAAAAATGTGGGACTCACGAAAATTGATGACGTGCTCTGGCTTATCAACGGCTGCCCAGACTACCGACTAACAGAGGGGGGTACTCCGATCGTCCGTGGTACGCTGAGCGTGGGGTCACCTCATCGGCTCTTCTTGGTGCTCTCGAAGAGACTTTTTGTTCGGGTCCGTGCTGACGGCACTCGAGATTGGGGTTGTTGACACAACCGCGCGGAAATCTTCACGCGGCGTCGGGTCTTAAGATCGAGCTTCGCGAGAAGTCGATCGGGGCGGTCATCCTTGACCGGGGTTCTCCTTTGGGGCTGCCTTTTCCTTTCCTTTTCGTTGCTCGCCGCCTCCTATGATGGTTGAGTTGAGCCGTTGAGAAAAGAAAAAGTGCGATGCTGGACAAGCTTTCCAGGTACCTCCGCGTAAATTCGTGTTATTTGTAGTGTCGGTTGTGGGTGGGCCAATATAATTCCCTCCCCGAATGCCGAAGTCACTTGTGCCTTTCAAGGAAATTTCTCTCTGATTAAGTGATATCTGACTCTAAACCACACCGTTTCTCTCCCGATCATACCAATCACTTGCGTACCTCTTTTACATCCGGTGATTGCGTCCCCTGTCCGCTGGATCTTGGCTGTGCACTACCCGTTCACTGCGATTGTGGGTGTTGTTGCTTGTGCCAAAATGTTGGTATCACATATCGGATCGTGTATCGAAATGTTTGTGCCGGGTCGATCTCGATCTGATCGTGTACCGAAATGTCTACTCATGGCGAAGAATCACTGGCGGCACTCCAGCCTGGTGGAATGAAGCTGTGTTTCTCGGTGCAGAGGATACCACGTCGCGATCGCAATTTCAATCGAATTTGTCATGGCTTTCAGCAGACGAACAACAAAAAGAGACTAAGCTTAAAACTGATAATGCATGTACGGTAGTGCGAGAAGATCAAAGGACCTGATCCATCAAATTGGTGTTAAGCAAAGCTCTCATTAGATCCTTGCTCATGATGCTGTAGTCCCCCCTGGACTCCAGGCTGGAGGCTCCCAGCTTCCAAACAACCACGCCACAAGACGTGCTTCATGGCCATCATTTTACTATTGGCGGCGACGGCGTTTCTTCCCACGTTGCTGGGCTTTGCGCGACTTGCTTCTTGCTTCAACTTCCGATCAAGTAATTTGCCACTTTCACCTGTCCCGCTTCCAGAGCAATTTGGACAGCATCACGACAAGTCGGTCCGATCGTGGACCATCTCACCATCAGTTTCATCTGCAACCCTGAGCCCTCCCAATCCACCAATCACCGTCGATCCAGAGTCGATCCTGATCGATCTGCGTCAATTTCCATCTCCGCTTTATACATCACCCTTGGTGCGATGATTCGTTGTTCTTTTGGCTACGCGCATCTCTACAATCGGCCAGATCTGGATTTTCCCGTCGAATTCTTCTTTTTTTTGGTAGTTATAGCGCGGTCGTGCAACATCCGCCAAGAACATAATACCGCTTGTTCGGCGATGTCCGATAAGGAACCGGTTCGTTTGGTGAAAGATAGAACTAGGTTAAGGCTTTGTATAAGTCGAACCATTTTCCACCAATGCGAACAACGTCAAACATGTGCTGCATACAATATTCATTTGCACCTACAACGAGCATAAACATATAATTAAATATTAAAATGTATTAAAGGTGTAAATACAATATTATAACCAATCGGTCGCTGCACATGCACTAAACAGATGAAGAGACGTCTACATCTGTGATTAAGCGTGGGTGTCGGCGTGACACGTTGCACCACGGGCCGAAGGGCCCCGTCTTTGAGGTGCCACCACCGCGTCGTCTGTCATATGGACTTTGCCTTGGCCAGCAACGCCAGTGTTTGCCGCTGGCAGAGAGGTACGTCCGGCACTCACCGCGTCACCTCTTTTCTGGACAACTTCATGGGCGATGGTTGTTTGCTGCTGTATGGCGGCGCTAACCGAGTATCAACATTGCCACGAAGCGTCAAAACCTTCTTGAGTGACGAACGGCTGATGCCGAACGTAGCGCGCGCCTTGTCAGGCGCGACTTTCAAGAATAGTCACCCATGTTATGCCGGGTTAGGAACAACACCGCCCTGACCCGCGTAGCTGGCTTAAATGTCTTGAGCGACCGTCTTTCTTGGCATTTTGGAGTGAAAAATGGGTGGATGGCGAATAACTGTTCTGGAGGATAGCATGTTCAAATGTACAAGTTAGCAATTGTATAACCCAGCCACGATATTAAATTATGACCAATCATACGTATTACCACTCCGCCCCCCCCCCCCCCCCCCCTCCACTGTGGATCAAGAAAAGATGTTCAAAAGCGTCACGCAGTCCCAGTTCACCTGCATCTGATCAATCACTACATGTTTTCTTTGCATAACACACAACCGACATTAGACGTTTCCTTCATAGTTGAAACCGTTCCTAACTTTTTTTTGTACTTGATGTCAAAAGTAAGCATGCCGTGGCTGCCTCGTTCATTTCATTGAGCATGCAAAGTGCGCGAAACATACGTAGTGCTAGATGCCTGGTTAGCTTGTACGCACTTCTCCAAAACGTTGCAGCACGTTGCGCAGTGCCAGTGATAAGTAATACACCGAAGTGTAATCATGATATTAAGCTGTTGGCGGGTGAAAAAGGTATGTTTTGAAATGCATGTGTTATCGGTCACAATAGTAACGGTCGGGCGGATTCTTTATTGAATAGGCCTGCGCAAAGGTTTTATGTGATGAAATGTACAAAGCTACAACATAATATTGACAATACAGGAGTTCTACACTGACATGCATATACCAAGCCTAACACGATCACCCATGATCTTTCAGACGCATTTAGCGCGAGACGAAAGCGAATTCAATCGATGTGTTGCACTCTCTCGAATGGACAAGAAGTATCAGCTCTTTTGGCAGCATTACATTTGATGAGAGAGACTCCCTTTTATGCGTCGCACAAATTTTTTCCGCTCCATCTAGATTTAATTGTGAGTGCCCTGTTTCGCGGTGAAGAAGATACGGTGGTTCTTGAACAACTTCGGGAAAGAGCATACAAGCCGTTCGGCGTTCTGATGGATTATTGTTGTAGATCTACAACAATAAAACATATATGTTTGATGAAGTTTAAGCGGTGCTGGGGCAAGCGGGAGGACACGAATGAAACACAACTTCAGGACAGCCACCCCCAATTCATCGCCTTTTGGCTGAGGCTGCAGGTACAGTTTTCAGCTCGAGGATGCCTGACGCAAACGGCTTCTACAGTTTCGATTGTCAAGCGTATGCCTGAAGAATAGGCGCACCCTCCGTGTCTTGTCCTCGGTTGATGCCCTACCTGAATTGCTCGGGGAATGAAAGTATCGCGTGATGGTGTTGAAACGATCTGGCGTCATGTATCGGCTCGGGGAATCGCTCCGTCTTCTTTTATCTGCCAGTGTTTGTCGAGCCCGTCGGTGTGACTCAGTGTTGGGGATGTCAACAGGCCAATGATATGAAGTATTTCGTGCGCTTTCACCGGTTTTGTCTTCATTAGCTTTGCGATCAAGGCGTCAAGCGGTGCACCGGTTTGCTGAGGTCTTTCACTTGGGCGTCGAGCTGCTTTGTACGCTGAGTTTCAGCGCCCCTCGTGACGCACTTCACCGGTAATCCTCCGACTCCTTAGCAATATGATACCATAGCTTCTTTGGGAGAAAATAAAAGAACATACCCAATGGTGACTCAACATACGTTGTTGACCTTGTTGGGTCCCATGTTCGATTGTGCAGATCGTTCACCACCTCTAGTTGAAGATCCCCATCATACAGAAATAAAAATATGCATAGGTAGTCACGTGAAATTCACTAATACAGAATTGATGAGGTACAGCAACGTATATTCTGTATACTACAGTCGGTACAGGAATTAGTCTTTCCTAAACAAATTTGTGAGGGGCTTCTAGATCGACTTTCAAGAAATAGTCTGTCATCACTGCGTACAGACTAATTTTGAACACATACTCATTTAAAATTAAGTGAGAACAGGAAACGAAAAACGTCTATCTTCTGAGTTTAACTACACTAGTATCTCGTTGCCTGCATCGTTATTCACCACTGAAAGGGCCATTTCGTTTTCTTTGTGAGCCTCACCAGCGCTGTCTTCTTTTTCGTCGACAGCCACGGTGTCTGGAGTTAAGGATTTTCAGGCCAACTCTTCAGGGTACCTTTTTGTGAGTTCATGTATTGTGCCTTTCACCGATTTTGGCGGGTGGACTGTTAATTCATGCGGAATTAGATCCATCAAAGGGCGACCTACCCTTATTTAATGCTAATTATGCCTATGATTGGGAGCACTTCCCCTAACACCCGCGATCGGCTTTTGCAAACTAATCGACGGAGATATAGCGGGATAAACACAGAATGGCGGGTAGCAAAACCGCCATTCGCCCTGTTTCCCTCTAACTCGGGCTGGATTAGCTTATTTCGCCTCAATTCATTGACACCATCGGCATACTTATATGGGCAATCCATAATTTACAATGGAATTAGCCACAACTTTGTGTTGGACAATCCATAATTAACAATGGAATTAGCCAGCCCAAGGCATAATTAAGATCGAGATGGAGTTAGAATTACGCCAGAATTGTCATGGCAGAATCAGTGAAATGCACAATAAGTGCGGAAACAACTGTGCGTACGCCAAGTTTCATCAACACTAAGCGAAATGCCACAATGCATCACAGTTTTCTGCGCGGAGTTGATTCCATCGTGGTCGCGCTTTGCATTGACTTCATTGACAGCCGTTGCTACCAGCTCCAAGAAGAATTTCCTACCCGGGTCTTTCAGCTTGTCGAAGTTGGATCCATCTTTCCTTACCTTGTTTGCCGCTCTTTGTTTTCGATCAGCTCAATATTTTCATCGTTCCACATTCGCGACCACACGGCTTTGATTTTGGCGAGGACAAAAAAACGAGTCAGCCGGCTGATACATATCTGTAGCGTTTGGTAGCAAGTGCCGCAGCCTCATATATATACGCCGAAGCTCTTCTTTGCACTCCGATTCATCTAGATGTGTCGAGGAAGATTGATTTCTGGCGTTCACGAGGATCAGCAGCAACAGCCCATCTTTCCTGAAAAACTCGGAAATAGCGCTTGTCCATCCAGCCTTTGGGCCACGTGCGGTAACAAACACCTTCAAGATCATCGGATACTCCACGGATCGGGTAACGACAGTTTGTATTTGTGAAAATCATCATTGGCGGATGAATGTAGCCGCTTGAACCACCGGAGATTCGCACCACCATTGTCATCCCCTCACTGACGTCAACATACTTGATCTCTTTCTCAGCGACGGAGACGAGGGTCTTACCATTGTCGAACTCGATGACAAAATGTGTCTCATCCACATTTTCAATGGCGTACTCTTCCAGTTTACCACTTTCTAAGTCACGTTTGAGCTCGCCTAGAAGTGCAACCACCTCACGCTTAATCTGCGCTTGCTTTTCAGGACTGACCCGTCGTTTTCCGGTGTGCTTTTGCAGGCCAATACTGAGCTTCTCCTTGAATACTTGAATTAATCTTGGTGTCAGTCTCAAAGCGATCAGGACACCCTTCGATTCCATTGATGCAGAGTTCAATGGGGTTGTGGGTAAATGAAGCTGCCAGAGAGCTACTTGGCGTAACGATGGCGTGTCGAACTGCAATCCAGCCTTCCGTAGGCGGTCAAACTCGTCAAGCAGCACGGAATACAACCATGTTACCCTTGCACTAGGTCGACTTCCTCTTCTAATCAAGCACTTCCGGTTCACCCGAACGCGACAAGATTAACTACGGCCAGACACAACAGTGCTGCCTCTGTTGGATTGAAAATAATTCTCTCGTTTTTGCCACCAGTCAGTAAGTAGCCTTAGCAAAGTTTGCTCGTCAAGTTGCCGACCTAAACACGGTCGGGAACTTGTCAACGACCTTAAAAAAACTGCTTGTCGCTACTTACCCTCTCTGTTTGTATCATCCAACGTAGGACTTTGTGGTAACGACCTGAACGGTTGCACGACGGCCTGGTCGTAAAGAAGACGGGATCTGTTTCAACGACCATACAACAAGTTTAGCGTTTGGTTTGTTGGCTGGTACTTATGTTTGTGGTGCCTTTCTTCCGCTCCCGAGTTGACGGAGTCGACATGCAGCGATGTAGATGGGGTTTGAGTAGCAGCCTTGAGGTGGGTGCGCGCGAACGCAGCAACCATTGGAGATGGCGACTGCAATTGATGGGCTGACGGAGCTTGGCTCTGATTTTTGACTTCTGCCAGGAGCGACTCAGAACTTACGGCGACTGTAGCTGGACCACTTGTTTTGGGCGAGCAACTATAGCATCTAATCGGCTGGCCAAACGCAGAATCGGGTGATTCTCCTATATTACTTTGATTATATACTATATATTGGAGAATTTTGGCAGCACTGCTCAAACAGGGGTATGGTAGTCTCCAAAGTTACCCCTCACCGGTACTTGCACTACTTCTCGTTTTTTCATACTCGTTAGGTCAATCAATGGCTACATTAATGTAAAAACTCAAATTCCGATGGGCAAATATGTTTTTTTTTTTCGTGGCATCACGGCGTTGACGACCCACAGTCACTATGCATCCTCGCTGGTCGTGCCTTCCTACCCATTCAGACCGTCGTCCTCTTCTCCTACTGTTGGTCCTCTCGTCACGCGTTTCATCTGCGCAAAGAAGATGCGTGGCGTAAAAAAGAAGAACACAAGAATCACGCTGGTCCTGAACGCTAATGCAGACGGATCGTAAGGGCGGCTTAGAAGAGCATGACCACCCGGCTTGCAAATCAGGCTGAGCGGAAGGGGGCCCGCATGAGATCAACCTCGCTCATACGCTGTGGCGACCCAGGCAGCCAGGGACGATATCTCGGCCAACACCATAAATCGTTGCTGACAGCACGCCGGCCTCTTCGTTAACCGAAGCAGGATCGCCAATATCATAACCCTTGGCGGCTTCAGTCAGTACGTTTCCTCGTATTGTAATGACCAACACTGCAATAAAACTCAACTCGCTCAATCTGATCGCATGTCAAGCGTTTTCTAATTGAAAAAAAATATGTACCGGCGGCGCTGGACAAACTATACCCGGATGGCAGTTAAGAGCGCGTTGAGATAACGGGTCTTTTTGAAGTTTTTTCCCCCTGAGAAGTGACAGAATGGATGGTTACAGGTAAGTTGCCAAAGTACTGGATTTTGTACCAAGGACGACGAGCACAGCTGTTTTCGCTAGTTCAACTTACTCTGCGCCTACCTTAGTGATATAGAGTGCTGATGGTTTGGAAGAGGTTGGCGATCTATCTTTATTGGTGGCCGCGACGGTTGGAGCAACGGGTTATCGCTAGCGCGCTAAAGGTACGGAAATGCACAGGCTTTCTGAAGATCAGCGACATATTGAAATTTATAGCACCAGCCGTTCCGTTGTTTCATTATCAAATTTTCCGCCCGAGACATCAAGAAGGCCGTCGCTACATGGGCCCATGTGCCGCGCGCGTAGTCCTTTGCCTTTGACCACGGCGCCGCGATCTACTCAGGGCAAAGACTCCCATGACGAGGGTGACAGCGAAGGCGGCGACATCGGCCCGGCTGCTGAACCGGCGCAGAGGGGAGATCCCATAGCAGCGACGGTGAGGGTTGTTCGGTCAAGGCGAACATGAAGTTTTGGTGCGCGTACGCGGGGTACCGCAATCCGCCCATGGTCAAGCATTCTTTCCACCGGCATCTGGAGAGACACATCACAAAAGTGAACAAGGAGTGTATATCCAAGCGCATTATGAATTACAAGCGTAGTCTACGCGATGACCGCAACCTCAAGAGCGCAGCCACGATTCGGTGCGTTCTGATGCTCAAGAAACACGTACACGAGGAGGATGTGCGGCAGATCATGAGGACGCAACGTACCATGGCAAAGAAGCAGCTGCTGATGAAGAAGAGGCATACCACGATTAAGAAGAACCAAGGCACCATTTCGTCGCACGTGGAGAAGGACGGATGGTGTACAGACTGACGAAGCGCGTGAAAGGGGTTATCTTGACTTTGGCATCGGGCTGATTGTGTTTCACCTTCAAGGCCTCGACCGCCATGGCGTCGCAGTGACTGTGTTCCGTTTTATGAAACCCTGCTTGTAATCGACTTGAGCAAGTCTATGGAACGCCTGGACAATTCGCCTACCGCGGAAGTGGGCGTATCCTTCAGTGTCACTATAACTCCCACACAAGCACTATTGTTCAGTTGATCCAGGTGTTTGTAGCAAGCCCGCCTGATTCTAGATTTTGTTCAATCGATAGTAGGCATCTGTTTGTCTGCGTATAGGCTTCGTTAATGTCGGTCGTGCAAATTCCGACAGTGTAGTCGACAAAGGCGTATCCAGCAGGAACTATGGTCCTTCTATACCTTCACGAGAAGCCGGAAAAGCACTACCACAAAGCGCATGTAGGGAGTTGCACTCAATGTTCATATGCAAGGTGCCGTCTCTCAAACCCAATATTTAAGCAACATATTAAAATAGGTAGGAACCTGCTGGGAAGCAGAGCTAGTCTACATTACACGACGGCTTGTCCGACAACTTGGTCGAAGTCTTGGTCGGCGTCTACATTTGATCCCATTAACGAAAGCTGTTGTAGCTCATCCACCAACGAAGCCGCGGCAAGGCACTCGTCGTCCAGCTGTAGGCTGCACTTCTTGTACCCATTTGCGTTCGTCTCCGGGCTCAGGCCTTCCGCAACGGCGACGAAGCCACCTGCACATTCATGCACGCCCTGGAAGCTCCAGCTTGAATTCTCGCCCTCTCTGCGCCGCTTGTTCAGCTGTGCCTGCATGCTCTCGAACCATAGCTGCCGCGACCCCCACTTGTACGGGAAGTTCCATGCGGCATCGGCCAGCTGGCACACACTTCACCCAAACCGTCTTGGTAGCATGATCATTAGTCGTTTTCTTCATAGGCAAATTTTCGAGACTTTCACACCCATTTGGCCTTGTACAAACAATAGTTTAACCCTATTGCGAGGGATGGCGCTTAAAACAAGCCACGTGACCATGTTAAGCAAAACAAGGTACATTTTCGAAATTACTACTAGGATATAAACAGGGACAAGCGATGATCAACCTTGTTTTTACACAGCAAAGATCAATATTCATACTATTTTTCGTAATATATTCAGCTAGCTATCCTCATATTTGAATATTGGCTTAAGGGAATCATGTTTCTACCAATCAAAGCAACTTGCGGAAAGCGCTCTAAAACATGGCATCTAGCCCTGTTTTACGTTTAAGCTGGAACTGCTTTCCTCCAAAACCTCCCTAATGTGATGGTTTTAGTTGCGGGGAGCGGGGTAACACAGTGTATCTAGGCATGTTTTACGATTATTGTATGGAGGGGTACTATACTGAAATCAAGTCAAAATACATCGCAATAGGGTTAAAACAAACAAACCTTGAACCTGTTTCGTCGGCATTATAAATGCGTGTGTTTCCTAATTCCATCTTGTCAATCTCTACTGCGATAGCCGCCTTCACCTTTTCAATATCAGCTCGGTTGACTTAACCTTGTCATGTAGGTGCTAGAATAGACAACCAACGGCGACATCTAAAGCCCTTGATCCACTTGTCCGGTGCCCTGAGCGTCACGACACCGGCCTCCGCTGCGACCCGTCCAGCTAACCAGAAAACCAGCATTCGAGGCGATACGGAAACACCCTGCTGTGTCAAGCTGTTATTCCATCAAATCCAGGCTCCATAATTGGTAGCCCAGACAATGTACACCCAACATACATATCACCAGCGTCAACTTGTCTGAGATAAATATTCTGGATTGCTCCCAGCGACCAGCCCACCCGAATGTAGACGACTGTTGCTGATGGCCCGGCTGTGGATCCACAAACTACTTATGATGAACTACGATCTCTAGATACACCTCCTCCGACAAAATCACCAACGCTCCGCACCTTGAGATGCCTGCCATTGTGCCCTTTCGAGCTGCCTCGAGTTTTGCGGGGTCCCTCCTCCAGCGCTAAATCATGATGCGCTTAAAGTTGTAGCGTTTCGGTGTTAGGCGTTGCCAGAAGTGTGCAATAGTGCTACGCATCTTAGACAGGGGAGCTGCTACCCAGAAAGTGAGAACCGCTAAATTCTTCTCCACCGAAATGCTCGTGATTACGTATTTTCTGTAGTGAAGTCCCTTACTTCCAAGGCGGGGTCTGCCCACCGGGCGTGGTTAGACGCGTGTCTTCACAAACCCAAATGTTGTTAATGTCAAAACGGGGACATCGGTCTCGCGACTAAGTGGTTGGTTTTAGACATGTGTATCTCTCTAGATACGATTCGGAGTATACACACCGACGATTTTGTATTGGCTTATATGCGGATGCAGCTCATGTAAGGGTACAGCTCACTACATGCGATTTGCGTTAATCGGTAGCGCTATACATAGTATTATCGTATCAAGGGGGGGGCGTCGCTGGTCGATTCGATTGCATCCGGTGTAGGCGCCTGTCGGCGTTCGCATACAATTTCCCGACGATTCATTGCCTCGCAACCGAGCAATGTAGCTTTGGAGACGAAAAGTCACCACCACGTGTGTGGTTTCTTGGCTTCTCGGCTGGTAAGCCGCTTGGTCGCTAGATGGTCGCGTCTTCAGCACGGCCAACGGCTCATACTTTCGCTCAGTGCTGTCGGTCATGAGCGTCCCTGGAAGTCGTTTTCTGCTTTTACCGCCGCATTTGACCCATACAGTTTGAGCGATACGCTGGTCAACTGTGTGTATTCTAAGCAAACGCCGGTTTGATCGGCATTGTAGTCGGTCGCAATGCCCTTCACGACAATGCGGGACACAACGATGCAGCACATTTCTGTGTTACAGCAGCGGAGTCAGCTGGTGTAGACCCCCCCCCCCCCTCGCAAGTTTTCGCTCTCAGCGATAGACTTTAGCGAGCGAGGTACACTTTCGCCCATGTTACAAAGGCAACTGAAGGTAGCTGGAGGCACCTGTACATTCATGCAACCTCTAGTGCCTCCTGCCGCAGCATGGCCGCCGACAGGGACATGCCGTTGCGGCGCACAGCCACAATCCAGTTAAGCCTGTCGGCTCAGCGTCATCTGAAAGAGTTTTATCGGACCGTAACGCGCGGTAACGCTTCATATTCGCTGTTTTGGGGCTGCGTTGCAACCTTATGTTGGAATGTGTGTGATGAAGAACACTCTGGTAATTATGTACAGTCATTACAGCAATAAGTATGTATTCATAATTAGTCTAGGACAGCCTAATTCCTGTTGCTCGAAAAACGAAGATTCATAATTAGTCTTTCCTCAAAACTTCAAAATTAGTCTGTCAAAATTGGGCTCGTCTTGGCGAAGTGGTTTTTGCCTGCTCCATTCCCACGGCCCGGGTTCGATGCGGAGATTAACCGGCATACCCTAGAGACGCAAAGCGCTAGAGATGGATTTCTTTCTTTCTTTCTTTCATACGATAAGGGTGGATTGGTGTCGTCAAATGAGCAGGCGGTTAGACCATTTTTCAATTGCTTTCGTGTTTTTTAGTACCCAGTTTTTCCCCTTTATTTTCATAACCAATTGGGTGCTTTTCCAAGGCTGCTATTCTAGAGCTGTAGCGCGGTAGCTATTCAATTTCCGTACCAACCATGTGGGGTTTATAGTATTCAGCACGGGTCATTCCAGCCCCAAGAACCAACCGGAACTTTGTATAATGACGACTATCGTTACAAGTGGCTCAATTGGCAGGGGATGTGACCAGCCATGAAGTGGGAAGCGTTCACCAAAGCCCCGATTGCAGCTCTCCAATGCATTTTTGATGCACCCCCGTTGGTCATGAGTCGTTCATGAACATCCCTTTACGCCATTGCTGGCGCAAACTTTACCAATACACTTCAAGGCCTTGAGTTGCTTGGCATTCACGATGGAACTACTATTGCTAGCGTAATTTCAAAATGTACCCTGGCCAATTGGCCATGGCTGAAACGCTTGTACATGTACATGACGCTTCTAAAAGACCTACATAGTAACAAGCTTGGTATGGATCGAGCATATTGCCCGTGTTGCAAACAACCTTCTTTTCGTTGTTGCTGGTGCACTATTCAACAAGTCGATAACAGGGCATCGGAAAAACCAGTGTACACTGACGATGTTGCTGCTGAAAGGTAAAACAGAGGTTGCCTAACGTGAAAATAAGACCGACTTTTCGAGCGAAGATAGAGGCAAAATATCGATGCTTCAAGAGCTCGTAATGACGAGATGAAAGGGTTTCTGGTAATTGTATCTTCCAGATGCAATAACCGGCCTCCAATGCAATGAAATAAGCGCACTTCGACAATTATCCAGTACTTTCGCACATTGGCTGTTTTCTTTTGGTAATCTCCGATAGGAAACGACAGGCTGGGGAAAAGTCAAGTTCAACACTGCAGCGTTAACTCTGATGAAGTACTCAGACCCACGGTGGAATTCCCTACACGTTGGGACAGCGTGCATTGGCTAGAGACATGCGGCGGTGTTGGGTGGTAGCTGCTCCACAGCAGGTGGAGATCGCCTGTCTTGTGGGAAGATGCGTTGTCGACCAGTAGCAGAATTCGACGGCCTATCGCAGACCAACACCACGAACCCTCTCTTGTTCGTTATATATGCCTTCTCATTAGCTTGATAGTCGAAGCCAAGCTGCGTCGCTGACGTCTTGTTCAAGCAGTGATGGGTTTTCGAGCGCCTGAGATGCAGGATGCCTCCCGCCGCCTCCATGTTTGCCAACATGCACGCCCCCAGCGTGAGGAATAGGTTATTCCCAGTGTCGGGCTTCAGGCTCCGGAACGCGTCCTCGACAGACGCTGTGAGAGCGACGATGCCCTACTTTGGTAGCCGATATTGAATGATCTGCATCGAAGCAAAAAATTCCAAGTCAAGGCAGTTGAGCACGAGCCTGATGTTACATCCTGTGCCCACCGCGAACACTTCTGGGTCCGTTGGCGACACATGCGGTTTCGCATTGTCTTGGCGCACGAAAATATACTGGTGCCGGTCCTTTCTTGGCCACTTCGCTTTGATGACTGGAAACACCTTTGTGATGAGGTAGTGCTTGGATACATTCTGATCGACCGAATCGATGTTGCGTGTACAAATTTCCCCTTGGCTATATTCTTACTTCACCGCTTAGCTGCATAATTCGCAGTGAAAGACCACATTCCAATCATTCCATCCCATCCCTGTTTACGATCCGGTTCGTACCTGGCGAGTAATACAAACAGTATTAGAGGTTAGTTATAGACCCAACTTATATATATATATGGAGGTTTACCGGGGGCGTGTTAGTCCAACTAGAAACACCGTCTTGGGAATAAAGCGCTTGCTCTTCAAGGCTTGTGGCAGGAGCTCTTCGTCTTCAAAGACGAGGTATGAACGCCTGTTGCGGTCGGCATAGACCATTTATTACCCACATACACTTCATTATGCAGAAACTCAAAGCGTAAAGTTATATCATCGATAAACGATATCGCATGGTCGACACGACTGAGCTTGTATTCACTTTTCAGCGCCGGCTTGATGAACGGCGGTCGGTGCCTGATCATCCCAACGCTCACAGCTTGTCGTTCAGGTGCTGTGACATACCCGAAGCGGCAGCAACGCGCCGCTCCACAGCTCTTTCCCCAACGGGAACAGCCGCCAACGTTGCACACACTCGTTCTCGATTCTTGAGTTTCCTACCGCAATTCCACTTTATCCGACTTCACCACTCGCCACCAGGGACACCTGCCTCCACTGCGGCAGTGTAGCGCTTCCAGATAGTGCTCACTGTGGTCAACATGAAAAATACGGTAGCATATGCACGACGGTGTAGTTCTCTATTGTTGCTTAACTTGAGAAGCTCATCGATGATGACTCAGCACTCCATATCCGACAGGTTGGTCTTCGTCATGTTTTGACAGCGCGAAACGAAGCAGTTCAGGCGTGGAGGGTGGTCTCATGATTTTTGCTGGTGACTAGGGTCGGTAAAATGGAAATGGCGAGGGCTACATGAGTCTGTTTGGTTTGAAATTGGTGGCATTAGAACAAAGCCACCAGGGTTATTTTTTAAACCACACCACAGCAGCAGACGACGCATGGAAGCGAC
This sequence comes from Phytophthora x cambivora, assembly GCA_033557925.1. Classification (NCBI taxonomy): domain Eukaryota; phylum Oomycota; class Peronosporomycetes; order Peronosporales; family Peronosporaceae; genus Phytophthora; species Phytophthora x cambivora. Next base: position 8,642,106 of record JAUCEB010000011.1, on the reverse strand, counting down.
GTTATTGGTATGAATGACTGTTTCCGGTGATCATTTCCGACCAAAGGAAGTACATCACTATGCTGAGGACGGCCGTTAACCAAACTCTAAGTAATCGCTAGATTGGCGCAATTCAAAAACATGTTATAGTGCAACCTTTGCCAGCATCTCTCTTTGATTGATAGGCCAAGTTTCAGCTATGAACCCAAGGTCACTAAGATGGGCGATAAACTGTTGTGCTTGATTGGCAGAATATATCAGCTTGTATTGAACGATCGTTCCGACGATACTGTCGTTGCCACAGTCCGAGCCACTTTTTCTCAAGTCGACTCAAGTTAAGATAGTTGCCGGCATTAATTCATCACTTGCCTTGTGATGCTTTTCACGGTTGAGAGAGCGTAGCGACTGTACCCATTCTTATAGTCTTCTTCTAGCTTCGTAGGCCGAGCGAGAACAATGTATGAACCAAACTAGTGGTGGTAATTGCACACGTGCAGCTCTGCTCGAAAATGACCTACGGTGGAATGTTGACGATCTTCACTTAACAAGTTGTCTCCCGCCAAGTCCACACACCGGTGCAACGTGTAGAAGTACCCCGCTGCTGCCACAGCTTCTGCAAATATTTTAATGCGAATTACTTTAGGCGTTGAGGTTCCGTTTCCATGCCATTGAACTCTGTACAGCCGTCCGGATTCTTAAGGTAGGCAACGCACTTGACCAATACCAGTACAGCATTTCTCAGCAGCCGGGATTATCGCTTGTTCAAGGCTGCATTCAAGACCAAGCAGCTTCGATGGGTCTACAACAAGCTGTTTGATCTGGCTTCTACCTCGCCAGATCCTTACGCCGTTGACCAGCTCAAAGCTATGCGATGGGGCGCCGACGTCATCATTTGCGTGTCCAACATGCAAATTTAGTGTTCATCACAAATTATAATCTGCAAACCCAATTATGCCTTATAATCTTAATGAGAGGTACCGGGTGTCAGAAGTGGTAGTACCGGCTGTACGTTTGTGAAGAGAGCAAATAGAGGGAGTGAAATGCGGGTCAGTTGTGCGACAAAAATGGTCAGAAAAAGTAGTTTTGTACCAAAAATATAACTGTACATTCACGCACGGTCAGTACCGCTTGGTTTAGTCGGCTGTGGTCGTCTGATTTTGTATGGAACACGTGGTACAACACTTATTGTAAGCACCTAGATAATCCGCATGGTCAAAATGTTGGCAAACGATTATGAAATATAATATGGGTTTCGCTACATGTATGTACTCACTACGTATACATGTACCCCTTATGTGACCACTGCGGACCCACAATTCACGTCTGGTAGTGAAATGATTAACCCTTTCACTGCCAGCCAAATCCATCAAGCTTACAGGTCCGCAGTGGTCCTCTAATAATAGAACGAGACACCCCTGATTGGCTTAAATTCCTTCGGTTAGAGTAGGTGTCTGAGTTCACCACGACTTCAGGACCGCGAAAGACCTCTAAATGCACATCCCCATCGCAGTACCGTAGAACCCGCAATAGCTTGAGCTCACCAAAGTTTGGTCTCGTATTGATAGCCACTCAAGTATCACGGGAAACTGTCATTTTGTATTCTTCCTGCAGCAAGAATGGGCATTGCCGACCTACTGAACGTTGACGACGACAGCGCTGACTAGGAGTTCGAGACGTCGCCACAGACGAGGAGAGCGACGACGCTGGGGTCTCTACGGCGAACGACGAGGGGAGTGTGGATGCGGAGGCAGAGGCAGAACCAGCGGCAGTCGTGCCTCTGGCAGCAAAGCGCAGAACCGGCAATGCCTACATCGACAGCATCATGCAAGACAGCCGCCTCCATATCGTCCGCGAGCGGGAAGTTCGTGCGGTCTACAAGAAACGTGGTGAGCTTGGTCTTTTCTCGCTCTTCTTCACGCGTGAGTTCCGTGACTCTCTGCGAACAGGGACTAACCAAATGCTAAAGGAGAAAGGGAAACCTGAGGCCACTGTGTACGAGTTGGATGTTTACATTGGTTTAGAGATAGCTATGAGCTTCAATCCCGTCACAGAAATAAAAGTTCATTATTTCCAGAAGATTTTATGGACCAATCCGATTTTTCGTCAACAACGGCACGAAATAGGTTTGACAGTATTCGAGCACGTTTTCAGATTCACGCCCCAGATAGCGTGCCAGTTGATAGGCGTGAATAAAGACTCTTTATGGCGCAGTCGTTGGCTAACGGCCCAGATTCAGGAGAAATTCGCGGCAGTTGCTGTTCCGGTCGGTGCCGTTAGTTTGGATGAGAATCCAGTGCGCACGAAGGCGCGGTCGGGCGCTAGGACTTTCATGCCGTCCAAGCCCAGCAAGTGTGGAGTGAGGTTTTATGCGGTAGTGGGGTGAGAGTGTTTGTACGCATACTCACAGAGGTCGACAGCATCGAGGACCCAAAAAAAACACAACTCGGTTAATTTTTGGTCATTTTTTTGTCAGATTTGGTCAGCATGTGCATCTCAGCGAGCTTTATTTACGCTGAAACCCACGAAGATTATGGGCTTCTTCACCACACAGAACAGAGAGAAAGATAAATAGACCTAGCCCCATGTCTAGTTTTGGCGAATCGTTCGTCTCCATTGTGACTGTATTTAGTAATACCCTTCCCAATATGATAGTGTTTAAATATCGATTTTAAAAATAAATCGCCGTCATGTATAACCTAAAACGGAGTTGATAGTTGTGCCGCCAGTCCAAGAAGCGACAGTGATTAGGAGCTCATCGCCTTCGCCCAGCTACACTTGGTCTAACACGAGCTTGACCGACACGGGCTTGAACGACGACGACTGGAAGATGCGCACGCTGTTCGAGGTCGTTGGCGCCATCATGTGGTGAGCAGCACTACCGCATCAGATGTCGGCTAGAATTCGCGCGCCAATAACGCGGGTGGGTGAGTGAGCACCTTTGAGCTGCTGCAGACAAAATCCCGGTGATCATTCGCTGCTGCATGTATCTTCCCCGTCGATCACCTCCTCCAACGTCAGCGGTGACGAAGTCTCCATCTCGACGTTCTCCTCGGCCAGATGTGATGGAGGCAACGAACCGAACGACACCAAGCGTCGGCGACTGTCCTTGGCCGATTAGCTGGCATGCGAGTCGCTCTCGAATGACCAGGTACTCACGCTCGAGACGAGGGTTCGCTGACATCGTCCTTGTCGTCTTCAACGGGGCGCCCCTCGTCCGGCTGTGCCACCCGCAGCTTCGGGTAGTCGCCGTCCTGCTGTGCGATCTCGACGTCGTCGTCGACCACGAGGTCCGAGAGGTAGTAGTCGCTCTCGCCGGCGCTGCTGCACTGGGCGTCGGCATCTTCGTCCTCGTCGTAGCCCTCCTCCTCGTAGCCGAGCTCGGCGGCCGACAGGAACGTGGTCTTGGCGCGTAACCACCATGAACTGGGTGAGGTTGTGCTTGCAGTTGAAGACTAGCGTGGTCTTGTCGGCTGTGCCCTACTCCAGGTCGTCCCACAGCTCAGTCAGCTGCCCGGCGCGCTGGCGCCGGCTCAGCACATTCTCCACGATGTGCGCGTGCAGCAGTTCTGTCTCGGTGGCCGCGGCCTTCAAGCGGCACGCCAGGCGTTCGCGGCGGCAGCCCAGCATTGCGCCCACCTGTTTGCTGGAGAAGGCCACGCACTTGAGCGCCATGAGCACCTGCTTGGATTTCTCCGCCTGGTCGTCTGAGACCGAGAGCTGCCGCAGCAGCGCCAAGGGCGACCAGGGCTCATGGGGTTGCGTGTACTTCTGTCAGGTCAGCGCTTGTGCAGAAATGGATCTGCTCGAGGCAATCGAAGATGTGCTGGCGTTGGAGCACGAAGCGGGGCTGCGTTGGCGACGGAGAGACGACGACGTCGGCGTGGTCGTCGTGGTCCTTCTGGCGGGAAAAAAGGTATCTGATTGGATAATCGCACTTTTACAACCCTCGGATTATTGGGCCTTATTTTGTAAATCATAGGCACGCGCCTTCTTAAACGGTGTGAAAATGGCTTGCGGTTTCTGAGTGTTCTACGTGTCGTACGACACTGGAAGAGTCTTACTATTTTAAAGGTTTTGATCCTGGATTTAAAAATATATAGTTTGACTGGGGTGTTTTCTGCGTCCTCGATGCTGTCAACCTCTGTCAATTCGGGATAGTAGATCTGGAAATCGAACTAGAACGATGCCGGCTGAGCGCTATGTCAACGTATTTCCTGCGCTGCGATCGGCACATTTCTGGACGCTGGAGCGTGCAGATATCCCTACATGTATCAGCCGAAAAAATGCGAGCGCATTGTGGGTGGCTATGTGTGGTCACCTAACGAAGATCCACGCGGCGCCAAACCGCCACCACCTCCTCGTTTGCAATAATTTCAACAGGAATCATAACCTCGCGAAGATCCTCCTGACTTTTTCGGATGGAGAAATGCGGATGTCATGCACTATACGTATACCTACCTTTCTAGGGCACGTGGAATTCTATTGAACTGGAGGCAGCTAAGGCACGAGTTGATAAGGCCGAGCAGGGTTCACTGCAGTCGATGTGCCGGTTGGATGGGAGAAACTTCAAGCTCAGCACAAACACGCGCAGAAACAAGCTACCTCCCCAACTGCAGACACCGTACATCGCACCGATGTCGATCTCGGATAATGCGGGCTACATCGTATTTCGTGACAAGTTGACTGTGATTTTCTATACTAACGATCTCGCGGTAAAGATGTCGGAGCGCGTGGTGCCGGGCACGTCACCAGGGCCTGCAGCCAATCTCTCGTGCGGTGGGCTGCTACACGACTCCCTGCGTGAAAAACGCAGCGCGCAGAGGTTGCAGATGGCCCAGGTGGCAGACGCTGATTAATCCGACCGCCAGATTGATGACAAACTGCCGGTGGGGCGATGCAGCCTACCCCATGAGACGAAGATGATTACTGCACCAAAATGATTGCATATTACATGTATTGTCGAAGTTACTAACACAGTCGCAACAAAACAAATATGATATGGAGATAAACATAGAACGCGATTGAGATTAACGATTACGCTACGCTAATCGTGGCCACAATGTTACGACGCGGCAAAAAGAGATCAAGACCACGTGCGCGCGAGAAGGAAGTAGACACCAAGTGTCAGCACTACTTGGACGTGGACGCCACATTGGCCAGGACGTCGATGCGAGTCGCAGCTCTCGGTAGTTTGCCCGACGACTCGTCAGGAGACTCCTCGTCCTCAGCGTCCGAACCTGCAGAGTCATCCACCTCTTCGACTTCAGCGTCGCTGCCGTCAGACTGGACGGGTGGCGCGCGGGGCAGCGACGGGTGACTCGAACCAGCCATCTTGGGTGATCCTCTAGCAGCCGAGACATCGCTCAGGTTACCGTCAGACAGAGCCCCGTCGCCTCCCTCTTCCTCTTCAGCAACAGGACGAGGCCCGTTGTATTCCGTGTAGTCCTGGACTCACTGGGCAATGACGTCACAAGGATCCAGGGAGGGGTCGACTTGGATAGCTGAAGCAACTTGCTGGAAGTTGAACCCCGTCGGGACAAACAACGGGGCCTTGGCGTTGCAGGGTGCTAAGAAGGTGTTGTTCGGGTGGACAGCCGGTACATCCACGCAGCAATTGCGCCAGGGCTCGTGTCCATCCACAGCTGACACTTCCGTGGCCCAGTCCGCCGATCCAGGAATCCACGGCAAAGGTTCCAGCGAATACATCAGGTTCGAAGGCTCAAACAAAACCTCAGGCGAACACGAAATCTCACCGTCAGCATCCGGCAGGCACCTGGTTCAAAGACGCTTGGGAATCAGGAGACGCAGGCGATCGGTGTGAGCATTCTGGTCACGAGCGTACTCAGTCCACGCTGCCAGGATGGCCTAATATAGTTCCGAAGTCTCTCCAAGGATAGCAGCGAGCTGCTGGAGCCAGTGCTCGACAGCTGCAGTAGCCACCCAGTGCCCGCGCTCGTATAGAGCGAATCCGAATTCATATTTTTCAGTAGAGCCAAACGCCTTGCCATGGAACTGCCTCTACAGCTTGACCACGATTGCGACGCCAGCGGCCCGGATAGAAATCGACTTGTCCGGCATGTACTCCGACGCGTCGAAGAGGCACGGGTCATCGGGCAGGCTAACGAGAAGACGCTGGTAGGGGTGACTTGGGTCAGTCCAATTGCCGAACGCCTTGATCCCGTCGACCGAGCACTGAATCATGACTGAGACGGGAATGGACTGCGGCACTCGGATCTCCATGACCAGAGTCCAGCACTAGCCGGGAACGGAGGGTCCAACACATGGCTCACCGAGTCGGAATGCTTCTTGGACGTCTTGGCCGACCAATGCTTACCACGGGAAGAAGCCGAGCCAACAGGACGCAGGACGCGAGAAGCTGGAGACGAACTAGTTCTTGGCAACCCTGGTAGGCTTGATTGCCTTAGGGGGCTTGGCAGCCTTGGAGGGCTTGGCGGGCTCGGTCCTAGCGGTCTTGGCAGGTTTAGCAGTACGAGCTTTCGGGCCGATAACATTGGTCTCGAAAGTCATCGATGGGGAGCCATACACGAAATCGTCGCCTGCATCTTGGCCAGCTGCAGATCACACGGTGGACGAAGACCCGCCTGGATTAGACCCGAGTACCACGTCGCTTGACGCGTTCACCCACTCTCACAGCCGATTTCGAGTGGAGTGAAGCCCCGGTCGACGCAGGACGGACAGGGCGACCATCGCGACGCGGTGGGATCACAACTGCTCCTTCGAATGGAGAACCCCGAACCGAGTTGGCTCGATGGCTGAGGGCTTGACGACGAAGGCGATGCTGCCGAGGCTTCCGAACGACGTGGAGACGAAGGAGGAGTGTGCTAGGCAGTAGACGATGGGATTGTGAGCACCGGCAGAGCACTTGGCGAAGGAGCAGCGGGAACCAACCGGTCACCAGCTAGCTCTCGGACCCCGACTGCATCCTCTAGCGTCGACTTGATGAAGGGATTGAGCCTGCCCCCGGTGATGTCACAGACGAACTAGGCTTCGTGCGGAGGTCCACTGACGGCTTGCCGAGTCGCGACTTGTGCTGAGAGCGCGATCGAGCTTACGAGCGGAGTGAGATGACGACCGCTTCTTCTTGGATCGTAAATCAGCCTTCGGCGACGAGGGCGATCTCTGCCGGCGCTTGGTCGGGGGCTCGATCAACGCCACATCAGAGTCCTCTGATGACTCGTCAAACGACGAGTCCGATCCACGACCGGCTGGGGCAGTAACCGCCGGGGAGAAAGCAGAGCGCTTGGACCCAGCCGATTTCTCGGTGGGGTAAAGCTGGATAGTCCGGATCTGCTGCAAGAGAGTCTGGAACCCCGCCGGAAGTGTGGTGTCGGTACGATGATCGACGAGACACCCGTTCTCGCGATCTTTCTGTCGAGACTCGAGGTATCGGTGGAAGGTTTAGAGGCACGACGTGGGCTTTGCAAGCCTATTCGTGGCCTTCATACGGTCGCTACAGTTTGTCGCACGGGCCTCCTTGATTTTCTCGCCGTACCCCTTGATCCGAGTTGATGATGTCAGCACTCTTCTGGAACGACATGTCGTGTAGGGAAACACGATTTTACGAGTCCTCGTCCCTCCTACTAAGTAAGGGGAACGAGCCCTACAAACAACACACGCTTTCCCGTTAAGGTCGGCGAATATCGTTGGGATAAAATCTGAAGACCAGATCCGATCCCTGTACACCGGGCTGGAATGTGCCTGAGTGCGCCGTTGGGTCAGGCAGGTATTCCCACAGATATAAATACGCCCTTAGCCACGAGCAAAAGTTAGGGTGCGTACACAGTTTGCGCTTAGCGTTTACCTCCCTGTAGTCCCTCAGAAAGGAAGGGTACCGGGCCAGTCAAGGCCTTTTACAGGGGGGGACCGAAGTAAAACCTCAGTCAGGGGTCAAATATACTGGGGGGCTGTGCCACTCTCCCAGAAATACACAATGAGGTCTCTAGTACATCTCAACACTCAGCCACTTCTCTACTCTTGGCCTTACCAGGATGAACTCTCAGTCAATGTACCTTAAGTTCACCGGTAGACATAACCCACGTCGACTGACTGTATCCCGATGCTACGGTTAAGCTAGCTAGACTTACCGGAGACGGATTTGACTCTCATGGCTTGAGGGGAGGAATTCTACTCTGCTTTAGTGATTAGAGGCTGTGAGGCCCCGACTATAACTAATCCCTAATGTATATACAAAGACCAAGTCTAAACCGAGCCTTCGGTCTAATCCTACAGCCGGGCGAGGCTTCGTCCTAAGTCCGGATTCCTACTAAAAGGCAAAGAGCGGGTACAGGTATGACCAACCGGAGGTCACGACGGGGTATGTATTAGAATCCGCCGTGACCCACAGTCACTAGCTAACCTGTTGCCACTAAAGTGTGGGAAATGTGTGTAGCCAATCAGAGGTTTCGGTCAACTTTCTCCACGGGGTTCAAGGCCGTTAGACCTCGGTGCGAGGCCGTCAATCAATTCAAAACTCGACATCACAGCAGCCGCCACCTCGACACGAGCCTACCAAAGCGGTGAGCGTCGTGGTGCATTCTGCGTTCTTCATCATGTACCACACCATCGCCCAAGCTCAAGGCACCTTTCGCGCAGTCAGCGCTGAGTCCTCATTGCTGTTACTCGTTGCTTACCGGATCCTTGCCACTAACCTCGTCTTCTGATTCCTTGTTCCGCAGTTCGACTCCAGCCGGCCTGGTGAGATTACTGTACCAGCGTCGTGGTCCCGCAGCTGCTCGATGATCCCTCGGCCGACGTCACCCTGCGGCTGACGCTGTCCCTGGATGGTGCTGAGTCGTCAGGCAGAGCTTCCCCGTCGGAGGACGCGCCCACCGAGGTGCAGGCGTCCAGTCGTTACGTCATCATCTGGCGCCGGGACTCCGTCTTCACCAACTCCCGTTCCTGCTTCGGCACACGGGGCGTCGGCCGAGCCCCAAGCTGCCGGCATTGTCGAAACTCCGGTCGAGTCCACGTCAGGGTGCTTGGTTCTTGGGGATACGTCTGGATCCGCTGGCCGGTCGTCACCAACTCCCGCTGTCTGCTGGCGGGGCGACGTCCGACCCTGCTACTCCGCAACCTCCGTCAAGTCCTCGTCCGCGTTGTTTGTCACCAGCGTCGCCACCTAGTATGGCAGGTGGGCTGTCGCGCTTTTTCCGGAGGAATGCCCGCTACGCTCCGCCTCCTCGCGAGCCGTCGTCTTCGGTCCGTACGTCTGCATCGATGCACGCTCTGGAAGGCCTCGTTCAAGATGCGTCTGACTCAGCGGTGCGTCGACTGAAGGCGTACACCGTGTGGTACTGCACAAACCTCACTTACCTCATGGTGGGCTTGGTTCGCTCCCCTCCGCTCCGGGTTGACTCCGACCTCAATCGATGACTCGACGGTGACCACGACCTGGATACTATTGTCCGTGCGGTGGCCCCTGGTGTGAACACTCCGCCTGTCAGCTGGGACACTGAAATGGAGATACAGCGTGGGGATGTCCGCTACCACCGCGACCAACTCCGCACGTGTGAGGCGTGACTCTACAAGGAGACGGATCTTCGTCGCCAGGCAGAGTCGTTGTGCACTCTCGTCTCCACCGAGCGCAATGCGGCTGTCGACGAGGTTCAGGCACTTCGCGAGGAGCGAGACGCCGTGTCTCGTCAAGTCGCTTTGGCTGTCGTGTCTGTGATGTCGAGTTTTGAACTAGACTGGCGGCTTCGCCCCGAGGTCTAACGACCTTGAGCCTCGCTGAGACATGTGACCGAGGCCTCTGATTGGCTACACACATTCCCCGCGTTATAGTGCCAGCAGACTAGTTAGTGACTGGGAGTTACGGCGGGTTCTAATACATACCCCGTCGTGACCTCCGGTCGGTCATACCTGTACCCACTCTTTACCTTTTAGTAGGAATCCGGAATTAGGACGAAGCCTCGTCTAGTCGTGGGATTCGGCCAAAGGCTCGGTTTAGACTTGGCCTTTGTATAGACATTAGAGATTAGTTATAGTCGGGGCCTCACAGCCTCTAATCACTAAATCAGAGTAGAATTTCCCCCTCAAGCCATGAGAGTCAAATCCGTCTCCGGTAAGTCTAGCTAGCTTAGCCGTAGCATCGGGATACACTCGGTCGACGTGGGTTATGTCTACCGGTGAACTTAAGGTGCATTGACTGAAAGTTCATCCTGGTAAGGCCAAGAGTAGAGAAGTGGCTGAGTGTTGAGATGTACTAGAGACCTCATTGTGTATTTGACACGAAGTGACCGAACCAAAACTGCCAAACACCTCACACACCCGGATCCAGGAACCAGCATCTGCAGCAATGAGGCCCTAAGTACAAGCGAGCTCCAAGAGTCAGGTGATCAAGGATGTCCGAAGAGTCAAGCAGAAGCATGACGCCCGAGAGTGGAAACGTTCAAGAAGGAGAAGTCCAAAAGAAGATGTCCAGAAGGAGAAGTCCAAAGGAAGATGTCCAAAAGGAGAAGTCCAAGAGAAGAGAAGTTCAAGAAGTCAAGCGGCGAGGTGACCTCCCCGCGGAAGGAGTCTCAGAACGACGTCACGAAGAAGGTGATGCTCCAAGATGAGTTACCATACGAAGTCCAAGTCAAGTCAGATCCCAAGATGAGTCAAGAACGAAGTGTGGTACTTATGTACCACGGTCACCCATTTAGTCACACCCACGTGCGAGGATGCGGACCCGACGTGTTGGACGATTGCGCGCCACCAAAGTTGAAGCTGGGACGTGCACCATACAAAGATCAAGATAAAAGAAAAGTGTGTGTCGAAGATCGACGCCTGAGACGCAAGAGACTTCCAACAGAGGTCTTATAGCCGAGATAAAAGAGAGAGAGAGAGAGAGAGAGAGACCAAGATAACCATTAATAACAGAATCCGTTTTGCCTCAAGACCCGCAAGTGCATCGTAATTCCGAGCACGGGAGCGAGGCGAATATCGCCTGGGACCAGAGGACAGCAGCCTACCGCGTTTTTTTAGGGACCGCACCCGGAGGTCTGACTGCCCGACCGTCAACTTCCAGACACACCGACCGTGCCAGGGGACGTGTGGGGATTCTCACCCAAAAAAAGGTCAAGTCACATTTAGGGCGGGGACCCGGGCTCGCACACCGGGAGTGATCCGTTGCTATTCCATATTATTAGTTGGGAAGTACACTCTTTCGCAGAGGAGCTTTATCCATTCCATATTAACTGCAGTCTAGGAGGTTTGTTAGTGATCGGCCCCTGGAATTATTGATAGATTACTGTGTGATAGGACTGTGTATTAGGTCTGTCTATTTTCCTCCAAACGGAGGTGGTGCGTGAGTCGAAGAGAAGAATATTGGTAAGGGTTCGTTTGGAGGTTGACCAGTGCTTCCAAACGGAGAACCCTATTTGACTGGAGTGTTGACCCACCGTCCGAGGGTCCAAATGAATAAGTGACGGGTAGTTGTTTGTATTTGTATTCTGTATATTTTGGGATTGGTTATCCCTACTCTGGGAGTGGATCCGGTTAGTAGATCACTACTTCTCACTAACTATACGAGCGTCGTTTGGAGACAAGTCCACGCTCAGTACTCTTATATTTTCTATACCCATATATTAACAACTCACTAGGTGGAATCCGGTCCGCTGATGTGACGGGGGTCACACGCACCGTAGCTTAGAGGAAGCGTAACACGCTAACCACAACAGACGCCTGGCGTCTCTGTTGCTCTTAGTACAAAAGGCCCTGCCTTATCGGTCTCCTACTAATACCAAGTATTCAGGAGACTTGTACAACTGAAGGTTAGAGTTAAACTGTCTTGTATTAATAACACTCTAAAGGTTCTATCTACTGCTTTCTATCTGCATACTGAATCCCTGTTTAAATGGCGATCTTCCTCAGCGGTTGGCTCCCGCGCGTCTTCGTCCTAAGTACGACCGAGCTAACTTAACTCAGTACATTGGGGAGGTCTACCGTGAACACTCTATATAAGGATCACTGGTACATCGTACCCATCCTAGTGGGTGATACCCAGTCAGTGTGGTCCACACTAGAGAACATCCCTTTTCCTTGAAAAGGTCGCTGGCCAATCCTGGCCCCATTACACCCTCCCTCACCCAAACGGGAAACACCTTTCCCAGCGGGAAATCCAGCGGAAACGCGAGCACCAGCTCATTCTGCAATCCACGCTCAACCGAGCACACGCGCGCGCCACTACGCCCACCGGGCATGGCGACCGAGACCCGGATCATCGTGCGGCCCGCCCAAGACTCCCTTCGGGCTGTAGGCCCTATCCAGACCCACGCCGACGCGCCCGCTCCAAGCGGCATGGAAGAGAAGCCTCCGGCGCCTGCTTCCAAGAAGCACTCGGGCGATCCGGAGGTGACGAAGGCCGCGTCGGCTTCCAAGAAGCCCGCGAATGACACGGAGAAGACGACGGAGACCCCGGCTTCAAAGAAGCACGCGAAGGCCGCGGTTGCAGCGAAGAAACCGTCCGCTTCTAAGAAGCCTGTGGCCGCGGCGACCAATTCGAAGGCAAAGGCGAAGAAGACGCCCGCCCCGCGGAAGTCCACGCGGAAGGCGAAGAAGGTGGCCGCTTCATCGAAGCCCGCAGTGAAGAAGCCCGCTGCCAAGCAGCTGTCCAAGAAGAAGGACACTCCGAAGGAGAGTCCGAAGACCCTGAAGCTGCCGCCCAAGCGCACGGATGTGCTGCTGCCCGGCCCTCACGAGGACGTGAGCAGTGACTCGTCCGACACGGACATACCGAACCCCGGATATGTCAGTGGTGCCACCTCGCCTGCTCCTGGAGCTCGGGCGTCTACGCAAGACCATGCGACTTCCTCGAAGGACGCGACCACTTCCCCTCCGGGGCGTAGTCCATCGCCACATCCCTCGTTGGAGGTGGATTACGAGGAGTCGGAGCCCGACATTGACCACGAGGACGGGGAGGTCCAAGACCCTTGGTCGTCACCGCAGCTCACGGATGAGCAACGTGTTCTCCACCCTGGGAGCCCCATGACTCCTAGGACTGCGGAAGCGGTGGCACGCGCCAAGGCCAAGGAGGCGTCAATGTCTCGCCGAGACGACCCGCCCGCTGCGGTGTTGGAGCCCCAGGTCATCACCAATGCCGGTGTCGACGAGGGGGTTCCTCCTGAGCTGCTTCAACCCGAGAATCGGCAACACCTGGCCGATCGTACGCGCCAGGAGGCCTCTCAGGCGGTGGGCACTAAGCGGGATCGCGAGGCCCACGCCCCTCGTACCCGAGACCAGTTACTCGCACTGCGATACTGGACTTGGAGCGAATACCGCGAACACCTGCGTCAGAGTCGCATGCCTGGCCCAGGCGCGCCGCAGTGCGACAAATGTCCGGTCGTTCTCCTGGCGGACACCGGTCTCGCTCGCCAAAGGAACGAGACTGAGTTTGAGGGGTGGTTAGACCACTTGGGTTATCCCAGGCCCGAGTTCTCGAGCTCCCCTTATCGGATCGATTGGCTGGCTCAGCGTCGTCTTCGATTTCGCATGGCGAAGATGATCGCTGACCGCACGTGGTCGAACCGATACTTCGATCGCCACAAGCCCATGCCGGGCGTCATCCTCGAGGAGGTGCTGCAGAAGATTCAGAAGTCTTGGCAGTCGCAGGCGATAGAGCCTAAGAGTGTTCTTGGCCCTGTCAGCGCCGACCAGGTCCGTGGTCACGCTCAAAAGCGGCCACGAGGTCGGCGCAGTCCTCCTCGAGGCGAGCCCCAGGCTCCCACGAGTTATGACTACTCGGGTAGCCACGCCACTTCACCAGGTACTGGTACTGACCGCTACGCCCGCGGCGCTTCAGTAGCTTCTCAACATGGTAGTAGAGAACGCCCTCATTACCAAGCAGAGGCGGCGGAGCCCGCGGCGGCTGTGGTCTCTGACCAAGACGCTCAGCGTCGCCCGACTGGCTCCCGTCCTGACCTGGAGGGTCTTCTCTCCGGCGTGGAGTCATGTCAGCGACTGCTGGATGGTCAGCGGACCGAGACGGTGGCGCTTCGCGCTCGCGTCCAAGATGCGGAGGCCCGCCTGGAGAAGCTCCGGGATGTCCGACAGGACTTGGACACCCTGCGGGATCGCGTCTGGGATCTGCCTCGGCAGCTTGGTGGTGAGGTTGACCACCTGCGTGGGCGAGTTTCGCAAGGCGAGGTGAACGACGGGCGGGTACATCTGGACCTCGAGAGGCACCTCGCCTGGATCCGAGATCTGTACGACCGTGTGCGTTTCTTGGAGGCACAGGAGGCTCGCCGCGTAGCGGCTCGAGCTCCTGATCCGACTCCGGCTCCTGCGCCTGCGCCTGCTCCTGCCCAGCTTCATTCGGAAGAGCTCGTCCGGATGATGGCGAGTGCCTTCCAGCAGTATTCTGCGACGCAGCCGGCTCCTCAGGCTCAACAGCCTCCGCCGGGCGATAGGGCTTGAGTAAGCCAACATAGAACGTTGGGTGCGTGGCCATGGACGATGGCAGATCCAACGTGTAGGCGTGGCCGTGGACCCCGATGACCGTGAACGGCCCCACGAAGCGAGGTCGCAGCTTGGTGCTGCCTACAGCGGAGACCGCCTGAGTAGGAAGGTTTTTGGCATTTAATAAGACTTGATCTCCCAACTTAAACACATGCGTGTTCTTACGCCCTAGGCGATCACTTTGTTCCTTCTGTGTGTCCTGAGCGGCCGCCATGGCGTCACGAACGCGCTGTCTGACAGCTTCACCAGTCTCGATAAACGAGAGCAGGTTCCGTTTGACGGACGTTCGTAGGCCTTTAAGGCCCCTTGGGTCTTCGGCATTAGCCTCTCCCCCACCCAAACTCGAGGCTGGGGGCAACGTCAGTGGCGTACGCGGGTGCCGCAGGCCGTTCACGTAGAACGGGGTGAAGCCCGTGGACGAATGCACGGCATTGTTGAGGGCGAACTCCACTTGTGGAAGAAGCACACTCCACTTTGTGGGCTCTGCGGCGCAGACACTGCGAAGAATGTCTTCCAGGACCCTGTTTACCCGCTCAGTCTGACCATCGGTCTGAGGGTGGTCCGCTGTGGACATGTCCAACCTCGTGCCTAGCAGGCGAAAGAGGTGTTGCCAAAAGTGAGACACGAACCGTGGGTCTCTGTCACTCACGAAAGCCTCGGGGAGGCCGTGAGTACGGAAGACATTGTCCACAAAGAGTTGAGCCGCCTGAGGCGCAGTCACACTCTTCCGCACAGCGGCCAGCCGCACCATCTTACTAAGGCGGCACACAAAAACCAATATGCCAGTGTGGCCACGCGCGTCGGCCGGAAGCTCGAAGATGAAGTCCATGCTCACAGAGCGCCAGCAATCCGCCGGCACCGGCAAGCTCATCAAAGGAGCGGACGCCGAGGGCGCAGGCTTGACACGCTGGCATGTTTCACATGTCTGTACGTACTTACGTACCCATTTGTACATGTGGGGCCACCAGAAGTTGCGGGCCACAGACGTGTACGTCTTCTCTCGCCCCAGATGACCGCTAAGCGGCGTGTCATGAGCCTCGTAGAGGACACGATGACGTAGATCCTCGTCGTTCGGAACGACAATGCGAGGCTCGTCGCCCCCTTCTACTTGGTAGTAGAGTAAGCCCTCTGCTACCGAGTAGCGGTGCAGACGTGAACGTTGTCGCGCCGTGAGCTCGACGGCCTTGTTTGGAGCACTCAGTGCCTCCACTAGACCTACTAGGTCGCCATCTTCGGCATACGCCTCGCGAATAAGCTCATAGAGCGGTGACTCAAGGTAGGCCAGATGTGCCAACTCGTAGTCTGGCCGCCGGGAGAGCGCGTCCGCTAGGACATTCTGCTTTCCCGGTTTGTATTCCACAAGTTGTATTCAGCAAAGAAGGAGAGCCACCGCGCCATGCGCTGAGAGAGGTGAGGCGACGAAGTCGCCGTCCTCAACGAGGCATGATCTGTGTAGATCACAAAGGGTTTTTGACCTAACAGGTGCACCCGAAACTTGACTAAGGCGTACTTCATTGCCAAGAGCTCTTTGTCGTGGACAGGGTAGTTCTTTTTCGCCGCCTTCAACTGGCGAGACTGGAAAGACACTACCCTCTCTCTGCCTTCGGCATCCACCTGCAGCAGGGCACAGCCGATGGCAAAGTCGGATGCATCGCATACCACACTGAAAGGACGATCCTCGTCGGGTAGTGCCAGGATCGGGGCACTCTGAAGGCTACTCTTGATGGCTTCAAAAGCCTGCTGAGCCTCAGAGGTCCATGACCACACGGCGTCCTTCTTGAGAAGATTCGTTAGTGGCCTTGCCATCTCGGCGTAATTGGCACTATACTTGTGCAAGTAGTTGGCCAGACCGAGCCATTTACGCAGGTCCTTCTGCGAGACGGGCACCGGCCACTGTGCAATAGCACACACCTTCTCCGGATCCGCACGGACACCGTCCTTCCCAAGGAAGCAGCCCAGAAAGGGAATCTCTTCGGCTCCGAAGATACATTTGTTGATGTTTGCATAGAGGCGATTCTCGCGCATACACAAGAGAACCTCACGGAGGTGACCAAGATGGGCTTCGACGGCCGTCTTCCCTTCAGACGCACGACTGTGCACGAAGATGTCGTCGAAGTACGTCTGTACGAACTGCCGCATCGGCCTGAAGAGCTGCGTTACGAGCCTGTTGAACGTGGTGGGTGCATTGGACAGCCCCTGGGGCATGACCAACCACTCCCACAACATCCCGCTGGGAGTGCTCACAGCAGTAAGCGGAATGTCCGACTCACGCATCAGCAGCTGATAGTAGCCGTCGACGATGTCGAGTGCACTAAAGATCGTGCAACCAGCCATGTTGTTCTGCAACACATCCTTCCTAGGAATAGGCGTTGACGCCGGAATGGTTGCCGCGTTCAACTTGTTGAAGGCGTGCACCATGCGCCCCTTCCCATTGGGCTTGCGCACACAGAACGTCGGTGACGAATGTGGCGACTTAGACTCGCGCACCATGCCCGCGGCGTGCTTTGCCGCAAAGAAGGCGTCGATGACGTCGACCTGTTCCTTCGGAAGCGGCCACTGCCGCGTGGTACAGTACTTAGTACCTGGCACGAGATCAATCTCATGCCTCACACCCCTGTCCGGAGGAAGGACCGAAGGGGGATCGTCGCTCACGACATCCGAGAACTCCTTCAGAAGGCCGTAATATGGATCCGAGGGGTCCTTCAAAATGGCAGCGCCATACCGCGTCTGTCTCTTAGAGGTTCGCTCGTCTTCCAACACCTCGGGGTCCATGACCGACGAGGAGTTGAGCTCCAATGAGCTACCTTCTGGGCGAAGCAGAACCACTTCTGCCAATTCTCCCGCCTTGAGAGAATCCATGAACTCCACATACGAAAGCTCCTCGAGCTCAAGTAGCTCTGCTACTGTGGGTAATGGAGTCAACACCTCCCCCACCTTGGGTTCGCCCGTGAAGACGTCGACTACCTGAGGGACCTTGCCCTCAGCCGCGGAATCCGCATCGCGGCTAGAAGCCTCTGCCTTGGGCGTGCTCGTGACCTTGTCACTCTTGTTGTCCTTGAAAGTGGGAGCCCCTACTCGACCACTCGTGGTTGCGCGAGCACCAGCTCTAGCGCCTTCTGTTGCGCGAGCTGAACCAGCTACAACGCCTTGCGTAGTGGGAGTTCCGACTCGACCACTCTTGTTTGCGCGAGCAACAACTCCAGCGCCTTGCTCGACGTGGGCTGAACCAGCCACCACGCCTTGCGTAGGGGGAGCTCGGACGCTACCACCCCTTCCTGCGCGAGCTGCTGCAGCGTCCGCGCCTTGAGTCTTCACTGCCCCTTGAGCAAGTGCAACTCGGTTGCCAACTGCAGAACCCTGTCCTCTACCCGGAGAGGTACTAGGATCCTGCGGATCTTCTCCACCACCTACCTCGAGCTCCCGCGCTCGTGGAGGCAATGCCGTGGGCAATTCCAACACTTCCGAAGTGCCGGCAAACTGCCGTTCGCCGCGTGGCACACGGTGCTCATGCACAAACCCGGCTCGGGAAGAGGAGGGGACATGACCCGCCAGGGCTCTGTCCGCGAGGGGGTTGTGGCTGGCACCAATGGTGCGACTACGCCAGTCTATCCACGGCTCATGCATAGCAAGCCAAGGCGTGCCGAGGATAAGATCGTACCGATCATCCATGTCCAAGACAATGAACGGTTCGACCGAATTGAAGTCATCAAACTTCACGCTTAAGGGAATGGTAACCTTGCGTGTAGACACGATGGAGCCAGTCGCTAAGCGAACAGATACATTGGTATTACTCTTAGAAGCTTCTAAAGCACTAGCATACAATGCACTGTTCCTAGCCACACTGGCTTTCGTCGCAAAGTTAAACGACGCTCCTGAATCGATCAGGACCGTCATCGGTTCCGGATACCCTTTCACGCTGGCAGTGACGACCACGAGGTTAGACCGCGCGGCGGCCACGGAGAGACACAGAAGTGTCGTCCCAGGGACTTGCTCCTTTGGAGAGGCTGGTGAGGAACTCACCTTCCTCGAAGAGGAGCGAAGTCTCCCAGCAGGGCGTCCCGCCCCTACTGGGAGTCGCCGTTTTCCGACTCTGTCGCCTCGAGGCTGTTGAGAGCCGGACGTGCCGCGTACTTCTTGTCGCGTGGCGCCTTCCATGGGTTGGTGGGGCAGTTCCGACGGAAGTGACCAGGTTGGTTACAACCGAAACAGCGCCCACTCGCCCGTTGCGTCTTCTGGGAGCGTGCCGACTCGGCAAGGGAGATCTCCATCGGAGTGGGACCCTCACTGGCCTCGACATGAGACGTGTGCCCTTGCGCTGAGCGCACGCAGTGGTCTTCCAACATAGCAATGTGGACCGCCTCATTGAAGGTCTTCGGCTGACGCCGGAAGAGCTCCGTCCGAACCGGACCCGTGCGGACACCGTCCATGAAGACCGTCACCTTGACGTCCTCAGAGAGGGGTGCGCCGGCCATAGCGGCTTCGAGGTTGTGGAGCTCCATGACGTAGTCTTGAAGCGACCGCTTGCCTTGCTTGCACCGCAAGAAACTTGAGCGGTGGCGGTAGGCCACATTGGCAAGGAGGAAGGTGGAGCGTAGCTCCTGTTCCATGAACGACCACGAGGTGAAGTACCCCGGCGTTGCCGTTTCACGGGCCATAGCCCATGCGCGTGCGCGTCCTCCAAGGTTGGATAGCGCGAACGCCACTTGAGCCCGCGCGTCATAGATCTGACCAGCGCTCAGCGCGATTTCGATCTCGCGAACCCAGAAGACAAGACTGTCTGAGTCTTTGCCGTCGAACGTCGGAACCGACATCTTGACGGGCTTCGCCGTGGTTGGACGCGTAGCGAATGAGGCCGTATTCGTAGCGGACGCTTGTGCCGCACTCTGTGCCTCAGCTCGCATCGTCGCACGAGCGGCTTCCTGCGCAGCAGCGCTCACGTGAGCAATCAGCGACGACTCGTACTTGTCGAAGCGTTCCACGCGCGCCCTTTGCTGCTCAGCAGGAAGATTGGGGAATCCAGCGAAGGCTGCCTCGCCCAGGAGGCTGACCATCTTCTCCAGCGTAGCCCAGTGGGCATCGGAGAGGTGAGGAAAGTCCTGCCGCGCCGGCAGCCGACTCCCTGAGTCTTCCATACTCAAAGAGACCCTGATTGTAGAGATCCGCGTCGGTCGCGGGATTGACTACAAGTGCTACCAGGTGTGACGGGGGTCACACGCACCGTAGCTTAGAGGAAGCGTAACACGCTAACCACAACAGACGCCTGGCGTCTCTGTTGCTCTTAGTACAAAAGGCCCTGCCTTATCGGTCTCCTACTAATACCAAGTATTCAGGAGACTTGTACAACTGAAGGTTAGAGTTAAACTGTCTTGTATTAATAACACTCTAAAGGTTCTATCTACTGCTTTCTATCTGCATACTGAATCCCTGTTTAAATGGCGATCTTCCTCAGCGGTTGGCTCCCGCGCGTCTTCGTCCTAAGTACGACCGAGCTAACTTAACTCAGTACATGGGGGTCTACCGTGAACACTCTATATAAGGATCACTACCGTGAACACTCTATATAAGGATCACTGGTACATCGTACCCATCCTAGTGGGTGATACCCAGTCAGTGTGGTCCACACTAGAGAACATCCCTTTTCCTTGAAAAGGTCGCTGGCCAATCCTGGCCCCATTACAGCTGAAGATAAACGGCCCGAGAAGGGGATTACGCAAGGTACACACGCCAACTCCAAACGAGGTTTCTCGTTTGGAGGTATACCCGCCTGTTCTCCTCCTGGAAGTTCTCCTTTTGGAGGGAGAAACAGGTCCCATCGAGGGTAGCACGAGCACTATACACCTGGGCGGCAAAAAGTTGTCACCGACTTCGCCACAGCTGGTGCGCGTGCCCGGATTTGGTTGTCTAGTGATTCCACCGAGTTGTTATATTGGTTTGATTTTTAGGGTGCTGATTGTTGACTTACTTCCTAACTGTGGTTATGGTTCGGAGAAGTAGCATGCAAGAAGGTGAGCGCGAAGAGGCGGGACGCGGTTCGGCGTCGCGGGCTTCGCGCCGAGTACAAGGGCTGCCGCCTGAAGAGACCAAGAGCTTGGACGAAGTCAAGCGCGAGGCTCGGAAGGCCAACGCTGCGAAGCGTAAGGCAGCCGAAGAGAAGAAGAAGCTGGCCGCGGCTGAGGAACAGACGTCGTCCGGACTGGACGTCCAAGATGCGCATCAAGTACTTTTGGACGACGGTCCAGACGAAGATCCGCCGGACGACGTGGTCAGCGTAATCGCGGGTGAAGAAGAGCTCAAGATGCCGGCTTTGGGAATGCCTGAAGACGAAGTCGAGATTTTGGAAGACCCTGCTCGGAGATTGGAAAGCTCTCCAAACGAAATGTCCCTGGTTGTGGATGGAGTTTCGGATTCTCCACAACCAGATGAGGAAGTTGAAGTACTTCCGGAAAGCGACGCGGAACTCCTGGACAAGGCGTCGCTGGTCAAGACTGAGAAGCCTTTGGTGACCGTCCAGGAGGACAAGGAACTTCCAGGGGTCGATCCGGCAGTTCCCGTTTTGGAGACTCCCGGTCCCCGACCGGTTGAGACTCCTCGACGAGACCTCGGAGTGAGTGTCGCGGAAATCCAAGCGCGCGATTACGTCGCAGAACAAGTTCGACGTTGGGAGCGCGCTCCGTCTGGAAGAATCTCGCCACCTCCTGTGGAGTATACGTGGCCCGCTGTGACTTTGGATACTGCGGGTTGGCAGACAGCTATACTCGCGACGTCTGGATACCTCCGGGAGTGGACGTTGTCGGCGACTTCAGAAGACGCCTGGGGGGTGGAACTCCGCCCGGAAAGACGGATGCCAGCGATGGCCCAAGATTTGACCGCGGCGACTATCCCACCCGGACTGTCATCTCCACGGGAAAGTGTGGCTGCACTCCAGACTCTACTCTGTGAAGCTGGGTTTGAGTTCACAAATCTCGTCCCAGAGTGGTTCAAGACGCGTGCGTCCAAGATCCATCGGAGCAAGGTCTACAAGGTGGTAGCAGATTTGCTACAACTTTTAGGTGTGGAAATGCTTGAGTGGCAACAAGTGGCGGCTAGGGCTTCCGGGAGATCTGTGCTTACAGAAGGAGTCAAGTCGAAACGTCCCCCCAGATTGGATTATCACGCTGAGGATCCCGAAGGAGACCTTTTCATGAATGACTACGAGTCGGACTTGTTAGGTCGCGAGTTTGTGATGCGATTCCGGACGTTGGGGATCCGAACGACCAGAAGTCCAAGAGGATCATCCCAGAGTGAACCTGATGCCAAGCGTCCACAAACCCATCCGCCTCAACCTCCATCTCTGAGTTCACTGCCGCTGTATGCCTCGTCAGGGACGGGACCAAGTACGGTACCCCCCAGCGAAGTTAACTCTGTGGCTCAGATGAGTGTCTCCCGGAAGACGGAGTCGAACTCTGTTCCGAGTCAGTCAGATGTCTCGGGACAGTCAAGTATTTCCCAAGGCAGTTTCGCAACTGGAAGTTTGTCGTCAAGGGATGAATCTTCTGGCTCCTCGATGTGGTCGTATGAAGGAGGACACATGCCCTACGTTGGTTACCACCCCATGGTGATGGCGGCTCACGGAGCTAGTAGTTTTACGCCAAGCGGTCCGGAGATGGGCATGTACGTCCAGCAGACGATCATCCCGCCCGTCCAGAAGTCGAAGCCTGATGTGGGCGACGTGGATATGTCGGAGTCCGAAAGAGATGTCAAGACGATAAAGGCGTCCCAGCGACGAACGCGTCGCAAGGACCGTAGACCCGATACATCCTCCGATGAAGAATCTTCCGACAGCAGTTACTACTCTAAACGTCGGGAGAGAGGAAGACGTCATTCGTCCAAGAGAGCACCCGGACGTCGCAGATCGAATTCACGGCACTCGGAAAGGTCCAGTCGTTCAGGGTATTCTGTCAAGTCCACGGGGTCGACTGTAGCAGCCATGGAGTTCATGCGAAAGATGCAAGAATCGATGATGGAAATGAAAGGCTCGATGGCTAGTATGGAGGAGAAGGTTATCCAAGTCCAGAAGCAGAATGTGCGAGTTGAAAAGGAGAATGCACCACCTCTGATTCCGTCAAATGCGCCAAGCTTCACCCCGATGTCTCCAGAAGTTGTGGAGGCACTACGAGCAGAAGCAGCTTTGAGCGAACGTCAGCGGATGGAAGCGACTCTGGGAGATTTCCAAGCACAGCTAGAGTCTGAGAAGAATCGACAAGCTCTGGAAGTCGCAGAGGAGAAAGCCCGTTTGGAGTCCGAAGGGCGACGACAAGCGCTGGAGCTGGAAGCAACTCGACAAGAGTTGTTGGCTCTCCGGGAGGCACGCGAGAGGGACCGAGAAGTCGCTATCAACGTCCAGAAGTATTACGCAAGTCAACTTCGGGAGAAACGTGCAGCGACCACCCAATCCAACTCTCGTTTCGAAGTCCCAACACCATCCCAAGTGCCAGCGCAGGCCGCTCAGGCGACCGCGGATGGCCATTTCGCGGCGCAACTCCAAGCGACTCTGCGAAATCTCCAACAAGCCAAGGTCAAGAACGACGCTGCGAGCAAAAGCAGAAACATGACTCAAGTGAAGACTGAGCAGAGCTCTGAGAAGCGAGGTCCTCCTGGACGTACTCCGCCTGGAGGTTCGGACCCGCCCAAGAAAGACGTTGGGAAGTCGGGGTCGTCAAGAAGGAGTTCCACAAGGAGAGTGTCCAAACGAGGAAATGATCCTCACGATTCCGACCCAGATTCCGACTCGGACAAGAAGGACGACGAGAGTTCTGACGACTCGGACAGCAGTTTCTTCGAGGAGTCGATTCCGAACGCAATGACTTCGAAAACGTCTCAAGCTGGGACTACGGTGTTTACGTACAAGCCTTACGTGAACGCGTCGGCTCTGGAAGATTTCAACGAGAAGGCATCTCTGTCGACCCGCATTCGCTGGTTAGAGAAATTCCAAAGCATGGCAGTTCAGGGAGGATGGTCCGACAAGATGCGAATTTACGAGATGAAGCTGAAGCTGCCGTCGTCCGCTCGAGACTGGCGTTACAACTTGGATGAGAGCGTACGGCAGAGTTGGAAGCGATTCCTGAAAGCATTCAAGGAAAAATACTGCAAAGCAAAAGCTTCGGACTCCGAGAGATATTACAGTATGACTCAAAAGAAGACGGAAGCTCCGCTGGAATTTTTCTATCGTCTGAATCGGGTTGCCGACAAGGCTGGGATCAAGTTCCGGAAGTCGTCCAAGGAGAGGGAGCGTCATTTCAAGGTATTCATGAAGAAACTCCTGGACTCCTCGCTCCACCCTACAAGGTCAACGCTTACACAGTTTGGAAGATTTGGAGTTCGTGCTCAAGCAGTATGAAGAAATGCATCAAGATGACGATTACGAGACCCCTCCTCCCAGACGCGAATATCGTCCGGAATATATGTCTGCTGGGAAGTTTCGGCCAAAACGTCCTGCCAAAGCTTATGTTGCGCAGAGCAAGGTCGAGTCAAGCTCGGAAGATGAGAAGCAAGTGCATTTCCAAGAAGCGGCCGAGGAGATCCCAGATCAGGAAGCAGAGACGGTTTCGTCCGAAAGTCAACTTCCGGAAGAGTGGTCACAAGTGTACCGGGCGATGGAAAACGCCGGTTGGAAGCCTCCTTCGAGAGAGTTCCGACCTAGCGATTCGTCGCCCCGATTTGGCAAGCCGCCAGACACATCCAGATTCTGTGAAACATGCAAGCGTTTTGGACATACCGAGGATCGCTGTTGGTCCGGACTCCAGTGTGACCGATGTCACCAACACGGACATCCAACCCAATTCTGCAAGACATCCCCGTGCAAGTTCTGTGCAGGTTTTCATGGTGAAGTATGCGACAGTTTCAAGATCTTCCAAAAGCTGAGGTCTTTGGCCTCCCAGGGGACGTTCGAGATGCCGAAGTCACTCTGGAAGCAGGCTCTAGGAGGAGAAGAAAATTCTGGGGAAGAGCAGTTAAACCTGTAAGCCCGCTGGATGGGGATCCAGAACGCGCCGGGTCGAAGAAGCCCCCAGAATTGTGTGCCTTAGTGTATATGGGACCCGAGTTGAAGAGTCGAACACAAGGTAAACACGAATGTATGACTGTATTTCAAGATGATGATTCTCGTTCGGACGATTCTCGTTTGGACATCCCGGAGTTGGACCCGCCGATCGAGTTCCGTTTGGAGTCCGGAGAAAGATTTGGATGGTGGAAGGACCACGAGTCGGATGATGATCGGAAAGTGGTAACAGTGCATGGCGCGGTGAATAATCATCGTATCCCGATAATGTTGGACACCGGAGCGTCGGTGAGCATGGTGAGTGCGGACTTAGCGCGTAAGCTCAAACTCAAATTAAGTGTTCACAGTCCTCTGCGAGTGTCCGGTCTGGGAGGAGTGCCTACCATAATCCGATCCAAGGCTCAAGTCAAAATCACCATCGGTCCAAGAGTGGTTTACATCCTGGACTTGTGGGTTGCGAACATTGGTGAAGGAATTGACACCCTCCTGGGTATGGATTTCATGTACTCTGCTGGTGTCCGAATCTGCGTTCGAGAAGGACTTGTGAAACTTCCGGACGAAGAAACTATCCTGCTAAATCGCGGAGGAGTAATCCGGAAAGCCCAAGGCCTGAATCTCGCGGTGACGCCTGATTCTACTACGTGGTTGCCCCCAGGACGAAGTGTTGTAACGCAAATCCGCTATGCTCAAATGGATCCACACCAGGACGTGGTCTGGGCCGGTCGAGGTGACCGTTGGTGACTAAGCTGATCTTCGCTTCGAAATCGTATCCAGTCGCTGTGAAAGTGGTGAACATTTCGGACAAGAACCTGACCATCAGTTTCCAAACGCCCATTGCAAGGATTGTGGAACGGGATTCCTTCCCGATGGCTGGTCGTTTCGTACGTCCAGGAAGCCGAAAATATCTGGAGTGGCAACATCTTATCTACGAGTCTACCTTCTCCGATCGGCTGGAACGTAAGATTGACGAAGTAACCCAGATGTACGAAGACCAGGATCCTCCATGTGTCCAGAAGGAGGAGTATGGATGGCCGACTCGAGTGTTGAAACGCCACACTCCGGGATCAGCTGCGGTACGAATTGTCCAAAAGACCGAGCAAGATGACACGTCCTCTGGGACGTCCAAGCGAGAAGAGTTAAGCCCTGACCTAGAGGTGAATTCGAAGTGTGGATTGGACACTCAGCCCGTCGGTCCGGAAGGAGATGATGAAGACGAAGGTGATTTTGTTGATGCTCTGGAAGAAGTCACGTCTCCAAGCGAAGATGACGACGGAGATGAATTCTTTGATGCGATCAGTCTGGACGACGATTATGTGTGTGTCTCTCCAAACGAGGTTCTCGAAGAGGAGGACTATGATGTGCCGGTCCAAGACTGGCCTTGCACACCGTTGCGGAAGTTGGAGTTGGAGTACGAGCGCTGCATGAGAATGAATGCGGAGGATTTGGACTCTGAGCCGACCATCTACATCCACGAAGGGAGTGAGTTGCTGTCCCAACTCCGGGATCAGTTGGTACTCCTCCCAGAGTTGAAAGATCTGAGTCCCAGCTGTGACATCGAAACCGCGGACGTCGGAGAACCTGGCATTACGACTCCAGACGAGGAACACAAGATGAGAAACATTTTGAAGTATCATCGCAGTATTTTCCTGGGGGATGGCAATGCTGCCCCTGCCCCGGCTCGAGGAGTCGTATGCGATTTGGATGTTGGAGATGCCAAGCCAGTGGCTCAGCGGTCACGATCAGTGGCGCCTCACCTCTCGATGAAAGTGTACGAGTTGATCAAGAAACTTTTGGAGAAAGGACTTGTGGAGCATTCCGAATCGCCATGGGCTTCGCCCATCGTCATCGTTCTGAAGAAGAACGGGGTTGACATCCGGATGTGTATCGACTACCGGGTGGTGAACATGTTCATTAAACTTTCGAACTACCCGCTGCCTCTGATCGACGATCTACTGATTGGCTTCGAGAGTGCTATGTGGTTCATGAGTCTGGACATGGCCAGTGGCTTCTGGGCGATTCGTATGACGGAACGCGCGAAGCTGATCTCCGCTTTCGTTTGTCCGTTTGGACACTTCCAATGGGTGCGTATGCCGTTTGGACTTAAGAATGCCCCCCTGATATACCAAGCAGTAATCAACAACTGCCTGTGGGGTTTCGTCCGTTTGCCACCCGAGGAGGAGGCCGAAGTCAACCAAGATGTGCTAGACTTCCTACAGCTGGAGTGTCCAAGAGGAGATGTCCCAGAGGAGAAAGTCCCAGCTCTGACGGATGCTATGACAGTATTCCAGAGGAACATTCCGACGCCCTCGCACATGGGACCTGTCCTCGGACGCAGTTCCTATATCGACGACATTGCGCATGGAGCAGTTTCGTGGGATCAACTCTGTGAGGACCTGAACAAACTGCTCTTCCGGCTGAGGTATTGGAACATCTCTGTGAGTCTGCCGAAAAGTGAGTTTGGAAAACGGTCGATCCCCTATCTTTCCCACGAGATCAGTGCAGAAGGCATCCGAGCGACGCCAAAGATTGCAAAAGGAGTCCAGGATTTGCCGTTTCCGAGCACTCTGAAAGGAGTTCAGTCATTTCTCGGAAGTCTCAACTACTATCACAAGTTTATTGAGGACTTCCCGGTAGTGGCTGCTGTCATGTACGAATTGACGGACGAGCAAATACGCTCCAAACGAGATTTGTCCCGGGCCAAGGAGTCGTTCGAGATTCTCAAACGAAGGATTGTGTCGACTCCGTTGCTCCGACATCCGGACCGGACGAAGCCTTTTGTCATAATTCCTCACGCTAATCGGTGGGCCGCATGCGCTGTGCTCGGGCAGGAGTACGATGGAGTCATTCACCCGGTACGCTTTACCGGACGTGTTCTGAACGACGCCGAACTCCGGTATCACATCGCGGAAAAGGAGGTCATAGCAGTGTTGCGTGTCCTTCAAGTCTTCCGGACGCTGATCGAGGGATGTCCTCTGGAAGTATATACCCGATACTCCGTTCTGAAGTGGGTCATTCAATCCAAGACGGCGGATGGGAGGTGTGTTCCATGGGGAGTGACTTTGTCACATTGGAACTTGGAAATCCGGAAGGTGAAGAAGGACGAAGATGGCCTAGCAGCGATCATGGGTGCAGGGATTACTCCCAGAGAACATCTGGATGAAGTCGCAGAGTCACTCGTCCCAGCGAAGGGTCTCGTTAAGGCACCCCCGGTCATCAGTGTGGAGATGTTAGAAGACGACTTTGAAGGTGTGGTGTTAAGTTTCGATGGAGCTGCGAAGACTTCGACTCGGAAAGGAAGTTGTGGTTGCGTCTTGTGGAAGTTGCCGGGTTGGTCTGTCATGGAAGCCCAAGGTTTCATCCTGGAAGATGTCACTGTGAACGACGCCGAATACAACGGACTCCTGAAGGGTTTACAAATGGCCCGTGAGAGAGACATCACAGAGTTGGTCGTCGTCGGTGACTCCCGGATTGTCATCCAGCAGGTCCAAGGTCTCATCAACTGCCATCAACCGAATCTGCAACGGAGGTTGGCCGAGTGCGAAGCCATGAAGGAACACTTCACTTCTCTCAGATTGGTTCATGTCAAGCGAGATTTCAACCAGGCCGCTGACTATATCACTTCGAAGACTCTCGTGCTCGACGACTCCTGGAATGTCCAGGAGGAGGATGAACGACGTCATCTGGAACAGGTGTCCAAGATCCCCGAGCGATTGATGAAGTCACAAGCGAATCCCGGAGTGGATATCCGTGTCCCGGAAAATCTGGCTGATGTGAGTTTCCAAAAGGAGAATGTGGATGTTGGTTCCGAATCGGCCCCGCTTCCAAACGCAGCTCGAGTCATGGCAGCCGTGACCCGGAGTAGCGCGCAGGAGGAAGCGGAGGATTCTTCCCGACCTCCTCTGGGACCGTTGGAATACCAAGCCGAACGATGGCGTCGCATCAAGGTCCATCAGCGAAGTGAAGAGTATCTCGCAGAGTTGGTGCGCTTTCTGAAAGGAGATTTTGAGTCGTTCTCGCCGAGACGTCTCCGGAAGATTAGCAAGGTTGCCGATTTGTTTGCATTAGACTCTCGCGGTATTTTATACCGATTGGCACGGTCCACCCGAGATCGGCCACGAGACTTCGCAGATGAGCCCCGACTAGTCATACCGAAGGCTCTCCAAACGGACATTTTGCACTACGCCCACGAAGACTACCAAGGCGGACATCAAGGCAAGACTCGAACCCATGAACGACTTCGTTCGGAGTTCTACTGGCCTGTAATGTACGCGGATGTGGATCGTTTCGTGGAAGAGTGTGTGGATTGTGCGAGCGGAAAAGGTCGACCTCCGAACCCCGGTCCATCCCCTGGAAACATCACTCCTCGACGACCATTCGAAGCGGTGTCGATGGACTTTGTGACACACATGCCCAAGTCAGCTCGAGGAAACACGTTCTTATTGCTGTTCCAGGACATTTTCTCGGGGTATGTCATGTGTAAGCCCATGAGCTCCACAACGGCTCAGGACGTCGCAGAGGCGTACGAGGAACGCGTCTTCCGGAGTTTTGGAGCCAGCTCCCTGATCCGTCATGACCAAGATCCTCGATTCATGAGTGAAGTTTTCACCAGATTCCGAGAGCTTTTGGGGAGTCGACAGCGAGCAACTCTTGCATATCGACCCCAAGCGAACGGTCAGCAGGAGAGGTCCGTCCAAACGGTGATTCGGAGTGTCCGAGCGTATATCGCGGAGGCGGACCAAAGCGACTGGGACGACCACGCTGAGAGGCTGATGTTCGCCCTGAACACGTCTTTTGATGCAACTCGTTTGGAGACTCCCTTCTACCTAGTTCACGGATGGGACGCCCAAGGGACGGTATCCGCGATGTTGGGACCCCGACCTTCGAGCGTCCAGGAGAAGACTGCATACGAGTGGCGCCGCAAGTTCCAACGAGATTACAGCTACGCCCTCGCATGTGCGGAGGACCTCCAAGTCCAAGCGAAGAAAATGCGCTCCGACGTCCAAACGCAGAAGTGGAAGGAACTCACAGAGAGGTTGAAGACTGGCTTCGAGAAGGGTGACGCAGTGTGGCTATACATTCCAAAAGTCCAAACGGGCTTGAGTCGGAAGCTCGCCCACATGTGGCACGGCCCCTTCCGGATTGACGAAGTGCATGACGACTTCCGGGTGCGGCTCAAGGTTGAGGGCACGGGTTACCGTGTCAACCCTTGGGTACACATTAGTCGCCTGAAGCCGCGCGCACTCCACCCGAAGCGACCAGTTGAAGAGGTCGAGGTCGGAGAGGACGACGATTTTGACACGGCACTCCTCCCGGAAGACAGTTGGGAACCCGACTCCGGGAGAGACGAGTACGAAGTGGAAAAAATTCTCGACCTGAGGTGGTCCAAACGAACGCGGACGTCCAAACGCACTAAGGAGTATTTGATCAAGTGGAAGAATTACGACGATCCGGAGTGGCTACCTGTTTCTCAGCTCAGTTGTGGTACACTGCTCTATGAGTTCAATCAGAGCGCCAAGGCCAGAGCCCGTTTTCAGTCTATGCAGGCAGGGGACGATCATCCCCGCGTGTAGCGGAGCCCACCAGGTTGAACCCGCTGGACTTGGATCAAGGATGTGTGAATGAGTGGCAAATGTATTGAAAGAGAAGAAGAAGAGTGTGTGAACTAAAACTGATTTTGGAAAGAACGAGAACGCTACGATGAGACGGAGATGATTGATATTCCAAACGATTAAAATGATTACGACTACGCGAGGCAGTGTGCTCCGGAAGATGAAAAGACGAACGACTACACTACGTTTGGAAGGTGACTGCTGGAAACGACTCAGAGAGCAGCATCTGAGATGAGGTCACGTTGACTTGCAGGAATCAACATGTCGCGGATCTCCGCGGGAACATGAGCGATACGCTCTTCATCCGAAGCGCAATGAGCCCATTGCAGGCGGGCTGGTTCGGCGATGTCCAAAAGACGGAGCTGTTCCTCCAGCGAATGCGATTGGAGTGCCGAGGGATATTCCAAGATCCAATGACATACTTTAGCCGGATACTTCCAGATAACTGGCTCGTGGAACAAACTCTCGCGGACGCCACTTTGCTTGTGGCGTTTGGCCAACGTAGCCGCCCGTTTGCTCGTGGATTCTTGGGCCTTTCGACGACGAGTGTGAATCTTGAATGCGAGTGAACCCTCATCACCGGGGAGGAATATGACCCAGTGCAGAGCGTTCCAAAAGGCGCGACTATTTCCATTCATGAATTCGACCATTTCATCTAGGAACTTGACTTCCGCTTCCGAGAGGTCTTCCAAATGGTGAAAATACAGGACTTTGACTCGGTCGTCATACATCTGGTGCCAGGACATTTTCTTCAGCAGACGATGAAAATCTTCGGGGGAAAACCGTGCCTTGAGGAGAGCCAAGTCGTGACGATTCGGGGAGTAATTCGGGAGGCTCAGCGTCTGAGAGGATTTCGTGGAAGAGGGGTCCACATGCTTGACCCGGATCCCGTGGTGCCTCCAAGATACCATGCCGGCTTCAGGGATCTCTACAATGGCCTTCTCGGCAACCGTCAAATTGGTGTAGTCCCTTTGAGCCAGGAGTGATCGGCTACCTCCCCGTGAGCGCTTCGCCGGCGGCTGATCAACGCTGGGAGTTTGGGAATTCCGACGCTTACGTCGTTTGGATGTCGTCTCCGATTCAGCAACCGATTCCACTTCACTAACATCTTCCGCGGGCACCCCCTCGTCAGCGGCATTCCAATCGGCATCTTTGGATTTGTCATCGTGCTCGGGCTAAAAGTCTTCCGGAAGAAGCTCTTCTTCCGCATCCCCTGTAGCCGAGAGTCCGCCCCAAAAGAGTGGTTTCACCTTTTGCTCCTCCATCTCGTCCAAGAGAGCTTCTGCCGCGAGAAAGTATCTCTCGGGGACGTACTTGGGTCAATAAGAGTCGTTCAGCTTGTTCCAGAACA
Organism: Phytophthora x cambivora; assembly: GCA_033557925.1. Lineage (NCBI taxonomy): Eukaryota > Oomycota > Peronosporomycetes > Peronosporales > Peronosporaceae > Phytophthora > Phytophthora x cambivora. The sequence continues at coordinate 8,610,671 of JAUCEB010000011.1, read as the reverse complement.
TCATCCTGGATAACATCTCCACGAGACTATCCTGACAGAAACGAGCATGAACTGGGCGGTCCTCCTGGAGCCAGCTCACAGCCCCTTTGAGGAAAATCCCCGAACACATCAGCTGCTGAACGTCCAAACGAAGGTCATCCCACACGATCGGCCCCGGCAGGGACCCGCGGGCCTTGTCCATCGACCACACTGGGGGCGTCCCCTCAGGGAGACAGCTGGATGAGTCTTCAACCCGTTCCAAAGGACGGAGCTGTGGAGCTGCTGGCACCTTGTGTGAACTTCGTTTGGAAGACTGCTTGGAATCGGAAGGGGTCGAGAAAGAACCAGACGACCGGCGACGGGACGAACGTCTTTTGGAAGGAGTTTCGGGCGGCGAATCGGGGTTATCTTCTTGCTTGCTTTCACCATCTTGGTCATCTGGACGATCCAGTCCCGTGAATGTTCCAGGCTGCGACAACGGGTCGTCACCCGCAGTTGTCGCAATAATGGTTTGCCGACTCTGGGGGACGGGAGTACGATCTTGATAGTGTTGCAGAAGATCGCGGAGGCGGACCCAATTGTACGCCAGAGTGGAGTTGTCGCCCAAAAAGTTCATGAGGTCGGTGACATCGAAACGAGATTCTCGCACACGACGATCCAAAATACGCTGGTACGCATAAGAGTCTGCGAGCTCCTGACGTAATTTGGCCACTTCCTCCTGGAGACCGCGCTTGTTTGCGTTGTGCTCGTGGACCAAGTCTTTCACGTCGTCTTGATACCGCTCGGCGGTATAAGCAGCGGCGTCTGCACTCTGCTGGCGTTCTGACTCCCACTGAGCTCGATCGAACTCATACGACAGTTTCGCCGCGTGAAGTTGATCTTGCGCCTTCAAGGCGTCTTGCCGAGATTGGGATGGAGAAGCGTCCAGCTGACGACATACCCGGCGGTAGCGGTCCAATACGCGACGAAGGACAGACACAGTGGAGAACGTCCGCTCGGCTAGCCGGTCGGCACCGTATTCCGCAAGGAGAGTGGCCATTTCACGCTGAGCAGGTATCGAGCGATACATGATCTCAAGATCATCCCCCGGAGCCGTGCTGGCGCGAGAACTCAAAATCAAATCAGCTACCATTGGATCGTCGTCGGAAAAGAATTCGCGAAGGTCAAACAAGTCTGCATGATCCAACTCCTCCACTTGAATCAGCGACTCGAGGCCCCCATACCCGTCTCGGGTGTGGAAACCCTGACGTTGGTGATCTTGTAACGCTGGGACCCCTACGAGACGAGTACGTCCCAGGGACGACGGATCCATCGAAAAATCGTGGCGGGTCGGGGCTCGCACATTTCCACTCGAGTCCAACTCCGGCGGAGGAAGTGCCTTCTGGGCCTCCAAGCGTTTGGCCTCCTGTTCTGTCAGGAACTGACATGCTGTGGCACCCAACGCGTGCATTCTCGCGGAACCAGGAGAGATTACTGTACGGACCTTGGGTAAAATTATCACATCGTCCGCAGCGGGGGTGTCAGGAGAACCGTCGTGCGTCGCCCCCTCCGGGGAGTCCGTCGGATTGTTCTCGTCACTTGCGTCGCTCCCATCCTCTTCCTCGCCAACGTCCGACTGGGAATCCGCGTGTGAGCCCGCTGGGGACTCGGCCCGCGATGGAGGATCAGTTGCTCGACCACCCTGGCCACCCGCGTCCGCAGTGTCGCCCTCGCCTGAGGTGTCGCCTAACGGAACGCGCGTGGTGGCCGGAGGTCGCGCGGCAGCGTACGTGGGGCACATGGTGGTGGCGTGCTGGTGGCAAATTGCGTTTTGGACTGGGTTAGAACCCAACGATGTTGGGTGCCGACGGTTGACGCAAAGTTCCAGAAGTTGGCGACGGGAAAAGACGCAGATGGAAAGTGATTTCCGCCAACTGCCGGGTACGACTGTCGTCCAGAGGTACTCTCCGTTTGGAGTTCGTCCAATTGTGTAATCTCATCACAGTCTACCATCTCAGAGGCCGGCTCCTCTATGAGAGACTGGGATCAGAGGGACGGTTGACACGAAGTGACCGAACCAAAACTGCCAAACACCTCACACACCCGGATCCAGGAACCAGCATCTGCAGCAATGAGGCCCTAAGTACAAGCGAGATCCAAGAGTCAGGTGATCAAGGATGTCCGAAGAGTCAAGCAGAAACATGACGCCCGAGAGTGGAAACGTTCAAGAAGGAGAAGTCCAAAAGAAGATGTCCAGAAGGAGAAGTCCAAAGGAAGATGTCCAAAAGGAGAAGTCCAAGAGAAGAGAAGTTCAAGAAGTCAAGCGGCGAGGTGACCTCCCCGCGGAAGGAGTCTCAGAACGACGTCACGAAGAAGGTGATGCTCCAAGATGAGTTACCATACGAAGTCCAAGTCAAGTCAGATCCCAAGATGAGTCAAGAACGAAGTGTGGTACTTATGTACCACGGTCACCCATTGAGTCACACCCACGTGCGAGGATGCGGACCCGACGTGTTGGACGATTGCGCGCCACCAAAGTTGAAGCTGGGACGTGACCCATACAAAGATCAAGATAAAAGAAAAGTGTGTGTCGAAGATCGACGCCTGAGACGCAAGAGACTTCCAGCAGAGGTCTTATAGCCGAGATAAAAGAGAGAGAGAGAGAGAGACCAAGATAACCATTAATAACAGAATCCGTTTTGCCTCAAGACCCGCAAGTGCATCGTAATTCCGAGCACGGGAGCGAGGCGAATATCGCCTGGGACCAGAGGACAGCAGCCTACCGCGTTTTTTAGGGACCGCCCCCGGAGGTCTGACTGCCCGACCGTCAACTTCCAGACACACCGACCGTGCCAGGGGACGTGTGGGGATTCTCACCCAAAAAAAGGTCAAGTCACATTTAGGGCGGGGACCCGGGCTCGCACACCGGGAGTGATCCGTTGCTATTCCATATTATTAGTTGGGAAGTACACTCTTTCGCAGAGGAGCTTTATCCATTCCATATTAACTGCAGTCTAGGAGGTTTGTTAGTGATCGGCCCCTGGAATTATTGATAGATTACTGTGTGATAGGACTGTGTATTAGGTCTGTCTATTTTCCTCCAAACGGAGGTGGTGCGTGAGTCGAAGAGAAGAATATTGGTAAGGGTTCGTTGGAGGTTGACCAGTGCTTCCAAACGGAGAACCCTATTTGACTGGAGTGTTGACCCACCGTCCGAGGGTCCAAAAGAATAAGTGACGGGTAGTTGTTTGTATTTGTATTCTGTATATTTTGGGATTGGTTATCCCTACTCTGGGAGTGGATCCGGTTAGTAGATCACTACTTCTCACTAACTGTACGAGCGTCGTTTGGAGTTACGTCCGCGCTCAGTACTCTTATATTTTCTATACCCATATATTAACAACTCACTAGGTGGAATCCGGTCCGCTGAAGATAAACGGCCCGAGAAGGGGATTACGCAAGGTACACACGCCAACTCCAAACGAGGTTTCTCGTTTGGAGGTATACCCGCCTGTTCTCCTCCTGGAAGTTCTCCTTTTGGAGGGAGAAACAGGTCCCATCGAGGGTAGCACGAGCACTATACACCTGGGCGGCAAAAAGTTGTCACCGACTTCGCCACATATTTCTGGGAGAGTGGCACAGCCCCCCCAGTATATTTGACCCCTGACTGAGGTTTTACTTCGCCCCCCCCCCCCCCCCCCCCCTGTTAAAGGCCTTGACTGGCCCGGTACCCTTCCTTTCTGAGGGACTACAGGGGGTAAACGCTAAGCGCAAACTGTGTAAGCACCCTAGCCTTCGCTCGTGGCTAAGGGTGTATTTATATCTGTGGGAATACTTGCCTGACCCAACGGCGCACACAGGCACATTCCAGCCCGGTGTATAGGGATCGGATCTGGTCTTCAGATTTTATCCCAACGATATATCGCCGACCTTAACGGGGAAGCGTGTGCTGTCAGTAGGGCTCATTCCCCTTACTTAGTAGAAGGGACGAGGACTCGTAAAATCGTGTTTCCATACTCGACAATCGGCACTTTTCATTTTGCGGTCGTGACTAGAAGGTGACGCCTTCTTTCAGGAATTCAGGGTATGTACATTCTGACACTGCCGGTAGATGACTAGCTCACCGGGCAAGAAGAACTACAGTAACGTGGGGTTGGACCTACTTCTAGAGATCTCGAAAGAGCTTCTGTCAATCTGGCCAGCGGAATTGAGCAACGTGAACACGCAGGACGCATCAAGCAATAAAACTTCGGTGGGGTAGCCGGACAGAAGCTATTTTGATGCGAAATTTGTTGTCCCTGATGGCTTCCAACGCATTTTCATCGCTCCAAGACGTGGCTAGATTATTCAAGACGTGGATTGACAAGCGCTACGTAACGCTCGTCAACCAAACACGAACGCGTGGGTCGCAAGGACTACATACCTTGATAACAAGCTCGCAGGATGGTCGAAATAACCGGCAGGATTATGCGACAGAATGTGTCGTTACCAGACCATGTTTCTCTAGAAGAACCGACGGAATCATCTCCGGCTGCTTCCTGCGACGAATCGGCAGGTGATGCGGGTGCTGAAGAGGTTTCCGTTGACGATTCCACTACTGGTAAGCATGCTTACTTACCAACTTCTGATGATGGACATGAAGTAAGAGGCCTGCTTCTCGGTCCTCGTCTTGAGAACCCCCGGTGGATTTGTTGCCAGATGCAAGTGATCCTATCTGTGGCGGCTGACGGCCATCGCTTATGGAGCTCTACCACCAAATAATTGAGTTTGCGGTGAAAGCCCAACTAGATGGAGCCCGCCGAGAATGGAGCGCAACCTCCGCGAACGCAAAGAACGCAAGGAGGTCTTGCATCGTCAACACAAAATGATGTGGTTGATCGCAGCGCTGATCATGTCCAAGCAGGGGTAGTGACCGCGGCTTTCGTGCATAACGCAATGAAGATGTTGCATAGTATCCATACATTCGCTCGTGGTTTGCTCCAGCTAAGCTATATGTAAGGGAAACGACCAGTTTTCCGCTAATTTTGCTATTGACCTCCTACTTATTTTTTTTTCTCGACCGTCAGGACCCGGACGAAACTGTGTGATACCTCCTCATGAAGCTCCAGATCTCAGCTATCTCATAAAAAAAACTAGTCGTGAACGGAGCTGTGCCTGCAGGGCAAAATCTGCGCCAAGCGCGACGACCAGAATTTGGGTGGCAACCAGTTTTCCGCCACTTCTATTCTTTTGTATCGGAAGGCGCGCGGGAGGCGCTGCGCCCGACTGTTGCCGGGAGAGCCAATCGGATCGTTGGTATGTTAGGATTGGCAGAAATTCAGGTTGAGGCGACTTTGGCGCGCTTCCTTCCCAACTTGATAACCTCAAGGGCATCATGGCCTATGATGCCCTTGAGGTTATTCATGGGAAAGCCTCGAATGGCTGCCCGAGTCTGTCGTGACATGTCTACACAATCCCCATGCCAGCGGCATTGCTACGCCACGTACCGCGATACACACCCAGCACTTGCAGTCGCAGCCCCGTCGTGCTGTCTGCTCTGTCCATCGAGAGATGGCACAAACCATGCGTCGTTAGCAGCGACGTCGCTGCTGCATGCATACTACTAGTATAGTCATCATTGGCTTTACGGTATCAAGGCAAGCACCTGCAGTGCAGGCTGCACCACTACAAACTGATACTAATAGGTAGCCTAGAGAATACTGAGTCAGTATTCTAGCGCGGAGACGCTCAGCTCGGCGTCCCGGTATCGCTGAAGCCGAACTGCGTGGCGTTGGCCTGCGCGCGCGAGCCGGCGCTGCCGGCAGGGGATCCGCTGGCCCCAGAGACCCCTTACTTCACTTGCGCCGCGGATGACAGCCCGCCGACGCCTGCGCGATGCCCGTCTGCTACTACATGTAGTGCAGACCACCCACGTCCCCTCCCCCCCCCCCCCCCCCCCCCCCCCTCGCCTCGGCGGCCTCGGGCGCGGACTCGCGCATGGATCTCTGGAACTCCCTCTCGGCCTTGGTCTGGATGGCCAAGTCTGAATGTGAGTCCCTGCGTCTTTTTATAAACTGTCCATTCCGTTGATACCCATTAATAGTGTTTGCAGAGGTGCAGTAGACAGCTAGCCATCGTACTTTAACAGATCGAAACTGTAAAATATGCCCCTATACAAATAGCTCCATAAACCAAATTGGCGGAAAACTGGTTGCTTCCGAAAAAAGAGTCGCCACGCCTTATTGAGCGTTTGAGCTACTTAAACGGCTTATCTTTAGCAGTGAGAAGACAACGAAATAGGCTAAATCCAGAGCTTTGCGACAAAGTGCGGCATTCCCCAACACAATTCTTACTTGCCAAGATATAGCCTTTTATAATAGGCCCAATGCAAAATTAGCGGAAAACTGGTCGTTTCCAAGATACATGTTCAATTCTTGGTGCAAACTTCGATATTCCTCTTGACGGTGAGCTTTTTCCGGCATTCTGATCAAGGAAATTTTCATCCAATCACGTACAGCTTCAACTGTCTTCGACTTGAGAATGCAAATGGTGCTGCGTTGGGAGCCGCTGCGCCCCGCGGCGGGCGCGCCAGCCGTCAAGAACCACACGGCCACGGCGGTGTCCGCGCACGAGCTGCTGGTGTTCGGCGGCTACGACGGGCGGCGCAACCACAACGCGCTGTATCTGCTGGACGTGAGTCGGCGCGCCTGGCGCGAGCTGTCGCACGAGACGCGCGGCCAAGCGCCGGCGGGTCGCAACGGCCACACGGCCACGCTGGCCGAGCGCAAGCTGTTCGTGCTGGGCGGCTGGCTGGGCAGTGGCCCGCTGGCCGCCGCCGACCTGCACGTGCTGCACCTGGACACGCTCACGTGGGAGCAGCCGACGCTGGCCGAAGCCCTGGGCCCGTGCAACATGCACACGGCCGACTACGTGGCCCGCCTCCGCAGCATCCTCATCTTCCGCGGCGGCGACGGCCGCGAGTACCTGAACGACCTGCACGCGCTGCAGATCGACTCCATGACGTGGACGACCGTGCGGACACGTGGCCGGGCGCCGGCCCCGCGGGCCAACCACAGCTCGGCACTGGTGGGGGGAGACCTGCTCGTGTTCGGAGGCTGGGACGGGCGCCAGAGACTCAATGACGTCCATGTACTGGACACGCAGAGCATGGTCTGGTCGGCCGTCGACGACGAGTTCAGCGTGGACACGAGGCACTACGTGGCCCCGCCGCTGCCCCGAGCTGGCATGACTATGGCCCGTCATCGAGATCGCCTCTTCGTGTTCGGAGGCTCCGGCCCGTCGGCCAAGTGCTACGACGATCTTCACGTGTACGACCCGCGTCGACACCAGTGGGTGGAGACGGTGGCCGTCGTCGCGGCCGAGAACTCGGACGACAGACAGCAGAAGTGGAGACAGAGCTATCGATCCAGTCGCAGCAGGGCGCGCTCTCAGCCGCGATGGGACATCTACGAGGATGACGACCAGCAGGATGGGAGCTGGTCCGGCAACGATGCAGAAGAGTTCGATGAGGACCTGGATAGTGACGAGGAGTTCGAAGATGCACACAGCGACCGGGAAGCCATGATGATGGCGCAAGACTTGGCGAGCGGTTCCTGCGACTCGGCGAATCCGAACGAAATGTGCGAGTTTACTGACGTGGAGATACCCAAGAGAGAAGAGCCCTTGCTAGTAGTGGGGAGGGGGCCTGGACGACGGGCTGGCCACACGTGCACCGTTGTGGACCGCTTGCTCGTGATCTTTGGCGGCTCCTGCGGCGCTGACTACCTAAATGACTGCTTCACACTAGACACGGACCCACCACCTCGCGCTTCTGTATCGTTACCTTCGCCGGCAAGAATGCTGCGTCACGCACTCGCGCAATACGTTGACTGCGAGGAGTTTGCTGACATTTCATTTGTACGTTGTGCGCTCTTGTATGCATAGTTCTTCTGCTGGATTTAAGAGTTGACCGACTCATCGTAACTCACACTTGCTTTGCTTTCAACAGCTTGTCGAAGGGCGTGTGGTATATGCGCACAAACTCATTCTGTCAGCGCTGAGTGAACGCTTCCGAGGGATGTTTTCTTCTGGCTTTCGCGAGGCTCGAGAATCTCAAATTATTGTTCCGGATGTGCGGTATGAAGTCTTCGTGTTGCTACTGGAGTATCTCTACACCGGGCATATCGAAACACACGACGACGCATTCGCTCTGTGTTCGACAACTCAAGAAGCAGATCGTGAGTTGGACTTTGTCAGCAACAGCATAGCTGCGTGCCCACAATCGGCTGACGGCATGAATGAAATTGAAGAGGCTCGTCGTCGAGAAGCCGAGCAGGCCGAAGCGTTTGATATGGGACTGGAAATGGAGCTAGAATCTCTGCTGGAGCTGCTGGTGGCTGCAGATCAATTCATGCTGGACCACCTCAAGCAACGCTGTGAGCGGACACTTCAGTACGCTGTGCGTATCGGAAGCGTCGAGGCTATTGCAGAAGCAGCTGACCGTGCCAATGCTGTACAATTGCAAGCAGTATGTCGCCATTTCCTACGCAACCACTCGCTGTCTCCACTTTCTCCAGGTACCTCCAGTTCTTTCTACGACGACCACGACGAGGATGAAATGAAGCCCCAGCCTCCTCAAGATGAAGATGTGGATGAAGCCACCTCACGACTAAGCCGCGCCACGTTGTTATAACTAATAAACTTATTTGCAAATTGTTACTTGTGCATATCTCTAAGCCTATCGACAACACATTTATACAGATATTTTTCAAAACTGCACGGCACTCCCAGTGCTAACACTATTACTGGTAAAAGCGTGGGGCTCCACGTGACTGCCCATGGTCATGCGAGCCCGACGAGTAGCCAGAAGACCCGGAAGGTGTGGGCGCAGATCGCTGCCCAGACGATTTTCCCGAAGAATACGCGGGTGTGGATGCATATCGGTCAGACGAGTACTCGGATGAGAACCCAGACGAATACCCGGACGAATGCCCGGATGAGTGTCCGGGCCTTGGGCCTCTAGAAGGTGCAAACCCTGCTCCCGAAGCGATGAATCTACCGCCATCGTTGTATTGCCGGTGCTGACGCACATCGAACGTCATGAACATGGGGTTGTGGTCGCTACGTGAATCGGTCTGCTGCTCCATGTCATAGCCCGCTTGCGATTGAAGGAAGCTCTCGCGATGAGTGAAGCCCGACCACCGTTTCAGCGCCAACACGAACATTGCCACATAGCGCGCGAAAAATAGGAAGAACACAATCGAGTTGAAGATCACGAATCCCTGTGCCACAATAGCGCGCCAGTGCGCGCTCAACTCGCTCGACGTGAGGAACGCGAAACCACACAACAAGTTTACAATTGCCACGACACGCAGGCCCACCACCACTCCCAGCACCCAGCGAGCAGCAAACGGGCGAATGATGAGCACCACGACGATAAACAGCAGATGCGTCACCATCAGCGCTACCAACTGCGTCGGGACGCCGGAGACAGCACCAGTAAGGATGCCAAGCAGCATCTGGCACCCCACCGTCACCACGAAGAAGTAACGGAAAGCCATCTTAGATTCACCATAGAGCGAGCCCCACACAGCGAAGTGCTTGAAGCGAAAAGCGTCATTGATCGGGATTGCTCGCACACTCACGAACGCATAGCACAATCCGCCGACCACGACAGCCCACAAAGAAAAGAGTGCAATAGCAAGACCGACACCAACACGGTATTGCAGCTCCATCACCAACTCGTACGAAGACATTGCCACGAGTGGGAAGACACTGATCACCCATAATGCCACGCCCAAACCAACAATGCACATAGCAAAGCTGTTGCGAAGCGACGTTGGCCAGAACGCTGCCCACGTGTCTGCAGACATGCGGTGACGATAGAACGCAAAGCCGGCAGCAATAGCGAAGAGCACAACCACAACTCCAACGATAGCGAAGAAGAACCAGAACGCGGTCATCAGTGCCTGGTCCTCGTCGATACCGATACGATCCGAAAACGCCACAATACCCGTCAGGATGATAAGCTGCAGCCTACGCGAGGCATCCGAGACGGCAGTAGTTGCCACTGACGAAAGGTGCAGATTCGCGAATGAGAACGAGTCCGTAAAGTCCAGTACAATTTGAGGGGCCTTTGTGAGCTCAAGCATCGAAATGGAGTTCACATGCTGGATGTAACCCACCACGACAGCCAGCTCCCATACGTTTGGCGTAAGCCAGCCCATTCCTGAACGCCCGTTTCCTCCATCTTGACTGCCTGTTTCGGAAGGTCCACCCAGCCACGACGGGCGCTGGAGAGCCAACACATGGAAGAAAACCAACAGCACTGTGGACACGATACCAAGGGCATAGCTCGCGTAAAGCAGCGCGTTTTGCACCTCCTGTGCCGTAGAAGACAGTGAGATTGAGGCACCAGGAGGCAGGTTGGAGCGATTGCTGCCACCAACAACGACATCGCTGTATGCCCCGCTGCCGCCTTCAAGAGCTTTTAGATCTTGGCCACGGGTGAACTTGTCAAACGTCGTAACCTTGCTTCCATCAGTGTAGATGATCTTGGAGCCTGTATCACCCAACAGAATCAAGTTGTTGTTGTCGAATGCCGTCTGGTCCTCTTCATCGCTGCTGCCTGAATCGGTCTGTTTACCAATTGCTTCTGCTGCTGAATTGTCGATGCCTGAAGTATCAGCAGGGATTACTGTCCCCATCGACTCCGATGAAGCAGAAGATGGAGGCATCGTCCAGATACCTGACGAGGGTGATCTTGTCACGGGTGCCGGACTTGGCGTCGACGAGCTCGAAGAGCTCGACGAGCCCGACACGTCGGAAGAAATTTGGTCCGTTTGCGAAATATCATTTCCTTCCTCGGAAGCATCAGTCGAACCCGTTCTTACCGCAGGAGCTCTAGTCACAGGTGCTGGACTCGGCGTACTATCATCAGAAGACTCTGAAGAAGTAGACGAGGCTGTATTTGTACCAGGCTCGGACGAGTCCGCTGATCCTGATGAAGCCACCGCACCCGAGCTTGAAGAAGATGTTCCAGGAGCCGGAGTCGACGGAGACGACGTTGTCTTAGGAGCATTTGTTACCGGTGGAGGGCTCCACGTTGTGTCTGAAGAATCCGATGTACTAGCTGAAGTGGAAGCTGCCGTAGCTGATCCAGAGGATGATGCATCAGAGCTGGTTTGCGATTTCGACGAGGTGCTTGATGAAGGTATCGTAGTTGTCGGGATGGTCGTCGGGGCCTCTGTCTGTGGAGTACTCGTCACGGGGGGTGGGCTAAATGTCGTGTCGTCTGAAGAGGCCGAGGTTGAATCCACAGATTCAGATGACGATGAACTTGGCAAGTCGGAAAATCCTGTTGAGGACGCCGAGCTATCAGATCCGGATGACTCGGGCGGGATTGGACTAGTCGTCGTGGGATCGCGTGGAATGGGCGAGGGGCTCGATGGCGTAGGCTCCGGAGTTGGGGCTAACGTAGCTGGCACCGGGGTCGAAGTTGTTGGTGTTACAGCGGTCGGTACTGGCGCAGAGGGCTCCTCGTCTGATCCCGACGTTGACATCGACGTAGGAACATCCGTTGTGGGAGTCCAGGTCGTCGGAGCATTTGTTGGACCTTGAGTCGGCAATTGAGCGTTCGTATTAGAACCCGAATCCGATGTTTCAGGAGTGTCGGTCGTCGGGATCCATGTCGGCGCTTCGGTCGGGGCGTCGGTCAAAACATGGTTTTGACCGACGCCCGAAGAAGGCGCAGTCGTAGGGAGCTCCGTTGGAGCCTCCGTCGTGGGTGCCCAGGTAGCAGGGGCTTCCGTTGGAACCTCAGTTTCCTTTGGAGCGTTCTCATTTGATCCAGCTACCGATGTATCTGTCGTAGGGGTCAACGTCGGCGCTTCGGTCCAAATGGTCGAGCCCGCAGAGGGAGCTGTAGCAGGAGCTTCCGTCAGAACATCATCCGTGGTCGAGTCAGAACTTGATGAGCTCGTCACCGGCTCCGCAGGAGTTACCGTGCCCGGTGTCCATGTCGGCGCATCAGTCGGGGCGTCGGTCAATGCATGGTTATTGGTACTCGAACCCGAAGAAGGCGCAGTCGTAGGGAGCTCCGTAGGAGCCTCCGTCGTGGGTGCCCAGGTAGCAGGGGCTTCCGTTGGAACCTCAGTTTCCTTTGGAGCGTTCTCATTCGATCCAGCTACCGATGTATCTGTCGTAGGGGTCAACGTCGGCGCTTCGGTCCAAATGGTCGAGCCCGCAGAGGGAGCTGTAGCAGGAGCTTCCGTCAGAACATCATCCGTGGTCGAGTCAGAACTTGATGAGCTCGTCGCCGGCTCCGCAGGAGTTACCGTGCCCGGTGTCCACGTAGTCGGATCATCTGTAGGACTCACGGGGACAGGTGTGGAGGAGCCGATACCTGAATGCGATGAAGGCGCTTCAGTGCTTGGGTTCCAACTAGTTGGTGCTTCGGTTGAAACTTGCGGTCCTTCGCTCGAGCCAGAAGCCGACGCAGTAGGAGGCTGCGTCCACACCGGCGCGTTCGTGCTCGAGCCCGTACTCGAGCCGGCAGCGGGAGCTTCAGTCGGCGCGTTCGTCTTCGCCGGCGCGTCCGTGCTCGAATCCGTGGCTGATCCAGTGCTCGGTCCTTCGCTCGAGCCAGAAGCCGACGCAGTAGGAGGCTGCGTCCACACCGGCGCGTTCGTGCTCGAGCCCGTACTCGACCCGGCAGCCGGAGCTTCAGTCGGCGCGTTCGTCTGCGCCGGCGCGTCCGTGCTCGAATCCGTGGCTGATCCAGTGCTCGGTCCTTCACTCGAGCCAGAAGCCGACGCAGTAGGAGGCTGCGTCCACACCGGCGCGTTCGTGCTCGAGCCCGTACTCGACCCGGCAGCCGGAGCTTCAGTCGGCGCGTTCGTCTTCGCCGGCGCGTCCGTGCTCGAATCCGTGCTCGAATCAGTGCTCGAATCCGTGGCTGATCCAGTGCTCGGTCCTTCGCTCGAGCCAGAAGCCGACGCAGTAGGAGGCTGCGTCCACACCGGCGCGTTCGTGCTCGAGCCCGTACTCGACCCGGCAGCCGGAGCTTCAGTCGGCGCGTTCGTCTGCGCCGGCGCGTCCGTGCTCGAATCCGTGGCTGATCCAGTGCTCGGTCCTTCACTCGAGCCAGAAGCCGACGCAGTAGGAGGCTGCGTCCACACCGGCGCGTTCGTGCTCGAGCCCGTACTCGACCCGGCAGCCGGAGCTTCAGTCGGCGCGTTCGTCTTCGCCGGCGCGTCCGTGCTCGAATCCGTGCTCGAATCAGTGCTCGAATCCGTGGCTGATCCAGTGCTCGGTCCTTCGCTCGAGCCAGAAGCCGACGAAGTAGGAGGCTGCGTCCACACCGGCGCGTTCGTGCTCGAGCCCGTACTCGACCCGGCAGCCGGAGCTTCAGTCGGCGCGTTCGTCTTCGCCGGCGCGTCCGTGCTCGAATCCGTGCTCGAATCAGTGCTCGAATCCGTGGCTGATCCAGTGCTCGGTCCTTCGCTCGAGCCAGAAGCCGACGCAGTAGGAGGCTGCGTCCACACCGGCGCGTTCGTCTTCGCCGGCGCGTCCGTGCTCGAATCCGTGCTCGAATCAGTGCTCGAATCCGTGGCTGATCCAGTGCTCGGTCCTTCGCTCGAGCCAGAAGCCGACGAAGTAGGAGGCTGCGTCCACACCGGCGCGTTCGTGCTCGAGCCCGTACTCGACCCGGCAGCCGGAGCTTCAGTCGGCGCGTTCGTCTTCGCCGGCGCGTCCGTGCTCGAATCCGTGCTCGAATCAGTGCTCGAATCCGTGGCTGATCCAGTGCTCGGTCCTTCGCTCGAGCCAGAAGCCGACGCAGTAGGAGGCTGCGTCCACACCGGCGCGTTCGTCTGCGCCAGCGCGTCCGTGCTCGAATCCGTGCTCGAATCAGTGCTCGAATCCGTGGCTGATCCAGTGCTCGGTCCTTCGCTCGAGCCAGAAGCCGACGAAGTAGGAGGCTGCGTCCACACCGGCGCGTTCGTGCTCGAGCCCGTACTCGACCCGGCAGCCGGAGCTTCAGTCGGCGCGTTCGTCTGCGCCGGTGCGTCCGTGCTCGAATCCGTGCTCGAATCAGTGCTCGAATCCGTGGCTGATCCAGTGCTCGGTCCTTCGCTCGAGCCAGAAGCCGACGCAGTAGGAGGCTGCGTCCACACCGGCGCGTTCGTGCTCGAGCCCGTACTCGACCCGGCAGCCGGAGCTTCAGTCGGCGCGTTCGTCTGCGCCGGCGCGTCCGTGCTCGAATCCGTGCTCGAATCAGTGCTCGAATCCGTGGCTGATCCAGTGCTCGGTCCTTCGCTCGAGCCAGAAGCCGACGCAGTAGGAGGCTGCGTCCACACCGGCGCGTTCGTGCTCGAGCCCGTACTCGACCCGGCAGCCGGAGCTTCAGTCGGCGCGTTCGTCTTCGCCGGCGCGTCTGTGCTCGAATCCGTGCTCGAATCAGTGCTCGAATCCGTGGCTGATCCAGTGCTCGGTCCTTCGCTCGAGCCAGAAGCCGACGCAGTAGGAGGCTGCGTCCACACCGGCGCGTTCGTGCTCGAGCCCGTACTCGACCCGGCAGCCGGAGCTTCAGTCGGCGCGTTCGTCTGCGCCGGCGCGTCCGTGCTCGAATCAGTGCTCGAATCCGTGGCTGATCCAGTGCTCGGTCCTTCGCTCGAGCCAGAAGCCGACGCAGTAGGAGGCTGCGTCCACACCGGCGCGTTCGTGCTCGAGCCCGTACTCGACCCGGCAGCCGGAGCTTCAGTCGGCGCGTTCGTCTTCGCCGGCGCGTCTGTGCTCGAATCCGTGCTCGAATCAGTGCTCGAATCCGTGGCTGATCCAGTGCTCGGTCCTTCGCTCGAGCCAGAAGCCGACGCAGTAGGAGGCTGCGTCCACACCGGCGCGTTCGTGCTCGAGCCCGTACTCGAGCCGGCAGCCGGAGCTTCAGTCGGCGCGTTCGTCTTCGCTGGCGCGTCCGTGCTCGAATCCGTGCTCGAATCAGTGCTCGAATCCGTGGCTGATCCAGTGCTCGGTCCTTCGCTCGAGCCAGAAGCCGACGCAGTAGGAGGCTGCGTCCACACCGGCGCGTTCGTCTGCGTCGGCGAGTCCGTGCTCGAATCCGTGGCTGATCCAGTGCTCGGTCCTTCGCTCGAGCCAGAAGCCGACGCAGTAGGAGGCTGCGTCCACACCGGCGCGTTCGTGCTCGAGCCCGTACTCGACCCGGCAGCCGGAGCTTCAGTCGGCGCGTTCGTCTGCGCCGGCGCGTCCGTGCTCGAATCCGTGCTCGAATCAGTGCTCGAATCCGTGGCTGATCCAGTGCTCGGTCCTTCGCTCGAGCCAGAAGCCGACGCAGTAGGAGGCTGCGTCCACACCGGCGCGTTCGTGCTCGAGCCCGTACTCGACCCGGCAGCCGGAGCTTCAGTCGGCGCGTTCGTCTTCGCCGGCGCGTCTGTGCTCGAATCCGTGCTCGAATCAGTGCTCGAATCCGTGGCTGATCCAGTGCTCGGTCCTTCGCTCGAGCCAGAAGCCGACGCAGTAGGAGGCTGCGTCCACACCGGCGCGTTCGTGCTCGAGCCCGTACTCGACCCGGCAGCCGGAGCTTCAGTCGGCGCGTTCGTCTGCGCCGGCGCGTCCGTGCTCGAATCAGTGCTCGAATCCGTGGCTGATCCAGTGCTCGGTCCTTCGCTCGAGCCAGAAGCCGACGCAGTAGGAGGCTGCGTCCACACCGGCGCGTTCGTGCTCGAGCCCGTACTCGACCCGGCAGCCGGAGCTTCAGTCGGCGCGTTCGTCTTCGCCGGCGCGTCTGTGCTCGAATCCGTGCTCGAATCAGTGCTCGAATCCGTGGCTGATCCAGTGCTCGGTCCTTCGCTCGAGCCAGAAGCCGACGCAGTAGGAGGCTGCGTCCACACCGGCGCGTTCGTGCTCGAGCCCGTACTCGAGCCGGCAGCCGGAGCTTCAGTCGGCGCGTTCGTCTTCGCTGGCGCGTCCGTGCTCGAATCCGTGCTCGAATCAGTGCTCGAATCCGTGGCTGATCCAGTGCTCGGTCCTTCGCTCGAGCCAGAAGCCGACGCAGTAGGAGGCTGCGTCCACACCGGCGCGTTCGTCTGCGTCGGCGAGTCCGTGCTCGAATCCGTGGCTGATCCAGTGCTCGGTCCTTCGCTCGAGCCAGAAGCCGACGCAGTAGGAGGCTGCGTCCACACCGGCGCGTTCGTGCTCGAGCCCGTACTCGACCCGGCAGCCGGAGCTTCAGTCGGCGCGTTCGTCTGC
Source organism: Phytophthora x cambivora (assembly GCA_033557925.1). Taxonomy (NCBI): domain Eukaryota; phylum Oomycota; class Peronosporomycetes; order Peronosporales; family Peronosporaceae; genus Phytophthora; species Phytophthora x cambivora. The sequence continues at coordinate 8,594,471 of JAUCEB010000011.1, read as the reverse complement.
GCCGGCGCGTCCGTGCTCGAATCCGTGCTCGAATCAGTGCTCGAATCCGTGGCTGATCCAGTGCTCGGTCCTTCGCTCGAGCCAGAAGCCGACGCAGTAGGAGGCTGCGTCCACACCGGCGCGTTCGTGCTCGAGCCCGTACTCGACCCGGCAGCCGGAGCTTCAGTCGGCGCGTTCGTCTTCGCCGGCGCGTCTGTGCTCGAATCCGTGCTCGAATCAGTGCTCGAATCCGTGGCTGATCCAGTGCTCGGTCCTTCGCTCGAGCCAGAAGCCGACGCAGTAGGAGGCTGCGTCCACACCGGCGCGTTCGTGCTCGAGCCCGTACTCGACCCGGCAGCCGGAGCTTCAGTCGGCGCGTTCGTCTGCGCCGGCGCGTCCGTGCTCGAATCAGTGCTCGAATCCGTGGCTGATCCAGTGCTCGGTCCTTCGCTCGAGCCAGAAGCCGACGCAGTAGGAGGCTGCGTCCACACCGGCGCGTTCGTGCTCGAGCCCGTACTCGACCCGGCAGCCGGAGCTTCAGTCGGCGCGTTCGTCTTCGCCGGCACGTCTGTGCTCGAATCCGTGCTCGAATCAGTGCTCGAATCCGTGGCTGATCCAGTGCTCGGTCCTTCGCTCGAGCCAGAAGCCGACGCAGTAGGAGGCTGCGTCCACACCGGCGCGTTCGTGCTCGAGCCCGTACTCGAGCCGGCAGCCGGAGCTTCAGTCGGCGCGTTCGTCTTCGCTGGCGCGTCCGTGCTCGAATCCGTGCTCGAATCAGTGCTCGAATCCGTGGCTGATCCAGTGCTCGGTCCTTCGCTCGAGCCAGAAGCCGACGCAGTAGGAGGCTGCGTCCACACCGGCGCGTTCGTCTGCGTCGGCGAGTCCGTGCTCGAATCCGTGGCTGATCCAGTGCTCGGTCCTTCGCTCGAGCCAGAAGCCGACGAAGTAGGAGGCTGCGTCCACACCGGCGCGTTCGTGCTCGAGCCCGTACTCGACCCGGCAGCCGGAGCTTCAGTCGGCGCGTTCGTCTGCGCCGGCGCGTCCGTGCTCGAATCCGTGGCTGATCCAGTGCTCGAATCCGTGGCTGATCCAGTGCTCGGTCCTTCGCTCGAGCCAGAAGCCGACGAAGTAGGAGGCTGCGTCCACACCGGCGCGTTCGTGCTCGAGCCCGTACTCGACCCGGCAGCCGGAGCTTCAGTCGGCGCGTTCGTCTGCGCCGGCGCGTCCGTGCTCGAATCCGTGCTCGAATCAGTGCTCGAATCCGTGGCTGATCCAGTGCTCGGTCCTTCGCTCGAGCCAGAAGCCGACGCAGAAGGAGGCTGCGTCCATACCGGCGCGTTCGTGCTCGAGCTTGTGGATGATCCAGATGATGAACGCGACTGTGATTTTATCGGCGAAAGCGTCCGAGTAATTTCAAGTGATGACGATCCAGCACTTAAACCCGAAGAAGATGAGCCCGTTCCTGGCACAGCCGTGTTCGGCCACGGCGTCGCGGTCGTGCTCTCCGGCCTCCACGTCGTTGAGCCCGAGCTGGAGCTAGAGCTGGAGCCGAAGCTGGAGCTGGAGCTAGAGCCCTTATTCGAGCCCGAAGAAGACGAGCCCGTTCCTGGCACAGGTGTGCTCGCCCATGGCGCCTCCGTCGTACTCTCCGGCGTCCGCGTCGTCGAGCTTGGCGTGTAGCTAGAGCTGGAGCCGGAGCTACTAGAGCTAGAGCCCTTACTCGAGCCCGAAGAAGACGAGCCCGTTCCTGGCACAGGCGTGCTCGACCATGGCGTCCGCGTCGTCGAGCTCGGCGTGTAGCTAGAGCTGGAGCCGGAGCTACTAGAGCTAGAGCCCTTACTCGATCCCGAAGACAACGAGCCCGTTCCTGGCACAGGTGTGTTCATCCATGGCGCCGCCGTCGTGCTCTCCGGCGTCTGCGTCGTCGAGCCCGGCGTGTAGCTAGAGCTGGAGCCGGAGCTACTAGAGCTAGAGCCCTTACTCGAGCCCGAAGAAGACGAGCCCGTTCCTGGCACAGGCGTGCTCGCCCATGGCGTCCGCGTCGTCGAGCTCAGCGTGTAGCTAGAGCTGGAGCCGGAGCTACTAGAGCTAGAGCCCTTACTCGATCCCGAAGAAGACGAGCCCGTTTCTGGCACAGGCGTGCTCGCCCATGGCGTCCGCGTCGTCGAGCTCGGCGTGTAGCTAGAGCTGGAGCCGGAGCTACTAGAGCTAGAGCCCTTACTCGATCCCGAAGAAGACGAGCCCGTTCCTGGCACAGGCGTGCTCGCCCATGGCGTCCGCGTCGTCGAGCTCGGCGTGTAGCTAGAGCTGGAGCCGGAGCTACTAGAGCTAGAGCCCTTACTCGATCCCGAAGACGACGAGCCCGTTCCTGGCACAGGTGTGTTCATCCATGGCACCGCCGTCGTGCTCTCCGGCGTCTGCGTCGTCGAGCCCGGCGTGTAGCTAGAGCTGGAGCCGGAGCTACTAGAGCTAGAGCCCTTACTCGAGCCCGAAGAAGACGAGCCCGTTCCTGGCACAGGCGTGCTCGCCCATGGCGTCCGCGTCGTCGAGCTCGGCGTGTAGCTAGAGCTGGAGCCGGAGCTACTAGAGCTAGAGCCCTTACTCGAGCCCGAAGAAGACGAGCCCGTTCCTGGCACAGGCGTGCTCGACCATGGCGTCCGCGTCGTCGAGCTCGGCGTGTAGCTAGAGCTGGAGCCGGAGCTACTAGAGCTAGAGCCCTTACTCGAGCCCGAAGAAGACGAGCCCGTTCCTGGCACAGGCGTGCTCGCCCATGGCGTCCGCGTCGTCGAGCTCGGCGTGTAGCTAGAGCTGGAGCCGGAGCTACTAGAGCTAGAGCCCTTACTCGAGCCCGAAGAAGACGAGCCCGTTCCTGGCACAGGCGTGCTCGCCCATGGCGTCCGCGTCGTCGAGCTCGGCGTGTAGCTAGAGCTGGAGCCGGAGCTACTAGAGCTAGAGCCCTTACTCGAGCCCGAAGAAGACGAGCCCGTTCCTGGCACAGGCGTGCTCGCCCATGGCGTCCGCGTCGTCGAGCTCGGCGTGTAGCTAGAGCTGGAGCCGGAGCTACTAGAGCTAGAGCCCTTACTCGATCCCGAAGACGACGAGCCCGTTCCTGGCACAGGTGGGTTCATCCATGGCACCGCCGTCGTGCTCTCCGGCGTCTGCGTCGTCGAGCCCGGCGTGTAGCTAGAGCTGGAGCCGGAGCTACTAGAGCTAGAGCCCTTACTCGAGCCCGAAGAAGACGAGCCCGTTCCTGGCACAGGCGTGCTCGCCCATGGCGTCCGCGTCGTCGAGCTCAGCGTGTAGCTAGAGCTGGAGCCGGAGCTACTAGAGCTAGAGCCCTTACTCGAGCCCGAAGAAGACGAGCCCGTTCCTGGCACAGGCGTGCTCGCCCATGGCGTCCGCGTCGTCGAGCTCGGCGTGTAGCTAGAGCTGGAGCCGGAGCTACTAGAGCTAGAGCCCTTACTCGATCCCGAAGAAGACGAGCCCGTTTCTGGCACAGGCGTGCTCGCCCATGGCGTCCGCGTCGTCGAGCTCGGCGTGTAGCTAGAGCTGGAGCCGGAGCTACTAGAGCTAGAGCCCTTACTCGAGCCCGAAGAAGACGAGCCCGTTCCTGGCACAGGCGTGCTCGCCCATGGCGTCCGCGTCGTCGAGCTCGGCGTGTAGCTAGAGCTGGAGCCGGAGCTACTAGAGCTAGAGCCCTTACTCGATCCCGAAGAAGACGAGCCCGTTCCTGGCACAGGCGTGCTCGCCCATGGCGTCCGCGTCGTCGAGCTCGGCGTGTAGCTAGAGCTGGAGCCGGAGCTACTAGAGCTAGAGCCCTTACTCGAGCCCGAAGAAGACGAGCCCGTTCCTGGCACAGGCGTGCTCGCCCATGGCGTCCGCGTCGTCGAGCTCGGCGTGTAGCTAGAGCTGGAGCCGGAGCTACTAGAGCTAGAGCCCTTACTCGAGCCCGAAGAAGACGAGCCCGTTCCTGGCACAGGCGTGCTCGCCCATGGCGTCCGCGTCGTCGAGCTCGGCGTGTAGCTAGAGCTGGAGCCGGAGCTACTAGAGCTAGAGCCCTTACTCGAGCCCGAAGAAGACGAGCCCGTTCCTGGCACAGGCGTGCTCGCCCATGGCGTCCGCGTCGTCGAGCTCGGCGTGTAGCTAGAGCTGGAGCCGGAGCTACTAGAGCTAGAGCCCTTACTCGATCCCGAAGAAGACGAGCCCGTTTCTGGCACAGGCGTGCTCGCCCATGGCGTCCGCGTCGTCGAGCTCGGCGTGTAGCTAGAGCTGGAGCCGGAGCTACTAGAGCTAGAGCCCTTACTCGAGCCCGAAGAAGACGAGCCCGTTCCTGGCACAGGCGTGCTCGCCCATGGCGTCCGCGTCGTCGAGCTCGGCGTGTAGCTAGAGCTGGAGCCGGAGCTACTAGAGCTAGAGCCCTTACTCGAGCCCGAAGAAGACGAGCCCGTTCCTGGCACAGGCGTGCTCGCCCATGGCGTCCGCGTCGTCGAGCTCGGCGTGTAGCTAGAGCTGGAGCCGGAGCTACTAGAGCTAGAGCCCTTACTCGAGCCCGAAGAAGACGAGCCCGTTCCTGGCACAGGCGTGCTCGCCCATGGCGTCCGCGTCGTCGAGCTCGGCGTGTAGCTAGAGCTGGAGCCGGAGCTACTAGAGCTAGAGCCCTTACTCGAGCCCGAAGAAGACGAGCCCGTTCCTGGCACAGGCGTGCTCGCCCATGGCGTCCGCGTCGTCGAGCTCGGCGTGTAGCTAGAGCTGGAGCCGGAGCTACTAGAGCTAGAGCCCTTACTCGAGCCCGAAGAAGACGAGCCCGTTCCTGGCACAGGCGTGCTCGCCCATGGCGTCCGCGTCGTCGAGCTCGGCGTGTAGCTAGAGCTGGAGCCGGAGCTACTAGAGCTAGAGCCCTTACTCGATCCCGAAGAAGACGAGCCCGTTCCTGGCACAGGCGTGCTCGCCCATGGCGTCCGCGTCGTCGAGCTCGGCGTGTAGCTAGAGCTGGAGCCGGAGCTACTAGAGCTAGAGCCCTTACTCGATCCCGAAGAAGACGAGCCCGTTCCTGGCACAGGCGTGCTCGCCCATGGCGTCCGCGTCGTCGAGCTCGGCGTGTAGCTAGAGCTGGAGCCGGAGCTACTAGAGCTAGAGCCCTTACTCGAGCCCGAAGAAGACGAGCCCGTTCCTGGCACAGGCGTGGTCGACCATGGCGCCTCCGTCGTACTCTCCGGCGTCCGCGTCGTCGAGCTTGGCGTGTAGCTAGAGCTGGAGCCGGAGCTACTAGAGCTAGAGCCCTTACTTGAACCCGAAGAAGACATGCCCGTTCCTGGCACGGGCGTTCTCGTCCTTGGCGTCTCCGTCGTGCTCTCCGGCGTTCGCGTCGTCGAGCTCGGCGTGGTCGTCGACGGTGTTTCTGTACTTGCTGCGCTATCGCTTCTACTTGCGCTCTGAAATGCTGGCGCTGTCGTCGCTGGCGCCGTCGTTGCTGGCGCTGTTGTGGTCGGTGCTGTCGTCGTCGGCGTTGTTGTTCCCGGTGAATCTGTTGCCGAGCTGCTATCTTTTGTTGTCGACCCAGTCTGAGCGTTCGGCACCGGTGTCCACTCAGGTCGTTTGGTTTCCGGCGTCTTGGTTGTCGTACTGGGCGTCTTACTGGGCGTCGGCGTCGGAGTGGGGCTGGCTGAATCTGACTTACTGCTGGAACTAGAGTCGACGCCGACGCTGTCGTCGGTGCTCGCACTATCGCTGGCCTCGAGCTGCCTGGAATCCACGACCTGTAGGGCTGTCGCTAGTCCCGTCGAGCAGAGCGCGATAGCGAGCGCGACGACCACCGCGAGGCCGGTCGCGCGTCTCCTGGGGCTCCATCTCCGCCTTCGCTCCATGCTGTGGAAATAAGTTACCTACTGTAGTGGTCTGCTGCTAGTAAATGTCCTCCCTCAACCCGCGCCTGCCTGCCGCGCTGCTGTGCTGTGCTGTGCGCTGCGCTGCTTGCCTGTCCTCGATGCCTGCTGCTGTTTGTTCTCGCGCGCGCTTTTCGCTTGTGTGGCGCGGGGCGGTGTATCACCCCCGAGCCTCTCGACGGCACGAGCGATAGAAACTCCGCCGTTACCGTACGCTGGCTGGCTGACTGTCGCCCGCGAAAGGGAAATGCACGGAGATGCCGTCCGCTCTCGTGGCGTGCCGAGGTGTCGGAAGCCGCGATAGCGACGGACTGGCCCTTGCGGCTGCAACCATTTGCACCGCCTCTACAGACTCGGCTGTTACGCGAGAGTGGCCTGCGCGATGGGGATGCACAATTTAATTGTGTGGCTGTCACTAATTCTGCCGTGCTAATTCTGGCATAATTCTAGTCCATTCGCGGTCTTAATTATGCCTTAGGCTAGCTAATCACATTGCTAATTACCGGTTGTTCCAAACGCTGCCGACAGAGATGACTGCAACCCCCTGAATTAAGGGGTGAGCTGAGGCGGGGTAAGCTAATCCAGCCGGAGTTAAAGGAAAGCAGGGTTGTGTCTTCATCTCAATTTGCTTGCAAAAGCTGCTCGCGGGTGTTCACAATCACATGCAGAATTAGCATTAAATAAAGGCTTGTAGCACTTTTATGGGTTTAATTCCACCTTAATTAAATAGTCCACCCTCCAAAATCGGTGAAAGGCACAATATTATTTTTGCTTAGCCATACAGTCGGCAAGCTGTTCTCCGGGAAGTTGGTTAAAGCGATGCGGGGGCAGAGCGATCGCCCGGCCATCGTGTCGACTGCACGATGTCGGAGCGCTCGGCTTCCTGCATGTCACCACGACCGGCCGCTGGCCATCTCCACCTTGCTTTCGCTTTGTGGTCAACGGTTGATGCAGGAAATATAAACCATGGATAGCTCACTGAAATTCCGAGATCGTAACGTGCCAGTGCTATTCAGTTTGCTGAATGACTTGGTATCCATCAGCAGGAAAAAGTGTCCGTGACATGGTGAAACGATCCAGGGCGGACTTTCCTGCCTGTGAGCAACATGACGGCACCGCCAAGTTTGCCGCTCATAAACTTAGGAACACATGCGCGTTTCAACTCAAACTATTATCATTGTCTTTATAGCCCCCAAAAATCAAAATGTCAAAAGGACTCCTTGTTTGCTGCTACGTTGGGCTCTCGCGAATACACAGTACTACCGGTAGCTCTGCCGCTGTCCCTAAAAGCGAGACATTTGCTGCTTGAACTGAGCCTCCGAGCCGAACGACGGCTCCATCGCGTGCTGCCCGTACGACGACGAAGAGCTCTGGTATGACGGCTGCATCGAGTTGCCCACCGAACTCGCAGGCAGTGTCAGCGTGCAGCCGTTCACCGACTGGTTGAGTCTGCTGTCGTTGGGTCCGGTTGCAGTGAACTGGCTGGCCCAAAGGTCCGACTCCGTGTCCGTCTGCGGGTCGTACTTGATCACCGAGTTGCTGCGGCGCGAGTCGTCGTTCGAACGCACCATCCACGCGCGAATGTACGTGCTGAAGACGATGAGCTGGCGCACGAACCAGACCAGGATCACGATCGAGTTGATGCCGATGTACGCCTGTGCCACGTGGGTGCGCGCGGTGGCCGACATCGTGTTCGAGTTCAGGAACGCGAACGCCAGGCCGAAGTTCAGGATCTTAAGCAGGCCCAGCACGTACGTGATGCGAAGCACCAATTGGTCCGCGAACGGCGACATCACGAAGACAAGCGCGAGGTACACCGCCTGAATGCCAATGACCGCAATGAGTTGCGTCGGGTCACCCGACATGCAGCCCACGAGGACACCCGTCGCGATCTGCACAACCACATCGATCACGAAGAACATGCGGCTGCGGTACCTGTACTCGCAGTAAAGTGATCCCCATGTGGCCAGGTTTTCGAACTGCTCCAGCTCGTTCTTCGTCTTGTGCATGATCACACGTCCGGCAACAGCCAGCACGCCGAAGCAAACCACAACCAGCCCAACGACAGCCACAACCAGCGAGTCAGCCACTGTCGACGCCTGAATCTCCATCGAAATCTCGAACGACGCCAGCATACTCAGCGGGTAAAGCGCAAAGTACCATACCAGAACGCACAGTCCAAGGGTGCGAATGGAGACACTACGAAGACGGTGCACACCGGAGGTGTAGCGGCTCAGGTCCGAGTTCTCGTCTAGGGCGTGCTCAGCCTTGCGCTTGGCCAACATAGCCAGCACAAGGAAGACAACGATCAAAATGCCCATGATCACAACGAAACCAGTGGCGCCGTGGTTGAGAATGCTTGCCTCCGAAATTCCAATACGGTCGGCATACGAGACGATGCCGCCCAGTACAATCGTCTCGAGACGACGGGCCACGGTGGAGTAGCTGGACGAGTCCTGAATCAAAAAGTTGCTCCATGCGAACGAGTCGGTGTAATCCCAGAGGAAGTACGGCGTCTTGAGCACTGTGAGTTCCGACGTGGCCTGCATTTGCTGCAAGTAGCCCACGTAAAAGAGGAACTCCCACGTGTTGGGGCTCCACGCAGCGTTGACCCACACAAGGTTGGGGTCCAGCGAAACGAAGTGGAAGAACAGCAACAGCGCCACCGAGATACCAGCGAACGCAACGGAGGCGTAACGCAGGAACTCGTGGAAAGTTGAGGCCGACGCCGACAGTACGTCACTGTCCGTCGTGTCCACGTACGTGTTCCGGCCTCCAATCACGTTGGCATTTGCGGTAGCTGCACTGCCAGATGTAGCCGTCTTCCCTCGGACGTACTTCACTAGGTCATCCGCACCGTTCTCGCCGGTTCCACCCGAAATGTTCAGCACGACCGGTTTCTCGGTATCGGTAGTATCTTCGGGAATGGCGAATGGGTCCGACGAACCGCTCTTGGCCGTGATCGGCGTTGCCGACGCGTTGTACATAATGACATCCGACTGAGTCTGGTCCTTTTGGGCCGACGCGTCCTGCTGATCTTCGCTGCCCGAGTTCGTCTCGATAGCAATAGGTGACTTGGTGGCCGAGGGCGTCTTCGTTGCAGGCTCGGGGGACTCAGTAGTCTCATCGCCTGGAGATTTTGTCACAGGAGGAGGCGACTCGGTGAAGTCACTGGTCTGTGAACCAGACGAGCTGCTCGGCTCATCCGTATCGGTCGACGAAGTCTCAGATGATGGGGTCTCAGTAGAAGGCGTTTTGGTGCCAGGGGTCTCAGTACCCGGCGTCTCAGTGCCAGGCGTCTCAGTGCCAGGCGTCTCGGTGCCAGGGGTCTCGGTGCCAGGCGTCTCGGTGCCAGGCGTCTCAGTACCAGGCATCTCAGTGCCAGGCGCCTCGGTACCAGGCGTCTCGGTAACAGGGGTCTCAGTACCAGGCATCTCAGTGCCAGGCGCCTCGGTACCAGGCGTCTCGGTACCAGGCGTCTCGGTGCCAGGCGTCTCAGTACCAGGCATCTCAGTGCCAGGCGCCTCGGTACCAGGCGTCTCGGTACCAGGCGTCTCGGTGCCAGGCGTCTCGGTGCCAGGCGTCAGGGTCACCGGAGTCTCCGTTCCCGGGATAAGAGTGACCGGCGACTCCGTCGATGGGAACAGAGTACTGGGCGATTCTGTCATGCTCGGAATGTCAGTCGTTGTCGGAGCGTCTGTCGAGACAGGGATTAGCGTCGAAATGTCCGGCAAGATCGTCTCCGTCGAAGTCGTAGCACTCGGGGTATCAGTGGTGGTCGGAGCGTCTGTCGAGGTCGGGATTAGCGTCGAAATGTCCGGCAAGATCGTCTCCGTCGAAGTCGTAGCACTCGGGGTATCAGTGGTGGTCGGAGCGTCTGTCGAGGTCGGGATTAGCGTCGAAATGTCCGGCAAGATCGTGTCCGGCGTGATCGTGGCGGAAGGGGTTGTTGTCGCCGATGGATCAGTCGTAGGAGCAGATGTGAGAAGGTCCGTGACTGGATCCAGCACCGACGTGGCAGTCGGGGTCGTTGCCGATGGAGCAGTCGTGTCGGTAGGGGCATCCGTCGCGGGTGCCGTCGTCAACAGGTCCGTCACGGGGGAAAGGATCGAAGACGTGGCCGACGGGACATCCGTGGCCGGGGCCGTGGTAGCCGTCGACGGTGCCGTCGTATCGCTCGGAGCATCGGTAGCAGGTGCTGCTGTCAGCAAGTCCGTGACAGGCGAAATAATATTGGAGCCATCAGTTGTCGGCGCATCCGTCATGGTAGACGTTGTGGGCACGTCCGTAGTCGCTGTGGAAGGCGCATCGGTAGTCGGCGTGGTCGTCAAAAGATCAGTTACTGGAGACAGAAGACCCGAGTTTGAGCTCGTGCTCGTCTCCGGCGCATCCGTCGTGGTAGACGTCGAGGGTGCTTCAGTGGTCGGCGTGGAAGGCGCGTCGGTCGCTGGTGCGGTCGTCAATAAGTTCGTCACAGGCGAAAGAAGGCCTGAGTTCGAGTTCGAGCTCGTGGTCGTCTCCGGCGCGTCCGTCGCCAGCGTGGAAGGCGCGTCGGTCGCTGGTGCGGTCGTCAACAGATCCGTTACTGGAGAAAGAAGACCAGAGTTCGAGCTCGTGCTCGTCTCCGGTGCATCCGTCGTGGTAGACGTCGACGGCGCTTCAGTCGCCGGCGTGGAAGGCGCGTCCGTCGCCGGTGCAGTCGTCAAAAGATCAGTTACCGGAGACAGCAGACCCGAGTTCGAGCTCGTGCTCGTCTCCGGCGCATCCGTCACCGGCGTAGAAGGCGCATCAGTCGCCGGCGTGGAAGGCTCGTCCGTCGCCGGTGCAGTCGTCAAAAGATCAGTTACCGGAGATAGAAGACCCGAGTTCGAGCTCGTGCTCGTCTCCGGTGCATCTGTTGTCGGTGTTTCTGTAGCCGGCGTGGAAGGTGCTTCAGTAGTTGGCGTGGAAGGCGCGTTGGTCGCCGGTGCAGTCGTCAGCAAATCAGTTACCGGAGACAGAAGACCAGAGTTCGAGCTCGTGCTCGTTTCCGGTGCATCAGTCACCGGCGTGGAAGGCGCGTCGGTAGTCGGCGTGGAAGGCCCGTCCGTCGCCGGTGTCGAAGGCGCGTCGGTCACCGGTGCAGTCGTCAACAAATCAGTTACCGGAGACAGAAGACCAGAGTTCGAGCTCGTGCTAGTCTCTGGCGCATCCGTCACCGGCGTTGAAGGCGCGTCGGTAGTCGGCGTGGAAGGCGCGTCGGTAGTCGGCGTAGAAGGCGCGTCGGTACTCGGCGTCGAAGGCGCGTCGGTAGTCGGCGTCGAAGGCGCGTCGGTAGTCGGCGTCGAAGGTGCGTCCGTGGCAGGCATCGAAGGCGCGTCCGTGGCCGGCGCTTCAGTAGACGGCGCGGTCGTCAGTAAATTGGTTACCGGTGACAGGAGTCCCGAGTTCGAGCTCGTGCTCGTCTCCGGCGCGTCCGTTGCAGGCGTGGACGGCGCGTCGGTTGTCGGTGTGGAAGGCGCGTCCGTGGCCGGCGTGGAAGGCGCGTCCGTGGCCGGCGTGGAAGGCGCGTCCGTGGCCGGCGTGGAAGGCGCGTCCGTGGCCGGCGTGGAAGGCGCGTCCGTGGCCGGCGTCGAAGGCGCGTCCGTGGCCGGCGCTTCGGTGGTCGGCGCGGTCGTCAGCAGATTGGTTACCGGAGAGAGAAGACCCGAGTTCGAACTCGTGCTCGTCTCCGGTGCATCCGTCACCGGCGTGGAAGGAGCGTCGGTCGCCGGCGTCGAAGGCGCATCAGTGGTCGGCGTTGTAGGCGCGTCCGTCGCCGGCGCTTCGGTAGTCGGCGTGGAAGGCGCGTCCGTGGCCGGCGCGTCGGTGGTCGGCGCGGTCGTCAGCAGATTGGTTACCGGAGAGAGAAGTCCCGAGTTCGAGCTCGTGCTCGTCTCCGGTGCATCCGTCACCGGCGTGGAAGGAGCGTCGGTCGCCGGCGCGTCGGTAGTCGGCGTGGAAGGCGCATCAGTTGTAGGCGTAGAAGGCGCGTTCGTCGGCGCAGGGGCGGCTGTTGCCGGTGCGTCGGTCGCCGGCGTGGAAGGCGCATCAGTTGAAGGCGAAGACGGCGCGGTCGTCGGCGCAGGGGCGGCTGTTGCCGGCGCGTCTGTCGCCGGCGCGGAGGTCAAGAGGTTAGTGACTGGAGACAGGAGGCCCGAGTTTGAGCTCGTGCTGGTCGAAGGAGCAGCAGTGGGCGCTCTGGTTGCCGGCGCGTTCGTGGTCGTCGTTGAGGTGGAGGGGGAGTCCGCCGACGGTGACGAGTCCGAGGCGTCGGAGGGGCCCACGGTGGCCTCGTTCGCGAGCGAGCCCAAGTCGGTTGCCAGACCCAGCTGCAGGTTGCGCTGCACCTGGTCGCGGGGCTGCTGCACTCCGACGTCGACCGTCAGGGCCTGCGTCTCCGCGACCGCCAGGGCCAGCGCCACGAGGACGAGGCCGCGCACCGCGCGCGCGTGGACCATGTCTGTCTGTCTGTCAATCAAAGTATACGCCGGCGCGAGCGTGGCGTGCAACAACCAGGAGGAACCGATTGATGGAATGACGGGCGTGCGAGCAGGCGACGCACAGCAGGCGGATATTATAGGCCTGGGCAAGGACACGAAGGGGGCGAGCTCAGCAGAGAGCTCGAAGCTGCATCGGCTCGAGCCGTGCAGCCAGCTGTCGTGTGTTCGTTTTGATTGGCGTCGAGCCGGGGCGGCTGAACTGACTACCTGGTACCACTACACTGGTACAATATGTATCATAGTCGGTGCGGAGCATGAACAGGCTCAAGTCACTCACGCCGAGACGAATTATTCGCGCCGCAGCAGCCGATCCCGGGCTTCGGCGCAGTGGACTGTCCGAGCTTGACAGGAGCACGTTTCAGGCTGGGCCCCCGAGACGTAGTCAGGGAGGAAGTTCCTCAGGAACCCCCGCGGGGCTGGCAGCTCTTTCTACAGGCGTATCTGCAGTGCAACTTGCAACGTCATCCCGCAAGACGCACTTGCAGTTATTATAGAATGGGACAAAGCTTCCCGACTTGGCGAAGGGGGATGCCGCCCAGGGCGCCTCTACTAAAGCGTGGCCTCGTCGGGACAGGCACCGTGGTGCCCACCACCACTGGCAGTGGTCCACTGTTGCGTTGCAAGTTGCAACTTGCAAGCACATCGACGAGAATGTCGCCGTGAAGAGTTACAACAATGGGATGGTCCTGACGTGGCACGTGTCCCGCGGACGAATCCTGTCGATGTCCACCACACAAGAGTACATGTATGTAGCCAACAGTCCAGGCGCTTTCTTGCTGCAGCTACGAGGGCGGAGTCACCCGGACTCATTGCTTCTCGTCACTGCTCACGGCCAGCACGTGTCGCGGCTCCATGTATTAATAATCGGTCGGACAGAGTTCCTCTGGTCGGGCTGACAAGGAAGTGGGCAGCCTATGGCAGCCTCTCGAACGCTAGCCGATCTGGCAATCGCACCTGACCCGGGCCAAGCGGGGTCGTGTGGATCTCTCTGTGCTCGACAGCTGATACAGTCGTACCCCTCAATATGCGCACCCATACCTTAAAATACCCCGTAGTATCTGATCGCCTATATTGGCGGTAATGCACCCAATCAGCACAAAAATCAGTTGATTCCCTGTCAAATCGCTTTGTAACCCCCCTGCGCATATTGAGGGGTACGACTGTAAATGGTTACAGTACTGTACGGGGCATACAGTACCTGTACGTGCTGCGAAAGGATGTTGAAATCATGTTGAAGTCCGCCCTATATTTTAATCAGTGTAGCCATTTCGGTGTGCCACCGTTTCGATATGTACAAACAATACCGGCCAACGACGACCGCAATACGTCCGCTGTCTAAGATCGGTGGACTGCTTTATGGAGAACCCACACCTTCCAGGCTTCCCGTCGCGGGGCGCAAGAACAGAGCTCGATGCCGGCCAAACCTGGCGTCCCATACCGTGAATCCCACCGCAGCAGCGAGCACTATGGCGACAGAGAAAAACACGAGAGCCTCGAACTCCCGTGGGTCGTGGAAGACGACACCCATTACCTGGATGAGCATGTAGAACAATTGGTATGTCGCTGTCTGCATGGCGTTGATCTCCCCGCGACGGCTCGGCTCGATCCATTCCTGCATGATCTGTGTCTCGGCGAGGTCGGCACTCCATAACCATACACGCGCACTGACCATACAGCACAGCATCACGTAGTCTGACATGCGCGACTCTCCGAACACGAGGAACGCCACCAGCACCGGCGCTAGGCATAACCAGAACAGCCATATACTCAACACTGCAACACGCTCCAGCCGCGAAATGGTGCGCCGCAAGTAAGGGAACAGCAAGGTACCCAAGAGACCGAATACAGCGCCAGCGCCGCGACTAGAGCCTAGTAACGAGTCAGGAACGCCTCGCCATTTGAGGTACGCAGTGTTCAGCGAGCCGTTGTCCAGGATGGTCATGTACAAGGCACAATACGAAAAACTGAGCAGGAAGACTGGGTGCTGCGAATAGTTCCGCCACATCGCTGCATAGCGAGACAGCGTCGACTTGCTGTCAGCAGTAGCTTGTTGGCGCTGCTCCTCCTCGTACGGATTCTCCTTTGTAGCAAGCTCCGGTACGAGCTTGTAGATGTCTCGAGTCATGAAGTACTCGAGCGGGGTGGACAAAGCGTTCCAGATCGCCACTGTAGACGCTCCGATAATGGCGCGTGTGGTGGGATCACGCCCGGCAAAGTCCATAATGACGCCGAAAGCAAGAGGCCCAAGTAGCTTGCATGCCAGATCAATTCGCCTCAGGGTAGTGTTCAGGCTCGCCAACGCAGTGGAGCGCTCCTCATCGCTGTTCTGTGCGATGATTACAACCCAATCGCGCTCGATACCGAGTGTCTGTGCCTCACTGAGCACCTGGCCCACACCACCGCAGACAAGTGTTCCAAAGAAGAGCAGCGCCAATGGCCAAGTCCATTCCGGCTTGTGCAGTCCATCAGCGTTCGTGACGAGCAACATCGATCCCAGCAACATGGTGCTAGCTATGATATTAGCATTCTCCAAGACGATAGCGAGCTGCATGGCCTTCCAGCGATTCACCGCATCGAGCTGTCTGCCGACCCACGGTACCGCAATGAAGCACGTGGCGTACATGACGAGCGAGAAGAAAGCGCTAGGCAGGAGCGTGTCAACGAAGATCTCCATGAAGAGGATGGGGACGGCGAACTCCCACATGCGGTCACCCTGCGTCATATCGCTCTCGTCAACACTCGGTCCAAACAAGCCCACACGGATTGCCAGTCAGGCAGTGACACGCACCCATGCAGACAGCAAATGGCCGGCGAAGAGGTACGCCAACACTCGTCGAGGCTGCTTCCGGCGCTGAGATTGAGACTCGTCGTGCTTCCCGCTGCAATAATTAATTATTTGGCACAGCAAACGTAAAGCCATCGCGTTAGCCACGTGTATAGCACCATGTTCGCGTTGACAGTGATGTACTTGCAGCAATCGAGTCTGCTGCTGCACTTCAGTTTCGCAACTGTCGAGCCGCGCCGCGTAGAGGCAGCCAACGATCGGGACTAAGGTTGATGCCCCGATGATCGCCATGACAATACTGCTGGATCGCGTTGCGAAGCACGCGTTCTCGACGTCCAGCAGGCAGGCTGCGCATGCACACAGTAGACAGCCACCAGTGAGTAGAGGCCAATGAGATCAATCGCATTGCGGACACGTCCGTCGCACCTGCTCCATCTAAGACCAGCAGCAGGCTGGTCACGCCCACCGACACGCAGACGAACACCGTCGACTCCATCGCTCCTCTTCGGGGGAACCTCGATCTGATTGGATACTTTCGCATACATTTTGTGGTTGAGTCAGTCGCGGTCAACCGCGGTCAACTGAGTCGATCCAAGTCCGCGCTTCATCGTGACGGAGGAAGCTTCGAGACGTCAGACCCAAAGCATTCGATGGACGTACGTCTCGTGCAGCCTCTCTACAGTACCCCGTAAATTACCAGCCAAAAAGATTTTACAATTTGTTTTGGGCTCTGTCAGGTTGCCAAATTAAAATGGCCCATTCAATGGTCTATCAGTATACCTGTATCCGGATATATGTACGTGCACCCGATAGTGTGCCAAAGTCTAGCGACACAAGTATTAGGTACCAAGTCCGTGTATCCTGTGGCGCATAGCTTAAAGCCGAAGCCACTGGCAACGCACAACCGTCTCGCATCATGCGCGCCGCCTCCTCCTCGTCCGGAGATGACTGGGCGCTGGGCGCCAACCTGCAGCTGTGCGGATCCGTGTGCCCCCCTACCTACGCAGACTTGCGCACGGCCGCGCACCTGCAGACCTTCGACGTGCGCGACGGCGGCGCTGCGCTCTGGGGCGAGGGTGGCAAGCTCTTTCTGGTCAACGTGTTCCACCAGAGCCAAGCCGGCGGCAAGCAGGCGGCGCCCAAGACCAAGGAGCAGCTGCTGAGACACGTGACGCTGGACCCGCCGCTGCAGGCGCAGGAAGCGGCGGAGGTGGAGCAGATCAAGCTCAACGCCAGCGGCTCGCAGGTGCTGCTGCAGGCCAAGAGCTGGCTCAGGGTGCTGCGCCTGCCAGTGGAGACCAAGCGCAGGCCGCAGAGCGCGCTGCAGCGCAGGGCGGAGGACGACAGCACGCAGAGGTTCCTCGTGAGGTTCGAGGACAGCAGCGAGCAGGAGATCACGCTCAAGGAGGACGAGCTCAAGGACGCCGACGTTGTGACGCAGGTCAGGCGTCGCGCGGCGCAGGGCAAGCGCGTGGCGTTCGTGTCGCGCGAGCATTGCGTGGCAGCAGTGAGGGCTGTCGGGTACTTTTCCCACGTGCGCCACGCGGCGTGGCACCCACTGAGCGACACGCACTTGGTGGTGCTCTCGGACGCGGAGGAGATCGAAGTGTTCAACACGCAGCAGGATGTGTCCAAGCCGGAGCAGCGCCATCGACTCGACTTCCCGACCAAGGCTCGTGCCACGGGGGCTTTCTCAACGAGCTTCTGTTTCGGAGCTTCGATTCAGCTCCAGCAGCAACAGGCAGCGCAACTGCAGGCTGCGCAGATTTGGGACGCGTTCACGTGCTACATGATGCGCTCGGACGGCGCTGTGTATGCGCTGTGCCCGCTGGTGCCGTATGATTGCTGTGCCAGCAAAACGTTCCTTCAAACGTTGAGTAGCGAAGTGGACGCCCAGATCGCCGTCTGCAAGAAGAAATTGGAAGAAGCCAGTGGTGGGACTGGGCTACAGTCGCGGCTTCTCGAGCTTAAGTCACAGAAGTACTGGTTGCAGGAAGGGTGGGCGCCAGCTTCTCCACAGGCTCGGCGTAGCAGCCCTCGTTTTGGTGGACGCACACAAAATTCCCTCCCTGCGCAAGACAAAGCCAATGCGGATGTATTCTGCTACCTGAGCCCTCACGTAAGCGGCATTTCGTCGGATACGTGGCCAGTTGCTCTGCAAGGACCTGTGGATGTGACTCCCCAGTCCGTTGTGGAAGGCAAAAACCAGGTTTCCGGCGGCTCCTCGGCAACCTCACTACTGATGGTCCCGCATGCTCTTCGTAGTTCCGTGGAGAAGCGCGCCGCCAGCTCTTCACCCTTCTTGATGCGTGCTTTCACGTCGGGACATGTAGAGCTTATTCTGCTGGACTCTCCTATTCGACCACAGTGGAGAAGCAACCGCCAGGCAGCGGCTGCCTCATCCGCGCGTAAACTACCGGCACTCCTGCTCGAGTGTCTTAACCTTGGCATCGATGATTCTGGCGGTAAGGCTGTGCTTGAGCGGGATCCTACTGACCCGCGGCTCGTTTACTGCCTGCACTCGACGGGTGTGCACGTTATCAATGTGAGCTGGGTGTTTGCTCTCGCCTCAGGGAAACAATTCACGACACTACCGAAGAGTTCTGTTCGCCATGTCTTCAGTGTATCGCCCAGCAGCGGAAGTACGACCTCCGCTTCGTCGAAGTCGACAGATGCTGCGGTGTCGAATGTGGTGGGAGCACGTGTTGTGAAGAATGTGAACTTTGGACACTTGCTTCTGCTCCGCCTTGCCTCTGGGAGTTTTGAGGTCGTGAATGTGAGCGCCGCGTCAAGTGAACTGCTGAAGGGGGTGCTTGCTGATAGCAGCAGTAGTGCCGGTGCAGATAATCTACAGAAAACGCTGCCCGGTACGTTGGCGTCCATGGTATCGTCCAAGTCGCGAGTGACAGCTTCAAGTAGCGACTCGGGTGACAGCAGTATCCGCCCATTCGGAGAAATCGTTGAGGAAAAACTGGAGGCACTTAGCGCTCGCGGAACCAGGGTGACGGGCAACACATTGATGCACGAAGTGGACGACGCTGTGCTCGCGTTCGTGCTGGAGCGCGTGAAGATTTTATACGAAGACGTGGAATACATCGACGAAATGGACCAATTAATGCGCGATCGATTGCAGTTGCATGCTACGATGATCAAGGCTCAGGCTGAAAAGGTTTTGGCTGTGCAAAAGAATGCGGACGAAGCTCGCGCGTCAATGAAGAAGCTGCAGGAGAAGATGGAGCGCGCCCTGGCGGTGCAACAGAACCTGAGTAAGCGCGCGGCAGCGGTGCTGCAGGCGGTCAAGGAGAACCAACCGCACCTTTCGCGTGCTGAGCGCGAGTTCAAGGGCGAGCTAGAGCTGATGGCTATTGAAGTGCGCCGTATGAAACCTCGAGTGGCTGAGTTGACCGTACAGGGCCAGCGCGCTGTGCGATCACTGGAGAGCGCCACACTCTCAGCTTCTTCTGCGAGCCGGTACTGGAGCTCTTCGAACGCATCTGTGGGCTCCTCAGTGCTGTCGAACGAGAAGAAGAAAATGTGCTACGACGTGCTGCGCGCCGAGACGCAGCTAATTGACGACACCAAGGTTCTGCTCGAGGACTTGAGCGCAAACCTGCAGCAAATGAAGGACTAGCTAGCGCAATAGTTCGTCTCCGTATCAGCTTGCAGACACAAGCACCTTTCAAACATGTTGCTTATTAGCTCTCCGGCAGGTGCTCAGCTAGGCGACTTTTTGCTCACTACTGTAGTTTGTCTGCGACGCGCGTGCGCAGCGAAGGGAGTACGGCACAGTATCCTGTCCGACCCGCCTGAGCCAAGCAGGACTCGGCACTGCGAGTCCTGCTTGGTGCCGCCGCGGCATCGCTCCCGCGCCCCGCGAGGCCCCGCGTTCCTAAGAAGAAGCGTTTCTGACCCACCCACCCGCCTTCACCCATCATTACCTCACGAGTTTACAGCCGTGTTTGTTTACCCGTCTCTGCTGGTCGTGGTGAGCCCAGCGCCGTTCATCTGTCTGTCGTCGGTGCTACCCACGCACCAAGTTGAGACTGACAGGCTGCGTGGGATGCATGGCCGATGCGGAGCGACTGCCGGTCAGCTTACGAGCAATCAACCTTGGAGCGCAGGTGGCCAGCTTAGGTGGCTCCACTCGCCGCGTCTTTGGTGCGTTCTGTTCCCCGGCTGGCCATTCGAGTCGCGACGACTCCGGCGCATTGCTGTCGCCGCTGGACTCGAGGTCCTTGCTTCAATGTGTTTGTGGTTTGTTTTGAACAGGTGAGTGCGCACTTCTTCGCGTGCTTTCCCACTTTTTCTGCGCTGCTTTCTTCAGAAAGCAGCTTTTTAGGATCGTGTCGGCGGTGCATACAAAGCGAGAGTGCGCACCGACCGCTTTTTCGGCGGTCAGTCTCGCGTTCTTTGCTGCCGCCAAGTCGTGCCCTCGCGAAGCGGAAAGCGTTTCCGCAGTCCTTGAAGTTTTGCATGTTCAACTGGACTGGAACTCCTGCACGCCCGGCTCCCGGCTGTGCTGGCAGCTTCAGGCTCAAGAGGTTGAGGCTCGCCAGTCACATGCTGCCTCAGCGCATGCGCGATTGAGCCACTCCTCCAATCCCCGCCCAGCACCTGCCTGTCGTGTGTCGGTCGCCGAAATCCGAGCGAGGCGCCCGTGCTGAAGCCCAACACGGAAAGGAGCAGGTTGGAGCGGCAGGTATCAGGCATTAGCCACTGAAACGCTCTCGGCGCTCTGCGCTGGCCGGCGGCTGGCTGACGAGCTGTCGACCGTGAGCAGGAAGCGAGTCCGCCATCGGGCGTTCGAATTCCAAGCAGTCGCCATTGCGCCCGGGCGCTCGGCTCTCTTCTTTAGAAGCGCGCCCTCGAGCTTCTAAGTTATGGTACATGTACTGCGGCGATAGAGTGTCGGTGGTGTCGATGACGGCGCTGCTCGTCGGTCTTCGCTGTGCAATCGTCCAGCTCGCGGCGAAGGCTCCGCCCCGCCATGCGATGCCCGTGCCCGGGAGCGGCTTTGCCAAGTAAAAAATGTGAGTTCGCTAAAAAGCGCTTTCTTTATCCTCGGCAGCTCCTTCAACTGACCCGATTGCAGACGGGGCGGCGCAAAAAGCCAGCGGTCGCCGCCACTCGCTTCCAGCAACTTCCAGTGCTGGCGGATTCCGCCGCGGAACGCTCGAGGCTCAGTCGAAAAGTTTCCTCGTCGAATGCAAAGCAGTCGGAGTCCACCCAGCCCCGAATCCTGCCGCCTCTCCAGCTTCCCCCTTTCAGCCCGCCCCGCTTGTCGATTTCTTCGCCGCGGCCTGCCCGTGCCATCGAGCGCGTCTGGGATTGAGCGCGCTCCTGTCTGTTAGTCCACCCAAATCAATACCACCACACACACACACACCAAGCACCATGAAGCGTAACTTCGGATCGCTCAACCTCGCAGCGCTGGACCTGAGTAGCCCCTTCCACACCGGGGCGGACAGCGCCGACTGCAGTCTAGAGGACCGATTCTCCGCCATGGACCCCAGCGCGGAGGACTGCAGCATGGATGGCGACTCCGAGTACAGCGGCGACGACAACGTCGGTTTCCCCATGGAGCGCATGGAGATGCCACGTGCCGACGTGCACTCGGCGCCGCAGGACATGGACCTGGACATGGAGGACGCCATGCCCGAGCTGTCACTGCCAGCGCGCAGCCAGCTAGCCAGCCGCCCACACAGCGAGAACGGCGACGTGCGGGCGAGCCACGTGCTGCACCCGTCGTCAAGCGAGATCCCGCACCACCTGCACGACCAGCACCACATGGAGCTGAACGCGCTGAGGTGTTTAAGCCTCAAGGTGATGCTGTCCAACATGTCCTCGTCCGCCCCCAACAGTGCCAACGCCAACGTCGCGTCCAGCAAGCCCAGCTACGCATATCCCGGCGTGAACGACCGCGCCAAGACGGCGCTGCTGCCGATCCGCCAGCCGTCCCTACAGAGCGTCTAGACCACTGACGGATACACTACACGAGGCCCATCGAGGCGTTTCCTTAACTTACTTATCGTAATAGTACGCTTTATTGTATTGGAAGAGCCCGCCTGCGGTGGTGGGCAGCGAGGCAAGCAGGATGGAGAGGCTCATGGACTTGGGCCTTCGGTCACCGAAGGCCCAAGTCCGAATCGGTGGGCCGTGACGGTGGCACCGAATCGGGGTGCAGGCTGCCGTGCAGTCCTCCGGACTGTTTCCCGGATGTGAAGATGGACCTTGCGCGTCATGCGATGTCGCGTCACATGTTTGCGGTACAATTCCCCTCGCTGGCAAGTCGATCCAGCCAAGGTGTCGGACCTGCCGGCAGGATCACTTGCTCGCTGTTGCTACGCAGTAGTATACCGCTGCAACTTGCAACGCGTTTCTCCAAGAGGTTCGCCGCGAACTTCGCGCTTGTTGGCATAGTGTGGTGTTTGAACCGGTGACGCTTGATCATAGATGGGAGTCCCACCAGCGGGGCAGTGGTCAACACGATGGTGCTGTGCAATTTGCACAGCAGTCACTGCTCGGAAAGGAGTCACAGCACGGGTGTCTCGTTCAGATTTCGGCGCTCCGGCCGACCGACACACGACAGGCAGGTGCTGGGCGGGGATTGGAGGAGTGGCTCCGCCGCGCATGCGCGGAGGCAGCATGTGACTGGCGAGCCTCAACCTCTTGAGCCTGAAGCTGCCAGCACAGCCGGGAGCCGGGCGTGCAGGAGTTCCAGTCCAGTTGAACATGCAAAACTTCAAGGACTGCGGAAACGCTTTCCGCTTCGCGAGGGCACGACTTGGCGGCAGCAAAGAACGCGAGACTGACCGCCGAAAAAGCGGTCGGTGCGCACTCTCGCTTTGTATGCACCGCCGACACGATCCTAAAAAGCTGCTTTCTGAAGAAAGCAGCGCAGAAAAAGTGGGAAAGCACGCGAAGAAGTGCGCACTCTGCAAAATAAGACCTGTTCAAAACAACACAAAACACATTGAAGCGAGCCCAGCGGCGACAGCAGTGCGCCCGAGTCGTTGCGACTTGAATGGCCAGCCGGGGAACGGAAGGCACCAAAGACGCGGCGAGTGGGGCCACCTAAGCTGGCCACCTGCGCTCCAAGGTTGATTGCTCGTACATGTACCAGTAAGCTGACCGGCGGTCGCTCCGCATCGGCCATGCATCATACGCAGCCTGTCAGTCAGTCTGGGCCTGGTGCGCGGGGACAGACAGATGAACGGTGCTGGGCTCACCACGACAGCAAAGACGGGTGAACAAACACGGCTGTAAACTCGTGAGGTAAAGATGGGTGAAAGCGGGTGGGTGGGTCACAAACGCTTCTTCTTAGGAACGCGCGGGAGCGATGCCGCGGCGGCACCAAGCAGCACTCGTATCGGGCCGAGTCATGCTTGGCTGAGGCGGGTCGGACAGGATACTGTACTATACAATACCCCCTCGTCGCGCACACGCGTCGCAGGCAAACTACAGTAGTGAACAAAAAGTCAACTAGCTGAGCTAACGTGGCTGCTGTTGCTGTTGTGGCTGCTGCTGTTGCAGTTGTTGCTGCTGCTGCTGCAGCTGCTGCTGGTGGTACTTGACGACGGCGTCCACGTCCGCGCGCAGTCGCTCCAGGTTCGCTGCACAAACACACAAGCAGCAAAACACAACGCAGCGTTAGTTGGTCTCTGTAACAGCAGGTGATCCGTCGAGCTTCAGCACCTAGCACCGTACAGCCACTTGCTCCGACGACAAATAGGACATGCAAACAACCACGCATACGCACCAGGGGCAGTGAAGCGGAAGCGGGTCTGGAACAGCGTGTGGCACAAGCAGCTACACGACTCGCACCCACCGCAGTGCGCGCAGCGGAGCGACGGTACACACCGACATTTGAAATAGCTGCGCACCGACTGGTAGCGGCGTGTGGCTGGCAACAGGCCCGTGTGCCCTTCCGAGCTTAGCACCTTGTCGTAGTACGAGGCGATGGAGCGTGGCTTGAAGTGGTGCTGCTCCGGCTGAGAGTGACAGCGTAGACAAATGCGGAATACTGGATACGCCATGTTGGGACGGCAGCGACGGGAGTACACAGCGCAGCCCAGACACTGCTTATACAGGTTGGTAATCTCACGTCCACAGATGCCACAGGAGTAGTTCTCCGCGTTGTCACTAGGTGGGTCGCGCAGATCGGCATCTACCGTACGCCACATGCTCTCGTCATCAAACACCTTACGAAACTCGTCGCTGTCATCCGTGCTCGACAGACCCAGTTCGTATGCCTCCTCCACGATAGCGTCGAGGCACGGCAGAATCGATTCCAAAAAGAGGACCATTTGGGCTTGGCGCTGAGCCACAACACCGCGGTCAATAGGTGCTGGTACAGACGTAAATGATAGCATTTGCGATGTCCCCGGGCGCCCCGACGCCAATGCCGTGCGCAAGAACTGACCAGTGCGCACAATTGCCACGCCGCACTGCATTGCAATTAAACGTGTAGGTTAGATTTTTTCGGCGCATCCCATCTCGATAGTAGTAGCGCCAGCGTACCTTAGCAGCCTCAACAATCGCACGGCGAGGGTCGAAAACCCATCCATCCGGGCACATGCTAGCGTTCTTCATGGCAAACTGAATGTAAGCAAAAACAAACGTTAGTTTCAGCCACAAAATACAAAATATCCAAGCCAAAGCATACCCAGCATTCGGTGGATATCCCGCGCTGCGAAACACCTTGGTAGACCCACTCCCACGAAAGGAATACACAAGGCGCGTTGATAGAGCCGCTAACGCTGTCTTTTTCAACAACACGCCAGAAATGCTGACGACCCTGCAAATCCCAAGAAAAATACATTCTCGTTAGTCGGGTGACTTAATGATAGCTCGCACAAATGTTCTTGATCGGAAGACGTTTTCGGTCCAACGCACCTTGTTGACGTGTACAAACTCTCCGTCCTGCAGAAGCACTGTTGAAAAAGAAAAACCCGCGGATCTGCGTAAAAGAGATAACATAACATACTTTGATGAATAAAACTCCCGGGGTCGCGCAAACAACGCCACAATGATGTTACCTAAGAGCACGGAGGTGCGCATCCAACAGCATAGTCTTCCTGTCAGCGTCATACCCCGCGCGTTGCAAAATGTGATCGAAATCGGCCTTGTACTGAGGTTCAAAGCGCTCAAAAATGACCAATTCCAACGACCCCACAAGGACCTGCACCACACACAACGAGGAAAACGCGTTAATAAGTTTGTGGCTACACAGTAGAGTAATGTGCACGCAGTCTGTCAATTTTTACCTGGTATGCAGTGTCAGTAGTGCCATTGCCTGGATCCATCAGCGAGCCTCGCGCCCCGGGAAAGTTAAAATGTAGTCTTGGACTGGAAAACTTTTCATGCCAGCTACTCTGCGGGAGGTACTGCAGCAAGCAGTGAATACCACCAGCAAAAACATCCCACTGAAACCCCTTGATAAGATCGTTATACAACTGGAGTAGCGAGGAGTCACAACAAGTGTTAGCGAAGCGAGTCCGTTCAACACAATATAAGACAGCACCTACCTGTGAGCAGTGCTTGGCGAGCAATAAGTCGTTAAGCGCAATAATGTTTTCAGATGCCACGATGGTCACTGTCTTTTTCGTGACATGGTCTTCCAGCACAACGACGTCCTTACCAGGTGCATTCGATAAATACTTCTCCAGATACGAGTTGAAGGACGCCATAGACAGCTGCAGCTCTCCAACGTAAGCAAGTTCGGGCATGTCTGTCTCAGAATTTCGCTTGAACTGAAAGTGATCGAATGCAAAATGCGTATCGTTTCCGCAACACTCAAGGATGAAGGGCCACGCCCAAATGTACTGGTTGAGCTCGCTGCTCATGCCTTTCACCACAAGGCTCACGTCAGGCGACTCGAAGCATCGGAAGAAGAAATCGATCTCGGTTTGAAACAGCTTCGTAGCCTTCTCAGCAAAGACCGGCGAAAGGTCGATCCGGAACACGTGATTGGCATCGTCAGAGTGGCAGCTAAAGCGCTCATAGATCTCTGAAGGGAACGCTGCCGGATTGCGCCATGGTATATTCGGTGTGTGGCGGCGTATGGGGAGCTGTGACGGCACATGAGGTGGAAGTTGACCTTGAGGCGCGTAGGTGTTAGAGGGTGCCTCCTTGAATCCTGGCATTTGACCTGAAGCTAAGTCACCACTTCGCGCGTCACCGTACGGAGCTTGAGGAGGCATCGAACCTGTTGGTGCACCACCGCGATACGCGGGATCGAATTCGCCGCGGCGGAGAGGTTCTCCATTTTCTTGCATTTGCTGCGGTGCTGGCTGCATCCCCGACGCCCCCGGTTGAGCTGAGGGTACGCGCCCAGACGAACGCCCATCGAAAAACTGAGGCGCCGAGTTGAATGCTGAAGACGACTGAAGCGCCCTTGGGTCTTCCGATGGTGGCTGACGCCGGCCAGCGATTGGATATGGTTGCACCGACGACGAGAACCCGTGTTGCGGTCGGGATCCATCTACACCTTGCTGGTCAGGCGCGGGGACGGACGAGTATTCGCCTCGAGTCTGCCGAGACATCTGCAATGAAGAAGATGACACAGGTAGGTTGGGTGGAGGTGCACCGCTGCGGAAGTGGTTGCCCTGCTCTGTGTCGAATCCTCGCATCGGCCTTCGGGATGCAGGGGACGCAGTACGAGAGGCAGGCTGGAGGTTCCCGTCCTCCTCTTCGAGACGCGGCGTGTTGCTGTTACTGTTACTGGTGTGTGCTGGCATCATACCACCGCTCGCGCTCCTCGGGGTATACGGCTCGGCGTCAGTGGGTATTTGAGGGCTTTCTGCGTGCTCCCCGTCCATCGACGACAGACGCAGATGTCCTTGACTGGCCTCGTCATCGGTGTCGTCCAGAGATCGCTTGGTTCCCGCACTTCTTCCCCTGCCTCTTCCTCTTCCTCGGCCTCTTCCCCTGCCTCGTCCGCGTCCGCGTCCACGGCCGCGTCCAGCCCCAGCGGTCATCTCCTGCAGGGGGAGCTGGCGCCGCACTTGCAGCCGGTCCGACTTCTCCTGCAGCACACTCTGGATCTGCGTGGCGAGTCGGGGGTAGTCTCCGGTCCTGAACACGGGGGCCTTGCTCAGCTGCTTGCTGAAGGCGGCGTAGCACGCGTGGCGGCAGAAGAGGTTGCCCTCCTCGGGCGGCAGCGGCAGGTTGGCGCAGTGCGCGTGGAAGTGGCTTCCGCAGCTCTTGCAGCGCACGAGGCGGATGGTGGAGCTGGCTTCCAGACCGCAGAGCACGCAGCGTAGCTCGCTCGAGGGCGCTCGGGGCTGCTCGCCGCCCTTGCTCTCCTCGGTGCTGTCGCGGGCCGGCGTGTTGCTGGGCAGTTGGCGCGGGATGGAGGAGGGCGTCTCGGCCCCGGACGCGGCGATCTCCTGCGCCTGCGTACGTGTGGCCATGCTGTTGCTAATGCTGGCTGCTGCTGGCGGGGGCGGAAGTGCTTGGCGCGAGTCTCCGCCAGCCCGAAGCAGTTCTGACGCGCGTCTGCTACAGTGTCAGTGCCAGTGCTGCGGGAAGGAGCCAAGTCTTCACTTAAGTCCGAAATATCAGGAGTGATGGTGCAAACGATGTGCGGTACATCAAGAAGGAAGCCATCAGGTGATCAGGTGATCAGGTCCTTGTGCTGTACTGGTAGCGGGCTTCCCGACATGTTGGCGGTGGACACAGCGGAGGGGCCGTCGCCAGCGGCGCCGCAAGGGGTGGCGTCGCCGCCACCTGCTCCTGTGCGCCGCATACTCGACATGGACGCGGAGGACGCGGACGAGCTGCCGACGGTCTACGAACTCATGCAGGAAGTGGCGCGACTGCAGCAGGCGGTGCGTGACGTCGGCGACGACGACCTCAGCATCTTTGCGGACGACTACGCGGCGCGTGATTCGTTCTCGGCCGAGCGCACGCCGCCGCGCTACAGACAGAAGACCCGCACTGCGAGCGGCAGCTCCGACAGCTTCTCAAGATCCGGTATCTACTCCGGCAGGAAGGTCGCGACGAATGTGGGCAACATGTCGCCATACAAGAACGTAGGCGCCATGGCACGTGCCGAGTTTGACAGCTTGAACGGACTCAAGACACCCCCGAAGCGCCGGGAGACCTTGACCCCTGCTTCCTCTCGCACGGTGCCGCGCCCCACGCGCGTAGCAGCTTTGACCCGAGAGAACATCTCGCTGCTTCCTACTCCGAGACCGCAGAACTTCACGGGCTCCGTGTGCGGCTCGCAAAAGTCGCGCTCGAGCATCCGCACGGACGGCGGCGCCGTGTTCTCGCGGCTGTATCAGCCGGACTTCTACAAGAACCGGGAGGACAAGTTGAAGACCATGCGCGACCGGAGCGAGAGACTGAACTGCTCGTTCGCGCCGCGCACCAACCGCCGCGACTCTATCTCGTCGCGAGACTCGATCGGTTCCGAGGCATCGATGCAGTCGGCCAAAACGGACGTCGTGAACGTGTCGAGCCGCCTGTACGACCCAGACTACGTCCGCAAGCGCAACGCGCGGCTGCAGCGCATGCGGCAGGAGCGCGAGATGCGCGAGTGCACCTTCACGCCCACCATCAACGCGAACGCGACAGCTACGCCGCGCAAGAAGCTGTAAACCATTCATCATTAACAAGTGTAGCCATGTCAAGGAGTGTAGCCATCTCAGATGTGCCAAAAATAAAAGGCTGGCGATACAGCCCATGTTTTTTATCCGGGCTAGGTGAACCCGCCATAATAAATCCAAGTAAAAATAAAAACATGGCCAACATGGATGTAATCATTTCGATACAAGAGGACGGGTGTCACGGGCTCCAAATCCTACACAATTCTCAACATTCGTTGCTGGGAAACATGAACTCTATTGCAAAGCTAAGGCCCCTAAAACCCCAAGAGCATCGACAGAGCCCTGAGCCAACCCCTTCTACATAGATCATATGTAGATCATACTTGGCCCTGGGTTTAAATCTGCGTGCTGGGCGCAGCCCTTTAACTGCATGCGTCGATTTTTGGCGTGCCCTACAAGATGGGTTTGGAGTGGAATTCACCCCTTCCCCAGAAAAACATGGGCTGTATGTTTTCCGAAAATAAATGTACCCCGTTGAATTACGTCACAAACAGAAGCTCCTGACCCTGTTGAGCAGATCTCCTGCGTGGACATGGCGCAGAGGAAGAAGCCGTTCAGCGGCAAGGCTAAGAAGCAGCAGGTCTGGGAACGATCGCCGTCCGTCGTCCAGTGCCCGCACTTAAGCTGTGCGTTGTCATGACTGTAGCTCCGGGACAAGCGTGCGAGGAACCGCGCGCGAGACGCTCAAGACTCGGGGGAGGACGATGTCGTAACATCCGGCGACTCAGCGCCGCCTGCCCCACAGCTAGTAGGTAGTGCATCTGTTCGTCAGTATGCAAAGCTTTTGTCTCATGTTGTGGTGGTGCAGGCATCTCTGGGGCGTGGCGATCTCCGCACGATCTTCCAGAAGGAGTCCAAGGCTGCCGTTGAGACCAGGAAGAAGGACGCCACGCGCGAACTTGTGTATGCGGATGATCGAGGCAACTCGCAGTCAATCTACGCGTTCGGCATCCAGGACCCTGCCAACCAGCCGTGTATCTTGACGAAACCAAAGTGGTCACGGGACATGACGCCGGAAGAGCTGAACCAGGTGGATGACGAAGCTTTCAAGGAGTGGAGCGAGTACCTCGAGAAGGAGACAGCGGATCGTGAAGACGGTGCACAGCTCAATCTGTATGAAAGGAATCTGGAGGTATGGCGACAGTTGTGGCGCGTGATCGAGCGCTCGTCCGTACTTGTGCATCTCGCCGATGCCCGATGTCCGCTACTTCACATTAGCGACCAACTCATGACGCACATTCGAACGAAGTTCCCATGGAAGCGCGTGATTTTGGTGCTTACGAAGACAGATTTAGTGGCGGAGGGGCGCGTTCAGAGATGGTCGGCGTATTTGCAAGCTCGATACGGACAAGATATCCCCGTGTTAGCGTACAGTCGCGACCGCGTTGATGAGAGCAATGCTACCTTGATGCGAACCATCGGACAAGTGAGCGCTGGAATCGACCACCGCAGTTTAAATGATGATCCCGCAGCTGAAGATCGAGAGAGAGACACCCTTACCATCGGATTCGTGGGGGAGCCGAACGTAGGAAAGAGCTCGCTGCTCAACAGCCTCTTCGACCGCAAGCTCGTGAGTGTGTCCGCCACTCCCGGTCACACGAAGCATCTGCAGACGCATTACTTCGAGCGGGTCCACATGCTGGAGTGTGACGACGGGGTCTTCTCGCGCGTCCTCGTGTGCGACTGTCCTGGCGTGGTGTTCCCTCGCTTCAACGTGCCGGTGCTGCTGCAGATTCTCTTCGGCAGCTTCCCCATTGCCCAGACGCGCGAGCCTTTCAGCGCCGTGCGCTTCATCGCCGAGAACTGCGCCCCGCACCTGCACGAGGTCTACAAGCTCAAGCCCGTGGACGACGAGGACGACGAGGACGACGAGTGGTGCCCCTACACATTGTGCGAGTCCTTCGCACAGCTCCGCGGCTTCCGCATGAAAGGCGGCAAGCTGGACGTGAACCGCGCCGCCAACTTGCTCCTTCGCGACACGTTAAACGGCAAGAAGGTGGTGCTATCCTTCCCTCCACCTGCGGATACGTCTGGGTCGTAAGCAAAAACAGGAATGCATGTATTTTGACCGCGCTTTTATTTATACTAATGCCGTGCGTCGCCCGGGAAGCTCTGGATATTTTCAGATACACGTACGAAGTGCTTCGTGAAGTGCAAGTTTTGTTTTGATCATAGCAGCTTGCTTGGATAAGACCATGCATAACGTTACCGTTTGCAAATGGCATACTTCGAGTACTAAAAGAGATAAATTACCATTTTGCAAAATCTACTACTTTGAAGTATTTTATTCTGATTAACGGGGTTTTCACACTAAAAATACGTTTTTAAAACCAAGTCTACAGTAGTAGTAGAAGTAATAGAGTTTGAATGCAGCTGAGAGCTTACTCCCTGGTTTCACGGTGCAAATGAAAACATTTCTCTTTCAAGATGTTTCAAACACGATCTAGGGTTAAGGCACAAAAGGACAAGCCAAGAGCATATCCATAATTATCTCGGAAATGCCGAGATACATAGTGATATTTGTAGTAATAACCTCAAAGCACCAAGACTCAACAGCATGAGAGACTTTGGTGCCCTCTCATATGCCCAAACATGTCAAACAAAAGTATTTGAGCTTCAAACTCCGAGCTCAAGATAAACTAGATATCAAGCTACCAAGAACTACGCCCACTGTGGCCGCCAGACCCAACTTCGAGCAGGCAGTGCCTAAACGATATGCATGTTCAGGCCTCTATAGCGCAAGTAGATGTTATCTTCCATCTTAAAACAGCAGAATCAATTCTCTCGGCTTCGTAGGGATTGGTTTACCATGCTATTTGAATCGCCCTCACATCTTCATATACTGACAACAATGAAAAGCCGCCTCGTGTGATATAAATGCTTTGTCTCGGATTTGTGATAGAAAAAAATAACCACGCTGTCAATATTAACAGGAGGAAGGCATATTGGCGCCTTCCGCAGACATGAGCCTTGCGCTCTCGGCTTAGAGGATACAACTACTCCGCTTCTTTTCACACGAGAAAATAATCAAGCGCAGGTTTTATACATAGCTGAAAGTTTGCCATTCGTGCTTTCATAACATTTAATGATCGAACATCGTCTCTGCATCACACCAACGCTAGATACACATTAATTGGGACGAATTTCCATCATCATCATAGTAGATATCACCAATGACGCTGCTAGCCAAGAAGGGCGCAGCTTCTTAGTCGAGTGCGAGGGGCTGATAGCCAAGAACATGCTTCACATACCTGTAGCTGCGTTGTGGCTTGATTCGTGAGGTTACACGAATGTCGTTCTTGTCCGACTGGGTCAACATTCATCTTTTTGGGATAAGATATCGTATTTCATCAGATATTCAGTCGTTTTAGCTTGAGGATTGTATTCACAGTTCTTTATCGATATTACAAAACTACTCAAATATGCGTTCATACAGGATTTGCGAGGGTCGGCGAAGCGAAGCCGGTAGAAACTCTGGATATAAATATCCAGAGAACTAGTAAAAGCAGTTTTATGCTTTAGTATTATGCTTTTATTATGGCCACACGGACGAAACGCCAATTGCGCTCACCCATCATTTCGGAAATGCTATCGGGAAAGCTGCTACGTCGAGGCCTCCAGCGCGCGCTGTGGCGGGTGCCGCAACCCGCACGCAGCTTCGCTGCCGCCGCGGAGAAGGTAGAGGACGACATCCCTGTGGCCCCGTGCCGCCAAGAGGCGAAAGGACGTACGTTTTCGATGGCCATCGTTAAGCGGAGCCTGTTGCTCAGTCAGTGACTTGTTCTGCCCCGCAGCCGACTGCTGGAAATGCCACCACGCGACGGACTGCTGCTCCTTCTTCTGCAACTCGTGCCACGCCATCCAGCCGATCAACAAGAGCTGCCACTGCGACTACTTCGAGATGTTCAAAATGTACGCGCCCACAGCCAAGGGCAAGAGGATCGATGGGTAATACTGAAGTACTTAAATACTGCGTGGCTGACGACGCGTTTTTGGTTGGTGGTGCAGTCCCAAGCACTTTAATCTAGAGCAGCGCAGTATCGAGAAGACGTACTGGAACCTGCAGAAGCGCCTGCACCCGGATCTATATGGATCCAAGTCAGAGGTGCGACTGCGGAGCTGCGGGCTTTCGAGGACACAACGTGAGGCTGACGAGGTGTTTTATGTGTATTTTTACAGTTCGAGAAGGAGCTGTCTGCCGTGAACGCTGCAGTCATTAACGACGCATACAAGATGCTCAAGAAGCCCAACACGCGTGTCAAGTACCTGGTTCGTGGTCATTGTTATCTCGTGTAGAATTGGATTAGTTATGTTCCTAACGTAGGAGTATTCGTTGCTACTGTAGCTTGCGTTGCACGGGATCGATGCGCTCGGAGAGACTGCAAGCACCGCTGTAGACCCGGAGCTGCTGATGCAGACGATGGAGATCAGGTACGAAAAGTTATAGCTTACTTCTGTTTACGCTACTGATCTGACATGGTTATTGTGGTTGTTCACAACACGAAGAGAACGCATTGCGGAAGCACTGGATATGGACGCTCTGCATGAGATCCGCAAGGAAATCTCGGAGCACATCGACGCCGTGATCCATAAGCTCGGCGAAGTGTACGACCAGGACCAGGATCTTGAAGCCACGAAGCAATACGCCGTCGAGCTCCAGTACATGGTCAAGTGTGCAGAAGAAATCGACCTGAGAGAAGAGAAGCTGGACGGGTATTAGAAATTGCTAGTATCTGTCCAGCGCTGTAAGACTGCTTTATCATTTCAGATTCAATTTCGAAGCACCCGTTTTGCTGCGCAACGCTGTGGTGAACATGCCGATTGTTTGGAATACTGCAGAGGATCCTTTCAGTATCCACATGTATAAAAGACGACAAGTCTTGCAAATTTGTTGCCTGCAGCCCACCGTGGTTTGGTGGCTTTCGAATAGCCTCTACCGCCTACCACCACGCTGGCGAACGCTCAACTCCAATACAGTGCCGTTCACAAAGTTGTAGTGCGCGCATGTAAGCGTGTCCTTGACGAAGCCCATCGCGAATTTGAGCTGCTGTTTGTTCACCGGCATGTTCTGCAACTCGTTCTGCACAAAAGGAGACGTAAGTTGGTAAATTTCAGATGATGGGAAGCAACAAAGGGTTTGGCCAACGCCTACAGAGCCCGCCCACAACACAAACATGCTTACCATGAGCTTTTGCTTGAGCGTCCGCATGTTGTCTTTTACATCCAGCTCCACCGTTAACGTCTGTCCCTCCAGCTTCCACTGGGCGTTGTCCGGGTCGTCCGGAACCTTGACCATCAACCGTACAACTCCCTAATGGCAAGTACAGCACAAACGTTAGCATGAGCTATCACCTGCACAATCGAAGATCCACTGTAAGCGTACCGGATGCCGAGCGGCAAATTCATTCTCTGGTAGCAACGACGACCCGCCAGTACGTTGTCTCTTAGCTGCTGGCTCAAGGTCTTCACCCGGAGGTCCTGAGACCCCTGGAGGACCGGCACCGATGCCAGGTGGACCGCTGCTCATTCCTGGTGGCAGAGCACCTGCCGCCTGCATGTGTGGGGGCGCCAAGCCCGGCTGGCCGGCACCTGGAACCATCATCCCAGGAGCTCCCATTCCAAAAGGTCCCATTCCAGGGGCCATAACGCCAGGAGGAACCATACCTGCCATCCCGGGCGGTGGAACCATCGCAGGAGGTACCATTCCTGGCGGGGCCATCCCAGTGCCAAAGGCTGGGGCGCTTATGCCCGGAGCGCCAAGGCTCATTCCAGGAGCCCCCATCATAGCTCCGGAGACAATGGGAGCAGACATGCCCGGTGGAGGTTGAGACATCGGAGCACCTGTCGGTAGCTGTCCAGCTTCAGAAAACCCAGGAGGCATCTGCTGGCTTCGAGTATCCTCTGTAGACGCAGTGGTTTTCTCTTCCTCATCTGAATCCTCCTCCATTTCGTCCTCACGAGGCTCCTGTAGTTGTTGTTGCTGCCGCTGTCGCTGCTGCTCTGCGGCGGTTGGTGCTGTCGTCGCTTGCAGCAGCCGTGCTTCTTCTTCAGCGGATGATGCAAAGATATCTGCACGCTTCGTGGCAAATCGCCGCAACGAGTCTGCAATGGCTGATCCTGCAGCGTATGAGCTCTCTTTCTGCTTCTCCAAGTGTCGCTGAGTTTCCTCACGCCACTTCGGGTTCATCAACAAAATGCGCATATGTTCGTTGGCCTCGGCAGATGAAAGCGTCTTACCATCGACACTCAGCAGTGGCTGCTGCGCCGTCACCGCCGTGGCCTGCGGCACATAGTTCTCCACGACCTTAATATCTGGATTGGGCTCGTCATCATCATCTTCCTCCATATCCATGTCCTCGTCATCCGAGCCCTTCGCTTCTCCGTCAGTTGCAGCAGCAGAAGCCCCCAAATCGTCGTCGTCGTCGAAAGTGATGGTCTCCACTACCACAAAGTCATGCCAATCGATCTGCGCAAGCGCACGCCGCTCCGCGTCACTTTCCGCTGCCTCCTTGTCCGCACGTTCCTGCTCGGTCCGCTGCCACTCCATCCGATGGACACATCGGTCCAGCACCTTCATGCGCTCCATCCCTTCCTCTATCCTGCAATCCGCCACCCGAAAAACAATCACAAGAAATGAGCCCCTGGTCAAGTCACATCCAGCAACAGCTTCACAAACAAACTCACCGCTTCATCTGCGCGTCCTGCTTGGCCAGCACCAGCGTGTAGATCTCCACTAGCGCCGTGAAGTAGGCGAACAGCGGGTGCGTGGGCTTCAAAAAGTCGAACTGCGGGTTGCGCTGCTCGCGGGTGGCAAGTCCCGACAAGAAGGAGCTGCCGCTCAGCGCCGTGTACTGTGCCGTGAGGTACATGATCTCCTGGTCCAGTGCGCTGAGCGACGGGTGCTTGAGGATGAACTTCTCCTCGGGCGGCGGCTCCAGCTCCTTCTCCTTGATCTTCTTGGCCACTTGCGCCGTCACGTCCTGCACCGCCTTCTTCTCCACGACAACGTCGCCCGAGGTCTCCGCCGCCTTGACGACCTCCTGCGTCTCCTTCTGCTGCTGTTGCTCTGCCTGCTGCTCTGCTGCCTGCTCCTGCTGCGGCTCCTCCGGTGGCTCGCTGTTCCTGGCAATGAACTCGCTCACCTTGTCCTCGTAGTAGGCGTGGTAAGGGTCCGACTCGCGCAGGAACGAGAACTTGGCCGACATGCGCTCGCCCACGATGCGGCTCTCGAACGCGCGCCCATTGTTGGCCACGAACTGCGCCGTCTTGTCCACCACGGCGCGGATGTCCGGCGGTGGGTAGATGATGCCCGTCACGCGGCCTTGCACGGTCGCGTCGTGCTGCTCCTCTGACTCCGCCGCCATGGTCGCTGCAGGTTCCTGTAGCTGCTGGGTTGGTGCTGCTGCCCAACGATCAAAGACTGCGTGACAGGTGGTGTACTGAAATGTCTGCTCATAACATGCCCCAAGGTAGGTTGGGGCAGACATTTCAGTACAGGTACCATGCAACTTCAACGACTACAGACAGCCGCCGACTGCTATCATAGCAGTGCTATGTAGAGACGACGGCGATGATTCACACGACTGTTTGCATCTGCTCAGAAGACGGCGGCGGAAATCATACGCAAATACGGTGGTACTTCAGTCGAGCTCGTTGACTCGGAAGTCGACAATTTATGCGGGATTCACCGAATCAGCGTCAGTGGAATGGAAATGCATTGAAGGTTACGCGATATGGATATGCAGGCAAGAATCTCGGGGGCTGGAAGATTCGCAACATCGAGACTTTTGTGGCACTGGCACTACGCGCCACTCAGACGCGATCCATGGTCTCGTCCTGCACCTCGAAGCCCTTCTCGCGCTCGCGCAGCTCCACGTTCACCTGGGCCGTCATGCAGCCCTGCGTGGTGGCGTACGTGCACTGCGCGATGCAGTTCATGATGTCCGCGAGGTCGCCCAGCTCGGAGATGCAGATCGACAGCAGACTGCAGATGCAACTCGCCAGTTGAATGCAGTTGTTGCATCGCTAGGGACGACGCACGACGACGACAACAACAACAAGACGGCGTCAGCTAAAAGCTCTCGGCAGCAGCACTTCCTACACATAATAAACCTCCTAAAGCACGTACGATAATGCGGTTGTCCCACTTGTCCGGCTGCAGACGGTAGCGGTCCATGACCATCATGCGCGTGGCGGACACGGCGCAGCCGTTGCAGCAGAAGGCCTGCAGCACGTTCAGAAGAGAGAGAGTTCACAGAGTCAGAACACCACCCACTACACGTCCCAGTGATGCACTGCAGCCGCCGACCTCGAGACACAGGCAGAAGTTGGGGCAGCTGGACTCGCCGCAGCGGCCCGAGCGCGCGCAGGGCACGATGCCGTCCATGTAGCCCTGGCAGCACGTGTAGTTGCTCATGTCGTAGTTGAGCGCCTTGCGGCGGATGACGATCTGCGCGCAGCACGGGCACAGACACGAGCCCAGGCAGCCTGCAGGCGGCAAGCAACACACAGACACAGAGAGGCCTTGTCAGTGTTGCGCCACCATTGGGTTAATGTCAGAAAGCAGGGACGCCAACTCACATAGGGGGTCGGCGGACGGCGCCTGCATCATGCCCACGTGGAAGGCGCCGGGGTTGCCCTTGCGCACATCGTCCTCGATGGGTTCGCTGGAGCACAGGATGCACATGAGAGAGAGAAGACTGACTTGGCTGTTCGGGTGCGAAGCGACTTTGGGACTGAACGATTACACCCTGCAACGGCGGTTGGTGGTGTCGTCGGCGGAACAGCTGCTATGGGTACAACACGTCGCATATGGAAGTGATTTTAGTGTGAACCACATGTATTAGGTACACTGTACCAATGAACGTCGGAAGGCACTTCTGTCCCCCAGAAGCCGAACCTCAAGGAGCCATCTCGCGCCGACGGACACGACTCGACCCGCGCGCGGACTGCCTGGCTCGGACGGCCCATTTCCTCCCTCCCTCTCGCACCCGCTCGTGGCGCACGCACGCGCGCACAAACGCTCGGGCCACCCCGCCGGCCGGCCGGTTCTCACTGACTCCCTCTGCCAACAGGAGAATAAAAAACTTTGGCGGCGGCAGCAGCTTCAGCTTCAGATCCGCAGCCAGCGAGCAGAGAGCAAGGCGCAGGATGTGGCGCAAGCGTCGCGGCTCGCTGACCGGCGCCAACGCGCGCGAGTCGCCCAACGTGGCGTACGCGCACTCGGTCGCGGGCACGCCGTCGTCCATGTCCATCACCAGCAGCAGCCCGTTCCTGGGCAGCGACCCCAACGCCAGCGACCGCGCGCTCGTCTTCCGGGTCGAAGTGCCCACGCCCGGGCCGCTGGGGCTCGACCTCCGGGCTCGACACATCGAGCGGGACAAACCCCAGCGCGGCGCAGTGGTGAAAGGCTTCCGCCCGCTGCAAGGCGGCAAGGCTGGCTACGTGGAGGCCACGGGTCGCGTCAAGATCGGGGACATCCTGCAGATCATCCACAAGACGCCCATAGACGACATGCCCTTCGAGCAGATCGTCAAGCACGCGATGCAGTTGCAGAAGGACCCGACGGCGTGGCCGCTGTTGATGGAGTTCCGCCGCGAGCCGGAGCGACACGAGAGCAGCCACTCGTCGCAGTCGAAGCCGAGACGCAACAGTTTCTTCCGGTCGTCGATCTCTATGTCGAACCCCGTCCAAGACGGGAACTTCAACGAGAAGCTGCAGTACTTCAGGGACTTCTTCGCCACGAGGATACCGACGGGTGGTGCTGCACCAAAGGAGAAGGAGAAGCCGCCCAGGCCGCCGAAGTGGGAGACAGTGGACGAAATGTATCGAGAGCTGATGTTGAAGCGCGGGGTACCGGAGGACGTCATGGATGAGTTGATTCGCATCGAGTCGCTGGAAACGAAGTGGCACGTCGTGTGGTATGCACAGCAGAACGAGAATGAAGACAACACGAAGTCCAACGCGACGGAGGCGGAAAAGTTTGCCGAAAACCTGGTCGAGCTGAAATGGGACAACAAAGGGCTGAAGGATCTTGAGGCACTTCGCGGCAAGCTCTCGGCAGCGTCGACAGACTGGCTCGAGTCCTTTTTGGGTCACTTTGGCTTGGATTACCTCACGATGAAACTTCCCGATCCGTCGCCATTCCCGATTGAGCATTCCAAGTATGAAAAGGCTACACGCATATGTGAGGTAATTCTGCGGATCTTGCGGTCACTAACCCATTTTACAGCAGGCGTGGAGGCAATCACCAATACCCCGGGGCTTGTGAAAAGGGTAGCATTATGCTTTCACACGGAAAATGGCGACGTGAAGAAGTACACTTTACAGCTGCTTGGAATTGTGTGCTACAACAGCGCGGCGGGGCACACCGCTGTTATTGAAGCGTTTGACCACTACAAGGAGACCAAGGGCGAAAATATCCGCTTCAGCTGTCTGCGAGATGCGCTGAAGTCGACGAGATACTCGCTGGTATTCAAGGAAGACGTGCTCAGTTTTGTGAATATCATTGTGAATAAGGCAATCCGGCTGGAAGATCGACTAGCTATCCGTTCTGACTTCATGGCACTCAAGATGGCTGGTTACTTTGAAGAGATCCGTGCCAAATCTCTCGCTGTGCAGCGCACAAAGTACCCACTTGCTACCTCCGCTGCTGGTTCTACGACAGAAGAAAGCTCCAATGGAACTCCATCTCCGTTTTTTAACGCTCCAGCGACTCCTTCGCCTTTGCCGACCAAGCACATTGCGAGAAATACTCCCTCACCAGTTTTGAGCAGCCGGTCTACGGATTCCCCCGTCATTGGACGGGGGATGGGCCCTGGAACCCCTATCACTAGACTAGACTCGTTGAAGGCTCTTGGCGGCAGGCGATCCTCAATTAGTAGAAGCACGGAAGACCAGAGTGGGGGTCGTCTTTCAGCGAGCAGAAGTGCACCGCCGTCGCCCATAGATCGGGAACCGGCAACACTCTCGCCTGATGAAACAATAGCCCGCTCGTCGCTTCCGCTTGAAAGCAAGGTTGCAGGGGTACAGCGATTTGGAAATGGCGGCAATAGCATCATCAGCAGCTCGGTTACGCAACTACGGAATCAGTTGGACAACATGGAAAAACAGATCGACGTGTTCGAGCAGTTCATGGAGGATGACCGGAAAGACACGATTTACGAAAACACAGACCTGGCCTCAGTGGACAGTGTGTACCATTCCCTATTTGACAGTGTGACAAACGATTCCGAGCTTCAAGCGTGCCTTCTGTCGATTCTCCAACAATTGCTTTTTATTCCGGGTGATCGCGTGATTGGAAAGGAGATGTGGGCGCTATCCGAAAAGGTAATGAAGCAGATTACTCTGCTCGCTCCAGTGGAGGAAGTGCGCAACTTTGAGCTTGGATACGATGATCGGAAGACTCTCTTAAAAATGCGCGACCGCTACGCGCAATTCCTTCAAAAGTGCGCGGACGAAGACCCCACGTTCCAATTCCGGATGGGCCCAATTATCGTCATTGATAACAAGGATCGGGACCATGATGATCTTGCGCTGTCAGATGTGACTGCCGAGGAAACAGACGAAGAGGATGCTCCTTCGAGTGTTGCTGCCAACGAGCACCCAGAGCTGGTCAAGTATTTCAAACTTCTCAAGATGGGGATGCCAATGCCGCACGTGCAGATCAAAATGAGTAGTGAGCTCCAAACGTTTGATCCGTCGATTTTAGAGACCCCTGACAAGCTAATTCAGCTATCAAAGCCTGAACTCGAAGAGCAGAAAAAAGGCACGCGAGCCGATGAGCATGAAAAGTATGCTAAGTTTTTCAAGCTGAAGAAAATGGGTATGCCGTTGACACATATTCAGTTGAAAATGTCGGCAGAGGGGCTTGACGGATCGATTTTGGAAACCCCTGACTTGCTTCTCGACGAAGGCGGTAATGAATTGAAAGATGGCAACGCTGGCTTAGAATTTACTGGAATTCCAGTTAAAGACCACGAAAAGTTTGCCAAGTTTTTCAAGCTGTTGAAGATGGGGATGCCGCTTGAACATGTTCAGCTGAAGGCATCATCGGAGGGGTTGGAAGGCTCTCTGTTAAGCACGCCTGATCAGCTCCTAGATGAAGAAGGTAAACCTTTCGTTGCTGGACAAACAGAACAAGCTCCACAGGGCATTGCTGTAAGAGATCACGAGAAGTTTGCAAAGTTCTTCAAACTGATGAAGATGGGAATGCCGCTGGAACACATCAAGCTTAAGGCATCCGCGGAGGGGTTAGATGGTGAATTGCTATCAACTCCAGATGCTCTATTAAATGAAGATGGGAGCAAGTTCGTTGCGGGGGCAGGTGCACCGGCCGCTGTGAAGGGAGTTCCCGTGAAAGAACACGAGAAATTTGCAAAGTTTTTCAAGTTGATGAAGATGGGAATGCCACTGGAGCATATTAAGCTGAAGGCATCTGCTGACGGGCTAGATGGAGAGTTGCTGTCCACTCCGGATGTGCTTGTGGATGAAGACGGAAAGAAGGTGGAAGCAGTGCCCGCTGAGAAACCTAAGGGCATACCAGTGAAGGACCACGATAAGTTCGCAAAATTCTTCAAGCTCTTGAAGATGGGGATGCCTATTGATCACGTGAAATTGAAAGCCTCGGCAGAAGGCCTCGACGCTGGTCTGTTGGAAACACCTGACAAACTGGTTGACGTGGACGGAAAGGAAGTGGTGGATGGGGCACCTGCTGTGAAGGGAGTTCCTGTGAAAGAACACGAGAAATTTGCCAAGTTTTTCAAGCTGATGAAAATGGGAATGCCCCTTCCACACATTAAGCTTAAAGCAGTATCGGAAGGGCTAGATGGCGACCTTCTCGAGACTCCAGATAAATTGGTAGACGAGGACGGAAAAGAAATTAAAGGGGACGTTGGGAAGACGGTGAAGGCGTCGGAACATCCAAGCTACGCCAAATATTTTAAGTTATTGAAGATGGGAATGCCACGCCCGCAGCTGGAGCTGAAGATGAACGCCGAGTCGTTGGATCCTAAAGTACTGGACACACCCGACGCTATGATCCCTGAAAACTTGTCCGCTGCAGCACCGAAGGCACCAGCAAAGCCTGTTGTAACGGGACCCCCGAAGCCTAAACTTCGAAACCTTTACTGGGAGGCAGTCAAGAGCGAGGAAACTAGTGGCACAATCTGGGAAAACTTTGCGAAGGAAGAGGAGGAGAGGAAAGCAACGGAGTCTGCTGCGCCTGCAGGGCCCCCGAGCGTCGCGGATTTGTTCGCTGCTAGAGGGAAGGCACAAAACCCAAAGCCTGAAACGCCAAAGAAGGACGTGGTGCTGGATAAATTCGTCGACCAGCTATCGGATATCTTTGTGAACAAACCTGCTAAAGCGAAGGAGTCTGAGACAAAGAAGCCAACCAAGCGACGAGCTCCGACACGTGTTGCGTTGATTGACGCAAAACGCGCGAACAACATCGGTATCATGTTGGCGCGTTTCCGACTGCCATACTATAAACTTCGCAATGCTGTGCTACTAGTCGACAAGGAATTGCTCTCTGTTGAACGGGTGTCAGCTCTTCTCCAGTTCGCTCCGGAGGATGAAGAGTCGGATGCTGTGCGAGGTTATACTGGCGATCCAAAGCTCCTGGGTGATGCCGAACAGTTCTTCCGTGAGATGCTTTGCATTCCGCGGTTAACCACACGGTTACAGGCAATCCATGCAACGTGGCAGTTCGATACGTACGTTGAGGAACAACAGAAGCTGATGGAGTCCGTGTCAAACGCATGCCGAGAGCTGCAAGCGTGTGAACCTCTAAAGGATATCTTCCGCGTCGTGCTTTCGCTCGGAAATGCTTTGAATGATGGCACATCGCGTGGAGGAGCGAAGGGCTTCCGGTTAAGCATCTTGCTCAAATTGAACCAGGTGAAGGCAGCCGACAACTCCATCAACCTGCTAAACTATGTTGCCAAGGTGCTACGTGCGAAGGACCCTACTATTCTTGAGTTTGACAAGAGCCTGCCTTCCATCGAGAGTGCGAGCCGTGTCACCACACAAGTGCTTAAGGCTGGTGAAACTGCAGTGCGCAAGGCTGCGAACCTGATTTGCAATGAGCTAGAGACCCACGCGAAATTGCCAGAGAAGGAATACCCACAGCCTGACCCAGTGCCTGGCTCGGAGGAGGAACCCGAGAAGATCTCCGACCGCTTCCAGGAGGTCGTGAAACCTTTCGCTGACCGCGCAAAAAAGACTTCCGAGGAGATTGCGGAGACCCTCGAAGGGATGACCAAGCGCTTTGAGGAGACGGCGGCGTTCTACGGCGAAGACCCCTCGAGCCCGGACTGCGGTCCAGATGCGTTCTTCTCGATCTTCTACTCGTTCGCCAAGGTGCTTCAGTCGGCCGACCGCGACAATGAGCGCAAGCGCATCGCTGAAGAGCGGAGGATTCGCCGCGAGGAGGAGACCAAGAAGCGTCTCGAGCAGCTGAAGCTCAAGAAGAAGAAGAGTGGCTTCGCAGCGCTTAAGACTGGTGATGTGGACGACATCGTTTCCAAGATCCGCGCGAAGCGTGTGGAGGAGAAGCGGCGGGAGATGTTGGCCAATGGCTCGGCGCCTCCGTCTTCCACAGGGTCGAATCGGGGATCTAGCAGCCAACCGCGTAGTAGCGCCAGCAATGGCTCCATCGCCGCTGCTGCAGCTGCCGCCGCCTCCGAAGTGCCCACACCAGCCATGGAGGCTGTATAAACCTGGCGTGTGCGCCATATTCGTTCGTATTGCCGACCTCAAAGATGATAACAGTGGGGAGTGTCGACACTTGTGCAAATGCAGTCAGGGAGGACAACTAACATATAACACCGTCCGTGTTGAGGACCTCAAAATCTTCGTCCTAACATGCAAGTTGAAGGCAACTTGTTGGCCCAAATCACATTTTTTGAGCCGGACTAATATCGGGACCAATTTTTGGCGGGAATGGCTCACTTCCAACAGTCAAAAGATCAATCACAGCATGGACAGTGGGAACGGCACGCCGCCGGCGACTCCACCGTCGCCTACGAGCCCCGCGCGCCCTGCGCCCCGCTATCTCACACGTGAGGCGCCTTCCTCTCCTCCCTCTGCGCCCGTGGGCCTGTCCATCTCAGCCCCCGCCGCTTCCGGACAGGATGACGGGCAGCCGATGTCCCCCTTGTCGCCCATGTCGGCGTCTGTGTCGGCCTCCGCCATGTCCGCGTCCGCCGTGTCGGCCACAGACATGCCAGGCCGCTACGGCTTCGCGGAGATGAGCGCGTCGGTGGACGCGACGCCCGCGCCGCGGTATTTGGGTCGCTACGGAGCCGCGACGGGTGAAGCAGCCGCTGGAGACGACGGCGACGACGTGGAGGCGGAGCTGCGACGCATGGCCCAGCGCCAACTGCCCAGAGGAGACTTGGGCCGACGCGAGTGGAGACTCGACAGCTTCCAGCCGCAGCAGGGGCCGCACGCCATGGGCCCCGACGGGATGAGCTCTGGAGCCCCGTCGTCGCCCGGCAGCAGCTCCGTCGCCAGCATCCGCAGCAGCAGGTCGGGCATGCCAGCGCCTGCCCAAGCGGCGCTGCCACAGCCGCCGGCGTCTCCGCCGAGTTCCCCTCGGTCGAGTGCGTCGGCCTCCGTGTCGGCGTCGGCGTCAGCGTCTGCGTACTCGCAGTTCCAGAGACAGCAGCAGGAAGAGCAGCAGGCCTTCTCCGGCGCCGTCGTGTGGGGCACCAACATCAGCGTGTCCGAGAGCATGGAGCTGTTCAGAGGCTTCCTGCACCAGTTCAGAGTCGACGGGAACGACGCCCAGGACGAGCCGTACTACATCAAGGCTCTACGCAGACTGGCGCTGACGCAGTCGCTGGTGCTGGATCTGGACACGCAGCACTTGCGCCAATTCCGCGGCGCCAGGAAGCTGTACAACCAGTTGATCCTGTTCCCGCAGGTGGTGATCCGTATCCTGGATATGGTCGTGACAGAGGAGTACCAGGCCTTGCTGGCCGGCCCTGGAGTCGCTGCCGGTGCAATTGACAACCTGGCGAATGTGGCGTTGCAAGTGCGCCCGTTCAATTTGCGTGAGTTGTCGCCGATGCGTCACTTAAACCCGTCGGACATCGATCAGCTGGTGTGTCTGAAGGGCATGGTCACTCGCTGCAGTGGCGTGCTGCCGGATCTGAAAGAAGCCTTCTTCCGTTGCGCAATGTGCCATGCCACGACCCAGGTCGCACTGGACCGTGGCCGAATCGAGGAGCCTACTAGCTGCGAGCGCTGTTCTTCTCGCATGAGCATGGAGATGATTCACAACCGTTGCGCTTTCACGGACAAGCAGATGATCAAGATGCAGGAGACGCCCGATGCCATCCCCGAGGGCGAGACGCCGTACACTGTTCTCCTGTTTGCGTTCGACGACCTCGTTGATGGTGTGCGGCCAGGTGACAAGGTGGAGGTAACGGGCATTTACCGTGCGGTGCCGATGCGCTCAAACACGCGTCAGCGAGTGGTCAAGTCTGTCTTCAAAACGTACGTGGATGTGGTGCACTTCCGTCGTGTGGATGAACTCACCCGTCGTGAAGAAGGTGAGAATGGTGAGAACCTCAGTTCGATTGCCCGGGAACAGGAGGAGATCGAGGCCAGCGTGATCGGACCGGCGGATATTGACGTAAAAATGCCTGATCCGTCTGAAGAGCACGAAGACGCTGCTGCTGCGGCAGATGCCCAA
Source organism: Phytophthora x cambivora (assembly GCA_033557925.1). Classification (NCBI taxonomy): domain Eukaryota; phylum Oomycota; class Peronosporomycetes; order Peronosporales; family Peronosporaceae; genus Phytophthora; species Phytophthora x cambivora. Next base: position 8,549,988 of record JAUCEB010000011.1, on the reverse strand, counting down.
CATGCGCGTAAGCTGGCAGCTTTTCGTCGTATCGCGGCTCATCCTCGAGCTTATGAGAATTTGGCTCACTCCGTAGCACCATCGATTTGGGAGTTAGACGATGTCAAGAAGGGTATCCTGTGTATGCTTTTTGGCGGTACCCGCAAGGATGGAAGCAGCGGTAGTGTGAATGAGAACGAGGACGAGCTAGAGCACGGTGGTGTGGCGCCCAAACGCAGAACGATGCGCTCTGATATGAACGTGCTGCTGTGTGGAGACCCTGGTACCTCGAAGTCCCAGTTGCTATCATATGTACACAAACTGTCACCAAGAAGTATCTACACGTCGGGCAAAGGCAGTTCAGCTGTCGGTCTCACGGCTTCGCTGATTCGAGATATGGAGACCAACGACCTTGTGCTCGAGTCGGGCGCTTTGGTCCTGTCCGACGAGGGTATCTGCTGCATCGATGAGTTTGACAAAATGAGCGATTCTGCTCGCTCTGTGCTGCACGAAGTGATGGAACAGCAGACTGTCAGTATCGCCAAGGCTGGCATTATCTGTTCCCTGAACGCACGGGCGTCCATTCTAGCGTCCGCCAACCCCATCGAATCGCGCTACAATCCGAACAAGTCTGTGGTGGAAAACGTGAACATTCTGCCAACGCTTCTTTCGCGTTTCGACCTTATCTATCTCATCCTGGACAAGCCTCAGGCCGAATCAGACCGCAAGTTGGCAAAACATATCGTTGCTCTGTACTATGACGAAGAGACTCGAGCTCGTGTGCGCGCCCAAACTCGAGGTGGCGACGGGGCTCCTCAGCTTATCAGTATGAAGCTCTTGACAGAGTATATTTCGTACGCCAAACGCAACGTCCATCCTCGGCTATCGTCTGAAGCTCGAGACGGGCTCATCCGCGCGTACTTGGACCTCCGGCGAATGGGCGGAGCCAGCGCGGCATCCGCCAAGAAGAACATTACGGCGACACCACGGCAGCTCGAATCGCTGATCCGTATTTCTGAAGCGCTCGCTAAGCTCAAGTTGTGCGAGACGGTGACGGGAAGCGACGTGGACGAAGCTTTGCGTCTTATGAACGTGGCGACGCAGCGTGCAGCCATGGATCCGCGGACAGGCACTATCGATATGGATATGATTAACACAGGTCACAGTGTGCTGGAACGTGAGTCGTTGGCCGACCTAATCACCGGACTGAAGGAGATATTGGGCGGGGCGCAGAACCAGTCGATGACTGTGGGCGAAATACGCCGGCACTTGGAAGAGAAGCGCAATAGTGAAGTCAAGGGCGCCGAGTTTCAGATGGCATTGCGCTCACTCGAGGATGACAGTCTCATTCAAGTTTCTCATGGCGTGATCCGCTACTTTGGCGACCCGACCGATTAGATTAAACAGGGTGATCGAGGTATTGTCAATCAACAAGATCGAGAGATGTTCTAACTTCTATTGTGCCTTCAGATCTATGATATCGCTACGTTCACGTCTGAAGCTCGATAACGTCGCTGCGGTTTTCCAACTCGATGTTGCGTAGGTACAAGTGTTTGGAGAAGAAGAGCATCACGTGCAGCATGTCCTCGCGAGAGTCAATCATAGCGTGTCCTCTGCGTGGGCGTACCAGGCTCGTGAGTAGCTCCGCCTCTGCTTTCTGCGGATGCCTCTTGCTGAATTCGAGACGCGAGCGCTCAGCGAGTGCAGCGGGGTAGACAACATCTACTGCGCCAGTCACCTGAAGCATCGGCGTCACCGCGCCACCTCCGTTCTCGCCAGCAGAGCGAAGCGCATGTGGCCCGACAATGGCACCGCCAGACACTAGTACGACTCCCCCCAACCGCACGTCGCGCGGCAAAGTCATCGCCAAATGGAAAGCGACGCAAGCTCCTTGGGAGAATCCAAACACGAACAGTCGAGAGAAGCTCCAGTCGTACTTGTCATGTAGCACACTCAGGAAGCTCCACACGTAGTCCCGAGCCGCCTGAAGACTGCAACACGAGCGTGTTTTCTATCAACCGCCAGTCCCCGAACAATTTTTTTTTAGGTGTCTGTCTACTGTACCTCTTGCTGCGCTGCTTGTGCGGAACGTCGGGCGGGATCACGTCGCCGCTGGCGTCCAGGTCGTCCATCCACGTAAACCCCAAGTCGAAGGGAAGCTCTCGCGGGGCACGAAGCGAGAGCACCGCTATGGCAGCACAGATACAGCATTGATAACGAGCACTAAAGACTAAGCAGCTGCTTAGGCCACGGACCTGTTTGGGGCAGCGCCATTTGCTCTCCGAGTCGAGCGAAGGGCTCGTGGGAGTCGCCGCGGCCGTGCAGAAACAGCAGCAAGTTCTGCGCCGGCGGGGCCTCTTTGTCGGGCGGCACGAGTCTGAAGTGCGGTCTGCCCGGGAAGCAGGACGCGTCCAAGTCCAAGCGCCCGCCAGCACCCAAAGGCCCCTCCTTGGGCTGCAGCTCTATGGGCGACGACCGCAGGCTGGACGGAGCTGCTGCATCATCAGGCGGAGAGTACGGGACCCAGCGTGTCCGGCCATCGGGCCCGCGAATCAGCGCAAGGCGCGCTGCCCCGTGCACGCGCACCACCAGCTCTTCCATCCTGCGACTAGCCCTATGGCCGTTTCAGCGATTGACCAATGAGCGGGCGGATCTAGCTGCGACTTGTGCACACTTCAACACTCGAATTGATCGCAGACTCAGCGCGAATAGCTCATTGAATTTGGAACATCTTGGCTCCTGCCTGCTGCACTTGGATTGAAGTAACAACCTGTTACAGGCACTTGCGTCAATAAGGAGAGCTGCGATACGCTGCCCCAGTCACCCGTTAAACAGTGCCTCACCCAGGCAGAAGGTAAATTGGAGGCAATGAAGATGAAGCGGTCAAGACCCAGCTACCAAAGTCTTCGACACCACCCTACCTGCTGGCAGGTACAGTACTATTACCGGTAATAGAGGCTTCCTGGATTTTGGGGCTCGCTCGTCAGCGGTGACAGCCGTTCTGCTCCATGGCGGATGTCGCCACGTATGGCATCTCGGATCGTACGAAATGCCACCGGCGTAAACGGCTAAGCAGCAGCAGCACCTTGCAAAAGTTGTCTGTTCGTCTGTGCCGCTGCCAGGAAATCCTGCACTGCATCTGCGGCGTCACCAGTGCGGTTGACTCCAAGCCGATGGACAAAAGCTCCACGAACGTAAACGATCTGACCTTGAACCGATGCAATTTGCAAGTGCAACGTTGTTGCGTGCTCGCCGAATCCAGCTTGCAGGAGTGCGTTGCTAACGATCTGACTCCTTGCCCCTTCAGTGCAATCACCGCCCAATCAGCGCGGGCCCTCGGCTGCTTTGGTGTTCGGCTTTGAGACGCCATTAGGAGACCGTGTGCCGGTTATCGTCGCCGCCTCTGCCATGGAGAGAACTTCGTTTCCTCAGCGCTGCGTGCATCCCGGTCCGCCCCCATGCTAAATATTTTCATGTACTGTACGGTACTATCATGCTGTGCATGGAGGTTTCGAAAAAAAACGCACTGCAGAAAAGCCGTTACGCAAGCAACGTCAGCATAATTCTTTTGACCCGCTATTAGGGGCTACTGCGATCCTGACACTGATTTAACGCTGTTTTCACGCATAATAAGGCAACGAAGAGCGCAGAGACGGGCCATAGAGTATCACAACGGAGCGATACCTCTTGGCGCAATTCGCTCTGGTCGTCGTCACGTTACAGTGGGGGAATTGCTCGGCAACAAGCAGCACTCGGAAAGGGAAGCGTCGACTACTGCAGCGACCTCTCCACTAGTCAGCGGCATCCACTTCGCTTGGGCTGCTCGCTGCTAGTATCAATCTACACCGACACCTCAAAACTCTCCGCTACTGACAGAAAGAGACTCGAAGGGAAAGGGGCAGGAAGAGAACACACGAAGCAAAAGAGCTTCTGTCTCGACGACGACAACAATGCGGCAGCGCGCGAGCACCAAGACGCAGCGCCGCCTGAAGCAGCAGCAGCTGATGCGCGACCCGTACGCGCTCACGGACGACGTGTACAGCGAGCCGCCGACCTTCCGCGTGGGCGGCCTCGTCACGGCTGTGGGCGTGCTGCAGCTGGTGACGGCCTTGGCACTGAGCGGCTTCGTGTTCGGCGGCGCGCTGCTCTTCTGCGCTGTGTTGCTGGCGGTGATGGGACTCGCGCTGTTGCACCACAGCGACCCGAAGGCCGACGCGCAGGGGCTGGGGATGAAGCAGGCGATCGCGCGCTTGCTGGCGCTGCGCCGCAGCGCGTTGGACTACTCGCTGACGCTGTCCATCGCTCAGAGCCAAGCGTACCCACGGAAGGAGTTGCACATCGCTGTGGTGCCGGCCTGCCCCACGCCGCAGAAGGTGGTGGCGACAATGGCGTTGAAGCAGGAGAAGGACGCGGAGACCAGACAGAACCGACTTGTGGACAACGTTCAGCTGAACCGCTTGGACATGAAGAAATTGCTGTCGATCAACTCGCTCTCGGTGGAGGAGACGGACGAGCTGTTCATGGAGAAGCCGCGAGCCAACTCAGAGCCCAAGCAGGTGCTGCGGACTCGACCCCTACTACCGCTGAGGCCGAAGGTGCAGCAAACGGCACTGGTGAACGCGATCCCGGACAAGAAGAAAAAGAAGACGCAGCAGACGAAGGAAGCGTTGAAGGTGCTGAAGACGTCGGTGAAGGAGGAAATGAAGACGCCTCAGCTGCAGGTGGATGCGCAGCCCAAGCCGCAGAAGCAACGCAAAGCCTCGGAGTCGAAGCCACCGCAGGTCGCACCTAAGAAGGAGGTTTCGCTGCCGGCGATGTTGCCCCAGGTGGAGCCGAAGGTTGATCTTCCCGCAGTGCTGCCTAAGGTCAAACCAGCTCGGTCGGTGCCAGCTCAACCAAAGCCAAAGCCAAAGCCTGTGGAGGTTACTTCTCCAGCTACTATCGTTGTGGAGCCGTTCGTACCGGAAGCAGCTGTGCTTTCTGTGACGCCGAAGTCCGTGTTCCCAGAGCAAAAGCCTCTGGTCGAACTGGCCCGCGGCGAACCTGCCACGGAACGGGATCTAGTTGTCACCCGGAAGGTGCTGTTTTACCTGAGCCCGGAGGGCGAGTCGACGATGGACTTGGAGGACGAGGAAATGGAGCGTGAAATTGAACATGAGCATCAGCTGGAGCTCGAACACGAGCTAGAAGACTATGCTCTCTCTCTCGAAGCGTTCCCACCATTGTCACCGCCAATGGTACCGCAGGCATCGACACCGCTGCCTGAAACTGAAGTGGAGCCGAACTTCCTGATGGACATCGCGCTGGAACCAATCTCCAAGCCGCAAAAGAAGTTGATCTCGTTCGGATCCCTACGTCTCAAGCCTGTTGTTAACGCTGACCTGCGAACGATGCTGGACGAGCTGGATGTGATGCGTCTGGAACTTGATGCCGCTATGGCTGGCTGCACCTCACTACTCAATGGAGAAGAAGAGAAGGTTTCCAACTCTGGAGAGCTGGAGCCGGAAGAGGAGCCAATCTTTTGCTGCTAATATTTGATTGCTGGATCGACATGATGCACGCACCATGCATGCGAGAGCCGCCAGCATTCTCGATGTGTGCGTCATTTTTTGTTTTTGTTTTTTATAGGAGAAAACACGCTAACAAGAAGAAAAATGGAGGAGCAAGTAACGCCCCAATAAAAAATCCAAGGCCTTGGGCCGTTCACCCCAAGAACATGTAGTAGATGTTGTCTATGGTATCGATATTCCTGCTACTTGTTGAGGAACGCCATGAAGGACGAGTAAGCCCGCTCGAGGTCGAAGCTGAGCTGACGCGTCTGCTCTTCGTCGAGCTCTTCAGACGCGCGCATGGAGTTCATTGTACGCAGCCAGCCCTCAATCTTGTCGCGGCCAGCAAAGTCTGGCGGGAGGCCACTAACCATAGTCAGCGAGCTCATCATCTCGCTCAGCAGCGGCTGGATCTCGTCCACGGCACGAATGTTGAGCTTGAGCACGTCCATGAGGGTGATGAAGTTCTGCACGGTCTGAGCCACATTCACCGAGTCCGTCTTGCGGTTGGTCGTGTTGTGCACCACAGTAGCAGGCACACCGATGCGAACGAGGCGCTCCAGCGCTCGGGGACAGTCCAGTCTGTACTCGGTGATGAAATTCTCCACGCTGTCGACGAACCCGCCGAGACGCAGCGCTGTCTCCGCCGTCTTGAACTGTGAAATGAGCTTGGTGCACGCCTCCGTGTACTGCACCCACAGTCACATTGCAACAGAGTCAGTAACACTGCAGCTTCCTATACTGCTGCCATTGCGACGCGCGTCGTCAACCTCCTCTGGCGTGATGGCGTCACGGACGTAGGCGGCTTCCAGGTGCTCCGTGGTCTTGAAGATGGCGAACAGGTCTGCCAGGTCCTCGTACTTGCGGCGGTCCTTGGTGTCAGCCCAGAGCTTGATCTCCTGTCGTCGTACACGGGAAGGAATTAGCGTCTAGGAGGTGTAGATGGATACAGGAAGAGGCGTCTAACTCGGTTGAGCTGCGGCGGCGGAGGGGCCCGATACGAAGCCTGAGCGAGCAACGGAGCGGGGTCAGACTCACAGAACACTCTACACAAAGAAACACGCGGGGAAACGTACTGCTGACGAGGACGGAGGCGGCCCCAGGTCGCCGAAATTGTAGGAAGACGCCATGCTCCGGAGTCTTGATGAGAAGTGCGCTGCAAGTGTATCGGAGACGCCGCGGGCCAATCAGAGCGTGTGTCGTACGGTATTTGGACCAATTATCGAGCTGCAGGAGCAAGGCGATTGAAGTGAACGTTGAATTTTGATTTGCCTTACCACGCCACCTCCGAACTCTTAGGTGGCAAGCACTATTGTAGCGGGTCATCAGATGATTTCGTCGGGTGTGGCATCGATCAGCTTCTGGATCTGGAACTGCTTTTCCACGATCGGCCGCACATCGTCGACGTCTACGAGACTCTCTAGGAATGGCAGCAGGTTCAGCAGCTCGGCGTCCGCTTCGTCGTCGTACCACGTCTCAATGGGAATGCCGTTGTTCACCTGGTACCCGAACGCGTGCGGGGAGTTGTCGACCAGCACAACCTTCGACAGATCGCGTCCGAGCACAGTCAGGTCCTTCAGGTAGTTGCCGAAGACATCCAAGCAGTCTTCTCGGTACAGTCGGTGCCTGTGGTAATGGAGGTTAAGCAGCATGTGAGTCGCAGCCCATCACACGTTAGACACGAAAGCAGCAAACACGCACTTGATGAGGTTGCGGTTGGGATCCAGCAGGTTCATGAGCTTCTCCGCGTACACCTTGTGAGACGCAGTGAACACCACGATCTCGAAGAGCTTGGATACCCGCTTGAGGAAGTACTCCATGTGCGGACGCTTCTTCACATTGACTGTGTACTCTACGCCGTTAAATGTGACCTGTTGGCAAATGAGAACAGCAAGCAAATCAGCAAATGTAACGGTAAGCATTACACTAGTAACAGACCAAAGCATACCGGGAACTGCATGTGCGGGTTCTTCACTTCTTCCACGCTGCAGTGCACAAGAGTCTCGTCCAAGTCCAGCACCAAGCAGATCTTAGGGGCGTTGCGTGACTTCTCCGGAAGCGAAATGGGCCGCTTGCCCTCGACAATCTCCTCGTAGTTTGGCAGAGTCTTCATGAAGTAGAATCTGCCGGCAACATCAAGTCTGTTAGCGGTCACTTCGAGCACAACAAGTCCAATCCAATCACACTTACGGATTGAACTCGTGCTCAAGAGGAGCGGCCTCCTCCTCCTCCTGCTCATCTGCATCAGGCGAGTCAGCAGGATGCATCTCATCATCCCCGGCGTCTTCCTCCACACTCTCCTCTGCCTGCACACTCGCACTGGCATATTTCGACTCCAGGTGCACGCGAGGATTCGGTGGGGAGACACTAGTGGACCTGGAGGCCTTGGGCGGCTTCAGCGCGGGCGAGAACAGCTCGTCGTTCGCATCTTCACTAGCGCTGCCGTCCGGAGTAGCAGGAGCAGACTCGTCTTCCTCGTCCTCCTCCTGCTTCTGCTCATCCTCCTGTTTGTCATCAGGAGACGACGCCGAGTCATAGTTGAGCTTCGTGCGCGCCTTCTTGCTCTTGGGCTTGTCCTCCTGATCGTACTCCTTCAGCAGCTTCCGGGGCGAGAAAAACTTCTCCTCCTCCTTGGACTCGGCTGCGTTCGTGTCGCGCGCGTGCTTAGCCTTGGCGGACTTGCTGTTCTCTGTACAAAGGCCATAGATCACCCACTGGTGAGACGATCGAGAGCAATAGATGCAAGCATGGGTGCATGAGTGGGTCAGTCTGTACCTGCCGCCTTCGTGTGCTGGCGCTTCATGGGCGTGGACGCGATGGGCGAGAGCGGGTCTGCGTAGTGGCCGTGCTGTGGAGAGGGGGACTGCTGCTTGCCCTTGCGGTTCCTGCGGCGCTGGCGCTTGCGCTTGCGGCTTGCGTCGCCATGTTCGTCCGCCATCCTGCACTTCCGCTTTGGCTTGATTGATGCAATTCCCGCAACCAGACAACAGACAACAACGAAGGTAGTCCCTTTTTTCTAAGACACTGTAAGATGAACCCTTTTTGCATACTACGTTCAAGTACAAATGTGAGGTGCCTTAGGATATCTAACTTTAATTCAAATTTTGCGCGCGTTTTTTCAAAAATATACCAAAAGATCAAGTTGAAGCCATCTTTGGCTCGGGTCTTATGACGGCCGAGGACGCCTGGAGCTATATTGGCGTTCACTGAGGGGAAGGCGGTCGAGCGCAGCAGAGCGCGATCGACATGAGGCCCGACAAGCCGCTCGGTGTGGGCGCCTTGCTGCAGAGCAGGCGCCTGCTGTGGCAGCGGCAAAAGCGCAAGCTGCAGTACCAGGTCATGTGTCGCGTTCACAAGGTACTACACACTCAGAGCTGGTATTATCATATATCTATTGCATCTGTACTGACGTCGGTGCTGTGTATGTAGCAACTGGGGTCCCCTGACGACGTGTACGAGCAGCACGAGCAGCGGTTCCTGGGTCTGCTGCAGAAGCTGCTGGACATCCGCAAGAGTCTGGAGCACTACCGCGCGACGGCGCTGCCTCTGTACTGCTCGGCGTGCGCGAGTCTCGGAGCGGACGTGTGGTGCGTCGTGAGCGTGGACGCTGTGGGCAAAGGAGCCGACGCCGAGAAGTTCCGACACGCCATGTGCGCCATCAACGAGACCAAGGACAAAAGCCACTTCTTCAACGCGGTGCGTCGGTTTGCTCTGGTCTGGTAGAGTGAGTCTTTGGGTATTGGAGTCTCATGGTGATTTGCGGTTTTGTTGCGTAGGACGCTGTGCTACTGGGCGCCTTGCGGTTCTTGGACATCCACGTCAACGCCATGAAGTCGGTGCAGTCGCAGATCTCCCATCGCAAGGACATCAAGCTCGAGTTCGACCGCTACGAGCAAAAGCTGAGCAAGATGAGGAAACGCAAAGATGGCAGAGCCTCCCATCAGCGACTGGAGCGCAACGAGCAGAAGCTGCACAAGGCTCGGGTAGCGCTGCAGACCGTGACGTTCGACCTCTATCGCGTCTTCGCCAAGTATGAGAGCGAGCGGGACACCATGCTGAACGGCGAGCTGGAAATGGTGCGGCAGGTCATGCACAACTTCTACGCCAAGAACGCCGACGCGACCAACTTCTCCATCCCGGGCGAGGTCGACCGCAGCGTCGTGGACAGTCGAGCCGAGCAGCTTTTCAAGGGCATGGTGGAGAAGGAGGTGGAGCAGGACGCCCTCAAGCTCCTCCCTCCGAGCGGCACGAGCAAACCTCCGCCGTTCACCCTCGCAGTGGATGGAGCACAGAGCACTGCGGGCTTCAGTCCTTCGGTTCCGAGCGCTCTCGTGCCGACCAAACCCATTGTGACGATGCTGGCCTCGTCGGTCCCTGGCCCCAGCGCCGACAAGCAGACCCCGACGCATTCGACAGACACGAGCTCGGGACCGGAGCACGACAGCAACGAGGAGGACGAGCTGAGCGAGAAGCTCAAGACCATCCAACTCTCACGCCCGTCGATCCAGCCCGTCAAGGTCTACCGGCTAGGCAGGCCCGCGCAGTAATAATAAGCGTCGTAGGATATTAAGACACAGCAATTGATCCCCTCGAATGCACTTTGTCAGACCGAGTGGCCACATGTTGTGGACAGTTGTCCAAGTTGAAGTTGACGCAGCGTCTGTCAGCGGGGGGATGGGCGTTTTGCATTCAACGCAGCTCATTCCAGCTTCAGCGCAGTTCGTGACAAGACGCGATGGCGCCGAGCAACACCTCCAATCAGCCTGCCGGGGAGAGCAACAGCTCGACCGTCACGCGCACGACCAAGGCGGCATTCGTGGCTGCGAGTGGCGGTGCGTATGGATACGGACGGGGTCAAGCGGCGCTGCGGATCGACGAGATGCGCGCGAGCGAGTTCCCCCACATGCGAGGCAGCGTGTACCTGGACCACGCGGGCGCGACGATGTACTCGAAGACGCAGCTGGACGCCGCGTTCCACGAGCTGCAGGGAGGCCTCTTCCCCAACCCGCACAGTGCACTTGGCAACGCGCAGGCGGAGTCGACCACTGCGAAGATCGACCGCGTTCGGCGTCAGGTGCTGGCGTTCTTTGGTGCGAGTGAAGAGGAGCACGCGCTGGTGTTCACATCGGGGGCCACTGCGGCGCTAAAGCTGGTCGGCGAGTGCTTCCCATGGAGTGAGGGCAGCACGTTCGCTCACGCGATGGACTCACACACCAGCGTGCTCGGAATTCGAGGCTACGCGGCTGCCAGCGGAGCCACAACAACGTGCGTCAGTCTGGACGAGCTTGAACAACTTGAACAGGACCAAGTCCCCTACGAACAATTGACTGCTGATGCTGCATCAACGGAAGAGACCACGCCCATGAGTTTGTTCGCTTTTCCGGCAGAGTGCAACTTCAGTGGAGTACGACATTCCCTCGCTCTCGTCGACAAAATTCGAGCTGGTTGTTGGAGGAATCCTTCGAATGCTAACCATGAACCTGCTCCAGCGCGATGGCTTGTGCTGGTTGATGCTGCCAAATACGTGGCGACGCACCAGCTCGATCTCTCTGAGTACCACCCGGACTTTGTTGTGCTGTCATTCTACAAGATTTTCGGATACCCGACGGGACTTGGAGCACTGATCGTACGAAAGTCTGCGATGCCGTATTTGAGGAAGGACTATTACGGCGGCGGAGCTGTGAAGAGCATCTTGGCTAGTCGTGACTTTACGGTTCCGCGTGGGTTGGATGGCAATGATGAGAGCTCCCGCTTTGCGGACGGCACGCAGTCGTTCCTATCGATTCTTGCCATACGTCATGGACTTGAGCAGGTGGAGAAATTGGGCATGGACAGTATTTCGGCCCATACAGCATCGTTACGCGCGCTACTCATTGAGAAGCTCACTCTTCTGAAACACTGGAACAATCGCCCTATCTGCGAGATCTACGGCAATGGTGTCAAGACCAAGCAGCAGGGGCCGATTGTTGCGTGCAATTTCCTTCGTACCGACGGTAGCTACGTCGGGTACAGCGAAGTTCACAAGCTCGCGGAAATCCACAACATCCACTTGAGGACTGGCTGCTTCTGCAACCCTGGCGCTTGCCAACACTACCTTGGCTTGAAGGAGTCGGACTTGATGTCAAATATCGCTGCTGGTCATGTCTGTGGCGACGACATGGATGTGGTAAACGGTCTGCCAACCGGTGCCGTGCGCTTGTCTTTGGGATATATGTCGACGTTTGAAGATGTTGAGGCGTTCGTAGAGTTTGCTTCCAAGTATTTCGTGTGCAGAGCGGCCCCAGCAACGCTCGTTAGGTCAATACCCAGCTCGAACCCTTCGCGAACCCCCTCCAAAGGACCATATCTCTGCAAGCTCACACTATTCCCAGTCAAATCATGCGCGGGTATGAGTGTAGACACATGGCCCGTTGGGCCGAGAGGGCTGCTTTTCGACCGCGAGTTCGCGATCGTGGATTTGTCTACGGGCAGTGCGCTGACGCTCAAGACCGTACCAGAGCTGTGCTTCTTCCGCCCCGTCATCGATCTTGGACGCGAGACATTGACGATTTCGTACCACAACCCCGGAAGTTTGGAGCCTCTGCAGTCGACAGCCACACAGTCATCTTCCGAAACTCGATCCGGTCCAAAATCGTTCACGATTCCCCTGCGTGCTGATATCTCCACATCAAAGCACCAAGACGAAGACAATCCTCGAAGTATGCGCGTTTGCACGGACAGTTGCAAAGGCCGCGACGTTGGTGTGGACGTGTCTCGGTGGTTGAGCTCGTGTCTTGGGCGACAGTGTGCGCTCGTGCGGGTGGCAAGCAACCACCCCCGCGCTTCACAGGCGACTCAACAAAAGGGAAACACAGCACGGAAACAGGGAACTGTAGTTACAGCAGACAGCGAGGCCCGCACTGCGACGATCGGGTTCGCGAACCAAGCGCAGTACCTGCTCCTCTCGCGCCAGAGCATCGCGCACTTCAACTCGGTGCTCCGCTCCGTCGACAGCGCCATGGCCATCACCGAGGACGCCTTCCGCGCCAACCTCATCGTAGACGGGTGCGCCGACTCCTTCGAGGAGGACCAGTGGCAGCAGCTGCGCATCGGCGGCGCTGCGTTCGACGTCTCGGGCCCGTGCAGCCGCTGCAGCGTCATCAACCTGGACCAGCGCACGGGCCAGTTCAGCCGGCGACCGCTGCAGGTGCTCGCCAGCTACCGGCGCGAGCGCAGCAGCATCTTCTTCGGCCAGTTCCTCACGGCGCGCACTAACAGCAGCATCAGCACCGACAGCAACGTGTGGCTGCGCATTGGCGACCAAGCTGAAGTGGACGCACATGTAGCTCCTCCGTCCCTGTCTAAATGAATATCGTGTTGGAAGAATCGATCGGTATCTTTCGTCGAGGTTTTTCCACACGCGCTTAGCGAGGTTTAATCGCTGAGCTGAAATGATTGGCGCACTGCATACTGGACGCAAGTGTTGGCAGCAGTCTTTCCGAGACGGTATCCAAGAGGGGGGAGCGCCGATGGACACCACCCGAGCCACTCGCGTATTCCCCAAGTCGCAAGCAAGCAAGAGATCCAAGCGAGCCAAAGATGCCGAACCCGCAGGTGTTCTTCGACATGACCGTTGGCGGCGCCCCCGCCGGCCGCATCACGTTCGAGCTGTTCGCCGACAAGGTGCCCAAGACGGCCGAGAACTTCCGCGCGCTGTGCACGGGCGAGAAGGGCGTGGGCCGCTCGGGCAAGCCGCTGCACTACAAGGGCAGCGCCTTCCACCGCGTGATCCCCAACTTCATGTGCCAGGGCGGCGACTTCACGCGCGGCAACGGCACGGGCGGCGAGTCGATCTACGGCGAGAAGTTCCCGGACGAGAACTTCCTGCTCAAGCACAAGGGCGAGGGCATCCTGTCCATGGCCAACGCCGGCCCCAACACGAACGGCTCGCAGTTCTTCATCTGCACGGTGGAGACCTCGTGGCTGGACGGCAAGCACGTGGTCTTCGGCCGCGTCGTGGACGGCATGGACGTGGTCAAGTCCATCGAGGGCGTGGGCTCGCAGTCGGGCCAGACCAAGAAGGCCGTGGTCGTCGCCAACTGTGGCGAGCTGTAAGTCAGCCACGACCTCCGACACTGATTGCTGAGTGATAGCGACGGCGGCGCCTGCGAACCCGCAGCGCGAGCTCTCGTGACTCGCGCAGGATGTGGACGCGCCTGCTTCACATGGATAATTAAACGGATGCTTCTTTCCCCCCTTTCCTACTTTGCCTCTCTGTCTCCCCCACCTAATCTTTTGTCGTACCAGGCGTGCTTTGTTGCTGCTGCATGTCTACATGAGCCCCCCCCCCTCCGTCTCTGGAGGATCTTTTTGTAGAGCACGACGTTGCGACAAAATGGGGGATACGTAGCCACGTGTGCGGATTCGATGACGTACATGTAGTATCCGATATCGGATACGTGTGCATCAGAGCCTTGCGGATCTGGATTTGCCTGCCGTTCTTGACGCCATAAGCACGATGATGAAGGAAGGCAACGGTGATGAGATGTACGTCATGGTGGACAAGAAGGTTCAACCTTGGCACGAACATGAGCTATGTTATCTAAGGTTAATATCTAGGATGCGAAGGTGACGGTGTTATTAATAGTAGTAGCACGCCACCGATAAAGTATACACAAGGCATGGGGGGAATGCTGGATCACCTCTGTGTGCGCTGCGGTTCGTTCTTCACCATGGCGTTTGCGTAAGAGACAGCGATCGGCGCGGGGTTGCCAGCATTGCCGCGTGTGCAGCGCTTTTTGCGTCGAGGAGTGGCGTCATGTTCTCGTGCAGCGGCCAATTGTTCCTCCAGATCCATCGGCGCGTCCTCCGTGAGGTCAAAGATTTCGCCTTCTGCAGCAGCCTGCTCTATCCGATGAGTGATGGCCTCCTCGATCGACATGGAGGCCTCGATCTGGATCTCCTCGTCTTCGGCTTCAGCTCCATCCACGGCCGGGGCGAACATGCGCACCACTCGTCGAACTGGCGCGGCGTAGTCGGTGCAAACGTACGCGTCCTCGCGCTCGCCATCGAAGAACGAATCCTCGGCTGCGACTGCCTTCGTTGTTGCTTCGTGGATATCGTCGTAGAGTGTCGCCTCCATCGTGTTCTCAGCAATGAACCGGACCACAGTCACAAGCTCATTTGTCTGACCCATACGCAGCACACGGCCGATGGCTTGCTGCTCCAGCGTACTGGCCTGCATCGGACTGAATCCGACCGGGTCCAAGAAGATTACGTGCGACGCAACCTGCAAGTTGATCCCCGAGGCACTTGTAAGTGAGTTCAGGATAAGGACCTGGATGTCGCCGCTGTGGAAAGATGCAACATGGGCGGACTTGGTCTCACTTGACTGGTGCTGGAGAAACACGGCGCTCGTGATGTTGGCTAGGCGAAGGGCCTTGTCCACAACTCGCAGAGCTCGATCCCACATCGTGAAAATTACGACTTTAATCGTCGGCATGCGGCCAAGATACTGGACCAACGCTGCGATTTTGCTGCCGTACGCGGGCATTTTCTCGATAGCGTCATCTTGCCGAAGCTCTTTCGAGTTGACAAGAGCCACGCACTCGGTGACCTGCTTGAGTTGCTCTTCTACGACGGCGCGGGCGCGGGGACAGCGTTCATTCAATGTTGACTCCATAATCTTGGCAAGCTTTTCGACCTTGTCCATCGTGTTGAAGTGCTTCAATATATAGTCTTCGATCTCACCCTGGTGGTAAAACAGAAGCTCAGTTGGCTCTGGGATGTCATCGCCAAACTGGTAGTGTTTATACAGCATACGGAAGCCGGCTTTAGTCTCTCCACTTTCGTCAAAGAACTTGCTAAGGCCAGACCCCTCCAGGTCTTCGAAGCAGTCCTGCACCTTCGCGTAAGCGTTCAAGCGAATTGCACGGCAGATCTGGACCGTGTTACGAGTGGCAGCCTCCATGACTTCCACTTCATTCTTGCGCTTCGTCGCTACTGCCAGCTGCCGGTTTAAGTGATAAGTTTCCTCGCGATACACCTCGCTGGGACTCTTGATTTTGGTAAGCGGAGGTGTCGTGGTGGCTTTCGAGCCATCCTGCTTACCCCCGCGTTCGCGCTCGACAATACGATCGGAGATACCGGCATGCACACAGCTTTGACGAGCAGACTTGTACTGCTTGCCCCACAGCATCTCTGACACCGCATCCTTACCGGTGACTGGCGCCTCCTCTGGGCTCACAGTGCCCTCTTTTCCACCAGCAGCCAAGACGTCAACGTCTCCAAGAGCAAACACATCAAACTCGGACTGCTCCGCCGCTAGGACACGCTCAATCTTGTACAGCAGCAGCTCCTTCGGGTGCAGCTTGACCGGGATGTACGTTTCGTCCACCTTGATCTTGTCCGTGATAGCCTGCTGCTTCACCTGCGCGCAGTTGCGCAGGTAGAGCTTCCGCTTGATCTCATCAAAGGCGGGGTCGTGCGGCAGCAGTCGCAGTCTCTTAAACCCCAGCAGCTGATTATTCGCATACATCGACTCGGCCTTCCCGGGGAACGGCGTGGCCGTGATCAGCCACACGTTCAGGCAGCGGTGCGTGAGCTGAATGAAGCAGTCCCTCGCGCTCTTCCCCGGCAGCACCAGGTCCTGCACTTCCTCGAAGATCACGCGTCTCCACGGCTTCTGCGGCAGATGCAGCGGCGAGACCCAGAGCGGGCCGCAGTAGGCCTTGTGCACGAACTTGGCGGCCTCCTCGTACTCCTGCAGCGCGATGGGGTCCACGACCATGGGCTTGGGTCTCCCTCGCACCTGCAGCTCCGTCGAGAACAGCTGGCCGTGCTTGTAGTGGTGGTTCCTGGACTTGACAGCCTCCTCCACGCCCACGAGCACGAGCATCCGGTTGGAGATGTCGGCTCTGGCCGCCGGGTTCTCCACCAGCTCCATGTACTGCCTCAGCCCCAACACGACGTCGACCTCTCCGCGCTTGACGAACTTGTCCACCTCGAGCTTCCACTGCGCCAGCAGGTGCGACGGCGCCACGAGCAGGTTGGCTCCGGCCGCGTAGTCGCGCGGCTCACCGGCGATGAGCGCCAGCATCGTGGCCGTCTTGCCCGTGCCGATGGCGTCGGCCAGACAGCCGCCCTTGGAGAAGTAGTCGAGCATGCCGAAGTTGAACTTGGCCACGGCCTCGTCGCGCGCCTCGATCTGCAGCATGCGGTGCAGCGAGCGGCGCTGGTGCTCGTACAGCGGCGTCGCGGCGCGGAAGGCCGCGGGCGTCGGCTCCTCGGGCGCCGTCAGCGGCAGGAAAGGCACCTTGAAATGCACGTCCTCCGCCACGCGCGCGGCCGCGCTCGAGCCCACGAACGCCTCGATGGACGCCTGCGTGATGGACTTGCGCTTGGCTCGGCCCATTGACGCCGGACTGCTTCAGTTATTGCCACTAACTGAATTTGGCGGGAACGGTACATTGGCAACCTAATTTAGTGTCCACCACACCAATCTACTCTAGCGGCAGGGGGTGCTCTGCACGTGGCAGTCAAAGAAGAGAGCGCAAGATGGAGAGGAAGGTGCCGCCGCCCGCGCCACGCGGGTTCGGCGGGCCCCCCGCGGGCGTCCAGGCGCCTTTCGCGCGGCGCAGCGGCCCGCCGAGCGCCTTTCCTCCCAGCAGCAGCGAACAGAGCGCGCCGCCGCCGCCGCCCCAGCAGCCGCACGCGCCGCAATCTTTCGGCTTCCAGGGAGCCCGAGGGCCCGTGAACACGAGCGCGGGCGCCACCAGACGCAGCTGGCGACCAGGTCGCACGGGAGGACGCCACGATGTGCGTAGGCGGTGAACTATCGTCATAGAAGGAGGATAGAGGGAAGATAGTGACTGACCTTTGTGCGTATCTTTCTTTCACTGTGTCACAGTCGCCTCTGTACGGCAAGCACCGCAAGCGTCCATCGTCCTCGTCCATCGACAGCAACGTGAGCTGGAGCGGCAGTGAGATCGACGGCTTCAGCGCCTCGCAGACGGAGCAGGAGCAGGTCTCGAGGCTGAGCTGGGCCTCGTCCGTCACGGCGAAGGAGGACGCGCCGCCCGCAGCTGCAGCAGCTGCTGCGCCGCAAGGCATCGCGTCCGCTGCGTCGCTCTTCGGGGCTCCAGCTGCTGAGCTGGAGACGAAGCAGGAGACTACCAGCGATGCCGAGCGCGGCGTGCAGCCGCCCAAGACGCCGCTGGGCAAGCCCACGCTGGACGACGAGGGAGGGATCAGTGCGGCGCAGCGCGTGCGCATGGAGCTGTCGGCGCACGCGGGCAGCCGTCCCGCCTCCCTGTCCAATAGCTCGGAGAACGTGTTCGTGGACACGCCGCCCCCGGTCTACGACGAAGAGAAGAACGGCCCGCAGTCGTGTCCGTCGACGTTCAACAACACCAGGCAACCCCAGTTTTCCATCGACAAGTTGCGGCAGCTGCGCAGTAACGAGCTGGTCGCGTCCAAGCTGCTGCCGACGCGCACGAGCGTGAACAGTCTGATGGGCTACGTGCGCGAGCTGCAGCTCTCGGAGGCCAGTCTACGCAAGCAACTGGTCAAGACGAAGCAGCATACAGAGGAGGAGTTGACCCACTCGTTGTCGAAAGTGATCGAGCTGGAGAAGACAATGCAGGAGGTGGAGAGGGACCGCGAAGAAGCACGACGCAAGCTCGAGGAGCAGGAGCAACTCATCCGGGACCTTGCAGCCAAGTTGAAGCAGGCGGAGACTGCTAAAGCGAGGAGTGGTGCTCCATCTGGTGTCGAGGAGCTGCCACCCATTGCAGAGGAAGTTAGTGCGCACCTGGAGACACCAGTGACATCTGTGGAACAATCAGCAGTCCAGGGGCCCCACTCGACAGAAGGATCTACACAGGCCCCAGCTCTTCCAACGCAACCGACTGTTACGCGGCAGGGCGAGGGCCCAGCGCCTCCTCTGCATCCTGACCAACCTATGGATAATTCCCGCTCTGCTCAGTATGGCCTCGCTTCACCTCGATCGCCCAACCGGCCACTTTGGGATCCGTGGGCTTCTGGAGGCGCAACCCCAATGAAAAATCTCCCCCCAGTGTTCACTATTGGATCGACAGGGTTAGATCCCGTGGTGTCTTCGTCGACGCCGGCTGCTCAATCATCTTCTACTGACGCAAAATCGAGCGCTGCTGGAGAGTACGAACTCAAGTCGGTGCTAATGTCTCCACGCCGAGTGCAGGACCAGGTTGGAGTCCCCAATACTACTGAATCCGCTCAGATCGAACATACCGAGTCTACTGTGGCTCAGCAAGATTTTTCGCCTCAGTATCCGGCACCTGTATTTAATGTGGGAACAGTGCCGTCGTCACCGTACCCGCAAGAACAACACTTCGTGTCGCCTGCGATGCAAAACGGAAGTCAGAGTGAGCCGACCCAACAAGAAGTTTCACGCATGGAGTCTCCTTCACAAGATGAATCTGTGCTTCCTGTTGCTGAGACGCCTCCACCCAGCGAGTGGAGTGATCTACCAGCTCAACAAAATAATCACCCTGGCGTGTCCGTCCCGCCACCTGTAGCAACTGGTGTTGAAAGCAGTGAGGGTGTCACGCCCCCTGCGCCGGTTATTGATGGAGTTGCTTCAGGCATTTTATCCCCACCACCTGCTACGACCGAAGATGTTTCTCCTCAAGAAAACGCGCCCGATGTCGTCTCACCCCCAAGTGATTCAAACTCTCAATCTGAGCAAGCACCAGACGTTCAAATGAGTAATGTTACTGCTGGAGATATGGACGCCCCACCAGCGGTAGGTGCTCCGCCATCTCCGGCTTCCTCGTCACCCAAGGCTCTGCAGAAAACGACAAAGACTTCAACGGCGGAGCCAGTGTCGTTAGAGACGCTGCTCGTAGACTTTTTCACGGAAGTGGACAAGAAGCGGCTGAAGATGGCGAAGGTGTACGGAAAGAGATACGCTGGTCGCGAGAAATGGCTGTTCACTGAGCTTACAAAACGGTATGGAGCAGCGAAGGTGGGTGCGTTAAAGACTCGCTTTGAAAGTGGAAGCACTTCCGGTGCGTCCGACAGCAATACCAGCAGCAGTGACGCTAACAACGGTTCGAACACCGCGAAGTCGTCGGATACCTCGGATCATCAGAAGTCTGGGCGTCAGGGCCACCCGCGGCATCCTCAGTTCTTCCATCCCCCCTCACCCGCAAGCAGCGTCGATCTTAGCGCAAACATGCCTCCAGTTCCTCCGCCGGTTGTTCTTCCACCGGAAAATGACACACCAGGTTCGCAGACGCCAGAGACGGCAAATGCAACAGATTTCCCTGCAAGTCCGAGCGGGAAGATGTCTCCAGGCCGAGGAGCACGTGTGTCACCCCGTCAGCGTCGGTCGGGTGGCAACATTCCTCCTTTCTCAGGCCCTCCCCCTCCATCGTTTCCAATGGCTCAAGATGCTAACGGAGGTACGGAATCGGTTCCACCAGCCGTCGATGGTCCGCCAGCGATGAACGGCCTCCCTCCTGCCCAACGTAATGAGCCAATGGGGCAATTCAATCGTCCCGCTCCGCCCCCACTGGATAATAACCCGCCTACTATGGGGCTTCGTCAGCGCCATAATGCATCTGGAGCTACTGCCCAAAGCCAGAGCAGCAGTGTTGCCGAGGCTCCCGTCGTGACACTGGAGGGTTTGCTCAAGGAGCTGTACAAGAAGCACCAGCCTGACAAGCTTAAAAACGTGCCGATTGTGGCGAAGCAGTACGCAGGCAAGGAGCGTGAGCTTGTTGGGTTGTTGAAGGGCAAGTATGGAGCCCTGAGCGTGAAGCCACTGGAAGAGAACCTGGAGGTGCTGGAGCGCGCTTACCGTGCCCGCATGGGAAGTAAGAGCGCGGGAAAGAAGCGCGGTTGCTTCGTGCGCACGATGTCGCTGGTATTTTGGCTCTCTGTGCTGCTGTACTTTTCGTTGGGCGCTGTGTTCGTCAGTTTTGTGGTGCTGGACGCCTGGGAGTGTCATACCCTTGACAACGACGAGCAGGAGCTCGAGTCTACTGAAGAGTGCACACCTCTGAAGAAGGAGCTGGAGACGTTCACGTACGAGCGTGTGGGCGACTACGTGGTCCAATCGCACCCCGAAGCCTGCTTTTGCTCGGAATGGAAAGCTCGCGAGAGCGCGTTGTTGACGAATATGTCTGGTGCGGATCTTGTTAATTTGGCGAGGATGGTGCCGTTTTCGCCGGACTCGTTTGGGGCTCCGTGGATTGCGAGTGTGAAGGAACAGGTTCCGTCGCAGGAATTCTACGACAGCTACGCGAAGCCTGTGGTAGACGTATCGCTGGATGTGGGCTCGTTTGTATGGTCATCTTTGCTGGAGCTTGCAGGGTTTGATGATGCTGCGGAAGTGAAGTCGGCAGTGATATCGGATGTGGTTGAGAATGACACCGCTGACGCCGCTTCGCTAGATGATGAAGGTGAACTCGATACGCTGATGAATTCGCTTGAAGGACGCTACGGGGAGGTAGAAACTGAGGGTTTCGTCGATGAAGCTGAAATTATTGGCGTGAGGAATGGAGATGCCGAGGCTGAAGCAGCCGTGATAGCTGACCCGTCGGAACAACCGCCAACTGAGGAAGAAAATGACCGATCCCAGGACGAGCTTCATGCGCAAGAGCGTGATAGTATTGCGACGGACGATGGCTCGGTGGTGGTGGATGAAGAAGTCGATGCCCTTGCTGAGGAGGAGGCGGTATTTGCTACTGAAGAAAACGTCTCTTTTGGCTCCGAAGACGGAAAGGTCGAAGAGCACGCTACGGTGGATTTGCCGATTGATGAAATGGAGTCGGAAGTCGATCCGGTGATGGAGGAGACCGAGGCATCACTCGATGTGAGCGAAACCGAGGAGACCGAGGCATCATTCGACGTGAGCAAAAACGAGTCTGTAGATGTTGACGCTGAAGTTGAGGATGTTTTGGCGGAAGACGACGGCCACGAGAGCAGCTCAGTCGAAGAGATCGAATCTGTCGCAGATGACAATGATGATGTATCCTCTATTTCTAACGATGATGAAGAGGTGGATGCCTCTGTCGAGACCGTCGTGCTCGGTGTAGTGGAGGAAGCAGCAGAAATCGCAGTGGTTAACAACATTGACGGAGCAGCAGATATTATTGGTGACAGCAGCGCTGAATCGGATGAGGTTGTGGAAATGGAAGTGCGTCAGGAGGGGCTGGATTTGTCATACCAGGAGACAGTTGCGGAGCAGACGGACGATGTTAGCGTCGAGTCTGCTGGAGATGTTAGTGCCGAGTCTGCTGGAGATGTGAGTGCCGAGTCTGCTGAATCGCTATCCACTGACCTGAACGAGGAGACTCATGCTGCGCTGAGTGACGACGGTGCAGAAGGGTCTGCTGCATCTGGTGATGTGGAGGTGGCAGAGTCTGAGATTGAGTTTGACGATGTGTCTCTCGATGAGACGGAGAAGGAAGCAGAGCTGGTGACGAATGCCTCCGAAGAGGATGCGCCCAGTGAGTCTGGTGTCGCGGCGGCTGAGTCTGAAATGGGCGCTCCTGGCGAAGCGTCTGAAGTTGAGGTGGAGAACGTTGATGAGGAGTCAGCTAACCATGTCGGCTTGGAGACGGAGGCTGCATCTGATGACCACCATGTGACGACGCCGAGTGAGATTCTTGAGTCTGTGGCTGAAGACGTGGATGGCGACAACGTTGACATGGAAGCGTGGGCGGAGCCGGAGTCAGAAACTGTTCCTGTTTCTGGAATTTACGATGATTCTGTGCTCGAGGCAGGTGATGATGACGTCGATGTGGGTAACTCGATCGATTTTGTGCCAGAGGAGGAGGGAATGTTACCTGATGACAACGCTATTGGTAATGCACTGGACGAAGAGCCGATTGTGACCGATACTGACGCTGTTGGTACAAGCGACGCTGCTGAAGAAGATACCGTGTTTGAAGCGAGCTCTTCTAGCTCGTCCAGCGAGGAAGCTGTTATGAACGAGGACGCTGTTTTTAGCAAGGAAGCCGTTGTTGATGAGGAAGCTGTTATCGATGAGAACGCCATTGAAGACGAGGAAGCTGCTGTTGCTGAGGTGGGCGAAGATAATGATGAACACATCGAGGAAGATTTGGCGGTCCCAGTTGAAGTGGAAGATGTCCTGCCGGCGGAAGATGATGTGGGTTTGGATGGCCATGGCGTTGAGTTTGTCGATTACAGCGAGGAAGACGAACCGTCAGCGCTTGCTGAGACGGAAGCCGAGACCGCTGGGCTAACATTGGAGGAAGACGGACTGGCAGCGCTTACTGAGACGGAAACTGAGATCGCAGAATTGGCAGTGGTGGAAGACGTTGATAGTCTAGTGGTCGAGGGGCTTGACTCGGTGGAAGCCTCGGACGACGAGGCCCCCGAGCTTATCGAAGACAGCATCGAGGAAGCGTCTGCTCCTGTCGAGATTGAGACAATTGCAGAGGAAGGCGAGGCGGAAGCAAAATATGACTCTTCTTCTTCTGGGAATGGAGCTGCGAACTCGGAAGACGGTTCAAACGACGCTGAAGTGGTTGAGGACAACGTTAAATCGACTGATCCGATCAATGTCGAGACGGAGCAGTCTGTGTCTGAGCATGATCTGGTAGATGATTTGGTCGAGGAACCTGTGACGATCGAAGCCACAGAAATGTTGGGCGATGACGTTGCCGCCTCCACCGATTTTGCTGATGAGCCGAGTGAGCAACTTGCGAGCCAAGATATTGCTGATGCTTCTGAAGAATCCACGGCTGCCGTCGACGAAGAAGTTGCTATGACCGAAACCAACGACGAGGAATCGATGGTGAACGTTGACGAAGTACAGGACTCAGTGGAAGTTTCAACTGATGGTATTCACGAGGAGACCTCAGGGTCGCAGCAAGAGCTTTCTGCCCCTGCAACGGAAGAAGCGGAGAGCGGTGGACTCGCTTCTGCCGTGAATGAAGTTCTCGCCCGGCTGGTGGAGCCTTTTGAGGCGGCCAAGACTGCTGCGCCTGCAGTTACAACCGAAGGCGATCACATTGTAGACGAACTTTAGGATTGCCACGCCTGCTAAGGTGAAAACAAGTTAGAATTTTATCCTCAACTCCAAAAATCCCGTCACATTTCGTCCAAGATTTTGAGTGCCAATGCCTTTTGAGGCAGTACCAGCGGAGATATCTTGGCCGAAGGAAATTCATATCCTCACGCGAGCCGGGGGCGATCGAATTCGACTCACAGATCGCCTGTTTCCAGGAAGCATGGCCACGTTCGAGTAGCTAGCTACTGTACATGGGCAAGTCACGACGTGCCGCACCCATTTTATGTAAACTTGCCGAGTATCCAAATTTCTACATACCCCTTAACTTTACTACAACCGCTTTCTGTTCTGAACTGTTCTGACAATAATGGCAAGCAGGCAAAGGGACTTCGCGCTGCGGGGCTCGCCGCCCAGGAACGACAACAACGCGGACAGCAGCAAGGCCCCGTCACCGCCGCAGTTCCCCTCCACCCCCAATGTCTTTGATCACCCGGTGACGCGCGTGGCTGCAAGCACAGACACAGACACTTGGAGACGGAATCAGATCGGAGACCGACACGACGTACGCCACCTCCCTCCTATCTAAAGGACTCACAGCGTGGGAGTATTTATTCACTGCAATATCCCTATACTATCATGCTTTTATTGTCGCAGTCCCCACTCGACCGCAAGCCCACGAGCCAGCGGGTGTCGCCCTCCACGAAGCAGCCCAAGGCCGTCGCAGTGCCGCCGCTGTCTCTAGCTCCGGCTTACGCTGCGGCTGTGCAACCACCGCGGACGCCTCAGGGCAGGGCCAGCTACGCCACGTTCAGTCGTGAGAGGGGCCTCACTGCGGCTCAGAGAGTGAGGGTGGAGCTCTCAGGCAGTCGCGCGGCCTCCGGCTCTCGCGCGAACAGCTCGGAGGACGTTTTCGCTGCCCGTTCGCCCGTGTACGACGAGAAGAAGAACGGACCGCGCTCGTGTCCGTCGGCTTTTAACGACGAAGAGGCCAATCAGACACCTGGGAGACGACGACAACCGCGGAACACGGAGCTGATTGTGTCCAAGCTGCTGCCCACGCGCGACAGTGTCAACAGTTTGCTGACGTATCTGCACGAGCTGCAGATATCGGAGGCCAGTTTACGCAAGCAGCTGCTCAGGACGAAGAAACACACAGAAGAAGAACTGGACGAGTCACTGTCGAAGCTCAATGAGCTGCAGAGAACCATGCACGAGGTGGAGCGAGATCGTCGGATAGCGCAGCAGAGGCTGGAGGAGAAGGAACGGCGCATTCGTGAGCTGGCAGAAAAGTTGGCGAAGGCAGAGGCGGTGCAGGCACAGAGCAGTCCGGCTCACAGTAGCGTCTCCTCCTTTGAAGGTCCGTCAGTTATCGCAGAAGAAGGGACTTCGTACAGAGAGGCCCAGCCACGAACCGCGATATTCGACCCACAGGTGCCCGTGCAAGGATCAAAAGGGTCCGAAATCTCGACAAGAAAGGTCTCGGCTCTTACTCTGGATGCACTACAGCCTACCACACCACTGAAGCTGCCCCCAGCACCCCCTCTGCATACACAGCATCAACAGACTATCGAGGATCAGTCTACCCAGTTTGGAGTTCTATCACCGAGATCGCCACACCGACCACTTTGGGATCCGTGGGCATCTGGAGGTGCAACCCCGATGAAAAACCTTCCTCCTGTCTTTACTATAGGGTCAACTGGGCTGGACCCAATGATAACTTCGTCGTCATCGCCGGAGCAGTTTCCCTCTACAATCGAAAATGATTACGAGCTGAGATCAGTACTTCTGTCTCCTCGCCGAGTGCGAGATCAAGTCCAAGCATCAGATAATGGTGTTCCAATCCAGCAGACAGAGAAAACTGCGTCTACTGCCTCTGCGTTCGCGCAGCAGGATGCTGATGCATTCAAGCCACAGGACCAAGTTCCAGTATTTGATGTCGATGCGCCGCTGCTGCCACCACCTTATTCGCAACAACAAGATTGTACTCCCGATACACCTGATGCAACTTACGATTCGCCGCTAGACGAGCTGATGTCACTATTCGAGCTTCCTTTGCCAGTTGACCCGCTGCTTCAGATTGGGGCAATGCCTCCAATCCATGAAAGTCCGTATGAATGCCAGTCACAGAGTGGCACCCCTACGGCAAACGATGTAGGGTGTGTTGGCAAAGCTGAGTGGAGCTCGCTTGATCAAGAAGACATACAGGGGTCTGCAGTGGTGCCACTGCAAGAGAAGATGCCGCTAAAATCATCGACTCCGGATATTCAGGGGATTTCAGAAACTGCTGGCGGTGATGGTCTAAGTCCACCACTATCGGACGTTCCTCCTCCAGCTCCCCCAATATTCAAGACCGAACCACCCAGATCCATATCTCCTGTTCATCAAACCACCAACACTGTAACCGCGCAGCCATTGTCTTTAGAGACACTGCTCGTAGATTTTTTCACGGAAGTGGACAAGAAGCGGCTAAAGATGGCGAAGGTGTACGGAAAGAGATACGCCGGTCGCGAGAAATGGCTGTTTACTGAGCTCACAAAGCGGTATGGAGCAGCGAAGGTGGGTCCGTTAAAGACTCGCTTCGAAACTGGAAGCACTTCCGGTGCGTCCAACAGCAATACCAGCAACACCGACGCTAACAATGATCAGAACACCACGAAGTCGTCTGATACCTCAGATCGTCAGAAGCCTGGGCGTCAGGGCCACCCGAGGCATCCTCAGTTCTTCCATCCCCCCTCACCCGCAAGCAGCGTCGATCTTAGCGCAAACATGCCTCCAGTTCCTCCGCCGGTTGTTCTTCCACCGGAAAATGACACACCAGGTTCGCAGTCGCCAGAGACGGCAAATGCAACAGATTTCCCTGCAAGTCCGAGCGGGAAGATGTCTCCAGGCCGAGGAGCACGCGTGTCACCCCGTCAGCGTCGGTCGGGCGGCAACATTCCTCCTTTCTCAGGCCCTCCCCCACCATCGTTTTCAATGGCTCAACATGCTAACGAAGGTACGGAATCGGTTCCAGCAGCCGTGGATGGTCCGCCAGCGATGAACGGTCTCCCTCCTGCCCAACGTAATGAGCCAATAGGGCAATTCAATCGCCCCACTCCGCCTCCACCAGGCGGAATGAATAATAACCAGCCTACTATGGGGCTTCGCCAGCGCCATAACGCATCTGGAGCTGCTGCCCAAAGCCAGAACAACAGTGTTGCCGAGGCTCCCGCCGTGACACTGGAGGGTTTGCTGAAGGAGCTGTACAAGAAGCACCAGCCTGATAAGCTTAAGAACGTGCCGATTGTCGCGAAGCAGTATGCAGGCAAGGAGCGTGAGCTTGTTGGGTTGTTGAAGGGCAAGTATGGAGCCCTGAGCGTGAAGCCGCTCGAAGACAACCTGGAAGTGCTGGAGCGCGCTTACCGTGCTCGCATGGGAAGTAAGGGTGCGGGAAAGAAGCGCGGTTGCTTCGTGCGCACGGCGTCGCTGGTGTTTTGGCTCTCTGTGCTGCTGTACTTTTCGCTGGGCGCTGTGTTCGTCAGTTTTGTGGTGCTGGATGCTTGGGAGTGTCATGCCCTTGACAACGAGGAGCAGGAGCTCGAGTCTGCTGAAGAGTGCACACCTCTGAAGAAGGAGCTAGAGACGTTCACGTATGAGCGCGTGGGCGACTACGTGGCCCAATCGCACCCTGAAACCTGCTTTTGCGCGGAATGGAAAGCTCGCGAGAGTGCGCTGTTGACGAATCTTTCGGGTGCGGATCTTGTCAATTTGGCGAGGATGGTGCCGTTTTCGCCGGACTCGTTTGGGGCTCCGTGGATTGCGAGTGTGAAGGAACAGGTTCCGTCGCAGGAATTCTACGACAGCTACGCGAAGCCTGTGGTAGACGTATCACTGGATGTGGGCTCGTTTGTATGGTCATCTGTGATGGAGCTTGCAGGGTTTGATGAAGCTGCGGAAAATAAATCGACAGTGATATCGGATGTGGTTGAGAATGACACCGCTGATGCCGCTTCGCTAGATGAAGAAGCTGAACTCGATACGCTGATGAATTCGCTTGAAGGAAGCTACGGGGAGGTAGAAACTGAGGGTTTCGTCGATGAAGCTGAAATTTTTGGCGTGAGGAATGGAGATGCCGAGGCTGAAGCAGCCGTGATTGCTGCCCCGTCGGAGCAACCGTTAATTGAGGAAGAAAATGACCGATTCCAGGACGAGCTTCATGCGCAAGAGCGTGATAGTATTGGGACGGACGATGGGTCGGTGGTGGTGGATGAAGAAGTCGTCGTCTTTGTTGAGGAGGAGGCGGCGCTTATTACTGAAGATAACGTCTCTTTTGGCTCCGAAGAGGGAAAGGTTGACGAGCACGCTACGGTCGATTCGCCAATTGATGAACTACATGTAGAGTCGGAAGTTGATCCGGTGATGGAGGAGACCGAGGTATCATTCGATGTAAGCGAAGACGAGCCCGTTCATCTCGTTGACGCTGAAATTGAGATTGTGTTGTCGGAAAACGACGGCCTCGAGAGCAGCTCAGGCGAAGAGATCGAATCCGTAGCAGATGACGAAAGTGTATCCTCTATTTCTAACAACGATGAGGTGGATGCCTATGTCGAGACCGACGTGTTCGCTGTAGTGGGGGAAGCAGCAGAAATCGCAGTGGTTGACCACGTTGACGGAGCGGCAGATATCATTGATGGTGAGAGCAGCGCGGAATCGGGTGAGGTTGTGGAAATGGAAGTGCGCCAGGAGGGGCTGGATTTGTCATACCAGGAGACAGTTGCGGAGCAGACGGAAGATGTTAGCGTTGAGCCGACTGAGGATGTTCGCGTCGAGTCCGCTGAAGATGTCAGCGTCGGGTCTGACGAATCGCTGCCCTCTGACCTGTATGCCGAGACTTATAATGCGTGGGGTAATGACGATGAAGGACCAGGTGCATCTGGCGGTGTGGAGGTGGCGGAGTCTGAGATCGAGCTTGACGACGTGTCTCTCGATGAGTCGGAGAAGGAAGCAGAGCTGGTGACGATGGCCTCCGAAGAGGATGAGCCCAATGAGTCTGATGTCGCGGTGGCAAAGTCGGAAGTGAGCGCTCCTGGCGAAGTGCCTGAACTGGAAGGGGAGAGCGTTGATGAGGAGTCAGCTAACCCTGTCGGCTTGGAGATGGAGGCTGCATCTGATGACTACCGTGTGACGACGCCGAGTGAGGCGCTTGAGTCTGTGGCTGAAGATGTCGATGGCGAGTCCTCGGTTACCTTCGACCTGGAAGCGTCGGTGCCGGAGTCGGAGCCGGCGCCAGAAACTGTTCTTGTTTCTAAAATTTACAATGATTCTGTGCTGAGGGAAGGTGATGACGTCGAAGTGGGTAACTCGATCGAGTTTATGCCAGAGGAGGAGGGAATGTCACCTGATGACAACGCTATTGCTAATGCACTGGATGAGGAGCCGATTGCGCCCGAGATCGAAGCCGAATTGTCTTTCCGTCCAAGCGACGTTGCTGAAGAAGAGGCTGTGTCTGAGGCGAGCACTATTAGCTCGTCGAGCGAGGAAGTTGCGGTGGACGAGGACGCTGTTGTTAGTGAGGAAGCCATTGCTGACGAGGACGCTGTTGTTGCTGAGGTGGGCGAAGATGGAGGTGAACACATCGAGGCGGACGTTGGTAGTCTAGCGGCCGATGCGGTTAACTCGGTGGAAAGTATGAACGAGGACAACGCAGCTCCTGTCGAGGTTGGGACAATTGCAGAGGAAAGTGAGGCGGCAGCAGGCGAGTATGAAGCTGGGGAATTTGAAGACGATGCAAGAAAGGGTGCTGAAGTGGTTGAAGGCGACGTTGAATTGACTAAACCGATGACCGTCGAAGCGGAGCAGTCTGTGACCGAGCATGATCTGGTCAGTGATTTGGTCGGAGAAACTTTGACGATCGAAGCCACAAAAATGTCGGACGAGAAGGTTGCTGCTTCCACCGATCCTGCAGAGTGGTCGGGTGACCAATTGGAGAGTCGCGAGACTGTTGACGCCTCGGAAAAATTTACGGTTGCTGCCGATGCAAATGATACTGAAGGCCAGGGAAGTTTTGAATTGGCACAGGTCGTGAAGCGGACCGATGATGATGAGGAAAACGAAGACGAAGAGATTGCATTCATGGAAGAACTCGAGGACCCGGAAGAGGTACTGCGGATGGCCGAGCAAGCTGCTGCTGCCGAGCTATTGTTATTGGAGACGAGATAGCCCGGCAACCTACATTGTCGAACACTTTTACCAAGCACTTTGTGTGGCTGTGACTTTTGTAAAATGGGTTGGTGCATGACCCGCCACTGTAAGGAAAGAAAATGAATCCCCAGTCACGTGTTACAATAACCAAGTTCATCTTTCCACTCTAGGCCACTCCTTCTTTGTGTTTTGTGCATGTGTCTTCTTTGACAAGCGGCTTGCCCCGGGCGCTATTACACCTTTACATGTCCAACAGCAGACGACGCGGGTCACTGATCGCCTCGGCAATGCTCTTCAGCACCGTCACGCCTTCTCGTCCATCGATGATGCGGTGGTCGTACGTCAGCGAAAGGAACATCATCGGGCGCGGCACCACCTTGCCCGCGTGCACCGTCGGGCGCATCTTCACACCATGCACACCCAGAACAGCCGATTGCGGGGCCGCCAGCATCGAAGTGCTCAACAACGCTCCGTTCACGCCGCTGTTCGACACAGTGAAGGTACCACCGGCCAGATCTTCCAGCGCCAGAGTGCCATCGCGCGCCTGCTGGCCGAGCGTCGTCAGCGTCTTCTCAATGTCCACCACGCTCAGCTTCTCAACGTTACGGATGACGGGCATCACCACGCTACAAACGGAGGATTACAACAAAGCGTTAGTCTAACGACCTCAGATAGTATGATCGCTCAGGTCTTACCCGCGCTCCGAGGCCACCGCCACATTGATGTCCACGAAGTCGTTGTAGACGATCTCCTTAGC
Source organism: Phytophthora x cambivora (assembly GCA_033557925.1). Lineage (NCBI taxonomy): Eukaryota > Oomycota > Peronosporomycetes > Peronosporales > Peronosporaceae > Phytophthora > Phytophthora x cambivora. The sequence continues at coordinate 8,519,519 of JAUCEB010000011.1, read as the reverse complement.
ATCCATGTCGATGACTGTGGTTAAATCAAAACACAAGAGCTGGTCAGCAAGAATGCACCTGTTTTGAAGCAGCACAAAACGCATTGCACGTACAGGAGTTCGCCGCGGGGATGCGCTGGAGCGCCTGAGCGCTGGCCTTGAGGAACGAGGACATGATGCCGAGCTTCACCCCGTGGGCCTTCTCGAAGGTTTCGCCGAGCTCGTCACGAAGAGCGATGAGGTTGCCCAAGTCACATTCCTGGAAGGTTGAAAGCATGGCTGCGCTGTTTTGCGTGTCCTTAAGGCGGTGTGACGCACGCATCTTCAGAGCACTCATCTGAACGCGAGTCTCATTGCGGTTGTATCGGCCCGTAGCAGGCACCGAAGGCGCAGCAGCAACCTTGGCGGGGGTTGAGGGCGTCGGTGGTGAAACTGGGACCTTTTCAGTAGTCGCGGCAGCAGGAGCAGCAGCAGGAGTAGGCGCCGGGGTAGCCGACTCAGCAGGGGCAGGAGCCGCCTTATCGATCACAAACAGCGGTGATCCCACTTCCACAACGTCCTCGAGCTTCGCCAACACGCTGGTCAGCTTTCCGGACACCGGAGCATTGACGTCAACGCTCACCTAGTCGCAAATCCGACAATTAAATACAGCTATAAGTCAATCGACTGCGCAGCGTCGTAATCCAAACTCACCTTGTCGGTCTCCACAATGAGGACAGCTTCATCGGCACGCACGTAGTCGCCAACATCTACGCCACAAGAAATAAAACACCAAAAGTCAGCGATTGCTCCGTCAGAACACCAAATTTCACTAATATCAAGCACTCACTCTTGAGGATGGTCACAATCGTGCCCTCCGAGATGGAGTCGCCCATGGACGGGACGTTGATAGTCTCCAGGTCCTCGCCAGCAGGAGCCGCCACCTCCTTCGCCGGGGCAGCAGCGGCAGCAGGGGCCACAGCCGCGGGGGCGCTGCCAGCCGCCTGCTTCACCACGCTGAAGAGCGGCGCGCCCACCAGCACGTTCTCGTCGATCTGGGCCAGCTGGGCCTCCAGCACACCCGAGAACGGCGCGCGCACGTCCACGCTGACCTTGTCCGTCTCAATGACGACGACCACCTCGTCCGCCTCCACGAAGTCGCCAGGGGCTGCAGCACATCCAGCAGCTCAGCGTCAGCCTCATCTCATCGTCTCCAGGTCGAAAAGGAGCCTGCCTCGTCGTACCTTTCAGCCACTCGACCACTGTGCCCTCCGAGATGGAGTCACCCATCGATGGCACGGGAACCGCCTCCGCAGCGACTGAGGAGCAGCACAACAACAGCAGAAAGCGTTAGTGTCCAGGGTTTTATCCTCCAGTGAGCACTGGATGAATGGGTGGGTGGGTGGGTGGGTGAGTGGGTCACATACCGGACGAGAACGCGCGAGCCACCGTCGGCGTCTGCGAGCGCTGGAAGCTGCATACAAAGAGAGAGTGGAGTTGATTAGCCCCCTCCCCTCAATGCGAGGTGATGGGTGTAGAGAGGGCGGTACCTGCGCTGCTGCAGGGCGGCGCTCTGGAGCGCGGAGAAGGCGCGCGACGGGCGCGCAGAGGCGAGCGCCACCTGTGAGCGCGCAGCTCTGGCGACGACGTGGCGGGCGGCGAGGCGGCTGCTGCGCACGTTCCTTCCGAGGGCCTGGAAGCTCATTGTCTCTCTCTGTCCTAGCGATATCGCGTTTGTCAAACCAGCGCCGACCGCCGCAAAATGCTCCCGCACACCACTTGTACACAACTTGAACTTGGCCAACACGTCCGATTGGTCGGCAACACTACGCACTAAGTACGAGGTGCATCGACTTGTCTGCCTCGTCACATGCTTCAGGAGTTGAAGACATTCGCTTAGCGGACCAAGAGCATGGCAGCATCTCTCTGCTCGAGCTTGCCCAACTCAACGCACCAATCCTTCACTCGTCAAGAAGAGCCACGAAGACGCGCGGTACGTTGCGATGTTCAAACAGCTGGTCGAACGTTAGCATCGGAACTGCGATCTTCGAGTCGGATTCGATTGCCTGGGTAACCTGGTCAAAGTGGTGTCGCTGTTGCGGCTGTTCTGTTCGTCGAATCCTGCTTGAGACTATGCAACGCACTTCCTTCAGCCAAGATGCCTGGGAGAGCTCACACCACTTGGGAAGTTGTTTTGATGTATATGCACAGCACTGGCTATTCGCAAAATCTATACTACCCTACGGTAGATTGTCTACTTGCACGGGGAAGACATTATTACCCGGCTGCATTGCGAGCTCAGAGGGGCTCTGTAGTTTCCGAAAACTAAATACATACAAAGCCCAACTCCTCCAACCGTGCCTTATCTCGCGTAACTTGAGTGGAGTAATTGCCTTTGCTGCGGATCCCGTTGACGACATTTCCGATCTTCAAACCCCACGATTTTGTCGGCCAGTTCTCATCCGATGGTACCACAAAAGACCTCGGCACTCGGCAGTGACCCTTCATTCGTTGAAAAGTCTCTAGAGCTGGCATGATGCGATCACTCCACTCATGCTCATAGAAATCCCACACAAAACCCAACTCCTCCAACCGTGCCTTATCTCGCGTAACCTGAGTGGAGTAATAACCTTGGCTGCGGATCCTGCTGACGACATTTCCGATCTTCAGACCCCACGATTCTATCGGCCAGTTCTCATCCGACGGTACCACAAAAGTATTCGGCACTCGGCAGTGACCCTTCAGTCGTCGAAAAGTCTCTAGAGCTGGCATGATGCGATCACTCCACTCATGCTCAAAGAAATCCCACACAAAACCCAACTCCTCCAACCGTGCCTTATCTCGCGAAACCTGAGTGCAGTAAATGCCTTTGCTGCGGATCCTGCCGACGACATTTCCGATCCTCAGATCCCATGATTCTATCGGCCAGTTCTCATCCGACGGTACCACAAAAGAATTCGGCACTCGGCAGTGACCCTTCAGTCGTTGAAAAGTCTCCAGAGCTGGCATGATGCGATCACTCCACTGATGCTCATAGAAATCCCACACAAAACCCAACTCCTCCAACCGTGCCTTATCTCGCGTAACCTGAGTGGAGTAATAACCTTGGCTGCGGATCCCATCGACGACATTTCCGATCCTCAGATCCCACGATTCTATCGGCCAGTTCTCATCCGACGGTACCACAAAAGTATTCGGCACTCGGCAGTGACCCTTCAGTCGTCGAAAAGTCTCTAGAGCTGGCATGATGCGATCACTCCACTCATGCTCAAAGAAATCCCACACAAAACCCAACTCCTCCAACCGTGCCTTATCTCGCGAAACCTGAGTGCAGTAAATGCCTTTGCTGCGGATCCCGCCGACGACATTTCCGATCCTCAGATCCCACGATTCTATCGGCCAGTTCTCATCCGACGGTACCACGAAAGTTTTCGGCACTCGGCAGTGACCCTTCAGTCGCTGAAAAGTCTCTAGAGCTGGCATGATGCGATCACTCCACTCATGCTCAAAGAAATCCCACACAAAACCCAACTCCTCCAACCGTGCCTTATCTCGCGAAACCTGAGTGCAGTAAATGCCTTTGCTGCGGATCCTGCCGACGACATTTCCGATCCTCAGATCCCACGATTCTATCGGCCAGTTCTCATCCGACGGTACCACAAAAGACCTCGGCACTCGGCAATGACCCTTCAGTCGCTGAAAAGTCTCTAGAGCTGGCATGATACGCTCACTCCACTCATACTCGTAGAAATCCCACACGAAATCCAACTCTTCCAACTCCTGTTTTCGTCGATTTCCACCAACACTTCCACGCCGAATCTCCTGAACAAATTTCCCCAAACGCATTTTCCAAGCTGCTTCTGGCCATGGGAGGTGCGACGGAACCTTGAACGCACTGCTCACATTGCAGTGACCGAATTCCTGTCGAAACACCCTCAGTGCCGGCAGCATTTTCTCGCGCCAGTTGCGATCGCCTAACGTCGAGTCGTGACAAAATTTAATCCGCTCCAGCTCGTCCTTATCCGCTTCTACCTGCTTGGCGAAATGTCCCTGGTGGCGTATATTTAAGACCTTTTGGCCCAAAAGTTGCCCCCACAAGTGCTTGGGCCATTCGGAGCTCGCCCTTGGAACACGAAACTCAGCAGCCACATCCGTGTGTCCATTCAGCTCGTAGAACCTTCGCAGAGCTGGCAGGATGAAGCGGTCCCACTTATACTGGGACCAGTCCCAGGCAAACGGCATCTCGTCCAGCTCCTCCCGCTGCGTCGGGTCGAGCCCAAAGTTGCCGCCGTCCCTCCACCGCTTCCGCAGCCACGCGGCATGTTTGCCCAGCCGATACCCCCACGCTGCCCTCGGCCACGCCTCGTCACCACGAGGGACTACGAACGCGACCGGCACCATCAGGTGCTTCTTCAGCTCGAGGAACGTCATGAGCGACGGCTTCACCACCTCTTGCCACGCTATCGGATCGTTCACAGCGAAAGTCCCCCACGATCTGCTACCATCCCTCGCGTCCGAGGAGAAAGAGAGACGAGGTGCCTCGTAGCTGCGCGGGAAAGGGGACTCTTTCGCACCCAAGCGAGGGGCTCCATGCGCCACGACACCCGCAGCGCGGACGACCCCCGCACGGAGCAGTCGACTCCGCGCCGACGACACCAGCCGCAGCATCAATCAACACTATGTAATGTGCAGTACACGAATGATTAGCCAAGTGCCAAAACCTCGGATTTTCGTCCAATCACAGCGCGTCCAACTGTAGAGCTAACTAACGTGTTGAGCAATTCCGCACTCCCGCCAGCGTCATGCCGCTCATGCCTGGGTCGCCGCGTCCCGGCACGCCGGCGCCGCAGGAGGAGGACGACGGCGTGTACCGCTCCCTGTTCCAGCAGCCCGTGGTGGACATCCCACCGGCCGCGCCGTCCTACGCCTGGTTCGAGTTCCTGCTGCACCCGGAGGCGCTCCAGAAGCACGTACGACCTGCTCATCCTCTTCTTCCTCCTTTGCTGCTCTTGTCTATCTCACCCACTCACCCACCCGCCTGTTGCTCGTGTGTTTGTTCCACTACCAGCTGACGAAGCTCCGCCAGCAGACGACGCGCGACGCGCACAGCGCCACGTCGGCCATCGAGCTCGTGCGCGAGTTCCTGGACCAGGCGCAGCTCGTGGCGGACGAGGGCAACGTGCGCAACAAGCGCTACAGCGCGCTGCTGCTGGTGGCGGCCCAAGTGGCGCTGCAGATGCAGCTGTCGCTGGCCGCCATCGAGGAGGCGCTGCCCCTGCACTTCCAGCGGCTGCTGCTGGACGGCATCGTGGACTTCGCCGAGCAGCCGCCCAGCGCGCGCAACGAGTTCACGCGGGACGTGACGATCCAGCCCTACGAGGCCCACGTGCTGCACAACCGCTGGACGCTGCGTGCTCTCGTGAACCAGTCGCAGAGCGGGTACCTGACGTGCAGCACGCGCGGCGAGGGCGAGGAGGTCTCGTCCACGTATCAGATGGCGCTGGGCGATCTCATGGCCGGCCACCTGCAGATCGCGCAGAACATTCAGACGATTCTCATGAACGACGAGAAGCAGAAACTGTCCGCGCAGACTCAAGTGGAGACGTACTACGACCTGGGGGTGTATTTCTTCAGCTTCAACGGCTTTGAAAAGGCCTACAGCTGCTTTAGTCGAGCCTCGGAGCTGGTGGAAGACGGGGAGAATGGGGACGAAAGTATGGAGGAGGGAGGGAATGCAAAGATACCCGCGGGGGACCGAGCGAATCTGGAAGGATACCTCGCGGCATGTGAGGCGGTGCTTGAGGTGCAGTCTGTGAATGAGAGCCCTGCCGTGCTCAAGACACCGAAGTTGCAGATTGAGATGGCGTGGGAAGGTCGAGACTGGGACAAAGTGATCCAACTGCTAGAGAATGACATTGTCACGTCCGATCTGACGCGACTGCCGCAAGGGTATCGAGCAGCGCTGGAGCAGCAGGCTCTTCGCCTACTGCGGTCCAGTAGCAACAACTCGATGGAGGACGATCCGCACGTTGCAACTCCTACGATTCGGTTTTTCTACAAACGCATTGTGATCGTAAACGCGGTGAATATCCTTCTTCTTGAAGGGGATCAAGAAGAGGCCACCGCCTTAGAGACCTGCGTCTCCGTGTGCATCCGCCAACTTCAAGACGAGATTTTCCATTCGGTTTCTCGTAAAGCAAGTGATGATAATGAGGCCAAGAAACGCTTTGTTGTGCTTACGCGATTCGTGCTAGCACTTAGCGGGTTTACGTGTGCAAACGCCCCGAATAGTGACTCGAAGGCGCGGATGAAGGGTCTTGTGGTACAGATCCTTCGTCACTTCCCCTGCATTTCGGGCTTTGCAGGTGTGTCAGAGCTTCTTCGGCGCTGTGGTGACCTCCGAGCCGAAGACGTTCTTGTTATTCCATTTGCAGAGAGTTTGGAGAGTTTGGTGGCTGTTGAAGGGCAACTTCGTAATGCGGTGGCGAAACAGAGGGAACACTTTCGCTTGGCAGCAGATGTGGGCAGCTTATTTGCGTTTCCGAGCACAAAAGAGAAGGATGAGTTTGTTGCTGCGCTTCAAAGTGAATTGGTGGATGCGTCTGGGAATGCACAGAACGAAGAGGCAGACAACGACAACCCCACTATGGATGTTCTTTCGAGGAATTTGATTACGTTTTGCTCCGCTAACAATTGCTGGGATATGTTGTCGCAATGCAAAACGGCGATTCCAGTTTCGCCGCAGCTGCGTTGTGAGCTGGAGTTTGTGCTCGCTTGTGGGGCACTGACGCAATTCCTTTCCTCGCTATCAGCATCTCCAGTCTCGGCGAATACAGTGAGTGCGAAAATCTTCAGTGCTGGAGCGGACGCCTCGCTAACTGAGAAGTCCGAATTCTCAATCACAAAAAGCAACAAACTGGTGGCGAGCATATTGTTGAAGTGGCGGGAATTGGTGAACCTGGTCCGTGCAAATTCGACTGATGATAGCGATGACGAGAAACAAATTGAAGATAAGTCAAAGAAGGTGCTGATGGGCCTTCCTTTGTGGATCGTGGAAACACTGGTATGTGTTTCAGCAGGACTGCTGCACCGCGCATACATGCGTAATGCCTGTGACTATCGAGTATCGTTCGATCTTACACCGTATGGAGATCTCGCATTTTTTGAGGCGTTTGGGCCTGATACAACGAAGACAGCATCGACACCATCCGAGTCTGGGCCAGGCGAAGCTGGCAGCACTGAAACCGCAGACGCGCAATTTGCCACGGTGCCGTTCTTCAAAAACTTTCAGGCCGATCTGGTAGGATTACATAATAGGGCTCTTGAGAGCTTGGTTTGCCGCTGCGGGCGTGAGCCCAGATGGCATTGTGCCAAGGCTGATTTGCTGCTAAATCCGATTTCAAAGCAGCGATTGACTTCAGCTTCCGGTAAGTCTCGTTGTGCTTGGTCTTGAGGTGTCTCCATATTGCTTGTGTGCATATGGACTAACGATCATTTTCTGCAGACCCACGATCCGCACTCAAAGGTTACCTGGTGGCAGCGTCATTAGCTACCAATTTCTTTTCCGACATGGTATCTGTGGTAGACATCATAGACCAAAGCTCACTTGTTCGATTGGTACGTGGTTTATTTCATGATTTAGTCTGTTCAATGTACACGCTGCTACTATTTTCTACTAACGTCTGCTGCTACAACTACCGCAGAGCCAATGTCTTGTAAAAGTAGGTGCACATGTAGCTGCTGCTGTACTTTACCAATGTTTCATGCCTGACGAGTTCAAGTACGGCCTCCGAATTTTACGCTTGGCTCCCGAGTCCCACGATGACGCCTTTTTTCAGTACTTCTGGGAGGTAATGCTCTCCAACATGTCACCTCGGCGTGACTTTGAATGGTTTGTGCTGATTGTTATTGCTGTGTATTTTGCAGTTACCGTTCCTGGAGATGCTGGTGGATCTGCACTCAAGTCCAAAGTACCTCAATGAAAGGTTGGTGCCGATTGGTCCATGATTTCTCTTCTTTGATATGCCCATCGATGGTTCTGACTGGTTTGCTATCTATTGCCTTTAGACACGTGACGCTGCTCACAAACCTGATTCAATCTCCGGAGCTAAATAGCTCGAATCCTGCGCCAGTTGTCAAAGATGCCGAGCAGCGCATCCTTCGTTGCTACTTCCGAGACCTGTGCCGAATCTATCTTGGCAACTAAGACAAACTTTGTCGGTGCATTAAATGCATGAATAACTGCTGAAGCGGGCTCGTAGTTATGTCTTGTAATTTGTTTTTTTTTCAGGCTCGCCGGTCGTTCCACGTGCGAGAAAACATATTTTTCTTTTCCTGACGAAGGTTTTTTTTTCCTTCAAAACGGCAGAACTTCAAGACAGCTATTTATGCCCCATGGGCTGCGTGCATTTGACTATGAATAGCGTCGAGCGCCTGCCACGTTTGTTCAAATGCCCGAGCTCACACAACCTCACAGCTCCAGGCTCTCCAAGTGCGAAAAAGTCAACCAAGAGGATGGCTTCCACCACGACGCCCAAGAACACGTTGCTCGGAGCGACCAACTACGAGCCGCGGCTGCGATCGCACCTCAAGCCGCAGCGCTTCAAGCTGGTCCAGAAAACTTTGCGTTTGGACAGCACGTTGAACCAGATGAACCCGCTGACGACGCGCCTGGACCTGCGTGACCCGGAACGGTTCGAGACTACGGCCGACGATATTGGCAAGATGGCGGGCGAGCACCCGGAGGAGAGCAAGTTCGCGCCCCAAAACGTCCAGAAGGTGCTGCGATTCCACACGTTCTATGTGGAGAGCGTCGACGAGAGCAATCTCGAAGTTGTGCGGCTGCGCAAGAACACCATCTTGCTCTACCTGCACGATGAAACCTTCGAGATCATAGAGCCTCGAGTTCCCAACAGCGGTATCCCACAAGGTACTTTCCTCAAGAGGTGCAAGCTGCGGCGACCTGACGGCGAGTTCTACTCGCCTGCTGATCTGCACTTGGGTTTCGACTTGCATGTCTTTGGGAGAAGCTTTAAGCTGTATGACTGCGACGAGTTCACGCGCGAGTTCTACACGCAGAGAGGAGAGGACGTGGGCTCCCCACTCCCGTTGCCCAAGGACGAGTACACGCTTACTCGTGACCAGATCACGCGCATGTGCGGCGGCGACCACGAGCATTTCTACGGCAAGCAGCGGTATCCGCTCAAGACGTACATGGAGGCGTCGTTGGGCAACCCCATCCGCTCTCGCTTGCAGTCGGAGAAGAAGCGCAAGTTCCTGGCCAACAACCGCAAGGTGCTGTGCTTCCACTGCGAGTACGATGTGCGTGACCAGCTCTACGGAGACCTCATGTCTTACACACTTGACTACTTCCTGGAAGACGACACGATGGAGTTCAAGGAGGTCTCTCGCCCCAACAATGGGCGCGACCCGTTCCCGCTGCTGCTTCGTCGCGCGCGGCTTCTTAAGGACTGGCATCAGAACTTGACGGACGAGCAAGACCGCGGCGTCGAAGAACCCACGAGCGCCGAGAGCTACTACAGCGAGACTGACTTGTATGTGGGCGCGGTGCTGAACGTGTTTGGGCGTGACATGCGGCTCGTGGACGCCGACAAGTACACGCGCGACTACTACCAAATGGCTTGGGGGCGTGTGCTGGAGCCCGCGACGCCCACGAAAGTGGAGAAGCTCGTGTTCCCCAAGCCTGAGCCGGCCCCGTACAACGGCTACGGCACGGAGGAGGACTCGCTGGGCTCGTGCCACTCGCTGTGCCCCAAGCCGCCGCGCAAGGACTTCAAGAAGATGGCCGAGTTCGACCGCATGCTGCTGCGCTTCCGAGCGCGCCTCATCTCGAGTCGCAAGGAGCAGCAGCAGCGCCGCTTCATCGTCACGTACTTCCTCACGGACGACACCATGTCCATCTACGAGCCGGAGCTGCGCAACTCGGGCATCGTGAACGGAAAGTTCCTCGAGCGCGGTGCGTACAAGAGCCCCGAGGGCGTGCGCTACATCCTCCAGCACTTTGTGGTCGGCGCCGAGCTCGTCTTCAGCTCGCATCGCTTCCAGCTAGTCGACGCCGACGAGTACACCAAAAAGTTCCTCGCCTCTTAGACCTGTCTACTACAACAAAGTAGCATTTTTAAATGATGACGATGAAAGGAGACGAAGAAGATGAGACCGTGAAAAGTTGCCTGGAAAAAAAGGAAATGTGAAAATCTCCTTCGGTCTTCAGCCATTCTGCCAAAACTCGGCGTGAGTTCCACCCGCCCTTGATACAGACGTATCTTAAATTTTCACCTGATTAAGACTTTGGATAAGTCCAACCGGTGGAGATGCTCTAAAATATGACTCGAATTCTAACCTTTCTGACTTGTTTTCACTATGGGGACCGGAGCTCGATGATCAAAGCTGCTCAGGACGAAAATCCGTGGTTTTAGCTAAGTCGGTGAATACAACCTCCCGGTGGGGAGCTGACCGAAAAATAAGTCCTGCCGCTGGAGATGCCGCTGGAGATGCTCTGACAGCTACTATGGCTCGGTTTTTGACTTGATTTTAGTATACTTTTCGCCGTTTTTGGCACTCTCAAACGTATAAGTTATCCGAGGGATTTGTGTGCGTAGCCAAATTATACCTGCGCTAGCCTCAACTTAGCTAGTCGGCGGCATAGGGTGGTGTCCGCATACGTCGAGTCTCCATCAGCCGGCAGCGAATCAGCAATTGCAGCCAACAGTATTCTCCATTTCCCTCTGTCACCAGCAAGGTTGCGAAGCTCCTCAAGATCTTGCGCGTCTCGCAGTCGATAGCCTTGACCACTAGTTACGAGATCTGCGTCGAGAATGATAGGGAGTGTGGTGCGGGGACGGCCACGCCATTTTCCCGCGTCACTGGGGGCGTTGTAAGCTGCCATCTGTGTGTATGCTGGGATGTCTGGGCGCCGTAGTATGTGTCCAAATAGACCCCAACGGGCGGTCGTGATTCGATGGCGAAGCGGTCGCTCGCCACAAAGTTCGTACAGCGTCGCGTTCGAGACGTGTCGAGAATAGCGAATACCCAAGACGTTGCGAAGCTGTCGTCGGTGAAAACTTTCCAGGCCTCGGAGCTCCGAAGTGGTTAGAGCCCAGGTGCCGCAGTTGTAGAGAAGCACCGGGAGCACATAACAATTGTATAGCCGTATCCGAGTCGTGTCCGTAGTGTAGTGCGTGCGTAGCCAGATCGTCCAGAGGCGCCGTAGTGCTGCCGCGGCGAGGGCCTTGCGTCGAGTAAAATCTTCAGAATCGCCGAGCAGCGAGCCGAGTTTCCGCGTTGAGCGCCATTGTTCTTCTGCCGCGCGTGTTAGTCGGTTGGGGCCTCCAGGATTGACGTGGTGGCAGAGTTCCGTGATCTCCGTCTTGAAGATGTTCATTGTGAGGGACCAGCGCGCGAGTATGTCAGGTGCATTGGAGAGAATAACTTGGATAGCGGTTTGGTTACGGCAGATGAAGTCAGCGTCGTCCGCGTACACCACCATTTGCTCTAGGAGCGCACGAGGTACGTCTAGTTCACGTGCTAAATCACGAAATGCTGCCTCTAAATAAACTACAAACAAAACAGGTGAGAGTGAGTCGCCTTGGGGCGTTCCGGAGTTGCTGACGAACGGGTCCAGCGTCCGGCGGCCTGAGCGGAAAGCCAGCGTCGTGTTGGCGAGTAGGAGTTTAACGAGTCGGATATCATCGTCGGACAGGAATGTTCGGAGTACGTCGATGAGCTTGTGGCGGTCTATGGTGTCGAACGCTCGTGATAGGTCGATACCGAGAACATGAATGCGCTCTTGATAACGTTGAACGCGTGCGCAGAGCCATCGGTGCGTCCAGACTGCATCAGCGGTGCTGCGGTACTTGCGGAAGCCGCACTGGTGCGGCGAGAGAAATCGCTCCACTGCTGGCGAAATCCTGTTCAGGACTAGGATAGAAACAGCTTTGAAACAGCTTTGCGTATGCTGTTGAGCAGAACGATGGGGCGGAGACTGGAGCACTCGCCGCGCGGCTTGTTGGGCTTGGGGAGGCACAGTAAGGTACCTTCGCCTAGGTTGAGCGGTTGTCCCCGCTCGAAGCTTTTGTTGACGAGATCGGCCAGGTGAGGAGCGAGAGCTTCCGCATCATACTTGAGAAGCTCGCCGGGGATGCCGTCGGGCCCGGACGCGCGTCTATTGTTGAGTCAGCGGAGCGCAGTCGTAAACTCGGTGGCCATTATGGGGCTGTCGAGGCCACGTGCCTCAAGGTCAGGTTGGATAGGGAGTCTCGTCGGGGTAGACAACTGTTCCTGGAAGTGAGAGCGCACTAGGTTGTTAGCTGTGAGTTCGTGCAATATATACTTACCTGTTGCACTCGAGTGCGGTTTATCGCGCGGACGGCTTCGAACATTTGGGCTGTGGGGCTGAGGCTCTCGATGAGTTTGATCTGCTCGTCAAGGGCTGTAGCGGGGCTACACATTCGGCTAACCTCACCTTAGTGCAACACGCACTAAGTGGATACATTCAGGTGGGCCACATCGCAGTGTGGTCACCATTCATAATAGGAAGCAGTCCTATTGGTCAGAAAGCAGGGTCTTTCTACCAGTAATACTCAAGCATTAGGTCAGGGTTTCTGCCAACCACTCGTTGGCAGAACCCCTCTTTATAGATATCAGTTTTAGGAGGAAAGCCACAGTTAACAAACAATTCAGTTCTCATTTTACCGCAAAAGCTACTATTTGTACCTTTATTTAGATCTAATTATACTTGTGGATACAAGTATACTTAATCTAAGTTAAATACACCTTACGCTTCCTCATACACGTGCGCTCACGTGTAAGCTAAAGTATTGGGCTAAGTAAGCCCATTACACCTGGTAGCACTTTGTAGTCCGTCCAACGACCGACTAGTTACGTATTGAATGAAGTTCGATACGGGGGCCGAGGACCTGCCTGTGGACGCGAGTATGTCCACTGGTAACCCAACCACGGGTGCAACGCATGTTGCACGCGAAGACTGTCTCCACCTGGCGGATCCAGAGTGGGAGGCACTCCAACGACTGTCGACGGTCATTGGAAAAGCGGCCGTAGCGACGATGCTACGCACGCTATCGCCGACAGAGCAACACGGTGTTGCTCTAGGCTTCATCATGAAGGAACAGCGCGAGACCGCTGCTCGCGCTACGGTGTCGACTCCGTCCACACCGCGCGTGGAGTCATTGAAGCTCCACGTGAACAGCTATGTTGGAAGAGAGGGCGAGCCTCTCCTCCGTTGGCTTGTCGAAGTCGACACTGCCATTACGGCTCGACGTATCGTCGACCCGTTGTCGAAGGTTGCGTTCGCCATGTCATGCCTTGGCGGACGAGCAAGGAGTTGGGCGTATGGACGCCGACTCACTGACCCTACGTGCTTTAGCACGTACGAGGTGTTCAAGGAGGAGCTCAGACAAGCGTTTGAGCCCCCGCAGAATGAGTTCAGATCGAGGGCTGAGTTCCTCGACCTGCAACAGGGCAAGCATGACGTGCATGCTTACGCTCAAAGGGCGCGGTACTTGGTCTCGAACATCGTGACCAACCCGATAGACGAGGCGACAAAGGTCGTCACGTTCATGAAGGGCCTGAAAGATGGGCCTGTGAAGACCTATCTCTTCCGAGAGTACCCAAGTACTCTCGAGTCCGCGATTACCCTTGCGATGCAAGAAGAGTTTAGCCTGCGACAGGCTAAGCTCCATGTGAACGTCCCGCGGTCGATGCCGCGACCGACGGTGAAGCCGACGGGAGGTCCCGAACCAATGGACCTCTCGAGTGCGACGGCTGCTGGATCTCAGCAGCGTCGTGGACCAACGAATGTCCGCTGTTACCGGTGTGGAAACAACGGTCACTACGCCCGCGAATGCACAGCGCCTGTGCAGGCGGCCAAGGGCCGGCGTGACGATACCGGGTATCGCCACGGGCAATCAAAAAACTAGATCAACCAGCAGGCGCGGGGCGCCCTGCTGGTGACGCAGTCGAGCGTGTCGATATTGGACACGCCGTATTAAAGACTGCTGCCCCCAGTGAGAGTCACTCTCACTGTAAGAAGCAGGATGACAGGCCGAACCTTGTCATCCTGAAGGTTAACTCGAAGAGAGAGAAGTCTCTTCGTGCGTTGGTGGATTGTGGTGCGTCGAACAACTTTGTTCGACTGCAGAGCCTAGCGAGGCTTGACTTCGAGGAAGTGGAACTACCTCGAAGTCTATTGGAAGTAAGACTGGCAACGGGTGTCGTTGTCAGAACCGAGAAGCGTGTCGTACGCGTACGCTTCTCGTATCGGGAGAAGAAGTTCGTGGACGAGCTTATCGTGCTTGACTTAGACGATAAGTTCGACATGGTGTTGGGCATGCCGTGGCTTGCACGGCATGATCCGGTGATCGACTGGACGAAGCGCACGATCGTGCACTTCGGGAGTAGCGGCGCGACAGTGAGCGATGGCCCTGTCGGCGCAGCACGTGCACCTCGCGGTGCACGCGACCCACCAGGAGAGACAGCGCGACGCGCGGCTGTCTCCGGTCACCCCACACGGACACCAACGACTGAGAGAGTCGTCGGGAGAAAATGTGAGTCGAATCAGAAGACTCAGATTCGATCGGATTCGAGAGGTTCTCGAAGCGTCAAGAGTGACGCGGTCGTGTCGACTATTAGTGTCGACACACAAGTTCAACAAAAGGAGCCAGTCACTAATAAGGACAGTGACTCAGACGCGTCAGCTCAGGGAGCTGATGCGATTGGCCCAAACGTCGAAAGACGCTCCGCCGTCAGGCGTCGAGGTAAAGAAGGCGCGTCGGCTCTGGGAGCCGACGTTGCAGGCAGTGCGAACGGTTGCAAACGTCCCGCACCGGAAATGCTTGCGTGCTCGCGTGCAGCCGGGCTGCACGACGAAGCGGTACGCGATCAAGCAGGGCTTGATTGCGTGCGCCCGCGGGAAGAACCCGCCGGCGACAACAAGAAACGCATTGCGTGCTCACGTGCAGCCGGGCTGCACGAAGAAGCGATACGTGATCAAGCCGGGCTTGATTGCGTGTGCCCGCGGGTTGAACCCGCCGGCGATCAAAAGGAAGATCTGTCCGCGGCCGGGCCCGGACAAAACAAGACGCGCGGAACCGGGTTCCGCACAAGAAGCGAACGGCGCAAGCGAGCAAAGCTGCGCAAGTCTCGGTCAGGGACCGAGGCGCTACTCGCAGTGTCTGCCGGGCAGACACAGGAACTGGAGACGACCGTCGAGACACTGAGTGTCTTGACGCGTACGAATACTGGTCTCCAGTATAAGAAGATGAAGTTGGAGAACCCTCCGACGTTGGCGTCGGAGTTGACTTCGCTTCCAGTCACGAGCTGGAGGCGCTTCGCCCGCGACCTGCACGATGGACGCATCGAGCAGATTTGCATCCTCTCGGATATCGAGAGGATGAAGTGTGAAGCGGAAGAGTTGAAGCAGCTCGTCACTGAGGGCGTCGACGCCCTCAGCGCCAAGTCGAAGAAGGAACGCTTCGACGAGCAGAGCTGGGACTCGCTGAAGTCGAGCCCCTTCTACGAGGTCTTGCGTGAGTACAGAGACGTACTCCCGGACGATATCCCTGCGGAGTTGCCGCAGGACAAGGGTGTTCAGCACGAGATTGATCTCGTGCCGGGAACGACGTATTGCGTGACGCGGCAGTGGCCACTGCCGCGAGAGCAAGTCAAAGCGATCGACGACTTCTTTGAGAGTCGTCGCAAGGCTGGGCAAGTGCGGGAATCGAAGTCCCCGCACAGCGCGCCTACGTTCTGTGTCAAGAAGGCACAGGGCGGGTGGCGCATCGTTCATGCTTATAACAAGCTGAACGACGCAACGGTACCGGCGCAGACGCCGATACCGCGAAAAGATGTGATCATCGATTCGATGGCTCTGAGCACTATCTTCAGTGCTCTGGATCTGAGAGACGGGTTCTATCAGATCCTGATGCGTGAGAGCGACATACCTCTCACGGCGGTGAGCACTCCGAGCGGTATGCTCTGGGAGTGGCTTGTAATGCCACAGGGGCTAAAGAATGCCCCTGCGACGTTCAACAGGTGCGTCACGCACTTGTTGCGCTCGGTGCGCGATTTCGCACCGAGCTATTTCGACGATGTATTCATCCACAGCCGGGCTGTGGACGGGAAGTCGGAAGTGGAGATGCACAAGGAACATCTCCGCAGGTTGTTTGCGCTCATGCGCAAACACAAGCTCTACGCGAACCTGAAGAAGTGTATCTTCGGGGCTAGCGAGATACCCGTCCTTGGGTGTCTCGTAGGGAAGAACGGCGTACGCCCTGACCCGGGAAAGGTCAGAGTGATCAATGAATGGCCTACGCCTTCCAATGTCAAGGAACTGAGGCAGTTCCTTGGACTCGCTACGTACTTATGCAAGTACGTGAGCAACTACGCGGGCAAGATTCGCCCGCTGTCGCAGCTCCTAAAGAAGGACGCTGCATGGGTTTGGACTGCTGAGTGTCAGCAGGCCTTTGATGCAGTCAAGCAGGGCTTGACTGAGGCGCCGATCTTGGCGGTGGCCGACCAAGATCGCTCGTTCCACGTCGTGTGTGACGCGTCCGATTTCGCAATCGGATGCGCTCTAATGCAACACGATCACGAGGGACGTGATCGCGTGGTCTACTATCAGTCGCGTCAGCTGAAGCCAGCTGAACGCAACTACCCGGTACATGACAAGGAACTCCTTGCCATGAAGTATGCACTCGCGAAGTTCCGAGTGTATCTCCTTGGGAGTAGACCATTTGTGGTCTACACCGACCACGCATCATTGCGTACGGCGATCAAGTCGCCGCACATCTCACAAAGAATGGCGAGATGGCTCTCATTCTTTGCGGAGTACAACTTCCAGGTTGAGTACAAACCTGGAAGGTTGAATGTTGTGGCCGACGCGTTGTCGCGTCGACCTGATTACGCGGTGCACAAGGCCGACGCCAATGCAATTGGCGTCGCACGGACGTCTACTCCCTCGTCGTCTTTGTTAGACGACGTGAGGTCCGCATACACGAAGGATGCGGACGCGAAGCAGTTGTTGGACTACTTCGCTGCTCCTTCTGACAAGACTCGTCAGAAGTTAGCGAAACATCTCCGTGCACGTGTACACCGTTATCGTGTACACAATGGACTGTTGCTTTACAGCGCAGTCGACGACAACGCTGATCGCATTGTCGTGCCGGACGATCATGAGCTGAAGCTCAGGATCACTTACGAGTATCACGATGCCCCGACGTCGGGACATCCGGGTCGTGAGAAGACATACTTGCTTCTCACGCGTGACTTCTATTGGAGTCACCAGTACAAGTGGGTACGCAAGTACGTTCGTGCTTGCGAGGTTTGCCAGCGCGTGAAGCCTGCAGCCCTCTCGCAGGCTCCACTTCAATCACTACCGACTCCGTCGGAGTGTTGGCAGTCCATTTCAATGGACTTTGTATTTGGTCTTCCGCCTGATAACAAGCGGAGGACTGGTATTGTGGTCTTTGTCGACCGATTCAGTAAGATGGTGCATCTTGCTGCAGTACCAGCCGAAGTGACAGCCAAGCAGACGGCACGTCTGTTTGTTGACTTGGTGTTTAGACACCATGGCATGCCGATCGACATTGTGTCTGATCGTGATCCGCGCTTCACAGCGCGTTTCTGGCAAGAAGCGTTTGAACTTCTTGGCACGCAGCTGTCCATGTCGACTGCGGATCATCCGCAGACCGACGGACAAACCGAGCGCGTCAACCGAGTCTTGGTTGACGCTTTGAAGAGCTACGCCCATTCGTTCAAACAATGGAGCGACTGCTTGCCGATGGCAGAGTTTGCCATCAACAACTCGGTGCATGTCTCCACAGGACATACACCGTTTTACGTGAACGCCATGAGGCATCCACGCGTCCCGAGCGTACTCGATGCGGTAGCTCCTTCCTTAAGTGGGGGAGGGTATCCGGTTTCAAACAAACCGAATGAACACGCTGATACGAGCAACATATTAGCTGTGTCGACACGCGCACGGACTGCGCGTAGTCCGATCGACGAGAGCGCAATGTCTACGCCGGGCGTAGACACTCTCAACAACAACACCCACACACAGGCCGGGCCTGCAGTGAACAAGGATAACGGGTTGAACAAGGAGTTCAACTCGAAGGCAATGGACTTTGTCCAGCGCCGCCAAGCCGTAATACGGTTTGTGCAAGATGCTATTGCAGCTTCTGTCGATCGACAGAAGTTGAATGCAGACAACAATGGCAGAGGAAACACAAATGAATTCAAAGTGGGTTCCTTAGTTCTGTTAGCTACACAGAACCTAGCTAAACATGTAGTTTCCGACTTCGGAGCAAGCAAGCTTGCCCCGCGCTTCATCGGCCCATTCACCGTGTTGGCGAAGCATGGCAACGCGTACACGCTAGACATACCGTCCAGCATGCGCCTCCACCCAACCTTTTACGTTGGGCGGCTGAAGCCGTACTCGCAACACGAGTCACCTACGACCGGTGACTCGGCGCGATCCTCGCCTCGAGCGCGGAGACGCGACCCGTCAGGCGAGCGACGAGCGTCCCCAGGTCGACCTGGATGTTCGAAGCGGTCTGCCCGGCCTGACCGATCCGGACCTTCAAGAGCTTTAGCTCCTGCCGTATCTCGGCGAGCTCAGCCGTCTGGAGGCGCTCCACAGCCTCCAAACGATCCCAGACCTCGCCCGGCGACGGCCCGTGGCGTCTTTCCACCGCCGCCGCCCCCGTTGCGAGATGCACGCGGGGAAACTCGCTGGATTGTCCAGCGAATTGTTGATCATCAGATCCGGACCCAAGGTCCGGTTCATTTTCGTATTCGTTGGTTAGGATACTCTCCTGACCACGATACATGGGAGCCGCGGAACGTCCTGATGAGCGACGTTCCGGAAATGGTGACGGAGTACGAAGCCCGCCACCAGCAGCTCCGCCGAAGGGCGTAAAACTTGAGCGAGATGTGGCGTGGAGATTTGGCCGCGGCGCGGCAGCTCTGTTGCCCATGCTGCCACCGTCAAACCTTCCAGTGAAATGCTGTTCTGGGTTCTGATTGGTGGATTACATTTCCCGCGATAGAGTGACATGGAACTCGGTAGTGACACAAGCCTCGGCGGGCCATAATAAATACCCGACCGAGGCTAAATACGCCGATTTATTAATAGGCATCGGTCGTACCCCCCGAAGCCTCGTCGTACTTAAGTGGAAGCCTCGTTCAGGCGACCGAAGCCTCGTTCAGGCGACCGAAGCCTCGTTCGGACGACCGAAGCCTCGGTCGACCCTCGAGGTACATCTGGCGTAATCACCGTCATTATTGATGAGTGTACAGAGGTCGCCACATCGAGATTCGTTTTATACTAGGTATTTGTATATAGGATTAGGATTAGCTATAGGATGATCTGCAGAGGCTCTCAGAGCCTCTGAATATTCAGTAATAAATCAGCAGTCTTCCCCCCAAGTCTCCAGAGGTTAAGTCCGACTCCGGTAAGTGTTAGCTAGCTTGCTGTAGTGCCTGGATACGCCTGGCTTAGTGGTATGGCCGCTGACGGACTAGAGATTTATTAATTAATAGTCCGCCGAGGTCAAGCCAAGAGTAGGCGTGGCCGAGAGGCTAGAGTGGCACTTAGAGTGTCGTTCTGTGTGTGTGTGGGGTGTGTAAGTCCCCTAGAGTATATTTTACTACCGACCGAGGATTACCTCGGTCCCCTTTGTATTAGGCCTAATCAGCCGGTACCCTTCCATCTGAGGGACTGCAAAAGGGTTGCGCGAAAGCGCTATATTGCATTCTAGCCTTCGTTCGTGGCTAGTTAGTGCAGGTTTTGGGTTGACCAAAGACAACCTTGGTACACAGAGGCTTATATCCAACCCGGTGTAAGGGATCGTTCCTGGACCTCAGGTTTTGATTCCAACTTTCGTTGACCTAATTAGGGAGACGTGTGTTGTTGGTGGGACTCGTACCTTACGGTAGCGAGATTTTCAGCGTGTTCCTACACGACAACTGGTGCCGCGACCCGGGATTGGTGTAACCTTTTGTGTGTCGTGGTTGTGAGCGGTATCAACCCCAACGAACGAAAGAGGAGAAGAGGAGAGGAGAAGAAGAGAAGAAGAAAAAGAAGAAGAAACAGAAAAAAGAAGATAAGAAGTGGAAAAGAAGAAGAAACAGAAAAAAGAAGAAAAGAAGAAGAAGAAGAAGAAGAGAACAACAAAGAAAAGAAGAGAAGACGGCGAGTGGAGTCAAGTCAATGGTACCAGCTACGCAAGCGAAGTCAAGTCGGATGCTCACCGAGGGTTCGGTGGGTTCCAGGATCTCGTTTGTGGCTACACCGATGGTCGAGATGGACGAATGTTTGGTGAGCTGCAATTCAGTGGTTGAAGCCTCGGACGCCAACGAATATGATGAAGACGATGTCTGGGAAGTCAGGGGCACCGTGACCGAGGCCGCCGAGGCAGCGCTAGTGTCTGGAGGGCGAATCATCGGAGTGCGACCGCTCGCCCGAAGCCTCGTTGAGGAGCTGGATAACGTAACCAAAGCCAAACCTGCTGACGATGAACACGACAGAGACTTGACGAGGGAATGGGCCCAAGAAGCGAGGGATCTGAGTGCGGTGGACAACTACAGCACCACTCCGAGGCTTAAAATTGTCACGCATCTCCCACTCAACAGCATCGAGCCCTTCTGCGGAATTCGAAATCAGAGTGAGAAGTCCATGCAGTGGCTTCGGACTTTCGTTTACGGAATGAAAAGGACGCACAAGCCGCCTAACACGTGGTGCGTTCCGTTCGAGCTTAGCCTGTACGACGGAGCACAGCACTGGTACCGGCAGCTTCCGCACAAGACGAAACGCACTTGGACATTGCTGAGTCAGGCGTTCATCAAGTACTACTGTGCGGAGGTTACTCGGTCGGCGAAGGTTCGGTACTACACAGCGAAGCGATATGGCAAGGAGCACGTGTGCGACTACCTAAACCGACTTAATGGCTACGCTCGCAACGCTGGTGTGCAGTTTGAGAGCGATGGACGCGATGCCAAGCACCATGTCGAACACTTTCTCGATACGTGCGACGACCGAGGTCTAGAAGAGCGTCTGTGCCACGTCCGAGTCTCGAATATCTATGAAATCGAAGGCATGATCGACGACATTTTGCGTTACCGCGAACGAAGCTCAGCCCGGGAACCCTCGTTGCGCCGCTACAGAGATCAAGATGATGATCGTCGACGTGAAGCCAGGTCGACCGAGGGTCCCCGGGGCGGCTACAACCGCGAACGAGGCTTCCGAGACAGTGATCGTCGACGTGAAGGCAGGTCGACCGAGGGTCCCCGGAGCGGCTACAACCGCGAACGAGGCTTCCGAGACAGTGATCGTCGACGTGAAGGCAGGTCGACCGAGGGTCCCCGGAGCGGCTACAACCGCGAACGAGGCTTCCGAGACAGTGATCGTCGACGTGAAGGCAGGTCGACCGAGGGTCCCCGGAGCGGCTACAACGGCGAACGAGGTTTCCGAGACAGTGATCGTCGACGTGAAGGCAGGTCGACCGAGGGCCCCCGGAGCGGCTACAACCGCGAACGAGGCTTCCGAGACAGTGATCGTCGTCATGACCGACCGAAGATTACTCCCCTTGTCGAGGCTTTGACAGGTGTGCTCTCAGCGCTGAGCGCAAAGAGCTCGGACGGGTCTCGGAGAGGTTCCCTAGCCGTACGCAGACATGGATACGATACTACCGAAGGTTGCGGCAACGTTGGACACCCGTACGAGCGCAGCCAATACTCGGACGAGAAGTCGGACGACGGTTACGGGTCGGATCCGACTCACGTGCGCATGGAGTCCACCACCGAGAACGAGCATCGAGTCGCAACGAATGGAACCTTGGACGTCGTCAGGGGCATGGAGTTTTTAACCCCAGACGGGATCAACATCGACCTGTTCCACGGTACGCTGCCCAACGAGGCCATGATGCATCTGCAGCAGCGTAATGAACGCTGGGTGGCAGAACAATCGTCGGTTGTTGACCGCCAAGACTACCTGACTCCGCGCAAGATCCTCACGAGAGCCACCGAGGCTTTGCGATCCGCGGATGGATGTCGGATAACGTCGGTTGAGCAGGCTGAACTAACGCCCGCCTTGACCGGCGATTTCGCTGGACCAAGAGTACGCAAAACCTCGGTGGTAGTCCGGGAGGATGTGTTTCGTCATGGCGATGGTGAGCCCACCTCGTCCGAGGATTCAAATGCCAATGGACCCACTGCAGACCCCAGAGGAAGCGGTGTTGGGGGTATTGACTTGATTGGTGGTTCGGCGAAGGTTTTCAAGCAAACCCAAGGGTTTCAAGCCTCGGACGCAATAGTGGTCGACAGTTCTCGAGACGGTGATGCAGATTATGGGCCGTCCGAGGGCTGGAACGATCATGGGGCAGCACCCACCACGTACGACACGAGTGATTATCCTGATGACGGGGCGACAGATGGTACAGAGTGCCTATTGGATGCCGGTTATGCCTCGGTGGTAGATGCGATGCCACCAGAATACTCTACTTGTGACGAAGCAGACGCTACCGACACGTTCAAGCATCGGCCGATCGAAACCAAGCCCATGGAGAATCTGGAGAACGAGACCAAGCTAACGGGCTACGGTGACAAGTCGGCATTCATACCTGACTCTTCCGAGACGATGCTGACCTATTCTGAACCGATTGGCCAGAGCAGGGGCATGGATGTTATTCAGCGCGAGATTTTGATTACGAATGTTCCGACCCCGCCAGTGCGTAATACTCGCGTAATGGGACAGGTGACTACCAAAGGGTCACATCGTTCATGGACTTTGTGGATATTACTATTGTGGACTGTAGCGATCGCTGCGAGTGCTTACCTCGAGGACACAGCCGTAACCCTCGTTGGGTACGCTGGGATGAGCAATGGCGTATCTGTTACATTGGAACCCAAGACCGAGGTTTTAACCACCGCCGGGGACTCGAGATTCGCAATCCAGCAATCCCTAGGGGCAATCACATGTCGTTGGGTGAAATTTATGACGCAACTCTGCCGCCACCGAGATATGACTACCAAATTTCAGTCGGTGACGTATCGACATGGGAAGAGGGATCTCAATGCGGCAGCGGACTACCTGGTGAGTGAAGCGATGGAGAACGAGGGGTCAACAGCGGTATCGTCCGACGCCAGACTGTCACAATCAAGCGGATTGAACCGAATCAGTAACGTTACTCCCTCACGCGGTTTGGCATCAATCGAATCCTCGGTCAGTGTTGCACAAGCTTCTGTGGCCTACATAAGTCTCGGTGGCAAGAATTTTTTCGACTTTGTGCGCGGCAGAGCCGAACGAGACTACGACGGAGACGACTCTGATTTTGTAGCAGTAATGCGGCGTCAAACAAGAGCGAAGGAGGAACTCGTCGGATTTGCGAATGAAGTGTCGGTCATGGGTGCAGGAGATGCAGCTCGTCGAGAGGATTCTTATGAGGTACCGACCGAGGCTCTGGGCGACATCACACTGGACCGTTCGAATTTTGAAGTCAAGGCGAGTGACTCGTACAATATGGCACCGATGACTATTGTGAACGAACCCTCGGTCGGGACTTCCTCGGATGAAGTGTCGGTCATGCGTCCTGGAGATGCAACTCGCCGAGAGGATTCGTATGAGGTACCGACCGAGGCTCTGGGTGGCATCAAACTGCACCGATCGAATTTTGAAGTCAAGGCAAGTGACTCGTGCAATATGGCACCGACTACTATTGTGAACGAACCCTCGGTCGGCACTTCCTCGGACGAAATGGCAGCGTGTAATGCTCTATATGCACGACCGTGGCCCCTACGTCGGCGTATGATTCGCGTTTGGCCATACATGGAACGTGGCAAACCTGATGTAGCTGAGAAACTAGCTCACCGATGGCATGGGTGCTTCCGAGCTACATTCAAAAGTGAACGGGATCGGCTATACAAAACGTTGCCGATGTCAGCCTCCACTCTGTCGTGCAAAGGCTTACTTTATGGCTACTTGCGCTGGATGAGCTGCGACCGACGCCTACAAATGGGTCAAGTCGTGGATGAAGCCTAGTGACTGACACAACCGATGATTGAACTGCCTACGAGGGCTATCCGGCTCGTAGTAGCAGATGAAGATTGATACCGGAGAAGGATCGCCAGGGGCACGTCCAAATTATGGATGAGGACTTGCTGCGCGTGCGACCGAAGAACGAACTACCTGCGAGGAGCAATTGGCTCGCAGTGACAGACGAAGATGGATACCAAACGAGAACTGCATATGTGCATGTGAAGGAACGAACAATGATGAAAACGCAAAAGTGGAACTACAAGCCTCGGTCGATGCGCCGAGAGGGAGAAGGCACCAGGGCGAATCTACCGGTGGGGCGAACGAGGCTCTAAAAAGACGATACGGCAAGGGTGAAAGAACGACGGATGTTTAATTGGCCGCAGAAGCCTCGGCATCGCCCAGGACGCCTGTAGAATAACCTTCGGATATCCCTCGGTGACCCTTCAGGCTCTTCGCACAACCCTTCGGAGGATCATTGAGCGCCTCTCACTCAGCAGTGAATGAAGCCTCGGTGGCGCCGATCATGATGACAGAGATTTGAACCGCCAAAGTTCGCTAAGAACCTCGGTCGGTGCTTAGTCAGTTCGAGTCGACGAAGCCGAGGCTGGAGGGAGGACGAACGAGGCTTAATTCGCCCCACAAGTCGCGATAGATCTCACGACGATCATGGAACAAGACCTCGAGGGTGACCCTTCAGGCGGTCCTTTGTACGACCCTTGGGTGACTCCCCACGGACAGCCTGGGTGAGTTTAAAGGCTCGGTGGGTAGATCCGCAGCTTTATGTGATTACATACAAGGCAATTGAAGCGCCACCGAGGATTCTAGCGACGTAGACGCCACGGCAAGTGCCAACGAGGACAAGCCACCGATGCTCAAGATGCCAAGAACTGACCGAAGGATGGATGCTGGGACGAGGGCTACAGAGCACTACACGCGCACCATGGCGGTGCATTCGAGAGGCGCCACGACGCTCTCCATCGGGGCAGGTTCGCATCGCGCCGGGGGCAGTTGTGGCGTGGAGATTTGGCCGCGGCGCGGCAGCTCTGTTGCCCATGCTGCCACCGTCAAACCTTTCAGTGAAATGCTGTTCTGGGTTCTGATTGGTGGATTACATTTCCCGCGATAGAGTGACATGGAACTCGGTAGTGACACAAGCCTCGGCGGGCCATAATAAATACCCGACCGAGGCTAAATACGCCGATTTATTAATAGGCATCGGTCGTACCCCCCGAAGCCTCGTCGTACTTAAGTGGAAGCCTCGTTCAGGCGACCGAAGCCTCGTTCAGGCGACCGAAGCCTCGTTCGGACGACCGAAGCCTCGGTCGACCCTCGAGGTACATCTGGCGTAATCACCGTCATTATTGATGAGTGTACAGAGGTCGCCACATCGAGATTCGTTTTATACTAGGTATTTGTATATAGGATTAGGATTAGCTATAGGATGATCTGCAGAGGCTCTCAGAGCCTCTGAATATTCAGTAATAAATCAGCAGTCTTCCCCCCAAGTCTCCAGAGGTTAAGTCCGACTCCGGTAAGTGTTAGCTAGCTTGCTGTAGTGCCTGGATACGCCTGGCTTAGTGGTATGGCCGCTGACGGACTAGAGATTTATTAATTAATAGTCCGCCGAGGTCAAGCCAAGAGTAGGCGTGGCCGAGAGGCTAGAGTGGCACTTAGAGTGTCGTTCTGTGTGTGTGTGGGGTGTGTAAGTCCCCTAGAGTATATTTTACTACCGACCGAGGGTTACCTCGGTCCCCTTTGTATTAGGCCTAATCAGCCGGTACCCTTCCATCTGAGGGACTGCAAAAGGGTTGCGCGAAAGCGCTATATTGCATTCTAGCCTTCGTTCGTGGCTAGTTAGTGCAGGTTTTGGGTTGACCAAAGACAACCTTGGTACACAGAGGCTTATATCCAACCCGGTGTAAGGGATCGTTCCTGGACCTCAGGTTTTGATTCCAACTTTCGTTGACCTAATTAGGGAGACGTGTGTTGTTGGTGGGACTCGTACCTTACGGTAGCGAGATTTTCAGCGTGTTCCTACACGACAGAGAGCTGTAGTCGCCTACAGCCCTCGGCTGAGTGTTGCGCTCACCCTCAGCACTCTCAGACGACAACTGCGTGATTAACTTCTCACGCAGTGTCTTCAACTCCACGGGCACACTAACACCAGTGTACCCGAGAAGGTCTCGCTCCGAAAGCCGCACTGCCCCGGGTTGGCACTGCGCGCACGCAACGCCAGACGGCACTGCGCACGGAATCCCCGCCTCGACTGCACCTTCGTGCAGCCGCAAAATCTTGGACCGCTTCGAGAAGCGCTCGTGGCGTCCACCCGCAGAGCGGACTCGCTCACGGTAACCAGCCGGGTCGCGGTTGAAGTTCTCAACGAAGGCGCCCCAGCTTTGACAGAGTGCCTCCCACTCTGTCACCTTGCTCTTACGGGAAGTCTTCTTATTCCCGTAGAATCGGAGCTCATGGAAGAGCCCGATGTAATAATCACGTCTTTGATCCGTCGCCGGATCAAAGTCGAGCTCCTTGGTGACATCGTCATCAACGATGGCGCTGCAGGAGTACAGCGCGTATTTGCTGACCGGCGTGGTATTGCCGTAGCGAGATCGGATCTCGCTCGGAGACGGCATCCACGGGTCGCGCGCCGGCTTAGCGCGCGACGTCACAGTCGCAGACGGAGTGGAGTCGTCATCGTCTCCACCCCGCGGCGTAGACAACGCCCCAGCATCTGCGAGCGGCCTATCGCTGCCGCTACGCGAGCGCTTGGAACTCGAAGCGTCCGAGTCGTCATCGCGAGGACGACGAGTCCCCACGCTAGCTTCATTGCGCCCTGTGGACGAGGAGTCTTGCTTCTCCTCGCCCTCCTCCATGTCGACATCATTGTCGACATTCAAGTCCACCATGCCATCGAAGAGGGTTTCGTTGGCATAGGTGACTTTACGCGCCTTATACTCCCCAACCGAGATGGTACGCTTGGGGGAGCTTTGCGTCGTCACCGTGGAAGTGACGACGGACGCCGAAGAGGCTGAAGATGCAGCAGTCGTCACTTCCACGGTGACGACTGTGTTGCTTGCTGCAGGTGCAGCAAGCTCGTCGGAAGTCTGCGTCGTTGGCGTGCTCATTTTGAAATGAGCACGATGTCCTCTCCGAAGAAGACTTTGGATTGATGTGTCGAGACCGGCACATCAAGTCCTAACGGGGGGATGGTGTAGCGGGGCTACACATTCGGCTAACCTCACCTTAGTGCAACACGCACTAAGTGGATACATTCAGGTGGGCCACATCGCAGTGTGGTCACCATTCATAATAGGAAGCAGTCCTATTGGTCAGAAAGCAGGGTCTTTCTACCAGTAATACTCAAGCATTAGGTCAGGGTTTCTGCCAACCACTCGTTGGCAAAACCCCTCTTTATAGATATCAGTTTTAGGAGGAAAGCCACAGTTAACAAACAATTCAGTTCTCATTTTACCGCAAAAGCTACTATTTGTACCTTTATTTAGATCTAATTATACTTGTGGATACAAGTATACTTAATCTAAGTTAAATACACCTTACGCTTCCTCATACACGTGCGCTCACGTGTAAGCTAAAGTATTGGGCTAAGTAAGCCCATTACAAGGGCTCTGTTTGCCAGGTCTCGGCACCGGAGCTGGATTTGATGCATGATAGCGTTCCGTTCTTGTCGAAGTGTCCACGTGGATGCTTGACGGTCGTGATAGATACGGATTTGCAGCGCACGTTGCCGCTCGGAGAGAGCGGCGAGGACAGGGTCATCATACCGTTTCGACCGAGTTGATGCTGTGTTGGCGCCGATGGTGGCTTCTGCTGTGTCGTGGATGAGGTCCATGAGGCTGTTCCATTGCTGTGCGACCGGGGTTTCGTTCGTGGGGCCGATGGCGGCTTTGAGCGCTGTGGTGTACTTGTCTTGGATGGCGTCGTCGTGGGTGAGTCGGTCTCGTGCAATATGAAGACTCTGAGCTGCTTCTGGGCGTCGCGGAAATCGAAGTCTACGTGCTTGTGTGGGAACAAAGTCCGCCGTCACTAACTTGTGGTCCGAAGCCGTTGTGGTTCCACCCCACGACTGGGCATCCATACAAAAGCGTCGGCAGTTTTGCTGGCAGAGGATGTAGTCGATCTGGTTGAAGACATGGTAGTCAGTGCGGCGTTGGCACCAGGTCGTCTTGTGGGTTGCTCGCTTACGAAATCCTGTGTTAGTTGCAAAGAGATGGTAAGTCAGACAAAAGTTAGCGAGCGCATGGACATTGCGATTGCGGATGCCGCGTGCGTGGTGGCCCATGAACGGCTCCCCAGGTGATAGGCGCCCGAGTTTGGCGTTAAAATCTCCCGGATTTTAACGCCAAACTCGGGCGATTTATGATGGTTAACGGCGACATAGATTTTTAAGTTACATTTTGAAGTTAACCCCAGTGAGCCAAACCGTAGGACAAAAAATAGGACAAAAAGTTTGCGCTCTTTCTTGGTGGAAGCTTAGCGATATGGGAGTTCTAACAGATATGGATAGAAAGCTCTTCCGTCAATGCTTGCGTTCATCCACTTTTTTCATGTCCGCTGGTGTCCTCTGTGACGTTATAGCCAAAGCAAAGTTGTCATTTATAACATATCACAATGAACGTTTGTCCTAGCTGCTACAGTAGGATAAAAATAAACGGTATTTGACCGTTTATTTTTATCCTACTGTAGCAGCTAGGACAAACGTTCATTGTGATATGTTATAAATGACTTTTGACGTTGAGTGGGGGTTTAGCTATATTATAGCCAATGGTAGCTTGATACGAGATACTTTGTTATAACGGACATATCATAATGATTGCAACATTCCGCGATTGTCAAGTCAATTTTTGTCCTAGCGACCCTGGCGAGGATAGTTGTGTGCACCACACTTTGATCCTTTTTCGTAGGATAAAATCCTCTGGGGTTATCGAGACAAACATTTTGAAGTACATGTACACTTTGAAGTTACTCGATACGGAAAACCTACAGCCCATGTTTACTGGGAGGAGGGGTGAATTCCATTCCGAACCCATCTTGTAGGGCACGCCAAAAATCGACGCATGCAGTTAAAGGGCTGCACCCAGCACGCAGATTTAAACCCAGGGCCAAGTATGATCTACATATGATCTATGTAGAAGGGGTTGGCTCAGGGCTCTGTCGATGCTCTTGGGGTTTTAGGGGCCTTAGCTTTGCAATAGAGTTCATGTTTCCCAGCAACGAATGCTGAGAATTGTGTAGGATTTGGAGCCCGTGACACCCGTCCTCTTGTATCGAAATGATTACATCCATGTTGGCCATGTTTTTATTTTTACTTGGATTTATTATGGCGGGTTCACCTAGCCCGGATAAAAAACATGGGCTGTATCGCCAGCCTATTGTGCTTTCATATAAAAATAGCTTTTCATATCAAAATATATCAAAATATACAGAAAAATCCGATGAACCAGAAAAATCCATCCCAAACCAGAAACATTCATTGAGCATTCGCGATGGCGACGTCCGAGCCCCTCGTGGTGGGCGTCATCTTTCCGGCCAAGAAGATTGCACGGCTGCAGGAGGTTCTGGACGTGGAGGCTGACGGCGTGCGCTTCGTGCTGATCGACCTGGAGGCCGCCACGCCGTCGGGCGGCTCCGTGACGGACGCCGAGCTGCAGGCGGCGGCCGATCGCTTCGCCGATCGCTACGGGCGTCTGGACGCTCTGCTGCACAAGCTGGCGCACGACATGGTGTTCGCGGGGCTGGGAGACCGCCAGGCCGACAGCCGCGTGCGGCTCGTGCAGGAGTTTCTGCGCCGCCACTCGACGGTGCGCGTGGTGGACCCCATCGACAGCGTGCGGCTGCTCACGGACCGCCACGCGGCCTGCAGGATGCTGCAGACGCTGCAGCAGCAGACGCAGATGCAGAGGTTCAAGGTGCCCAACTTCCAAGTGGTGGAGAGTCCGCAGCAGTTCCAGACGCTGATGGCAGAGCTGGACGCCGGGCGCACGAGGCTGCCGCTCATCTGCAAGTCCGTCGAGGCCTGCGGTGCGTGGCGGCAGTTGATGAGGGGGTAGATGGGTGACTGGGAGCTGACGTGACTGTGTTGTCTGCTGTTTGCCTCTCGTAGGGACGGACCGGTCTCACATGATGAGCGTCATCACCAAGCGCGAGGACTTGCACTACGTCGATTATCCCGCGCTGTACCAGGTGGGAGTCGCCTGAGCGGAGCTGCGCGCAGTCACTGGTTGCTTATAAACTTTGTTTTCTCTGTGCTTTTTGCTGCTGCTGCTGCTGCAGGAGTTCATCAACCACTCGAGCCGCCTCTTCAAGGGCTACGTGCTGGGCGACACGATCAACGTGGCTGAGCGACGCTCGCTGCCGAACCTCGTGGCGGGGACTGCGCAGCGCGTGCACTTCAACACCCAGGAGAAGTACCCCACTAGCAAGGACTTCCACCCTCACGCCGACGACGCCACTTCGCAGGACGAGGTTGTCAACGGGTGGACTCAGGAAGAGATTTTTACAGCTGTACGCGCGATCGGCGAGCGGCTTCGGGACGAGCTGAAGCTGACGCTGTTCGGCTTCGACGTCATTGTGGCGGACGACGGCACGCAGGACCTCTATGTTATTGATGTCAACTATTTCCCGTCCTACCGAGAGCTGGACGACTTGAGCGCCATCCTCAGGAAGCACGTGAAGCAGCTCTGCGGCCGCCAGTAGTAGCGACCTGTATCCCGCGAACGCACCAATATCCATGTTTGTAGACCGAACAAACCGTTTTTGACCAGCACTTACTAGATAGCAAAAGCTACAGTTCATACCATGCCTTCTCCTGTTTAGCCCTTTCAAGGCGCTCCTTGCGTTTTGCTACGGCGGCCGCGGTAGCTGGTCTCCCCACCGCTTTTTCCTCTCCATGACGACCACGGGAAGCGCTGCTACTACCCTCCGTCAGTTTCGAGTATGCAGCGCCCACGCGCTCCTCAAGAGCGAAATGCCACTGAGCCTTGTCTCCGATAAAGAAAGTGTCAAGTATCTGTCGAAGTTGATCGTTCCAGACGTTCAGCTGATGGTGTTGATCTAACGCCATGTTCATTGCGTCGACAGGAACTATGTTTTCAGCAGGCACGTGCTTCAGCAAGGAGGTCGACGAGTTCAATTCATCGATACACTTCTCCATCAACGAGCGTAGTTCACGGCGGGAGCTCTGGTCGAAGCTGCTGAGATATTCTTCGATCGGCCCAAAAAGCTTCTTCAGTACAACCGGAAGTTGGCCATCAACTCGTCTAGCTACCGAGTCTCGAACAGCTCGCAGTTGGGGTATCAACTGTGAATGTAGCAGCGCGTCCAAGCGTTGCTCAAGCATTTTCGCTTCTTCTGCGGTCTTGCCTTTGGTCTGTGCAAATTGCATTCGTTTGTGAAGGCGATACATCGGATCTAGTACTTCAGTCGCCATGGTTAGCAGTAGTTGTAGCAGATGCTCCATCTGCTGGTGAAGTAGCTCAACTTCTCGAGCCGCTTCGTCCGGTAGCTCGGGTCGATCTTTGGCCTTTTTGGCAATGAGCGCTGTGCCTCCACCACTGCCGATCGCCCAGAGCTTCGTTGCATTTAACACCTTATCGTCCTTGTCGTCACAATGCATCCACTGCACTGTGACCGTCAAGGAGCCTCGCGTTCGTGGGGAGTTGCTACCCCCTTTCTCGTCGACCAGAGGCAAGTCTGCCGTCATGCGCTTACCGTGGACGAAAGGCTGGATAGGGATAGTAACCATGCCCAGAAAGTCACCAGAATCCTTGAAATTGGATTCTTTGCTTTCAGTCTCTTCAGCACTGTCGTCATCCGTAACCTTCCGCTTTCGATCCCCAAAATGGCGCGTTAAGCTGACATCGTAGTCAAATACGTGAAGTGTTAGTGCAGCTTCATGTAAATGAACGGGATCACCATTTAGCGAGAAAGCTGCAAGGCGCTTTGCTTCCTGCTCTGTGAAGCTATAACCAAAGTGGAATTCTTCGTTCCACTTTGGGTTAAGTGAGTTGTATTTCACGCTGGTTTTGCCAGTGTCCACCACGTCCCCAGTAGAGTTCATCAAAGTGAGCACTACAAATGGGTCGCTTGTCAGCAAGTCCGCGGCTCGCAAACATTCGGCCTTTTCAACGATAACGCGGACGCAATTTAAACTCCGACGCAAAATGCGTCTCCGGGCTGCTGCCAGCTCACAAGAAGCCAAGTATGCGCAAATTATTACACCTCGAATCCGGCGCTGCCGCTGTCGTCTACAGCGATGTTTTCGATAAGCATCTTGGACGAGGAGGACGTGATAAATCAAAAACTCATCAGCGAGCATAACATACGTGGGTGGTCGAACAGGATACTTGCTCGCGTTTGGAGAAGAATACGCTTCTAGCGAATGTGGGCTGAAGAATTGGATCTCCTTCTTTCGGTCGTTGAACACAGCTACCCACTGAAACGGATCGGCAGCGTGCAACCGAAGCATTTCTTGCCGGTAAAACCCCACTCGGGCTTTCATCTCACTTGTCATGATGACAATGCGATGAGGCAGTCGCTCCTGCTCCTCAATTATCATCGCTTCTCGGTCTTCGTACTCTAAGGGCTCAACTCGCCATCTTGATTGGAAGGTTTCGCCTGTGTCTTGGTTAAAGTAGCGGGTTGAGATGTCACCACTGGGACTTCGGTCCGTAATTTTAATCCATTCTGATGTTGCTGGGGTCTTCCGGGATAAGGCTTCCTCTAGTGGACCAACTCGTCGCTGTGTGCCACGAGCATCGGCAAGCAGATCCCGGACAATAGCGAGCTGTTTTTCAAGCGTAGCACGGTCGGATGGCGAGCAATATTCTTGCTTATACTGGGATAGTTTCCGTGTTAGAAGCGCTTCTGCTTGTCCGAGAAGTGGAAGAGCTTGCTCTCCCCACCGCAGTTCAGTCTCATTTGCTCGATAGCAGAAACTCAGCCCTATCAGGTCTCTGACAATAGTCAATGAGTCAGCTGTATTCATTCGGATTCCGACCTTGCTGGTACGTCGCTGCAACTCGGACGTCAAGCGTACAGCTTTCATTAAAAACCTTTTCGCGATAAAAAGATCGCCATCTTCCACGAACATGCTCGCAAATCGACTCCATATCCAGCGGTTTGACACAAAGATCTGCAAGTCTCCATGCAAATGCGCTCGAACGTCCTCTATATCCCAGTTTCCACTTCGGGTGGCCCACGTTGCAGTCCGCTTGGCTGATGGTGGCAGCAGTGGTTGAGGTTTTACAATCACTTGAAAACTCAAGAAAATTCGGGCTATTTTGTCTCGATTTTCTTCTCTTCCATCACTAGGCCGCGTCTTTGATAACGTGAGCTCGTAATACTTACCCTCAGTAATCCCTTCATGAGCTGCAAGTAGATCGTGCATTGCTATTGAAACATATCCAATCGTGTCAGCGTCTTGCCATCGAGAGTTTCGTCGCGTACGATTCATCACGCTGATGGTAATGATTGCCCTTGCCGAAGAGACCGGGATCTCTATGTCTTCTTCCCAGCTAGGAGATAAATTCGTCCACGTTGGTGGAGTTCGAGTCGGTGTCGTCTTACCCTCGAGCCGAATCACTACAAAGGGTTGGCTGAGAAGAATATTCGAGATAGCCACGTCATGAGTAGCCCCAACAAAGATTCTGAGACCTCGCAAGTTCTCACTGCGATACCGCACACTATTTAGCATACGGCCGCCGCTACCAGACACTTCACCAGGCGGCGCAGACTTCGTCACTAGCTCCATCAGCTCCACGTGCAACGGGTGGTAATCTTGCCAGCTACTCCTGCGTTCAACGGGGATCCGCATCATATCTTCTCGAAGTTGTAGGAAAAAGCCACGCATGAAAATCACTTCTGCATCGCTGAAGTAGAACGGAAGTCGAATTGCGCTCGGCCATTTGATTCGTTTCGCTTGCTTCAGAGCGGCCTCAGAGCCGTATATCCGCGTACGAACTCGCCGCTGCTCTAGAATTTCGTTCATAGTTGCTATTGCGGTATTCAAATGGCGCCACGAGTGCTCGGACTGAGTTACTTTCGCCGCGTGTAAGAACGATAGACGCAGCAAAATGAACTCTTCATATGACGCGTAGGCTGGTGATTGGGCCTGTGATCCACGTAAA
This sequence comes from Phytophthora x cambivora, assembly GCA_033557925.1. Taxonomy (NCBI): domain Eukaryota; phylum Oomycota; class Peronosporomycetes; order Peronosporales; family Peronosporaceae; genus Phytophthora; species Phytophthora x cambivora. The sequence continues at coordinate 8,485,346 of JAUCEB010000011.1, read as the reverse complement.
CGACCTTGCAAACTTTCGTACACGTCGATGCGTGTCGACAAACTATGACCTTTGTAGCGATACAGAACTTCTGCCATCTCGAAGCAAACCAGAAACGGCATGTGATGCCATGACAACAGCAACAGTTTCACGTTGAACGCACGCTTCTTAGCGCCAATTCTTTGCGATGGGGACTTTCCTAAATGGTTCGTCAAATTCGCCAGCGTTGTTGACCAGGGATCGTGATGCTTATGGAAGCGATCCAGAAGTCGTACCACACAGGCGTAAGCGCACTTCAGATGAAGACTATCATGCCACGAACCCTTTCCAATGTAAGCGCAGATATGAGCTTTCAACAAACTCCTAATGAAAAACGTATCACCACATTCAGCGTACGATTCGTCAGCGATGCGTTGAAGCAGCAGGGCTTCTCGAAAAGGATCTCCACGAAACTTTGTAGACAGACTATTGTACTGCCACGCTTTCAGACACAACCGCTCAAGTTTCTGGACACGTTCGAGGCGACTCGTGAACGATTCCTGTTTGGAAAGAGATACGTTGAGCGACAATGCGTTTTGCACTGCCGCTAGATTAGCGGTAAAGTGTGAGCGCTCCCGTGGCTTTTCTAGGCGGGCTTGCTGCATGAACAGCACGCTTTCATTTCGCTTCTGCATGTTGATCGCGACTCGACCAGCAAGAAAATTCACATTCGCTCGATGAGATCGATCTTTGGAGTACAGCAACGCTTCGCGGGCAACAAACTCGGCAAACACCCACACTTCACTGTGTTCTAGCGCCTTTGCAACCTCGAAGCATACAGCACTCCACGTTTCATTGCGTTGCTTCCACAGTCGACCTGAATCGGGAAAACGTACTGCCGCTGTCTCGTTGAGCTTTCGCTCCCACGCACTCCAGTCTAGTATCTTTGCTCGACTAGCAATCCTATCTTGAAGCAACTCCGGTTGTTCTCGTTCCAGCTTCTTCCTGAGCGATACAGAATACAATGGTTTTCGGATTCCTAATTCCGTGTGCACACCTGCCTCAGGAGGGAGATTTGTTACCAGACCGTGCAAGCAAAAGTGACCGAGGTGAAGAGGCATTTTACGCGTCTTGTAGACTCCAGTGTCAGTGAACTCGATGTGCATAGATGCGATGCGAAGTGGCCTGCCTGACAGCTTTACTTGCAGTAATATTTTCTCTGTTGATGATGATTTGCTTTGCTTTCGTGCCTTGTCGACTCCTCCTGTGTCAAGCGAGTGATGGAGAAGAAAGGAGCCCACATGCTCATTCGCTAGCAAACGCTTTGCATCACTCTTCTTCAGATATCCGTGGTAATAACCAACCGATGGCCACAGTTCAATCGTCCGGTAGCATTGTTTCAGTAACAGGGTAGCCGTCCTCAAAAACGCATTCGTTTCAGGGTCCTCTTTCTTGTAGAATCCGTGGTTCTCGGCAAAACTTTCCTCATAACGCTTCAATAAAATCAACGCGAGGGCAAAACGAACTTCCACGTCAGTAAATGTGCATTGTAACCGCGTATCCAAAAGTTTTTCCAACTGGGTGCAGCTTTTAGCAAGAACCCCCTGCTCGAAGTATATCATGCTACTCAGCATAAGTAGCTGGACTTCGATCTCGAGGAGGTCAGATGCCGTGACGTTCGTAGAGTCGATTAAACCATTTGCACAAACGCTAACATTTTGCAGAAGATTAAGCGACAAATCCAACGCCTTTTCCTTTTCATTGTGTTTGCCAGACCAAAACAAGCATCGCACAAGTTCAAATTGTGATCGAAGCCGTAACTCGTTCAAAGAAGCAGCGACGACTTGAAATGGCGACCATGATTTAGCAACTGTGTCCACTTGTAGATAACTTTCCCAGCCGACACGTGCTTGAGTGAGGTTAAACACATTTCCCGTCGCTTCAAAAACCCGAAAGTGGCTAATGGCGTATGCCTGCCAGAACTGAAGCTGCCCAGCAAGACGTGTAACATTGCTGCTTGTAGCGCTGTCGTCGCAAGAGTGATCGCGGTTAAGAATCCAATCAGTCCCGAGTTTGGTAGGCGATGTGCTAAAACTGAATGACATTCTCGACCCGCTGATGAGCTTTCGATGGGGGGTGTCGTTCGGTGCGTTGGCCTCTGCCAACAAAGGTTGGGGTGTTGGAGGTGCTGTGTCTGCAAAAATCCCCTGTCTGAAGCAGGTTTCCAAGTATAACGCAGCTTGATCGTAGCGTTTTCGCTCGAAAAAGTCAAACCCTTTGCTGGGGTTCTGTCGCCACTTTCGCTGTTCGTGTCGAGTCAATACTTCCCGGAACTGCGCGCGGGCGCAACATCCCCGGTAGTACTTTTGGATCGTTTGTGCCGACCTAGCGCGTAGCTGGGCGGTTGCTTGCTTCGCTGCTTGTAAGATCAACGGTGCACAGACGGAAGTTGCAGCCCAAGTCATTCGTCGCTGCTGTAAACACTCGCGAGCTCGATGGCATCGCCAGAGACACTGTATACGGACTGCAGCGCACCATCGACGAAGTCTTTTTGCAATGTGCTGAGCGTTGTAAACCCGAATAAAACGTTGCAGCCGTAAAGCAGCTTCGAGTTGAACGCGCTCCAGCCTCCGCTTCCCGACTATTCGTCTCGCAACGAACACCCGGACACAACACTGAACCACCAACACTGCTAGCGGTACCACACACCGCCATAGCGCGATCAACTTCCTACAAGTCAATTTCACAGAGACGTCTACCGCTCTTACGACTGCCGGAGGGTGCCGCAGTACTCGCTTTGCAAGCAATCGAGCACACGTAAATTCCAGCCACCACGAAAGCAATTGAGCTGGAGCGTGAAAATAAAACCCACGTATCGCCATTGCGGAAGCTAGAGTCTGAAAGAGGGGCTTGCGGGAGCTCGCCATCACTTCCAGCGCCTCTGCCAAGCTGGACGAGTGCCGTGTGATTTTCGCTGCGATATCAAGTTGACGCCGCCAAACCGCGGCGGTGAGGCGCTCCCGTAACTTCACTGCATCATATCTTCTCCACGAGCACTGGATCACCACCGCCGCGGAATTCTTGACGATGCTGATGGTTTGGTCCCTCGCTGAATTCGGTGCATCTACTCCACCGAAATTCTGCCACCGCGTCTCACTTCGGGCAACAAAGTCCCCGGTATGCAACCCACGAACGTACTTGTGAGTGAGCTGTGTGAGCGTCTGCAGTCGGGGATAAACCTTCGGCAGAACACGAGGTCCAACCGAGTCCACGGGTAGCCGCGACAGTCGCTGGGGCCTTCGGTCATCTTCAGTCGAGAGCGGTGGCAGCTCAGACGACAGCCACGGTCGCTTTGTCGAGCGCATGGCGGCGACGATTCACGTTTATCACTGTCACGAATAACACCACGAGGCGATCCACAGTTTGGCCATCTCCTTCCACTTCGAACTCCTTTTATTTGTTTTCATCCGGGGCCGATGGTCATAGTCACGCTATTTGATTGCAGCCCGATTCTATACAATCTGCGTCTCCAGCTCCGCTTCTAACGCAGAGGGCGTCGCGGAGCCCTCGCTAGGGCCAACAAGCAGGTCGTCCATGCTGGATTGGGCCTCGGCTAGCAGCGCCTCAAACTCTTTTCCGATACTGCCTTGCTTCCGAGGCGAAGCTGCGTCAACCTGAGAGCCGTCGTCGGAGAAGAGCGTCTCACTGGACAGCGCACGCTCCCGCAACATACCCGACGAAGGCGACAAAGCTCCAGCGGCACGTTTCGGCTCTAGATAGTAGCCCTCCGGCTTGAGAGGCAGAGTCTTGACACGCTCGCGTGCGAACAGAAGTGAGCAAAGCTCCTTCAGGATTTCGTCCAGCACCACGTAGCCGCACAGCAGTCGCGTCTCCGCCTCGTGATCGTTCAATACTGCATCGTTATCTTCGTCCACAAGTTTCTTACGCAGTTCTTGGAGCTGCGCAGCGCCATTGGGCAAGCGGTTTAGGCGACGCAGGGCATCAGCGTATACTTCCTCGAGGATACTGCGCAGGCTCTGACCTGCCGGTAGAGCTTCATCCAGGTCAAACACCACCGATGAACACCGCGACTTCTGCGCGAGAGCATAAATCATGCCGGACAGCGCTAAATTTTCCTGGAACGAGTTCTCCAGCAGCCTCTCCACGCGGCTCAGAACAATCCGTAGGAAGAGCGACAAACTCCCCTCCTCGCTTCCAACGGTTAGCCTCTGCAAGAACTGCGACTGGGATCTCTGTCGAAGGCCTGCAGGCTCGGCTGGAGAAAAAGAAGGCAAGCTGATGCTAAGGTACACTTCGCGCAGGGGCTTCATCGCGTTACGCGCAGCAGCGGTCCGACTGGAAGACCCTCTTGAGGGAGAAGTCGCCCCCGCTGCGGTAACGATAGCAGCAGCAGCAGATGGGCCTCCGGTCGCGCCTGACACTGGTGTTGCTGTCGTAGATACTGCGGTATCTTCTCGGTAATCGGCATCATCGTCATCGGAGTCATCCAGATCATCGGGCCCACGCTGGCATGCAGCATATTCAGCGTCGGCGATGTACGAAAGCAGCGACAACACTTGGTCTTCTTGGTCGTCGGCTGCCGGGATCTCCTCTGTAACATTCTCCGGGCCAGCAAAGGCCCGGATTTTCCATAAGTGGACATTGGAGGCCACCGAGGAGTCGGGAAAGCGCGACGCGAACCAGATTGCGCCATTCGCTTGAGCGGTAGGGCTTAGCATCGACGGCGTCGTGGGTCGTCTCCGCGGGCTCGCCTCGCTGCCACTCTCGGCGGCACTTTCGGGCTTACTAACTGGACCAAGAAGGACAGTGTCTGCGTAATCGTCTTGAAGCTCCAGAACGCTGGTAAATAGGTCAATGGTAGCGATGCACAAGGAGGTCGATAGAGAGTCCATATGACGCAGCAACTCCGATGGCAACTGCTGTGCCAAGGCCGCGTGTGCTTCAGGTTCAGCCGATGCGGACGAGTCTTCTTCTGCGACCGACTTGACTAACGTTGCGCCACTTGTAGGCGCCGCTGTGCGCTCGAGAAGGAATTGTAAATAAATGAAAAGCAGAGGGTTTGCACGCGTGTCGCGACCGCAAGCCGTCAGTTCCTCCAGGATAATCCGCGCGTACAGCGTGGCAGCACAAGCCGCAGCCTCGGACGTATGCAGGAGACCTTCAAGAAGTGGCCCTTCCAGGAAACGCGTGCGGAATTGGTCCAGCAGTTCGTCGGCTATTGATCGGTGCTGCAGCTCCCCCGTGACTTCGTCCACCTCTTCAAGCTCGAACCGCGCCACCATCGCCAGCGTGCAGCAGAAGCGCAGCCGCACCGCGAGGAAGCTCAACTCCACCTCCATGTTTCCGTCGGGGTCGGCCGCGCTCACAGCAGCTGCAACTGGCGTCTTGGCCGTGGACGCCAACGTCTTGGGCAGGGCGTCGAACGCGGAGATGACCCCGTTGACTGCGTAGTGGCAGAAGGGCGTGAGCTGCAGCACGAAGCGACACAGAGCCTTGTCGTGCACCGCCGCGGCGATCACCAGCGCCTCCCGACACTTCTCGCCGATCTTGCCGACCGCGTACATGTGCGGCAGGAGCCCCGTGAAGAGGATGAGCTCGGGCACTTCGCTCTGCGTGTGGTGGTTGTGCAGCTGCAGGAACGGGTCGTCGCTGGGCGAGCGCAGTCGGCCGCCGGCCGTCCTCGAGCTTTCAGCCTTGGGGGTCATGTCCGTCGTGCGCACCATGAGGCGGTCCGCGTGCAGGAAGAAGAACTCGGTCTGCACGGGGTCTCCGCGCAGCTTCTTCCAGAGGATGTTGAGCAGGTTGATGAGGTACTTGCGCACCGTGGGGTCCTCCACCTCCTTGCGCGCGGCGGCCTGGATGAGCGCCACCACGGACACGTGCACCTCGCGCGTGGGCAGGATCGGGTAGCTCACGCGGCTCAGCAGCGCGCCCACGAACTGCATGGCCAGCGACATGATGCCGCACGGCTGGTCGCGCCTGCCGACCTCGCACAGGTGCGGGATGATCTGCTTCTCCAGGAGGTACTCGAGGCACTCGTGGGACGCGTGCTCCTGCTCCTGCTGCTGGTGTGGGGACTGCGGCGTCTGCGACTGTGCGCGGGAGCGACCGCGCGCGCGCGGCTCGGCGTCCTCGGCCGCCGCCTTGGGGCGGGCCATGACCATCTCCCAGCGGTCCGAGTTGTTCTCCTCCTCGTAGATGAGCAGCACCAGCTTCAGCAGCGAGTCGCGCGTGTGGCTCTCGAGCAGCAGCCGCCGCTGCTCCGCCGGCTCCAGGTCCCGCGACAAAACCGACTCCAGGAAGCGCGCCACCGTCGTCCAGCGGTGGTGGAACTCGTCCACGCGCGACTCGTACAGCGTGGGCGCCACCAGGTCCGCAGCCTGCGCCAGCGCGTCCGACGCGCGGGCCGCCACCTGCCGCAGCTTGGACCGCAGCCAGCTCATCCTGAGAATGCCCGCCCGATTCCTCCCGCCAACAGGGACTGCTACCGGAGCCGGGATGTAGCCATGCTGGGTCGTCCGTATTAAGTACGACTATGGGAAACTTTCTGAGTGCGGATGAAAATTACTAAAACCAGGAAAACCACATCCACACGCCTCAGCAGTAGCAGAGACCAAGTAACGTTAGCAGCAGCATGTTCGGATTCGGTGGCAAGAGCAAGGAGCCGACGCCCGCCGCTTCCTCGGAGTCGTACACGTACGAGGAGCCCACGTACGACTACAGCGCGCCGTCGGTGCCGTCGTCCTACGAGTCGCCGTCCTCGCGTTCGTCGTCCTCGTCGCTCGGCGGCGGCGCGTCCACTGGCGCCGCGGAGATGCAGCAGCTGCTCGTGGAGGAGCAGCAGCGCGCGCTGATCCAGCAGGCCGTGTCCAAGATCACGGCGCTGGCCTGGGACAAGTGCAGCGCCAGCAAGCCCGACTCGGAGCTCTCGTCCAAGGAGAAGGACTGCATCAAGAACGTGACGCTGGCCTACCTGGACACGAGCATGTTCGTGGTGCACCGCCTCAACAAGTCCGGCAGCGCCTGAGCGCGTCGGCCCCAGCGATAGAAACGACCACCACCAGCCGTAAACGTCGAGAGCAAGTCGAGTCTATTCTACGAAGCGACTGTATTCCATTGCGTCTATGTTTGCTTAGGCTCTTGCTTCTCCTTCTCCTGCTCTGCACACACCGGTGAGCGGCTGGCGCTTCTGTACACGAACAGCGGCACGTTGCCGTAGGGTCCGGCGTCGTGGCGCTCGTCGGGGGTGAGTCCACGCATGGCCCACGTGTTGCAGATGATGCGCACGTCCTTGTGAGTCTGACTCAGCAGCTCCGTGAACTTGGGCGTCAGCTGGCCCAGCGCCTCCGGCAGCAGGTACGTGACGATGACGGTGGCCTCCGACAGATCCTCCTCCAGCAGGTCGCCGTGCGAGACGCTCACGAGCTCCTGCAGGTCGTTGGTGGCGATCAACTCGCGGAAGCGCTCGATCAGGAACTCCTCGATCTCCACACCGCGCGCGCGGGCGCCGAAGCGCTTGGCCGCCTCAATGCAGATGCGACCGTCTCCGCAGCCCAAGTCGAACAGAACCTACAGACGCAAGCGATCAGGTGAGTGAGTTAGTCATCGGTCTCAAGCCATTGATGCGGTTTACTGGCCCACGCACGTCGTCGGGCGTCACGCGCGCGATCTCCACGATCTTGGACACGACGTCGCGCTCGCTCTGGCAGGGCGGCGCCAGCGAGTCGCCCTCGATCCACATGAAGGCGCCGGGGTTCTGCTCCTCCTCGTCCGACGCGTCGTCGAAGTACACGGGCTTGGCCTCCTCCATTATCGCCGCCTCTGGTTCTGAAATGGCGGCATACTAAACCCAAGTCAAACAACGACGCAGGCGATGGTGTATCAATGCAAACCTTCGAAAGCCGTTTGCGTGTCAAGCCGATGTCCTTACAATTATGCATACAGTGTAACCTGTCTAACTTTATACCGAAGCGGCGCGACTACCTTGTGCTGGTGCTTGCGCGCAGCCCCGCCGTCGGCGCCGGGGGCGGCTGCAGCGGCATCGCGGAGGATGAGAAGAGGGAAATTTGCTGCAGGTTGTCCACGGAGTTGCGCCGAGCGCGAGTCAGCTGCTGAAGCGACACCTGCAGGTCATCCTCCTCGGCGCGGGCCTGTGCCAGCGCAAGCTTCAGCTCGCCGCACCGACGTTCGGCGCGACGCATGGCGTGACGCCGCTCGTCTCGCTCGGCCTTCGCTACCGCTGCCGCTACCTTCGAGTCTGCTAACTCCTTATGCAGCCGCTGCACGTCCTTCTCAGTGAACTTTGGTGCTGAAGATGCCGTAGGCGACTCGTTGCCACTGGTGTTGCCACCTTCTTCGCTGCCCCGACGCAGAAGTTTGCGCAGCGCGGAAGCCACGCGCGCTTTTCTCTGCTCTTCCTCCTGCTGCTGTCTCCGTTGCTGCTGGCGCGCCTTGAAAAATTCGGCGTCTTGTATCTGCTTCTCCGTCGTGTACGTCTCTGCAATGGCTAGGTCTCGATCCTGCAGAAGCTTGATTATCCGCCGCTCGAGGAGCGCAATGTGTTCGCGATTCTCATCGCGTTCATCCTGCAAGCTCAGCAGCTTTTCATCCAGCGTGCTCCACTCTCGGCGAGCGCAGGACAACTGATCCCAGACTGCTTCCAGTTCACCTTCAGCTTCAGCAAGTGTCAATCGTGCCTTGCACACACTTTCAAATGGCGGGCGCGGTTCCTTCCGATCAAGGCTCTTGTCATTCATTTCGCTGTCAGCTTCATCCTCACATGCAGCCTCGAAGTCCGAGAAAATCTCATCAGGAAGTGACGTCAAGTCGTCCAACGAGGCCGCCAGCAGCCATTGCACGAACGGCTCAAAGGCGGCGAGCGTCTCCGTTGGTGCTGGCAGCATCTCGTCCTCTGAAGACATTCTTGTGGATATGGTCAATACCAACTCGCCATTTCGAGAGTGAGGTCTACGAGCTCGCTATATTTGCTTCCCCATCATCCAAGCCTTCAATACCAAGCCTTCAAAATAGCAACAACCCGAATAATCCCGCCACAAAATCAAGCACACCACCACATCACATTGAAGAGAAGCTGCTGGAATCTCGCACGATCACTCACCTGGGTGTTTGCCAGCGGCTTTGTATATTGCAGGTATAGCTACAACTGTCTACCGGTTGAAGCGATTCAAAGACATCCGCGCCTTCTCGCCAACCTCGTCGCTATTGCTATCGTCACTCTCCTCCTCATCTATGCATGTTTCGCCACGCTTGCTCAGCGCAATCTCTTTCTTTGCCTCCCCCCACTGGCTTCCATTCAACAGGGAGCCGTAGTTTTGTTTCAACAGCGCCCGAATCGCCAAGGCTTCATCGCCACGCCCCAGGCATTTGTACGCATCCAACGCAGTCTTGAGCATTAATTGACGCTGAAGTACACGCCTTCGCTCACCGTCCAGGGCGGAGAAATCCTCAAAAAGCATAATAACTTCTTCGTAGCGGTGAAGGCGGAGGTTGGCCGCCATTCCAATCTCTGTCAATGCGATGCCCAAAGGAACATGCATATTCAGGCGTAGGGCATGCACAATGTCGGACACTCGTTCATAATCGTCGATGAGCCCTAGCTTGTAGTAGTAAACCACCACCTGCTCCAGCGCTGCGTACTTGATCGGCATGCTACGATCTAGCGCGAACACGAAAAGATCATCAACCAAATCTAAGCGTTCGGCGCGAACTCCAGTCACGATAGCTTCACACAAAACAAACGCATTCCACTCCAACGCGTGTGCGTACCGCGAGAAAAAGTTGTGGAGATCTGCTGCACACCGCACTTTAATGTGAACTCGCTCGTCGTCTTGGTCATTGCTGCTGTCATCACCTTGGTCACTCGATGGTTCTGGGTCGAGCATTAGTGTTCGCAACAATGGGTGTATGGCGTGATGACTGGCGACAATTTTGTGTTCGCTCATAATTTCCAAAATCTCACATGCCACCTTCAGCCGCTTGTCGCGGGTGTCGATGGTGGAAAGCGCAACTCGTTTGCGCAGTAGATACTTCGACACTCTTTCTTTGATATCGCGACTCGCTTGTGACGATCGCATGAGGTTGCGATACATCTCCATAAGCATCGCGTCTTCCCCTAAATCGTTCAGCTGCTGCAAGCAGATCTCGAATCGGAACTCTGTGAAGACCGACATGGACATGTCGGGCGGGTGGCTGTAAAACTTCATTGCCCTTTCGGATTCACCGCAAGCTGCGGCAGTCATCATAACCATCGGCAGCAGCGACAGCGGCACGATCTCGCCCGGGAGAGCAGTCACTATCTCCTCGCAGATCTGCATCACCGTCTCGAAGTCAGTAAATCTTTCGTCGTGGAGCAGCGCATTCAGCACGTGGAAATAGGACACTTTGGTCACGTGAAGGCCACGGCGCCGCATCGTGTCCAGCAGTTGCAACGTCCCCGAAGCATCGCGCAGATGTCCAAGCGCAACGTAAATCGCCTGCGCCAGTCGCGGTGTTAGAAGAACGACGGCCACCGCCGCGCGCTCGCAACCTTCTTCTTCTCTGAAACAGCTCGAAAACTTGTCCACCACCTCCTGGAACCGCTGCTGGTGGTTCAGCGCCAAGGCGTAATGCTCGGAGATCACCGACCAGTGCTTCTGATTCCCGGCAAAGTGCGGGAACTCTTCCTCATACACGAACGCCACCGCCTCCACCTGCTCGAAGTCCCGCCGCGTCCGCATCGCGTACAGCATCCGGTCCAGCTTCCCGGTCGTAGCCTTGAGCTGCCTCCTCGCTCTCTGGTAGCCCGACTCCCCTTCCACTGCAGCTCGGGGGTCCGCCAGATCCCGCGCCAGCTCCTGCAAACTCTCCCTGGCCCGCTGTACGTCCTTCGCGGCTGGAGAGCCGCTGGCGATCAGCGCCGGGAACTCCCCCGCGTCTGCTTCCGCCTGCAGCGTCACTTGGGGCTCTGTCTCCGTCTCCTTCGTCGCTAGGCCCTTATACGCTGCAGCAACGGCCTCAGCTGGACCGCCAGGCAGCGGGGCATGCTCCGCGTGCTGCGGGAGGAGGAGATTGAAATGCTGCGGAGTGGGTCTTCCTCCGCCGAGCGGCCGCTTGACGCCCCCGTCCGCCGCCTCATCGTCGTCGTCCTGCTGAGGGCGCGCATTTGCCTGCAGCTGCAGCGGCCGAGACAGACGCCGAGCCGTCGCCAGCGAGCGCAGCCACGACGAGCGCCGACGCGCAACCTCCGCCAGCATGAGGCTCAGCAATGACGGGGCTGCGAGTGTGTGGCCCGAAATCTGTTAAAGCAGCTTTATGTGGCAGTACACATAAACCCTATTCGGCTGCATATTGTATGCGATAACGTAGGTGTAAACTTCAACTTCACACTGGTGATGTCCAAGCCGCACAACGTGAATCACCAGAGCTTTTAAAATCAAGAGCCCCGCACCAAACGTGCGCTTCGTGTACCAAACGCTGCGTGTGTGAACCTGAGTCTGCCATCGCACCACCGACGGAAAACACCTAACGTTACATGTACTTCCCAAGTCAACGATACGCATAATATCTCGCCGAGTTGCAACTCGAAGCCAGGGCCAGCATGACTACTGTGGGAGGGACTCTGCAGCCCCTGCCAGTGAACTCATAAACGCACTCATGGCGGACTGCGTGGGTTGCGGCGCCACCACAGGCGAGTGAAGTTGATAGACCTTCCGCAGGGACTGTCGAGACATGGCTGACGACAAGCGTCGTGCACCCGACGGCGATGCTCGATGCCGTGTCGCTGACGGGAGCGCTGACGATTGCGGCACCACGCTGGACAGGTGTCGATTCTTCGACGCTTGTGGAGTCGTCCTTGGTCGCCGTCTCCTTGCCCGTGACGCAGCGTGGTCACGAGCGTTGGCCCAAATGCATAGCAGCACCAGCACGCGCATGTAGAACCCCTGAAGCGGCTTCAATGAGATCTGGGTACTCGAGTCGACGATGTTCCGTGCGATGATGAACGGGTATTCGTGCGTGACAAGCAGAGCGTAAAGTGACGTGGACATCGGGTGCTTCTCGATCGCTGCTAGCAGACTCCCACGGGACAGCGCGATGTAGAAATACCGAAAGGTGACGATGAACGCTAGCGCCGCGTTCTGCTGAGTCAAATTCACGGCCTCAACTGTAACATGCCAGCCCGATATCGCTGTCGCTTCCGCTGATGTCAAGCACACGTCGGCAACGCTCAAGACGGCCACGGCGGTCCCTGTGACGGTGAATACCTCAGCTGCGCGCATGAAGTAGCGCAGTGATGCCAACTTGCACTGCTTGACGGCGTCGCGGGTGATGATGGCGACCTGTACAACGAGCGTGAGCACCATCGTGGTCTCCGAGATGTCGGTGAGCGCTTGGAGAGTGTGCTGGCTCACGTAGGCGAATGGCACGAGCGTGACAAAAGACAGCCAGGCGCTGGCAACCAGGAACTGCACGCGCGGCTGGGCAAGACGGTCGGACGCAGTGTAGAGACTCCAGAAGTGGGCAGCGAACACGAAGTCCAGCACGAGGCTCGCAGGCAGGAAGAGCGCGAGGTCGACGGAGCTCTCGACTCCTCGCTCCGCCCTGGCCGAGCTCATCAATCACTTGGTCAGAACTGATCTGCCGCGTGAAATGAACGGCGTCCAGTTCCTCATGCACTCGAGCAGCTCGTGACAAACTAATGCCTTGTCCACGCCAGCTTTAGCTTCAACGTCCACTTTTAGTCCAGAACATGGCTACATTTGTTTTCCACCAATCACACGAAGTCGAAATGAGGGGTCGACAGAGCTTTTGATACAGTAGAGATCATGCTCCGACCGCGAGGCTTGGTGTTGCTGGCGCGGGCGCTGCGGCGCTCGCCTGCTGGCCCCGCCGCCTCGGCCTTCTCGCCCACGCCCTGGGGCTCCGTTACCGCCCAGCTGCCGGTCCGACATTCGTCGTTCGTGCCCCAGGGCGGCGTCAGCAGCCAGCAGAAGAACAAGAAGATGCCGTCATTCGCCATCGCCGCCGCCTTCGAAGGCCACGAGGACCTGGAGGAAGACGACGGCCCCGACCACCTCTACGGCCACGAGAAGGATCCCGAGGACGCGGAGCAGGAGCGCGAGCGGGCGCTGAAGGAGCAGTTCCAGCGCGGCATGGAGAAAAAGGCGTTCTGGCTGCAGTCGCTGGCTGCACAGAAGCTCTACGCGGCTATTGTCAAGAGCGTGGCCGACTGCTACGCGCCGCTGTATACATCCATGGGACTGGAGGGCAAGTGCCCGCTGCTGGCAGTGGCCAAGGACGAGGCTAAGGCAGAGCACGAGCTCGAGACGCAGTACCAACCGCTGCGCTTCGACGACATGCTGACCAAGGCCACGGAGCAGGAGGCCATGGCTCTTCTGGTGAAGGAGAACCAGCCAGTGCTGGCGTTGACGATTGTGGAGCACCGAGAAAAGATCGCGCAGGAACTGGCCAAGCGCTCGAAAGCGGGAACGGGCGTCGTGCTGCCAGGAGCGAACGTGATGGAGACGGAGAATGTGGTGACGTTGGGGCGCCACCTCCGCATGTTTTACTCGTGGGGCATGAGCGCCTACGCAATGTGTGGCCCGTCGTATCATCCGCAGTTGTTTGACATCTACCAGCGTGCACAGGACGCAGGGATTTACGTGACGGCGAACATGAATGCGCAGTACATATCTGCCTTGATCACAGAGATGCGCTATGACGAAGTGTTCGAGTTCTACGAGTGGGTGACTCGCGATAATCAGCCTACGTCGGTATATTTCTACCGGCAGATGCTGTTTGCAGTGTCTGTGACCCGCAACGTGGGGCTTTTGGACTCGATTGTGGAAGATATGCGTGTCAAGGGTTTCAAACTACGTCCTGATGATTACCTGCGGGCCATCCGGGCGTACGACAACGAGTATTTCCTTACTGAGATGAAGCCAAAGGATAAGCGTCGACTCAGTCAAAGAAATGGACGTGGTAACAACACGGGGGAGTCGGAAACTGTGCTCGTAACGCCCCGAGATACGTACGACATGTGCGTGAAGCGGATTAATGAACAGGAGGATCACCCGGAGCGGTTCGAAGTGCTCCTGGATGCTGCGCGGAGCGTGCTGGCACTGTTCGATACGATGGTGGACATTGATGGATTGGCACCGCGGCACGAGCACTTGTTCCCACGTGTGATCACGGCGGCTGTGTATGCTCAGGAATGCGAGCGCGTCCCGGAAATTTTGGCTCTGCATGCTGAACATGCTGACCAACCTCTTCATTACGCAGGTGTCCGCATGGCTGTGAATGCTCTGTTGCTGCTAGAGAAGCCCACGGAGGCATGGGGCCTTATTCGGGAGACAAACCCAAATCTCGAGTCTAATCGCTTTGCGCTCGTGACCAATATTTTCAACTACCTGTGCATGGAGAAACTCGGCAAAGAAATCGTAGCACTGATGTACGATGTGGACAAGCTGAAGGTGCAGGGTGTGTTCACTCTTTCTTTGGTTAAAGCTTTGGTACCTACTCTTTGCCGTTGCAAAGACACTGTAAGCGATGACGAGTTGTTGAAGACCATGACGCACTTTGATAGCGTTTTCCGCATAGGCACTAGTGAACATCATTTTGGTGTGTTCCTGAATGAATGCGCTCGCTATGGACGGCTGGCTGTCGTGAAGACGGCACTCAAGCAGTGGTTGGCGAATACCGGCAACAAGCGTCCGCTGAAGGGCGCTCTTGCTGTAAAGCTTCTGAAGACGTTTGAAAACGAGTCTGACTGGGCCTTCATGGCAGAGGTATTTGACCTAACCGATTTTGCTCACGTGAGAAGTGAAGAACATCGCGAGGCCATTGTGAGCAGTGCTTCACGTGCCTATGAAGCCCTCGGTCAGCCTGAGCGTAGCGAGCGCGCCAAGCGCGTGGCGATGGTTGCAAGTAAGCGACAGAAGCAGTTGCGGCAGCATAAGTCTACGAAGCAGGAACAGAAGAAAGGCCAGTGGCGCTCTGCTGAGGCAAAGCCGGCCATGATCAACGGCATTCCTATCCTCTCTTCGTCCACATAGACCAAGTGGTGACAGTAAAATGATAATGCAGCATCTGTCTCTGATGTCGTGGCAAAACCGTTCGGACGTTCAATGATCGAATACCCCATGAGCCAAGCAACAGTGCCGAGGACGCCTCTTCTAACCTTTTACTACGAAGTACTATGTAGTACGAAGCAACCTACGATGGGTCCGAGATAGAGAGTCCAAAATTGAGTTGCCCATCGTTGATCAAATCGATCCGCAAAGGAGTACTCAAGTATTTCTACTTATGCTGTTTAGTCTGGGAGCGGATCACATACTGTATGAAACATACACGTAGCTTCGTCCAAAACATGCTCAGCGGACGTAACAGACTTTAAAGCAACGCTGATGTTTGTTGCAACCCGTGGGTATACCGGTACGTGTATACTACTAATATGTCTTCAACACCAATGTGCCCTGAATGTACAGTACTCGGGCACTTGCAAAACAACGTCCAATATCTTGTCGCACAAGGTCTTCAATTACTTTTAGAAGGCTTCCGACAGCAAGCTTCGCCTCCAAAACATCGCAGTGTTTCAAATACAGTACACATTTACTACGTACCGGTATACTTCACTTCCTCCAACGACAGCCAATGCAGGGACCAAAGTTTATTCACCAAGCCTCGATACCTATCGTGCTCTATCAGGGAATCTAGCCTAAGTGTAAACGACACTTGCGGTCACATCTGCCGGGCCTTGGCGTCACGAAGGGCGACTGCAAGAGGCGCACTCTTCGGATAGCGCTTGCCTAGTTTAAGGCGCGCATGCTGTTCACGCACTTCATCGAAGCGCCCCAGGCACAGAAGCGCTTTCAGGTAGAGCTCGAAAAACTGTTTATTCAGCGACTGGAATCCTGGGCGCGACAACGACTTCAGCAGTACCTTGCACATCCTCACATTGTTCTCGAACCGACCGCGCTCCTCGTTCACAGTCATTGCTTTCACGATGCTATTGCACGGCACCCCCGGCAAACGGCGCTCAGCGATTTCGTTCACTACCAGTTCACACTCGTCAAGCCAATCGCGCTTCAAACACTGCTGAATCAGCACATGCATAATGTACACCGAGTTTTGCACTGCAGGACTGTGCACCTTCCAAAATTCAAGCGAGTTCTTGATGGTTTCATGGGGTGACAGCCTGCTGCTGGCGTCGTCAAGGATCGTTGTTGCTACTCGTTGCAGTACCGCGTTGCTTGCCTCGATCCGAGAAGACTCCATGATAGCAAGCATTTCCGTAATGGCTGGAATCGGGTGGCGACTTGACAGCATTTCCGCGAGCACGAAACTGACCGCCTCTGCTTTGGCCGCTGCATCCACATCGTTACCGATTGTAGCCAACCACTGGCGCACCATGGTCAGCACGACATCGGGGTGGTTTAGTCGGCAAGCTTTACGAAGCGCTCTGCGGAAGTTGTTCTGGTGCAGCGACGTGAAGTTGCTTGAATGCATACCGAAAACCTCGAGTGCGCTCTCCTCTCGCTTTAGATGCAGACTCGTGTTGAAAAGAGTAAACCAGAGATCGGGGTGAAGGACGTATCCTGCATCATCGCGCATCACACGAGCAATCCATAGGGCATTGTCCAGATCGTCCTCATCGCGATTCTTGTTCTGCATAGCGGACTTGAACGCGAGCTCGTAAATAGTTAACGGGAGGACGGCAACCGGGTTTTGCTTCGACATTGTGTCAATAGCGAGCCGTGCCAAGGCGCTGTCCTTCTGCTTACGACAGCCAATAAGCAGGGACGTCATCGTCGCCACGGATTCGCACGCCACATCCAGATTGCGACTGTCTTCACGCGCGAACTGAACGATTCTGTGGTATCGACTCTTGAACAATAGCGACTTCAGATACGCGGAGCGCGCCGAAGACCACAAGCGTGTGACCCGGTCGAACGCCGCCGCTTCCTTTTCAGCATCAGCCGAAGCTTCCAGTGCTGATCGTTCGTTCAACCACTTCTTTCGCTCGCGGTTGTAGCCCTCGAAGAGAGCGATAGCTTTCCCGTGTTTGCCAAGAAAGTGAAGCTTCTGCACCAGCAAGGCCACCACCACTGCCTCGTTGGCCGCAGTGATGGTGCCTTGTGGCCCCTCCAACCCCGTCGCTCCTACAAACATCGCGCGGCATTTCGACCCGGCCGAGCGTTCAGCGAACAAGTTCGCAGGAAGCATCTGCAGCACGTCGGAGGTGTCGACCTCGTCGCTTGCTGTAGCGTCTGCGAGTCGGATGCCGCTCCTCTCCACCACAAACGGGCGGCACTGCTTGACAACGTCCCACACTTGCACCGGGTTGGAGGTGCGTCGCAGGTGGTGCGCGAAGCCGGTGAAGGTCGTCTTGGCGCAAGCGACTTGGCCATCTCCCGCGTCCTGCAGGAATTCTGGGAAACGGACGTCGTCCGGCACTTGCGGGCGCCACGCACTGTCAGCTGTGCGGCGACTGGCGCGTGGCTCAGCGTCGGAGTTCTTGTCGGCGCTGGTTATAGCGCTGCTAGGGTTCAGGTGCGATTTTATGAGCTCCATCGCCTGGCTCCAGAAGGCGCGCTGGGAAGGTTGCAGCCGCAGCGCTGCTGGGGGCGACGCCAGGCCCCGCTGCGGCCACCGACGGAGCATTGCTGCGGACTCACAAATGGTTGTCAAATGGTTGCCAGTGAATTGTACCAGATATTCGGTACATAGCAAACATCGCTGATATGAGGACAAAAGTATCATTAAGGGTTTTTTTAGGTTTTTTGCTAGAGGGGTTTAAAGTCAGACCATCAGTTTGATGGCCGTTTTGACGAAGCCGAGAAAAAGCCAAAAGAAAAAGTTTCTCCGCCGGAGCAGCGGTGGGCATGTCAAACGACTTCTCCAGAATGCTTGCCCCGTATGAGGCATGAAAAGACGCAGAACAGCAAGGGCAAAACGCTGGCGGGCCCGCGGCGGTTCCGACGTCCGGACCGAGTGACGGGAATGGCTTGATCGCGCCAACTATCATGAGCTTTTCAGAGGCCCCAGCTCGATTTTGAAGTCGCGGGTCTAAATCTACTGCACGAAAGCCTGCCTCTGCGGCAAGAGGGACTTAATAGGGCTTCTATTAGACTCCAGGGCGCAAGGGGAGGCAAATGCGTCGCTGTTTGCTACGCTGGCGGTGTGAGTAGTGTTAAGAATACTTGGTGTTGACAGATTATGGATGTGTCGTAGAAATCTGCAGATTTACTTGCGTTCTCGGCGTCTCCTGAAGCTCTCGATAGGCGCAATCGAAAGATCGGCGTTTTTAGACCCCATAACATTAAGAGAAAAAAATCTGAAAAAAATATTTTTTCCGAGGCATCTCACGCCGATGGCCACAACTTTTCTCCACCTTCACTTTCTGGGGATTTTGGAGGATTTTGGAGCGATCTCTGGGCTTAAAGCACAACCTCAGAAAAGCATAGTGATTGGTCTCAACCGGCACGGTACACCAACGAAATGGAATGGGTTCCCTGTTCTCCACTCCAGAAGCACAACACGACAGTTGGGGTACTGGGTCGGCACTACATCCACTATCGCAGAAAACTGGGAGATCAGAATCGATAAAATTCAGCGCAGGTTACGGATAGCAACCACGATCAGCAACTCGGTGATCCAACGGGTAGACCTATTCAATGCAGTGGCACTACCAGCAATTTTATAGACAGGAAAACAATTTGTCCCGACAAAGCAGATTCTAAGACGCCTACAAAACCTTCAGAAGCAGTTCGTCTGGTTGGGAAAGACAAGCACTGCAGCGACGAAGCACAAAATTAATCCAGCACTAGTTTTTACTCCACGTCAACACGGAGGACTAGGCCTTCAAGATATAAAATTTGCGTTGCAGGCAACCAGGAGCAACCTAGCGGAGAGATGGCTCCAGGAGGAACCCGATATTTTTTCGGCAGCGTGGCACGCGGCAGTACATCCAGAGGAGCCTACTAGGTCTGGCTGTTGCTCATTTCAGCCGACTAGTCCAGGAATGATTGCGTCAATTTTACGAGAAAAACGTGGAAAGCTATCGACCACTGCCCAACAGTTGGGCAAGTACGAACTGTGGTGGATACAGAAGCACCTACTACCGAGTGAAACTCAAACAAAACTGAGTGTCGACCTTCAAAAGGCGGGCGCAGCTTCAAGCTCCTGCTACTGGATTGGGGGGAGTACGATGAGATTCACAACGACTCAAACTCAGACCCACGAAATTTCCAAAGAACTAGTAGCATTTCTGAAAGACTCCACCTGGCATGATAACGCGTGTATCCTAGACACGAATGGTCGACCGCTACGCCAACGGGACTATCCAGAAGTGAAATCGGCGAGGCTGGGTGAAATACTCGTCACACCAGAAGGAAGCATGACCGCAGCTGGAGAGTACGGAGCCCTAATTCAACCACCGCTTCGAGAAACAATCTACAAAGTTCGACAGCACCGGCAAATTGTCCGGTGGTGTCGAAGCATTTTGTTAAGTTTACCATGGAATTTATGGACGGCGTCAACGGTGTCTATTCAGCCATTTCCTGCCCCTGAGTGTCGAATCCCTATTACCTATACATCTGTGGACCCCAATACGATAGCTACTACCCAGCAGGAAATTAATTCGGACAATTCAGTATTCAAACTCACTCGTAACCCGGACGGGTGGACATGGAGGATTAACCAAGTTTCACATGACTTTGCCACGAGTCCAGATTACTCTGCGCTCAAAGCTTGGGAAGTTCGGGAAGGAATCGCATTTAAATCATGCCCACAAACAGCCATTTACCCATGGACAGCACCAAGTACAACCAAGGCGCTTCGTTTAAGCTCAGTGGTAAGAAAGCAACGCTCAAAGAATATTAAACGCAACCTCCAGTATGACCTTACCGGCATCCTTGAAAAGATCAGGCAACAACAAGCCAGCTCGTCGTGGAGAGAAGCAGAGCTCACCCAAAACCCACGGCAGATATGGAATCGTCAAGGAATATTTACGGATTATCAAAACTGGACGAGATACCGGATCTCACTAGGCAGACTGAACCTTTTCCATGATGGGTGGCCTCACGATCGGAGCTGTCCGGAACCTACATGCCATTCAGAACAAGAAACGATAGATCATATAATTTGGGACTGCGAAAAAGCACAATTTGCTTGGAAGCAATGGATCGACCACTGGCTTGGTTACTCGAGCAAACCGAGCGACAGAGAACAACTACAACCATTTCTTGCAGCACGGCAAGCTCCACCTACTTCAAGAAGCTATCTAGTCATTGCTCAACAATGCATTACAAGATGGACAGCTCTGCACGATGAAGCCATGGCCACGATCTGGTTGATATGGTCTACGGTCACCCCAGTGCTGCTGTGGCGTCTCCGAAATGAACTCGTATTCAAGGATATGCAAACCCCTGTTGATGATACGACACGCATAGTATGGGCTGCTGGGGCATTTCAAGTGATGGCAGTAGCCAGCGGATGGAAAGCGCATTCAGCAACTCGAAATCAGAGGTCACTGCTTAGAAGTATGCCACCGTATTATGATGTCAACGACTACGACAACTGCACCGATGAAACTCGATATGTGGATGCTTCGATACCACATCAGTAAACACCAAGGAATGAAATGTGGTGGTTGGCTTGCTTACCGTCTTGGAGAAGATAATGTCTGGGAGCTGTGTGCAGCCGGCAGCCTTCTTCTCGAATCACACGAAAAGCGAAGGAATACTACGACACACTTTCTGAACCAAGTACTCGCAATTATCATCAAGACGACCGACCCGACCAAGATACTTCTCCATGTTGACAGCCTTGAATCCGCTCAACACCAGAACACTGATACGCCACCGACGGATAACGCACTCGACAAATTCTTTGCGGTTCAATGGGTCAAACCACTACGGTCTTCACTTACTGCAGCGAAATTCCTGGCCAAGATGAAAACCTCAACAGTTTACTATTTTCCAAGCAACTGCACATCTAGCACGACCCAGACCTATCTCGACAAAGCTTTCGGCCGCCTTCCAAGAGGAGAAGCCACAGTAGCAACCCGACAGACGGACTCTTTGTTTGAACGTCTTACTACATATCAGGCTTCTATAGGAAAACAATAATTACTAAAATAGAACGCCACTTTACCCCCACCTTCACTTTCTGGGGACCTGAAAGCTGAAAGCGTCAAAATGTAGCTAAAAGACCCCTCTATAGCGTAGTATAGCTCGCTTGGTTTTGAGGTTAAATACTTATTAATAATGATACCTTTGAATAAATCGTCCTCATATATTACTGATATAATAATACTACAGTAGTACTTCGACGCGAACTGGACCAGATAAGTGATATTAAAATTGCAATACTATTTCAAACAGTTCTACTACGTATTAGTACTACTTATTAATACTTGTTGATACTATAAAAACAGTAACGTTATTACTTCTCTGGTCCGGGGAAGGAAGACACACATGAGCAAATGTAGGCGTCGATCCGAATGTCAACCTACGTCGCGCTTAGAAGACTAGGGGGCAGTCCGCCCGCACGAAAGCACCATTCATATGCCAATTCTATACAGTAGCAGACTGCTACTATTAATAGCAGTCGACAACGCGTATCTAGGATCAGCATACGAGAGTTCTTATCATGCTCACACCGAGCAATACGAACACGAGTTCTTTGTCGATACTCGATCTGTCACTTCAAGTTGGGCGCGAGGCTCCAAAGCAGTAGCCCATGTATTTCCTTCGCGAACACCTTCACCAAGCGAAACGGAACTTTTCAAATACTACACGACATAACTGTACGACACTACCGGTAGTAATAGTCCCGGCTTGCAGGAATCCCCACACCGTCACGGTGATAGTAGACTGTGTGCTCTTATTTGCGCTTCGTGCGCCCGTAGTATGCGTGTAACAGCTCGCGCAGTATGCTGGGCAGCTTTTGGATGCCACTCGACGCTTAAGTAGTGATAATTTTCTAGGAAGGTTGGGCCAGGAAAGCGTTCTGGCGGCCGCACCAAAAGCTGAAAGCCGACTGACCGCTTCAACTCGTCCTAAAAAGCGGCCTAAAAAGTGGCTACGTATTCCTTTCGATCGATGACTCGGGTCAATGCCACTTTTGCTTGTTGGCTGACCCCCCCCCCCCCCCCCCCCCCCCACCACCACCACCACCTCAAGCAAGCTGTCCCATACTGATACACGTACAGATACCGCCCACTAAGTTGTACAGTGGTACTCTTTTAGTTCCTGCAGTATATTATATGTGTTCAGAATATACGGTATTACAGATGGTTGTCGTTGAAGTTTACGTACATAATGTACGGTACATTCAAATCAACAGCTCACTCAGCTGAACGCGCTATCGAGGAAGCGGCCTTTGGGCGTGCAGGCTGCCTCCACTTTTGACTTGGCAGTAGTGGCGCTGCGCAGAATATTCGCGATGGTAGCTCAAGACGGCGGCTGCGACAGCTTGAACTTGGCCTGTGACCAGCGTGCCAGATCGGCGAGCGATGGCGACGGCTGCGAGCGTGCATGCTCCTCGATAACTTGCCATTTTTGCGCGATCGTGAGCCACTTGCCCTTCGTTTGCTTCGTTGGGCAGGTCATGGCGGGCTGCGGGGGGGGGGGGGTCTTGCAGGGCTCTGTTTGAATTGTGAAAGATCCCTCTGGGCGGGAAAACTGGATATTCCCTCCTAAAAACGATAAGGCTTCCTTACCGATTTTGAGAGTGTATAGACTGACTGTGTGTACAACTTAGTGGGCGGTATCTGTAGTAAGGTTATCCATACTACCGGTACAGTATGGGACACCTTGCTTGAGGTTGCTTTCGGCAAGGCTTCCAGAAGTCCCCTTGTTGCATTCAAGTGTCCATAGTCGCAGTTACTCACACAGCGATGCGTGTCATGGCCCCCACAACGCGACGACGCCGTTGCTTGTACAGCGCAATCGCCGGTTGCCAATCGGAGCCCGCCCTCCCTACGTCGCGGTCTCCCCCTCGCGCGGCGCCCACAATCGATTTCTCCGCCAAGCCCGTCGAGTCCCTCCGCCATGCGTGTCCTGAGCTGCGTCTTCCTTGCGGCCGCCTTCGCCGCAGCCGTCTCGGCCTCCCCCATCGACGACGAGATCACCAAACTCGAGGCGACGATCGCCGAGCTCAAGGTGGTCAAGGCCGCCGAGACCAACAACAACGAGGCGCTCAAGTTCGTCAAGGCGGTCGCCATGGCCTCCTCCTCGGGCAGCTCCACAGCCGAGGCCGGCGACACGTCCGCCAACAGCGCGTTCGACATCGAGCCGCAGCCGACGCGCGCCACCACGGAGGCCCCCAGCACCTCGTCGTCCTCGTCCAGCGCCGCCACGAGCAGCGCCACGAGCAGCGGCTCGGTCGAGGCCGCCACCAGCGCGTCGGCCGAGGCCAGCGCCAGTGCCAGTGCCAGCGCCAGCAGCAGCGCGTCCACCGTGGTGCCCACTGCCTTCGCGGTTGTGTCGGCCATTGTCTACGCCATGCTCTAAGCAGCGTCCAATCGTCAAACCCACTCCCCAGCCGTCCCCCTCGTCCCCGGCGCGCCGGCTACCGTACGTTGGCGTCGCAAGGGAAGACTTCCCGATGCGACGTTGACAGTGAACACAGATTTTTATCCTGAAAGAATATAATTCCACTCGCCTGACGCGTACACGCGCTGTCGTTGCTCCTCCATTTTTGCTGCATGCGCCATTCACGTGGCAGGTTGCCGAATTTCAACAAAGCCTTGCTAAGCTTATCTGCTTTTGAGTCAGCTCGCCGTCACTGCTGTCGCTCAGTCATGGCACCCAAAAGATTGAGTGCTCGTCTCCACGCAGGGTGTACACGAAGTCGCTCTCTAGAAGAGAGGCAAAGCTCCGAAGCTCCACTCCAGCTCGATGCTCCAACTCGCCCGGTCAGCGTTCTCAGGTTCCACTTGCTGCGCTTGGGTCGTCGATCGCTCCTACAGCGGCCTTCACACCCTCGCCAGAAGAGTCGGTGCCAGTAGACGTCACCACCATGGGGTCAAGTTGAAGGGATCACTGATCGCACTGGCACACTGTACCGTACCAAAAACACGGTACCGTATGTCCACCAACACCACAGCATTTCGCCCGTCAAGTCTTGATTCAAGAAGATGCTGCGCTCTCGTCGTCGTGCGCCGTCGCCGGCGTTGCATCCGTCGCAGCGGCTGATCTGGAGCCGCGCGTCGGACTTCGTGTCCTGGCTGGGGCTGGGTCCCAACGCCAGCAGCTCCGACAGCGCCTCCATCCCCACGAAGCCCGCGCCGCCGTCGCAGAGTCGCGCCCCGAAGCTCAAGACTCCTCCTCCGCCCAACCGCCAGGCCGCCAAGCGCGTGCTGAGGCCGCAGCCGCCCGCGGGCTTCGCCTTCCCCACGCTCCAGCCGCCGGTAGACCGGAACAAGCGGAACTCCGCCGCCTACGCGCTCGGCCGCTTCGCACAGAAGGTGAAGCGCGTGTCCACGCCCAAGCAGCTGCTGGACGCCTGGCAGGTCGCCTCGCAGTGTCGGCCGTTCGTCGTGGGCCAGAAGGGACCCTTCCGACTGAGGCTGGCGACGGAAGAGGACGCGGACAGTGATTGGATCATGCAGATCGTGCCCGCCGACGTCTTCGCGCAGCTCTCAGCCGGCACCTCCTCGCGCGCCATGTTCATGGGCTCTACGGGGGAGGGACTGGCAGCTAACGTGGTGGTCACCAACGAGACGCTCCTGGTGGGCGCTATGGTCAAGGCTTTCCACTCGATGAACGAGCACAAGCTGGCGGTGGCATTCTTCGAGGCGTACGACCGAGACAGGAGAGTTTGGCTGCAAGAACAGCAGCTCCGTGAGTCTGCGAAAGTGTCGGATAGTGGATGCGGCGAGTCTGGAGACGAGAGTGAAGTTGAAGCTGAGGCTGAGACGAAGACGGTGGCTATTGAGGCGGTTACGCAGTTGCCACGTGCCGTGTACTCGTGCTACCTGCGCTCACTGGCCGCGCTGCGGCAGTCGAAGAAAATTGTGCGACTCTTCGAAGACGACGAGCGCCAGCTGGAGAGGGTCTGCAGTACAGTCCCCGACCTCTCTTTGATTCTCCACGCATGCTACCACGAGAAGAATGGCGAGTTGGCGCGGCGAGCGATTGACACAATCACCGAGCACTCTCCTGCCGCCGTTGTTCCGTTGGGCTGTTATGAGCTCGCTATCCGCGCGAACCTGCGCGATAAGAAACGAGGTGAACGCGAGCTGCTGACTGCGATCCATCTCGTCCGACTTCTGCAAGAGGACGGTGGATACATTCTGAAGCCTGACTTGTGGTGTGCGCTGATCAAGGTGAGCTTGAATATGGACCGCCCGGACTGCGCGCTTGAAGTGTTTAAAGGCTATCCCCACCACCGTATCCATGAGTACCAGACAAGTTTCCGCCAAGCACTGCGCGCGGCCTGTGCAGGAACAGATTCAACGGCTCTGGATATGATGCATTTCTGCTGGGCTAGTTATAACGACGAGTACTCGAAGGTCAAGGCAGTGATGGATGAACGAAAAGAGTACGAGGCGGCTATTTTTCTCAGTCACACAACCGCTGATGCATCCGAAGCTGACGCGGTGTTGACATCTAATACCCCCGCGCAAAATAAGGCTGTCGAGACCGAGCTGCTGAACATGATGCTGTGGGAAATGCTCAAGCATCGCCATTCGGTGCCATCTATCACTCAGGTGCTGGACCTCATGGAAGCCACGCGCTCGAAAGGTGGGGCGGTGGCGTTGCGGCTGGCGGTGCTAGCATTGTTCGAGTACGACATGAAGCGAAAGAAACTGTCCCCGCGCGTAGCTGTGGAGAACTCGCTGAAATTTTGGGGTGAACACTCGTCGGTATTGAGCGGTCAGGGTTTCCTCGTGCACTTGCTGCTTGTAGAATGTGCTGAGCATCAGTGGGACGACGAGTGTGAGCTCTTGGTGGACTACGTACTAGACCTTGGAGTAGCTCGTGTGCCAATCAACACAATTGTGAAAATGATGGAAACCAACGAACTGCGCGGGCAGTTCGAAGCGAACGCTCGCATCGGCAAGAAACTCCTTGACAGTTTGTCGCCGAAGAACCGCTGGAAACTTCGTGAGGAATTCTATGAGCGCTACCTGATGAGTTATCTCCGCCTCGAGCAGTTTGACCAGGTGCGCGAGCAGCACGCGCTGTTTAATCTAGAGAAGCGCTACCCGCACAACGAGGTGATCCGAACGATCGTCCAGGATGCAGCCTTGCAATAGAAAACATGGAATTTAACACCGATGCATCGAGAAAGTGTTGACGCGCAGGTTGTTGAGTTTATGCTGGTGGTCGAGGTTTGAGACGCGTAGTCGTTACTGTGGTTGGATGTCGCGGTCGCCAACAAACAACTCGTACTATAATACTGAACTGTGCAGTACATCATACATGTAGGGTTGGTCTAACAAAATTGGATTCAGGTACTGTAGCTATCGTCGCTGTTCTTGGGGTGTTCTCGATAAATAGAAGTTTTCCTGCGTCTCGCTACAGAGAGCAGGTCCTGACTGCGATGAACTGGGCGATCAATGCTATCGACGCTACCTGTGGGTATCTGGGGGTTGTGTTTCCGGTTGACGTCGCCGCTTGCTTCACCACTCCTCGCTGTGAGCCTGCTCAAGGGCGATGCAGATGAGCACCATTAGCGCCATGTCGACGCCGCCCATAATGGCGAGGAAGTATTCGTCATCTGGCTGGACGCTGGACAAGGAGGAGCTGCGTGTGGTGCCCACCGAGCTCCGGCTGCTCGACGGGCGGAAGACGCGGCCGATGGTCGTTCGCGAGCCCTTGCGGCCGTGCTCCATCCAGATGGAGGCCTGACGCTTGGCCCAGCTCCCGGTCAGCCCAATGCGGCACTTGTCGCCCGTGGTCGGACTCTGGAACTCCACGTTGAGTTCCGGCAAGGCCTTGATGGAGAAGAGCTTGGCTGCCGACGCCTTGGCGTCGTAGACGTTGTAGGTGGGCACGGGAGCCACGAGCTCGCGCTTGATGTGCACCAGAGGCTTTCGACGAGGGTCGCGCAGAGTCTTCATGGCGGACGTCGTCGATTGCATGCGGAAGACGTCGGCACCCCACTCGGCGTCGCAGATGACGAAGTCTTCGACGCCCGGGAGGTCCCAGAACCGGTCGCGCAGACGCAGAGTCGTCATGGCTTGGGCGCACAGCTCGGCCTCGACGGGGGCGAGTTGCTGCGCTTCCGGCAGCTTTGGGATTGCGGAAGACGATGCGCAGCCCATTATCGGTGGATTGGAAGCGGTGCTGGACAAGTGAGCGAGCTTCGAACACCCGGAGCAATTTTGAAGAATGGTGGTCTGGGGCGATCGGCCGATCCCGGCTAGAAGACCGATCAATTGTTTGGCTACACCGGCTAACAAACAGTGAGATAACAGCCGGGTTTGAAAGGCCAAAGAATTCAGCTGGAGCTTTGCTCTGGCCGAGACAAAGGAACGGGCGACGCACCTGGCAAATGGACGGATTGCGGGTGTCGATGTACCGGTACAGTACACCGGTACCGCATCAGAGCGGCGGTACACCTGGTGGTGATTGAAGCGTTGGCTGCAGTGCAGTGCTGGAGCCATTGAACCACAGGACAAGGTCGCTGCAAGGCTTCAACCATAAATTTGGGGCAGCTTGTGCGTGGCGCTGCAGTGTAGCCAGCGTTCACGTCGCCGAGCTCCGAAGTTTATCTCGGTGTCCGAATGTTTTGAAAAAAATGGGTGCTTGGACCTCAACGCGCAAGCTCCGATTGGACTCTCTCGCTAGTCGCGGGGCTAGACTGGGACGGCTGCTTCAAGCGAATGTTGCTAGCCGTGGCTGCCCCGCAGAGTCGCACGGCAAATCGGCGCCTGGATTTTCATGGTCAAGTTGACCGAGCTTCCCAGTGCAATCGCGTGTATCTACTGGTACAGTATATTGTACAACGAGGACAACCTGCAGTGGCCAGGATACTGTGTGACAGAGCATGTCGCTCTTGCCACCGCTGCCAAAAATGCTACATCAATCCACTGAAGATACAGTACACGCAGCGAGCTTCTGCTATTGTATATAGCTATGAAGTACAATGTACTACAATTTTAGAGACTTTGTGGTCGCTGTTTGAATAAGTGCAGTCCAGTTCTCGTTCGGTGAGAGTCAGACGTCCACATGCCTGCTCGAGCTCCGAAATTTTAGCTCAAATTATCGTCCACCGATCCTTCAGTGGTGTCCACCGACAAGATGTCTTCGACAACGCATAAAGCGCCGGAAGGCAGAGCACCAATGCCGTAATTTATCTTTGCGATCGGAGTACTCATCATCGCGCGCATTACTACGTTGTTAGAATGGAGATACGGAAGATATATTTCGCTTGCTGCAAGCAGCGGGATGAATGGCCCCGAGCGATATGTTACACCTAACGATAAGGGCAGACCACGGACGCTCTGACCTGCTCGGTCTGTCTCATTGCTTTTCGGCGGCCACGTCGAGTAGGTGACCTCATTACTGCTGCGGGTGCGTGTGCCCGTCCTCGAAGCCCTCGTCCAGCAGCCCAATGCAGATGAGGATCATCATCATGCGGTCGACGCCGGGGGCCACGTCCAGCAAGACGCTCTGCTCCTCCTTGCTCTTGGGGCTCTTGTGCGTGTAGGTAAGCTGGGCGATAGTCTGCTGCACGTCGGCGGTGTCGCCCTTACCGCGCACGAGCCAGAAGCTGAGCGAGTCGCTGCCATCCGTGGACGGATCGCAGCCGATGGTGCAGTGCTGGCCGCCCACGAGGTCCGTGAACTCGGAGCGCGCCGTGGTGTCGTCGGCCGTGAACTTGAAGGCGCACGGCGTCTCCTCGTGCTCCGTGCGCGGGTAGGCCGAGTAGGTCGGCGTGCGGTTGAACATGCTGAGGCGCAGCGTGGCCACCGGCAGCTCGTTGCGCGCGTCCAGCAGCGTGCGCTGGCGGTGCAGCGACAGCGACTTCTGCTGGATGAGGAAGAGCGGCTCGCGCGTGGCCGCGTCCACCACGGCGCTCAACGTGATGCGGAGCTGCAGCGGCTTGGATGCCACCTGACTGGGATCAAAGGCCGACACGAAGTGCCGCAGCGCTGCGAGCGTCTGCACTTTGGAGGCGACGTCGTGCAAGTCCATGGCTGGTATCTGCTGGAAGGGCGTGGCGACTTGCGGGCGAGAGCACGAAAATGGAATTGATCTCGGCGGTGCGGGAAGGGTGGCTCACCACAGCCGTGTTGTCCAGGTGAATCGGCCGCGATCATATACAGTGTACTACTACTTTATCAAAAAGTGCACTCAACACTCATCGGCCATGAGTGTTGAGTGCACCTTTTGGTAAAGTATGACCGCATGGGGGCGGTGATTTCCGGACAGCAGGAAGTATCTGAGACCTGACTCATGAGGAGAACTTTAGTTTCTGGACTACATATGAGACTGCGCAAAACAAAAGAATGCTAGTTAACCATTTGTTGAAGTGCGAGTTAAGCACACCACCGCAACGACGAACATCTCCTCTATCGATTGAGGCCCTCCGATATTTTTTTCATTCAGCCGTTGTCGAGAAACTGCCCGTTGAAAAAGTTGCCTCAGATTCGCCGGGTCGCAGGAATTTTTTTTTATTGGCTCCCTAAACGTCAAATTTCGCTGCGGATCGATTGAGCCTATTGTTGTAGCCGGATTCGAACTCCTTCAGTGCCAAAATTACATTTGAAAAATCAAAATCTCAAATCACAGGTGTATATTTTGTTTTTAGAGATTTTTGTAGAGATTTTGGCAACAAGAATCATTTTGATCTGCGGGGTCCCCTGGTGTCGACATCCACTCAGTTTCTTTGCGCGGATGCTTACTAGTCGTGTTGGAGCCTTCTCCACCACGGTTTCATGGAGGTGAAGGCTCCGATTTGTAGTGCCGCAGTTGTAGTAGGCTTGGCTTCACCGTCGGTAGCTCGAAGCACCCTGTGCGTCTCGTTGGCAGCCTTTGCTGCCGCTGCGGCAGCAGTACCCTATTGTTTTTCGTCCTAGCCGCTGCGACCCGGGCTTTTTGGACTTGGACAACCCAAGACCCACGTAGCCTTAGCCCACGTGAAGGTAGCAGGCAGGAGCGTGTACTCGGCGACGGAGTCCATGCGCTGTGTGCGCTTGCCTCGCTGTTGTACAGGTCGTCATCGCCAGCGCTTACCTCTGGCTCCTGCTGGTGCGGCCCGCTGAAGGGCTGCCAGCACTTTCACCGTCGATACACCCCTACCAAATTTAGAGATTTGACAAAATCCCCCCTTTTGAGAAACTCACTTAAGTACGAAAAAACAACGGTCCACTTCAAAGGCGATTATCTCGAAAACTCTAAAATGTTAACTAGCATCAGTTTGTTTTGCGCAGTCTCATATTATAATAGTTTTTTGGAACAAGAATTGAGATTTGACAGAAACATATGATTTCCAGCTATTTTAATTTGTTTGGACTGTAGCAATAGGAAGTGGTTACCGACTTCCTCCGCTTGTAGTGGACAACCTCATATAAGAGCGACCAATCAGATTGCACGATTATGAGCTCCGTTTCAGTGCTGCTTATAAGTTCCGTTGCAAATATTTAGATACAAATTTACCGGTAGTGTACCGGTAATGGTGGAGATTGAACGCTCGCCATTCATTTGTCGATTGGCGATGCCCCCCAAGGGCCCTCGCCCCCAACACCGCGATTCCTTCACTGCACGGGAGAAGCTGAATGCTGCGCAAGCACTCGCAAAGAGCGCTGATGTGCGAAGCGTAAACAAGGTAGCGTAAGACAATTGCAAGCATCGTGCTCATGCCGGAGCTGGCACTGCATCGATCACCAGATATTTCTAACGCTACCCGTAGAGGGAATGCGATCTTCTACGGCGCACCGCGATCTCTAACGTGGCGGATTCTGCGCAAGTGTTCCATTGCGTTGCCTGCTCGGATCCCAAGTCGGAGGCGTGGGCACTACAGCTCGGATGAGAGCTACGTGGCGAGCTGTTGCAGCGCCGGTTGCAATCGTTGCGCTGCCCCCTCCAAGTCCCCATCTGAGTCCACTTGGACCTCTGCACTGCGCTACCCTCATTAGGACGACGACGTAGCAGCTGCTGATTTGGTCGAGGGCCTCGCCAAGACGTTGTGCTGTTGATGCAAGCATTGGCGATGTCGATTCAGACGACGACATCGAGAAGAGTACACTGTACATGCTATTGTAGGTGCTAATAATAAACGAGTTCTTCTTCTGAGGCGCTTTGCCAGTCTTGTTGACCTTCGCCTTGGCGCGCTTGGCCAGCCGCTCGGAACGGACGGTGTTCTTCTTCTTGGTGGGCTTGCGGCCACCGCTGGACGCCGATATGTTGAGCGAGAAGCCGTCCATGCTGATGCCTGGAGCTTCATGCCACCCCTTGACTAGATTTCAGTACTAATATTTATACCGGTTACGATACCGAAATCAGCATATCATTTTTGACGGGTGGTACACTGTACCGACATATACCCTGTCCACTGTAAGCGGAGGAGGTCGGTAGAGTCACCAACGAGATTGCATAAAACCAACGCATTTGCCCTAACCACCAAAGTCGCCGGCCGAAGGCCGGCGAGATCAAGCGCAGCGCGTAGCGCTGCAAGATTAGGGTGAGCCTACCGGACTCGGCCAGAGAGGTTTAGCATCGACGTGCGAAGCGAAGTCTTCGCGCGGCGTGCTAAACCTCGACATTAACCCGTTTTCCAGGGTCCCGCATGGTTTTTGGGGTTAGGGCAGGGTGATAAGGTACATGATGTTGCTGGAAAGTCGCAGGAAAGTTACAGGAAGGTTGCAGCAACGACGTTTTATGCAATCTCGTTGGTGACTCTAACAAGGTCCGTAGCAGTAATTGGCAGATTCCGGACCGGAATCCGGAAAGCTCCCATAGAGCCGCACTAGGGGAGACACAAAAATCTCTTCCAATCAGCGTCGACTTATTTATTCCGGACGACAGCGTTTAGGGTCGAAAATCGTACATAGGGATACATGTATTTGTGGTAATTTAGCACTGGTCAGACAACTCGCAGCAGCGGCAGACTCAGGGAGACGGCGTGGCGGACAATGGCGCGACGGGATCGCCGCAGAGACGCTGACGGCCTGTAGCTGGGACCGACGTGCGAGCAGAAGGGCTTGGCGGTGTGCATGGGTGACCGCGATACGGTGGTGCTGGTCGACGGTGGGCCACGTTGCTGCCCAGCGACCTGGCCACAGCATCCACGGCCTCCTCGAACGCCAAGCCGCCGCCCGAGCTGCAGATCCAGAGCCTCGGGCCCGCGCCCAGCAGCCAGCGCGGCGCCTTCTACGTCGTGAACACAGTCGCCGTCGAGGATCGCTTCAAGCTGTGGCACCAGCCCAAGGTGCGGCCTCACTACGCCGTCAAGTGCAACCCGGACCCTGCCCTGATCGAAGGCCTGGCCCGCCTCGGAGTCGGTTTCGACTGCGTCAGCCAGACGGAGATACGATCCGAGGGAGGCCCACGAGGTTCAAATTGGGCACATGGGGCGGCTGCACGCGGACCTCCAGCACGTGCTCCACGACGCCGCGGAGCTGCTCGTCCTCGTGCTGCTCCGCAACGATCTGGTCCATCCACTGGCGCATGAGCTACGCCGCCTGCTCGCGCGTGACGCGCTGACGCTACTGGTTGCCGTGGCGCTTGCGGTGCGCCCGGCCGAGTTCCAGGAGGAAGACGACGTGCTGGTGCTCCTGGCGAGCAATTTCGACGAGGCTGTCTCGCGCCACGACACTCTGCTGGTCGAGTTCTAAGCGCCGTCAAGGTGGACGCCACGGTCGAGAGAAAGCAGGCCGAGCTGTTCGTCACCCGCGCCTTCCCCACTCTCAAGTTCTTCAAGGTCGACGTGGACGTCGTCAAGGCCTACGACGGCGGCCGCACGTCGGATGAGAACGAAGAGTAGGTGCTGAAGAAGTCGGGCTGCGCGGTCAAGATCGTGGAGAGCGCCAAGGAGCTTGAGAAGACCAGTGAGGCCAACGACGTGGCTGTGTTCGTCGTGGTTGACGCCGAGAAGGGCGAGTCACGCACACTGCTCGAGAAGCTCGCGGACACCGACGACCAGGCCATGTACGTGGCTCATCAGCAAGGACGTGACGGAGGACGTCGCCGCCGTCAACAAGGTGGTGCTGTATATGAAGGTCGACGAGGGCAAGGTCATCTGCGACGCGAGTTGGAGGAGGAAGTTGTGGGCGAGCTCGTCCAGCCCAAGAGCTTGCCGCTCATCATCGCGTTCGTGCAGGAGAAGGATCCCAACCAGACCGCGCTGGACGAGCAGTTCTCACTACAAGGCGATGTGGGCCATGTGCCTCGCTGCCGCGCAGCCGTTCGAGAACCCCGCTGCCGTCGCCACCCGCCTCATGCTGAACCTTAACTGTGCCGTAGACAAGATCACCTCCGCGCTGGGGTGCGTGAAGCGGTCGTATCCGCCGCTGTCGACGGCCGACCTGAAGTGCTGGCGGACCTCGGGGCTCTCAAGCACGCCGGTAACCTGATTGTCGACTTCTTGGTGGCCGCACTGATGCTGTCGAACGAGTACTTCCATGTGCTCGTGAACGAGACGTGGACCAAGGTGTCGAAGATGGAGTACAAGGCGGAGGTGTACATGATGGTCACCGATCTGGATCTATTAATACTGTCGGCGCTCGAGCTGATGGAAGCGGTGCAGCAGTTCGCGTCGGAGGAGAGCGTCTTCAAGATCGGGTCAAGACTGACCACTTTAATACGCTGCGAAGTAGTGTGGCGCGGGTATTTCCTAGTCTATGAGTAGCTGACCACTGACCATGCGTACTCTGCTGCAAAGGCTGTAGCTTTATTAAATCGAAGTCGTATGATCGTTATTACATATACAAAGAAGTACTTGTAGTTGTTCGTAGGCTGGTTGTGTGTGACCCATTGCCATCTTGGCAAGATGGCAATCAGTGGCTACCTGCAAGATCATCTTGCAGGCAGCCACTGATTGTTGTCTGGCGCTGTAAGCCAAACTAAGCTCACCCGTGACGCTCCCGGTCACTGCAGCCAACTTCTTGAATGCTGCACACGTGCTACAACATGCTCCGGACAAACTTTGAATTATCGAGTAAGAACTCCTACAACTTGGATATTGTATACTCTATTACAGTGTAAGACAACCAAAATCCGGACGATTCCGGAGATAAGTTGGGACGGATTAAACCTACCCCTAATGAGAGTTGATTGGTTAAAATTAGGTAATTGACACTCGAACGGTATAAATAAAATCGCTGATTGGCCACAGTTCATTCACAAGGTAATGATAGGGGTCGGGTGTCTGGCAGAATAACACTTATCCTACAATAAGTAGAAATCCAAAGTTTTTAAACAAAGCCGCGACTTCGCAACAGCTCTGGATTTACAAAACAAACAGTAGCGCTCTTCCAAGGGTTTGGCAGTACTAAGAATTATGGCTTAGTAGTGATACTACTATTCGATTTATATCCAATATCAATACTATTATAGTAGTTCGGCTTTGGCAATACTAGTATCAGTACTAATATAACTACTATTAGTACTACTAATGTACCCATGTCGGCTAAAAACTATGGCGTCTGCGACTCAGACTGGGAATACCAATTTGCCTAGTATAAGCAGCGCGTTTGCATGCGATCTGCATCAGGTGCCGGGCTGCTAGTATCAGTGCTAATGCACCGATGGCGTCCATTTCTATCATGCTGCTCTACCGATAGCGTCTATTGCCACCATGCTGCTCTGCTACTGGTAGTAGCAGTACTACTGCACCAATGGCGTTCATTGCTACCATACTGCTCTGCTACTGGTAGTAGCAGTACTACTGCAAAATGGCGACCATTACTACCATGCTGTGCTACTACACAATGGCATCCATTGCTACTATGCTACTCTGCTACTGGTAGTAGCAGTGCTACTGCACAATGACGTCCATTACTACCATGCAGTGCTACGAGTAGTAGCAGTGCTACTGCACAATGGCGTCCATTACTACCATGCTGTGCTACTGCACAATGGCGTTCATTGCTATTGCTGTACCGATAGAATCTATTGCTACCATGCTGTGCTACTGCACAATGGCGGCCATTGCTACCATGCTGCCCTGCTACTGGTAGTAGCAGTGCCACTGCACCAATGGCGTTCATTGCTACCATACTGCTCTGCTACTGGTAGTAGCAGTACTACTGCAAAATGGCGACCATTACTACCATGCTGTGCTACTGCACAATGGCATCCATTGCTACTATGCTACTCTGCTACTGGTAGTAGCAGTGCTACTGCACAATGGCGTCCATTGCTACCATGCTGCTCTGCTACTGCTAGTAGCAGTGCTTCTGCACCAATGGTGTCCATTGCTACTATCTGCGGGCGGTTCATGCAACATTTCGAATGTAGTACGAATGTTAGCCCAGGTTACGCTTACGCAGTACCGTGGAACTAGGTCGTCTGCGACTTAGACTGGGAATACCAATTTGGCTAATATAAGCAGCGCTTATGGTGTGCTCTGCTAGTATCAGTGCTACTGCACCGATGCGTCCATTTCTATCGTGCTGCTCTGCTACATGAAGTAGCAGTGCTACTGCGCCGATGGCGTTATTGCTATCATACTGCTCTGCTACCGGTAGTATCAGTGCTACTGCATCGATACCGTCCGTTGCTATCATGCTGCTACTGCACCGATCGCGACCATTGCTATCATGCTGCTCTGCTACCGATAGTAGCAGTGCTACTGCCATCCATTTCTAGTACATCACGCGGAGCAGTGCTACTGCACCCATTTCTATCATGCTGTTCTGCTACCTGTAGTAGCACGCAGCATTGCTGTGCGACCAGCGCTACCAGCCCCTCTATCTATGGTGGAGAACGTTGCTATAATAATAATCGGCATATTGGTATTCCCAGTCTAAGTTGCAGACGCCCAATATGCCGAGTATAAGCAGCGTTCTCAGGGTCGGGCTGGTAGCGCTGGTCGTATTAATAAAGCTTTTTGCAATGCAGCGCGCATCTGCTGCGCCTGCTCCGCAGCCGCAGCATCTGCGCGCGGTTCATGCAACATGTCTAATGTTGTACGAATGTTTGCCCAGGTTACGCTTACGCAGTACCGACTTCCCTTTGTTATGGCATACAGTAAACGTACGCACATAGACCGGATACTCGCTGGACTGTCTACATGAAGTGTTCCCTTGATATGACCAGGAATCTATTGCTGCTCGTTATCTACATGTATTGCTGTTCGCTAACGAAGCCGCATTTTTCCGAAGCTGGTGGATATACATATAGTAGTAGATGCTTCTCCATCAGACCAAGTTGTATGGTCCAAAAGTGCACGTTTGAAAGCTTTTAGCTCTGCAGGAGAGACAGTTTGGGTGCTGTATGTGATAACTAAGGTTGCACCGGTGTGGTGGAGCGGGATCGGCCAAAATCTTGTTGAGGCCTGATCGAGCTACCACAGCGCCCAGACACCGACTAACGGAGGGGGTCCCCCTTGATCCGTGATCAGCTGAACTGTTCTCACCTTGTGTACCCGTCGGCGGGCTGGATCTGCTCTCTCGGGGCTCCGAAGATGCAGCACTTGGTGAAGATTGAATGTCTTGGCGAGACGTGGGGATGGGGTTGGAGCAGCGCGGAAATCTTCGCTCTGCGTCCGGTTATTAGTCTCGATCGAGGGTTCTTCGCTCGGATCGAGGGGTCTGGATGTAATCCGAGACCGGTAGTTGCCTTTCCTTGGTGTGTTGGTTCCTTTCCGGGTAGTTTGTCGCCTCCTATGACGAGATCTTGAGTGGTGAGAGAAGACACGATCGCCAGCCAAACTGTTAAATCTGGTCGATCGGACACTTGTACTTGAAGGAAAGAATCACTAGAGTGGGCAAAGCTGGCCAATATATTATCCAGACTTAACCTCACTACCAGATCCGCTATTCCTGAACACTTGTCAACACTACCGAGGCCAATGTAGTTCCACGGAAGGTGCTGAGGTGTCGTGTAGGAA
The DNA here is from genome assembly GCA_033557925.1 of Phytophthora x cambivora. NCBI lineage: Eukaryota > Oomycota > Peronosporomycetes > Peronosporales > Peronosporaceae > Phytophthora > Phytophthora x cambivora. The sequence goes on along the minus strand of JAUCEB010000011.1, from coordinate 8,448,359 downwards.
CACGCTGAAAATCTCGCTACCGTAAGGTACGAGTCCCACCAACAACACACGTCTCCCTAATTAGGTCAACGAAAGTTGGAATCAAACCTGAGGTCCAGGAACGATCCCTTACACCGGGTTGGATATAAGCCTCTGTGTACCAAGGTTGTCTTCGGTCAACCCAAACCTGCACTAACTAGCCACGAACGAGGGCTAGAATGCAATATAGCGCTTTCGCGCAACCCTTTTGCAGTCCCTCAGATGAAAGGGTACCGGCGGATTAGGCCTAATACAAAGGGGACCGAGGTAATCCTCGGTCGGTAGTAAAATATACTCTAGGGGACTAATACACCCCACACACACACAGAACGATACTCTAAGTACCGCTCTAGCCTCTCGGCCACGCCAACTCTTGGCTTGACCTCGGCGGACTATTAATTAATTAATCTCTAGTCCGTCAGCGGCCATACCACTAAGCCAGGCGTATCCAGGCACTACAGCAAGCTAGCTAACACTTACCGGAGTCGGACTTAACCTCTGAAGACTTGGGGGGAAGACTGCTGATTTATTACTGAATATTCAGAGGCTCTGAGAGCCTCTGCAGATCATCCTATAGCTAATCCTAATCCTATATACAAATACCTAGTATAAAACGAATCTCGATGTGGCGACCTCTGTACACTCATCAATAATGACGGTGATTACGCCAGAGGTACCTCGAGGGTCGACCGAGGCTTCGGTCGTCCGAACGAGGTTTCGGTCGCCTGAACGAGGCTTCGGTCGCCTGAACGAGGCTTCCACTTAAGTACGACGAGGCTTCGGGGGGTACGACCGATGCCTATTAATAAATCGGCGTATTTAGCCTCGGTCGGGTATTTATTATGGCCCGCCGAGGCTTGTGTCACTACCGAGTTCCATGTCACTCTATCGCGGGAAATGTAATCCACCAATCAGAACCCAGAACAGCATTTCACTGAAAGGTTTGACGGTGGCAGCATGGGCAACAGAGCTGCCGCGCCGCGGCCAAATCTCCACGCCACAACTGCCCCCGGCGCGATGCGAACCTGCCCCGATGGAGAGCGTCGTGGCGCCTCTCGAATGCACCGCCATGGTGCGCGTGTAGTGCTCTGTAACCCTCGTCCCAGCATCCATCCTTCGGTCAGTTCTTGGCATCTTGAGCATCGGTGGCTTGTCCTCGTTGGCACTTGCCGTGGCGTCTACGTCGCTAGAATCCTCGGTGGCGCTTCAATTGCCTTGTATGTAATCACATAAAGCTGCGGATCTACCCACCGAGCCTTTAAACTCACCCAGGCTGTCCGTGGGGAGTCACCCAAGGGTCGTACAAAGGACCGCCTGAAGGGTCACCCTCGAGGTCTTGTTCCATGATCGTCGTGAGATCTATCGCGACTTGTGGGGCGAATTAAGCCTCGTTCGTCCTCCCTCCAGCCTCGGCTTCGTCGACTCGAACTGACTAAGCACCGACCGAGGCTCTTAGCGAACTTTGGCGGTTCAAATCTCTGTCATCATGATCGGCGCCACCGAGGCTTCATTCACTGCTGAGTGAGAGGCGCTCAATGATCCTCCGAAGGGTTGTGCGAAGAGCCTGAAGGGTCACCGAGGGATATCCGAAGGTTATTCTACAGGCGTCCTGGGCGATGCCGAGGCTTCTGCGGCCAATTAAACATCCGTCGTTCTTTCACCTTTGCCGTATCGTCTTTTTAGAGCCTCGTTCGCCCCACCGGTAGATTCGCCCTGGTGCCTTCTCCCTCTCGGCGCATCGACCGAGGCTTGTAGTTCCACTTTTGCGTTTTCATCATTGTTCGTTCCTTCACATGCACATATGCAGTTCTCGTTTGGTATCCATCTTCGTCTGTCACTGCGAGCCAATTGCTCCTCGCAGGCAGTTCGTTCTTCGGTCGCACGCGCAGCAAGTCCTCATCCATAATTTGGACGTGCCCCTGGCGATCCTTCTCCGGTATCAATCTTCATCTGCTACTACGAGCCGGATAGCCCTCGTAGGCAGTTCAATCATCGGTTGTGTCAGTCACTAGGCTTCATCCACGACTTGACCCATTTGTAGGCGTCGGTCGCAGCTCATCCAGCGCAAGTAGCCATAAAGTAAGCCTTTGCACGACAGAGTGGAGGCTGACATCGGCAACGTTTTGTATAGCCGATCCAGTTCACTTTTGAATGTAGCTCGGAAGCACCCATGCCATCGGTGAGCTAGTTTCTCAGCTACATCAGGTTTGCCACGTTCCATGTATGGCCAAACGCGAATCATACGCCGACGTAGGGGCCACGGTCGTGCATATAGAGCATTACACGCTGCCATTTCGTCCGAGGAAGTGCCGACCGAGGGTTCGTTCACAATAGTAGTCGGTGCCATATTGCACGAGTCACTTGCCTTGACTTCAAAATTCGATCGGTGCAGTTTGATGCCACCCAGAGCCTCGGTCGGTACCTCATACGAATCCTCTCGGCGAGTTGCATCTCCAGGACGCATGACCGACACTTCATCCGAGGAAGTCCCGACCGAGGGTTCGTTCACAATAGTCATCGGTGCCATATTGTACGAGTCACTCGCCTTGACTTCAAAATTCGAACGGTCCAGTGTGATGTCGCCCAGAGCCTCGGTCGGTACCTCATAAGAATCCTCTCGACGAGCTGCATCTCCTGCACCCATGACCGACACTTCATTCGCAAATCCGACGAGTTCCTCCTTCGCTCTTGTTTGACGCCGCATTACTGCTACAAAATCAGAGTCGTCTCCGTCGTAGTCTCGTTCGGCTCTGCCGCGCACAAAGTCGAAAAAATTCTTGCCACCGAGACTTATGTAGGCCACAGAAGCTTGTGCAACACCGACCGAGGATTCGATTGATGCCAAACCGCGTGAGGGAGTAACGTTACTGATTCGGTTCAATCCGCTTGATTGTGACAGTCTGGCGTCGGACGATACCGCTGTTGATCCCTCGTTCTCCATCGCTTCACTCACCAGGTAGTCCGCTGCCGCATTGAGATCCCTCTTCCCATGTCGATACGTCACCGACTGAAATTTGGTAGTCATATCTCGGTGGCGGCAGAGTTGCGTCATAAATTTCACCCAACGACATGTGATTGCCCCTAGGGATTGCTGGATTGCGAATCTCGAGTCCCCGGCGGTGGTTAAAACCTCGGTCTTGGGTTCCAATGTAACAGATACGCCATTGCTCATCCCAGCGTACCCAACGAGGGTTACGGCTGTGTCCTCGAGGTAAGCACTCGCAGCGATCGCTACAGTCCACAATAGTAATATCCACAAAGTCCATGAACGATGTGACCCTTTGGTAGTCACCTGTCCCATTACGCGAGTATTACGCACTGGCGGGGTCGGAACATTCGTAATCAAAATCTCGCGCTGAATAACATCCATGCCCCTGCTCTGACCAATCGGTTCAGAATAGGTCAGCATCGTCTCGGAAGAGTCAGGTATGAATGCCGACTTGTCACCGTAGCCCGTTAGCTTGGTCTCGTTCTCCAGATTCTCCATGGGCTTGGTTTCGATCGGCCGATGCTTGAACGTGTCGGTAGCGTCTGCTTCGTCACAAGTAGAGTATTCTGGTGGCATCGCATCTACCACCGAGGCATAACCGGCATCCAATAGGCACTCTGTACCATCTGTCGCCCCGTCATCAGGATAATCACTCGTGTCGTACGTGGTGGGTGCTGCCCCATGATCGTTCCAGCCCTCGGACGGCCCATAATCTGCAACACCGTCTCGAGAACTGTCGACCACTATTGCGTCCGAGGCTTGAAACCCTTGGGTTTGCTTGAAAACCTTCGCCGAACCACCAATCAAGTCAATACCCCCAACACCGCTTCCTCTGGGGTCTGCAGTGGGTCCATTGGCATTTGAATCCTCGGACGAGGTGGGCTCACCATCGCCATGACGAAACACATCCTCCCGGACTACCACCGAGGTTTTGCGTACTCTTGGTCCAGCGAAATCGCCGGTCAAGGCGGGCGTTAGTTCAGCCTGCTCAACCGACGTTATCCGACATCCATCCGCGGATCGCAAAGCCTCGGTGGCTCTCGTGAGGATCTTGCGCGGAGTCAGGTAGTCTTGGCGGTCAACAACCGACGATTGTTCTGCCACCCAGCGTTCATTACGCTGCTGCAGATGCATCATGGCCTCGTTGGGCAGCGTACCGTGGAACAGGTCGATGTTGATCCCGTCTGGGGTCAAAAACTCCATGCCCCTGACGACGTCCAAGGTTCCATTCGTTGCGACTCGATGTTCGTTCTCGGTGGTGGACTCCATGCGCACGTGAGTCGGATCCGACCCGTAACCGTCGTCCGACTTCTCGTCCGAGTATTGGCTGCGCTCGTACGGGTGTCCAACGTTGCTGCAACCTTCGGTAGTATCGTATCCATGTCTGCGTACGGCTAGGGAACCTCTCCGAGACACGTCCGAGCTCTTTGCGCTCAGCGCTGAGAGCACACCTGTCAAAGCCTCGACAAGGGGAGTAATCTTCGGTCGGTCATGACGACGATCACTGTCTCGGAAGCCTCGTTCGCGGTTGTAGCCGCTCCGGGGGCCCTCGGTCGACCTGCCTTCACGTCGACGATCACTGTCTCGGAAACCTCGTTCGCCGTTGTAGCCGCTCCGGGGACCCTCGGTCGACCTGCCTTCACGTCGACGATCACTGTCTCGGAAGCCTCGTTCGCGGTTGTAGCCGCTCCGGGGACCCTCGGTCGACCTGCCTTCACGTCGACGATCACTGTCTCGGAAGCCTCGTTCGCGGTTGTAGCCGCTCCGGGGACCCTCGGTCGACCTGCCTTCACGTCGACGATCACTGTCTCGGAAGCCTCGTTCGCGGTTGTAGCCGCTCCGGGGACCCTCGGTCGACCTGCCTTCACGTCGACGATCACTGTCTCGGAAGCCTCGTTCGCGGTTGTAGCCGCCCCGGGGACCCTCGGTCGACCTGGCTTCACGTCGACGATCATCATCTTGATGTCTGTAGCGGCGCAACGAGGGTTCCCGGGCTGAGCTTCGTTCGCGGTAACGCAAAATGTCGTCGATCATGCCTTCGATTTCATAGATATCCGAGACTCGGACGTGGTACAGACGCTCTTCTAGACCTCGGTCGTCGCACGTATCGAGAAAGTGTTCGACATGGTGCTTGGCATCGCGTCCATCGCTCTCAAACTGCACACCAGCGTTGCGAGCGTAGCCATTAAGTCGGTTTAGGTAGTCGCACACGTGCTCCTTGCCATATCGCTTCGCTGTGTAGTACCGAACCTTCGCCGACCGAGTAACCTCCGCACAGTAGTACTTGATGAACGCCTGACTCAGCAATGTCCAAGTGCGTTTCGTCTTGTGCGGAAGCTGCCGGTACCAGTGCTGTGCTCCGTCGTACAGGCTAAGCTCGAACGGAACGCACCACGTGTTAGGCGGCTTGTGCGTCCTTTTCATTCCGTAAACGAAAGTCCGAAGCCACTGCATGGACTTCTCACTCTGATTTCGAATTCCGCAGAAGGGCTCGATGCTGTTGAGTGGGAGATGCGTGACAATTTTAAGCCTCGGAGTGGTGCTGTAGTTGTCCACCGCACTCAGATCCCTCGCTTCTTGGGCCCATTCCCTCGTCAAGTCTCTGTCGTGTTCATCGTCAGCAGGTTTGGCTTTGGTTACGTTATCCAGCTCCTCAACGAGGCTTCGGGCGAGCGGTCGCACTCCGATGATTCGCCCTCCAGACACTAGCGCTGCCTCGGCGGCCTCGGTCATGGTGCCCCTGACTTCCCAGTCATCGTCTTCATCATGTTCGTTGGCGTCCGAGGCTTCAACCACTGAATTGCAGCTCACCAAACATTCGTCCATCTCGACCATCGGTGTAGCCACAAACGAGATCCTGGAACCCACCGAACCCTCGGTGAGCATCCGACTTGACTTCGCTTGCGTAGCTGGTACCATTGACTTGACTCCACTCGCCGTCTTCTCTTCTTTTCTTTGTTGTTCTCTTCTTCTTCTTCTTCTTCTTTTCTTCTTTTTTCTGTTTCTTCTTCTTTTCCACTTCTTATCTTCTTTTTTCTGTTTCTTCTTCTTTTTCTTCTTCTCTTCTTCTCCTCTCCTCTTCTCCTCTTTCGTTCGTTGGGGTTGATACCGCTCACAACCACGACACACAAAAGGTTACACCAATCCCGGGTCGCGGCACCAGTTGTCGTGTAGGAACACGCTGAAAATCTCGCTACCGTAAGGTACGAGTCCCACCAACAACACACGTCTCCCTAATTAGGTCAACGAAAGTTGGAATCAAACCTGAGGTCCAGGAACGATCCCTTACACCGGGTTGGATATAAGCCTCTGTGTACCAAGGTTGTCTTCGGTCAACCCAAAACCTGCACTAACTAGCCACGAACGAGGGCTAGAATGCAATATAGCGCTTTCGCGCAACCCTTTTGCAGTCCCTCAGATGAAAGGGTACCGGCGGATTAGGCCTAATACAAAGGGGACCGAGGTAATCCTCGGTCGGTAGTAAAATATACTCTAGGGGACTAATACACCCCACACACACACAGAACGATACTCTAAGTACCGCTCTAGCCTCTCGGCCACGCCAACTCTTGGCTTGACCTCGGCGGACTATTAATTAATTAATCTCTAGTCCGTCAGCGGCCATACCACTAAGCCAGGCGTATCCAGGCACTACAGCAAGCTAGCTAACACTTACCGGAGTCGGACTTAACCTCTGAAGACTTGGGGGGAAGACTGCTGATTTATTACTGAATATTCAGAGGCTCTGAGAGCCTCTGCAGATCATCCTATAGCTAATCCTAATCCTATATACAAATACCTAGTATAAAACGAATCTCGATGTGGCGACCTCTGTACACTCATCAATAATGACGGTGATTACGCCAGAGGTACCTCGAGGGTCGACCGAGGCTTCGGTCGTCCGAACGAGGTTTCGGTCGCCTGAACGAGGCTTCGGTCGCCTGAACGAGGCTTCCACTTAAGTACGACGAGGCTTCGGGGGGTACGACCGATGCCTATTAATAAATCGGCGTATTTAGCCTCGGTCGGGTATTTATTATGGCCCGCCGAGGCTTGTGTCACTACCGAGTTCCATGTCACTCTATCGCGGGAAATGTAATCCACCAATCAGAACCCAGAACAGCATTTCACTGAAAGGTTTGACGGTGGCAGCATGGGCAACAGAGCTGCCGCGCCGCGGCCAAATCTCCACGCCACAGAGGACACTTGCGATGTAAAGTGCAAATTCAACTCTGATTTATGTTTAGCCTCTACGTCCCTACGGCTACCATCCTAACCTGCATCCTACAACCAGACAACAACTTGATTCTTGGCCTGTCTGCGCCCCTTGGTTCATCCCATCCTTGGCCGATCGACGATCCGCGATCCCGATTCGCGATCTCGATCCGCTATCCTGATCCGCGATCTCGATCCGCGATCCCGATCCGTGATCTCGATCCGCGATCTCGATCCGCGATCTCGATCCGCGATCTCGATCCGCGATCCCGATCCGTGATCTCGATCGCGATCTCGACCCGCGATCCCGATCCGCGATCTCCATCCGCGATCCCGATCCGTGATCTCCATCCGCGATCCCGATCCGTGATCTCCATCCGCGATCCCGATCCGTGATCTCGATCTTGGTTACCCCACCTTCGACTGGGGCCTTGCCTAATGCCATTCCTGTTACTCCTTCGGTTCTGTTCTTGGTCTGTCGCCAGCTTCCATATTCCGACCGCGACTTCGCAGAGCACCCTTCCCTGGTGGCAACCACCAATCGGATCTGATCTACGCGGGCTGCCCCGACTCTACCGGATCCGGACCTCTGGCGTCATCCTGCTTGCACCAGATTCACCAGATCGCGCCAGTTCGCACCTGCTCCGCATCTGCATCTCCGCGTTGTGCTCTGCCCTCAAAATTTCTTGATGCGCTTCACCACATCCGCCCCCTGTCCGTCAGTTGTGTCGTACAACGGCTCACTGCGGGCCGCCGATGCCACTCTGGTCCCACTTTCTCATTCGCCTCGTCCGTCGCAGGTATCATGAGCTCGCACCATCCTGATCATTCCGACGGGGATCGATCTCCACCTCCTTCGCCCCGTTCAGTTCGATCCACCACCTCTCGCCGCTCGACTCGGGCCCCTCGTTCTCCGGCCGGCGAGATCGCCCGCCTAGAGCAGGAACTTCGCAGCACTCAGGCGACCCGGGCTACCTTGTTTCGGGATCGAGATCGCCTGAACGATATCGTCAATCGTCTAAACACCGAGCTCCAAGATCTGGAACGACATCGCTGGGGGCAGGAGGATGAGATCCGACGTCTCCGTACCGAGATCGATGACCTCCAGCAGGCGTCCAACGGGGGAGGTGACCGACGGATCCAGGATCTGCGGCTAGTGGCGGACGGACAAAGGGCCGAGCTCAACGAGATCAACCGTCGACTGGCCCGAGCCGAACAACGACTGCTCTCCGCCGAAGAAGATCGTGATCGCCTCGATCGGGAGCTGGATCACAGCGTGGAAGAAGCAGTTCAGCTTCGGTCGCAGCTCGATGATCAGTCGCACGAGCTTCAGTGGACTCAAGATGAGCTGGCCACCGCTGTCCGTAGCCTAGATCGGGTGACCACCGCCCTTCAGAACTCCGAGGCGGAGTTGGATCGCGAGCGGTCGACTTCTGGCGGATCCGCACCCCTTGTGCCTCCTGCGTCGGCCTCCTCCGCTTCGGTTCCGGCTGCATCGGGGTCTGCTTCGACTAGTGTGACTCGCCTCTCCGAGGAACTCCGTCAAGCGCGTCGAGATCTGACATCTCTCCAGGCCGCTCGGGACGTATCTACCGCCCGGGTTGTTCAGCTTGAGGGTGACAACCGGCAACTTCGAGAGGAGATCTCTCGGCTAAACCAAAGTCAAGCGATCTCAGCCACCGAGAACTCCGATCTGCGTACGTAATGTCTTCACTCCACCGGATTAGCCTCGATTACTGACCTCTGAATGTTGTTCTCGAAGGAACGAGGCTGACCGACGCTCGCCGAGACATCCGCGCGCTGGAGGCACAGTTATCCGACGTCCAAGATGCCTACGCCGGCCTGCGACGCGTCAATGACGAATCTGAAGAGGGCTTGGAGGACGTGTCCACGGCTTTGTCGCGAGTGGTCGAGTGGATCCATCTTCGTCACGCCGCCGGGGCCGCGGCTCCCTCTAGTCCCGTCGCCGGGGCTACTACTCCATCCAGTTCGGCGGCCGGGGCTGCGGCTCCTCCCAGCTCGGCCTCCACCACTCCAACAGGAAAACGGGCACGAGATCGGTCTGTATCACCCACTCTTCGACCTCCTCCACTCAAACGTGCCGGATCCGTATCCTCCCAAGCTCCTCCTTCCCGTAGTCGATCGCCTTCTCCAGTTCTCTCGCTGTCATCCGACGAGGAGATCGACCAAGGACCCGGCGGCCCGGGAGGGCCCGCCCCTCAGGAAATAATCGAGATCCATGACGACGGGGCCGAGTCCGAGTCTGATCACGCCGGTTCAGGGATCGACCAGGGTTCACCTGCCGGAGGGCACGCCGGATCGGGCGCTCCTTCCGGCTCGGGGGGTTCTGCTGAGTACGGATCTCCCTCCAGCGGGGGTAATGCCGAGGAGGTGGAAGAGGAGGAAGAAGAGGAGGAAGAAGAGGAAGAGGAGGAGGAAGAGGAGGAGGAGGAAGAGGAGGAGGACGAATCCGATCCTGAGGCACTCGCCGCTCTAGCCCGCTCCCGTTCTGAAGCTCGCCGTCGGCAGTCCGCCTCCCCTCGATCCAAGGCCCCGTCATCTCCTCCCGCAACTCCACGCCGTCGATCTTCTTCGGCTGACTCGGGTCGCTCCCGTTCTAGCACTCCTGGGCCTGGATCCATACCTCGATCCCCTCCTGCGAGTCCCCCACCACCTCGCTCCCCGGCCGGATCTCCGCCTGGGTCGCCCCCGGGTTCACCTGGTTCGCCCCCAGGTCCGCCTGGTCCGCCTCAGGCCGGAGCTTTGGTTCCGCCCCTGTTTCCGATCGCCACCTCCATCCCTGGATTCAACGCTCCTCGCGCCCTCACTCAGGCCGAGACCGACCCATGGCCCGCGACCCTTCTGAGTCAATGGCAGATCACGGCCTTGATCTTGTCCTCGCTGTCCCGAGATCTGGTCATACCTTCCGGTTGGTTGTTCCCAGAGCACGTCCGAGGTACCCGGAAACCTGTTCCGGGAGTTGGGTACCGGGACGACTTGATCACGGGTGCCAACATTCAGGCCTTGATCAACAGCCAACCTTGGGCGGTACTCGCCAATCCGGCGACCCCGTTGACCTGTGATCTGGCTCTGCACCGGGGCGCTCGGACGAGATTAGGCCGGATCGCCGACGCCTATCTGGCCTATGAGGAGCTGCAGCGGTGGACGTACTGGGAGACCACGCACTATCTCCCGATCACTCGCCCACAACGAGATGCCGACCCACTGCTCGAACAATATCATGCGGCTCGTCGTCATCGGCGTATAGTTGCCGGGGAGAAGTGGCGTCACCTCCTTCGTGATATGCTTCCGATGTTCCGGGAGCAGTGGGCCGACGTCGATCTGCTGCTGGATCCATTTTTTCTTCACCTCCCCACCACCCAAGACGAGATCACCTGGTATCCAGGCATTGTTTCTCGGGCTGCGAACGCTGGCAACCCTGCTCAGCACCAAGGAGAGCCCAATGATCTGCTAGAAGCGTTGATCGAGGCTGACAACCACGACCCCTGGCGGAACCACTACCGCGATCACCCGCAAGATCATCCTGCCCGGCGGATTGGACGTCTCGCGGCCAAGTTCAATCCCGCGACCGGGCCTCAACCTCCACCGTAAGATCGGGCAGCGGGGCGACTCCAGATCAGCTTCGGTTTCCTTCCTCTTCTCTTCATGTTATCCACCCGTAGCTCGATCGCGTCATCTAGGCTTCGCACTTTCATACATACACATTCACACATAACTCCTCTCCTCCGATCGGTGGCCCCCCCCACCGATCCGTCCACTCTCTCATCGAGGAAACCAACTTCCCTCTACGACTCCACCTCACACTTCTTCGTGAGATTGCATCGCGCCAAATCGATTTCGATTCGTGCGATCTCAGAGGAACTCGTGTAGCAGCGCTCCGCAATTGAGATCTGCCTCATCGACCCAGTCTGGCGTATTGTAGCCCTTCCAATGTACCAAGAACTCCCGAAAGGTCCGACCGCAGCGTGTCCTTCTTCCCGTTCGCATATCGGTTATCCTCTCCACTTCGTACTCTCCCGCCCCCTGATCTGGTCTCCAGCTATCTTCCGGGAGCAGGGCTTCGTCGAAGTCGATCCGATCGGTCTCGCCCAAAGTAAGCTCTGCATCCGGCCGATCGGGAAAGTCTCGAACCGGCTTCAGCTTGGACACGTGCACGATCGGGAAAAGGCGGTAGTCCGTCCCGCTTGTCTGCAGTTTCACGGTGTATTCGTTGATCTTGTCGACGACACGAAACGGTCCATGCCACAGGTGGGCGAGCTTTCGGGCGTATCCCTCCTTCACCCGGTCCAGGTAGAGCCACACTTGGGATCCGGCTTGGATCGGGTGCGGTCGGACCTCTTCATTGTGCCGATCTGCCCGATCTGCTATGGCCTCCGCCAGCCGGGTGTTGACCTGGCTGCGAGCAATGCCGTAGTGCCTCTGAATCTGATACCGCCACCTCCGCGGATCCCGGTTTTGCGTCCGAGTACTGCCCAGCGGTAGCGTAGCTTCAAGCGTCGATCGAGGGTCCCAACCATGCACTAAATAGAAAGGAGTATCTCCTCGTACCCGATCTTGAGCAGTGTTGATAGCAAAGGTTAATCTCTCGGCATATTCGTCCCAATCCCGTTGGTCCAGATCTTCCACATACATCTTCAGAGCTCTGGTGGTAGTCTGTACCATTCGCTCCGCGGTTCCGTTAGCTTGGGGTCGATAAGCCATCGTCGCCCGTTGCCGTTGACCTAGGATCTTGTTGAAGGCGCGGAAGAAGTCTGCCATAAACCCGGGTTCCCGATCGTGGCGGATCGCTTCGCTCGCCCCGAATCTCCTGAAGACACACTCTTCGTAGGACTCCGCGATCGTCTGTGCGGTGCGGGATGCGCTGGCTTTAGCGATCACGTATCCGGTGAACAGATCGACCCAGATGAGCAACTCCGTATTACCTTTATAGGATTTCGGCAGCGACGGGATGTGGTCCATGGCTATAATCTGGAATGGGTAGGTTGCTTGGATGTTTCCGGGTGACTCTCCCCTGATCGTTGGTCGCCCCTTGCCCGTTTCACAGTCTACGCATTCCCCGATATACTGTTGAACGCTCTTAAAAAGACCCCTCCAGTGGAAGTGGTCCCTGATCCGTTGATAGGTGCGCCCGATACCTTGGTGTCCGCCTTCGAGACTCGAGTGGTAATGGTGTAACACGTCCTGATGTAGTGTTGCGGGTACCACCAGCCGCATCAGCCCGTCCCGGTCCGCGGAGGCCCGTTTGGATGGGGCGCAGTAGCAAAGTAGGCCGTTGTCGTCGATCTCGTAGTCGTGAGCCAGGTTGCCGTAAGACCGGGCTTCCTCTTGGGTCAGATCTACTACGCTACCCTCCAGATACCTTTTCATGCCCGCTATCCACGTTTCCTCGTTCTGTGCGGTACGAATCCGGTCGATCCGCAGCGTTCTGACGAATTCCTCATGCAGTACTGGCGGATCGTGGCTGACCCGGGGCGAACGAGTTCTCGCCGCGGAGACGCTCGCCACAGGTCCCTCTGACTGGACGATCAGGATCTCGTCTAGCCGATTCAATGTGACCAGGTCTTGTCGATCTGACTCGTCTTCCACAATGATTCCACTTTGGCGTTGAAGTGCGGCGCCTGCCAGACTGTCCGCACTGCCGTTCCAGTCTCTCTTCACGTGTATCAGATCGTGTTTCGGCCACTCGCGTAGTCGATCTAGCACTTTCTGTCTCAGCAATACCAGCTTAGGGGCCTTACAATCTATCTCGCCTCGCACCTGCCTCACCACCAGATTGGAGTCCCCACAGATGACTAGTCGCCCTCGATCTAGATTGTCCAAAAGGTCGAAACTCAGGAGTAGGCCGTTATATTCTGCTTCGTTGACCGTGAGCCCTTCTGCATAGCCCGATCTGGCCTCCACCACACTCCATTCGGGTAACTTCCACACAATTGCGCTGTAGGCGCTGCCGCCACGCTTGACGCGAGCTGACCCATCGAAACTTACCACCAGCAGCTCCTCATCTGCCCGCACAGTGGGGATCGGAGTCTGGATTTGGCGCCGAGGTTCCTTCTGGGGCGCGATCGCCACGAGCGCGTCATCCACCGCAGATCGGGGTGTTATGCTGGCTGCCAACACTCCTAAGATCTCGTCTTCTCCCTTCGTGCATTTCACGATTTCCAGGGTCCACGGCGAAAGAAGGGCGGCCCACTGTCCTAATCTGCCTTGTAGCCCTGACGATCTGAAGAGCCAAGCCAAAGTTGAGTGCCTCGCCAAAACTTTTATCGGGCGCCCGACCAGCAGATTGTAGTTGAGATCCAGGATCCTGAGGAGGGCTAGCACTTCCTTTTCCACCGCGTTATAGTTCAGCTCGTTCGATTTTAACGTACGGCTGGCGAACGTGACGGGATAATACGTGTGGTCGTGTTCCTGCACGAGCGAAGCGGAGATCGCCCACTCGCTGGCGTAAACAACGACCACTGGCAGTTGATCCGGGTCGAAATGTCGTAAGATGGGTGTCGTACCGATCTTTTCTCGTAATATCCAGAACGCTCGGAATGCGTGCAGCCACCTCTCTTCCTTTACCTCCCGATCGCCTTTAGTAGCGATGCCGCCCGACATACCGGCGTTGCCGTCTGCGTGTTTTTCCTCCATGCTACTCCAGATCTCCCGTAGATCTGCCCGCGTCTTCAACTCTGCAAAATCAACCTCTCGCAGCTCGTAAAGCGTGGATGCGTAGATGGCGTAGTCTTCCAGGAATCGACTGTAGTAGTTCAGGCTACCCAGAAAGGACTGCATAGCCCGCAGTGAACCTGGAAACGGCAGGTCTCTCAGAGAGGATAGATCCTTGGGTTTCGCCTCCAGCCCGTCTTCCGATACTTGGTGGCCTAGGTAGTCTACTTTCCTCATTCCCCAGTAACTCTTTTCGACACTGATCGATAGATTCCACTGATCGCATGACTCCAACAGGGCTTCTACTCGTTCGCAGGTCTCATCCCACGATCCCGCGGTCACGAGGATATCGTCGATGTACGATCGGCGGCCGAGCACCGAAGGTTGTCCCGGACTCGCGGGTTCTCCGGACTCGATCAGATCCGTAGAGCATTCCGATCCAGGCCGAGGGATCCGGGTGAATCCATACAGGGCGTTATCCAGTAGCCGCTGGTAAATTTGGGGCGCGTTTTTAAGTCCGAATGGCATCCGGTTCCATTCGAACAGGCCGAACGGGGTAATGAACGCCGAGATCGCTCGAGCTCGGTCTGTCATACTTACCACCCAAAACCCACTGGCCATGTCGAGAGAGCAATACCACAGGACTTTGTCCAGACCTTCTAGCAGCTCGTTGATCAACGGCATCGGATAGATCATCAACCGAGAGAGGCCGTTGACCAGCCGATAGTCGATGCACAACCGGATATCCACCCCATTCTTCTTGATGATCACGACGATCGGTGACGCCCACGGTGATCGCGACGCCCGAATGATCTTGGCGGATAGTAGGCCCTTGAGTAGATCAGACACCTTCTCCCGAAACTGTGGGGCGATTTTTCGCACCCGCTGAGCTATCGGTTTCGCCTCGCCTACATCGATATCGCACACCACCCCCCGAGCGGCAGGGGGTAGCGCGTTGCCCTTGCCGATCAGGAGGTGTTTCTTCTTCCAGATCATCCGGCGCAACCGGTCAATCTCCTCGGGGGTGTTCATGGTCAGATCCCCTACCTTAATATCGTCGATAGTCACCTCGTCCGTCAGTGAGATCACGATCTCCGGGATGACGGCGAGTTCTTGTTCAACGTCCTCGGCCAACAACTCTCCCCCTTCGTGAAAGTAGACCTGATCAGTTGCGGTTGAGTCTTCCATCAACTCGGGTTTCTCGACGGACCTCAAGATCGGGGCTCCGCTTACCGATCGGGTCTCGTCTTCCATGGTCTGCCCCGGGGTTGATACCTCTTCGGACGATTCGTCCCCCACGATCCGCTCCGAGATCGGTGGCTCGGCCTTCACGATTAGTTCCGCGGTCGGGACCATTCCTGCCTCCGCCCCCACGATCTGCTCCGGGGTAGGTACCTCCTCAGGCGACTCGTCTTTCGCGATCTGCTCCGGGATCGGTGCCTCCTCGGGCGGCTCGGCTCTCACGCTTGGTCCCACAGGCGGGACTGTTCCTGCCTCCGCCCCTGCGATCTGACCCCGGGTCGGAATCTCCTCGGAAGGTTCTGCCTTCGTGATCGACTCCGGATTCGAGACCTGTGCGTTCTCAGCTGGCGTTGATTTGACCTGGGCGATCGCAGTTACTGGGTTCCGCTTCAATATCGCGCGGGGGGTGGGATAGCTGGGCCTCTCCACCGCTGGCGTTGGCAGGGTTTGGCACTCCGCATTTCGATCGGCCTGGAGTTCGCCCGTCGCCTGGAAGGCTAGATTTTGCCATTCGGCATATCGTCTGGATCCCACCGAAACATAGCCCGGCAAGCGAGGGACCCGGTCTCCTGCCAACCACAGGCCGATCCGTTCGTCCCTCTGTAGGATGAGCTTCTGGTCACTGATGTTGGTGATTTCCACATATCGGATCTTTCCGGGGCCACTTACCAGGCTGGGTACCCACCGATCTCCCCGAGTTAGCCACAGCGTCTCCTGATCGGATGCCCTGAACCGAAGTGGTATTTCTATCGACTCCCCCACATTGATTTGTGAGTGTTGATCCAGTCGGAACGTCCGTGCCTTGTCGTTGTAAAGCTGCCGTCTGCCGCTGAGTTGGATCTTCACCTCATCGGGTAGGCACACTGACCCATCCGCGAGATCTAGGCGGATCCCCGCCGGAACCATGAAGTCCATACCCAAAATCGCTTCTTGTCCGGACAGATCTCCTACCCATTTATCGAAGAAGTACACCAGCGATCCGGCGAGCGTGATCTTTATCCTTGTTCTTCCTTCTGTTGAATACACGTTCTCGCCAATCCCCACACATTCTTGGCTCTGACTGGTATCGATACAGCACCCTTCCTTACGAGCAAAGGTGGTGTCCACAATGGACACCTCGGCACCGGTATCTAGCAGTAAGATAGCCTTTTCATTGTTGATCTTCCCAGTGATCTTGGCTTGTCGGAACCACTTCCCTGGGGAATGATGTTTCCAATATCCCCGGGATTCTCCTGGGAGTAGATCGGGCAACATCATCCCAGATCGGCGGACTTCGCTGACCTGCAGCCGCGCCGGGGGCTGACTTTCGGCGACCGATTCCCCTTCTGACGGTTTGAACCATTCGTCTGGAGCGCGTCGCCTCCAGTACCCTCTAGTCTCTCCCAATTGAAGATCTAGCGGCGTCTCGGCCCCCAGTCGGCTGAATTCGTTCGACACGCGGAGATTTGACATCACAGCGGTAGTTTTCGCATGCAGGTCACATGTATTACCGCGTAGATCTCGCTGTCTCCTTAGTCGATCTACCGTATTCTGGTTCACAAATGCATAGATGCAGTATCTAGAACGCTCGACTCGTACCGGGTTCCATCCCGGCGAGCGTCCTAGTTTAACATCTTCTCCACGGGCGCCGGCAGCATGCCGGCGTGTTTCGCGGGATTGTACCACTGGCGGATCTGGTTGTAGAACTCTTCCATTGGGCACTTCCCCATGTCATGCAGCTCTCCACATCCACGGCAGACGAAAAGACAATGCTCAGCTGGGTGACCTCGCTTCCCGCATTTCTCGCACGTTAGACGTTTCCAGCAGCCCAAATCGGTGTGCTTGCGAGATCCGCAGTGCGAGCACCGTACGTTGCGGTCCAGTCCATCTTGCTGGGACCGTGGTCGTGGCGGATCCGGGTTGGTCTTCCCGCGGGGCGCCAGTTCTGCCGACTGGGCCTCGTCTTTTGCCTCGTGTCCCTTGTCTTCGGCGGATGCGAGGTAGATCCTCCGTAGATCACCCTCCGAATCTGATCCATCCGACCCCGTGTCCGATCCGGATTCTGGGGCCGATCTCTGAACGGCATGGACAGATCGCTTGGCGGGTGCCGCTGGCGCCGGGGTCGAGGCCTTCTGGCGGTACTTCGATCCGAAGGCTGAACGCTTCTGTCTTCCCTTAGCTCGATCGCGGGCCCGCAACACTTCTTCCAGCTCGTCCACGTCGTTGAGGCGCAGCAGGGTCAACCTGTCTGCCAGATCTGGGTCTCCCAGAGTTTCGATGAAATGTTCCACGTGCTCCCGGCGCGTCTTGGAATCTCCGTCCTTGATCTTGAGTTTAGCTCGGAGGGCGGCCACATTCAGCCTATAGAGGTACTCCAATGGGGACTCTTCGGACCGCTTCCGGGAATGATAATACTGCCACGCGACAGATACCCCCAGTCCGCAGTATTGGACTTGGAAGTTGCGCAGCAGCTCACTCCACTTGTTCCGGGTCGATCGTCCTAGCTGTCTGTACCAGTTCTTCGCAGGTCCGGATAGCAGGTCAGCGAAAGTCAGACACTTCTCTTCGTCCGTGGCTTGGTCCCTCAGGAAGGCGGATTTCACCTTACTAATCCACGATCTAGCCCGATCTTCATCTTGGTCCCGCCCTGTGAACTCCTTGAGATCCGAGATCGCGGAAATCCGGACTCGCTGAATCATCGAGGAGTTGGCCGGTCCCGCTGCAGCAGTGGCTACTACGGCGCGGGTCGATGAGGGGAGATCCACATCGTCTGGGTCGTATTCCCAGTGCGAAGACGTAGGATCGTGAGATCCGGTGGATTCCATCTCTACATCCTGCGAACCAATATTGGGGGTCTCCGCTGGCGTTGTCCTTCTGGCTGACGCTTGTTGCTGCTCCATCAGAAACCTGTTCATTGCGGCTTGGAAGTATGACTCCAACTTGTCTGCTGACTCTTCGGTCCGGGTCGCATTTGCGGTTCGATCGGTGGCGGCAGGCTTCTGCTTCCTCGATCTGGGCTTCGGACGTTCCGGTCGAGCCTCCTTCGTCCGGGTTTCGAGCATCGCTGCTCCCGACGGGCCGAGTGACATACGTCGTGGCTCGGACGATGAATCCGACCCAGGCTCAGCCGCTGAGAGGTATGGAGACGCCGTTCGGTATCCGGTAGATCCGATCTGAGGAGAAGATCTGGGGTCCGGGGCTGTGAGGTCCTGATCAGTGGGGATCTCGCCCACCAGGGACTTGAGTTTGCCAAACAGCCCTTTGGCTGACGATCGGATGACTTCCATGTCCAGATCGAACAACTCGTCCGCATCGAACGGGCTTGCTACCAAACCTGTCTCTTTCAGCAAGCTCAGGAGGCCCTTGACTAGCTCCAGCTTGTTTTCCGAGGCTGTCGGGGCCGCGACGGGTCCCTTCGGTGTGCCAATCTGCCTGGGCCGCAGGATCTGCAGCACCGGATCCCGATCGATGAACTTCTGCAGCTCCTGTCGGTTGTAAGCGAACTCCAGCGCGGCTTCTGACCACCTGGGTTCTGATCCCTTCTCTTCGTCGTCCTCCAAATCTGGGGCTTTCATCTTCTGTCGTGGGAGAGATGTCTCCTTCGACGAATCCCAGCTGGGCACCAGTGTGGAGGGGTGTTTCTGGGGAGTCGGCTTGCGTGATCTCTTCGCGAATAACTCCATAAGTAACTGTCGATCTGTCTCTGTCTCGAGCTTGATCGACTTGCCCGCGAAGGTGTATCGGTCCACTCCGGCTTTGGTTGTTTTTGTTAGCGGGTCTCGACTTGCGTCAAGATCCGCTGGGGTCCCCGAAGGGACCTGGGGAGGATATTGAGGTTTCTCTTCTAGATCTGTCTCCAGATCGCCCTCTATTCCGCCGGCAGAGTTCCTCCCAGCGCTCTGTCGATCCGCGGATCTTGTTTCGTTCAGCAGCGTCTTCGTCGATCCGTGTTCCGACGACGCCTCTTCCCCTGGTTCTTTCTTCACTTGCACATCTTCTGCAGACTCACGGTGAAATCCGGAGTCCCCAAGAGATCCGGGCACGCGCACCATTGTGGTGGAGCGGGATCGGCCAAAATCTTGTTGAGGCCTGATCGAGCTACCACAGCGCCCAGACACCGACTAACGGAGGGGGTCCCCCTTGATCCGTGATCAGCTGAACTGTTCTCACCTTGTGTACCCGTCGGCGGGCTGGATCTGCTCTCTCGGGGCTCCGAAGATGCAGCACTTGGTGAAGATTGAATGTCTTGGCGAGACGTGGGGATGGGGTTGGAGCAGCGCGGAAATCTTCGCTCTGCGTCCGGTTATTAGTCTCGATCGAGGGTTCTTCGCTCGGATCGAGGGGTCTGGATGTAATCCGAGACCGGTAGTTGCCTTTCCTTGGTGTGTTGGTTCCTTTCCGGGTAGTTTGTCGCCTCCTATGACGAGATCTTGAGTGGTGAGAGAAGACACGATCGCCAGCCAAACTGTTAAATCTGGTCGATCGGACACTTGTACTTGAAGGAAAGAATCACTAGAGTGGGCAAAGCTGGCCAATATATTATCCAGACTTAACCTCACTACCAGATCCGCTATTCCTGAACACTTGTCAACACTACCGAGGCCAATGTAGTTCCACGGAAGGTGCTGAGGACACTTGCGATGTAAAGTGCAAATTCAACTCTGATTTATGTTTAGCCTCTACGTCCCTACGGCTACCATCCTAACCTGCATCCTACAACCAGACAACAACTTGATTCTTGGCCTGTCTGCGCCCCTTGGTTCATCCCATCCTTGGCCGATCGACGATCCGCGATCCCGATTCGCGATCTCGATCCGCTATCCTGATCCGCGATCTCGATCCGCGATCCCGATCCGTGATCTCCATCCGCGATCTCGATCCGCGATCTCGATCCGCGATCCCGATCCGTGATCTCGATCGCGATCTCGACCCGCGATCCCGATCCGCGATCTCCATCCGCGATCCCGATCCGTGATCTCCATCCGCGATCCCGATCCGTGATCTCGATCTTGGTTATCCCACCTTCGACTGGGGCCTTGCCTAATGCCATTCCTGTTACTCCTTCGGTTCTGTTCTTGGTCTGTCGCCAGCTTCCATATTCCGACCGCGACTTCGCAGAGCACCCTTCCCTGGTGGCAACCACCAATCGGATCTGATCTACGCGGGCTGCCCCGACTCTACCGGATCCGGACCCCTGGCGTCATCCTGCTTGCACCAGATTCACCAGATCGCGCCAGTTCGCACCTGCTCCGCATCTGCATCTCCGCGTTGTGCTCTGCCCTCAAAATTTCTTGATGCGCTTCACCACACCGGTGCTCTTCCGATTCGTCCCCCTATTGGCTAATTACCGGTGTATGCCATAACAAAGAGTATGTCATAACAAAGGGAAGTCGGTACCGTGGAATTAATCTCATTCTTCGGTATTCCCAGTATTAATCACCCCTCATTCATCGGTATTCCCAGTATAACATCCGCTTGTTTCCTCCATGTGTCTTAGTTACTGGCGATTATGACGCAGCATGAGCTCGGTCCTTGTCCTTGTCTGTAGCGGACTCATCACGAAGGATCCTATCGAGAACACGCGCTCTAGGAACAGCCCCACCGCACCAGCCTAGCCAGACGCGTGCATGCTTCACGACTATGGACAATGTGATTTGGAATACCGCTAGGGGTCCCTTATTCTTCCTCACCCTCAGCTTGTGCGATATCAATCACAGTATGGTCGCTCGTGCACGAGATTCTGGATGTGTTGAGCTCCTGGGAATCGATGTCAGTGTTGAAGAACCTGCTGACATACAGAAGCCGGTGTTAGCAATAGAAGAAGTCGAATAAATACCAACAACGACAGTGTTAACTTTTTGAGAGGTCAACGTCTGACTTTGTGTAAAGCTCATTATAACCTAACTGATGTATCCGACGGCCGCATACTCACTGAGTATTGCTCAGCAAGGAGACGTCTCCGCTGTGTCCCCCCAATGATAGTCAATCTTAGCGCACTTCGCGGGTCTGCTGCTTGAGCCGCAAATCTGAGGTAAGGACGAAGTCTATTCATATTGTACAGTACATACTATTTGGAAATCTATCGGCCAGAGAACCACGAAGATCTTACGTGGGATGAAGATTGGGGACTATAGTAGGACTAATAGCACAACTGTCGCTACTTTTCTCGCTGTTATTCAAGTACTTAAGTAACACTACTATTCGGCTTAAGCACTAGTGCTACATGTATAGCATAGCACTACAATTTGAAGTCATATTATCACTTCTATCGCTACTATTTTGGAGTCAACTAGCAATCCCTGGCTCGGGATGAGTCCCATACGAGCGCGAGGCACACTGAAGGTAAGATCGCGCGGTTTAAAGCCACTGCAAACGTGTGAATGTGCTGGAAGAATTGCAATAAATCAAATCGTGTCGATTTAGAAATGCCCCCGGACCCTTGTGCTTTCTTCCTTCAGCTGAAAGAATACTATTATAATAGGCGATGCTCCAGGAGAGTCCACAGAAAACGATAAAACCTGCAATGAAAAGTGAGCTGTACGCGCACAGATAAAATCCGGAGTGTAATTATGATCAAAGATCGATTGTAGTTCGCATTTTGCCTCATAAGGTGGTGATGATTTAGACTATTAATAATATTCTGACGCAGTGAGCGAATGCTCGGTAGCATCTATCGCATTGGGTCCATTGAGCGCATCGCAACTCGCGATCACGTCCTCAATCAAGAGGCTGCTGGAGAAAACAACACTCGGGCGTTAATCCCAGATCGCCAGCTAGATGAGAGCAGCAGTGCGAAGCCATGCAAGGTCAGTCGTCCTGATATTGCGGGATAATCCGTGTTGCCCGAGTTGAGTCCAGATCAATCATTTATCACGGTGATGCTGATTTTACAGTTAGATAATAATAAATGTGACAGTGATTATTTCTTTTTACCAAATACTATTTATCATGGGTAGTTTGTCCTAATGTTCAGCGGATGGGTCAACATACAATCATAATATTTTCACAATAGAGGTTATTCAATAACGGAGGCTGTAACTATAATAATTCACACCATACCATTATCAGATTACGGATGTTATGTATTCTACTAGGATTAGGACCCCATTCGCTTCCTGGGATGGACTCTGGATATAAAATCCATAGAACTTAGATTTAAAAATCTAAATTAACCTTTGGATGTTCTAATACTATACAATATCCGAGTTGCATCGAGTGCCTCACACTGCAGATTCTCGCCGGTCGAGATAAAACAATGTCCTTCGCCTGAGTATTACTATAGCTCGTTCCATACATTTAGTCGTACGAGTACTGTACGCTGTTGTTGTTTGTGTTCTTCATCAGGAATGCAAAGCGGAAAACATTACATTAATAATGCCGGAGGCGACGCCAGCCTTGTTATCACCCTCAACTCATTCCCCAAGTACTTATACATGTAAGTTAGATTAGAAGAGCGCGCTTGGCGCCCGCCACGTGTGGTCCGGTTCGCTGTCGTGCACCGCGATGCAAACGAGGATGACCATAACGGCGTCCACGCCCTCTGCAATGTCGAGCGAGTAGCCCAGCGGCGTGCCTGCAGGCGCCGGGTACATGTGGGCAATGGGCTGTCTTGCGGTCGGCTCGGAGGCGCCGCGCTGCAGCCAGATCTCGATGTCGGACTGCCCGCCGCCCGTCCCGAGCCGACACGTCTCGCCCGTCATGATGTCCGAGAACGTCATCTCGAGCTGGCTGCGCGCCACCGTGAACTTGAACAGCGGCTTCTTGGACGTCTCCGCGCGCGGGTACGCCGAGAAGGAGATTTTGCGGCGGCGGAAGGCGCTCATGCGTATCGTAGCCACAGCCACCTCCGTCACGTCCAGCAGCGCGCGCTGTCGGTGCAGCGAGAGCGGCTTCTCCCGCACCTCGAACAGCAGCTGGCCCGTGGCGTTCTCCAGCGCGCCCGCGACAACGTGTCGGTCCAGGCGCCACTCCACATTGAGGTGCAGCTGCGTGGGCTCGTGGCAGCAGTAGCCGGCGTCCACCGCAGCGACGCCGAGGTGCTGCGTCTGAAGTGGCCTCCGCTTGGCGGCCGGAGGGGTCCCGGGAACCGGCAGCGGGAACGCCACCGAGTAGGAGATGGAGCGCTTCGACGTCGGCGTCGCGCTGGATTTGCTCGCCGAGTGGCGCCGGATCATCGCCGGCAGCAGCAGCGGAGACGTTGCTCAAGGTTCTGTCGTGTTTTGCTGCGAGGTAGCGCAAACGACGCTGACGCGTAGCGACGTCATCAAGCAACCTCACGACAGCTTCAACTAACAGATACCGGTATATTCCGGTTTATAACGGTTACATGTTATTCAAAGTTTCCGTATTACGCACAATTGCCAAGTTATTAGCGAAATCGCCCACTTGTGCTGTACACTGGACGTCAATGTTGACTCAGCACCACCGCCCCAGCAATTGACGTTGGTGGCATCGAGCCGCAGCGTTGAATGAGGTCCGAGTTCGTTTGTGTCTAGGATCCCGTGGCGCTGCAATCCTCTCAGCAAAATCAAAGTGCTGCTTCGACTGGGATGGATACCACTGTGGTGATACAGTGTATTGCCGTCGGACTAAAGGGCGAGTCTCACACAGCGTGCAGTCGCGCCACCCAATGAGCGCCGGGCTTCTTCCGTTCCTCATCGGGCTGTGCAGTGACGAATCGCAGCCCAATAGCCTGAAGTTCAGGGCTGAACCGATCTCAACCGCCGTCGTGTCCTTGCGTCGAGTGCTCTCTGGACCTCGCCGGTTGCGGCGCCCCATTCCCGTATCGGATACTAGTACCTCCAAAGCCGTCACCATGGCGTTCGCGTCGCCCCCAGGCTTCGTGCCGATCCTGCCGCGAGGAGCCACCTGCGACCTCGACACCTTCGCCACTTCAACCGCTCCGATGCAGCCCTCGCCCCCGCCTCGGGGGCGGCGGGGCAAGACCAAGGGCAAGGCCAAGCCCATGACCAGTAGCGAGCGCGGCATCAAGTTCCGCCAGCGCCAGCATGAGCAGCAGATCGCGCTGCTCACGGACAACCAAATGCTGCGGCAGCAGGTGCTGCGACTCCAAGCCATGCGGGACATGTACTCGCAGAAGTCGCTCTCGACGCCCTCGTCGATCGCAGGAGCGTCCCCCATGAGCTTCGTCATGGAATACTTCAACCAGTTTCGCGTCGGACTGCGCGTGCCCGGAGCCCCGGTGACGGTCCTGTCCTCGGAGAAGCAGAAAGACTTTCTGGGCGCCTTGATCGAGCCTCACGCCATGTTTGGGGGCAAGCCCGCGGTCGATCTAGTCCTCGGTATCTGGCAGCGCTACTCGATGTTCCACTCGTCTGTCAAGCTGGTGTGCGAGTCGACCGAGCTGCTCACCGCTGACAACTGCTCGAGTGTGGTCGTCCATGGCACGCTGTACTTGCGTTACTCCCGACGCACAATTGAGAACGTCTACCCCCATGCCGCTGCGGACGAAGATCTCATTCAGAAACTCATCGGCAGACAGCTGCGCGTGCGCTACAGAGCTCAGATGCACTTCAACGCCAACGGCAGGCTGGAGGCGTATGAAATGGCGCCGGATTTTGTGGGGGCGCTAATGGAGGTTCTGGGCAACCTGGGGGATTGCGAGAGGCTTCTGGGCCGCGCCCTGATAAGGGGTCATGCACTGGGAGAGGAGCCTGAGCCTGAGATTGGAGGCATGGAGCCTGTTGAGATTTTGCCCGATTCGGATGCCGAAGACGAGACTCCGTCATCTAACTCTGCGACCGTAGAGGAAACGGGGGCGCCTCCAGCATCATGCCGAGCAATGAAGCTCGACTACATTTTGTCGTAACTTTCAGTAAATTAACTAGGGCGTCTGCGACTTAGACTGGGAACACCAATTTGCCTAGAATAAGCAGCGCTTTTGCATGGAACCTGCGTTATGGTGTCGGGCTCTGCTAGTATCAGTGTTATAGCGCACTGCTACTGCACCCTTTCTATCATGCTGCTCTAGTAGCAGTGCTACTGCCTCCATTGCTATCATACTGCTCTGCTATGCTAAGCAGTGCTACTGCCTCCATTGCTATCATACTGCTCTGATCTGCTATTAATAGTCGCAGTGTTACAGCAGTGCTACTGCATCGATGCTGCCATGCTGCTCTGCTACATGTAGTAGCAGTGCTACTGCACCGATGGCGTCCATTTTTATCATACTGCTCTGCTATTTTAATACTATTAAAATAGTCGCAGTGTTACAGCAGTGCTACTGCATCGATGCTGTCATGCTGCTCTGCTACATGTAGTAGCAGTGCTACTGCACTGATACCGTCCATTTCTATAATTCTGCTCTGCTAGTAGAACTGCTTGCATGAACCGCGCGCATCTGCTGCGGCTGCGCGCGGTTCATGCAACATTTCTAATGTTGTACCAGGTACGAATGTTAACCCAGGTTACGCTTACGCAGTACCGTAGAATTGCTTCGGTATTGCCAGCACTAGGGCGTCTGCAACTTAGACTGGGAATACCAATCTTCTTTTTATATTAAACTAAAATATAAGCAGCGCTTTTGCATGCGACCGATCGGGCTCTGCAAACGTTAGTACCAGTGCAACTGCTCTGACGCCGTCCATTGCTATCATGCCGTGCTGCTCTGCTAGTAGCAGTAGCGCTACTGCACCGATGCTATCATGCTGCTTTGCTCTGCTAGTAGCAGTGCTACTGGATTCATTGCTATCATTGCTATCATGCTGTGCTGCTCTGCTAGTAGCAGTGCTACTGCACTGATGCTATCATGTTGCTCTGCTCTGCTAGTAGCAGTGCTACTGGATCCATTGCTAGCATGCTGTGCTGCTCTGCTGTGTCGCAGTGCTACTGCACCGATGGCGTCCAATGCTATCATGCTGCTCTGCTACCGGTAGTAGCAGCGCTACTGCACCGATGGCGTTCATTGCTATCATGCAAGATTTCTAATGTTGTACGAATGTTTACCCAGGTTACGCTTACGCAGTACCGTGGAATTAATCCCTTGAGGGCTGTCCATCCCTCATTCTTCGGTATTCCCAGTATTAACCCTTTCGCGAGCTATACATGTACTACTACACGTACGAAGTACGTGGCAACTATTGGAAATGTACAATACATTTCCAATACGAAGCATACGTATCGAACTGCACGATCACCGCTGCGCTAAGAAGTTGGTATATTTTGGCGTTCATAGACATCGGCATTTTGGCCTTCACAGACATCGGCATAGGTCGATACACATGCATTATTCATACCTACAGTAATAATTATTGGTACGGTGCATGAAGTGGGGGGTTCATGGTGCGTGTCTGCCCTCAATGCACACTGAGGGTGTCCGTCGCATCTAGCGCAGGCTACGAAATGTTCCGGTATTTGATGATCCTCCTTGCTAGCTGAGTGTTGGTGCTCGATGCGTCTGCAGCTGCAGCGGCGGCCACAAGCTGCGCCACTCTGCTTCTCACCTCTCGCGCAAACTCCTCGTCCTTGAATCGGACACCGTTGGTGCCCGGCACGAACAGCACACCGGTTTGTGTTGCAGAGCACTTGGGCTGGCTTGGGGGCGTGTTCGACTTCTTGGTGAGCTGAGTCTCGAACGTTGTGTATCCATAGCTGGAGCACAGCGGCAGAGCAACAGGAGCTGGTAGACACTGGAAGTCCTCCAGCGTCGCCGTCGACGGCCCGAAGAAAACGCCGGGCGGCTCGATGGTGGCGGTGACGCGGCACATCGCTGTCGAGGGTATGTATGTTGGAACTGCTTGGTGTCGAGCTTGGAAGTTGGCTACTAAAGCAGAGACAGACAAGCTCACGCTGCCGCCCCAAAGACAAGAAGCGGGCGGAAGTGATACAGTAACTTTAACTTAGACAAAAGACAATTTTAGGCTGCGACGGCGCTGGAAACCCAAGGACAGGCATGGGCCCTTAGATTCCGAACTGGGTTTGTCTTCTCCACACTTGCTCGCATGATACAGTAGCAAGTGACAGCTATTATAAAAGTACGATACCCGGTAAGCTCCATGCAGTATTAGTAGTCCGACTCAAAGGCAGAACGCCTGTATATTACACGGGGATAGACTCTCCAACGGCATTCCGCTTCATAAGTACCAGTACGTGGTCTTGTAGCAGCAATGTTAAATGCACCCCTCGTTCCAACGCGAGGGTTACTTCACTGACAAAGGGGCTGTCGTGCTTATCACTCCGACTAGCCCAAACATTCGGCAAAGGCGTCGTGGTCCAGCACCTGGCCGATCGTCAGGCGCTTGTTTGGGTCGATCTCCAGCATGCCCGACACCAAATGCAGCGCACTGGCAGGCATGGCTCTTGCGACGCCCCACGACTCCAATACAGTTGCGATGCCTGCCTGCTTAAGTGCTTGGAACGACTTGACCGACGCGGATGCGAACGACACGAGCGGCGAGCCCGTCAGCATTATGAAGAGCACAATGCCCAACGACCACACGTCCGCAGCCTTGGGGTCGTATAGATCCCCCGCCACGATCTCGGGTGCCATGTAGTACTTCTTGCCCACATGACGGCCGCCCGCGCGCCGAGCTCGCGTGGCCAAACCAAAGTCGCCCAGCTTGCATCGGCCGCGATGCAGCATGATGTTCTCGAGTGAGACGTCGCGGTGCGCGATGCCGTGTCGGTGCAGGAAGGCCAGGCCCGCGGCCACCTGCGAAAGCACACTCAGCGCATTCATGCACGACATGGTGCGCTGCCTGCGCCTGCTGAGGTAGTCGTACATGTCGCCGTCGGCGCAGTGCTCCATGACGAGGTACAGCGTCTGCTGCTCCACGAACGAGTCGGTGTACTGCACGAGGTTGGGGTGTCCTCCTGCGGCTCGGACGATGTCGCCGACCTCCTTCTCGACGATGGGGTTGTCTGGCGTGTGTCCGTCTTGGGGGTGGTCGCGCATGAAGGCGGCCATACGCTCGAGGGAGACCTGCTTGATCACCACGGGCGCGTTGGCGGCGGACGGTGGTGCGGGCTGCGTCCGGCCCTGCATGTCCTCGCAGGCGAAGACCCACCCGTAGAGCGTGGAGCTGAGCTCGCGGATGACTCGGTATCGGTCGTGGATGACGGGCATCTTTAGGTGTGTTCTCGCAATGTCGAGAAGTCGAGCGGCCTCTTTGCAAGGCCGAGCGAAAAGCTAATTTGGAGTTGAAAAGCGAGCGCGCGCGCTTCGCGGATTGTGGAAGAAATGGGATTGGGCTCTAGCTGCACGACGGCCGGCTTCTCCCTGTTCAACGGCCACTGGCTCCAGCGGCTGCAGGGACATGCGTCCGATACGCTACAGACGCGTCCTACAGGCGCGCGCGTTAAGAGCTCCTCCTTCAGTTGGCGACGCCTCCGCGGGTCGAGCATGAAGAGAGAGGGTCACGGATTCAGTGCTGCTCCATCGACTCACCGGCGCGCGTAGGGGGGGGGGGGGTATTGGGGGCCGTTTCAACAGTACGCGAGCGTGCCAGGCGTGCCAGGGAGCTCGATAACGACGCCTAAATGATTCAAACCAGCATGCCCCAACTATTGCTGGTTGCTCGCTCGCGCCTTATTTTATTTCGTCATGGGGCAAGCAGCATGGAGGCCGAGCGCTGGCGCCAGCGCCTGTCGCTCGGATGGTGCAGCCTCTATGATCTAAGGCTGCTGGTAATGCGAGCTGTCAGAAAACTGGAAGTCGAAACGCATTAGTGCTAGCACGACTTGTTGCTGCGTTGGAGCGTAGGAGTTCAACAGGTTGCGCAAATCGGAGTGCACTTCAACAAAATCGGAGTGCACTTCAACCTACACTTCAACAAATCGGAGTGCACTTCAAGTTGAAGTCTACGTTAGTTAAAGTATCCAGTCTTGCCCAAAGGAGACTCAACCTTACATGGTGCACTGCAAAACACAAAAAAACTATTTACGCGACACTGCCAATAATTTCATCTAGACTTCCTGTGGTTCACGTCTGTTGAACCATTCGTTCAAGGCTTCATGCTGCAGTACTTGCTGGATCGTCAGACGCTTGCTTGGGTCGACTTCCAGCATGCCTGACAGCAATTGCAGCGCGCTGTTCGACATGAACGAAGCCATTCCCCACGACTCCATCACTGTCGCAATACCCGCCTGTTTGAAGGCACAAAACGACTTGATCGACGTGGATGCCAAAGCCACCAGAGGTGAGCCTGTCACCATGATAAAAAGCACGATGCCCAACGACCACACGTCCGCAGCCTTGGGGTCGTATAGATCCCCCGCCACGATCTCTGGCGCCATGTAGTACTTCTTGCCTACGTGACGGCCGCCAGCGCGCCGAGCTCGCGTGGCCAGACCAAAGTCGCCCAGCTTGCACCGGCCGCGGTGCAGCATGATGTTCTCGAGTGAGATGTCGCGGTGCGCGATGCCGTGTCGGT
Organism: Phytophthora x cambivora; assembly: GCA_033557925.1. Lineage (NCBI taxonomy): Eukaryota > Oomycota > Peronosporomycetes > Peronosporales > Peronosporaceae > Phytophthora > Phytophthora x cambivora. The sequence continues at coordinate 8,418,854 of JAUCEB010000011.1, read as the reverse complement.
GCAGGAAGGCCAGGCCCGCGGCCACCTGCGAAAGCACACTCAGCGCGTTCATGCACGACATGGTGCGCTGCCTGCGCCTGCTGAGGTAGTCGTACATGTCGCCGTCTGCGCAGTGCTCCATGACGAGGTACAGCGTCTGCTGCTCCACGAACGAGTCGGTGTACTGCACGAGGTTGGGGTGTCCTCCTGCGGCTCGGACGATGTCACCGACCTCCTTCTCGACGATGGGGTTGTCTGGTGTGTGTCCATCTTGGGGGTGGTCGTGCATGAAGGCGGCCATGCGCTCGAGCGAGACCTGCTTAATGGCCACGGGTGCGATTGCGGTAGCAGGTGGGGCTGGACCGAGTCTGCCCTGCATGTCCTCGCAGGCGAAGACCCACCCGTAGAGCGTTGAGCTGAGCTCGCGGATGACTCGGTATCGATCGTGAACCACCGGCATGTTAAAGAGGGTCGATCACCTGAATGCGGGCTCTGGTCTGGGGCACGCGAAAAGCGGAATGCGCGATGCCGACCGGGCCAAACGTGCAAGAGTTTTGCAGGCCTGGTGAGCAGTCGTGGGCGGTTTTTGCCTTAAGCGAGTATGGAAGGCGTCCCAGGGCCCAACCGTAGTATACTGTACGATGACAGCCCACAGATAGCTAACACCCGCAGTTGCGCGCCGCAGCGACTTTCTTATCGCTAGGCTTATTTTATTCACTTACCGTTTTGTGTCGCTACGTCTAAAAGCAGTCGATCCCAGCGCGGTACTGGCGCTCGTCGCTGGATCTCACGCCACGTACATTGTATGCACTTGAAATACTTGAAACAGCCCGGAGGAGAACTCGAGATAGGCGAGTGCCTCCCGCTCTTATCTGTTGGGCTTCACCTAACGGCTATGTTTGGCGTGCAAGTTTTTTGGCCAGATTTGAAGGCGTTACGCGGCGAGTCCCGATTGTATTTCGTTGGGAACGAACGGTACGTAGCGCCGCTAGCTGATAGGAGCTGGTTCGCCTCCACTTCGCACTCGAGCGCGCGCCTGTCCTCGACATCGGCAGTCAAGAGGTGAGAAACGCAGGTGCGTGCAGTTAGCAGGCGGGGCGGAGCAGGAATCCAGCTCACTCGCTCCATACTGCGCTCTGTATTTCCTCGCGTCGCTGCAGGTCAACCAGCGCAAATACGATTTCAAAAAGGCAAGTTGAAGTTGCATGCAAAAACCCGCAAACCAAATCGTACTTTAGTCGAAGACGCTAATCCGTCTAAGTACGATATTGTGTTTTGCGCGTCAATCGAATCGGATGATGCTGAGGCTGGTGGCAGCGCGATGCCATTCCCGCGTGCGCTCGGCCTGCCTGGCCGCCCCGCACTCCTCCGCCTTGCGCGCATCTGCCGCTCCACTGAAGTACAAGAATGAAGCGTTTCCTCGCTTCCTCTCGCTGGACACCGACACCTACCGCCCTCCCAAGGCCGTCAATATAACCAGCGAGGAGGTGTGGCACAAGACGGTGGCCCCTGCGCTGCGCACGTTCCTCGCGCTGAAGAAGCACCTGATTCTGCCGGTCGCTTTCGTCGTCCCCAGAGATGACGACGCCTGGCCCCGGGAGACCTGGGGGTACCCATTGGGCAAACACGCCGTGTGGCTGCGGACTTGCTGGAGAAAGGGGCAGCCAGCGCCGCACTTCGCTCTGCGGGACCTGGAGGAGATCGACTTCGCCTTCGACCGCAGCCAATACAAGTGGGACCACCTCATCAAGCCTGCGCTGCGTCGGTACTTCGAGTTGCATGGAGATACAGACGTCGCTCAGACCTTTCGCATCCCGACGGGCGACGTCGCGTGGCCCGAGAGACTCTGGGGGTTCTACATTGGGCCGCGGGTGTTCAACATCCGCCACCGTGGAGACTTCAAGGCTCAAATTGAACGGGATGCTGCGGAGTTGGAGGAGATCAAGTTCTGCTACGACTCCACCACCAACGACCGCGACTGGCGCGAGAGGGTGCTGCCGTCGTTGAAAGTCTTCCGCCAGGAGTTCGGGCACTGTGACGTGTACAGAGGGTTTAAGGTGCCGGACTGTCCGCCGTGGCCAACGAGCGCAGCGGGGCTTCGTCTAGGTGTCACCGTCAACAACATCCGAATCAAGAAGTATTATGCGGATCAAGTTGCTCGAGACGACGCTGAGTTGAAGGAGATCGAATTTGTTTGGGATCACGCCTTCGCGGAATGGAACGACCGCATTCTTGCAGCATTGAAGGCGTTCCGCCGGAATTACAGCAATTGCTACGTGCCTTCCTTCAATTTTGTGGTACCGTCGAATGACCTGTGGCCGGAAAAGGCCCACGGTCTCAAGCTAGGCGTGACCTTTGCCAACATCCGCTCCAGCTCGTACTATTTTGACCAGTTCGCTAGAACCATGGACCAGTTGGCATCGCTGCGTCTCGAAGTGACAATTACTCGAGCAAAGTGGCATCAACGTGTGGAGCCGATGCTTGTTACTTACGAAGAGCTGCACGGACACCGTGATGTTCCTATCAGCTTTGTTGTGCCGTCGGAAACTCCTTGGAACAAGACTGACTGGGGCATTCAACTTGGCAGGCTGAAACCCAAGCAGCGCTGCTGGGTTGGGGCATAGCCATACAGCTGTACTTGCAGTCTTCGACGCTGTCGCATAGAGTACATGTATCGCGTGAGGGGCAAATGAACAGCTCGCTGTTGTGTCTATATGTTCTTACGTCAGTAATGGTTGTTCTTTCTTGCCCCTTGGCCAGCTCGAGCAGCACGCATACGCCCCATCTCACTGTTGCCCTCCAGCTCGTCCACGGGCTCCGGCAGCTCCTTCAGTCTTGCTTTGACCATCCAGAGCAGCATCCCGCTCACGCCAACTAGCGTGATGGCCAAGATGAATGCGATGTAGCTTACGGCTACAGCTCCGTTCGCCTGTCCACTCTGGCCACTCATGAAGAATCCCATAAGCACCGGAATGAAGACCTCACCCATGCCGCAGCCGAACACAATGAGCGATGACACTCGGCGAATAAGCTGGTCATTAATCACGCGCGTCAGACAGTGGATACTCAACGTGAACAGCGGCGCGAGCGCGGACGAGAAGAAGAAGAGGCACACCGTGAAGGTGATAAGCCCAGCTTCCGCGCCAAAGAGGAGGCCAAATGAGCTAGCCCCGCACACCACCGAGCACATCACGATCGAGTAGAGGTTCTTGTCGTGGAACAAGAAGCCTGGCAGAACCATGTATGACACCGTCAAGGACCCCCAGAAGAGGACCATGAGCGCACACTGCCACACAGCTTGGTTGGCTTCGCTTCCACTCTCGGCACTTCCGGTACTTGACAATGCACTTCCAGACGACTCTGCTTTAGCAGCCAACTTTGCGCCCTCGGTTAATACGGTGCCGATGTAGTCGTACAAGAAGGCCGCCAGTCCAAGCTGGATCCCGAAGAGGACAGTGGCGAAGATGGTCACCAGCAGAATAATAAAATTGTTCTTGGAGTCGTACGTGTCGGGGTTGCAGTTTTTCCCGCCACTGATGTGCTTGGCGTGCAAAAAGACGCCGCCCACAATGGGGCTCGGCACGGTCGGGACACGGCGCGTGGGGTCCTCGAAGGAGAGCAGCGTCTGGTGCTCATCCCGCCCGAAGTAGCTGTGCGGACTCGGCAGCATTGCAACCAGCACAGCGGGAAACACCGACATGATGGCCAATCCAAAGAAAGCGTAGCCCAGGTCGATATCCAGCTTGGTAAGAACCAACGCCACTACGGCGCCCAGCACGCAGCCAACCCCGTAGTTGATGTTCAAGGACGTGATGATTCCACGTCTGCGCGGGTCCTTCTCTCCAGCGATCCACAACGAGCAGCGATTTAACCTGCAGCAAACAATTCAATTAGCTCCACGTCTCCCTCCCAAGCAGAGCCGCTAGACACGTACGTGATGTTCAGCAGCGCCGTCCAGAATCCCTTGGCGATGAAGTACACGCCGACCCCCACGTTGCCCGTGGCGGCAGCCACCGGCGTGAGACACGCGTACCAGGCGCCACTGCAGAGCAGCAGCACCACGATGAGCTGCTTCATCAGGTCCTTCTCGGTAAAGTACGTGAGCACGAAGTCGCTCATGAAGCTCATGACGAGCGCGGCGCCTCCGTGGGCTGCGAAGATGGGACCGAACCCGCAGACGGGCGCAGCGAGTCCCGACTGCTCGGCCGCCAGCGCCGAGAAGAAGACGAGCGCCGGGCCCAACATGCCCATGAAGGCGCCTTGCAGCAGGTAGATGGACCGGTAGGCCAGCAGCTGCAGCGCGTACTCGTCCGCCTCGTCCAGCTCTGCGGCCGCCGCGACCGCCGGGAGGCTGCTGCCGCCGCTGCTGCTGCTGACGCGATGGTGCTGGCGGTGCTGCTGGTGCCGCGTCTGGGTCATGGACGTGTACGCGCCGTAGTTGTCGCCCGGCAGCAGAGGCGCCGCGTCCCGACCCGAGTCCATGCTGCCTCTATAGCGGTTAGAGACGTCCAGCAGGCGGTCGCTGCGGCTGTAGAACTCGTTGGACGCCTGGTGCGACGACTGCGGGAGGCTGTAGCGCTGCATGGCGACGCCAAAGTCCAAGTCGATTGACTCTGTGATGAATGCTCTTTCCGAAAACTCAGGTGAAGTCGGCGAATGTATATAACGCTAAGTACGAATTTTACTGACAGCTGCCAATTTAAGGCCGTGAATGCTCCATAGTACTACTGCAGTATTAATACTACAGTATTATTTTGTCTGTTGCGGTTGCTACATGTATTCTGTCTGAACAAGATATTAATAATACGTGTAAAGTATGACTGCACGCTATCTCGCCATCCATAGCACTTGCCAACTTGTTTCATTAATGCAAATAAAGTGGTGTTCATGCAAGTGTCACCATTAACTTCTGCACTGCCTTGAGGAGCGATACCGCAGTCGGCCTTTTCGAAGGACTTTTCTGCAAACATTGCTCTCGAATTACATCGAGCTGGTGTGGTTGATTTGGCACATTCGTTGTTCGTAAAAGATAGCCGATACCCCAAATATCCACCTTGACTGAATGCGATGATGCAATCTCCGGAGCATGCGACGTCGGGTCCAAGTGCATTGCGCCTAGTGTTGCTGGCGCCGAAGCACCTTCATCGAAGTCAATCAGAAACCACTGGTCGCGATCTTGTCGATACCGGTACTTCAATACATTTTCCCATCGCAAATCACGATGCATCAGCTTGAGTTTGTGCAGCGCAACCAGGGCCGTGAGAATGTCACGCAACGCGGTCAGAAGCTGCTTAACGTCCGAGGGTGGTGCAACGATGCCAATCGGCGACAGCAACACGTGTCTTTTCTTCTGATTGGTTTTCACCAAGGTCACCACGTTGGGCACAGAATGTTCCTTCATTTGAGCGTGCAAAGTCTTCAAATTGTTGATGATTTCTTTGCTTGGCATGTTGGACGGGTACTCTTTGATCACACCGTTTTCCGCAAAACATATTGACACACCGTTAGATCGACGAATGATGCCATAATCGGGAGTGCTAAACGGTTGAATTAATTCGACCACCGGCCGGAAGAGTGTCGACATGTTCAACAACGCCAGCAAAAACGTAAGACGACCCTTGAGCTGACTTAAATCGTAGTGATTGATCACCTCTGCTTTTGCACCAGGTGGTGTAGCGCTGTCCTTACGAATCGCTACCAAGCATACTTGAAATCCAACGGCAGCGTATCCAAACACGTATGGTGCATCGTCATACCTCCAGATTAGTTTCTCGTACAATTCCTTGAGTGGAACTTCCATCTCGCCACTGGATTTCTCTTCACCGCGAAACACGCACACATTTTGCTTGGCGTAACAGAAGCATAAATCGGGACGGTAAAGGCCAATAGAAGTCGATGAAATCGAATTGCGACGAAAATTCCCACTTGAAACTTGCCTCAGTACCGTGGCAATAAGGCTGTCCCACAAGTGATGATACGTATCTTCGGTTGCAGACTCGGAGCCAGACGTGATCGGTTTAACGACAGCCCCCACAATAGTACCAGTTTCGACTGAAAATGCTTCGCACGGCTCAAAAAGTTTGCTGAAAATGTCAGAACATTTTCTGGCAGTGTCATGCAGAGACACCAGCTGCGATAACCTAGGAGTAATGGGGATTTTCACGCGAAGCTTGCGCTTCAGATGTGCTTGCAAACCTTCACGATCCAATGGTAGAGTGTCAACTCGCTCCTCTTGCAATGCTGTCATCCAGATATCTGGTGCTTCTTCCACTTTCTGCCTTTTTGCGGCTCTCTCCAAATTCTGGTGCGCCATTATCGGCTGTTCCACGACGAGAGTTTCGAGCTCCGGAACCACCACCAGCACGTGAATCACGTCCTCTCCGAGCGACATGTTCGTCCCGAAAAGGCTCGGTTTGACCAGCTTCCACGACGAGCGCATCTCCATATACGAAGAGACATCTCGGCTCTGAAGGACCGCGTCCAGAGTTTCGTCGTCGGGCAGCCAGTCGCTACTCATCTTCGCGTTTTCTCCCATCGCTTCGCCCTCCTTTGCCGTCTTCGCCAGGAAGAGCCGCACGTCAATCACATTCCGCTTGAGCCTCTCCGACAGCTTTGCCGCGATAATCTCCTTCAAATGGCCCACGGTCTTTTTGTCGTCGATATCGATATCCACAGGAAATACGAGCCCTTCCCGGACAAGCCCACACGACAGGATCACCTCAACCATCTTGTGCTTGTGGCGGCGGATTCTGGAATAAGAAAGAACGGAGGTGAAAATGATAAAACAAAGCCGTGCTGCGCCCGGGGAAGCTCTGGATTTACTGTTATTAATAGTATGGGTCCTATGTTTTGGAAGTTTGAGTTTGTAGTAGTAATACATGTATAGTAGTCATACTCCACTACAATTCGCGTCATGTATATCTCCCGGGAAAACTAGGGCGTCTGCGACGTAGACTGGGAATAGAATAAACAGCGCTTTTGCATGCGACCTGTGTCGGGCTCTGCTAGTATCAGTGCTACTGCACCGATGCTCCCATTTCTATAAGGCTGCTCTGCTACATGCAGTAGCAGTGCTACTGCACCCTTTCTATCATGCTGCTCCAGTAGCAGTGCTACTGCCTCCATTGCTATCATACTGCTCTGCTATTAATAGTCGCAGTGTTACAGCAGTGCTACTGCATCGATGCTGCCATGCTGCTCTGCTACATGTAGCAGCAGTGCTACTGCACCGATGCCGTCCATTTCTATCATACTGCACTGCTATTGATAGTAGCAGTGTTACAGCAGTGCTACTGCATCGATGCTGTCATGCTGCTCTGCTACATGTAGGTAGTAGCAGTGCTACTGCACTGATACCGTCCATTTATATAATGCTGCTCTGCTAGTAGCACTGCTTGCATGAACCGCGCGCATCTGCTGCGGCTGCGCGCGGTTCATGCAACATGTCTAATGTTGTACCAGGTCGGTATTCCCAGCATAATCGTACACGTTAAAAGATCTCAGCAAAAAAAAATTGTCGTATAATACGTAGTGAATAATTGATGTGCGAAGTTCACACGTCAGTGGAGTGAACTTCATTATCGGGACTACTACGTAGTATTCACTGGCGGTGAATAAACTGGTGTCTCATTCACGCTGTAAGGATCACGATTGACCTCATCATCTTCCTGGCAATCCTTTATGATACAACCGGTTTCGACAATGGTGACCTTCCCTGAGGGTGGGTCTTGGATGTCTTTAGGCCTCAATGAGGGCCTAGAACCGGGTTTGCTCGTTTAGGGTCCATCAAAAATATTACTTAAAGAGTACTATATTACTGAGCTGATGATATCATAGTATCACGCATATTGCGCACTACATGTATACGGTAGTGGTATCACTACTACCCCAATAATTCGGGTAGTAGTACTACCGATGTGTACTATTTCAGCAAGTACTACTAACCCCTGGTCAGGTCCAGTCGCGCAGCGAGTGAGCATGCTCCTAAGCCGAAGACCAGCGCCGTCTTGAAGTCGACAGCGCCGTCTTCTTGTCGCCCAGTGCCAGTTCCTTCTTGAACAGCAGCAGGAACCCCGTGTACGAGTACACGACGCGTTATACACCGGGGCGGCCTCCTGCTGCTGCTGCAGCGATATGTAGGCCGTACTTGGACAGCAAGTCGTATGATAGTGGGTATGTATTCTGCCTAGCTTGTACGACTCGATGGGCAGCACCTTCTCGCCCTTGATAGCGGCGCACGCGTCCTCGCCACGCTTGTAGGCAACGGCCAAAGCTGAGTTGTCAACGAAGTGGCGCGCCGCGCGCTCGGCGCTGATGATTACCCACTCGTAGCGTTTTGCATGCATGTATTAATCGGATTTCGTGGTGCGATGGTAGTCAGCGGGTGCGGAGTCGCCGTCTTACATGTTCGAGGCAGCGCGCTGCCACTGCTGCAGCCGCTGTGCGAGAGCACAAAATCTGAGAACTGGCAAAAGCTCACTTCAAGAGCAATTGGCCATTTCTGTAATATCTATATGAGTGTTGCTCGTATGAGTGAGTATCATGAACACCATTCCACTGAAGGTGTATTGAGTTACAAGCAACATCGCATTCTGTACTCAAATGACTGTATCCCATTAATATGGTTTTGCTTGTCAAGTGCTGCAATCATATGAAAATTCAGACCTCCGGGTGAGATCAATGTAACAACTCTGGATTAAAATCCAGAGAACAAATGATGTCTTCTCACTCGATTTCCGCGGGTCGATTACCGGTAGTCAGATTCCTGAAGTACGAATGTAGTCATGACATGCAACTACTACTACCGGTAGAGTACTACTTGAAGTACTACGTAGTACTTGAGTACTACGGTAGTATATTAATGCATGCTACATACGTTTCGTTCCTCCCTTTACCTGTTGCCTTCCAGCACCTTAAATCTCAAGCTGGTTGCTAGTGAGTTCTGTGGTAGCAGCAATGGGCTGTTTGGGCTCTGAATCGGCCGACTCGGGTACGTCCACGCCCGAAAACCGCGAGGAAGGCGACTCACCGAAACTGCTGCCGCCGTCCTGCAGAGATTTCCGCCGGTCTTCCAGCGTCTTCATAGCTCTGCGCTTCCACTTGTTGGCGCCGAGCTTTACCCGCAAAATGACATTGAGCGACGTCACGCGAGTCACAGCGCAAGCCAAGTCCTCGGGTCCAATAGTCACGGCCTCGTAGCTCGTCTGCACGTATTCCTGTTTGTGCTGCTCGGTCAATCCCTCCAGCACCCACGCGTGCTCCTTGCACTTCTGCAGCGACCAGCGCTTCTCCGGGTCCTTCTCGAGCAGACCGTAGAGCAGCTCGACGAGACCATCTGATGCACCGTTGCCGTTGTTCTCGAGCTCAATCGGGTTCTTCTCGATCATCTCGAACAGCGTCACGACGTCCGGGTCGTAGAACGGGATCGTGCCGAACGCCAGCGCATGGATCGTAATGCCCAGCGCCCAGATGTCGGCAGCATATGCGCTATACTCGCCGCCCTTGAGCGTCTCCGGACCCATGAACGCGTACGTACCTGCTGTTGTCGAGACGTAGCCTTTCCTATGCGGCTTCGCAGTAGCGGGGGCGGCCGCGCCGTCAGCCTTGGCCTTCGCCTCCTTGTCGTCCTCCTCGAAGAAGTGGGCAACGCCGAAGTCGGCGATCTTGAACGTGCCGTCCTGGCCCAGCAGAATGTTCTCGGGCTTCAGGTCACGGTGGCAAATGTTGTTCTCGTGCAGATACTCGAGTCCCAGCAGTAGCTGACGCACACACGCGCGCAGTTCCTCCTCGCTGAAGCAGCTCTTGTCCTTGCTCTTCCCCCTCTGGTACAGCTTCTTCTCGGGGTACCACTGCATCACCTGCCCCGACGGCGCGTACTCCAGCATCAGCACGAGCGTCTCCGAGTCGTCGTCGAACACCTCGAGCAGGTTGAGCAGGTTCGGGTGGTGCAGCTTCTTCATGATGGCGATCTCCACCTGCACCTTGTCCAGCGCCGTGGACACGACCATGCGTCTGCCCACGCGCTTCACCTCGCGCATCTTCTTGAGCAGCGACGTCCTGAAGACCTTGAGCGCTACCAACTCGTCCCCACCACGCAGGCGGCCCAGCTGCACCACGGCTGTAGCTCCTCGTCCGAGCTCCCGCACCACCTCGTACTTGGTGATCGCGCTGCCCACGCTGTTGTTGCTGCTGCTGCTGTCGACGCTATTGCGGGAGACGGAGCCGAAGCCGTCGTCCGAGTCGCTGTCGCTGTCGTCGTCGTCGTCGCTCAGGTGGTCGTTGTTGTTCAAGGACGCATCCGACGCCGTGGTGGCCACTGAGTCCAGCGACTCTGGCAGAGGCGGCGGGGCGTTGGCTGCAGCAGCGGACGATGAGGAAGCGGCAGCGAAGGAAGCGGACGCTGGAGCGGGCGGAGGCATCGACGCCGAGGGCGCGAGCGAGCGACCCGCAGTCTTGGAGCTGCCGGACGACGCCGACTGAGACGAGCTGCGCGACTCGCGGCGGCTCAGCGACATGGTGCGGCTGCGGAAGAAGTCGAAGATGCCCAGGTCGCGGGTCACGCCGCACGAGAATGAGTCCGACATGGCTCCGGGTCTGTACGCGCTTAGCTTGCGGCTTGCGGTCGGCGCGGTGCGTTGAGGTATGAGACGGACTAAAGTGAGGAAAAAACTGCACCCACCGCATGGATAACCGTGTTTTGGGCACGTCGGACCCTGTTTTGGCAGAACAAGCTAAAATCTAGCAGCATGTTGAGAATCCCAATTTGAGATACGCTGAGTATCTTGTCGGGGATGGCTACATAGCCCACCACTTTCCTACCACCGACACGATGCAAGAAGACGACAATGGAGTTGACAATTGAAGATGTTGCTCAAGTTTTTGTTTTAATATAAAATGTGCTCGTCGCGACGCATGGATCTCGCAAAACGATACAATGAACAAGTAACTTACTGGTTCTTGCACTCAGGCGGCTTCTCGGTCGAGTTGGCGCCGCCCTCGAGAGCGGGGAACTTCTTCTTGCCGCGGCGGGGCTTGGGGGCCTCGTCGCCCGAGAGCGACTCCTCGTCCGAGTCCTCGTAGTCCTCGTCCTCCTCCGGGTCGTAATCCGAGTCATCGTCCTCAACGGCCTCGCCCGTGAACCACAGCAGCGCCTGCGGGATGATGGTCTCGTGGATCGTGAAGCCAATCTCGAAGTCGCCGCTCAGCTGGCGCATGATCATCTCGCTCTGCAAAATGGCAACAGCAATTAAATAAACGAGTTAAACAACTGTTCCAACGTACAACCAACCGCAATCACAGCAAACTTACGTCCTCGTCGTCCTCCTCCGACGGCATCTCCACGGGCGTGAAGAACTGGAAGAAGCTGTCGCAGGGCTCCGTGCGGTTGACGACGCGGGTCTCGCCCTTGGCGCCCTTGGCGCGCTGCTTCACCTTCTTGGTGACCTCGCACAGGTTCTGGCCCTCCTTCCACTCGATGACGGTGCCCGTCACGTTTCGCAGCACAGCCTCGCCCAGCTCCGAGGCGTCACCGATGTCGTACTCCTTGACCAGGCTCTTGTTGGAGAAGAAGGGGTTCTCAGCGAACTCGAACGTGAGCTTGAAGCCGTTGTCCTGCTCGTGGCTCACCGAGTGCACGTCCGTGAGGAACTCGAAGGCCGGCAGGTCGCGCTCGTGGATGAGATCGGCCAGCACCGAGTGGTTCATGAAGGCGCGCAGCCAGAAGCCGGGCACGCCCGTCACGTTCTCCTCGGCGTCGGCGTCGCCCTCCTGGGGCTCAGCAGCGGCGGCCGTGACGGCCTCCACCTCCTTGGCGCCCGAGACGATCTCCGCGCGCTGGTGGTAGAAGGGCTGGTACAGCTTCTCGTACTTGAGCTCCAGCGCCTTGCGCTCCTTCTCGAACTCCTCCTCCACCTCGGCCTGCGCCTCCTGCAGCTTGCGCAGCGCGTCCAGACGCAGCAGCACGTTCTTGGGCAGGTTGGCCAGGTCGTCCTCCTCCTCCTCCTCCTCGCCCTCGGCCACCGCCAACTGCGCCACCTGCTCGCTCAGGCCGTCCACGGGCTGGAAGCCGCGGCCGTCGTTGTGGTCCACCTCCACCACCGTGTCCTGCTCCGCGACGGGCTTGTTCGACATGCTATATAGATTAGATGACTGTATGGAGTGAAGTGAGTGGCGGGGGCCTCGGCTTCTTTCTGAGAATGGCTTGGCTGACGTTGTTGTCACCAATGGGTGCGGCAGATAAGGCCGGGCCGCGTTTTGGTTGGCTGCGGAAGCGTCACCGTCTGTTTCCGGCTGGGTCGTGTGCGCCACACCGCTTCTCGAGTGCGGTACACCAAATGCTGCACACTTTACGGGCCCCCCTCCCACCATCATCCGTCTGAGAATCGCAGTGTACCCAAGCCAAGCAGCATGAGCAGCGCCAACGGCAGCTCCGTGGCGCTCACCAGCGGCGGCACCGTCGCCTCCAAGCGCCGCGTGGCCTACTTCTACGACTGTGCGTGGTCCTCCTCCTGCGTCTGTGGGCTCCGTCCTAACCTCCCGTTTATGTGTATCTTGCTCGCAGCGGACATCGGCAACTACCACTACGGCCAGAACCACCCCATGAAGGTGCCGCTCTCGCCTGCCAATAGATTAACTCGCCCACCCACTCACTCACTCAATTGTGCCTGCTTGTGTGCCTCCTCCTCCCTGTGCTGCAGCCGCACCGCGTGCGAATGGCGCACAACCTCATCACCAACTACGGCCTCACCAAGCACATGGAAGTCTTCGTACGTCTGCAGTTGTCGGTGGTGGCGTCTCCAGCCTATGTAATGATCTCACGTGTTCGCTCATTGTTGGTGGTGTTATTGTGCTGTTATTGCTGCTGTTGACAGCGTCCACGCCTGGTGGACTGGACGGAGCTCACGCGCTTCCACTCGGACGACTACATCCACTTCCTGCGGCTCGTGACGCCCGACAACATGCACGAGTATCTGCGCCAGCTGCAGCGCTTCAACGTGGGTGAGGACTGCCCGGTCTTTGACGGCCTCTTCGAGTTCTGCCAGCTCTACGCGTCGGCTTCAATCGGTGGCGCCGCCAAGCTGAACGCCGGCTCGGCTGACATTGTCATCAACTACTCGGGTGGCCTGCACCACGGCAAGCGCTCGGAGGCCTCCGGCTTCTGCTACGTGAACGACTGCGTGCTCGGCATTCTGGAGCTGCTGAAGACCCACCAGCGCGTCTTGTACATCGACATTGACATCCACCACGGCGACGGTGTGGAGGAGGCCTTCTACACGACGAACCGCGTCATGACGTGCTCGTTCCACAAGTACGGTGAGTTCTTCCCTGGCACAGGTGACCTCAAGGACATCGGCCACGACGAGGGCAAGCACTACGCCGTCAACTTCCCTTGCCGTGATGGCATGGACGACGAGAGCTTCACAGGCATTTTCCGCAGCGTCATCGCCAAGGTTATGGAGCACTTTGCTCCAGGTGCCGTGTTGCTGCAGTGCGGTACGGACTCGCTGTCTGGAGACCGACTTGGCAGCTTCAACCTGTCGGCCAAGGGCCATGCGGACTGCGTGGCATACGTTAAGAGCTTCAACATCCCCACGCTCGTCGTGGGCGGCGGTGGCTACACACTGCGCAACGTGGCGCGAGCCTGGTGTTACGAGGCCTCGCTGCTGGTAGGAGTGGACATCCCGGACGCGATGCCCTACAACGACTACTTCGAGTACTACGGCCCCGAATACCGCCTTCACCTGCCTGTGAGCAACATGGAAAACCTCAACACGCCAGCGTACCTCGACGAGATTAAGCGCTCTATCCACGAGAACCTCCGCCAGATCGAGCCTGTCCCCAGCGTTCCCTTCACGGTCGCACCACCGTCGGCGCGTATTCAGGAAGAGAAGGAATCTGCAGCACGCGACCGCGAGGAAGACGACCAGCACATGGTGGATGTTTCGGGCGAGCGCCAAGTACAACTAGAGCTCAAGCAGAGTGACGCCCCCCGCCACCCTGCTGAGTTTTACGACTAACTTACCAGCACGCAAGCAGACCTGGCACCGTCATGGAGAATCACATCAACAATTTAGGTGAAGGGCTGATATCCGCAAGAGCTGTGAAAAATACCAGAGCTCAGGTCTTGTTCATCGTTTTGTTCACTCGTTTCTACTCGAAGAGAGCGCCTATCAGTTCCTAGTCCTTGCATTCTATCAGTTCCTAGTACTTGCATTCCTCAAAGCTGGTCCGCACTCGCATCACTTTCATTTTCTTTCTCGACTTCAACTAGGCGGGAAATGCGTTAGCAGCGCGATAACCAGTCGCAGACGTAAAGAACTCAAGCTGGGTAGTCTCAGTACTTAAAGTACATACAGTGCAGCCAGGAATGGGCTTCACTGCATACTCGAGGCAGCGGCAGTTTTCAGCATGTCGTACGTCTTGGAGGAACGAACGACATCCCACAAACACACGTCACCACAATTAGCATTTTGCATGGGGCAGCACAGGTTTCAATTGTCATCTGCAAAGCTCAATCACACCGAGAGAACCCCAGCACTAACTCTCGAACAAATCAATGACACATCAGAATTTGAAGACACTTGCGAACCCAGCAACAGCGCTGCACCGCAATATTTTTCTTCTTTCCGGATCGAACGGAGAATAGCCGAAACGTTCATCAAATCCACAACGATCTTGACAATAAATAAGGTGACGAGGCCAACGATCCACAAGGTCAAACGGCAGGTCAAGCGCCTTGGTGCAGGGGGGCTGCTGCTGGACTTCACCGCACGGTCCATGAGAAAGCGTGCAAGAACTGCCAGCTCGGCAATAAATAAGGGATTATAAATAATAAATAGCGCCGGCTCGCCAATCTGCCAGAGAGGGTAGGGAGGACGGGGTAACCAGCGTCAACAGAGAGATGATGTGTCAAGAGTGCACTATGTCTCGGTGGCAAAGACGAACTTTGACGCGTCCAAAATGGGAACACTGCGACGGAAGGTCGCCTTCGAGCTAACCGTCGCGCCGTTTCATGTCGCTACGCCATGAAAGTTTCATACAGGAAACAAACCGTGCTAGGCAGCCAACCTCTGGTCAAACAAGCTCGAAATCACTGGAAGCTATTCTGCTGCGTACTTCTTGCTTCTGTACTTATCACTCGTTCATCAATGGTTCAAAGGACGAAGAGATGCCACGGAACAATCAAACCCAACGCGACATCAAGCAGATACGCACGTATTACAAAGCAATGCAGGTTTCTTCCAGCGTCTTCTTTCATGAGTCTCAGGAGCTCGACAAGGCACGTCATCTTCGCGCTTACATCTTGCGCTGAGGCCACATATGCAATCGGTCGGACCAATTCAAATCAATGCATACAGTCCAACCAACGACGCCACAACTTCCTGTCAAACTCGCCTCAATTGGCAGCTTCACAGTGCATCAACAATGCAGTCTGAGCAGCTTTACTCGTCGTCTTCCTCATAGTCCACGGTCAAATCATCCATGCCCGCGAACAGCTCGTCACGCGCCATGCGCGTTCCTCCATTCTTCATCTCCTTCTGCTGCGGCTCCGAATCGTCCTCGTTTTTCGATCGAGCTTGCGTGTCCTTTCCAGGGGCTTCTTCTGCCTGGTTATCGCCGTCATTGCGGCGGCTGAAAGACCGACGTGGAGATGTCCCCTTTGATTTCCGTCCAGTTGACGAAGAGGCATGGTCCCGACGGACAGGCGAAGGAGTCAGTGAACGCTCAGGGCGAGACGAACGCTTCTCTCGGCGATCACGGTCGCGGTGACTGCGGTGGCCCTTGTCATCCCGACTTCGGTCGCGGCGCGAGTGGTGACGTCGCTCATGGCGGCTGGATTCACGTTCGTCCCGGTCGCCGATCTCTGGGTCAAACTCCTGGCGATCAGACGGACCCGAAGGTCCCGGTCCGTAGGATTGCAGCAGCGGCGACGTCGAAGGGGGGTATCCAGCATCACGGCCACGCGGTGCAAATTCACCGCGCTGTCCGCGCTCGTAAGATTCGTGCTGCTGCTGAGGAGGCGGAAGCGGCGAAGGCGAGCGTCGACGGGATTGCGGTGGGGGAGATGACGAACGGTGGTGACTGGGGGGCGGTAGAGGGGACGGAGAACGGCGCTGCGGGGGCATTTCCTGACGGTACACTGCTCCATTGCGACCACCACCACGGTAAGACGATTGATCTTGATACTCCGGGCGCGGTCGCTCACCTCTGTTACCGCGACCTCGACCTCCACCACGACCGCCGCCACGACCACCACCGTAGCGACTCAAATCAGCATCCTGAAAGTCACGACGGCCCTGGTTTTGTTGTTGGAAAAAACGTTGGCGTTCTTGCTGTTCATCGCGAGCAACTTCAGCAATGGAGCGCTCGTCCGCATAGCGCGGGCGCTCTGGCTGGAAAGCAGAGCGGTCTTCAGGAACTTGGTTGCTGACTAAGCGGTCTTCACGTCCACGATATCCACCCGACCGCGAGTTCGAGCTGCTTCCCATCCTCAAGTCTTGAGGAGACCGGGAGCGAGACCGCGGCCGACTTTTGGATGACCCTCCCGCGTACTTTCCAAATCGTGGCGGACTACGACTGAGGCTGCGCGCGAGCTGGAGCACAGAGCCAGATAGAGGCGGCGGAGGCATCCTACCACGCTCCTCCTCTTCACGACGGAATGATTGATGGCCATCTTCACGAGACTCACGACGTCGGTAGTCACTTGAGCGCTGGATTCCAGCCTCGTCTTTCCGGCTACGCCTCGATGAGGCGGATGGAGATGGGGACGAGCCGCGGTGGAAGCTGCCACGTCCTCGACCTTCATCACGAGCTCCACGTCGCTCCCGCGAGTCTTCGCGTGATCCCATCCAAGGACCCTCGCGCTCACGAGGTCGGCCACGTAGCTCCTCAACAGGGACAGAAGTTTCACGGTTTCTGATATCCACAGGCGACAGGGATCTGTGGCCGTATTTCCCACGGTACTCACGACGGTTCTCCTTGTCTGAGGGTGTGCCGTATCCACCTTCACGGGAAACTTGTTTCGCCAAGATAATGGGCGATCTGGAACGCGAGTGAGGCAATCGGCGCTCGTTCGGAGGCCCGCCCATCGGCACATCGTAACGGCCACCACCATTGTGAGGCCTAGGCGAGCGGGAACGAGATCGTCCCCGAGCGCTCCCACGGTCACTACGAGGGGGGCTACGCATGCTGCCACTGCGATCGCTGTATTTAAGCGACGCCACTCGATCATGCCCACGGCGTTTACTTGTTCCATCCATGGGGTCATCATCTTCCCTGTAGTGGCGACTCTTACTACCGCGATAGTCCGTATCTCCTCCAACTGTATCAAATGTCACGAATAGGCGAAGTCAGCATCATCAAAGTATCACACCGGGTCTCAATAGCACGCGAGTTTAAGCCGCTCAGCATAAATCTTACCCAGACGTCCCGACTTCAGAGCAAACCCTTGCTTGTTGTGCGGAATGCCTCCATGGCGCGTTGAATCAATCGCAAACTGTTCCTTCGTATCGTAAACGGGGAAAATCTCGTAGCCGTTCACAGTGAAAAGTTGCTTGCGGATGGCCGCCTTGGCGTGTTCCACGCTGCGGAACCGCACGCAGCCATTTTCAGCGAAAGACAGGGGTCCAAAACGCTCCAGCTGCTGGCACAAAGCGTCCCACACTTCGGGGCCGCACTTGGTAAAGTCAAAGTCACGCACAGCTCCCTTGTCCTCCATGCTCACGTCTTCACCCGTTCGCTCCACAAACAGCACAGTGTCCACAGGGGGCCCGCGCGCGAAGTTCGCGTTCAGGAAAGCCCGACCACGGAACTTGTTGGCGTTGACGAAGTGAATAGCTTCACGCGCGTGCTCGATCGTCGGCATGCTGACGAACGCGTAGGCCGTGGCGTTGTGGTCCGGCTGCTTGATCTGCACACTCATCTTGTTGATCTCCGGCCACACTGGGCTCAGGAACTCCACAATGTCGTCACTAGGCGTGTGGCGGGGCACGCTGCCAAGGAACAGGTACGGGCACGGCGGGCAGTTCCTTGGCGAGAAGGCGTTGACGGGGCGGCGTCTGCCTTCGACACTCTCGACCAGGCGGCCGTTGAGAATCTGCTGCTTGTCGTTGCCGTTGCCGCTCGGCTCGCGGTTGAGTTTGATGATGTTGCTGTTCTCGGTGGGGGGCTTGGCGTCGTCGTCGCGCTTGGCCTTCTTCGGGTCGCGCTCGGTCGGCGCAAAGCCGTCGGCGTCCGTCGGGTCGCTCTCGTCTCGTGGATTCTTGCGGCTGCGCTCCGAGGGCGACGCCTGGCTGCTCTGGTCGTCTGCGGGCTTGGTTTTGCTCTTGTCCTCGGGGTCCGCGAGCAGCCGCTCCTCGAGCGCGTGACGCAGCATCGTCACCTGGCGCAGGATGACCGAGGACTTCTCCGTGTCCAGCATGTGCTGCACGGCCTCGTCGATGCGCTGCAGCCACATGCGCGTGTTCTTGCGCGCGATGGCAGCAGCGGACGTGGGCGTGCTCGCGGCGGCGGCGGCCGGCGGCGTCTTGGCGATCTGCAGCAGCGCGCGCAGCGTGTGGATGCGCACGGCCTGCGAGCGCTTGGGCCCGCAGAGCTTGAGCAGCACGTCCACGACGTTGAGCTGCACGTGCGGGAAGCGGAAGAAGTGCTTGTGCAGCAGCTGCGCCGCCAGACTGAGCACCACGTCGCTGGCGTCGCTGCTGGCCGCGTGGATGATCTGCTCGTACGCGTCCTCCGTCTTGTCCTCGTCGCGCTTGGGGTCGCCCGCGGGCAGCGCCACGTCGTCCTCGATGGTCGAGTCCCAGGCGTAGAGCTCGCCCAGCGCGTCCTCGGCGGCCATGATGCAGGGGAGACTCGCTTGGGGCTGGGGAGGCGAATTCCGTTTTGAACCTGAAGCCCCCCGCTACCACGCATCCTTCCATAGATTGCGCAGGATTTTCGGTTTCTCGTGTGTGGTACACCACATGTGGTGGTCTTTCCGGTACACCTGTCTGAAACGGACCACTTCAACTCAACACGGCAACGTATGGAGACGACTAATTTGGTATTTGCGCTCCGTACGCTACTTCATATATGGTACGACGCTGGACTGCTGACTGATTGGGTCTTTCTTGCTGCACGGCCGACAGACGCTCAGAACCCCAAGGTGCCGCTCCAGGGGTTGCGCGCGCCGCTCGGCTGCTGCTGGAACGACGCGGTGGGCTGCCACTGCTTCCTCTCCTGTTCTTGCATGAGCCGCATGAGCTCCGTCGTCTGCTGGAGTGCGCACTGACGCATCGCGAGGTCCGCCTGCTGCGCCGAGATCAACTCCCTCATCTGCTGGAGCTGGAGCTCCCACAGCATCCAGCGGTACGTTGGCTGAGACGGCGTCGGAATGAACGGCGTGGACAACATGGGGGTTGTTGGCGTTGGAAGCGAGAGGGAAGGGGGTGCCGTTGGGAGGAAGGTTCTTGGAGGTGCAGGAGTCGGCATCACTGGGGAGCGAGACTCAGCACGGGGGCGGTGCGAGGAAAAATCTTCCATGTGGCTTGAAATAGGGGATACTGGAGGGCTTTCGGGAGGCTGAGTCACCGCTGATGCCTTTCGTTGCCCTTGCATCGCTGCCTTGATCCACGAGGCATTCAGAGATGCTGCTGAAGGGACCGAGTCCACGCGTTTCAGTACCGGTGATGCAGTTGCCGCTACAGGAGATCCATCCCACCCACTCGTGCTGCAGGTAGACTCGGTCGATGCGGTGTCCGAAGTCGGGCTTGTCACCACTTTAAGCGGCGTCTCATCTCGGTTCAATCTGCTGCAACCATGTTTCGCGCCAGAGTTTTTCTTCCTGTACTTCTTGAGGCTCGCGATGTCTTGGATCACATCGTCCAGCGGCTTGACCACGACCCGCCCGGGGTTTTCGCTCTGCAGCTTCAGGTATCCGTCGTTCACGGCGCGCAGCCACGCGTGAATCTCCACGTGCCAGCCCTCGACCAGGAACCTGGAGATGGTCTCGTGGTACGCGGACGAGTTGCCAGTGCCGAGGGCTCCTCCGCCCATGGCCAGCACGAGGGTCTTCCCATTGGCGGTAGCTGCTCCCTTGTGCAGCTGCGTCAGTAGCTCGCTCTGTAGCGCCCGGTCGTCGTTGCCAACGGGCTTGAGCGTCCAGCCGAACTTCTCCAGGGCCCGAGCGATGGCGGGACTCGTCCTGCTGTACGTCACCAGTTGGTGCACGATCACAGCGGACGAGCTGGAGCCGCACAGGTGGGAGGTGAGCGCCTCAAAGTCGAGGCGGACGTCGTGTGGGCATTGGGCCCGAGCGATGGCGCGGAAGAGCGAGCGGCTCTTGAACAGGGAGGCGCAAGTGTTGTCCAGGTCGAGAAACATGTAGCGCTGGCGGTGCTTGGGCGCGTAGAGCTGCGGCATCCGGAGCAGCCAAAAGCGGCGGCGCTCGACGTCGTCTCGCTCGGTCTTAGCCGCCTCCTCGTTCTCTACGAGCGTGCACTCCGGGTCTGCGGAGGGGCTGCAAGGCGTGGAGGGCGTAGAGGACGGCGCGCGGGCGTGGGGCATGGCGGGCATCGCTATCGCTGCAGCAAGGCAAACGCGAGTATGGCGGCAGCCTTTCCTCAAACGGATTCGCTTGGACTAGGATATCTATCGAACGGGATTAAAAAGAATGTTTTTTTGATGTTGAAGTGCACTTCAACTTGACGCATGGTAGCCAATCAACGGGTAATCTGGTCGTGGTTGTCTCTCGGCTAGAGTCCTGCCCAGGGGTTGTGTGGGTCTCTCGCCTGGCGATAGGCTCCATCCGACGGCGCTCGCTCGCGCATCAATCGCAAGACTGACTGCCACATCGCGAGGTCGGCCTGCTGCGACGAGAGCAGGTCCTGCATCTGCTGGAGCTGGAGGTTCCACATCAATCCGGAATGCACGGGCGGCGTCGGGGGCTGGAGCAGTGGCGGTCGCCATGCAGTTCGTGGCCCCCCAAACGACATCGGCGACGAAGGTTCTTGAGCTTGCGAAGGCACTCCGAGCTCAAAGAGCAAAGACTCCGGCGACGAATTCACCGTTGAGGGTGTCGCCGGACGGGGGGTTCGGCCTTCCGTCACCACTGTCGCCCATGAAGGTGGAGAAGGCGTCGTTAGATGTGCGGGATCCACGCGGTGCTGGGTCGGTGGCGTTCTGCACAGGGGGTCAGCCAAAGATGGGGACCAAACCGATGAATTACCAAACGCAGGAGTCCTCGCGCTTCCAGACCAAGCTTCTGGTGCGTTGACAGGTCGATAAATCGGTAGACTGGGGCGCACGTAAGGCCGAGCGTCGATATGCTTGTTTTCAAGGCGAGATGGCTCAGCTGGCGTGGTGGCTGAAGGCTTGAGCGGGGTCTTGTTCATGGACTCCTTGGAGTCAACTGACGCCCAGGGCCGACACCCTCGTTCATTTGGCTGTGCCAGCTCGCAGATGACGTCGTCCAGAGGCTTCACCACCACGCGACCAGGATTCTCTTTTTGGAGCCGCAGATACCCGTTGTTCAGTGCGTACAGCCACGCGTGGATCTCCACATACCAGCCTTCTTTCAAGAACATACAAAGGACCTCGCGGTAGGCATTCGTATTGCAAGTACCGAGGCAGCCATCTCCTGTTGCCAAAACCAACGTCTTCCCGTTGGCGTTCACCGCTCCTTTCTTGAGCTGCCCCATCAACTCCTCATACATTATCTTGCCATCATTCGCGATTTTCCAGCCGAACCTCTCCAACACACGGGCAACACAGGGACTTGTCTTGTTGTAGGTAGCCAGTTGAAACTTCACTGCTGCCGTCGTCGTGTTATTGCCACTCAAATGTCTGGTTAGCGCTGCGAAGTTGAGAAAAGTGTCACGTGAACTTTTTGCTCCGTCAATGCGCTCGTAGAGCAAGTTGCTCATCAACAATGAGCCAGCAATGTTGTCCAAGCTCAGGAATAGGTAGCGCTGTCGGTGTCCAGGCGTGTACATCTTCGGCAGTCTCACCAAGCGATAGCGGCGGCGCTCGACGTTGTTCCTTTCAATTACCTTGTTGTCGTCTCCATCGTCATCGTGATGACCGTCTCGGTTTCCCGAAGCAAGTTCTGCGCCGTCAAGTGGCATGGTAGGTGACGTCAAGTAAGAGTTGCCAAAGTGAGTCTTCCCTGTGTTTCCGCGATCGATGACCCCGTCCCGTGCGGTGTCTCAAGGCATGGTAGACTAACTGGTTCAACATTCCCTCTTCAAGCAACTCACGCGTAATGTTTGTAGCTCAAAAACAAAAACGTCCTTCATTTCATTTTGCTTAGCGAAAAGTCCTCACGCTGTGCCATAGCTACTTGACCGGAGTTTGCCAGGCACTTCTTCAGAGCAAACTCTACGGGGTACGGGATAGCGTTTCTTGTTCTTCCGCGTCCAGCTCGTCTCTCTCCGCGCAGTACAACTCGACCAAGCTTGCAACATCTCGGTTCGGGTGCGTTGACAAATTGCTCATACGGCACCAGGGACACTCGCTCAATCGCTTCACGACTTCGGCAGAAAACGTTTTGCCGCAGCAAACGGTAGTCACGGGCTCCTTGTACAGTTCACAAGTAATGGGGCAAGTCAAGCTTTCCTCGCGGTCTTCCAGCTGCAATCGACGTGCCAGCAGCGCGTCGCACGCTTGTTGCAGTGCTGTAGCCGCTTGCCGCTGTCGCTCTTCCTCAAACGCGCGCGCTTGATCGCGCATACTTTGCGCCAGCTTCTCGTTTTCTTCCCGCAGTTGCTGCTCAGTCGAGATACTAGTTTGCAGCGCGGAAAACGAGTCTTGCATCTGCTGAATTTGCTGCTGCAAAGCCGTCACGGTTGGCTGTGACGGTGGCGATGGGGGCAACGGTGGTGACGCTCGCCGCAATGAGGAGGCCGAGAGATGCGCCCACGTCGGGGTGGACGCTCGTACCGTTGCAGGAGTTCCAGCGGCGTAGTTGGTGTGTGAAGGCTCAAATGAAGACCCACCAGACACGTGCAGCTTTTGGTTGAGAGAGGCATTTGCTGGTTTTCCCAGCGCACCAAATGCATTTGCCTTAGCATTCTCTCGTTTCTTCAGGTAAACCAGGTCGCCGACGAGCTCGTCTAACGGCTTCACCACGACACGCCCCGGATATTGGACCTGAAGGTCTACAAAGCCATCATTCAGAGCGTGTAGCCACGCGTGAATTTCCACATGCCATTGGCGCTCCAAGAACTTGCCGATAATGTCGCAGTAGGCATTTGTCTTCTTGCTACCAAGGCCACCGTCGCCCATGGCAAGCACTAGAGTTTTCTCCGTGAATTCACCGTCGACAAGCATGGACATCATCCCATCGTGCAGCCCATTGTCATTGATTCCTGGTGACACAGGAGCTTTCAGCGTCCACCCGATGTCTACCAGCGCGCGTATAAGATATATGGACTCATCTTCCAGTAAGCGGCAACGAGGCATTTTACAGCCCCCGACGTACTATCGCCGCACAAATGCTGCGTCAGTGCTTGAAAGTCGAGGCGGACGTCCTGGGGGCTCGTAGCTCCATCAATACGCCGGTAAAGCGTGTGACTCGTAAACAACACACCAGCGATGTTGTCCAAGTTGAGGAATACGTAGCGCTGACGATCCCCCATCGCTGTCACTTTCGGTAACGTCGCCAACTTGCACCTCCGACGGTCGGCTGCATCTCGCTCTTGTCTACAGATGAAATCGTCCTTCGTGTGACTCATCTGGGACGAGTTGAGGCGGTGGGGGCCTGGAGGCAACACTGGCGAAGCTGTTGCAAGCGCCAAGGCTCGTGCGTGCGGGGCCGGGTGAATACTGCCGCGTCGATCACGTACTTGGTTCCACAATGCTCCGTCAGTTGCCATCTGCGACAGCAAGGACGCTCCTCTCGCTGCTGTCGGGGCAGTTCCAGTAGCTGCCGTGTTACCACTTGCTAGCAGCTCTTTCAGATGCTCGTCCAGGTACACGACTTCAAAGCGGCCTGGGTGGCTTCTCCCCAGGTCGTCGAGTGTCTGTCTCCAGCAACGCTGCAAGCAAAAGAGCTTTACGTGCCAACCACTCCCCAAATACGCCTGGACGCAGCTCTGGGAGGGAGGGCGCAGCTCCCCCGCGGCTAAAACCATGGTATGAGGAGCGCCACTTGACTGGCGAGAAGCCCCAACTTGCTGCAGACTCCTCTCCATTAAATTCTCCAGCGTGCGGTGATCGAGCGCCCCCTTCTTCGTCAGCTCCCACCCGACAGCACGGAGAGCGCGTGCATTGTCGAGGCTCCCGTTGAAGTAGCTCCCGTATCGACAAAGTACCAGTGGCGGCTGCTGCTGCCGCTGTCCGTCAAGCAGCGCCGTCAGTCGTTCGGCGCGCAGCATGACGCCATCTGCCGACATCCGCGTGAGCTCTTGGGGGAAAATGGTCGGTTGAGCCAGCAGATGCGTCTTTATCGTAGACAGCAGCGCGTCCAGGTCCAGGAAGAGGTAGTGTGACATCGGTTGGCGGGGATTCTTTGCGAGTTGTGTCAGACGGCAGGTAGTTCGCGAATGCAGTTAAGCTTAAGGAAAGGAGGACCCCGTCCCAGACAACGCGAGAAATGAAGCGGATTGATGCATACCGAGCGATTGTCCCCACACACTGGGAAGTCCTGCAGCTCGCCGCCCGGCGTGTCATTGGGCGCTTGAAGCGCAGGGCCTCCGAATATATGACGTTTGGAAACTTCAAGTTTCAAAGTATGAATAATATCCTTGGAGTTGTTGTCCTCGGAGTTGTTGTTGTGGATTTTGACTTTGACCAAGACGCCACTGCACGACCGTCGGTGTTTGACGTCATAGAACGGTTGCACGGCTTGGGCCAGTGATTGCCGTGAAGGTGTGCCGTTCTGGGGGTCGGAATGCCATACCGGAAAACGACTGTAAAGACTGTGTCTTCAATGCGTTTGGGTGGCTGCGCCTTGAGATGCAGCATCACTGCAGCATTCATCTGTCTGCAGCCCCGCTACCAAAACAAGTACCTTGTTCTTGCGAATCTCTTTGCCCGCCGGACGCTTGTCTTTCCCGAAGTTGTAGTGCCATTAAGCTCATTTCATCAAGCTCTAGCTCCGTAGGCTGTACCGATTGATGCAATTTCTCATCTCTTCCTCCTCCATTGAAATATTGTGAGTTCTACACTCACAATATTTCCAAACTGGCCGGGGCGATTGGTTGAATCGCCCGAGCCCAATCGCCCCGCCAATCGCCCCGCGCATACTCTGGCGTAAACAAGTTCAACTAAGTACGAGTGTAGCCATGACATGTGGATGCTGGTCTTGCTCGGGCGATTGAACTAACAACTTGGGAATTGTATGTGGGCGATTCAGCAAACCGCTCGGGGTGGCCAAATTTAGCCGGAATTCACAATACTTGTCGAAAATATCGCAAGCGTCCGCGACATTCCCTATAATCTCGGTATTCAGTTCCGCATTTCTTGTAATAGCCGACTCTCCGAAGTTGCCGCTACCGCTCCAACAATACGAATTGTCCACGCACACCATCTTGATGTGCATACTGTACGACCTCAGGTGTTTAACTGCAGCGCCCGCCCTAGCCAACATCACGATGGCTTCCAGCGTGTCCGCACTCGAATAACAGAACATTCTGTCATAGAGGATGCGAACTTCAATTGAGGGTCTTTCCCTTATCAGGTCCAGCAAAGCAGCAACTAAAGGCTTGTAGGTCAGCACGTACGCTCCAATCCGCACCACACTGCGGGAATTAAACCGTATTTGGTGGACCAGGTCAGTCATGTCTTCGAAGCAGGGGTCCATTGATCGGACAGAGGGGGTCTCTGCGAGAAGTCGTACGGAAGGAAGCAAGCGTTGAAACGAGGACCGCTTGATCTCCGGGCCACCATCCGCATTGACTGTCCGGAGTAGATCCGCTTGCGTCATTTCAGTCGAGGCTGCGCCGGAGATGAGGCTGGAGATCCTCGGTAGTATCGCCTCCGGCTGGAGGTGGGGCTTTCGTTTGCGACCTGACACCTTCGCAGGCGCATCCAGCCTTCGAGGGACGTTGCGGACCGCGGTCTCGCTCCAATGCGCGCCGCAAATGTCGAGAGAATGTTCCGACACCCACTTGTAGTTATACGTCATGCGCTTCCGCTTGGGATCGTACAGGGGGCGTTGTCGTATCGCGTCCCATAGCAATGGGACGTGGGCCTCAGGCATGGGATGAGTCATCGTGCGCTTATACTGATTCTGCATACAGTTTCGCGAGTTGTCTATATACGAATGCTTACAGTTTTAGCCAATCTTGCTATCTTCATACAGTTTCTGTCAGGGAATCTGGAACCTAGATTAAAGCTTAATCTATACCTCAGTATACAAGCTATATGAGGTGTATACCTCATATAGCTTGAGGTATAGCCTCATATAGCTCTCAAAATCCTCAAAACTCGGTGTACCACTCGGTGTACCACTCGGAGTTTGAGGATTCCTCTATGAGGCTCATAACTCAAACTCGTGTTGTGGGTTTTCCAAGTTATATCGGCCCAGAAGCAGAGTAGCAACTTTTGCAAACAGTAATGTATTATGTGAAGCATAAATATAAGTAATGATATATTGTGAAAACCGGCCAGAATGTCTAATCCGAATCTAAATCGGCCGCTTTAGAGTCTTATTTAGATTAGTCTACACTTATTTATTTCGGGACCAGTCCTATTTAGTTATAGTTACCCTCGGTTGGAACAGTCTCAAGATAGGCGCCAATCGCATTCACAGCCGATTTAACTATTAATAGGCCGAAATGCCGACTTGCAAGTCGGCATTCCAGGCTCTTGTTCATATATAATTCTGTTGCGCAACATATAATGGAAACCCTCGCCCGCGTGACAGGGAACACTCCGCTTGGAGCTCTTCCACACAGAAACACGGATGACCCTTGACGAAGCCGTCGATGAACCGTAGGACGGGAACAGGTAGCATGACCACATTTTTGCGCCCTCCGGGCATTACGTGTCCTTGAATTGAACCATCGGAGAACAGTACACGCGCTGATACCAAAAATCCGGCCTACTCGCGCACACAGTATGCCGTACGCATAGTGCAAATTACCGCACGCCAACGGAACTCTGCTGCGGGCATGGCGTCGAAACTCGACATAATTGTGCATTTATTATCTCCCTGACTAGTGCTTGCCCTCCGCCGCGCTAATAGCTGGCTTAATAAGAGTCGATCGCTTGATACGACGCCACTCCGGTTTAGGCCTCTGAACCCCCTTTAATACACATATTTAAATAATATTGAGTGCGATTTAGCTATCATCCGATGCGTGCAAATCCCTGATTCACAGGCGATCCCTCGAAGACATTCTGACCGGTTTTCACAATACGTTATACAACAGTTATACAATGTTTGGGGCGAAGCCCCCCCTCTATAATCCTATAATCTTGCAACTAGTATTTACGTGTCTTATTACCCTTTTTACGGTATTAGTTTTGGAAATCGGTTAGGGTTTCAATCTATCATCGTGCGCCCGGGGGCCGAAACTTACGAATTTTACCTCTGTTTACGGACGAGACTGTTGGTATGGCCATAAGATATAAGCTAAAAGCTTGAAAAAGCAGGTGGACCCCCTTCCGCGAATGATCTAACAGACTCTAAAACGAGGGTTATTTTTATTCCGACCCTTCGCGTGTCTTAAAATAGAGAGAGCAGGATTTGGGCTAAAGCTAAAGCTCTACATTTTCTGGAAGAAATAGAGCGAGATTTTTTGTAGCCATCAGGCGGTGACCACGGATTTGCTGTCCCAGCTACCCGTATTTATGGATGTACCCATACTAAGTGGTCCTATATACGACTAAATCCTTGCAAGAGTTTATAGTCGGCAGGGAAACTGAGAGCAAGGTATTGAAACTGTGCTTGCTTTAAGTTAATAAGGTCATGTTGAAGTGGTTGGCAGCGAGGCAACAGGCGGTTTGAACTAAGGCCTAAGCTCATGGTGCTGGTGTGATGTCGGGTTTTGAACCTGAGTGACAGCCCTGCCCGAGGTCTAACGACATCGAGCCTCGCTGAGAAAGGTGACCGAGGCCTCTGATTGGTTACACACATTCCCCGCGTTTTAGTGCCAGCGGACTAGTTAGTGACTGGGAGTCACGGCGGGTTCTAATACAAACCCCGTCGTGACCTCCGGTCAGTCATACCTGTACCCACTCTTTACCCTTTAGTTAGAATCCGGAATTAGGACGAAGCCTCGTCCGGTCGTAGGATTGGACCGAAGGCTCGGTTTAGACTCGGCCTTTGTATAGACATTAGGGATTAGTTATGGTCGAGGCCTCACAGCCTCTAATTATTAAATCAGAGTAGAATTTCCCCCTCAAGCCTCAAGAGTCAAGTCCGTCTCCGGTAAGTCTAGCTAGCTTAGCCGTAGCCTCAGGATACACTCGGCCGTGGTGGGTTATGTCTACCGGTGAACTTAAGGTACATTGACTGAGAGTTCATCCTGGTAAGGCCAAGAGTAGAGAAGAGACCGAGTGTTGAGAGGTATTAGAGACCTCATTGTGTATTTCTGGGAGAGTGGCACTGCCCCCCAGTATATTTGACCCCTGACTGAGGTTTTACTTCGGTCCCCCCTGTAAAAGGCCTTGACTGGCCCGGTACCCTTCCTTTCTGAGGGACTACAGGGGGTAAGCGCTAAGCGCAAATTGTGTACGCACCCTAGCCTTTGCTCGTGGCTAAGGGTGTATTTATATCTGTGGGAATACCTGCCTGACCCAACGGCGCACTTAGGCACATTCCAGCCCGGTGTACAGGGATCGGATCTGGTCTTCAGATTATATCCCGACGATATTCGCCGACCTTAACGGGAAAGCGTGTGTTGTTGGTAGGGCTCGTTCCCCTTACGTAGTAGGAGGGACGAGGACTCGTAAAATCGTGTTTCCCTACACGACAACTGGTGCCGCGACCCGGGACTGGTGTGACTTTAGTGTGTTGTGTGGTCTGTGTAGGTATTGCCCAAACGAGCTTTGAGAAGAGAGGAAAAGAGAAAGAGAAACAAGAAGAACAAGAACAAGATGGCGAAAGGATCCAAGTCAGCGGTACCAGCCACGCCGGTCAGACCGACGCGTGGACCGACCGGAGCTACGTCAACCCTCGCCAGTGATCTGACGTCCCGGTTGTCGACGATCTCCGAAAGGTCGGTCAGCTTCGACGACTCGGCAGACGAAGGTTCCGACGCCAAGGATACGATGATGGACTATGAAGACCTGGAAGAGAAGGCTCCAGCAGCGATGCAAGAGCTGGACGACCAGGAAGGCGCGATGTTGTCGGCGGGACGTAGTGGGGGCTCGCGCTCCCTGACCCGAAGTCTTGCGTCTGAATTTGATGAAGTTGCGAAGCCGGATCATGCCCACGACGATTACGAGGACAGCACCGAGGAGTCGAAAGCTTTGGTGCAGGTTACTAAGGGTCCTCAAGAATCCCGCGGGTACCGGCCCCCGCTGAACAGCAGCACTCCAGCTGCCAACAAGGTGCTCGGGCGGATGCTCGAGCAAATGATCGAATCCAGTGAGTGGATCCAACAATTCACTCCGCAGATGGTTCGCCAGTCCGTCTGGGCTGAACTGAGTGGTGAGTTGGCGTGGCCCGTGAACACGATTACCACCACCCAAGTGGTTGAGGATACGGTGTCGCTCCTCCGAGCGATGGGGTGCGAGCCCCAAACGCACCCGTCCGAGGCCGCACTCGAAGGTTGGACGCCAACGATCGCAGGTCGGGACCTGCACAAGTGGAAGAGGAAACTCCGGTTGAGCTTTGGTACATCGGACATCAGCCTGGGACGCCCTCCCAAGACACCTGGAGGTCAGGAAGAAGAAGACCCGTCGAGAGTCCCACTTCCTCAGACGCCCAAGAAGTCGGCCGAGAACTCGGCTGATCGGTCCGCGACCGAGGGGGTATTCTCAGCCAAGACGGTGGGCTCGCCGTATTTCCATGACTCCCACATGGTGACTCCTCGGTCGACGAGCCGAGCTGACCGCCTGTCTCGAGAGTCCGAAACTTCTCGAGGCACCCGCGGAGCACGACCGACCACTTCCACGCGACGAACGACCCGCCGGTTTGTTCCCCGCGAGGACTCGTCGGATGACGACAGTGGTGAAGACTACACCGACCGCGGAGACGGGCCCGACAGTCCAACCGACGAGCTTACACGTCAAATACTCGAACTGAGCGAAACTGAGCGCCTGAACTCGACGCCGAGACTCGAGCTCGCGACCCACCGGCCCCTCGCTCAGATCAAGCATTTCACGGGATCCCGTAACAAGAGTGAGAACTCTATGCAGTGGCTACGAGCATTTGTCTACGAGATGAAGGGCACGCACACTCCCCCGAACGAGTGGTGCATGGCGTTCGAACTGAGTCTTCGTGACGGAGCCCTACACTGGTACCGTCAGTTGCCGAAGAAGACCAAACGTCAATGGAAGCTGCTCAGTGATGCTTTTATTAAGTATTACTGCTCGCAGTTCCGCCAGTCTGCGAAGGCTCGCTACTATTCTGCCAAGAGCGAAGGAGCTGAACACGTCTGCGACTACCTCAACCGGCTGAACGGTTATGCCCGCAATGCAGGACTGCAGTTCGAGAGGGGTGGTCGCGATGCGAAGGACCATGTGCAACGCTTCCTCGAAACATGTGGAGATCGTGGCCTCGAACGCCGCCTATGTCACGTGCGGGTGAAGGACATCCATGAACTCGAGGATATGATCAACGATATCCTCAAGTCGGAAGAGCGCAGGACACCCCGAGAGGGACCAGCGTATCCGGCAAAGAGCCGTGATGGTTATCCACCGAGGAGTCGGGAAAACTCACGTCGGCGCGATGATAGACGACCCGAAGTGACTCGGGACTCATACCGCCGGGACCGGTCCGACCGACCCGACCGACGTGAAAGAGAATTCGACCGCCGTCGTGATGACTCACGTAATGTCCCACGGATCTCACTAGCTGAGGTGACTTTGTCCGACCTGATGACTGAACTTCAAGTGCGTACACCAGCGCGTGGACAGGCCGGGCGTCCGACTCAAACGCGGTATACGTATAGCGATGAAGAGGATGACCCGAGCGACCACGGCTACTCGGACGACGACCACAGCATTAGGGACGACGACGAGTTCTATGACACGGAAGATGAGAGAGACCATGTAGCAGCAGCAAGCGAGCAAGAACGCCGTGCCGCTGCCGACGGGACATTCGCCCGGTCAGACAACCGACCTCGCCGCGGGGGTGACCCTGGGCGAGGGTTCGACCGTGGTAACAGGCCTTTCAATCGAGACAACCGTGACAACCGCGACAATCGGCCACGCCAGTACGGACCATGCGCAGCATGTGGAGGAGCTGGGCATTCGGCTCACTACTGCTACCGCCGCTGCAAATTGTGCCAACAGGTGCACGACGTAGGCAAGTGCGAGGCTCTCCAGGCCCTCACCTCCTTGATTCGGACGAAGGTGGAAAAGAAAGATCTTACACCCGACCTCCAGACCTTGATCTTCGGCAGCCATTTAAACTAGGCAGCCCGCCAACTGAAACTGGGTTGGTCCCAATCGGGCTGCCACAGTTAGCCGCTCCACCGATTGACGCAGACTGCGTCTACGCGTTCGTAGGAGCGAGCAAACGGCCGAAGAATGATGAAAACGACAAGGTGACGATGACAGAAAATGGACAGGAGAGAGGCGCAAGCCTCGGGGGAGGTGAGATGAAGAGAGCGAGGAGAGGGAAAGACGATGGAAGTGGCACCGAGGCTTGGGTATCAAGTGCAGTGCAACGAGGAGCCTATTCAAGCCAAGACACCCAGGGGGCAACAAAACTGCAGCCTGGAGAACGGCTCGGATGGTGGTCCGCGCAGAGGTTTGATCGGAGAGCTCGGATGAGAGCTCTGGTCAAGGGTGCGGTGAATGACGCGCGCACACGGATCCTCCTGGATACCGGGGCGAACGTCAGTGTGATATCGGAGAGATTTGCTAAGCAACTGCGGCTACG
The DNA here is from genome assembly GCA_033557925.1 of Phytophthora x cambivora. Classification (NCBI taxonomy): domain Eukaryota; phylum Oomycota; class Peronosporomycetes; order Peronosporales; family Peronosporaceae; genus Phytophthora; species Phytophthora x cambivora. Next base: position 8,386,897 of record JAUCEB010000011.1, on the reverse strand, counting down.
CGAGGTACAAGGGCACGGTCGCTGTATGGAGATCCAAGGATTCACTAAAGGAACGATGGCTACCGAACGGCGAGCCTTGGTTAAGGTGACACTGGGGTGGCAGCATGTGTATGAGTTCGAGTTGTGGATAATGGACCACGGAGCGGGAGTTGACGTGGTGCTGGGAACAGACTTCATGATCCCGGCAGGAGTGCGGTTGGACATGTTCCACGCGACAGCTCGCCTGCCGGACGAAGTGAGTATCCCGCTCATCAGGACACTGAACATGCAAGACGATCGGGGAGAAGGACCTCACGTGACAGGAGGACCCACCGAAGACTTGCTGGTACCCAGCCGAGAGTTCGCAGAATACCGCCTTCCGAGGGTTCAGCCACCGGCCGATACTCACGAGGTTTGGGTCCGACGAACGAGAGCCTTGTTACCGACGGTGGTGAAATCGCAACGAGGGAAGCTCGTCAGGATGAGGCTGACCAACGTCTCGAGCCGGCTCACTTCCTGCTCAGCTCACTCTCCGGTGTTGATATGGGTGCCTACCGGCGATCTTCCCCGGTCTGACGGGTATGTCCGACTAAGTTCCAGTCGCTATAATGACTGGCAGTTGTTGGCCTATGAGGGGAGCCGTGATAAGGAGATCTTCCGGCGAGAAGGAGAATTGTATGCTCAGTGGTTAGCTTCGCAACCTTCGGCTGTGGAACGCCCAGAGTACACTACTCCGACACGTCTCCTGAGGCGATCAAGCGACGATACACCCACTCAGAGGGAGTACGTGAACAGCACAACGCATCTTGAACGAGAAGAAGGAGGATGGAGTACACAGGGCGAACTTCTTGTAGGGGACGTCGTTTCCGACGGTGAACCCAACCAAGAACCTGCGCCGGCGGATGCAAACCCACCGAACCAGGATGAAGTTGAACCAAGAATGACCGAGGAGCCGGGTGCGACCGTGACCAGTACACGTCTACCTGAAGGATGCTCAGGACATTCGGTCACCCCCAACGACCCCTCGGAAGATGACCCTGGACCAGGCGATGAGAACAGGGTGGATTCGGAATTCAGGTGCAAGTCCAGCGAGAACTCGGTCGAGATCTTGGAACGATTGTACGTGTCTGTCGCTACGGTGCTCTCTGCGGAAGCAGACGGCGACCAGACGGAGGAGTACACGACAGCAGAACACGCTGCGAACACGATCAATCTGGAGGACTACGCTCATGAGCTAGCCTTCTTACCTGATCTGACCGAGGCTTTGGCTACGGAACTCGATTACTCGGCGACGAATGTTCGCCACCCTGAACTCAGCCTCGATCTCCAAGAGAAAGTGGTACGTGTGCTCAAGGAACATGAGAAGATTATGATCTCGAGCGGGAATGCACTACCGCCACCGGCGTACGGGGTGGTGTGCGACATCGATGTGCAAGGACACCTGCCTATCAAGCAGAAAGCTCGGCGAGTACCTCTTCGCCACCTAAAGAAGCTCTACGAGTTGCTTAAAGGATTGTTGAAGGCCGGGTTGGTCTCGTTCTCGACGAGCCCGTGGGCGTCGCCCATCGTGATCGTGTTGAAAAAGAACGGCGTGGATATCAGACTGTGCATTGATTACAAGATGGTAAAAGCCGTGACCGCAATCATGGAATATGCAATGCCGCTAGTCGACGACCTCCTCACGGATCTCGAGAAATATCTCTGGTATTGCTCGCTCGACGCTGCGAGCGGGTTCTGGGCAATCATGATGACTCGGAGAGCACGGCAGGTCTCGGCGTTTGTCTGTGCACTGGGCCATTTTGAGTGGCTCCGAATGCCGTTTGGGCTAAAAAACGCTCCCATGATCTACCAACGCATGATTGACAATGCCTTGTGGGGGTTCGTACAGCCCAAGGGTGGATGGAAACACTACGCCGAATTGATGCAGGCGACAGAAGAACACGATCGAGCTCTGCGCGAGGAGTCAAGCACAGACGCTGACGCCTCCACTGGGGTGACCAAGTTCGACGCAGACCTCAGAGCCAGCCGGGCCGAAGGCTCGGTGGCAGAGTTGGTGAATAGCCCGCTGGCCGACATGTTCACGAACGGTGAAGCCGATGCTTCGACACTGACGCCAGTGTTTGAACGACGTTCCTTCGTGGACGATATCTGTTTTGGTGGTGAGTCCTTTGAAGACTGCCTGGGAACGCTGAACCGACTCCTCGCTCGGTTCGAGGAGTGTCGCATCAGTATTAGCTTCACGAAGAGTATCTTTGTCCAGTCGAAGGTGGACTTCCTGTCTCACGAGGTCACGCGGGCAGGGATCCGAGCGGACCCGAAGAAACTCAAGGCTATTACCGAGCTTTCGTTTCCGCGGTCCAAGAAAGGGATGCAATCATTCCTTGGAGCGCTGAACTACTACAGCCGCTTCATCCAAGACTTTGCGGTCTACGGCGCAGCGCTCTACCAGGTCAAAGACGAGGATTTCGCTACAGGAGGTGACCTCTCCGCGGCTCGACGCAGTTTTGCCACGTTGCAGCAGAAGGTCGCTGACGCTCCCATCCTCCGACACTTCAGTCGAGACTTACCAGTACATGTGACTTTGTTCGCCAACGAATGGGCAGTGAGTACAACCCTCATGCAGGAGCACGATGGTTTGATGCACCCTGTACGGTTCTGCGGGCGAGTTCTCAAGGACGCTGAGATGAATTACCACCCAGCAGAGAAAGAAGTGCTCGCTTTGCTCCAACTACTGAAGGTGTGTTACACCCAACTGGCTGGACGAACTATCCATGTCTACACGCGCTTCTCGACACTCGAGTGGGTGCACAAGTCCAAGTCACTGTTCGGACGTGCCACGCAGTTCGCGGTGTTGCTGTCACCTTGGCACTTGGTAGTACAACGCGTCAAGGAGAAGGATTGTGCGTTTGCCCAACTCCTTCAGTCAACCATCACCAGTTTTGTTGACCTCGAAGACTCGCTCAGCCTGGTGACCCCACCAACACGGGGCTCACCAAGTGTTCGGATGGACCCTCAATTGTTGTATGCTCGGTTACCACGAGACTACGTTGGGTACGTCATTTCTTTCGACGGATCTGCCAAGACGGAGAAACACGGTGGATATGGCAGTTGTGCGTGGATCCTATGGCGACTTCCCGAATGGACAGTAGTGATCGCTGCGAGTGCTTACCTCGAGACCACAACAGTCAACATGGCCGAGTACACGGGCATGAACAACGGTGTCGCAGCTGCCCTAGACCATGGGGCCGAGGACCTAGTGATCGTTGGGGACTCGAGACTCGCAATCCAGCAATCCCTAGGGGTGATCGCCTGTCGTAAGGAGTCGCTGATAGCACAACTCAACAGACACAAGGAACTCACAGCAAAACTCCGGTCAGTGAAATATCTTCATGCAATCCGAGAGTTCAATGCTGCAGCAGACTCATTAGCTGGAGAGACCCTCGAGAGTAAAGTGTCTGCAGTGGTCGAGAGCGAAGACAGGAAGCGCGAACTGAAAGTGCTGAACCGCATCCATGAAGTCATCTATGAACCCTCGACCGATACCTCGGAAGAAGTAGTGACGCGGTCCATCAATTCGATACGAGTACTGGAAACCCGAGACGAAGGCCGTAGTAAGAATTTTTTCGATTTTGCACGGGAAACTGGACAAGTGGCTGCAGTGACGAGACACCAAGCAAGGGCTCGCCAGAAACATGTCCGCTTCGCAACTGAACCAGTGATCATCAACCAGGACGCAGAGGTGCGGAACCGACCTGACGACCAAGTCGAAGAGACTCCAGATCCACAAGATCCACCGGGACCGGACGCAACGAGCATTCACGAACCATCGGCAGACGATATCGACCCCCTGGTTGTTCAAGGAGAACGGCGTGAACGCATTAGCAGAGCCCAAGATGAGGAACTTCGTTGGTCTAACCTCAAGGCAGTGCTGAAAGGCGAAGAGGCACAGCTCGGCTACAGAGCAGCTCGTGAGGCCTGGAAAATGGTAGACAAGTTCGTACTAAGTGAGGACGGGTTGCTGTACTTCCTTGGAGCGAACCGTCGGTGGGGAAGAGAACGGACCGAGGAAACAACGTTACGCCTAGTAGTGCCCACGACGATGGTCCAGGAGGTATTGCAAAACTGCCATGACTCGCTGGAGGGAGGTCACCAAGGAATCGTCCGGACCTACCACCGTGTTAAGGCTGACTATTATTGGATCGGCCTGTTCGCCGACGTGGAGAAACATGTCCGCTCATGCCCCGACTGTAGTTCCAGCAAGAGCCGTCCACACCTCCGTGGATACTCGCCAGGTAACATACTGGCCGAGAGACCACTCCAGATGGTGTCCATGGACTTCGTGATTCCCCTACCGAGGACTCGGCGAGGGAACACCGCACTCCTGCTGTTCCAATGCGCGTTCACCGGTTTTGTCATGAGAAAAGCGATGGCAGACACGTCTGCGCTTCATGTAGCCCAAGCGTTTGAGGAGTGCGTGTACCGCAGGTTCGGCGCACCATCGTTGATCAGACACGATCGAGACCCACGCTTCATGAGCGAGGTCTTCCAGGCATTCGCGGAGATGATGCAGTCTAGATCAAGAGCGACTCTGAGCTATCGACCACAAGCCAACGGACAACAGGAACGCTCGGTGAAAACTGTGATACAATCGGTGAGAGTGTATGCCGAGGACCCGCTGCAGCAGGATTGGGACGAGATTGTGGAGAAACTAATCTTCGCGATCAACAACTCGCACGACTCGACGAGGAAAGACACCCCGTTCTACTTAGTACACGGTTGGGATGCGCGGTCAACATTACGAGCCATGTCGTCTTCCCTCAAACGAGGAGTCGGCCGACAGTCCGATGCACTAGCATGGAGACGCGAAGCTAACAGGCAGCAAGAGATCGCTCTAGGAATGGCCAAGGAATACCAAGCCACGGAGAAGGCTCGCAGGGCTCAGAAACACAACGAGTCTTTAAACCGAGCTGAACGAGCTGCGATACCTGAGTCCACGAGGATGACGAACCCGGCCGCTACCGAGGAGCCTGGAGAATCCGACAACACGGACGAGAACTCGCCAGACGAGAACTCGCCAGGCGAGACTACGCAGCCGCTATTCCGACCTGGAGACCGAGCATGGTTGTACATGGAACGAGTGAAACCGGGGCTGACTAAGAAGCTCGCACACCGATGGCACGGCCCGTTTCGAATCAAGAGGAAGGTGGACGAGTATGCGTTCGAGCTGGACCTGCCCGATCGAAGTGGGTACAGGTTCTACCCGGTAGTGCACGTATCCCGCTTGAAAGCAGTGAACGAATTCGGAGAACGACCGAAGACTCGTCTAGCTCCCGATGTGACAGAAGAAACGAGACTCGACTTTGATGAGGAGCTACTGCCCGAGGACAGCTGGGAGCCCGACCGACTCGCCGGTGAGTATGAGGTTGAAGCGATCCTTGAGGACCGCATCCCTCTCCTCAACAGCACCGAGCGAGCGGTCAGAGAGTTCCTGGTGAAGTGGGTCGGCTACGAGGACCCCACGTGGGAACCCGCAGCCAACCTCTCATGCGGAGGACTACTATACGACTACCTGCGTGAGAAACGCAGTGCGCAGCGGCTGCAGATGGCTCAAGTGGCGGACGAGGATTAATCCGACCGCGGACATGATGATGAACTGCCGGGGGGGCGGTGCAGCCCACCCAAGCAGACGAAAATATTACTGCACCAAATGATGAACTGCCGGTAGGGCGATGCAGCCTACCCCAGCAGACGAAGACGATTACTGCACCAAAATGATTGCATATTACATGTATTGGTGGAAATTACGAACACAGCCGCGACAGAAGATATGATATGGGATAAACATAGAACGCGACTGAGATTAATGATTATGCTACGCTGAGAGTGGCCGCAATGTTACGACTGAGCAAGAAGAAGTCCAGACCACACACGCGCGAGAAGAAAGCAGGGCTCAACACCAACACTACTTGGACGTCGTAGCCACCGTGGCTAAGACGTCGAGGCGGATTGCAGCTCGTGGGGGCTTGCTCGCTGGCTCGTCAGGGGACTCCTCGTCTTCGGCAGCAGAGTCAGCGGAGTCATCTGCTTCCTCGGCCCCCGCACCGCCGTCACTCTGGGTGGGCGGCTTGCGGGACAGCGACGAGTGCTTCGGCGCTGACTTCTTGGACGATCCACCAACAGCAGCGGTGTCGCTCAGGGTGCCCTCGGACAGGATCTCGTCGTCCTCTTCTTCCACTTCAGATGCAGGACGAGGCCCATGGTAATCCGTGTAGTCTTGGACCCACTGGGCCGTGACGTCGCAGGGATCCAGCGAAGAGTCGACCTGCACGGCCGAAGCAACCTCCTGGAAGTTGAAGCCTGTCGGCACGAACAGCGGGGCCTTGGGATTGCAGGGCGCGAACGAGGTGTTATATGGGTGAGCGGCCGGAACATCCACCCAGCAATTGCGCCAAGGCTCGTGGCCATCCACCGCCAGCACCTCTTTGACCCAGTCAGACGAGACAGGAGCCCATGGCAGCGGTTCCAGCGAATACAGGAGGATCGAAGGCTCGAACAGGATCTCGGGCGAACACAAGACCACGCCGTCAGCATCCGGCAAACACCAAGTCCACAGACGCTTGGGAATCTGAAGGCGCAGACGATCGGCGCGAGCATTCCGGTCACGGGCATACTCGGTCCACGCTGCGAGAATGGCCAGATACAGCGGCGAAGTCTCGCCCAAGATGGCTGCGAGCTGCTGGAGCCAACGCTCGACAGAGGCGGTAGCAATCCAGTGCCCACGCTCGTAGAGCGCAAAACCAAGGTCGTCCTTCTCTGTAGAACCAAACGACTTGCCACGAAATTGCCGCCAAAGCTTGACCACGATCGCGACGCCATCAGCTCGGATAGAGATGGTCTTGTCCGGCATGAACTCTGACGCGTCAAAGAGACACGGCTCGTCGGGAAGGCTGGCTAGGAGACGCTGATAGGGGTGATCCGGGTTGGTCCAGTCGGCAAAAGCCCTGATCCCTTCCACCGAGCACTGGACCAGAACCGAAGCCGGAATGGACTTCGGCACACGGATCTCCATGATCATGGTCCAGCACTCCTGAGCGCCAGGAGCCGTGAACGGAGGGTCCAACACCTGGCTCGCAGAGTCCGAATGCTTCTTGGGCGTCTTGGTCGATGAGGGCTTGCTGCGAGGAGGAGGCGAACTGTCTGGACGCAGAGCACGGGAAGACGGAGACGGCTGTGACTTCCGACTTGGCACCGAGTGCTTGACAGCTCGAGCCGGTTTGACTGTCTTCACAGGCTTGGCGACCTTGGATGGCTTGGCTTTAGCAGGTTTGCTCTTAGCCGCCTTAGCCGGCTTGCCGGCACTAGCTTTCGGCCCGATGACCATCGTCTCGAAGGTCGAGGGCTGAGAGCTGTACACGAAACCATCGCCAGCATCTTGGCCTGCCACGGATCTGGCAGAAGATGAAGACACACCAGGATTCGACCCGAGTACTACGGCGTCCGACGCATTCTCTCGCTCCACAGCCGACTTGGATTGGAGCGAAGCCACGGTTGACGCAGGACGGACAGGTCGGCCATCGCGACGCGGTGGGATCACCACGGCCGCTTCGAACGGAGTCCCGAGCTGACTTGGCAACGCGAGGAGTCGAGGGTGGAGGACCTGGCAACGACGACGACGCCGCCGAGGTTTCCGGACGACGTGGAGAAGGAGGCGGAGTACATCCCGCCGAGGACGTCGGAATGCTAACCACTGGCAGAGCACTGGGCGGAGGAGCGACCGGAGCCGACTGGTCGCTGACGACCTCTTGAGATTCGGCAACCGTCCCCGACGACACCCCGGCGTGGCCTGAAGGAGGAACAGAGTGAGCAACCCCAGCCGTGGAGGAGCCGGACTTCGAGCGAAGATCCACTGACGGCTTGCCCAGTCGCGGCTTGCGACGAGAGGGTGATTGGACCTTCGAAGCAGAGTGAGACGACGCCCGCTTCTTCTTGGACTTCGGCGAAGTGGACGACCTCTTCCGGCGCTTGGGCGGGGGCTCGACGAAGACCACGTCAGAGTCCTCCGAGGACCCGTCAGACGACGAATCCGAATCATGACCAGCAGGAACAGCGGCCGCTGAAGAAGCAGCAGGGCGCTTGGACCCGGCCGAGGTCTCGGTCGGTTGGAGCTGGATGGATCGAACTTGGTCCAGGAGAGTCTGGAACCCCTCAGGAAGCGCGGTGTCAGTTCCATGATCGACAAGACACCCGTTCTCACGCTCTCTCTGCCGAAGCTCGAGGTACTCACGGAACGACTTGAGACACGACGTGAGGTCAGACAACCCCTTCTTGATCCTCAAACGGTCGTTGCGGACTGTCTTACGGGCATCTTCGAGCTTCTTATCATACCCCTTGATCCGAGCCTTCAAGAGGTCGATGATGTCGGCACTCTTCTGGAGCGACACAGCAGCCAGCGCAGCTTGACGATTCACCTCGTCTCGCTCCTCTCGGAGCGCGCTCGCTTCCTCGACCGCTTCATTGCGCTCGTTGGAGATCGAGGCACACAACGATTCGGCCTGACGGCGGAGATCTGTCTCCTTGTAGAGCCACTTCTCGCACTCGCGAAGCTGCTCACGGTGGTACCGAACATCCACGCGGAGGATCTCCATCTCCGTGTCCCAGTCGGCCGGCGGAGTGTTAGCACCAGGGGCTACGGCGTGGACGATGGTGTCCAGGTCGTGGGCGCCCTCGAGCCTTCGGTCAAGGTCAGGATCAACCCGGAGCGGCGGACAGCGGACCAAGCCCACCATGAGGTGAGCGAGGTTTGTGAAGTACCGCTCGTTGAAAGACTCCAGTCGACGCACGGCTGAGTCGGACACGTCTTGAACGACCCCTTCCAGAGCGTACGCCGACGCCGACTCCCGCGCAGAAGGCACTGGTTCAACAGGAGGCACAGCGTAGCGAGAGTTCGTCCGACAGTAACGAGACGGATCGTGTGGCGAGTTCGGCGGCGAGACGGGCGACTGGCAGCGCTGGCGAGGATTCGACGGAGTCGACGGAGGAACAAGGTTGAGCGTCGCCCCGCCGGCAGGAGGCCGAACGGGAGTTGGCGGCGCTTGACCAGCACGTCCGGAAGCCACCCCTGGAGCCAGGATATCAGGCACAGTCCCAACAGGGGCTCCAGTAGCACCGACAGCCTGGGGCTCGTCCGACGCCCCGTGTGCCGACGCAGGGACGGGAGTTGGCGACGAAGGAACCCCGGCGCTTGGCGACGGAGTACCAACCGGAGAAGACAGCACCTCAGTGGACGCGTCCTCAGACGGGGAAGCGCTGTCGGGTGGCGGATCTTCAGCATCGACGACCGGAGTACCAGACGAGCCTTCATCAACAGGCGGCGGAGCAGCGACGCCAGCAGCTTCTTCTGGCCGGGTGGAATCGAACTGCAAGGCAAAGGATGAGAAGACAAGGTTAACGACAAAGATCCAGCAAACAGCAAGCAGTGGCAGCGAGGACTTACCCCGAGGGCGGCGCCGACGGCACGGATGGCGCCTTGAGCTTGGGCAATGGCGTGTGGCATGGCGAACGATGAATGCGGAGTGCACCACGACGCTCACCACTCTGGCAGGCTCGTGTCGAGGTGGGGGCTGTTGTGATGTCGGGTTTTGAACCTGAGTGACAGCCCTGCCCGAGGTCTAACGACATCGAGCCTCGCTGAGAAAGGTGACCGAGGCCTCTGATTGGTTACACACATTCCCCGCGTTTTAGTGCCAGCGGACTAGTTAGTGACTGGGAGTCACGGCGGGTTCTAATACAAACCCCGTCGTGACCTCCGGTCAGTCATACCTGTACCCACTCTTTACCCTTTAGTTAGAATCCGGAATTAGGACGAAGCCTCGTCCGGTCGTAGGATTGGACCGAAGGCTCGGTTTAGACTCGGCCTTTGTATAGACATTAGGGATTAGTTATGGTCGAGGCCTCACAGCCCCTAATTATTAAATCAGAGTAGAATTTCCCCCTCAAGCCTCAAGAGTCAAGTCCGTCTCCGGTAAGTCTAGCTAGCTTAGCCGTAGCCTCAGGATACACTCGGCCGTGGTGGGTTATGTCTACCGGTGAACTTAAGGTACATTGACTGAGAGTTCATCCTGGTAAGGCCAAGAGTAGAGAAGAGGCCGAGTGTTGAGAGGTATTAGAGACCTCATTGTGTATTTCTGGGAGAGTGGCACTGCCCCCCAGTATATTTGACCCCTGACTGAGGTTTTACTTCGGTCCCCCCTGTAAAAGGCCTTGACTGGCCCGGTACCCTTCCTTTCTGAGGGACTACAGGGGGTAAGCGCTAAGCGCAAATTGTGTACGCACCCTAGCCTTTGCTCGTGGCTAAGGGTGTATTTATATCTGTGGGAATACCTGCCTGACCCAACGGCGCACTTAGGCACATTCCAGCCCGGTGTACAGGGATCGGATCTGGTCTTCAGATTATATCCCGACGATATTCGCCGACCTTAACGGGAAAGCGTGTGTTGTTGGTAGGGCTCGTTCCCCTTACGTAGTAGGAGGGACGAGGACTCGTAAAATCGTGTTTCCCTACACGACACTGGTGAATATCGGCTTCCTGGCGACCGGCGCCATGCTCATGCGCTCCCCCCTCATCGCTCGAGAGCAGCGCTCATGGGCACCGACTACGAGTCCGCCGCCAGCACAACCACGACGTTGCTGCGCATGATGGACATAGGCGCCATCGCGCTGAACCGCGTGCTGCCGCACGTCATGGCCATCGCCACGTCGGCCTTCGGTGTGCTCGCCGGCACGGCATCCACGTTCAAGACGGATGAAGGACTGGGAGTCCGCCACCTTCCCCGCCGAAGACCAGGAGACCAAGCTGGCCAAGCAAGACCTCCAACGAGATGTACTGCTTCGTTAATGGCTACTAATACTGCAACAACGCAGGAGGCCCACGAGATGACCGCGCTTGTGAGTCTGCTGCCCAAGCAAGACCTTCAACAAGGTGTACTGCTACGCTGAGGGCTACTACTACTGCAACAACGCCATGGCGCAGGAGGTCCACGAGATGACCGCGCTTGTGAGTCTGCTAGCCCAAGCAAGACCTTCGTACTGCTACGCTGAGGGCTACTATTACTGCAACAGCGCCACGGCGCAGGAGGTCCACGAGATGACCGCGCTTGTGAGTCTGCTAGCCCAAGCAAGACCTTCGTACTGCTACGCTGAGGGCTACTATTACTGCAACAACGCCACGGCGCAGGAGGCCCACAAGATGACCACGCGTGTGAGTCTGCTGCTCAACACTTCCGGCGTTGCTTCGATGGACTCCAAACTTTTGGCTCCTTCATTTTGTTAGCTGATGTATATATAAATAATGCATATTACCGGTATGCATATTATGCAAGTTTAACGTAAGTTATCATGTTAAATGAGTAATGATTTACTCATTTAATCATTTAAGCCTTCACCTGTTAGAATTTGTCAGTTTGAGGAAAAACTGTATTTATATACAAACTTGGGATGGTTAATGAGAAATGGCAGATTTATAGCACCTCCAGCGGCAAGTCTTAATCTAAAGCTTAACGAAGACCGACAGCGGCCATTGAGACCTCGATTAGAGAGTTAGATCTCGCGCCACTCCGCTTTCCACAGTAACCCGAGTTTTAACCTAGTATTTTGGCCAATCAACTCCACTCCTGAAAAAGATTATCTATTGGGAGCCTCCCAACGAGCGCAGCGTGTGCGTATCATAGCGACGCGGACGACTAGGACGACGAGATTTTCCGCCGCTACATGTTGCCTGGACTAACACAAAATCTTACACGCAAGCACGGCAACACCTCGTATCGGGATTGTGACGTACTTATTAGAGACTTTCAGAAGCACCGTGTTTTTTGGGAAAAGCTAACTTCCACTACTCGTTGCTAGATTGGACGCACCCCGTTTGCCATATAAACGCTGGTCTTAATTAAGAGGCCTTAGAGAGGCTCCTTGACAACCGAAGCGTAGCGGAGGTCTGCCGGGGGACGGCGCGTAGGCCGGATGCATGTGTCTAAGTAGTAGGTTCTATCTAATCCGCGCGGGATACCTTGCCCGCCACGAGCGAAGCGAAGTTGGCGGTGCAAACGCCGCGCAACTGAGGAGCGTAGCGACCAAGACCAGTATCATCCGTGTGTCAGACGATATACCACAATATTATTGCATAGTTCATTACTAACCGACAGAGAAAAGGATTTCTGTAATGGATTCCATCTCACCTAGCCTATGATTGGTTTCCATCCGTTTTTGTATCGCAAGTACCCCGTTTTTTTTGCAGAAAAACGGTAGTAAAATATACGTAGTGTTGTCCACAAACCTTTTGGCACGAACCAACGTATTTTTCACCTTCGTTAAACGGTAAGTTGGGCCTTCTTGCCGCTTTTTGTTATCCAAAAACACGTAGCAACAAAACACAAGAAGTGACGCGAACTAAGCGATTCTACGCAAGTGCGAGGTCACCAATAACTAAAAGGCGGTGACGAAAATGTTCGGATGGCTGAGTGCTCGATATTTCCCACTTAAATGTGCGACACCCTCGATACGTGTTTTTGCTACCGTACTTTCGATATCTCTAATGGTATTTGTATTTAACTGTTCATGTACATAATACATAATTGAGATAAATTCGTTGTCGGCTGAAAATAAGTTTTTAACTGGGATATATTGCATTGAAACTCCAATATAATTATTATTTCGGACGGCATGCCGCCAAAGATTATAGATCTATGTGCTTCTGTAAACCGAATTCCTCCCTCCACACCGCCATGGAGCCCTTCTACAATGATGTTTTGCAGTAACACGAGGACAACGTCACCAATATCTTCTCCAAAGTGAGCTACCTGCATGCCTGCGTGTGAACCTGTCGCTGGCGCTAGTATCACCGTCAAGATGGGGTGCTACAACACCAAAAGATTGAGCTCGAAGAGATTACCGCCAATTCGTGCAATAATGCGCGTGTGCTGTTGAAAGCAACATATGATGTTGCTAGCATCCGAATACATGTATGTGCGGGGCTATCAGTATAGAATTAACAGGCCAAAGATATGTCGTGTGATTCAAGCGCCATTTATGGAAAAAAATAGATCAAAACATGCAGCGTTAGGAAAATTAGGTGAATAAAGATACTCGGAGATGCTCATGTAGTTGTAGAAATTTGCAAATGCTTTAACATGACGAACCACAGTACCGGTAGTCAAGGTTATTGTCGCCGATTGGATTCATAAAATGAAAGTGGAGGGTTTGTTGAAGATCCGAAGGGAAACCATGCAGTAACCACGGAAGTGGGCGACAGATGAAGTGCTAAGCTTGTACGAAGATATTTGTGTATCTATGGTCTCGCTAATTAATTAGCGAAGCTGGTAGAAGAGCGAAACGTTCTGCAGGCTCTTATCGAACACGAAGTTATCAACCAGAACAAATTTTCATGTAGACCAAACAAGTTCGTGAAGGGGTAGATTGATGTGACGTTTACAACCAAACTATAATTTATCTAATACCATACTTTTGTCGGACGAAAACCCCGAACGCAAGTGTCATCGTGGCTGGATTTTAACAGTAGTAATAGTGAGGCACATGAAGCAATAAAAAATACGAGCGATGTAGAACACGGTTTTTATCAAAAAAACATTTTTTTATGAATCTACCCCAACAAGCACTCCAGCTCTTCTCGTACGAGGCATAGTAAAATCGCGATCAACCAGAAGTCTCAGATTCACCAGACTCAGTACTGGGAACAAACTCCGACGACTCAATGCTCTCAGAATTCTCATCGTTGACGTCGCTGTCAGCATGTTGACTCTCTGACTCGGATTCAGAACCCGATAGAAAGTCATCCATTTGAGCTTGAGTTGGTGGTGGGGCTGGCACACTTGGCGGAAATCCAGACGCTTGGGGGGCAAGTAGGGCCATAGGCATGAGAACGTTGAGCGGAAGTGGTGGTGGGGGGTCGCTAGCATTACCACTGCTCGAGTCTTCAGATTCACCGCTGCGACCCGTGTCCTCTTCACTCCCGGTAGTCTGGATAGCTGGAGCACTCGACGGTGGTCCTAGATTCAAGCGCTTGGTCGGCCTTGGCGGCGATCCATTTTCGCTGGAGCTTGAGTGCGAACGCCTGGCCGCCGATGACCTCGTGGTAGCGGCGTGCTGCTGCACTGCTCGTGCCTGCTGCAACACTGCCTGAATGCGATGTACATGGTCAGCCCAACGGTGATCGCGCTCTGTAGCAATTATCTCCCACTGCGCGCGGTGGTACACGGCGGCGGCTTCATCGGTTGCACGCACAGCAACAGCATATCCTGTGCGTCGCAGGTCTAGCTCCGACACCGCATCGTCCACCGTTGGGCTGCTCGCTAGGTGATGCTGCAGTTGTCGGTGAAGGGCACGCTCGGCTTCCACAACCGCTGCAGAGGCAGCTTCTTCGTCCTCAATCGCCTGCCGCCAAGTCTGTTCGCCTGGCTGCATAGTTCGCGACAAAATGAGGACCTACGCTGTTCGCGACAAAATGAGGACCTACGCTGAAGCGCTGTGCTATCAAACCTTGATATCATTTCCGTCAATCAGCTAACATCGAGAATGTTCAGATTGACTAGACGTGATCTGTGAAAGGTCTTTATATGCGTTGGAGGGTGGACAACTTACGAGATAGCACACACACTAATTCTTCTTTCCTCTCGGGACCACTGTCCCGAGGTTGCAGTAAGGGCAACTGCCAGTGAAGAGGGGGCGTCGTTGAAACTGGTAGTAATACCGGTTTATGTCGCCCCCCAAGCAACCCGTTTACCGGGATGCTACCGTACTAGTAATACCAATAATAGTTATACTAGAGATCCACCAAAAGTTTGTTGGAGAGGGGCTGTCCCAACTGTACTCCATAAAGTTAGGGCTCCCCCCCCCCCCCGCTAGAACTTCTAGCCTAAAAGTTTACCATACAATATATTTTGATAGTATGCTGGTCTGGCAGCCCGCGGATCAGCAAAGGAGAGGCTAGTAATATCTGATTCACGAAGTCTGTCCTAATGCTTTAGTAGCGTGACGTGCGCCTGTAGAAGACTTTGATATTCATTTTCCAGCGTCGGCGGAAAGTGGCACATGCCGTTTTGGACGATCAAGGAAGCTAGCAACGAAGGTGAGGCGCGCATCAACTTTAGAGGTTCGACACGATCTCATGGTCGGTAGTTCTTGCTAATAGCTCACTACTATAGTAATATTGCTCGATTAGGCTTGATAACGAGGATGGGCTAATTGTCGTGTAGGGAAACACGATTTTACGAGTCCTCGTCCCTCCTACTACGTAAGGGGAACGAGCCCTACCAACAACACACGCTTTCCCGTTAAGGTCGGCGAATATCGTCGGGATATAATCTGAAGACCAGATCCGATCCCTGTACACCGGGCTGGAATGTGCCTAAGTGCGCCGTTGGGTCAGGCAGGTATTCCCACAGATATAAATACACCCTTAGCCACGAGCAAAGGCTAGGGTGCGTACACAATTTGCGCTTAGCGCTTACCCCCTGTAGTCCCTCAGAAAGGAAGGGTACCGGGCCAGTCAAGGCCTTTTACAGGGGGGACCGAAGTAAAACCTCAGTCAGGGGTCAAATATACTGGGGGGCAGTGCCACTCTCCCAGAAATACACAATGAGGTCTCTAATACCTCTCAACACTCGGCCTCTTCTCTACTCTTGGCCTTACCAGGATGAACTCTCAGTCAATGTACCTTAAGTTCACCGGTAGACATAACCCACCACGGCCGAGTGTATCCTGAGGCTACGGCTAAGCTAGCTAGACTTACCGGAGACGGACTTGACTCTTGAGGCTTGAGGGGGAAATTCTACTCTGATTTAATAATTAGAGGCTGTGAGGCCTCGACCATAACTAATCCCTAATGTCTATACAAAGGCCGAGTCTAAACCGAGCCTTCGGTCCAATCCTACGACCGGACGAGACTTCGTCCTAATTCCGGATTCTAACTAAAGGGTAAAGAGTGGGTACAGGTATGACTGACCGGAGGTCACGACGGGGTTTGTATTAGAACCCGCCGTGACTCCCAGTCACTAACTAGTCCGCTGGCACTAAAACGCGGGGAATGTGTGTAACCAATCAGAGGCCTCGGTCACCTTTCTCAGCGAGGCTCGATGTCGTTAGACCTCGGGCAGGGCTGTCACTCAGGTTCAAAACCCGACATCACAACAGCCCCCACCTCGACACGAGCCTGCCAGAGTGGTGAGCGTCGTGGTGCACTCCGCATTCATCGTTCGCCATGCCACACGCCATTGCCCAAGCTCAAGGCGCCATCCGTGCCGTCGGCGCCGCCCTCGGGGTAAGTCCTCGCTGCCACTGCTTGCTGTTTGCTGGATCTTTGTCGTTAACCTTGTCTTCTCATCCTTTGCCTTGCAGTTCGATTCCACCCGGCCAGAAGAAGCTGCTGGCGTCGCTGCTCCGCCGCCTGTTGATGAAGGCTCGTCTGGTACTCCGGTCGTCGATGCTGAAGATCCGCCACCCGACAGCGCTTCCCCGTCTGAGGACGCGTCCACTGAGGTGCTGTCTTCTCCGGTTGGTACTCCGTCGCCAAGCGCCGGGGTTCCTTCGTCGCCAACTCCCGTCCCTGCGTCGGCACACGGGGCGTCGGACGAGCCCCAGGCTGTCGGTGCTACTGGAGCCCCTGTTGGGACTGTGCCTGATATCCTGGCTCCAGGGGTGGCTTCCGGACGTGCTGGTCAAGCGCCGCCAACTCCCGTTCGGCCTCCTGCCGGCGGGGCGACGCTCAACCTTGTTCCTCCGTCGACTCCGTCGAATCCTCGCCAGCGCTGCCAGTCGCCCGTCTCGCCGCCGAACTCGCCACACGATCCGTCTCGTTACTGTCGGACGAACTCTCGCTACGCTGTGCCTCCTGTTGAACCAGTGCCTTCTGCGCGGGAGTCGGCGTCGGCGTACGCTCTGGAAGGGGTCGTTCAAGACGTGTCCGACTCAGCCGTGCGTCGACTGGAGTCTTTCAACGAGCGGTACTTCACAAACCTCGCTCACCTCATGGTGGGCTTGGTCCGCTGTCCGCCGCTCCGGGTTGATCCTGACCTTGACCGAAGGCTCGAGGGCGCCCACGACCTGGACACCATCGTCCACGCCGTAGCCCCTGGTGCTAACACTCCGCCGGCCGACTGGGACACGGAGATGGAGATCCTCCGCGTGGATGTTCGGTACCACCGTGAGCAGCTTCGCGAGTGCGAGAAGTGGCTCTACAAGGAGACAGATCTCCGCCGTCAGGCCGAATCGTTGTGTGCCTCGATCTCCAACGAGCGCAATGAAGCGGTCGAGGAAGCGAGCGCGCTCCGAGAGGAGCGAGACGAGGTGAATCGTCAAGCTGCGCTGGCTGCTGTGTCGCTCCAGAAGAGTGCCGACATCATCGACCTCTTGAAGGCTCGGATCAAGGGGTATGATAAGAAGCTCGAAGATGCCCGTAAGACAGTCCGCAACGACCGTTTGAGGATCAAGAAGGGGTTGTCTGACCTCACGTCGTGTCTCAAGTCGTTCCGTGAGTACCTCGAGCTTCGGCAGAGAGAGCGTGAGAACGGGTGTCTTGTCGATCATGGAACTGACACCGCGCTTCCTGAGGGGTTCCAGACTCTCCTGGACCAAGTTCGATCCATCCAGCTCCAACCGACCGAGACCTCGGCCGGGTCCAAGCGCCCTGCTGCTTCTTCAGCGGCCGCTGTTCCTGCTGGTCATGATTCGGATTCGTCGTCTGACGGGTCCTCGGAGGACTCTGACGTGGTCTTCGTCGAGCCCCCGCCCAAGCGCCGGAAGAGGTCGTCCACTTCGCCGAAGTCCAAGAAGAAGCGGGCGTCGTCTCACTCTGCTTCGAAGGTCCAATCACCCTCTCGTCGCAAGCCGCGACTGGGCAAGCCGTCAGTGGATCTTCGCTCGAAGTCCGGCTCCTCCACGGCTGGGGTTGCTCACTCTGTTCCTCCTTCAGGCCACGCCGGGGTGTCGTCGGGGACGGTTGCCGAATCTCAAGAGGTCGTCAGCGACCAGTCGGCTCCGGTCGCTCCTCCGCCCAGTGCTCTGCCAGTGGTTAGCATTCCGACGTCCTCGGCGGGATGTACTCCGCCTCCTTCTCCACGTCGTCCGGAAACCTCGGCGGCGTCGTCGTCGTTGCCAGGTCCTCCACCCTCGACTCCTCGCGTTGCCAAGTCAGCTCGGGACTCCCCGTTCGAAGCGGCCGTGGTGATCCCACCGCGTCGCGATGGCCGACCTGTCCGTCCTGCGTCAACCGTGGCTTCGCTCCAATCCAAGTCGGCTGTGGAGCGAGAGAATGCGTCGGACGCCGTAGTACTCGGGTCGAATCCTGGTGTGTCTTCATCTTCTGCCAGATCCGTGGCAGGCCAAGATGCAGGCGATGGTTTCGTGTACAGCTCTCAGCCCTCGACCTTCGAGACGATGGTCATCGGGCCGAAAGCTCGTGCCGGCAAGCCGGCTAAGGCGGCTAAGAGCAAACCTGCTAAAGCCAAGCCATCCAAGGTCGCCAAGCCTGTGAAGACAGTCAAACCGGCTCGAGCTGTCAAGCACTCGGTGCCAAGTCGGAAGTCACAGCCGTCTCCGTCTTCCCGTGCTCTGCGTCCAGACAGTTCGCCTCCTCCTCGCAGCAAGCCCTCATCGACCAAGACGCCCAAGAAGCATTCGGACTCTGCGAGCCAGGTGTTGGACCCTCCGTTCACGGCTCCTGGCGCTCAGGAGTGCTGGACCATGATCATGGAGATCCGTGTGCCGAAGTCCATTCCGGCTTCGGTTCTGGTCCAGTGCTCGGTGGAAGGGATCAGGGCTTTTGCCGACTGGACCAACCCGGATCACCCCTATCAGCGTCTCCTAGCCAGCCTTCCCGACGAGCCGTGTCTCTTTGACGCGTCAGAGTTCATGCCGGACAAGACCATCTCTATCCGAGCTGATGGCGTCGCGATCGTGGTCAAGCTTTGGCGGCAATTTCGTGGCAAGTCGTTTGGTTCTACAGAGAAGGACGACCTTGGTTTTGCGCTCTACGAGCGTGGGCACTGGATTGCTACCGCCTCTGTCGAGCGTTGGCTCCAGCAGCTCGCAGCCATCTTGGGCGAGACTTCGCCGCTGTATCTGGCCATTCTCGCAGCGTGGACCGAGTATGCCCGTGACCGGAATGCTCGCGCCGATCGTCTGCGCCTTCAGATTCCCAAGCGTCTGTGGACTTGGTGTTTGCCGGATGCTGACGGCGTGGTCTTGTGTTCGCCCGAGATCCTGTTCGAGCCTTCGATCCTCCTGTATTCGCTGGAACCGCTGCCATGGGCTCCTGTCTCGTCTGACTGGGTCAAAGAGGTGCTGGCGGTGGATGGCCACGAGCCTTGGCGCAATTGCTGGGTGGATGTTCCGGCCGCTCACCCATATAACACCTCGTTCGCGCCCTGCAATCCCAAGGCCCCGCTGTTCGTGCCGACAGGCTTCAACTTCCAGGAGGTTGCTTCGGCCGTGCAGGTCGACTCTTCGCTGGATCCCTGCGACGTCACGGCCCAGTGGGTCCAAGACTACACGGATTACCATGGGCCTCGTCCTGCATCTGAAGTGGAAGAAGAGGACGACGAGATCCTGTCCGAGGGCACCCTGAGCGACACCGCTGCTGTTGGTGGATCGTCCAAGAAGTCAGCGCCGAAGCACTCGTCGCTGTCCCGCAAGCCGCCCACCCAGAGTGACGGCGGTGCGGGGGCCGAGGAAGCAGATGACTCCGCCGACTCTGCTGCCGAAGACGAGGAGTCCCCTGACGAGCCAGCGAGCAAGCCCCCACGAGCTGCAATCCGCCTCGACGTCTTAGCCACGGTGGCTACGACGTCCAAGTAGTGTTGGTGTTGAGCCCTGCTTTCTTCTCGCGCGTGTGTGGTCTGGACTTCTTCTTGCTCAGTCGTAACATTGCGGCCACTCTCAGCGTAGCATAATCATTAATCTCAGTCGCGTTCTATGTTTATCCCATATCATATCTTCTGTCGCGGCTGTGTTCGTAATTTCCACCAATACATGTAATATGCAATCATTTTGGTGCAGTAATCGTCTTCGTCTGCTGGGGTAGGCTGCATCGCCCTACCGGCAGTTCATCATTTGGTGCAGTAATATTTTCGTCTGCTTGGGTGGGCTGCACCGCCCCCCCCCCGGCAGTTCATCATCATGTCCGCGGTCGGATTAATCCTCGTCCGCCACTTGAGCCATCTGCAGCCGCTGCGCACTGCGTTTCTCACGCAGGTAGTCGTATAGTAGTCCTCCGCATGAGAGGTTGGCTGCGGGTTCCCACGTGGGGTCCTCGTAGCCGACCCACTTCACCAGGAACTCTCTGACCGCTCGCTCGGTGCTGTTGAGGAGAGGGATGCGGTCCTCAAGGATCGCTTCAACCTCATACTCACCGGCGAGTCGGTCGGGCTCCCAGCTGTCCTCGGGCAGTAGCTCCTCATCAAAGTCGAGTCTCGTTTCTTCTGTCACATCGGGAGCTAGACGAGTCTTCGGTCGTTCTCCGAATTCGTTCACTGCTTTCAAGCGGGATACGTGCACTACCGGGTAGAACCTGTACCCACTTCGATCGGGCAGGTCCAGCTCGAACGCATACTCGTCCACCTTCCTCTTGATTCGAAACGGGCCGTGCCATCGGTGTGCGAGCTTCTTAGTCAGCCCCGGTTTCACTCGTTCCATGTACAACCATGCTCGGTCTCCAGGTCGGAATAGCGGCTGCGTAGTCTCGCCTGGCGAGTTCTCGTCTGGCGAGTTCTCGTCCGTGTTGTCGGATTCTCCAGGCTCCTCGGTAGCGGCCGGGTTCGTCATCCTCGTGGACTCAGGTATCGCAGCTCGTTCAGCTCGGTTTAAAGACTCGTTGTGTTTCTGAGCCCTGCGAGCCTTCTCCGTGGCTTGGTATTCCTTGGCCATTCCTAGAGCGATCTCTTGCTGCCTGTTAGCTTCGCGTCTCCATGCTAGTGCATCGGACTGTCGGCCGACTCCTCGTTTGAGGGAAGACGACATGGCTCGTAATGTTGACCGCGCATCCCAACCGTGTACTAAGTAGAACGGGGTGTCTTTCCTCGTCGAGTCGTGCGAGTTGTTGATCGCGAAGATTAGTTTCTCCACAATCTCGTCCCAATCCTGCTGCAGCGGGTCCTCGGCATACACTCTCACCGATTGTATCACAGTTTTCACCGAGCGTTCCTGTTGTCCGTTGGCTTGTGGTCGATAGCTCAGAGTCGCTCTTGATCTAGACTGCATCATCTCCGCGAATGCCTGGAAGACCTCGCTCATGAAGCGTGGGTCTCGATCGTGTCTGATCAACGATGGTGCGCCGAACCTGCGGTACACGCACTCCTCAAACGCTTGGGCTACATGAAGCGCAGACGTGTCTGCCATCGCTTTTCCCATGACAAAACCGGTGAACGCGCATTGGAACAGCAGGAGTGCGGTGTTCCCTCGCCGAGTCCTCGGTAGGGGAATCACGAAGTCCATGGACACCATCTGGAGTGGTCTCTCGGCCAGTATGTTACCTGGCGAGTATCCACGGAGGTGTGGACGGCTCTTGCTGGAACTACAGTCGGGGCATGAGCGGACATGTTTCTCCACGTCGGCGAACAGGCCGATCCAATAATAGTCAGCCTTAACACGGTGGTAGGTCCGGACGATTCCTTGGTGACCTCCCTCCAGCGAGTCATGGCAGTTTTGCAATACCTCCTGGACCATCGTCGTGGGCACTACTAGGCGTAACGTTGTTTCCTCGGTCCGTTCTCTTCCCCACCGACGGTTCGCTCCAAGGAAGTACAGCAACCCGTCCTCACTTAGTACGAACTTGTCTACCATCTTCCAGGCCTCACGAGCTGCTCTGTAGCCGAGTTGTGCCTCTTCGCCTTTCAGCACTGCCTTGAGGTTAGACCAACGAAGTTCCTCATCTTGGGCTCTGCTAATGCGTTCACGCCGTTCTCCTTGAACAACCAGGGGGTCGATATCGTCTGCCGATGGTTCGTGAATGCTCGTTGCGTCCGGTCCCGGTGGATCTTGTGGATCTGGAGTCTCTTCGACTTGGTCGTCAGGTCGGTTCCGCACCTCTGCGTCCTGGTTGATGATCACTGGTTCAGTTGCGAAGCGGACATGTTTCTGGCGAGCCCTTGCTTGGTGTCTCGTCACTGCAGTCACTTGTCCAGTTTCCCATGCAAAATCGAAAAAATTCTTACTACGGCCTTCGTCTCGGGTTTCCAGTACTCGTATCGAATTGATGGACCGCGTCACTACTTCTTCCGAGGTATCGGTCGAGGGTTCATAGATGACTTCATGGATGCGGTTCAGCACTTTCAGTTCGCGCTTCCTGTCTTCGCTCTCGACCACTGCAGACACTTTACTCTCGAGGGTCTCTCCAGCTAATGAGTCTGCTGCAGCATTGAACTCTCGGATTGCATGAAGATATTTCACTGACCGGAGTTTTGCTGTGAGTTCCTTGTGTCTGTTGAGTTGTGCTATCAGCGACTCCTTACGACAGGCGATCACCCCTAGGGATTGCTGGATTGCGAGTCTCGAGTCCCCAACGATCACTAGGTCCTCGGCCCCATGGTCTAGGGCAGCTGCGACACCGTTGTTCATGCCCGTGTACTCGGCCATGTTGACTGTTGTGGTCTCGAGGTAAGCACTCGCAGCGATCACTACTGTCCATTCGGGAAGTCGCCATAGGATCCACGCACAACTGCCATATCCACCGTGTTTCTCCGTCTTGGCAGATCCGTCGAAAGAAATGACGTACCCAACGTAGTCTCGTGGTAACCGAGCATACAACAATTGAGGGTCCATCCGAACACTTGGTGAGCCCCGTGTTGGTGGGGTCACCAGGCTGAGCGAGTCTTCGAGGTCAACAAAACTGGTGATGGTTGACTGAAGGAGTTGGGCAAACGCACAATCCTTCTCCTTGACGCGTTGTACTACCAAGTGCCAAGGTGACAGCAACACCGCGAACTGCGTGGCACGTCCGAACAGTGACTTGGACTTGTGCACCCACTCGAGTGTCGAGAAGCGCGTGTAGACATGGATAGTTCGTCCAGCCAGTTGGGTGTAACACACCTTCAGTAGTTGGAGCAAAGCGAGCACTTCTTTCTCTGCTGGGTGGTAATTCATCTCAGCGTCCTTGAGAACTCGCCCGCAGAACCGTACAGGGTGCATCAAACCATCGTGCTCCTGCATGAGGGTTGTACTCACTGCCCATTCGTTGGCGAACAAAGTCACATGTACTGGTAAGTCTCGACTGAAGTGTCGGAGGATGGGAGCGTCAGCGACCTTCTGCTGCAACGTGGCAAAACTGCGTCGAGCCGCGGAGAGGTCACCTCCTGTAGCGAAATCCTCGTCTTTGACCTGGTAGAGCGCTGCGCCGTAGACCGCAAAGTCTTGGATGAAGCGGCTGTAGTAGTTCAGCGCTCCAAGGAATGATTGCATCCCTTTCTTGGACCGCGGAAACGAAAGCTCGGTAATAGCCTTGAGTTTCTTCGGGTCCGCTCGGATCCCTGCCCGCGTGACCTCGTGAGACAGGAAGTCCACCTTCGACTGGACAAAGATACTCTTCGTGAAGCTAATACTGATGCGACACTCCTCGAACCGAGCGAGGAGTCGGTTCAGCGTTCCCAGGCAGTCTTCAAAGGACTCACCACCAAAACAGATATCGTCCACGAAGGAACGTCGTTCAAACACTGGCGTCAGTGTCGAAGCATCGGCTTCACCGTTCGTGAACATGTCGGCCAGCGGGCTATTCACCAACTCTGCCACCGAGCCTTCGGCCCGGCTGGCTCTGAGGTCTGCGTCGAACTTGGTCACCCCAGTGGAGGCGTCAGCGTCTGTGCTTGACTCCTCGCGCAGAGCTCGATCGTGTTCTTCTGCCGCCTGCATCAATTCGGCGTAGTGTTTCCATCCACCCTTGGGCTGTACGAACCCCCACA
This sequence comes from Phytophthora x cambivora, assembly GCA_033557925.1. NCBI lineage: Eukaryota > Oomycota > Peronosporomycetes > Peronosporales > Peronosporaceae > Phytophthora > Phytophthora x cambivora. The sequence continues at coordinate 8,362,964 of JAUCEB010000011.1, read as the reverse complement.
AGGCATTGTCAATCATGCGTTGGTAGATCATGGGAGCGTTTTTTAGCCCAAACGGCATTCGGAGCCACTCAAAATGGCCCAGTGCACAGACAAACGCCGAGACCTGCCGTGCTCTCCGAGTCATCATGATTGCCCAGAACCCGCTCGCAGCGTCGAGCGAGCAATACCAGAGATATTTCTCGAGATCCGTGAGGAGGTCGTCGACTAGCGGCATTGCATATTCCATGATTGCGGTCACGGCATTTACCATCTTGTAATCAATGCACAGTCTGATATCCACGCCGTTCTTTTTCAACACGATCACGATGGGCGACGCCCACGGGCTCGTCGAGAACGAGACCAACCCGGCCTTCAACAATCCTTTAAGCAACTCGTAGAGCTTCTTTAGGTGGCGAAGAGGTACTCGCCGAGCTTTCTGCTTGATAGGCAGGTGTCCTTGCACATCGATGTCGCACACCACCCCGTACGCCGGTGGCGGTAGTGCATTCCCGCTCGAGATCATAATCTTCTCATGTTCCTTGAGCACACGTACCACTTTCTCTTGGAGATCGAGGCTGAGTTCAGGGTGGCGAACATTCGTCGCCGAGTAATCGAGTTCCGTAGCCAAAGCCTCGGTCAGATCAGGTAAGAAGGCTAGCTCATGAGCGTAGTCCTCCAGATTGATCGTGTTCGCAGCGTGTTCTGCTGTCGTGTACTCCTCCGTCTGGTCGCCGTCTGCTTCCGCAGAGAGCACCGTAGCGACAGACACGTACAATCGTTCCAAGATCTCGACCGAGTTCTCGCTGGACTTGCACCTGAATTCCGAATCCACCCTGTTCTCATCGCCTGGTCCAGGGTCATCTTCCGAGGGGTCGTTGGGGGTGACCGAATGTCCTGAGCGTCCTTCAGGTAGACGTGTACTGGTCACGGTCGCACCCGGCTCCTCGGTCATTCTTGGTTCAACTTCATCCTGGTTCGGTGGGTTTGCATCCGCCGGCGCAGGTTCTTGGTTGGGTTCACCGTCGGAAACGACGTCCCCTACAAGAAGTTCGCCCTGTGTACTCCATCCTCCTTCTTCTCGTTCAAGATGCGTTGTGCTGTTCACGTACTCCCTCTGAGTGGGTGTATCGTCGCTTGATCGCCTCAGGAGACGTGTCGGAGTAGTGTACTCTGGGCGTTCCACAGCCGAAGGTTGCGAAGCTAACCACTGAGCATACAATTCTCCTTCTCGCCGGAAGATCTCCTTATCACGGCTCCCCTCATAGACCAACAACTGCCAGTCATTATAGCGACTGGAACTTAGTCGGACATACCCGTCAGACCGGGGAAGATCGCCGGTAGGCACCCATATCAACACCGGAGAGTGAGCTGAGCAGGAAGTGAGCCGGCTCGAGACGTTGGTCAGCCTCATCCTGACGAGCTTCCCTCGTTGCGATTTCACCACCGTCGGTAACAAGGCTCTCGTTCGTCGGACCCAAACCTCGTGAGTATCGGCCGGTGGCTGAACCCTCAGAAGGCGGTATTCTGCGAACTCTCGGCTGGGTACCAGCAAGTCTTCGGTGGGTCCTCCTGTCACGTGAGGTCCTTCTCCCCGATCGTCTTGCATGTTCAGTGTCCTGATGAGCGGGATACTCACTTCGTCCGGCAGGCGAGCTGTCGCGTGGAACATGTCCAACCGCACTCCTGCCGGGATCATGAAGTCTGTTCCCAGCACCACGTCAACTCCCGCTCCGTGGTCCATTATCCACAACTCGAACTCATACACATGCTGCCACCCCAGTGTCACCTTAACCAAGGCTCGCCGTTCGGTAGCCATCGTTCCTTTAGTGAATCCTTGGATCTCCATACAGCGACCGTGCCCTTGTACCTCGCGTAGCCGCAGTTGCTTAGCAAATCTCTCCGATATCACACTGACGTTCGCCCCGGTATCCAGGAGGATCCGTGTGCGCGCGTCATTCACCGCGCCCTTGACCAGAGCTCTCATCCGAGCTCTCCGATCAAACCTCTGCGCGGACCACCATCCGAGCCGTTCTCCAGGCTGCAGTTTTGTTGCCCCCTGGGTGTCTTGGCTTGAATAGGCTCCTCGTTGCACCGCACTTGATACCCAAGCCTCGGTGCCACTTCCATCGTCTTTCCCTCTCCTCGCTCTCTTCATCTCACCTCCCCCGAGGCTTGCGCCTCTCTCCTGTCCATTTTCTGTCATCGTCACCTTGTCGTTTTCATCATTCTTCGGCCGTTTGCTCGCTCCTACGAACGCGTAGACGCAGTCTGCATCAATCGGTGGAGCGGCTAACTGTGGCAGCCCGATTGGGACCAACCCAGTTTCAGTTGGCGGGCTGCCTAGTTTAAATGGCTGCCGAAGATCAAGGTCTGGAGGTCGGGTGTAAGATCTTTCTTTTCCACCTTCGTCCGAATCAAGGAGGTGAGGGCCTGGAGAGCCTCGCACTTGCCTACGTCGTGCACCTGTTGGCACAATTTGCAGCGGCGGTAGCAGTAGTGAGCCGAATGCCCAGCTCCTCCACATGCTGCGCATGGTCCGTACTGGCGTGGCCGATTGTCGCGGTTGTCACGGTTGTCTCGATTGAAAGGCCTGTTACCACGGTCGAACCCTCGCCCAGGGTCACCCCCGCGGCGAGGTCGGTTGTCTGACCGGGCGAATGTCCCGTCGGCAGCGGCACGGCGTTCTTGCTCGCTTGCTGCTGCTACATGGTCTCTCTCATCTTCCGTGTCATAGAACTCGTCGTCGTCCCTAATGCTGTGGTCGTCGTCCGAGTAGCCGTGGTCGCTCGGGTCATCCTCTTCATCGCTATACGTATACCGCGTTTGAGTCGGACGCCCGGCCTGTCCACGCGCTGGTGTACGCACTTGAAGTTCAGTCATCAGGTCGGACAAAGTCACCTCAGCTAGTGAGATCCGTGGGACATTACGTGAGTCATCACGACGGCGGTCGAATTCTCTTTCACGTCGGTCGGGTCGGTCGGACCGGTCCCGGCGGTATGAGTCCCGAGTCACTTCGGGTCGTCTATCATCGCGCCGACGTGAGTTTTCCCGACTCCTCGGTGGATAACCATCACGGCTCTTTGCCGGATACGCTGGTCCCTCTCGGGGTGTCCTGCGCTCTTCCGACTTGAGGATATCGTTGATCATATCCTCGAGTTCATGGATGTCCTTCACCCGCACGTGACATAGGCGGCGTTCGAGGCCACGATCTCCACATGTTTCGAGGAAGCGTTGCACATGGTCCTTCGCATCGCGACCACCCCTCTCGAACTGCAGTCCTGCATTGCGGGCATAACCGTTCAGCCGGTTGAGGTAGTCGCAGACGTGTTCAGCTCCTTCGCTCTTGGCAGAATAGTAGCGAGCCTTCGCAGACTGGCGGAACTGCGAGCAGTAATACTTAATAAAAGCATCACTGAGCAGCTTCCATTGACGTTTGGTCTTCTTCGGCAACTGACGGTACCAGTGTAGGGCTCCGTCACGAAGACTCAGTTCGAACGCCATGCACCACTCGTTCGGGGGAGTGTGCGTGCCCTTCATCTCGTAGACAAATGCTCGTAGCCACTGCATAGAGTTCTCACTCTTGTTACGGGATCCCGTGAAATGCTTGATCTGAGCGAGGGGCCGGTGGGTCGCGAGCTCGAGTCTCGGCGTCGAGTTCAGGCGCTCAGTTTCGCTCAGTTCGAGTATTTGACGTGTAAGCTCGTCGGTTGGACTGTCGGGCCCGTCTCCGCGGTCGGTGTAGTCTTCACCACTGTCGTCATCCGACGAGTCCTCGCGGGGAACAAACCGGCGGGTCGTTCGTCGCGTGGAAGTGGTCGGTCGTGCTCCGCGGGTGCCTCGAGAAGTTTCGGACTCTCGAGACAGGCGGTCAGCTCGGCTCGTCGACCGAGGAGTCACCATGTGGGAGTCATGGAAATACGGCGAGCCCACCGTCTTGGCTGAGAATACCCCCTCGGTCGCGGACCGATCAGCCGAGTTCTCGGCCGACTTCTTGGGCGTCTGAGGAAGTGGGACTCTCGACGGGTCTTCTTCTTCCTGACCTCCAGGTGTCTTGGGAGGGCGTCCCAGGCTGATGTCCGATGTACCAAAGCTCAACCGGAGTTTCCTCTTCCACTTGTGCAGGTCCCGACCTGCGATCGTTGGCGTCCAACCTTCGAGTGCGGCCTCGGACGGGTGCGTTTGGGGCTCGCACCCCATCGCTCGGAGGAGCGACACCGTATCCTCAACCACTTGGGTGGTGGTAATCGTGTTCACGGGCCACGCCAACTCACCACTCAGTTCAGCCCAGACGGACTGGCGAACCATCTGCGGAGTGAATTGTTGGATCCACTCACTGGATTCGATCATTTGCTCGAGCATCCGCCCGAGCACCTTGTTGGCAGCTGGAGTGCTGCTGTTCAGCGGGGGCCGGTACCCGCGGGATTCTTGAGGACCCTTAGTAACCTGCACCAAAGCTTTCGACTCCTCGGTGCTGTCCTCGTAATCGTCGTGGGCATGATCCGGCTTCGCAACTTCATCAAATTCAGACGCAAGACTTCGGGACAGGGAGCGCGAGCCCCCACTACGTCCCGCCGACAACATCGCGCCTTCCTGGTCGTCCAGCTCTTGCATCGCTGCTGGAGCCTTCTCTTCCAGGTCTTCATAGTCCATCATCGTATCCTTGGCGTCGGAACCTTCGTCTGCCGAGTCGTCGAAGCTGACCGACCTTTCGGAGATCGTCGACAACCGGGACGTCAGATCACTGGCGAGGGTTGACGTAGCTCCGGTCGGTCCACGCGTCGGTCTGACCGGCGTGGCTGGTACCGCTGACTTGGATCCTTTCGCCATCTTGTTCTTGTTCTTCTTGTTTCTCTTTCTCTTTTCCTCTCTTCTCAAAGCTCGTTTGGGCAATACCTACACAGACCACACAACACACTAAAGTCACACCAGTCCCGGGTCGCGGCACCAGTTGTCGTGTAGGGAAACACGATTTTACGAGTCCTCGTCCCTCCTACTACGTAAGGGGAACGAGCCCTACCAACAACACACGCTTTCCCGTTAAGGTCGGCGAATATCGTCGGGATATAATCTGAAGACCAGATCCGATCCCTGTACACCGGGCTGGAATGTGCCTAAGTGCGCCGTTGGGTCAGGCAGGTATTCCCACAGATATAAATACACCCTTAGCCACGAGCAAAGGCTAGGGTGCGTACACAATTTGCGCTTAGCGCTTACCCCCTGTAGTCCCTCAGAAAGGAAGGGTACCGGGCCAGTCAAGGCCTTTTACAGGGGGGACCGAAGTAAAACCTCAGTCAGGGGTCAAATATACTGGGGGGCAGTGCCACTCTCCCAGAAATACACAATGAGGTATCTAATACCTCTCAACACTCGGCCTCTTCTCTACTCTTGGCCTTACCAGGATGAACTCTCAGTCAATGTACCTTAAGTTCACCGGTAGACATAACCCACCACGGCCGAGTGTATCCTGAGGCTACGGCTAAGCTAGCTAGACTTACCGGAGACGGACTTGACTCTTGAGGCTTGAGGGGGAAATTCTACTCTGATTTAATAATTAGAGGCTGTGAGGCCTCGACCATAACTAATCCCTAATGTCTATACAAAGGCCGAGTCTAAACCGAGCCTTCGGTCCAATCCTACGACCGGACGAGGATTCGTCCTAATTCCGGATTCTAACTAAAGGGTAAAGAGTGGGTACAGGTATGACTGACCGGAGGTCACGACGGGGTTTGTATTAGAACCCGCCGTGACTCCCAGTCACTAACTAGTCCGCTGGCACTAAAACGCGGGGAATGTGTGTAACCAATCAGAGGCCTCGGTCACCTTTCTCAGCGAGGCTCGATGTCGTTAGGCCTCGGGCAGGGCTGTCACTCAGGTTCAAAACCCGACATCACATAATAGCTTCGATGGCGCTAAAAACTAATACTATATTAGTTTGGCTGAAAATAATAATATTATTAATTCCATATCATGATACAAAATGTAACTTATTTTGCAAAGGTATTGGCATATTATTATATCGTATAGTTTAAGAAAAATGATCAAAGAGATAATGTACAAGTATATGAATCGTCGCTAATATTCAACACCAATCTAAAATATGGACGTGTGCCGACAGGATACACCAGTATATGTATCCTGTCGGCACACGTCCATATTTTAGATTGGTATTTCAAAGATGTAATACAAACCAGTACGGTTGTATTAGTACTTAAGTACTAGTATAATACTAGTACTACATATTTCAAGAGTTATCAGCACAGCAATTATAATGTATTAGTACGGATTTCTAGTTGTGAACTTACCTTGTTTCGACCTCCGTAGAAATGGTTGATCTGCACACGGGAGTTTGTCTTAAGCATGCCCGTAGCAGGTCGAGTTGACGACGGAGTGCAAATGCGAGGAGGCCTGCGAATGCATGTCTATGGAACTGTATTATAGTAGTATTTTGTTGTGGGTCGAGCTATTAATATATGCGATGTACTGTATTACTATGTATTAATAGCTGATAGATAGAACACCACGATTTTGGTAATGATTACTATATTGATGGAGTATCAGTCAGTACCCGATTTTGGTAAGTTACATTTTTTCTGCCGCAGCCAAGCACAGGTAATAATTTCGACCTGTAAACTTGCTCTCTCCAGAAGAACGAGGTTCGCTAAAAGCAGTGCGACACTGTTCCATTGGCCGCACGTCTACATAAGCAATGAAGCTTTTGCGTCACCGGCGACCTTGCCCCAGCCTAGCCCCGTCAACGCGAGCGAATCCAGACGACGTATATCCCGGCTAGCCCTATATGTACTTCCTATCCCAGATGGGGGGGTGTGTTTAAGGATTTCGCCAGATAAGAACACTAGTAGTAAACGCGTACAACGCAGGTAAGCCTATACTAAACATTGCCATTAAAGCCATACCCACGAGGGACCCCACGGCCGATCGCAGGTCCCAGGACCTCGGTTTAGTGCTGTCTCCTAACCCGCGTCAGTTTTGCAAAGCGAAATCAGTAGGAGGTCTGCGAGTTGCAAAAAGCGAAGTTACTAAAGCAAGGGTAGCCGAAAACGCTGAAAACCAAGCTCACAGTATTGGGGCTACGCCCAACAATAATACCAATAATTTTATTGGAAATATTTTATGAAATTATTGTATTTATGGAAATATTTTATGAAATTATTGTATTTATGCATTTTCGGAGAGTCTGCAGACTTGGAAGCCGCCGCTGCACAAGCTGCAGTCTGCCACTGCAGACTCATTGGAAGCGCCGCTGCACAGTCTTGCGCCACGTACGGAGCTGCCGATGCTGACCGCGTCGAATGGCGTTACTGCAACCGTAAATACGACATGACGACAGGAATTGTGGCAACCTTAGGACTAAACGCAACCGCAAAGCAGCTGGCGCCCCGTAATATATTTTAAATTACCAAAGCCACGTGGCCTCCGTCACAAAGGAATGTCTATATTTAGAGAAGCTATATCGATGTGGTCGACACAGATTTATGTGGAACACCACGATATCTCACACTTAGCGATTTTTCCTATTCCCCAAGAAGATTTTGCGTGCAATGAACCAGAGAACGCTGGCAAGTGAGCTGGTTCGCGCGCGCATCGGCGAGCTGGACAAGTTGAGGGACACGTTGGAGAAGATACAACGCAGCTTGGGTGAGATCTTGGCGGTTCAGCTGGAGTTACAAGACCGGTTTGAAGAGGAACAAGAGCGCATTTACGAGTTAAAAGCAGAATTGCACGAAGTGAGGGCCGACCAAGGCGACGACCTTTCGTTTGGAGTGCTGCTGGAGATGGCTGTCAACAAGCTGAAATTGTAATGCAATGAACACGACCTGTATTGAAAGCTTAATACAGGTAAACCTACTTAATCCAGTTCTTTCTTAAGCTTCTGAAGAAGTGCACTTGTCGTAACAGCATCAGACTTGGAGATAGCTCTCTCCTTGGAATGGTGGGTAATGACCCACAGCATGCGCAAACGCATGACCTTGACGTCGTTCTTAGAGACTGTATAGTCCTGCTGCTCAAGGTTTCCGGTGATGTAATTGTGCGCCTGGGCTACGATCAAAACGCCACAACTCGCTGAATCCGGTTGTTGAGGGGTGAACAGCCACTTAACCTTCTGAAATAAAAGTTTCCCATCGGGCATGGAAGCTGCGTGCCATCGTTTCATGTATCCCTGGAGTCCTTCTTTTCCTCCTTCGTTCTTGACCTTTGGTATGCCCTCCCAAACTGTGCGCATTCCATCATGGTAGCACTCATTATTAGAGGCTCGTACATGAAAACTTGCGCCCGTAAAACCGCGCCCGAATTTTGGAGCCGAATGATGATTATCCCCCAATGACTCTCGTCCAGATTTACCGGGTGAAGAACAAATTTGATATCTCCAAGTGCAACTTTGGGTGTACTTGGCCACCCAATATCCCACATCAGCGATGAGATCACGTGAACGCCACTCTCCATGCTTACAAGTGTCCGCAGGCAGACGTCGACGTGGCTGTCGTTAAGCCACCCCCGACACAGTCCTCCAACCATGTTTTCAAAGGTGATAGTGCCACCTCCCGACTGTGTGATGAACTCCGTCCGCAGTCTGCTTGACGCAAACTTGCTAATCACTTCGTTGGCCAGAATGCGGTGCCTTTGGCAAGCAGCATCTACAGACATACCTGTAGTATTGGTCTGAACGGCAAAGAGGCTCACATTCGATTCGACCCTCCGCCAATCTTGCTCCAGCCACTTTCTGTCTTCTACCCACATGTGCCACTTGCTCTTGATGCCATGGAACCCCGTTAAAGCACCCACGAATCGCCTGCAAACAGCACCATATGAAACGTTTGGCGGTAACCTGGGTTACCATCGTGCCCCGCCAGCTGGGAAAACTACCAGTAGTTCTGTCGGTATATAAGTTAAATGATGAATGAAGTTATATTATATCATTAGATCTGAGGCTGTTGAAGTGGTTGTCTCTGCGGCCGACGTCATCGCTATCACAGTAGCTGTGTGTGGTAGTCTAACTTGAGGCAGACATCTTGTCCAGGTACTGGTCGGTTGAGATCTAAGAAGGCTTCTGCGTCAAATTGAAAAACTGCAAGATAGAGGGCTGATTGGCTTTCAAGGGCGCTTTCTGCTTCTTGGGACGACCTGGTTTTCCCTTTTCCGGCCTTGGTTCTGGTCTCGTAGACACGGCCCTACTTGTTTTGGTGCTGAGTGTCGGGGCATTCATCGTGACGGCGGGGCATCTGAGCCAAGCTTTGGTTCTTCGGAAGTGATATGGCAACTGCTCGATCAAAAATAAATAATCTCGCTCTTCATCAGTTTCGTTTCCGGTAACCCGGGTTACCGCCAAACGTTTCATATAGTTAAAGCGACCACAATATAGCAACTTTATAAAACAACCTTAGGGTAAAGCAACCATACCCGCTGAGTTTCCAAAGCTTTGGGTCGATTGTAGCGACCACATCGAGCACAAACCCTTGTGCTTTCACGCTGTCAACAAGCGCTGGTGGGCTGCGCTGTTTTTTTCTTGCTGTCGTGATCGCGGCCTGGAGAGAGCGTGTAAGATCCACTGGAATTACGAACGAATGCATGTAGTCCGAAAGCCGCATTGCTTCCCAATTGCACTCGATGCTGCGTCCTCTCAAATAAGCATCTTCAAACTGGATCGGGTACTTGTCCAGCATCTCCGCCACGCACTTCAAGTTGGCAGTATTTCGAGCCCAAACCACTAGTTGATCTAACGTCACGGAAAGACCACTTGGATACTTGTGAACAGCAAGGCGTTGCTGTCCCGACGTCAGTGTCGTTTGTCTGAGTTGTTTCGTCGTCACCCTTGAATTTCCTCGACGTTTTGGCTTTGGGATATTGATAACATCAACTGCGCGGATTGGGGTGGCAGGTGTCTGCTCCTCAGACTTCTTTTCGTTCTTATTGTTCGCGTCGGCATCGCTGCCGTTTTTGTAGAGATCTGCATTGGAAGGTGGGGGTGGGGATGGACGAATATCTTCTTGTAGTGCTGAGATTTGCGTAGGTGGAACATTTTCTTCCGACTCAGACTCGTTATCATCATCTGTATGGCCGTCCATGGCAGGCACATAATTTTCCAGCTCATCCATAAGCTTCACTGTCTCCATTGCGTCCGAAGGGTCCAGAGAAGAGAAGCCACCCTCTTCACTCTCGTCATCACTGTCGACATCGTTTTCCGTCTCGCCACGCTTCTCTTCATCAGCATTAGAACAATTTAGGCCAACCTCCACCGTATCTCTCCATGCGGCTAGCTCTTGGTAAAAGTCTGCACTTGATAAGCACGACAAATGCTCGAGAAGTGGCTCCAACATCGCTTTTGCATAGGAATACTTTTCTGACGACGACAAAACTACCTGATTGGCACGTTCTTTCCGGTACAAGCGGACGTATACGACCTCTTTCGCTTTCCTAGTCTGTGTGGGAGCTCCTTCCTGATCACCAATTTGTTCATCTGCGTGTTCGTCACCGGGCAACTTTATCTTCGGCGACTTTAACTTTGAAATTTGTACAATGGGCTTCAGTCAGTCGGCCGCTGCTGCAAGCTCTCGTTTTACATCCAATGCGGCGTATGTACTCCACCGATCATGGATCGTAATAGCAGGTAGAACTTTAAAATTGTGCCCGAATTCACCCAAGTGCATGATGTGGCGACATGGTAGGCGATGACTTTTGTAGAATAGGCAAGTACATGTCCAATCAATGTCGTGGCACACGAAAGTTTCGTTGTTGCAGTGAACTTTCCAGCATGAAACACTTCCTACAACTCGCTTGCACGACGCGTTTACCATCAAATTAACAAAGCGTTCCCACTCCTTTTTCACTTTCGCAAAAATATCAGCAGACAACCTAGTTGCAACAGCTCTTAAGAACTTAGGCACAGTCTTGGGTACGCGCGATGTTGAGTGTTGTTGCCCAATAGTCAAAACGATCTTCTGAACCACCGTGATTTGATGCTGCAACAGGCCAGCGATAGTCTTGTCAATTCTTGTCTTGTGCCCTAGCAGCATCTTCACTTGGTTCCAGTTCGACTCGACTCTGTTGGTGGTGGTATTGTCGGCGGTGAAGACTTTTCCTCTAGCAAAATTGGCCCACATATCCCGACAGGAATCCCAGTTTTTTTTGAAATAATCAAAGAATGCTTGGCGTTTCTGGGTCTTACAGTATCGGCGCAACGCATCATAGTGAAAGTTGTACCGTAGAAGAGATGTGCTAATCAAACACACAGATACAACGTTAGATATAGTCTAGATTAGCGTTCACAACCCTTTAAGCGGAAGCATGCATACCTGTAAAGCAACTTTGTCATCAACACCAGCAAATCCTCACACTGGGAAACTTTCAGGCGAAATACAGGACGCCTCATCACTTTCTTCCAGTAACTGATCGCGTGAAATTGGCACAAAAGTATCTTGGCTCTTGGAAACAATTCTTTCAGTACGCTCCACTCCACGTAATCCTTATCAATCACGACAGATTCAATGCGCCTCCAACCTGGATTCTTTTCCTTGAAGTAATTCAATATCGTCGACACTGTCAGGGCCTGCTCGTTGAGACAAACGAAATCAAAAACAGGGAATCCTCTGCCCGTAGCTGTTGTGACGACCAAACTTCCTAAATAACACAATAGAAAAATGGAGATGTGTTAGCAAAGTGAAGTTGCTGTATAATAAATATGGTTGCTATACAAATATCAATAAAGTTGCTAGAAGAAACTCTATACGCACCCAAGTGATAACCCAGGTTATTTGTGCCATGCGTGAAGTCCATCGCCAACGTCTCGCCCCAGTGGTCGAACATAATCTTCTGCACTTTAGTCTGCATTACAATCGCCGTCGTGAGTCCCAATTGGTCTTGCAGTACGAGAACATCGCTGTCGTCCACTTGACGAAGAGCATGCAGCATTGTCTTCAAGCGCTCTTCGGCGGAATCATTTCCCATGATGTTGCGGATGAGGTTGCGTGTCTGTTGGGGTGTAACTTTGCACCCTAACGCATCGATATTTAAAGCAAGGAGGAAAGAGATTCAAAGAAACGTGTTAAATCAAATACCACTAAAAATAAATAGAAGCTCCCTTTACCCACCGATTCGCTCGTTCAAGAAGTTTGTGATATGCTTGGATGAGACACGTGCATCCGCCAAAGTTTTCACATCTTCCCGGTCTTGTTCATCCAGAGGTAGCGTCTTGGTTGTCAGGTATGACGAAGCTTGAGACGCAGTCGTAGGGTGCGAATGGGTATGGTTCTAGTCACAAAAATATCAAAGTTAGAATAGCACGGAAAATGTACAGCAACATTAGCGTACCTCATTGATGATTTTGATAGTAAATTCACCGTCATCTGTCGGAGTCACAACTGCAGTGAACCGAGCATTGCATCCACAGTAGCGAGTCTTGCGGTTGCGGTGGCCTTTCGAACGAGAACTCTGCGAAACGCCGTGGGTGCAGCGGAATATCTTGTGTGACCATAGAAAATCGGTCGGTATTGGGTCGTAGTGAGTGCTACAAAGCATACAAAGCAACAAAAGATCAATCGTGTTAAACCATAGTCAAGAAAATACGATTAAAAATACATACCTGTTGTAACGCTCTGTCGATTCCGAGCTGCGGACTCGAAACTTGATATTGTTTTGCTCCGTGTAGGTCTTGAGAACGGTCGCAAACTCCTCCCAGTTCGTGATCGAGCCGGATGGAAACGGAGGGACGGCGTTGACAATTTCATCGCCGTGTGCACGCATCGCCTCCATTTCTTTCATGTGCTTGCTGGTACGCTTGCGAGGCGTGTATTCGGGGCGAGTCGAAGCAGATGGCCCGCGGTCAGTGTCTCCGCTTGCACTGTCATCGGCCCTGCAAGTCTCGTCCTCCAATTCCACTCTGCGCTTCTTGGAGGGGCGCATCTCATGTGGAGAAAACCGTCGCTTCGAAGATGCTTGCTGCCGGTTGGCGTCCTTGGCAGCTGTCAAAAGCGACAATCACAAGTTATATCAGGTCCCTCTATTCGTACAACAAACATAAGGTTAATGCAACAATAGCAACAATACCGGACAAGTTTCCACTCGACTTGCCGCCTTTGGTTGCCTGCATCTTCCCTTGGCGACCTAGACGTAAAGACGTAAGTTACTTTCCACGTTCAGATCTAACAAGCAGATGTAGACGTACCGAGCTTTGGCAATTCTTCCGAATCGTCAGAAAAATCGTCAGAGACTTGATCGTCGTCCCCATCCTCGTCCGCGTCGTCCGGAACGAAGTCGTCGTCGCTGCTGTCGTCCCGCTCGATGCCAAGCGTGGCATACATGTAGTTTAGCTCGGTCCCCTTCCGCTTTGGGGTGCTCCGCCCTTAATACATACTCAAATAAAGTCAATTTTCGCACGCTTCGATATAACCAAGCAGGGATCATCTTACCGGTCGACGTGCCACTCTCTGCATCAGCCATGCCCCCCTCAATGACGCGTAGCGTGTAGGGCGCCTCTCCGTCGCTGTTCTGCCGCTCTCCGCACCGTACGCGTCGAAGCTCCGCCGGTCCCGTGTCTGGATCCTCCCCGTCGAGCGATTCTGGAAATGAACGGGAAATGAACGGCTCTCAAAACATCGTACTTAGTAAAACTCGTATTTAATAGACCTTGTACGCTACGAAATACGTATTTAGTCGGATGTGGTAATTTAAAGAAATTTAGAGAAATATATTCTCCTGAAATTTTTGAAACCTTCGTACAGCATACATGTCTCAGATTCGTTAAAGCGACCATAGGTTAAGGTTGCAGGAACCACTCCCGACCGCGTCAAAGTTGATGGGGGGATAGACCCGAAGAGCTCCCTCCTTTTCGCGGTGCAGGCACCCAGAGGGCCAACCTCTACGTGCTCTCTCTGCGTCGTAGGGACACGATGAGCTCTGCAAGAGGACAACCGCGCGGCTATCTTGCTGTTCGACCCGGCTTTGGCGACTTTGCTGTGCGCGAGGGGGTCCATTCGCCTTCAACTTGACAATTGCAGGGGAGCTGACGCTTGTCATTCCGCCCGAGGGAGGCACTGAATGCGCCCTTGGCCCTCGGTCGGGGGCGGTGGCTCGCCCCCACTCTACGTTTTGCTGACAGAGAGAGAAGCACGCGGAAGCCTCCGCGTCTTACCTAAAAGCCCCTGACCAAGCTCCTCGACCCGATGGTTTGGCGCTCGTCCGTGAGTGCCGTGGTGGCCGTGGCCGTCGGCCTCTTCGCCCAGGCTCAGGCCTTCGACGTCACGCTCGTGAACTCCTGCTCCGAGTCCATCGTGGTCTTTGACTCGAAGACCACCGAGACGCTGCCGGTAGGCGGCACCAGCACCCGCACGGTCGCCCCTGGCGGCGCCTATGTGTACCGCAAGGGCACGGGCGGCCAGGCCACGCTGGCCGAGTTCTCGGCTGACAACAACGCGGCCTGGTACGACATCAGTATCATCCCCACGGGCGACAAGCAGGGCCCCGGCCAGTGCGGCAGCATCGACGAGTGCAAGGCCGTCACGGGCGGCGTGGGCTTCAACGTCGCCATGAGCATCGAGCCCAGCCAGACGGACGGCCACCGCTGCGTGTCGGTGACGTGCATGGAGGACGGGTGCAATGACGCCTACCAGTTCCCGGCTGATGATACCAAGACGCACTCCTGCCCCAGCTCGGTCGACTTCACAGTGACGTTTTGTCCTGGTGGTTCGCCGGGTGCTGCTCAGACGATCGAGCAGGTTGCTAACGAGGCTCAGACCACCGTCCAGCAGTACACTGCGCCGGCTCCGACCACTGCGACACCGACCAAGGCGCCTACCCAGGCTCCCACTCAGGCGCCTACCCAGGCACCGACGGAAGCACCTACCCAGGCTCCAACTGAAGCGCCAACGCAACCACCGACCGAGGCGCCTACGCAGCCACCGACCGAGGCGCCTACGCAGCCACCGACCGAAGCGCCTACGCAGCCACCGACTGAGGCTCCGACACAGCCACCGACTGAAGCTCCGACGCAGCCCCCGACTGAGGCTCCGACGCAGCCCCCGACGGAAGTTCCTACTGAGATCCCGACGGTCTCAAGCTCTTCCGCATCCGCTTCGAGCGGTGTCGATGCTGGCGACAGCCAGTCGAACGACTTCGTGGGCCAGGTTGGCGCTTATAACGAGACTTCCAGCTCTAACAACGTCGACGTGGGTGACGAGTCCAGCAGCGAGTCCAACAGTAAGTCCAACAGCGACGAGTCCACCAGCAAGTCTAGCAGCGAGGCTTCCGCGAGCAAGTCCAGCCCTTACCAGAAGGCTGGCACAACCATGAAGGCCACTCCGACGTCTCTGAAGACGAACGACAACAATGGCGAGGTGGAGCAGGCGAACACGCAGTCGTCGGGTAGCAGCTCTGGAGGTACTGCCTACGTCGTGCTGGCCATCGGTGCTGCCGTGGGTGCCGTTGCCGTGGCTGCCATCGTGACCATTCGCAAGAAGAAGCAGGCGTTCGACGACATGGACGCCAAGACGCCCGTCATGGGCAGCGACCACTCTGTGCTCATGACCGCGACCAACAGCAACAGCGCTGTCCTGTAGGCTCCACGAGCAAGTAGCATGCGGGGAAGACAGACTGCAAACCGGTTGAAGGGGGGCATGTGGAATAGTGTCGAAAGCCTAAGCATTGGCGATTTTGATTTCTAGTAATGAGGTAACGAGGAACAGCGTGTGAGTTCTTTCATTTTTCCAGAGATGGGGGGGGGCATCAGCTCTCAATTCACCTCCTCAATTGCCCATCAGCTCCTGGATGTCAGCGCGACTCTGCTCCTTGACCGGCAGCTCCTGGAAGCGCGTGTCCATCTCCTCCGTACGCCCCACCTTCTTCATGGCGTCAAGCTCCGGCGCGACATCCAGCGGCTGCACTCCGCTCCCCATGGAGCGATGCACCTCGTAGAGGTGCAGGAGCGACGGGTACTGCTCATAGTCCTGCAGGATGGCCACCACGTCCCGACGCACTGCGTCCGTCAACGGCAGCGACGTGTACGCCTCAATGGCCTCCGCGAAGCGTCCTCGGAAGCAGAACTCCTTGACGACGCTGGACGCCACGGGATGCGGGACCCACTCCCACTTCTTGTCTTCTGCCAGCACAGCAATGTTCTTGCTCCTGTCCTTGTGGGTTTTCCTCCTGCTGCTGGTAGCGACCTGGTTGCTCCTGGCGGACGCTGTGAGCTCGTCGGCGGCCTCCTCCTCCTCGTCTTCGTCGACGTCGACGTCGTCTCCCTCTTGTTCCTTGTCTTCTGCCGCAGCTTGGGCTCTGGCCGCCAGAGCCTCTTGGTGACCGTCGTAGGCCTTCAGATACGCCCTCAGCGGGGCCCCCGACAGGAAGAACTGGCGCTGGTAGTACTGCCGCCACACGGCGCCCTTGGTCATGTTGGCGTGCGGCTGCAGCGCCTCGAACACCGCGTCGGCCGCCTTCGCGTCATCGCCCTCCAGCTTCTGGAACCCCCAGCGCACGAGGGGCGTGAGCAGCTGCACCTGGCGAGGGGCGAACAGCGCCTTGAACGGCAGCGGGCGCGGCTCCTCGGTCGAGAGCACGCGCTGCGCGTCCTTGGGCTCCACCTGCAGGTACGCGAGCAGGCGCTGCGTCACGTCGGCCGCAGGCAGCAGCTGGTCGTTGTCTTTCACCAGCGAGGCAAAGTCGAAGGCCGCAGCATCGGCATCGGCATCGACGGTGGCGGTTGAGAACAGAGCGCGACGCGCAGGACGCAGCAGCAGCCCGCGGCGGAGTGCGAGCATAATTGATGGTCGAAAATGGGGTCGCGACGGTAGGACGCGTCATACATTGTTCAAGTCTAGCATACAAACGCCAAGTCAAGTCTAAGCCAGAGACCTCCGGAGATGGCTACACACTGCCAGTCCGGCTTCCTCCGAATGCCTCGGAGCCGGTCAAATAGGATTGACCAACGCGTCGCCGCTTTCGGTGGCTTCAGCTCCATGAAGACGACGGTCTGAACGTTCCAGAGCTCCTCGTCTTGGTCACCAGACTTCCATCCGCGCTGCAGATCCATCTGCAGCTGCAGGATTGTGCCCCGCGATGCGGCTGCGGATGCAAATGCAAGTCCGGAGCTTGCGACGCAATGGCAGTGACCACTGCATCGCGTGCAATACAGTAAGCGTCTCAGTTGCATGTCCTTGTGGGTATCTGCGTGTCTGCAAGGCGCTCGCTAGTGGCACCGGTCGCCTACCGAAACGTCGAGCGCTGCGGTCGTGCTCGTCCTCGTACGTGGTCACTGCCCGTCCACATGCACGAACTCGTTCGTCGAGACTCTCATGCTGTGCCGACGAAGTGCGAGACCATCCGCGCGCCTCCCAACCACATGCCACACGCCACCGCGCGCGAAAGAAAATCGAGCTTTGGGCTTGGGCTCCGGACGTCACTGCGCCACGAGGGACTCGTGGGCCCTTCGGGCGCTGAACTGCGCGGTAAAAATGTCGAAGGAACGAAACCACCGCGGGGGGCTCGAGAGTCGCTCGGCATTGTGCAAGTTGCGGTCGGAGACTCGGCCGACCAGAGCCCCCCGGACCGAAGAGAGCCATGGAGTTCCCTGTCAAGACGGACTTCTTCCCGCAGGTGCGACTCACGACCGAGGAGCGGCGTCGCTATGTGGCGTGCGGCGAGCGGAGCGCCAGCGCTCTACGCGGCAGCATGAAGACGCTGGACTGGAAGAAGATGGCGGAGAAGGACGGAGTGACCTACGCCCAGGCGCACTGCATCGAAGGGAGCGGCAGCGTCCCCAATTCGCCATCAGCGTCTGAAGTCGCAGGCAAAGCTGCCGACCACCCCCAGGCCATTGCGTCCGCATGCTTGATGATGAGCGCGACGGCGTTTGCCGCTGGGACAATCAGCGAGACCCTCGAAGCGCTCGCGTCGCCTGTCACCGAGGACTACCGCCGTGCGATGCACTTCCTACACGGCCCACGCTTTGTCGACGGAGTTTGCTTGCATACGATCGCAGGCAGTGACTGTTCAAGGGGGACGACTGGCAACAACTCGCAAGCCTTCACAACGGTCAAATGGGCAGCGTTCGACGACGGCAAGGCCCTCAACACGGCGGGGTCTCCTGTCGGCACAGACTACTGCTTCCTCGAGCATTCGGGGATCCACCGCGGAGACCCCGACAGCGAGCCCGAGTTGTTCGGCTTCAGCATCCAGGAGTCGATCACTCGAGACGGAGAAGTCCCCTCTCTAGCTGGAGTCGGACTGACCCGCGGCCATTTCCACCGCACGGGCGTGCTCATCTTGCCCACGGACCGCTCCGACGTGGTGCAGGTCACCTCCATTTTGCAAATGCGCACGACGGAGGGGGCATCTCTCGGCCCTTCGAGTGAAGGCATCGGAGCCTCGTCCGGTGCCGGAAGAGCGAACGCGGAGGCTCTTGCTCGCCGGATGCGCAAACGAGTCTCTGCTGTGGGCAGATTGGACTTGCTCCTGGAGCGCCGGCGGCTCAGTAAGCTGGAGCACATGCCGCGAGCCGACTGGGTAGCTGATGACGTGCGCAAGGCTTGTGCTGTTTGTGTCAAACCTTTTGCACTCCGCCGACGCAAACACCACTGCCGGCATTGTGGAGAGGTGGTGTGTGCATCTTGTGCTCCGGCGCGCAAAGTGGACGTGGATGCCGCCACCACCAACGTGCGCATTTGTACAGCGTGCGTCGTGCAGGCGCGTGCTGGTTGGCAAGGCTGCGATACGTTTGTGTATCACGTGCAGTCCTCGCCTTCGTCCCGGTCATCGACGAACTCGACGGGTGGGAGCGCCATCTCTGCCAACAACAATGTCGAGCATGAACTGGAAGCAGGACCGAAGTCGCTGTCGTCTGGGAGTAGCACGTTTTCCATTTCAAGCGACTCGCAGATGTCTGTGCGCCTGACGCGTGCCGGCTACGCGGACGGAGCGATCAGGTTGTACGGCTGTGAGAATGACCACTTGGACGTGTCTTCATCCAGCTCCAGTAGCTACTCGGTGAGCGAGTTCGACAGCTACGATACGTTAGTTGCCCTCCCTCTTTCCAACCAGGAAGAACCAGACCACCAACACACCCACCGCAGAGGAAGAAAAGGTAGCAACCAGTCGTCTAGCGCTTCGACGCCATCACCGGGTGGCAATATGAAGAGCACAGAGCAGTCGGACGATCTGCTCGAGCGCATTCGCGGGATGAAGGCGGATCTGTCCACGCTAACGACATCCTACCGCCACCTGAGCGACGCCAGTATCGTCAGCAGCAGCAGCGACGAACTCGCAGTATCCCGCCGCACACTGCGCTCTGTTCTTCGTGGCTCCAACGCTGAGTCACTCGGTAGCAGGAGACGACGTCTGCGGATCAGCGACGCCGCGGTCGAGGGCGGGATGGACGTCGACTTCATCAACAACAGCGAGCACTTCACCTTGCTATGCCCCGAGACGCTGAGCCGCCAGTGGCGTACGCGCACCAGCAGCCGCGTGCTGCAGGACGCCGGCGAGAAGTCGCACCTGAGCGCGAGTCTGTCCAACAACATGTCGTTCGTGTCGACTCTGTCCAGCTCCACGATGCTCGAGGACGACGAGGACGCGCACGGACCGGAAGAGCGCGAGTCCCACGAGTTCGAGCGCGACGGCGTCGAGCGCAGCGCGAGTCACGCGGAGCTTCAAGCGCTGCGACAGCAGGTGGAGGGGCTCCATCGGTCGCTGGCTGCCGCAACGTCGCAGCTCGACAGCATCCACACGCGCCGAGCGTCCCGCAGAGCGCAGCCGCTGCCGCCGGTCGACCCGGTGGCCGCGAGGCACGAGGCCACGTATGGGCTGCTGGTGGAGGAGCTGCACGAGATCATGGGCCTGCCTCGCCCCGGACGGGAGCACTAGTCGGAAAGAGACTTATAAGTGTTTTAACAATTGATTCAACGTGTGCCGGACTCCTCGTTGTTGACACGGCAAACCAGCGCGAAGGCGTCGTGTCCTAACAAAGTGTCCACCTAATGCGTTAATAGAGCTCGTGCAGACGCAGTCACTTGCACTTTGCACTTTGTATCAGTCCATTTCCGTTCGCTGCGTACCGTACGCGAATCGAGCCTGGGGCAACTTCAACATGCACTTCCGACGAACGAACGAGCCAGTCGCGGTTTAGCGACTTACAGCAGACAGGCATGAATGCCATGAATGGCTCCGAGCTCCGAAGCACATGTAGCATGGTACTTGCTACATGTACTATGCATGGGCACTGTACGTGCATGTGAGGCACTACATAGTCGGCATGCGGTCAATAGACCGATGAGGACGGTGGGTTAGACCGCCAAGGCGATGGCTGCCATCGCCTTCACGACAAGCAATGCGAAGGCGCGGACCGCAGACGTTGAGTCAACGCGCGCGTAGAGACGAAACTCAAAGCAGCCGGAAACGGAGCAGCGCCGTCGCCTTCCGTGCTGGTGGCGGCATCGGGGCTCGGGCGCGGGTGTCGCTTGCGTGATTTTTCGCTGGAATGCATGACCACCCTGCTCAGCAGGCGGGCAGGTGCCCAACGTCACATGCAGGCACCTACCTGCCTACGCAGGACCGAGAGCAGCACGGCGGACTGCTCTGTGCGGCGGCATCTGCCGTGAAGTCGCATGCTGCGCCGCTCGATTTGCCTCGGGCAAGTAACGTTAGCCGTCGCGGTCCGCCACCGCACGGCGGACGTGGGAATTGGCCCTTTTCGTGCCGGAACCCACAACTGAGATCCGAATGCGATGACCGCAATCGCTTTGCCGCCACTTCGAGAATCGCCCACCGAGTCCAAAGCGGCAGCAGCAGACACAACAACAACAACAGGAAGCAAAACAGAAGGCGAGGCGGCCGTGGCCAGCAGGACGCCACTTTAGGTCTCGAGCCCCGAACCGCGTGTGTAGCTGCGCCGCCGTGTGGTCAGATCGGCCCGCAGCCAGCCGCTTCTCGTAGCTCTCTAGCCTCGACCCCGCAGGCGGGTACAAATACACACAGGTACACACACCCCAGCGCCTCTCCAAGCAGCGAGCGCGCCGACCGTGGAGCTGAACGCAGACAAGGTACGCACGCACGTCCTGCAGGCTGCAGTGGCGGCGCCGGATACAGAGGGTGAAGTGGGTGCGGGCGTGACGCGCTCCCCGCCGCGACATATCAGCACTAACGACGTCCCCCGCAGACTCGCAGGGTCCAGCGCCCAGTCCGACGGACGCAGCAGCTCATGCGGACGGCCGCCGCCCTGTGCGCGGCGCTAGTGGCCGTCGTCCCCCAGAGCGCGCACGGCCTCCGGGTCGTCTCCTCCGTATGTGAGCGCGTCGGCGAGCGGCCCGTGCGCGTCGAGGGCGTCTCCGGCGCCTTCTGCGTGCCGCTGCAGCCGTGTGAGGGCTCCCTGGACAGCGCCCACGAGCCGCTCGCGTGCCCTCGCGCAGGGCAGCGCGACGTGTTCGGAGACGGGATTTTGGCCAAGGACAGTTGCTGCGCGGTGGTGGACAGCCAAGGCGCCCTGCTGGGCTGCGTGGTCGCGGAGGGTTCGCACGCGGCGTGTCTGCCGTCCGCGGAGTGGCCGCAGACACGGGAGCTCACTCGAGTGGGGCGCAGGAGAGCGAGGACGAGGACGAGGACTCTACAGGTTGATGCAGTAGCCCCAGGCGTCGAGACACAGCAGACGCCCACAGCGGGACCCCCTGCAGCTCCAGGTACAGACGGAGAGACTGCGACAGAGGCACCAGTAGCAACAACATCAACTCCACTAGCGACGACAGCAACGCCAGTATCAGCAGCCCCAGTGGCTACGACAGAAGCTCCAGTGGCTACCACTGAAGCTCCAGCTGCGACGACAGCAGCCCCTGCGCCGATTGAAGCCCCAGCTACGACGACAGAAGACCCAGTTGTGGCAACTGAAGCCCCAGTAGCGACTACTGCGACCCCAA
This sequence comes from Phytophthora x cambivora, assembly GCA_033557925.1. Taxonomy (NCBI): domain Eukaryota; phylum Oomycota; class Peronosporomycetes; order Peronosporales; family Peronosporaceae; genus Phytophthora; species Phytophthora x cambivora. The sequence goes on along the minus strand of JAUCEB010000011.1, from coordinate 8,341,080 downwards.
CTGAAGTCCCAGCCAGCACAACTCAAGCTCCGGTGGCGACGACCCCAGCCAGCACAACGGGAACTCCCTTGACAGATTCTCCGGTGTCTACAACCGCAACACCAACAGAAGTACCAGCCACGACGACCGAGGCTCCAGTGACGAATGCTCCTATAGTGACGACTGTGACTCCAACGGAAGTACCAGTCGCGACTACGGAGACTCCAGTGACGAATGCCCCAGTGACTGATGCTCCTATCGCAACGACTCCGGCCGCAACTACAGAGGCCCCAGTGACGGATGCTCCGGTGCCTACGGCCCCAGTGGCGACGACGGAGACCCCAGTGACAGATGCTCCGGTTGCTACAACTCCAGCGGCAACTACTGAGGCTCCTGTGACGGATGCTCCGGTTGCAACGACTCCGGCTACAACTACAGAAGCTCCTGTCACGGATGCCCCGGTTGCAACGACTCCAGCCGCGACTACAGAGGCTCCTGTGACGGATGCTCCGGTTGCAACAACTCCAGCCGCGACGACAGACGCTCCTGCGGCTACGAACCCAGCGGCGACAACGGAGACCCCCGTGACGGATGCTCCTGCGACCACGACCCCGGCCGCGACTACAGAGGCTCCTGTGACGGATGCTTCGGTTACAACAACTCCGGCTGCAACTACAGAGGCTCCTGTGACGGATGCTCCTGTTACAACGACTCCGGCTGCAACTACAGAAGCTCCAGTTACGGATGCTCCAGTTGCAACGACTCCGACTGCAACTACAGAGGCTCCTGTCACGGATGCCCCGGTTGCAACGACTCCGGCCGCGACTACAGAGGCTCCTGTGACGGATGCTCCGGTTGCAATAACTCCAGCCGCGACGACAGACGCTCCTGCGGCTACGAACCCAGCGGCGACAACGGAGACCCCAGTGACGGATGCTCCTGCGACCACGACCCCGGCCGCGACTACAGAGGCTCCTGTGACGGATGCTCCGGTTACAACAACTCCGGCTGCAACTACAGAGGCTCCTGTGACGGATGCTCCTGTTACAACGACTCCGGCTGCAACTACAGAAGCTCCAGCGACGGATGCTCCTGCGGCCACGACCCCGGCCGCGACTACAGAGGTTCCAGTGACAGATGCTCCGGTTGCAACAACTCCGGCTGCAACTACAGAGACTCCAGTGACGGATGCTCCTGGGGCTACGACCCCAGCCGCGACTACAGAGGTTCCAGTGACGGATGCTCCGGTTGCTACAACTCCGGCTGCAACTACAGAGACTCCAGTGACGGATGCTCCTGGGGCTACGACCCCAGCGGCGACGACGGAGACCCCAGTGACGGATGCTCCTGTTGCAACTACCCCAGCGGCGACGACGGAGACCCCAGTGACGGATGCTCCTGTTGCAACGACCCCAGCGGCGACGACGGAGACCCCAGTGACGGATGCTCCGGTTGCTACAACTCCAGCGGCAACTACTGAGGCTCCTGTGACGGATGCTCCGGTTGCAACAACTCCGGCCGCGACTACAGAGGCTCCTGCGGCCACAACTCCGGCTGCAACTACAGAAGCTCCAGTGACGGATGCTCCTGCGGCCACGACCCCGGCCGCGACTACAGAGGTTCCAGTGACGGATGCTCCGGTTGCAACAACTCCGGCTGCAACTACAGAGACTCCAGTGACGGATGCTCCTGCGGCCACGACCCCGGCCGCGACTACAGAGGCTCCTGTGACGGATGCTCCTGTTGCAACGACTCCGGCTGCAACTACAGAGGCCCCTGCGGCCACGACCCCGGCCGTGACTACAGAGGCCCCAGTGACGGATGCTCCGGTTGCAACGACTCCAACACCGACGGAAGTACCAGCCACGACAACCGAGGCTCCAGTGACAAATGTTCCGGTTTCTACGACCGCAACTCCACTGGTGGCAACTGAGACCCCTGTGGCTACTACCGAAAGTCCAGTAGCAACAGAGACCCCGTCTTCGACCGATACTCCAGCAGCTACTCCAGAAACACCAACTGCGACAGATGCAACTACATCGGCTCCAGTATCTACGACGGAAACGCCGAGTGCTACAGATGCAATTACTGAGGCCCCAATAGCGACATCGGCGACCCCATCGACAGATACGCCAGTTGCTACAACGACAACGCCTAGCGTGACATCCGCTACTGATCCACCTGCATCTACTGAGACTCCAACATCGACGACAGCGGCTCCATTAGCAACGACCCAGGCACCGGAGTTGTCGACGGACGGGTCCTCTGCATCAACGACAGATGCACCCATTGCCACAACTGCAACGCCTACCGTGACGACTCCTGCTACGTCGTCAGAGTCCAGTTCTGCAGGATCCAACCCGGTGGATTCAAGCTCGACGGAATCATCTAGCGGCTCAACGTCGGGCCCAACGAGTCCACCCCCTGTCACAGCGATGCCTCCGTCCGGGTCGAGCTCAAATTCGGATTCCAGCGGTACTCCAACGCCATCAGCAACACCAACAGCAACGCCAATTCCGAGTCCAACGAGCCCTCCCCCAGTTACTGCAATGCCCTCTTCAAATTCAGGCTCAGACTCAGGGAGTGCGTCCCCGACGCCGTCCTCGACGCCGACAGCTACCGCGACAAGCCCTCCTCCTGTGACGGCGATGCCACCATCAGCATCAAGCTCTGAAGCGGCATCTTCGTCTAGCGGAAATGGAGCGGATTCGTCGTCAGGAATCTTGTCACCGACTTCTTCTGGCTCGGGGTCCTTAAATGAGGATTCGGTAAGCTCAACATCCAGCTCGACACCATCAACGGGATCTTTATTGGGCTCTAGTGCGAGTGGATCAGCAGGGGGGTCTCCATCTGATGCTAGCACGTCTTCGGAAGCTGCGTCTGCTAGTGTTGACACAAGCACATCGAGTTTGAACGTTGAGTCAAGTTCCAGCTCCAGCGCTGTGGCCAGCAGTTTGCCATCTTCGTCATCGTCGGAGACGGCAGATCTGGTATCAAGCTCTGGGTCAGTGGGATCCAGTGCCTCGGGCTCAGTGGCAAAAAGTAGCTCAAGAGAGGATTCCAGTCTTGATGGATCGGATGCCAGCGCTCTGTCGTCAAACTCGGAGGGGTCGAGTTCTTCTAAGTCACCATCATCATCATTTTCTTCTTCAGCGCCGACGGAAGCCACATCATCGAACGGTGTGTTGAAATTGACGCCCATTACCGATGACATGAGCAACAGTGCCAGCGCGCTTTCAGAGGATGGCAGTCTCTCTCCAGCTAACGGTGGAGAAGGCGGCGGAAGCAGCGTCCTGGGTACAAACACGATGATTTTCATTATTGTGGGAAGCGTTGCTGTAGTGGCGCTCATGTTTGGCGTCTTCTACCTTCGCCCTGCGCGCGGCAGCCCTCTAGAACTGCTGACCCCGCGTGGACCCCCACCGCCGATGGACCGCACGGGTGCGTACCCGTATGATGACTCGCTCGAGTCGGATCCCTCAGCTCCGTATGATGCCTCTAGCACTCCGCGGGCGGTGATGGGATCGATCTAAGCGAAGCCAAGCAAGGGAGCGGCGGCAGCTCGCCGCAAGGTAAACGTAGCGTAGCAAGTAGCAGTACCAATTAGTTTTGAACTCGTACTAGTAGAGCGAGAGCGCAATATTATGAGCTCGACGCACGGCGTCGAGTCCACTCAGAATCAATGGACGTTGTACATCACAAGACCGACCCCAAAGGGTGAAGAAGTGCATCATACAGATCAGGCGAAGGGCATTTTCTTTTTTGTTGGGATGTAAGTTCTCATTCGGCTTGGCGGCGGAAGGAATCCGTTAGTAGTACACAATGCCGGCGCTCCTCTGGACCTCGCAAAAACCTGCCGCAGCAAAAAGCAGTGAGTGAGTGAGTGAGTGGAGTGATGCCAATCAGCCACATACACAAAGCCGCACGTACGGCGTTTGAAGAAATCGTAGCTGGAAGCCGCGTCGAACCCCGAGCTCTCCAGCACGAAGCTGTCGCGGTACTGCATCTGTGCCTCCTTGGATCGGTCCAGCATGGCGATCACGTGTTCACGGAAGTCCACTACGGCCGCATCGGAGTCTGCTGCGCTCGCCCCACCCTTGACAGACGCTGTACTCTCGTGGGAGCCAACTACTACGGGACAAGCTACGTCGCCTACTACGATAAAAGGCACCACCTCCTTCAGCTGAGAGAGCACGGCACGACACACGCCCGCGTCCATGTCACTCGCTAGATTCGTGGGCGGATGGAAAATGTCGACTGCTGTGTGCGCGTCCTCATCTCCGCCTGTAGAGCGCGGCCGCTCGTTCTCCTCCTGCTGCCTCTGCTGGTGCTGGAGACGCTTCTGCTCCTTGCGCTTCTGCTTCTGTTTGAGCTTGTACTTCTGGCGCAGCTTCCGACGGGTGGCCGCCGCCTTCTCCAGCTCATCCTGCTCCTTGGTCTGCGCTGCCTCCTCCTCCGCGGCCTTCGACGGCATCACAGGGCCGACCGCCTCCTGCTGCTGCTTGGCGTACAGCTGCCACTTGGTCGTCGGCAGTCCGTTGTACGGCAGGAAGACCGTCTCGTCCTCCGATCCGCTCTGCGTCTCCTGACTCGACGACTCCGCCACGAACGCGTCGGCCGGAGACACGACAGCCGCCGCCTTCTGCTTGCTGGCGGCCAGCGCCTCCGCCTCACTGGCCAGCAGCTTCCGCGCCTGCCGCTGCTGCTGGGCGAAGGCCACCTCCTCGTCTTCTTCCTGCTCCTCCTCCTGCTGCTGCTCTGCGTTGTTGCCGCCACTCTGCAGTGGCAGCGACGCGGGCGTGGGCTGCACGGCCTTGGCCTTCCAGAGCAGCTGCTTGAGCAGTGGCGGCTGCTGCTGCTGGTGCTTGGGCTGCCGTCCGGCCTTGGGGCGGAAGCGGCGGCCGGGCGGCGACCTGCTGCTCCTGTCGCTGCTGCGGAGCTTCTGCTGCGTCTGCTGCTGCTTGGGCTTGGGCTCCTCCGCCTGCTTGGCGTCCGCGGGCTGCTGCGGCTCCTCCGCCTGCTGGTTGTCCTCGGGCACTGGCACCTTGCGGCGGTAGCGCAGCGGCGCGGACGCGAACACTCGGCGCTCGGGCGTCTTCCCCATGGAGATCGGCAGTCGATTGATTGTCTTGGACTGAAGACTGGAGGGTCGGATCGCCTTGAGCTCGAGAAATCGTCTCGGAAACGTGGGTGGATACACCAGCTGCACACCATCCACCAATACAAACGCCAAGTCAGCGTTTTTCTAGAAAAACCCAAGATCACGGGTGACGACACCAAGTTGGGATATAAATGAAGTTGATTGAAATGCATTTGCTGCTATAGCTGGGTAGAACTGCCCGATGGAAGGAGCTTCGTTCACGCCCCCACTCGTTCGCTGTTTCACCTCTTGGCGTCGTCCTCCTTCCTCTCGAGTTGGCGACGCCAGTGGAGCTAGCAGCTCGTCGCGTCTCCCCCCGCTCAGTTCTCCTCGGTCAGCACGTTGAGCACGACGTTGAGGTTGCCGTCGCTCTTCTCCAGGATGTCGATGATGCGCACCGGGCTGGCGTTGGGGAAGATGCTGCTCACGATCGACAGCTGCTCGGCCCACTTGAGCTCCGCCTCCGAGAAGGCCACGGAGGACGCGATGGACGGCGTCTCCTCCGTCGTCTCCTGGGCGGGCGGCGCCTCCTCCACGGGAGCCACCGGCTGCTGCTGCTGCACCTCCGGCTTGTGCTCCGCCTCCACCTCCACAGGCGCGGCAGCAACGGCAACGGGGGCGGCCGTGGCCTCCCCCGCCTTCTTCTCCGGGATGAAGCGGTTGATCTGGCCCACGAGCCCCTGGGCGAAGCTGGAGAAGCCGCTGGCCGCCGCCTGGGGCGACTCGGCGTTGTCGCGCGCCGCCTGATCCAGGACGACGCTCGTGGCGGGCGCAGAGCTGGAGGCAAACTGCGTGTCGCTCTTGAGCTTCTCGAGCGTCACGGCCAGCGCCTGCATGAGCTGCTCCACCGACTTGACGAGGGGGTCCGCCACCTGCTCCTGGAACTCGGCCTGGCGCCGCGTGACGGCCGAGAACTTGAGCGACTGCACGGGCTCGCGCGCGCCCAGGAAGACGCGCACGGCCTCCTGGAACTCGGCGTCCGTCGTCACGTTGACGCAGTCGCCCTCCGGGTCGCGGTACTGCACGAGGAAGTCGCCCACGGGCAGGCGGAAGGTCTGCGCCATGAGCTGCGTCAGCTCCGCCAGCGAGAAGCCGCGCAGGTCCACGCGCGTGCGGTGGATGTCTCCGTTGAAGGCGATCTTGAGCGCCACCTGCTGCTGCTGCATCGCCATCGCCATCGTCGTCGTTGTAGTCTCCTTCTCTATGGATTATGGGAAGAAAAGGGGAAGAAGAATATGCTTCGACCTATATTTAGGGATTTGTCCTAGATTTAGAGATGCCCTATCTTAGGACTGAACCGGTTATAGCTGACGGCAACTTCAACCCAAGTAGACATTGGAGGACACCACCACCAACAACTCCGAGGAGGACAACAACAACAACTCCAAGGAGGATATTATTCATACATGTATTGAGTTCATACCAGGAGGGTGTTGGTGGACGTTGCTGGCGTGCGGCCGCTGCTACCGACGCCTAGCAATGCATGAAGGCCATGGACCGTTTGGAGATGTAGCGCTTCTTGGTCGGCTTGGGCGCAGACTGCGGCTCGAGCTGCGCTTGCTTCTGCTCCTTAAGGACGCTGGCAGGGTCCTTGGCCTTCAAGACCTGAATGGATGCGGATGGCTGCTGGTTACTGGGCTCCATCGCGTGAAGTTTGCTGAGGGTCGAGGGCCGTGTGTGGCTTGGCGCGCAAAATGAAGACTGGGTTGAGCAGCGAAGTGAGCTGTCGGCATTTGGGTTCATGGCTCCGTTGCCATCGGTCGGATGAGTTCTCTCCCGGGCGAGATGGCGGAGTGCGCCGCCGAAAGCTGTCGGCCACGTCTCTTCTCGGACAAGCGCCTGAGTGTTGGTGTTGAGACGGCTCCTCTAAACATCGCGACATTGCCGTCGTTGAAGTCGCACCGCGAGTGAAGGTCACACATGCGCTCTCTGTACCCATGCCCCCACATGTGCGCTGACAGCTCAGCAAGTGGACATAGCGAAGTCTGAGGCACTGCCTACGTAACGTTGCTGCCTACAAGGCAGTCGACTACCGAGGCACCCTGGCTTGTAGACCATCCACATCAACATCTATTCATCACGAACGGAAGACCTTCGTCTATCCGATAAGCAGCACGATAGAGATCAAGACTTCGCTCTCATGGAGGCTGCCAAAAGACAATAATATATTAACATGGGTGAAAGACGGTTTGCACCGCTACTCGTCCTCGTCGATCGCGTCCAGAGGTGTCCACGATGCTCGCCTGCGCTGCTGCATGTCCAGCGTGAACGGGACGCGTCTGCCGGCTACAGTCACAGTGTCGCAGTCTGCGTACGCGGCTGGGATCCCGATGGGCGCTGGCTTATTCGCGCTGAGCTTGGAGCACACGCACTTGGGCCCTTTGCCCAGCAATCTGCGCCAAAAGCTGCGGCGAAGTCTGGGCGTGCTGAGCGATCCAGTGGGGCAGTTAGCGGCTAGCTTGGCCTCTCTTGGGCTCTCCATTGCGTGTTTGTGCTTGCGCCTCAGCTTGAAGTCCTTGGCTCCGCAAGTGCACGGCGTCACCACGAAGTCCTTCTTCTTGGGCGCCTGGGTGAACACAGGCATGGGCGGTGTGAGCATGGTGGCGTGGCTGGGTGGCTGCGTCGGGCGTGTGCTGTGTTGCTTGGGAATTCGAAAATGAGCTGCAAGCTGCGATGTCGGCGCGGTGCCACACAGCGCGTTCGGCCAAAGCTCCTGGCCGGCCAGAATGACGGTCTTACGTGCGGGCCGCCACGGTCTCTGCTCCGTTCCGCTGTCCGCCCGCGAAACTCGCGAAGGGGATTGGCTGCAGGCAGGCGGCTTTAGCGTGGTGAAACCAGTGCAAGTTCGCATAGCCGAGGAGAAAGTTCGCAGCTCATCGCGAGGAGCCTCGCACACTGCTATGAATCTAGAGGACTCTGCGTTGATGACAGCCCGCCAACTCGACGAGGCTGACTTTAGCCAAGGCTCTGACAGAGTCCTTGTCAATAAGATTGGTCCTTGTGACGAGCAGAAGACCTCGCAGGTGCAGGTGCTGCCAGCACGCGTGCGGCGGTAGCCCACTTCAACTTGGATTAATTTAGTCAATCTTGAGCGCTGGATCGATCATCCTTCCATCGGATGCACGATGCATGCACAGGAGAAGGAGGAGGGATAACAACTATCAATCGAACGCTACACAGTTTAGATAAGCTTAGGATACTATTCGGCCGCACTGCTCAGTTGAACGAGTGGATCGACATTCCTTCTGAGCTCGACGACGTCGAGACGCTGGACGTACTGTTAGAGCTAGGGGCTCCGACCACATATCTGCTCTTTTGGCTGCTCTCCATGATCTGTGCGCACGCAACCTCCACGGCGCTGGAGGCCGACACGGTGGCAAGGCATCCAGCACAGAACGAGGTCTTCCGCTGCGCCAGCTTGAGGTCCGCGGTCACGAGGCTGATCTTCTTCTTGATCCGGCAGCCGCTGCACACGACGCGGAAGCAGCACTTGCAGATGTTCTTGTCCTTGCCGAAGCTCCACCCCGACGGGGTCTCGAGGCACGTTGCGCACGCGGTGCCGGGGTTCGGAGCGCCGTGCAGTCTGACCTCCGCGTGACTCTTCTCCATCTTCCACGTCAACTTCCGCATCTGGCCGCAGTACACGTACCGCAGCGGCGACATGAACGCCTCGGTCATGACCGGCACCGCGAGAAATCGGATCATATCACCGGCAGGGTCCATGAGTCCCGTCTTGCAGACGTCGATGACGTTCGGCGCGAGCTGTCGGAAGAAGCCGCAGATGGACAAGTCGCCGCGAACGCGGTCGGAGAGGTGGTGGATCTGGGGGAAGTCCACCGAGTGCAAGAAGTGGTAGCCGGCGCGCTCGCCGCTGGGCAGGTACACGAAGCCCGTGCACTCGAGGTAGACGTAGTCGCGATTCTGCACGATGTTGGTCATGCGCAGCGGGATGTCGAGCTCCATCCACTTGACGACGACCGAGGTGAACGGGTCGTCAGCCGCGGGCTCGATGATGGTCGACAGCACTGCCGCGCCACTGAAGTCGTGGACGTATGACGCCTTGATCCGCATCTCCTCCAGGGTGGGGTTCACGACGCCGTACATCATGTCATCCAGACTCCCGGGAACTCTCCCGACGGAGAGGATGGCCGGGAGCTTGGACGAACTCGGATCCGACAGAGCGTCGGCGCCTTTGTACCCGGGCCGCTCCGTGTAGACACTCATGTTCTCGCGCTCTCGGGCCAGCTTCCAGCGCTTGAAGTCGACCTTGCGGCCGCTCTTGAAGAAGGGCATATCGCGCTCGAAGTTGGCTTGGATGAGCGTGCGTCCGAGCTGGAGGAGCTGCGCCTTCTCTTCAGCGGAGAGCGAAAGCGCCGGGAACGGGTTGATGGTGAATCGCTCGCGCGTCATTGCGGATGTGGATCAGCGAGGCCTTGGGATGGCTGTGCGACGCGAGGAGAAAATGGGAATGGGCCTGCGCTCAGGCCTCAGGACTCGGTCCAACCTGCGGGTCTGGGCATCGATTACTGTGGCGTCGACGCCGCAGAGGCAGCAAACAACACGCAGAGAAAAGTAAAACAAGACGAACGTCTGTCGACCAGAAAGGAGCGGTCAGATCGTCTTCAAGCTCGATGTCGGTGGCAAACGCTGCAACATGTGGCGGACCGCTGTCCCGTTCGGGACTTGCGCGTCTCGCGATGCAGCATAAGACGGACTCGAAATAGTCGCCATATTGGCCGACCCAGTTTGCTGCTGACTGCCGATTCAGCAGATTCGCAACAAGTCGCTGCTGCCACGTGAGCAATATGTCACGGGCGTCATGGGTGCTGTCGCGGCTGCGCATCCATCTGGGTGCTCGCCGACTCGAGTGACGTCAAGCCTCAGTAATTGAATCTATTCACTGCAGCTGCATTGGTCGTCGCCAGGAAGACACGAGTTGACACTTACGTTGCCGGAAGAACATGTCAACGAACTGACCTTATAAATAGCCGAACTGCGAGTTCAGGTCTGCGCCTCCAGCCTGGACCCTGGAGTCCAGGGTCCAAAAGCGCTGATTCGCTGAGCCAAGCGTACCCGCTGTCTTCAACCTCTCGCTTAAGTGCGACACTCAATTGATCCCATGCTGGCCGCCGGAGATGATGCGGCGCGGCCGTCGCGACCTCCGCTTCTGGTGCCGTCTCCGTCCAGCGCGGCGCCGAGCGAGCGCAGCCGCCACTCGCGCAGGGTCACGCGTGACATCGCGGCGCTGGACTTCCTGCAGAGCATCCCCATGCGCTCGGAGGCCGACGCCGAGTCGGAGGCGAACGCAGCCAACTCGACAGCGGACGCGGCCAGCAGCGCGGCGCTCGCGGCCTCCAACGGAGCGTCAAGTGCCACCGCCGCTGTGGCTGCCGCCTCCTCGGCCACTGATCCTGAGCCCCTGGCCGGCCGCCGCCTCCCCGGCATGGCGGCCACCGTCGTGCACGTGCCTCCGCTCTTCCGCTACCGCTTCACGACCAAATTCCCAGCCGCCTCCGCCGTCGTGCGGCGCTGGGAGGGCGTGACGGCCCAGCAGGGGCTGCTGGACGCCCGGCTCTTCTTCTCCAGGGGCTGCGGCTACCCGCTGGCCACGTCCACGATCATCAACGTAAGCTCAAGCGTAGTATAGCGCCCTCTTGGGACCCATTCACTGACTGACTGACACTCTGCTGCTGCTGCTGCAGTACAACGGCAACGAGACGACGGCCAGGAGGAGGCGCTTCGCGTCCCTGAGCGGCCTGGCGCTGGAGCGGCCGTCGCCGAGCCACTACGACTGGCGAGGCACGTCCTACTTCCGCCTGCTGCACGCGACGTGGTCGGCCTGCGACCCGGACCGCGACCGGGAGGACGCGCACCCGGAGCGCGTACCGTACTCGGCCAACTTCCTGGACGACCCGGAGTTCCGCCAGGGCCGCCACCGCCACGTGGTGCGCGGGGACAAGAGCCTCGGCCCCATCATCTCGAGCATTTTGCTGTTCGTCAAGCCGCACGAGCTCAAGGACGAACTCAACCAGAAGTTCCAGGAGAAGCACGCGTGGTGGCTGCAGGACCCGTCGCTCTCGCTCAGCAAGCTGCGGCACCTCAAGAGGGAGGCGCTCATGTGCAGCCAGCGGCTGGACCTGGAGGTGGCCACGGTGGCGCTCGCCTGCGTGCTGTTCGAGAAGCTCGTGCTGCAGCACTACGTCACCAAGGTCAACCGCAAGCTCTACATGGCCGTGTGCTTCCTGCTGGCCGTCAAGTTCAACGAGCCCTGCGCGTCGGACGAGCGCAAACGCGTGGTCCGGCAGCTTCTGGAGGACATCGACCGGGCCCACGCGCTCCCCTCGCGGGACGTCCTCACGGCCGAGTTCACGGTGTACGCGCAGCTGTCCTTCAACCTCCACGTCCCGATAGCTGAGGTGCACCCACACTTTGTTCGACTCCTGAAGCTCATCGAGAGCAACCCGCGCAAGTACCTGGACGACGACGTGTTCACGTCGTACTCGGCGCTCTTGGCGATGGAGGAGCAGGCAGAGAACCTCGGCATGGTGCTGTCCGACCCCCTGGATGGCTTTGATGAGGCAACTGACGGCGAGGCACGACTGAGTGACGAAGAGGACGAGACAGAGAGCGGCACCGACAACGACCAACGAGGAAGGAAACGGAAAAACTCGGGCGGCGGAAGCAAGAACACCGCCGACGACCCATCAATGTTCCCGTGGCACAACGTGTCCTTCACGCAATGGTGGCGAAAGCGCCGCAACTCGCGAGAGCGACACGAGTCACCGCCTACTACACCGCTGGCGATTTGAGGTGGTCGTATCATTTACTTAATTGTTTATCTCCGATGCTACCGGTAGTGCTTGTTTACTCAAACCCGAGCAGTATGTTCTCCGTGCCTTCTCCATAGACTCGGACGCGTTCGAACAGGACGTCCATGATCTCAGCTCGGACATGATGGGGCACCGTCACCGCCAGTTCAGGATCAGCAGGCAGTGCGATGCCTAAGCGCACTGCCTTCCTGCTTTCTTGGAGGAATGCCTGCATCTCGGTCCAGGTGACGTACACGGTCTGCTGCTGCTGTTCCGTGTCGCTGTTGAAGACCTCCACCCGGAAGAGCTGCTGTCGAGGAACGTGGAAGATGGAAATGAAGAAGGACGCGTAGTGAATCGACCGCACGCCTTGGTACCAGAGCTCCTGGTTTTGCAGCGACGATCCTGGAGCCGTTGCTGGTGCAGCCATCGCCGTCGGGACAACGGGCTCCACTGCTGGGGCGTGATGCGACGTTATTGCCGCTTGCATCGCTCTGAAGTCCTGCTCGAGTTGGGACCCAGGGTTCTCGGTGATCGCTTCTTCACGAGCTTTCCACTCGTTATAACGGCGAGCCGTTGTGCTTGTACGGCGCTGACCAGTATCTCGCTCTAGATCGCTTACGAAGCGCTCTTTGTGAGCACTTCCACCTCCACGCGGTCGTTCTGGTCGCATGGGCATCGGGATGTTGGAGACCACAGCACTTTTCAGGACGCGGGGGTTTTGTGGCGACATCACCGAAGCACGCGGGGACGAAGTGTACGTGTTGCTGGATGGGGGCCGGAACTGCGGGAGTACACTCTGCTGTTGGATCTGCTGCTCCAGCTTCTCAAGCTTGAGTCTCAGTGCCGTGCATTCGTCACGAAGCTCCTGCACCGTTGCTGCCTGCGCGATTTCCATCTCCTTGCGCTCATCAAGCAGGCGCCGGTAGTACTCTTCGTTGAGTCGAAACTTGCAGGCCACAGTTTCTCGAGCTTCTCTTTCGCGCGTGACCTCCAGCTCCAGAGCTAGCAATTTCTCCTGATCGACAGTGAAGCCCCCGCTGATTGCTGCCGCTTTCAGTTTCTCGTACACGCGAGCAAGAGCCTTCTCCGTTTCTTCTTGTCGAGCGAGCAACTGAATTTCGGCGAAGCTCATGAATTCACGATGTGAGCAGAGCGCGAGGTCGATCGCACACTCCTTGTCGGCTGTAGCTCGCGTCACTGCGTCGGCCATCCACTTGGCAAACGGTGCCTTCGTGAACGGAGGAGGCACCTGATCGTCGTCTCTCGCTGCTTGTTCCAGTGACTGCGCCAGGAACTCCTTCAGTGTCTTGAGCTCCTTCACACAAGCAAGCACAGTCTGAGTAACGTCGGTGGAGACCTCGGCAGACACAGTGCGCGACGTAGTGGACGACGCCGTCGCTGCCGGTGCTGCGCTCAGGATGTCTGTCGTCAAGCGGATCGCCTTGTAGATCATGCCGATTGCTGTTGTATCTCTCTTGGCGAACGTCTCCAGTAACTGGGCTCGCGTCTGTGCTGCTGAAATCGACGAGGATGCATCAGAGACGCCAGCACCGCTGGTTGTCTTGTGCGATTCACTTTCCCCATGCACGAAGACTGCCAGTTCGAACTGTTGGGCCTGCTTGTGAAGCTCGGCGGCTAGTCGTCTTTCGTGCTCCTGAGTCGATTGCTCCAGAGCTTCAGCATGTGTAGCTGATGCTAGCGCCACCGCACTGTCAAGGGCCTTGGTGACCTCTTCCAACGCGCGAGCATGAGCCTCTGCCACCTGCTTTTGAACGTCCTCGTGGTGTCGGATCAAGGCTCGGTGTTTGTCCTCTTCCTCCAGTAGCATTCGGTCCCATTCACGCTGAGAGGCGTACGCCGACTCCTGCCATGACATCAGGGAAGCTTCCAATCGCTCCACCTTTGCAGTTAGCGTGGCAATCATGGATTCATCGGCCGCTATCTGTCGAGACAACTGCTGCTCCATGTTTTCTTTCAGCAGTTGACTAGCTTCACGAGTTTGGGCCTCAGTCTGCATGAGTTTGCGATAAACCAGCAGCCTGAATGAAGAGGAAAACGGAGTCGTGAGACTTGCAACCCCGCCGATGTGAGGCGCCTCATCACTGGTGTAGAGGTGGTTTTCGGCTAGGAACTGGAGTTCTTCGTTGAGCTCTGCAGTCAGGTCAGCAAGTTGCTTTCGTGCTACCACGAACTGCTCGTAGATCTCCATGGTATTTTCAAAGGTGACACCGTGAGAAGCAAGGAAGGCCTTCTCACTCTCCGCTGCTACTTCCCGCTCCATCTTCTCTTCAATCAGAACATTTTGACCTGCGAGAAGAGTCTCGTACACCGCAACTCGCGATTTTTGAGGATCATCGAGGTCAAATGCCAAGTTGTTATCGCTCAGGAAGCGATTCTCTTGTGCAAGGTCATCGTCGTGTTGTCGCAAGCGGGCTTCTGAATCAACGAGACGTTGGAACACGTCCAGGCGGATTGAAGACAACTCCAACGTCGCTGGAACGTTACTGCTGGTAGTAGCACTCGCACTGTTAGAAGACAGAAGGTCGTTCTCTTGCAAGAATTTGTACTCGCGAGCTGCACAGCTTTCAAACGCCTGCTTTTCGCTGATCAACTTGGCAATTTCGTCATGGAGCTGCGTATACACTTCAATACGTGAGAACTCCGCATTGCGACCGACGTCCACAACCGAAGAGAAAACCTCCTTCGACTCCAGGAACGCTCGTTCTTGAGCCAGCGCGTTCTCCATTTGTCGCCGAGTTTCTGCCAACTCTCCCTCGACGGTCTCAAGTTTCTCAGTTTTCCGCCGGATCTCGTCATTCAATGCGAGTTCCATTGCGCTCTTCTCTGCTTTTAGTGAGGTTTCAATTGCGCTCTTCTCAGCCTTTAGCGTGGCTTCTAGTGTGTTTTTCTCGGCTGTTAGCGAGGATTCCAGTGTGGTTTTCTCGGTTATCAGAGAGACTTCAACTGCGTCTTTCTCTTCTCGTAGTAACGACTCCATAGCGACCTTCTCGGCGTTTAGTTTGGACTCCATTTCACTCTTCTCCAGTTGCAACATGTCCGCACATTCAAGTAATCGGTTGTAGACGTCAATTCTTGTGCCCACTGAAAAGGCGTCATTCCCGTCGTCGCCGTCTTCTTTCTGCTCGGAGAGAAGCCCGCGCTGGCGTAAAAAGAATTTCTCAGCTTCCACGTCTGCTTCTTGTTGCGTAGTGATCTCGCAGACCCGTTGCTGCTGCTCAATAAGCCCCTGTAGAAGTTGAAGTCGAGGTGATGCTTCGTGTACTGGTGTCTGCGAAACTTGTGCCTGCAGAGTAGCAAGCTCTAATAGCAACGCACCCTCTTTCGACGCTTCTTCCAGTAGATGGTCTCGATTTTGCTCCATCTCCTCCAGCTCAGCTCGTAGACTTGCTGTGTCTTCCGTCAAGCTTGTGTTGGCTCTCGTCAAAGTCTCGACTTGAGTCAGCACTCCTTTCACTCGATCCTTTAAATCGGAGACGGACGCCACTGCTTCCGGCTGAGGAAGGACTCGCTTCATCCACTCTAACATGTCGCTATAGCTGCGCAGGTCTTCCACAACTGCATCCATCTCGCTCAGCACAGCTTCGACACCATTTCCGGCTTGATCAGCTTCATCTCGTGAGTCTTGATCATCGTGAGGCTCAAGGTCAGGTATCAAACTGTTCTTGTCAATACTCACAGACGATGACTCACGTATCTGCTTTGCCTGCCGAAGAACTTCCTGCGCGCCGATGAGGAATGGCGGCAACTCCTCGATGGGGTTTTCAAGTCCCAGTAGCTCTTTGCTCTGCTCCACAAGCATAACTCGCTCGTTGATCTCCTGGACGAGCGCCTCAATGTTGATCGCAACTGGAGAATTGCCCCCACGCTCCATCCGGCCATCGTCAACCTTAACTTGCTGTAAGAAGTAGTCGTAGTCTTGCAGATGTCGTGCCATATCTCCGATAGAGGCCAGCACGGGACGTGATAGCGACTCAATCGAGTCAATGTCACTTTTACCGAGCGAAGACGCCGACTCGGACGGGTTTGATACTCCATCGAACGAGTCCGGGAAGGAGCGACAGCTCATTTCGTCCGTGTCACGTGCTGATCTCGCCTGAAAGAGGGCCAGTCGTGCTGTCATTCTCTCCAGAAGAGCGACACCTTCCAGAAGCGAGACCAATTCTTGACGAGGATCCTTCATCTTGAACAACCGACGCGACAGTGACAACAGCGCACAGTGCTCTCGAACCAAACGGCTGATCTCCGTCCCAACACTAAATGCGTGGCTCCTTGGACCGCCTTGCCTTGACTTGGCGACCCAGTGGGCGGTTTGGGACAAAAGACGATGGTGGTCGCTCATTACGAGTGAAATGTCCATGAGCGAGTCTGCTAGGAACGGTGAAGGCGACCAAGACGACGATTTTGCTTCGGGTGAGGAGAAAAATGCCTCTCGCTGCCTCTCGCCCTCGTCGTTAGAAAACTCGCAGACATTTCCATCAAAGTCTTCAATCGCGTCGTCAACAGCGAGCTCAACATCAATTTGCAGTTCCTCGAGAGTTGGGGCGGGGGATGGAGTTCTTGTCAGAGCCCGTAGCGCTTCAAGACTGGATCTGCTGCTCTCGTTGCTCGTTGGCTCGCCTTCGCTCCTACTTTCAGCACTCAGGATGTTCTGGGCAAAGTCTGCCATGAGCTGCAGCTCTTCAACGAAAGCGAGCACAGCAGTCACCTTGTTCTCGAGTGTTGGTGGCGGGTCGGTAGCGGCAGATTGGCGGCGAGGACTGCCAAGTTTTGGCTGTAGCAGCTCAAAATGCTGCACAACTTTCATCAGCTGTTCAATCGCCTCAATGATTTCATCAAGCGAAGACGTATCGTCGTACGGAAGCAGTAGCGCGCTCTTGCAGCGCCGAACGAATGCTGCAGCTTCTTCTCTTGATGCGAGAATTTCAGCGCTTCGAAGGTAGTTGGCTGTCGTCAGCAATGACTGAGTATCGGCATCAAGCGAGCACCCTCGCGCAGTATCACCAGATCCATTCTCATCGAGCACCTTGTGAAGTTCTTCCCATTCGTCGAACAGAACTGTCAGGTCTCCGAGCCTCGCAAACTTGTCGGTTCCTGTAACTTGTTGAGCTCGAGCGAGCACTTGTTCGATTCCAGTAAATAACTCTCCGATGTCCGCCATGGACTGAATGTCGTCCTTCACACAGCTCGACTTTGCTTCCAACATAAGCTTTTCGTGTTCTTCTAGCATGTCAAGCACCTGGCGACTGCGTACGAATGCCTTCTCCAAGTCCGTGGGGATTGCGAGCGTATTGAAGAACCCGTCAAGATTTTCTAATAGCTGCACCCACACACCTGTGCTAGTAGACTCCATCTCAGTGCTTGTGTTGTCCGACGAAACAAAGATTTTGCTCACGTGAAGCTTCAGTCGCCCGATCTCATTCAGGAGCGACACAACTTTCTGGGACGAAGAAATACTCGGGTCGTTGCCGTCAGAAGTGAGTTCCACCCGATCAAGTGCAGCAACTACTCGATCGTATTCTTGCAAGCGCTCACGAACGTCATCAACACTTGCAACAGCTCTGCTCGATTCTGACCGCCCATCCGGTCCCTGCGGAGCCACACCTCGATAGCAGCGCATGGCGAAGAACCCCTTCAAACACCCAAGCAAGTCGCTCTCTTCTTCCAGCACAAACCTCGAAAGCTCATTCAACTCGACGTGATAAACCTCCATCATGTGCGTCTCGAGTTGTTGTCGAAGCAGAGCAACAAATTGCTCACTGGAGCGTGTGCTCTTGCTCGTCTCCAGCAAGATATTCAGCTCTGAATCAATGGCGAAGAGCAGGATAGTGAATTGTCAGTAAAGCAATTCAGACACAAGTCACAACTTTGTACTCCCCACAATTCCCAGACCGACTTACCTTTGCGGACGTTGTCAATCGTAGCGTTCTTCGCTGCCACCACAGCATCGCGGTCTAGAACTTCCTGCTTCGTATCCTGCAGTTGTGTCTGCAGTTCATCGATCTCAATCTTCAATGCTCCGACGACGTCCTCGACACTTTTCAGCGCATTCAACTTGTCGCTCAATTCTTCACACACGGCACCTAGAGCTGCTGCATGCCGCTCTTCTTCGACTCGAGATCTCTCTAACAGCTCATTGACTTTGGTCAAGTGCTCTTCTGTCAGACGCAGACGTGTCAGCTCAATGTTTTGCGTGAAAGTCTCATTGAGTTCGTCCACCGTCTTTTTGTGCTCCGCGATGGCAGCTTCGTATCGTTCCTCAGCCACTTGTCGAGCAGCTTCCGTCTCTGAGCTGTGCTGCTGCTTAATGTCCAGAAGGTCTTGAGCGTGCTCCGATTCTCTATCGGTCAGGGCTTGATCGTGTTCAGACTCCTTCTCCCTGAGAATCTGCGAATGCTCTGCCTCCATATCCATGAGGGCTTTAGTGTGCTCCATCTCCGCCTGCTTCAAGTTCGCGAGAGTTTGGGCTAGTTCTGCTTCGGTTTTAGCGTTCCGAGATTGAAGCGTGGATAGTTGCTCGCCGAAAGACCCCTGAGATTGCGCTGCGTGCGTCTTGATTGAATCGATCTCATGCTGGTGTGCCACGTGAATTGCCATAAGCTCCAGTGAGTGCGCGCACATGACACGAATTTGCTCGTTGGCCGCTTGTTTCAGCAGCATTTGCTGTTGGCTTATAGCCCGCGTCTTCACTCGTTGTTGGTCACGAAGCTGCGCGCTTTCCATCTCAGCGTGGCGAGTAGCAGTGCGCTCTTTGTTGCTCTCGCCAGCAAAGTTTTCGTCGATCTCCTTCAATTTGCCCTCGTATTCCTCCTGCAAGAGCCCAAAGCCATCGTAGTGCTCTGCTCTTAACTGATTCACGTAGTTTTGATGGGCCCCAATCAGCTGATCCACTTCACTGCGGTGGTCCTCATTCACTCGGGCGAGTTCAGCGTCTCGATCTTCCTCCAGCCGGGCGACATCCATGCGATGACTGTCTGCCAGCTCAGTGATCTGGCTGAGATGCTCCAGTGCGACCCGAGCAGCTTCACTACTATTGACATCTCTTAGGCGCGAGATCTCGCTAGTGTGGGTTTGTTCCCGTCGATCAATTTCAGCTTTGTGATCTTCTACCACGCAGTCCCGATCTCCCTCGAGCCGCGCAACCTCGTGACGATGCTCTTCCGTTTGCTCCGTGATGTGACTGAGGCGATCGACAGTGAGCTCCGAAACCTGGTAGCTGTGATCGTCGGTTAGCCGATTGATTTCTTCCTGGTAGTTGGTCTTGAGCTGTGCGATTTCACTGCGATGCTCTTCGATCAGACGATCAACCTCGCTGCGGTGTTCTTCGGTCAGATGCGTGATCTCACTGCGGAGTTCTTCGGTTAGATGAGCAATTTCGCTGCGGTGGCCTTCGGTCTGCTCCGTGATGTGACTGATTCGCTCCATCGTGAGCTCTGAGACCTGGTTGCAGTGATCATCTGCCAGTTGGCCCACCTCGTCTATATGCGTCTTCTTGAGCAAATCGATTTCTTGGGCATGAACTCCGCTCAGTCGAGCAACTTCGCTCTTGTGCTCTTCGGTCTGCTCGGTGATGCAGCTGATGCGGTCCAACGTCAGGCCTGACACTTGGCTGCGGATATCGTCCGTTAATCGGTCCACTTCGCCCTGATAGTTTTTCTTCATCAACTCCATCTCACGGACATGCTCTTGAGCTAGACGAGCAATGTCACGGGCGTGACTTTCCTTCAGGCGAGCGATCTCACTGGCATGGGTTTCGCTCTGCTCAGTGAAGTGACTGAGTCTGTCCACTGTCATTTCTGAAATCTGACCGCGGTGATCATCCGCTAGTCGACCAACTTCGTCTTGATGGCGTTTCTTGAGCAACTCCAGCTCATGGGCGTGACCTTCGCCCAGACGATCGATCTCAGCAGCGTGCTCTTCGTTCCGACGCACAATCTCACTGGCGTGAGTTTCATTCTGCTCGGTGGTGTGACTTAGACGATCTACCGTCATCTCTGAAATTTGGTGGCATTGGTCATCCTGCAGTCGATCCACTTGGTCCTGGTGACTTTTCTTGGACATTTCAACTTCACGTGAATGCTCTTCGACCATTCGAGCAATTTCGTGACTGTGCTCTTCAGTTAGACAAGCAAGTTCACGAGCATGGCCTTCGCTCAGGCGAGCAATGCCGCTGCTGTGCTCTTCGTTCTGTTCGGTGATTTCACTGAGACGGTCTACCGTCAGCTCGGAGACTTGGTAACTATGAACGTCCGTCAGTCGATTCACTGCATTTTGGTGAATTTGTTCGAGCGATGTGATTTCACCGCAATGATCTTCAGCCAAACGAGCGACTTCTTTGTCGTGTTCCTCCTGTAAGCGCACAACTTCGCTGCGATTGGCTTCCTTCAAGCGAGATACTTCGTCGTCGTGGCCTTCAGTTAGCTGCGTCAGTTGGGTTTGGTGGGATCTCGTCAAACTCGCGACTTCTTCAGCATGATCTCCCTTCAGCCGACCAACTTCAGCGTGATGCTCTTCGGTCTGCTCAGTGATCAGACTAAGACGATCCACTGTGAGCTCAGAAACCTGGTAGCGGAGGTCTTCTGTCAGGCGGTCAATGGCGATCTGGTGTCTTTGCTGCAGTTGAGTAGTTTCGCTCTGATGCTGTTCAGTCAGACGAGAAATTTCGTTCTGGTGCTCTTCGATTAACTGAGAGGCTCCGTCAGTCAACCGAGCAATCTCGCTTTGGTGCTCTTCAGTCAATTTGGTGACACTGGCCAGGTTGCCGTCTGTGAGCCTGGCTACCTGGCTGAGATGATCTTCTGTCATCTGAGCAAGTTGAGCACGGTGGCTTTCGATTAGCTGGACAGCTTCACTGCGGTGACCATCCGTCAGTAGCATGACTTGGTTGTCATGCTGCACCATCAACAGGTCAAGCTCCTGCCGTTGGATGTCCAAAGACTGCTGCAAGGCGTCACATTCCTTGGTTTTGCTTTCGAGATCCTGTTGCAGCGATCGAATCGTGTCCAGGTTCTCCTTATTCTCCTTCTCACGTTGATCGGTCAGCGAAGAATACTGAGCCTGGAGCTCAGTGTGGACGTCCCTTAGTGACTCAAGCACGGTCTTGATCTTCCGCGTGTCGGTCGTCTGGTCTCCTAAGTTTTCCTGCAAGTACGCCAGCTCCTTTTTCTTCTCGCTCAGAGCGTGCTGGAGGTCACTTATCTCACTGGCAGCTCGAGCGCCCTCTTTCCGCAGGCCTGCAATTGATTCTTGCAGATTCTCAGCCCGACTCACGATCTCTCTCTTCTCCTGTCCGAGCGAAAGTATCAGCTGCTCTTTCTCAACGCGAAGGCTCCCAAGACTTGACTCTAAAGTGCTGTTTTGGCGTAGCACCTCGTCCTTCACGCACATGAGCTGATACGTGTTGCTCCATGAATCCTCAATTTCCATCCGTGACACGTCCAACTGATGCTTCGCCTCGATTTCAGATGTGTTCAGGTGTTTGTGGAGGTCAACTATCTCCTGCACTTTATCCTCAATGAGCTTGTTTTTGAGACCAATCTCGTCATTTGCAGCATGGAGTTGCCGATCCGTGTCTTCGTATCGTTTGAGAGTCTCGTGGAGTACCTGGATCTCACTTTCTAGATGCTGTTTTTCACTGGTTACACCCTCCAGCGTTGAGGTGGCGTCACGCAGTCGTCCTTCGACCCCTTCCAGATGCCGAATCATATCCTTGGCAGCCGAAAGCTCCAGCATGTGAAGGTGCTTTTCGGACCGCAAGCGCTCGTCCTTCTCCGCTGCTGTTTCTTCCAAGAGCTTTTGGTATTGGCATTGAATCTCCTCTGCTTGCATGGTGCGGAGCTCCACTTTTTCATGCAGCGTCTGGGCCAGATTCGTCAGGTTGTTGAATTGGATCTGCAGACGCTGCTTCTCGGACATGGCTGTCTGCTTCTCCCTCGTCACGACCACGAGCTCCTGTTCTTTGCCGAATAAGTCATCACATAGCTTCTTCATCTCTTCTGCAGCTTGAGTGGCTTCTAGTCGCAGCAATTCAATTCTGCGATGAGCCTCTTCTCCTTGGCGTTGGGCAAACGCGAGAGACTCCTCTAACCTCTCGATGGTTTGTTGACCAAACTCATTTTTCTGCTTCAGTTCACTCTGGGCACCATGCAGGCGACGAATCTCTCCATTCTTCAGCTCGATCTCACCTTCCGTGTGCTCTAACTGCAGCTTCATATCCATCTGCATGCGCTTCATCTCTAACCGCATGTTCTCCATGTTGAGCCGCATGCTCTCCATTTTCAGCTCAGTGTTTTCGAGCAAGCCAACCTTCTGGTTCATCGACTCCTCCACCATCGACAATTTGCCAGACTCCAGGCGCAATGCGTTCTTAGTAGCCTCCAACTCCTTCGCCTTGGAAGACAACGTCTCCGTGGTGAGCTCCAGTATCTCCGTCTTCGTGTTCACGGTTTGAACCGTGTCCAGCAGAGCGTTGCGCAGTTTTTCGATCTCGTCGTCACGGCTCTTGATGACAAACGTAAGCTCCAGAATGGTGTTCGCCTTCACCTGGAGGTCCTCCTCAGCAGCTTTAACAGCGCGAGTGGTGATGTCTAGCTGAAGGTCCTTGTCCGCGTTCATCTGATCAAGACGCCAGACCTCACTTTCCAGCTCACAGAGAGCCATGGTCTTCTGTTCGACAAGCTCCAGAGATCGCTCAACGTGCTGCTCGTGCTGCTCCTTCAGCGCAATCCCATCAGCTTCCAGCGCATCGATGCGTGTTTGTCTACTTTCCAGCTCGGCATCTTTCTCGCATATTGCGTCCTCCGCCTGCTTATTTTGCTCGCGCATCGTCATCTCCAGAGCCAATGCCCTCGATGCGTGAGCGTCCCGCAAGAGCGCTACTTGCGCTTCGTGGAGTTTTACACTTTTGTCGTGTTCTTCTCTGCTCACTCGCTTGGACGCTTCCAGTTCAGTCTCGTAGTGAAGCACCAACGCATCCTTTTCACGCATTCGCTCACTTCGAAGCGATTCCAGATCCGACTCGTACTTGGCGATCAAAGCCTCTCTTGATTTGTTCGCATCCTTCTCCTTCTGAGCCACTTGTACTGCATGAGCTTCGGTCATCGAGTGTAGTCGGTCTTCGTACGCTGCTATCGTTTGTGCTAGCTCCAGACCAGCAGCCGCTTTAATACTTTCAGCCTCAGACGCGTGGGTCTGTAGCAACGAGGTCTTCTCGCTCTCCGACGCTGCCTTCAACACTTCAAGCTCCGATGAGTACCGACAGTGGAGCTCTTTAATCTGCGCAGCGTAGTCTGTGCTGGTAACTGCGAGCTCTTCACGTAATGTCTCTGTTTCCTGGCACCAACGAGCTTCCATTCGGGCAGACTGCTCAATCTCAAACATGCGCCAGCGAGCGACTTCCTCCGACGCTTTTTCACGCAAACGTTCGTGTTCTTTCGCGTAAAAGAACTTGAGTCGCTGCAGCGCTTCATTGCTTTGTTCCCGATGCTCTTGAAGCTCTCGCGTCGACCTGTCCGCTAAAGCTGCCAGGTTGGCCGTCGACGTCTGCTTGAGTGCCACAATTTCCGCCGTCAGAGATTGTTTCACCGCTACCAACTCATTTGCGGACGTCTGCTGCAGCTCTGCAAACTCCGTCTGTGATCGCTCTTGCAGCTCTGTGTATGCTGCTTGGGTGCGGTAGCGCAGATCGTCAAGTTCTTCCTGAGCTTTGGCCTCAAGCGCTTCAAGCGCAGCCTTGGCGGATTGTTCTCGCTCCTCTTTTTCTGCCAGGTTTGTAAGCTCAAGTGCCATGATGTGAGCCTCCGACTGCTGACGAAGCTCGTGCAGCTCATGCAGATACCTTTTCTCCATCTCATTGGTCTCTTCTTCAAGCGCAGCAACTTTTTCACGAAAGTCGTCGTCTGCTTTCCGAAGCTCGCGTTCGTGTGTGTCGATCAGTTCGGCCTTCTCGCTGGCATGTGCCTCCGACAAAGAGACCATCTCCTCTGCGTTGTTGCCCATAGCAGCTTCAAAGCGATTTGCCCTGCAGCATGGGACGGCAACGCACACGAATCAGCAACGTATCAACACCTCGTCCAAGTTCGTCACAAGCAGTTCTTACATATTGTTCTTGGCATCTTCGTGCTGCTGGTGGAGCGTATCGATATCCGATGAGAGGTTTTGTAGGTCGTACCTGCCGACGGAAATTCACAGCACGGATTAGTCAGTTTTTGCAGCGAAGACACACACGAAAATCATATCACGACCGACGTACGCGGTCTGGTCGAAGACTTCCGAGATGTTGGGCAGTAGATTTTGCATGTGCTCCAAGTGTTGATTTGCCGAAATGGATATCTCGAAGAACTTGCTGTTGTTAGATACTAGCTGCTCCATATCCACACGGTAGCGCTCTTCGTCTGCGTTGATGGTGGCTTGCACGGACTGCAGACGCAGCGGAGTCGGCATTGTGGCCGAACTGCCCTCCGAGCTGTTGTTTGCTTCGGGTGCCGCAAAGAATGACGCAACCTGGGACCCTGTGGGGAGTTCTGGGGCGGGATTTCGTGGAGTGCACCAAGCCGCTTTGGCGTTGGGTCCCTCGAGCTCATCCCCGTGGAATGTCGGCGAATTGTCCTCGCTGCCTATCGCGTCTTTGGAGAATTGTCGCCTCGGAGGAAGCTGAATGGACAGACCGCCATTCTTTGCCGGCTTCTGGGGCAATTCGCCGCGGCGATCGATTCTAGGCAAGACCGAAGATTGAGCGGCCCCTGGAGACTGCTGGTTCTTGGGCGCTGTCAAGCGCGACGTCTTCCCTTTCGCACCATACGCCGTCTTCGTTGAGCCGGAGACCGACGCTTTCGAGCGATACGCGTCCGCCATGGCGAGCCCCGTACGATCGATCTCCTGCCCAGAGCGATACTTCTGTCCGAATGCAGGGACGCCTTTCCGGGGTAGTAGTTTCAAAACGCTCAACGCTCCTGCGTGGTGGCCTGGCCGTCTACCGGAAAGTGCAGGATGTACCTCGCACACCAACTTGTTTGATACGGTAGACTCTGCATTGCTTGGACGAACGTCAAAAAGGTTCGTGGACAGTAGACAGACTACTTGCTCTGCTTGCGATATCGAGCAGAGGTGAGGGCGCCTTGGGTAACGGAGTATGACGGCTGATGCATCAACGCCTCCACGACAGTGATCCGACTGCGAGGGGACGGGGCTGCTGTACGCTTCAAGCGTGTCGGGGTGCGCACGCTGTGCTTATTGTTGGTGCCGGCGGTGGAATCAGTGTCGGCTGCGGCTGCAGCGAATTCACCTCGCTCTAGCGTTCCTCCTCCCTGATCTGTATGTAGTCTCGGCTTGGTTAAAGTAGCAGTTCGCGAGCTGTGAGCAGGGGGTGCTGGGTGGAATGGAGTGCACAAAGTCACCGGATGCCAATTCGGATTGGGTGATACGCCGACGGCTGCACTCCAAAGCTTTCGAGCGGAAGACATTGATGAAGGGGAGAAGGCTGTCGCTGCTGGCAGCTCGGGTGGTCGCAGTGAATTCTGGTAGAAGACCCCTTTCGGTTGCATTGACTGCCGTTCTGCGCGGGTGTTACCCTGTTTGCTTCGACTGCACCTGCAGCAGATAAAGCAAATGATCAGATAAACCAAGGCAGCCTCACTACAGTCAGTAGCAGTACAGCACCTGACGAGGTTTCTTCGAGCAAGACGAAGCACCTGGGCCACATTTTTCACAGCCTCCTTCATGCCCTGACTGGCACAGGCGACGACGAGCTGCTTCAGTGGGCTTGTAGTCTCCTGTACCTCCCGCGTTTCGTCGAAAGCACATTCAACGGTTGGTGTTGGTGGATTTGCAGCCTTGCTCAGTGGCGATCTCGTCTCCGCCCCAATTGCTTCGGTAGGTGGATGGCCTTCGTCACCATGAGGAGATCGTATGTTCCCTTGATGAGGAGGAGACGAGATTGTAGCTGCCACGAATGCTCGCCAGCGAGCCACTTCGGCCTTGCGCTGCGTCAATCGCTCTCGCTCGATTTTCCTGTCAAAGTTGGTCCCTTGTCCCGAAGCACTCGCTTCCTCCGCGTTAATATGTGTGACGATGTTCGTGTGGGTCCATCCGCACGAAACCTTTCTGACTCGCTCCTTCTCGGGTAGATCGATGACTTGAGGGGTGAGATGCGAGCCTATCAATGCGCTGTTATCCCTCAGGTTTAACCCCCACGTGTAGGCTCTTCCTCCAGACGTCACGCACGTCGTGTGAAATTCGCCCAGCGCCACATCCTCCACCCCCTCAGCAAAAAGTGACGGGGTGGCGAGCAAGAACGGCCGAGAGCGAGGCTTTTTGTCCTTACAGCCCAGTTGTCCGAAGTCGTTGGCACCCCAGATGTACAGCAAGTCGCTGTCAGATATCACGGCCATATGCCTCGCACCACAGCGAACTGCCCGTGCGCGGATGGAAACCTCTCGCAGCAGCGGTATCAGAGTCGGAGTTGCAACACCTTCGCCAAGCTTCCCATCGCCTAGCCTGCCATCGTCACCGCATCCCCAAGTGTACACGTCGCCGTTGCTGAGAACGCACGCACTGTGGTTCTGACCGGCTGCGAGGTCGAGGATACTTTGGTCTCGGAGCGACTCAACTGCGACTGGAGTACAGCTTCGCCATCCTTTGTACTGCTGCAGTCGATGCCCCAGACCCAACTGACCCGCTTGGTTGTAGCCCATCCCAAGAATTTGCTGCTGTTGAGTGACGAAAAGCGTGTGCGCAGCTCCACACGCCACGTGGGTGACGTTGTTCCCGCCGCGCTGGACTGTGTGCATCACTCGCAGCGCTCGTCGGTGCGAGCTGAGCGTCGCTAGTGCGAAGTGCACTTCTTCCGGCTGCGAGCGCGACGAAAAGTCTCCCAGTCCGAGCTGGCCATACTTGTTGCTGCCCCACGTAAACAGCCTCGCCAGGCCTGTGACCACTGCAACGTGGTGCTTCCCGCACGAAACATGCGCGATGCTGAGCGGTTCCCTCTGGAAGTGCATGGAGAAAGTGACGACCGTTTGAGGCGTAGGAGACGACGTCATGGTGCCATTGCCCAGCTCTCCGCTGGTGTTCAGTCCCCAAGACAGCAGCGTCGTCCCTCTCGGCTGCACAACGGCCGCCACGGAGAAGTGGCAGCCGCTGGCCAAGTGGCTCACGCACCACGAGGCGTCCTGCGTCGCGCCGCCCTCCGCTGCATCGTTGGTCGCCTCCTCTGGCAGCGCGGCCAGGACGTCGAGCCTCGTGGACTGCGTGGAGCCCATAGCCGCCGCCTTGCGCTTGGTCATGAGCCCGCCGAACGCCAGCAGCGGACACTCGAGGGGCGTCGCCTCCGTGTGCACGACCACGCAGGGCGCCAGCGCGCGGTCGTAGCTCCTGTCGAGGCTGAAGAGGCGGTGCGAGATGACGCCCCACTGCGAGCGGTTCTCCAGCGCCTCCACGCGCACGAGCTGCGGCTGACGGAAGTTGTCGGGCGTGAAGCGCAAGCGGTCGGACGAGAGGCGCACGGAGCCGGCGGCGTCGCTCGGCAGCAGCAGGTGCACGACCACGACGGACGTGCAGGGCTGGCTGAGCCGCAGAGAGTAGACGGCCGACGCCCCGCCGAACACCGCGCGCAGGAACGACGCGCTCAGCACCAGCGCGTCCTGCCGCTCGGTCATGGGTCTCTCTCTGTCTGGTTGAAGTTGCAACGGTTAAACGTACACAAAACGTACACAAGCTGAAGTAGTTGCGCGAAGGTCGCCCCAATCCGAAATCCGGCTAAGTCCGCTTTTTTCCGCGGGTGTTGGAAGCGCAAGCTCAGAAGCAAAAGCGCCGAGCGGTCCAGAAGCAGCCGAGCCCCAGTTAAACCATGATGCACCGCAGTCTGTTGCGATCCGGAAGCGCCGTGACCAAGCGCATGGCGCCGCGCCCCGTGTCGAACGTGCGCCACTTCCGCAAGAGTGCGTGCTGCCTTCCCCTTCCCTCCCTGACCTTTGAGCGGGGACCTGCCGCCCGCCGTCCTCGATACGCCTGCGCGACGGCGGCGTCCAAGGGGCGCGTGTTCATGTGGCCAGAACTGACTTGTCGTTGTGACGTCTCTCGCGTGTGGTTGGTTATGCAGGCGCCCCCACCAAGTACACGGAGAACAAGGAGCTCACGGGTCTGGCGGGCATCGTCGAAGGTAAACACACGCCCCACGTCCTCGCTCGTCTCCTCCCACCCGCACTAACACCCAGTCGCCTCTCTCTCTCTGCAGCCGACAACCACGTGCTCTCGACCAAGGTGCAGCACCTGACCAGCATCGGCCTCATGGCCGCCGTGCCGTTGGCCTTCGTGCTGAGCCCGTCGCCGCTGGCGCTCCCCGTGGACTTGGCACTGGGCGTGATCCTGCCCGTGCACGCCCACATCGGCATGAACAACGTCATCTCGGACTACGTGCCCAAGAGCGTGCGCACGCTCGCGCGTCTGGGCTGGCTCGGTGCCACCTCGCTCATGTTCCTGGGCCTGCTGCGCGTCAACCTGGAGGGCCCGGGCATCACGGAGGTGGTCAAGACCGTCTGGCGGGAGTCGCCCAACAAGAAGAAGGTCGAGGCCTAGATCAGGTACTGATGGACCCTCTCGTCCCTTGCAGGAAAAAGTTGAGACGAGGGTGTGTTGAGTGTCACCCGAAGTGGACGCCGAGATGAAGGCACAAGGAGAAGCCGCTTCTGAGGTGGTGCATTGTAACTCCGAATGAGACGCAACTAAATACGACCTTGGTGTTCCCGAGTTCTGTTGACTGACGCTCCATGAGCAGCGTCGTGTAGCGAAGTGCATGTCCGCAGCTCTCGAGCATCGTCTTCTAGCGCTATCAGCCTAGCTGGACGCCGCCTCCTGATTGGACGGGCTGGGCAGCAGCAGCGTCGCATGACCATCGACGACGACGACGCCGTCCGCCGCTTTCGAGCACACGGTCTCGCACTCAACGAAGCGCTTGCGGACTCGCACCACGCGGATGTGGGCCGTCACCTGCTCGTCCACCAGCAGCGGCGCCCTCCAGCGCAGGTCCTGCTTGACGTATACGGCGCCCGGCACAGTGCGGCCGAAGATGGTGGCGAAGAGGCTGGCGGACAGCAGGCCCTGCACCACGGGCTTGCTCTCGGCCGCGTGCTGGCGGGCGAACTCGGCGTCCACGTGCAGCGGGTTGTTGTCCCCCGAGAGGAGGGCAAAGGCGCGCGTGTCCTCGATGGAGAAGACGTGCGTCACTTGCGCCTCCACGCCCACCGCTGGGATGGTCCCGACTGGGAGCTGCGCATTGACACACACAAGACGATCCTCAGTCAGCTACGAGTCTGCAGCAACTTGGTAGAATGCACGCGCTTGCCTTGGTGAGATCCCCCTCCACCACAAAGCGGCCGTCAGAGGTCGACGAGCTCAAGGACCGACGACGGGCCCATGGGCTCACGCGTTGCCACCGTCGTCCCAGCCGCAGCATTTTCATGCATCAGTCGTACTTAAGCCAAACAGGCGTTTGTGTGGACGCACATCACGAGTAACAATGCGGCGTCTGTCAACGGCGGCAGCAGCAGCAGCGCCCGCGCGCGCCTCGCGTTTGTCGCTGGGGCGCCTGTTCCAGCAGCAGCCCATCGGTGAGTTTCTGTACTGCAGCAGAGTTGCAGCTTGGTGGGTACTGATTCAGGGACTGACGTGTGCTGCGTCTTGCTGCCAGAGGAGCTGCCGGAGCTCAGGAGCCTCCTGGCTGTGCAGAATCTCGTGGCCACGATCCCAGAGCAGCCCCAGCCGCGCCGCCTGGGCGAGAATGACGCGTACCGCCAGTGGCTGGAGACCTACCGCAGCAGCAACTCGCTGAGCACCCAAACGCAGCTGGACAAGGACGCGTTCGACGCGTTCGTGAAGGAGGCCAGCGCCTACCTGCAGAGTCAGGAGGACGAGGCCTTCCAAGGCTGCGACAAGGTCGGCCCCATGGAGGAGGAGGAGCTCAGCAGCCCCAAAGCGGAGGCCTTCGTGGAGGCAGTCAAGCTCAAGCTCTCGAGGCACATGTTCACGCAGGCCGCGGCCAGCTTCGAGCTGCTGGACAAGGACAAGGATGGTGGGTGCGGTGGCTCTGCTGCTTGCGTTTGAAAGATGTCTTTCTGAAATATGGCATGATGTGGCTCTTCTCGCGCGATAATCAGGCAAAGTTCAGGTCGAGGAGGTTGAGAAGTTGCTGCAGGTTGCGGCTCTTGGCAACGGCCCCGACTGGCTGAAGAGTAAGTTGTCCTCAAGTGATACTTTGTATGCCACAGTGCTGTCAGTATTTTTTGAAACTGAGACTAATCGCTGTACGTTCTTAGGCCAATTCCAGTTGTACGATGCCGACGGCGACGAAATCATCAACGAGACCGAGTCGAAGCTCATTTTTGACTCGATGATTGCCACGCAGAAGGCAGTCATGACCGAGATTTTTGCGACTCATGTAAGCACGCGATGGTTCAACCCAAGGTTGCCTTTGACATAGCATCCCTGACCGGTTCGCTGCCACCAGGTTGATAACTTGCCCAAGAAGCACGAGAAGCTCTTCGCCAAGAGCTTGTCGGAGGAAGATTTCAAGTCGAAGATCCCGGAGAAGGTGCGCTGCGTCTTCCACTTTGCCAACAAGTTGGACGAGCAGCGCAAGACATACGACTGGGAGATTTTTGCGGACTCGCAGGTACGCTTTTGACGTTTGTGCTGTCGGCAGATCGATATCTTACTCTTCTGTTGGCTGCAACGGTGTGGGGATGTTTTGGCAGAAAGCGGAGTTCCCGGAGCTGCACAATCTGCTCGCCGTGTACGCGAAGGGCTTCTACGACGAGAGGTACGGGCGTGAGCAGCTGTGGTGCGGAGACTCGATGGGCTAACACGCATGCGTTCTGTCGGTGCAGATTCATCTTCTACGAGCGCAAGCAGGAGAAGCGCAGCACGCGGTACAAGGGGCTGCTGCTCGCTGCGGCCATTGGCCTGGGCGACTACATCGCGGCCGTGATTTAGAGACGCTAGAGACTCGTCGTGTTGAAATGAAAAGGATCCCCTCACTAATGTAATTTCCACATTCTGCGCATCGGGTTTGAAGGGGTTTGAGGCGCCACGTGTCAGAAGCAGTGATTGACAGTAGTTTGATTTTCGTCTGAATTACTATATTAATACCCGAGCAGAGGCGAGTAAACTACTACAGTAATATTAGTATTAGTTCAGAGATCTCCGCAACTATAGTAATATTAATATAGTAGAGGATAGTATTTTCTAGTAGTTTCGGTGGTCGACTCCCTGATCCATGACCCCACCCCTCTCGCGCTCCATACGACGGACCTCCGCTCAGATATGCTTGAGAAGCACCTGCATTTCTGCGCGCTGGTTGTCCGTTCTCGTCCGAAGGTTACTTATCACGAATCCTCCAGTAGAGAAGACACGCTCTTGAACCGCGTTGGATGGACTCCGCCCCCAACCAAACGCGTGCCAAAGCCGCGATATACGGAAAATGTACTCGGTCGATACCGCGAAACCAGTGGAGGATGTTCCCTCCCTCGCAGACTGCCTCCACGCGCCAGAAAACAACTCCATTGCGGTGAACCGGTAGAAATCGAGTCAAGTCATCCTTGGTCGTCCGATCCTTTCCTGATTGATGCAGTGCGACGGGTCACTTGTAGACGACACAAGGGTCGGTCGTCGTTAGCTCGGCGTAGGAGGAGTCGGGATTTGCGCACTTCATGAGGACGTCAGACTCTGACTCAGAGAAGTGTGAGTTCTTGGTCGTTGCGGTCCGTTTGGGGGCTTCTGGGTTAGCCGGAAACTTGAAGAATGAGAATCTTCGGGGTCTGGCCTCCGAAACAGTCCTCTGAGGCAAGCTTCTTGCTCGTGCGACGATTTCGCTCTTGCGAACGTTGTCAAGACCCACGCCCTGCCATTCTATCAAACCAGGAAATGCTTCAAACGCGTCGAAGTAAGCCAGAAAGCGATCGAACCAGACTGTCCCTCCCTTGCAGATTGCCACACGCCCCTGGATTTCTTCAGGCACGCACTAGTAGTCACTATTAATATGTGGCCTCCGATCTGATCTACTAGTTACTATAGTAATATTAGTTTCGCTCCGTCCCAAACTAATAATTACTATAGTAGTTTGCGACATCATTTTAATAGCGCTATTAATGGATAGTAATCCAAAACAAACTACTGTCAATCCCTGGTCAGAAGGCATCCCGATTGTATCTTTCGCCGTCCTCGCCGTTTTCTCGCTCACTTTGGATTTCGACGAATCCTCCGCAGCCAGCCGACCGACTTGCAGTTCGCCGGCCCGACAGCCAGAATGATGTTCCTGAAGCAGGCGGCGCGCGCGCTGACACTGCTGGCCGCCGTGGCGCTCGTGGCGCGCGCGGCCGAGTTCGAGGAGGAGGACGACGTGCTGGTGCTCACGGAGAGCAACTTCGCCGAGGCCGTCTCGGGCCACGACACGCTGCTGGTCGAGTTCTACGCGCCGTGGTGCGGCCACTGCAAGAAGCTGACGCCCGAGTACGCGGCGGCGGCCAAGAACCTGAAGGAGCTGGACCCGCCCATCCGCCTCGCCAAGGTGGACGCCACGGCCGAGAGCAAGCTGGCCGAGCAGTTCGCCATCCGCGGCTTCCCCACGCTCAAGTTCTTCAAGGGCGACGTGGACGCCGTCAAGGACTTCGACGGCGGCCGCACGGCGGCTGAGATCGAGAAGTGGGTGGTCAAGAAGTCGGGCCCCGCCGTCAAGATCGTGGAGAGCGCCGAGGAGCTGGAGGAGATCAAGGAGGCCAACGACGTGGTCGTGTTCGTCGTGGTCGACGCCGAGGAGGGCGAGTCCCGCACGCTGCTCGAGAAGCTCGCGGACGCCGACGACCAGGCCGTGTACGTGGCCTCCACCAGCACGGACGTGACGGAGGACGCCGCTGCGGTCAACAAGGTGGTGCTGTACAAGAAGTTCGACGAGGGCAAGGTCATCTACGACGGCGAGCTGGAGAAGGAGGCGCTGGGCGAGTTCGTCAAGTCGAACAGCCTGCCGCTCGTCATCACGTTCACGCAGGAGAAGGCCCCCATGATCTTCGGCGGCGACACGACCGAGCACTTGCTGGCCTTCGTCGACACGACCAAGGACTACGTGTCGGGCATCGAGGCGGCCCTCAAGGTGCCGGCCAAGGCCAACAAGGGCAAGCTGCTGCACGTCATCATGCCCAGCACCGAGAAGCGCATCGTGGACTACTTCGGCCTGAAGGACGAGGAGATGCCCGCCGTGATGCTGGTGAACATGGCCGGCTCGATGAAGAAGTTCGGCTTCGACTACAAGGCCGACGACTTTGTGGCCAAGATCGAGGATGGCCTCGCCGAGGACCTGGTTGCCTTTGAGAAGAGCTACTTCGAGGGCAACCTCACGCCTCAGCTCAAGTCTGCCGACCCCGAGGACGACAGTGACGAGGCCGTGAAGGTCATCGTGGGCACGCAGTTCCAGGAGCGCGTGATCGACAACGAGAAGGACGTCCTGCTGGAGTTCTACGCCCCGTGGTGCGGCCACTGCAAGTCCCTGGCCCCCAAGTACGAGGAGCTCGCCGAGAAGTTCGCGGACGTGGACAGCATCATGATTGCCAAGATGGACGCCACGGCCAACGAGATCGACCACGCCGGCGTGGACGTGCGCGGCTTCCCGACGATTATCTTCTTCCCTGCCAAGGACAAGCAGAACCCGATCGTGTACGAGGGCTCGCGCGATGTGGAGGGCTTCACGGAGTTCCTGAAGACCAACGCTCAGAAGTTCGAGCTGGACGGTTCGGAGCACGGCGCGGAGGAGAAGGAGGAGACCGCCGACGAGGACGAGGAAGAGGAGAAGCAGGATGCCAAGGAGGAGAAGGAGGGCGCCGAGCACGAGGAGCTGTAGAAAGGTATTGTTTTTTTGCTGCTGCGTACAGAGGAAGACACGACGTAAAAGATAATGCAGAACCGGATGAGCTTGTGCCCGTTATGGATACTGTACCCCCTCTGCTTTCATACTACTGTACAAGTATCCATAGTATCCGTGCGCGAACAGTTGCGGACCACTTTTGATGTGCTTATAACTTCATGATAAAAGTGACGGCAGGCAATGGAGCACACATGATCAGAAAGAGAAGCATTAGTTTAGACCATGCACGAATATTTCCTTGCCGCTGTAGCGGCATTACAGCATGCAAAATGCATTCGAATCGAGCAACTTTTTTTCGCGCACAGTTCCGGACCACCTACAAGCGAACTATATATAACGGTGGTGACGGGCGTTTTGAGTCGGGTTTCATCTGCAATCCTCCGTCCGTGGTGGAGCTATTGCCCTCAACTGTCATGGGCTTCTTTACCGGCAGTTGTTTCGACTTTGATACTCTTCTCGGTTGGGAAAGCGCGCGAGCTCGCTTTCCGTCTTCTTTCCGAATTCGTTTTGCTGCTGCATCCTCCTCTCGCATGAGTCTCCGATCTTCTACTTGCTTGCGCTTCTCCTCTTTTGTGATCTCATTGGCTTGTTTGGCTAGCGCTCGTTGCATTTTGGCGGCTGCGCTTGCGATTGCTGCGGTTTCGCGGTCTTGAGCTCGACGAATCCGGTCTTCTTCCCGTTGAACTTGCCTTGCGAGTTTCGCACGATCTTTCTGAAGCCGTGCTTGCTCTTTCTCCGCCACTTTAGCAATGATGTCGTCCGCGGTCATTAAGACGGCACCGTGCACGTAATCCCTGGTAGATCGAGCAAGTTTGGGCTTCTTACATGCACGATTTGCCGCCATTTCCTCGTAATTGATGCTGAGCACTCGAACTTTGTCGGGATTGAGACCCTCTCGCATCCAGATTCCAAATGCAATCGGACGTGAGTGGCCCCATTTTATCCATAGTGCTCTTCAGGTTTGCAAAGTGAGTAGCAACCGTAGTCTCAGTTGATGCCGCAGCCCTGCATTCTTCTAATGGTTGAGCCGCACGCCGGCTAAAGAAATCAGAGTGGTTCTTAACGAAAAGCTGCACGTAGCGACGACTAGGGAAGGATTCGTGGATCCCCCTGCGATACGGGCTCTCCTCCACTATTCTTCGGATGAAGCAGGCGAGTTCATCCATGGTGAAACACTGAGCATTGGTTGTGCGGTCGACCACAGCTGCCAAAACGCCTTCAATCTCTCCATCAGTCAGAGTCGGATCCGGGCCATTGCGTGACGTCAGCTTGACCTCGCCAGATACTCTACGGAGTATTTTCCCCCGGTTGACATTGAACGTTGTAGCTGCTTTCCGCGAGGATAAGCGTTTGGACTTCACCGCCTCGATAGCATCCACTAGGCGTCGTAGCTCGTCACCTTCCATCGGCAACCTTTCGCTGAGGCGACGATCTTGTCTGTGAAATTTTGATGCGAGAAGTGCGCCAAAACGAGCGCGGGCGGTGGCAATCGACTCGTCTTGTCATTGGCTGTCTCGCGGGTATTTGAACCACTCGATACGCGTGAAAATGAATTCTACGTTTATCGATTGAGCAAAATCGACTTTATATAGGACTTTGTATGAAAACGGGTGGTCCGGAACTGTTCGTGGTCCGGAACAGTGCGCCCACGGATACTTCGTCTGTAAACGGTCTTTTTTGCCAAACAATCCAAAGACAAGTGAAGCGTCGCGATCTGGATTCGGCCAGCATGGAGAAGGTGGAGATCGCCATCCGCGTGCTCAGCACGTGTTACGCTGTGGGCATCTGCATCATGATCCTTCGTCTACAAGGCCAAGCCACCAGTGAGGAGACACCCGTCCTAGCTTTCGCTATCGCTGCGAGACTAACGACTGCACAGGTTACATCATGCTGCAGGTGGTCTTCACGATGGTGTTCACGTGTCCGTGGTAGGGCCCGCCCGTCATTGCCCCTGCAGCGTCACCAACGGAGATCCTAACTAACGCTTGCAACGTATCCGCATCTGACATCGGCAGCTTGTGGGCCATCATTAGGTAACCAGCGTCATGGACTGCGTGGCAGTGCCGCGTCTCACGGGGGGAGCACTCTCCACTGACCGTCATCTGCTAACGTGCGCTTGCTGTTCGTCAGGTTCTGTCGCGACTACGCGGCTCGCCGGCGGATGGTGGTGCTGCCCGAGAAGAAAGCCAAGAAGAAGCCGGATATCGCCGTGGCCACGGGGAAAGCGGCGCAGCGCACACAGGCCGAGATTCTCGCGGAGCAGCGCGAGCGGGTCAAGAACCTCCACGGCGTCAGCGAGAAGAAGCTCAAGCCCAAGGCGCCCAAGCGCAAAGGGCCTCCATCCAAGAAGAGCTGAGCCCGCGGGAACTTCCACCCCTCCCTACTGACTGACTGGATCGTCATCACTTGAAGCCGTTGCAGACGACACGCGGTCCAGCTGCGGCCTTTGTCGATGATCGACGGAGACCATGACATGGTGATGAACATCAACAGCAGAGCGGACATGACACGACGAGCAAGGCGCGCAATGGGTTCCAACTGCTATGGTAGCAGCAGCATTAATATATTTATTGTAAATAGAATAGGGGCTGGTAAAACACACGAGCGGGCAGCGAGCAGCAGCCCGAAGACCAAATCGACACGGTTGGACGGGCAAGCCGCGCACGCACGGGGCTCATAGATAGATACAGAGCGCCTCCTCTCCTTTTCGCTTCCGACGCCTTAATGGAAGCGCTCGAACACGCTCAGGCGGGGGCTCTCCTCGTCGCTGCTACCAGGGGCGTCCATGGCGTCGCCAACAGCGGCGGCCGCAACGCCGTCGAACGGCTTGCTGTCCAGACTCAGCGACAGTCCCGTGGACCACGACTGGGCTTGCAGGTCGTCGCTTGCGAACGGCGCCGACGACGCGGACGGGAAGTCCTTCCACAGCTCGTCCGACTGCAGAGAGAACTCCGACGACTTCGTGGCGGTCACCGTCGAGGCAGGGGCGAGGGCGGGCGCGGAGACGCCGGAGAGGCGGCGGACACGACCGGCAGGGATCGGGCTGGGCTCGGGAGGGGGGCTCGGGGTGGGCTCGTCGTCCTGCGTCAGCGAGAACTTCATCAATGCGTCGATGGCATCCTGGAGGTCCGGGTAGCTCGGCGACGACGCGCTGTTAGCAGCGTTGTTCACCGGGACGGGTCGTTGCCGGGCGGGGGGCAGGCCAATGCTGCCCAGCGAGCTCTGCTGCTTCAAGGGGGCACCGCCGTAGTGCTCACCAGCATAATTAGGGTGGAGGGAGGAGGGCGCGGACATGGCCGGAGCCCACGAGGAGCTCTTGTCGAGCGAGGACAGGAGCGAGTAGTCGTCCTTGGGGTAGGAGGGCATCATCTGGTGGTGCTGCGGGCGGAGCTGTTGGAGGTGGTGCGGGGCGGGCTGCTCGCTGTAGAGGCCGCCTCCGTAGCCGAGGTCCACGGACGGCGGGGGAGGGGCCATGACGCCAGCGCCGAGTCCGGTGAGGTGGTCCTTCTCGTGCAGGAACATGCCGCCGCCCAGGTGGCTCGGGGGACTGTACTGCGGCTGCGCGTAGCCCTCGGCCTCCTCGTGGATGAAGCGGCAGCGGCTGCCGTAGGGGCAGTGGCCCGAGCCCCAGTACGACTTGCACTTGGTGGTTTTGTACTTGGGATGGCGGACGACGTGGCGCAGCTCGGCGATGCCGTGGGCGAACTGGCACTTGGCTGTGGGCGTCACAGGAGAGAGAGGGGGGGGGGTTAGACCAGTGAGCAGATAGGGAGAGAAACAAGCCGCGCACGCACCTCCATAGCGACAGTTGCCGAACTCCGAGAAGCGCTTGCAGAGCTCTGTCTTGTAGAGCGACGACTTGGTCCCGTTCTTGGGGCTGTTCTCCTCGTTCATGTACGACATGACGCCCAGGTCCTCGGGCGGGAGCGCGTAGCCGTCGGGCCCGGCGACGCCCGCGGAGGCGTCGAGCTCGAGGAAGTTTTCCTTGGGCATCGAGTAGTAGCCGAGGTGGTCCATGGACGAGAGCAACATGGCGGGCGGCGGGTCTCGGGCGGGGCGCGGCTACCGAGGGGCGACGAATAAACCTCGGCGGATTTTTTTACTGCGGCTGAGGGGGCACTCTCTTGCTCTCACTATGCGGCAGCCCCGACACCAGTCAGTGCAGTCGCCGGAGAAGCAGCGAGA
This sequence comes from Phytophthora x cambivora, assembly GCA_033557925.1. NCBI lineage: Eukaryota > Oomycota > Peronosporomycetes > Peronosporales > Peronosporaceae > Phytophthora > Phytophthora x cambivora. Next base: position 8,303,042 of record JAUCEB010000011.1, on the reverse strand, counting down.
GAAAATGAAAAAATAAGGCGGCCCCGGGCAGGGGCTTCTGAAGTAGCGGGAAGAGGTGCGGTTCGCTGTGGGCAGATCCTCTTGATCAAAGTATGACCCGGGCGCGTCGCCCCGCCGCCGGCGCCTTGGCGCTACTTTGCACGGGCCCCTCGACCAATCGGCGGCGGGCAGTGTGGTCCACGTTGTGAAGTGAACGTGTGTGGATCACACAAGCAGCCCTTGGTGTGCTACTTCACGCCACGTCTGTTTCAGCCAATGATTTTTTAGCAGACTGAACTCAGTGTTGTGTATTTCTTTAGACGAGGACCTGCATTAAGCTTAGTGCAACATTGGTGCAACACGCACGTATCAGCTGGGCAATCCTACAAAGCAGGTTTGTGACTTCGTACTTAAGTGCGTGCTATCGGCACTGCCACCTGTACAAAAGGCACAAAAGCCACAATAGACACACAACAAAAATAAATTACGCCGATCAATTTCATAAATTTCCACCCGAAATTCAAAAAAATCCATCTGCAGATGTGCAATCACGAATGGAAGGCGCGGGTCATGTTATTCGAATGTACCTTTAACATGGGCACCTGTCATCTTCATGTGGCTCGAATGTACAGTTAACTTAGAGGTTTTCGCTGTCACCAATCAATAGCGTGACAGGGCCGACAGCGACCGACGGCGGCCGACATAGTTTTGATTGGCTAAATTAATTAAAACATCTATTGGCTTAAATGATTAGGGTAGAGGGCATCATTGCTAATATTTTGACAGAGTCAACAGAAACACCAGTGTGCGGCAGGCACGCGGCCGCAGGGCGAGCACGGCGTGCGGCTTGACGCGGGGAAGGCAGTTGTCGTGTAGGAACACGCTGAAATTCTCGCTACCGTAAGGTACGAGTCCCACCAACAACACACGTCTCCCTAATTAGGTCAACGAAAGTTGGAATCAAAACCTGAGGTCCAGGAACGATCCCTTACACCGGGTTGGATATAACCCTCTGTGTACCAAGGTTGTCTTCGGTCAACCCAAAACCTGCACTAACTAGCCACGAACGAGGGCTAGAATGCAATATAGCGCTTTCGCGCAACCCTTTTGCAGTCCCTCAGATGAAAGGGTACCGGCGGATTAGGCCTAATACAAAGGGGACCGAGGTAATCCTCGGTCGGTAGTAAAATATACTCTAGGGGACTAATACACCCCACACACACACAGAACGATACTCTAAGTACCGCTCTAGCCTCTCGGCCACGCCAACTCTTGGCTTGACCTCGGCGGACTATTAATTAATTAATCTCTAGTCCGTCAACGGCCATACCACTAAGCCAGGCGTATCCAGGCACTACAGCAAGCTAGCTAACACTTACCGGAGTCGGACTTAACCTCTGAAGACTTGGGGGGAAGACTGCTGATTTATTACTGAATATTCAGAGGCTCTGAGAGCCTCTGCAGATCATCCTATAGCTCATCCTAATCCTACATACAAATATCTAGTATAAAACGAATCTCGATGTGGCGACCTCTGTACACTCATCAATAATGACGGTGATTACGCCAGAGGTACCTCGAGGGTCGACCGAGGCTTCGGTCACCTGACCGAGGCTTCCACTTAAGTACGACGAGGCTTCGGGGGTACGACCGAGGCTTCCACTTGGGTACGACCGAGGACCTATTACTAAATCGGCGTATTTAGCCTCGGTCGGGTATTTATTATGGCCCGCCGAGGCTTGTGTCACTACCGAGTTCCATGTCACTCTATCGCGGGAAATGTAATCCACCAATCAGAACCCAGAACAGCATTTCACTGAAAGGTTTGACGGTGGCGGCATGAGCAACAGAGCTGCCGCGCCGCGGCCAAATCTCCACGCCACAACTGCCCCCGGCGCGATGCGAACCTGCCCCGATGGAGAGCGTCTTGTCGCCTCTCGAATGCGCCGCCATGGTGCTCGTGGCGTGCTCTGTAGCCCTTGGCCCAGCATCCATCCTTCGGTCAGTTCTTGGCATCTTGGCATCGGTAGCTTGTCCTCGTTGGCACTTGCCGTGGCGTCTACGTCGCTAGAATCCTCGGTGGTGCTTCAATTGCCTTGTATGTAATCACATAAAGCTGCGGGTCTACCCACCGAGCCTTTAAACTCACCCAGGCTGTCCGTGGGTAGTCAGTCACCCAAGGGTCGGACAAAGGACCGCCTGAAGGGTCACCCTAGAGGTCTTGCTCCATGATCGTCCTGAGCGCTCTTGCGACTTGTGCGGCGAATTAAGCCTCGTTCGCTCTCTCTCCAGCATCGGCTTCGCTGACTCGGATTGGTCAGGTACCGTCCGAGGATTGTGGCGGACTTTGGCGGACTTTGGCGGTTCAAGTCTCTTTCATCATGATCGGCGCCACCGAGGCTTCATTCACTGCTGAGTGGGAGGCGCTCAAGGGTCATCCGAAGGGTTGTACGAAGAGCCTGAAGGGTCGCCGAGGGATATCCGAAGGCTACTCCACAGGCGTCCTGGGCGATACCGAGGCTTCTGCGGCCAATTAAACCTCCGTAGTTCGTTCTCCTTTGCCGTATTGTCTGTTTAGAGCCTCGGTCGCCCCACCAGTAGCTTCGCAGTGGTACCTTCTCCCTCTCGGCACATCGACCGAGGCTTGTAGTTCCACTCTTGCGTTTTCATCATGATTCGTTCCTTCACATGCACATATGCAGTTCTCGTTTGGTATCCATCTTCGTCTGTCACTGCGAGCCAGTTGCTCCTCGCAGGCAGTTCATTCTTCGGTTGTGCATGCAGCAGATCCTCCTCTGCAACGTGGACAACTCGTTCACCGGTATTCTTCTTCGTCTGTCTCTGCGAGCCGGATAACCCTCGCAGGCAGTTCAATGTTCGGTTGCTCGTGATCAGTTTAGAGGTCGGCCGACGCCTCGGTCACTCTCCGAGTTCGTCCACTTCCATCGGCGGGATAATTTTGCGGCTCCATCAGGTTTGCCACGTTCCATGTAAGGCCAAACGCGAATCATACGCCGACGTAGGGGCCGCGGTCGTGCATATAGAGCATTGCCCGCTGCCCTTTCGTCCGAGGAAGTCCCGACCGAGGGTTCGTTCACAATAGTAGTCGGTGCCATATTGCACGAGTCACTTGCCTTGACTTCAAAATTCGATCGGTGGAGTTTGATGCCACCCAGAGCCTCGGTCGGTACCTCATACGAATCCTCTCGACGAGTTGCATCTCCTGGACGCATGACCGACACTTCATCCGAGGAAGTCCCGACCGAGGGTTCGTTCACAATAGTCATCGGTGCCATATTGCACGAGTCACTCGCCTTGACTTCAAAATCCGAACGGTCCAGTGTGATGCCGCCCAGAGCCTCGGTCGGTACCTCATACGAATCCTCTCGACGAGCTGCATCTCCTGCACCCATGAACGACACTTCATTCGCAAATCCGACGAGTTCCTCCTTCGCTCTTGTTTGACGCCGCATTACTGCTACAAAATCAGAGTCGTCTCCGTCGTAGTCTCGTTCGGCTCTGCCGCGCACAAAATCGAAAAAAATCTTGCCACCAGTGTTCATGGAGGCCACGGAAGCTTGTGCAACATTGACCGAGGGTTCGCTCGACGTCAAACCGCCTGCGGGAGTAACGTTACGGGTTCGGTTCAATCCACTTAATTCCGACAGTCTGGTGTCGGATGATACCACCGTCGACACCTCGTCCACATTGAAATCTCGTTCCCCATGTAGATACGTCACCGACCGAAGTTTGGTAATCAGATCTCGGTGGCGGTTGGGTTGCGTGATAAATGACTTCCAAAGACATGGGATTGCCCCTAGGGATTGCTGGATTGCGAATCTCGAGTCCCCGGCGACGGTAAAAGCCTCGGTCTTGGGTTCCAATGCAGCAAATACATCATTGCGCATTCCAGTGTACCCAACGAGGGTTACTGCTTTGTCCTCGAGATAAGCACTCGCAGCGATCACTACAGGCCATAACAGTAATATCCACAAAGTCCATGAGCGATGTGCCCCTTTGGTAGTCACCTGTCCCATTACGCGAGGATCACACACTGGCGGGGTCGGAACATTCGTAATCAAAATCTCGCGCTGAATAACATCCATGCCCCTGCTCTGACCAATCGGTTCAGAATACGTCAGCATCGTCTCGGAAGAGTCAGGTATGAATGCCGACTTGTCACCGTAGCCCGTTAGCTTGGTCTCGTTCTCCAGATTCTCCATGGGCTTGGGTTCGGTCGGTTGATGCTTGTACGTGTCGGTAGCGTCTGCTTCGTCACAATTAGAATATTCTGGTGGCATCGCATCTACCACCGAGGCATAACCGGCATCAAATAGGCACTCTGTACCATCTGTCGCCCCGTCATCAGGATAATCACTCGTGTCGTACTTGGTGGGTGCTGCCCCATGATCGTTCCAGCCCTCGGACGGCCCATAATCTGCATCACCGTCTCGAGAACTGTCGACCACTATTGCGTCCGAGGCTTGAAACCCTTGGGTTTGCTCGAAAACCATCGCCGAACCACCAATCGAGTCAATACCCCCAACACCGCCTCCTCTGGGGTCTGCAGTGGGTCCATTGGAATTTGAATCCTCGGACGAGGTGGGTTCACCACCGCCATGACGAAAACCATCCTCCCGGACTACCACCGAGGGTTTGCGTACTCTTGGTCCAGCAAAATCGTCGGTCAAGGCGGGCGTTAGTCCAGCCTGCTCAACCGACGGTATCCGACATCCATCCGCGGGTCGCAAAGCCTCGGTGGCTCTCGTGAGGATCTTGCGCGGAGTCAGGTAGTCTTGGCGGTCAACAACCGATGGTTGTTCTGCCACCCAGCGTTCATTACGCTGCTGCAGATGCACCATGGCCTCGTTGGGCAGCGTACCGTGGAACAGGTCGATGTTAATCCCGTCTGGGGTCAAAAACTCCATGCCCCTGATGACGTCCAAGGTTCCATTCGTTGCGACTCGATGCTCGTTCTCGGTGGTGGACTCCATGCGCACGTGAGTCGGATCCGACCCGTAACCGTCGTCCGACTTCTCGTCCGAGTATTGGGTACGCTCGTACGGGTGTCCAACGTTGCCGCAACCTTCGGTAGTATCGTATCCATGTCTGCGTACGGCTAGGGAACCTCTCCGAGACCCGTCCGAGCTCTTTGCGCTCAGCGCTAAGAGTACATCTGTCAAAGCCTCGACAAGGGGAGTAACCCTCGGTCGGTCATGACGACGGCCACTGTCTCGGAAGCCTCGTTCGCGGTTGTAGCCGCTCCGGGGACCCTCGTTCGACCTGCCTTCACGTCTACGATCATCATCTTGACCTCTGTAGCGGCGCAACGAGGGTTCCCGAGCTGAGCTTCGTTCTCGGTAACGCAAAATGTCGTCGATCATACCTTCGAGTTCGTAGATATCCGAGACTCGGACGTGGCACAGACACTCTTCTAGACTTCGGTCGTCGCACGTATCGAGAAAGTGTTTCACATGGGGCCTTGCATCGCGTCCATCGCTCTCAAACTGCACACCAGCGTTGCGAGCGTAGCCATTAAGTCGGTTTAGGTAGTCGCACACGTGCTCCCTGCCATATCGCTTCGCTGAGTAGTACCGAACCTTCGCCGACCGAGTAAACTCCGTACAGTAGTACTTGACGAACGCCTGACTCAGCAATGTCCAAGTGCGTTTCGTCTTGCGCGGAAGCTGCCGGTACCAGTGATGTGCTCCGTCGTACAGGCTAAGCTCGAACGGAACGCACCACGTGTTAGGCGGCTTGTGCGTCGCTTTCATTCCGTAAACAAAAGTCCGAAGCCACTGCATGGACTTCTCGCTCTGATTCCGAGTACCACAGAAAGGCTGGATGCAGTTGAGCGGGAGATGCGTAGCAATTGGAAGCCTCGGAGAGGTGCTGTGGTTGTCCCCCTCACTCAGATCTCTCACTTCTCGCGCCCATTCCTTCGTCAAATCTCCGCCGTGGTCATCGTCAGCAGGTTCGGCAATGGTTACGTTATCCAGCTCCTCAACGAGGCTTCGGGCGAGCGGTCGCACTCCGCTGATTCGCCCTCCAGACACTAGCGCTGCCTCGGCGGCCTCGGTCATGGTGCCCCTGACTTCCCAGTCATCTTCTTCATCATCTTCGTCGGCGTCCGAGGATTCAACCACGCAGCTCATCGAGCATTCGTCCATCTCGACCATCGGAATAGCCACAAACGAGATCTTGGACCTCACCGAACCCTCGGTGAGCATCCGACTTGACTTCGCTTGCGTAGCTCGTACCATTGACTTGACTCCACTCTTCGTCTTCTCTTCTTTTCTTTGTTGTTTTCTTCTTCTTCTTTTCTTCTTTTTTCTTTTTCTTCTTTTCTTCTTTTTTCTTTTTCTTCTTTTCTTCTTTTTTCTTTTTCTTCTTCTTGTTCTTCTTCTCTTCTTCTCCTCTCCTCTTCTCCTCTTTCGTTCGTTGGGGTTGATACCGCTCACAACCACGACGCACAAAAGGTTACACCAATCCCGGGTCGCGGCACCAGTTGTCGTGTAGGAACACGCTGAAATTCTCGCTACCGTAAGGTACGAGTCCCACCAACAACACACGTCTCCCTAATTAGGTCAACGAAAGTTGGAATCAAAACCTGAGGTCCAGGAACGATCCCTTACACCGGGTTGGATATAAGCCTCTGTGTACCAAGGTTGTCTTCGGTCAACCCAAAACCTGCACTAACTAGCCACGAACGAGGGCTAGAATGCAATATAGCGCTTTCGCGCAACCCTTTTGCAGTCCCTCAGATGAAAGGGTACCGGCGGATTAGGCCTAATACAAAGGGGACCGAGGTAATCCTCGGTCGGTAGTAAAATATACTCTAGGGGACTAATACACCCCACACACACACAGAACGATACTCTAAGTACCGCTCTAGCCTCTCGGCCACGCCAACTCTTGGCTTGACCTCGGCGGACTATTAATTAATTAATCTCTAGTCCGTCAACGGCCATACCACTAAGCCAGGCGTATCCAGGCACTACAGCAAGCTAGCTAACACTTACCGGAGTCGGACTTAACCTCTGAAGACTTGGGGGGAAGACTGCTGATTTATTACTGAATATTCAGAGGCTCTGAGAGCCTCTGCAGATCATCCTATAGCTCATCCTAATCCTACATACAAATATCTAGTATAAAACGAATCTCGATGTGGCGACCTCTGTACACTCATCAATAATGACGGTGATTACGCCAGAGGTACCTCGAGGGTCGACCGAGGCTTCGGTCGTCCGAACGAGGCTTCGGTCACCTGACCGAGGCTTCCACTTAAGTACGACGAGGCTTCGGGGGTACGACCGAGGCTTCCACTTGGGTACGACCGAGGACCTATTACTAAATCGGCGTATTTAGCCTCGGTCGGGTATTTATTATGGCCCGCCGAGGCTTGTGTCACTACCGAGTTCCATGTCACTCTATCGCGGGAAATGTAATCCACCAATCAGAACCCAGAACAGCATTTCACTGAAAGGTTTGACGGTGGCGGCATGAGCAACAGAGCTGCCGCGCCGCGGCCAAATCTCCACGCCACACAGTGCCCACCTCGTGACGGCGAGGATGGCGTGGGGCTCTTGGAGGTGGAGGACGGCGTGGGGCTGGACGCGGAGAGTAGTAGACACATAGGACGCATAACTATTGAAAGCCCGCCTGTATCTGAGCTCGCCGCTTAGCGGCAGTATATGATGCGCAGGCATTATACATGCTACCCTCATAGGGTCAAGGTACATGCATTAATATGTAGCAATTGATAGTACGAAGCATAATATGCTGATAAATAAGCTCTGTATATTATCTCCTACGCGTCATGCAGCGCTTGCACCACCAGCGCCACGAGCTGCACGCTCCCCTCCTCCACCACTACCTGCCCGCTGACCGCTGCACGCCGTCCCCCACCGCCGTCTGCCACCCGCCGCCCTTCTCCACCCTCCGCCGCACGCAGCCCTCCTCCGCAGCCGCCTGTCCTCCGCCGAACGCAGACACCCGCCGCACGAAGATCTTCGCCGTCCTCCGCCCCCACCGCCGCACGCCGCACGCAGCCCTCTGCTGTCCTCCGCGGCCGCCTGTCCTCCGCCGCCCTCCGCCGCACGCTGCCTTCTGCCGCCCCCCTCCTCCGCTTGCCACTCACTGCGTCGAACCGGCGTCTGCCCTCCGCCGCTCACAGTCACCCGCACCCCCCCCCCGCCGCTCGAAGTCCTCCGTAGTCCACCGCCGCCACCGGCCACCCACCGCCTCCAACGCCGCACGCAGTCTTGCGCCGTCCTCCGCCGTTCCCCGCCATTAGAGATTATCCGCCGTCCTCGGTCGCTGCACGCAACCCTCCGTCGCCCACGCTGCCCCCGCCGCCGCACGCCGTCCTCCATTGCCTCCCCCCTCCCCCCTCCGCCGCATGCTGCTGTCTGCCTTCCTCCATCGCCGCGTCGAACTGCTGTCTGCCGCTGCCGCACACAGTCCTCCGCCGTCCATCACTGCCGCCTGCCACCCGCTGGCGTCCGCCGTGTCGAGCCAACAACCGCCCGTCGCCACATGCCGTTATCCCCCCCTCCTTCGCCGCCACGCGCAGCACGCCGTCCTTTGCCCTACGCCGCATGTACTCGATTTGGCTCCCGGAATCTCGGTTAAATTGGTGAAGCATATGAAAGCGCCTTGAAGACAATACAAGATGTAATGGGCTTACTTAGCTACTTTAGCTTACACGTGAGCGCACGTGTATGAGGAAGCGTAAGGTGTATTTAACTTAGATTAAGTATACTTGTATCCACAAGTATAATTAGATCTAAATAAAGGTACAAATAGTAGCTTTTGCGGTAAAATGAGAACTGAATTGTTTGTTAACTGTGGCTTTCCTCCTAAAACTGATATCTATAAAGAGGGGTTCTGCCAACGAGTGGTTGGCAGAAACCCTGACCTAATGCTTGAGTATTACTGGTAGAAAGACCCTGCTTTCTGACCAATAGGACTGCTTCCTAATATGAATGGTGACCACACTGCGATGTGGCCCACCTGAATGTATCCACTTAGTGCGTGTTGCACTAAGGTGAGGTTAGCCGAATGTGTAGCCCCGCTGCACCATCCCCCCGTTAGGACTTGACGTGCCGGTCTCGGCACATCAATCCAAAGTTTTCTTCGGAGAGAAACTCGTGCTCATTTCGAAATGAGCACGCCAACGACGCAGACTTCCGACGAGCTTGCTGCACCTGCAGCAAGCAACACAGTCGTCGCCAACACAGCGACGACTGCCACATCTTCAGCCTCTTCGGCGTCCGTCGTCACTTCCACGGTGACGACGTCAAGCTCCCCCAAGAGTACGATCTCTGTTGGGGAGTATCACAAGACTCGCGCTCGTGGCAAAGTCACTTATGGCAGCGAAGACCTCTTTGAAGGTATCGAGGACTTGAATGTCGACAATGATGTCGACATGGAGGAGAGCGAGGAGAAGTAAGACTCCTCGTCCACAGGGCGCAATGAAGCTAGCGTGGGTGTAATGGGCCCTCCATTTACATAAGTAGGTAGATCTCTTACAGATATTACATAAGTAGGCACAGCAGCACACGGCTAGCGTGTGCTGACATATCATCTGATTGGCTGAAAGTGGGGGAGCCAGACCCTATTCCAGCCAACCAGCTGCTGACCTGCATTCGAGTGGTTCACATTAGACCACGGGCCCCCGCCCTGGTCCCAATAATAAAACAGAGTTGATTTTACTTCGGACTTAAGACTTGGTCTCAGTATTACTGAGCACTGGACGCTTCCTCACCGCTACGTGTAAGCTAGTGACGGGTACTCACTAGGCCCGTTACACCTGGTAGCACTTTGTAGTCCTTCCCATGACCAAGTTCGAGATGAGTGAAGACCAGCCCGCCGGACCTCCAGCCATGACGCTGGAGCACGCGGCCTTCCCCCATCTGACGTCCATCGAGTGGCAGGCACTCCACCGCCTCGCGGCGGTGTCCGGAGAAGTTGTCGTCACGTCGCTGCTGAGCTCAGCGACGCCCGACCAACAGCGCCTAGCCATCCAAGAGTTCATGGATCGCGAGCTCGCCGAAGCAAAGCGGCGAGTGTCAACTACCTCGCACGCGTCCAAGAACAACGCCGTGAAGATGGAGACGTCTTCATACTCTGGGACTGGCCCAGATCGTCTCCCTCTGAACCGCTGGTTCAGGGAGATTGACATCACGATCGCCTCGAGGCTGATCGAGGCGCCGTCAGCGAAGGTGAACTTCCTGCTGTCCCGTCTTTCCGGCAAGGCCAAGGAATGGGCCCTCGGCAAGCTCGTTGTCGACCAACTCGCGTTCCCGACTCTGGAGGCGATCCAGAGCGACCTGCGCCTCGCCTTCGAGCCGCCTCAAGATGAGTCGCGCGTGCGCGCGACATTCTTCGCCCTCAAGCAAGGCAAGATGTCCATGCGCGACTACGTCCAGAAGACGCGCCACCTCGCTTCGTGTATCGTCACAAAGCCGATCGACATGGCGTCTCAAGTCCACGTCTTTGTGTTCGGTATGCGCGAAGGCATGACGCGGTACTGTCTCACGCGAGCTGAGCTCGCCACGCTGGAAGAAGCTTTTGCCCTCGCGCTACGCGAGGACTACGTGGTGGCGTCGTCGTACGCGAGGCAGATGCCTGCGGAGGGTCCCTCGTCGGGGCCCGAGCCCATGGAGATCGACGCCGTCGAGGCGTCGCAGCGCCAGCAGTGGTCGTCCTCGGGGCGAGGACGAGGTGGTCGTGTAGCACGTCCGATGACCTGCTTCCGTTGCCGGAAGTCTGGGCATCGCGCGGCGGTGTGCCGCGCGCCGGCTCCGGTCATTGCGCACATGGAGCATGTTGCGTCCGACGAGAAGACCCCGGCCGCACAACCAAAAAACGGCCGGGGCCAGTAGGGGCGGGGCGCCCTACTGGTTGGAATGGAGGTCCGGGTCCCCCGGTGGCAGCCCGACCTTCAAGCCCCCCCCCCGTGCTTCATGCACATTTCAATGCCACCACTGCCAGTGGCGACTCGAGGCTGATCATCGTCAGCCTCTTTGTCGCCGGTGCTCGGCGACCTCTCCGCGCGCTCCTGGACTCAGGAGCGACCAACAACTTCTTCCGGGCGTCGTGTCTGTCGATCCTCCCCGCGGGCGTTCCCGTGCGAGATCTTCCTGGAGATGTGGTTGTCAAGCTTGCGGATGGGAAGCCTCGCCGTGTCGCACGGCGAGAGTTGTCGTTGCCGTACACGTTCGATGATTTCCACAGCAACGACAACTTCATCGTCTTCGACATGAACTACGCGTTTGACTGTATCCTGGGCATCCCATGGTTGGTTCGGTACCAGCCCCAGATCGACTGGTTGGCTCGGTCGGTCAAGCGGCGTCAAGACTTCGACGTGACCGAAGTCTTCACGCATCTCTTGGTCGCGCCAAGAGATTGGCCCCATATCACAGTCGTGGACGGTACGTCCACGACGCACGTTGTGCGCAGAGCGAGCGATGGCCCTCTCTGCACGACATGCGCAGTGCTGCTGACTGGTGATGAAGATGAAGAACCCGCGCGCGGGCGCGCGGGTGAGAGGCGAGCGGTTGAGCATCCGTGGCTCCCGTGGATGAAGAATGAGACGGTCGAGCAGCGGCTCCCGTATGCGAAGGAAGCGGTCGAGCAGTGGTTCCCGCCTTCCAACAAGGCGGTCGAGCAGAGGTTCCCGTCCACCAATGAGGCGGTCGAGCATGGGTTCCCGTTTCCCAACGAGGCGGTCGAGCAGTGGCTCCCGCATGCCAACGAGGCGGTCGAGCAGCGGCTCCCGCATGCCAATGAGGTGGTCGAGCAGGGGCTCCCGCAAGACGATGCCGCGGGCGAGCAGGAGCTGCCACCGCGCGTGAACGGCGCGGTCGAGAACGAGCTCTTGCGCCTAGAGGAGGGTGAAGCCTCGTCCAGCGAGAGCGACACCTCAGTCTCGAGCAGGGGCTCGAGACGCACGAAGACGTCCCGTCGATCGCAGAGGCGATTGAAGCCTCGCCGTGCGGTGGACCCCCCCTCAGCCCCGACTGAGTCGGTCTGCACGGTCGAGTATGTGGACGGAGCCCCGAACCGCACTCGTGTCATCGAGGTCGCGAGTCCGCCTCGCGACGCCAAGTCCATCACGAGTCTCCCAGGCCTCTCCTGGAAGAAGTTCCTCCGAGACCTCAAGGCCGGAGACATCGAGCAAGTGTGCTTGATCACCGACGGTGACTCGGTGTCTCATACGATCAATTCCGTAGGCGCGGACGACATGTCGTCACGACCGAAGAGCGCTGAGCCGAAGTCAGCGCGCGAACAGCGCTTCGCTGCGCAGTCCTGGGAGTCGTTGAAGGCGTCGGGCAACCCGATCTACGAGACGGCTCGCGAGTTCGCCGACGTCTTCCCCGACAAGATCCCAGCGGAGCTGCCAGCAGATCGTGGCGTGCGCCACGAGATTGACCTCGCGCCTGGCTCGAAGTACTGTGTGACACGGCAGTGGCCACTGCCGCGCGACCAGGTCAAGGCCACCGGCGGATGGCGCATCGTCCACGCCTTCAACAAGCTGAACGGCGCTACCATCCCGGCGCAGACGCCGATCCCCCGCAAGGACATGGTACTGGACTCCATGTCGGGCAGTGTCATCTACAGCGCCATCGACCTGACCGATGGCTTCTACCAGATCCTGATGCGAGAGAGCGACATCCCTCTCACGGCAGTCAGTACTCCCAGCGGCATGCTCTGGGAGTGGCTTGTCATGCCCCAAGGTCTGAAGAATGCACCTGCGACGTTCAATCGCATGGTGTCCCGTGTGCTTCGCCCGCTCCGTGACTTTGCACCGAGCTACTTTGACGACATCTTCGTCCACAGTCGCGCTGAAGGAGATCCCAGCGCGGTCGAAGTCCATGTGCGGCACTTGAGGCAAGTCTTTCAAGTGATGAGAGAGAACAAGCTCTACGCCAACCTCAAGAAGTGCCTCTTTTGCGCGCCAGAGATTCCGGTGCTTGGCTGTTACGTGAGCAAGAATGGAGTACGCGCTGACCCAGAGAAGATTTCGTCTGTTTGTTCATGGCCTACGCCTACAAGCCCCACTGAGCTTCGGCAGTGGCTGGGTCTAGCGAACTACTTGCACAAGTACACGAATGACTACGCTGGATTGATCCAGCCTCTCTCGTCTTTGCTGAAGAAAGACGCCACGTGGTTGTGGCGTCCTGAGCACCAAGTCGCGTTCGACTCGGTGAAGAAGAGCTTGGCGTCAGCGCCAATCTTGATGCTTCCAGATGACTCGAAGCCCTTCCATGTTGTGTGTGACGCTAGCGACTTCGCTATCGGGTGTGCGCTCATGCAGTTCGACGACGAAGGTCGCGAGCGAGTCGTGAGCTACCAGTCACGACAGATGAAGCCGGCGGAGCGCAATTACCCCGTTCACGACAAGGAGCTCCTTGCGATGCGCTACGCTCTGATCAAGTTCAGAGTTTATCTGCTAGGCGAGCAGACATTCGCTGTGTACACGGATCATGCATCGCTGCGGACAGCGATGAAGTCGCCACACCTCTCCCAGCGCATGGCTCGCTGGTTGTCGTTCTTCGCCGAATACAACTTCGTCGTCCACTACAAGCCGGGCAAGAACAACATCCTCGCCGATGCACTGTCTCGGCGACCTGATTACGATCCTCGCACTGTGCTGGGTCGTCAAGTGATTGACGACGAGGATGAAGACGACGACCATTGCGCTGTGTGCATCGCGTCAGGCATCAACCTGACGAACGTGTCCCCGGAGCTGGATCTGCGCGACGAGATCGTCGCGGCGTACGCAGACGACGCGGTCTACGCCGGCATTGTGGCGTACCTCCGCGCCCCCAGTGACGAGACACTGGGGGCTCTGTCGCGCAACACGCGCAACCAGATCGACCGCTACCACCTTGACGGTGATCTGTTGTGCTACAACATCGACAAGTTCGATGCTCCTCGAGTCGTCGTGCCCAACGACGACGACTTGCGAGCTCGGATCATCCACGAGTTCCACGACAGCCCCATGGGCGCGCATCTGGGCCGCGAGAAGACATTCGCGGCTGTTTCGCGCGACTTCTTCTGGCCCCACATGTACAAGTGGGTGCGCACTTGCGAGACCTGCCAGCGGGTGAAGCCATCGAAGTCGTCGCAGGCTCCCCTGCGACCATTGCCGATCGCGACTGAGGCCTGGCGCTCAGTCTCCATGGACTTCATCTTCGGGCTCCCACCCGACGCCGAAGGTCGAACCGGCGTCTTGGTCTTCGTGGATCGATTCACGAAGATGGTGCACCTCATCCCCGTGAGTGACACGGTCACCGCGGCCGAGACCGCGGCGCACTTCATCGACTGTGTATTTCGTCATCACGGCCTGCCTGAGTCGATTGTCTCCGACCGTGACCCGCGCTTCACGTCCGCGTTCTGGTCCAGCCTCTTCCAGCTTCTGGGTACGAAGCTGTCGATGTCGACGGCAGCACATCCGGAGACAGATGGCCAGACGGAGCGAGTCAACCGGGTCCTCGAAGACGTGCTTCGAAGCTACGCGACGTCGTTCGCGAGTTGGAGCTCCTTCCTGCCCCTTGCTGAGTTTGCACTCAACAACGCTGAGCACGCGTCAACGGGCCTGACGCCATTCTTCGCCAACAACGCGCGCCATCCGCGCGTGCCTGCTCTCATCGCCGTGGGCCACCCCACGGCGCCTCGTGGCTCCACTCTGGGTGGGGATGAAGATGGTGTTAACGACATGACGAGTGCAGCTCACGAGGACGTGACGTTGAATGCAGTCACCCGATCGAAGACGAAGAAGGCACTCGCGACGCCGGACATTGCGGCGTCTCCTCTTGCGACATGGACTGCTCGTACATTGATCGACCCAGGCAATGCTGGGGTTCTAGTTGCTGCCAACTACGCGCCGAAGACTCCGGCGCGTCCTGTCGACAACGCCGCTGTTTCGGAGTTCGTCTTGCAACGGCAATCAATTGCCCGTTTTGTGCGCGACGCACTGCAGGACGCAGTGGACAAGCAAAAGGAAAATGCTGACAAGCGTGGGCGCAAGAACATGGCTACGTTTGCGACAGGAGATCAAGTGCTCCTGTCAACGGACGGCATTCGGTCATCAGCCGTGACTAATCTTGGCGCGAGCAAACTCGCGCCTCGATTCATTGGACCTTTCAAAGTCATGAAGGTAAATGGAGCAGCCTACACGTTGGATATTCCTACGTCATTACGGCTGCACCCGACGTTCTACGTCGGGCGACTCAAGAAGTACCATCCTGCAACTATCTCGTCGACGACGAACCCTCCAGCATCGGAGCGTAGAGCGAGCGGCCCTCGCGGCGCGCAGTCCTCGCAGCCGACTGGCGAGGTTGAGCTGCCGCCTGCGGCGCCCCGAAGACACGCCTCTCCAGCTCGCGAGTCCGCGCCAGCAGCTCCTGATCCGACTGGCGCGCCACCTCAAGCTCCCTCCGAGCCTGCGCCACTTGGGTCGTCGCCGCCTCAGCCTCCGCCTGAGCGTCCCACTCCCGATTCGCAGCTTCCTCCAGGTCATCTTGGGCTACCCAAGCGTACGAGCTATCGCCGCGAGCCGCCCCCGCCGATTGTTGACTCGGCTGGCGATACACGTTGGATTGTGGATCACATCGTGGCACACGAGGATCCTCCTCGTGCTACGTCTCGTACCCGCATCCGTACGAGTGATCAGGGTTCGCGCGGGATCCCTGCCGCGCGACGTTACCGAGTACGCTGGCTTGGCTTTCCACCAGACGACGATACGTGGGAGCCACGCTTGACTCTCCTCCGGGACGTCCCGGACGTTGTTCGCGAGTACGAGGACGAGATCGCGAACGACAGCGACAGTGACAGTGGACGGGAACCCTCGACGCAAGCGCGCGGCGAGGTTCGCCGCGATGATTAAGACGAACAACTGATGACGACCCCCGGACTCGATCCGGTGACCTTCGGCTTGACGACTCAGTGCTTGACCACTGAGCTGGCTTGACTTCGAGTCCCCTCGATGACGACTTCAGTGTGGAACCAAGCTTCGGTCCAGCGTGTACTCAGCCGCCTGAGTACGCCTTCACGTGGAGTGTCCACGACGTGTCCTGTGAAGGATCTGTGTCTCGGTGGCCGAGTGCCCGGCGCTTGATGATGTCGAAGCGCGCGTGGAAAAGCTCAGGACGCTCACGCATCGTGAACGAAGCGTGTGTCCCACGTGGGGATTAAACCCACGTGCACCAGGATGGAACAGTGCGTTCTTGCGCACTGCACCACGCCGCCGTCAGTCACCGGCGATGAAGATGTCCAAGCTGGTCCTGTTGGCGCGTCGAGTCGAGTCGACGGCCCTGTCCTCACGCCAGCAGATACTTCGAAGGGTCGATTCGAAGAGTCGTGCTGCGGTGATCGCTATCTCGGATCTCCACACTCGTTGAGGTGCTACTCTCCATGCTCGCGCTCGTTGCCGAGCGCCGTGTCCGTCGTCCGCGCGTCATGTCCGTCGCCGACTGCCGTATCTGTCGTCCCACGGTTGTCTTCAGTTGTTTTCCCAGTGTTATTTGCGCTTACGTTGCGTAAGCGCAACTTTGAGAGGAGGGTGATGTAATGGGCCCTCCATTTACATAAGTAGGTAGATCTCTTACAGATATTACATAAGTAGGCACAGCAGCACACGGCTAGCGTGTGCTGACATGTCATCATCTGATTGGCTGAAAGTGGGGGAGCCAGACCCCATTCCAGCCAACCAACTGCTGACCTGCATTTGAGTGGTTCACATTAGACCACGGGCCCCCGCCCTGGTCCCAATAATAAAACAGAGTTGATTTTACTTCGGACTTAATACTTGGTCTCGGTATTACTGAGCACTGGACGCTTCCTCACCGCTACGTGTAAGCTAGTGACGGGTACTCACTAGGCCCGTTACAGTGGGGACTCGTCGTCCTCGCGAGGACGACTCGGACGCTTCGAGTTCCAAGCGCTCGCGTAGCGGCAGCGATAGGCCGCTCGCAGATGCTGGGGCGTTGTCTACGCCGCGGGGTGGAGACGATGACGACTCCACTCCGTCCGCGACTGTGGCGTCGCGCGCTAAGCCGGCGCGCGACTCGTGGATGCCGTCTCCGAGCGAGATCCAATCTCGCTACGGCAGTACCACGCCGGTCAGCAAGTACGCGCTGTACTCCTGCAGCGCCATCGTTGATGACGATGTCACTAAGGAGCTCGACTTTGATCCGGCGATGGATCAAAGACGTGATTATTACATCGGGCTCTTCCATGAGCTCCGATTCTACGGGAATAAGAAGCATTCCCGTAAGAGCAAGGTGACAGAGTGGGAGGCACTCTGTCAAAGCTGGGGCGCGTTCGTTGAGAACTTCAACCGCGACCCGGCTGGTTACCGTGAGCGAGTCCGCTCTGCGAGTGAGCGCTACCAGCGCTTCTCGAAGCGGCCCAAGATTTTGCGGCTGCACGAAGGTGCAGTCGAAGCGGGGATTCCGTGCGCTGGCATTGCGTGCGCGCAATGCCGACCCGGGGCAGTGCGGCTATCCGAACGGGACCTTAACGGGTACACTGGTATTAGTGTGCCTGTGGAGTTGAAGACACTGCGAGAGAAGTTAATCACGCAGTTGTCGTCTGAGAGTGCTGAGGGTGAGCGCAACACTCAGCCGAGGGCTGTAGGCGACTACAGCTCTCGCTCAAGTTTTACGCCCTTCGGCGGAGCTGCTGGTGGCGGGATTCGTACTCCGTCACCATTTCCGGAACGTCGCTCATCAGGACGTTCCGCGGCTCCCACGTATCGTGGTCAGGAGAGTATCCTAACCAACGAATACGAAAATGAACCGGACCTTGGGTCCGGATCTGATGATCAACGATTCGCTGGGCAATCCAGCGAGTTTCCCCGCGTGCATCTCGCAACGGGGGCGGCGGCGGTGGAAAGACGCCACGGGCCGTCGCCGGGCGAGGTCTGGGATCGTTTGGAGGCTGTGGAGCGCCTCGAGACGGCTGAGCTCGCCGAGATACGGCAGGAGCTAAAGCTCTTGAAGGCCCGGATCGGTCAGGCCGGGCAGACCGCTTCGAACGTCCAAGTGACCTTGGGGACGCTCGTTGCTCGCCTGACGGATCGCGTCTCCGCGCTCGAGACGAGGAACGCGCCGAGTCACCGGGAGTAGGTGGCTCGTGTTGCGAGTAAGGCTTCAGCCGTCCAACGTAAAAGGTTGGGTGGAGGCGCATGCTGGACGGTATGTCTAGCGTGTACGCGTTGCCATGCTTCGCCAACACGGTGAATGGCCCGATGAAGCGCGGGGCAAGCTTGCTTGCTCCGAAGTCGGAAACTGCATGTTTAGCTAGGTTCTGTGTAGCTAACAGAACTAATGAACCCACTTTGAATTCATTTGTGTTTCCTCTGCCATTGTTGTCTGCATTCAACTTCTGTCGATCGACAGAAGCTGCAATAGCATCTTGTACAAACCGTATTACGGCTTGGCGGCGCTGGATAAAGTCCATTGCCTTCAAGTTGAACTCCTTGTTCAACCCGTTATCCTTGTTCACAACAGGCCCAGCCTGTGTGTGGTTGTTGTTGTTTAGAGTGTCTACGCCCGGCGTAGGCACTGAACCCTTGTCGATTGGACTACGCGCAGACCGTGCGCGTGTCGACACAGCTGATATGTTGCTCGTATCAGCGTGTTCATTCGGTTTTGAAACCGGATACCCCCCCCCACTTAAGGAAGGAGCTACCGCACCGAGTACGCTCGGTACGCGTGGATGCCTCATGGCGTTCACGTAAAACGGTGTATGTCCTGTGGAGACATGCACCGAGTTGTTGATGGCAAACTCTGCCATCGGCAAGCAGTCGCTCCATTGTTTGAACGAATGGGCGTAGCTCTTCAAAGCGTCAACCAAGACTCGGTTGACGCGCTCGGTTTGTCCGTCGGTCTGCGGATGATCCGCAGTCGACATGGACAGCTGCGTGCCAAGAAGTTCGAACGCTTCTTGCCAGAAACGCGCTGTGAAGCGCGGATCACGATCAGACGCAATGTCGATCGGCATGCCATGGTGTCTAAACACCAAGTCAACAAACAGATGTGCCGTCTGCTTGGCTGTCACTTCGGCTGGTACTGCAGCAAGATGCACCATCTTACTGAATCGGTCGACAAAGACCACAATACCAGTCCTCCGCTTGTTATCAGGCGGAAGACCAAACACAAAGTCCATTGAAATGGACTGCCAACACTCCGACGGAGTCGGTAGTGACTGAAGTGGAGCCTGCGAGAAGGCTGCAGGCTTCACGCGCTGGCAAACCTCGCAAGCACGAAAGTACTTGCATACCCACTTGTACTGGTGACTCCAATAGAAGTCACGCGTGAGAAGCAAGTATGTCTTCTCACGACCTGGATGTCCCGACGTCGGGGCATCGTGATACTCATAAGTGATCCTGAGTTTCAGCTCATGATCGTCCGGCACGACAATGCGATCAGCGTTGTCGTCGACTGCGCTGTAAAGCAACAGTCCATTGTGTACACGATAACGGTGTACACGTGCACGGAGATGTTTCGCTAACTTCTGACGAGCCTTGTCAGAAGGAGCAGCGAAGTAGTCCAGCAACTGCTTCGCGTCCGCATCATTCGTGTATGCGGACCTCACGTCGTCTAACAGAGTCGACGAGGGAGTAGACGTCCGTGCGACGCCAATTGCATTGGCGTCGGCCTTGTGCACCGCGTAATCAGGTCGACGCGACAACATTCAACCTTCCAGGTTTGTACTCAACCTGGAAGTTGTACTCCGCAAAGAATGAGAGCCATCTCGCCATTCTTTGTGAGATGTGCGGCGACTTGATCGCCGTACGCAATGATGCGTGGTCGGTGTAGACCACAAATGGTCTACTCCCAAGTAGATACACTCGGAACTTCGCGAGTGCATACTTCATGGCAAGGAGTTCCTTGTCATGTACCGGGTAGTTGCGCTCAGCTGGCTTCAGTTGACGCGACTGATAGTAGACCACGCGATCACGTCCTTCGTGATCGTGTTGCATTAGAGCGCATCCGATTGCGAAATCGGACGCATCACACACGACGTGGAACGGACGGTCTTGGTCGGCCACCGCCAAGATCGGCGCCTCAGTCAAGCCCTGCTTGACTGCATCAAAGGCCTGCTGACAATCAGCAGTCCAAACCCATGCAGCATCCTTCTTTAGGAGCTGCGACAACGGGCGAATCTTGCCCGCGTAGTTGCTCACGTACTTGCATAAGTACGTAGCGAGTCCAAGGAACTGCCTCAGTTCCTTGACGTTGGAAGACGTAGGCCATTCATTGATCACTCTGACCTTTCCCGGGTCAGGGCGTACGCCGTTCTTCCCTACGAGACGGTATCTCGCTAGCCCCGAAGATATACTTCTTCAGGTTCGCGTAGAGCTTGTGTTTGCACATGAGCGCAAACAACCTGCGGAGATGTTCCTTGTGCATCTCCACTTCCGATTTCCCGTCCACAGCCCGGCTGTGGATGAACACATCATCGAAATAGCTCGGTGCGAAGTCGCGCACCGAGCGCAACAAGTGCGTGACGCACCTGTTGAACGTCGCAGGGGCATTCTTTAATCCCTGCGGCATTACAAGCCACTCCCAGAGCATACCGCTCGGAGTGCTTACCGCCGTGAGAGGTATATCGCTCTCACGCATCAGGATCTGATAGAATCCGTCTCTCAGATCCAGAGCACTGAAGATAGTGCTCAAAGCCATCGAATCGATGATTACATCTTTTCGCGGTATCGGCGTCTGCGCCGGTACCGTCGCGTCGTTCAGCTTATTATAAGCATGAACGATGCGCCACCCGCCCTGTGCCTTCTTGACACAGAACGTAGGCGCGCTGTGCGGGGACTTCGATTCCCGCACTTGCCCAGCCTTGCGACGACTCTCAAAGAAGTCGTCGATCGCTTTGACTTGCTCTCGCGGCAGTGGCCACTGCCGCGTCACGCAATACTTCGTTCCCGGCACGAGATCGATCTCGTGCTGAACACCCTTGTCCTGCGGCAACTCCGCAGGGATATCGTCCGGGAGTACGTCTCTGTACTCACGCAAGACCTCGTAGAAGGGGCTCGACTTCAGCGAGTCCCAGCTCTGCTCGTCGAAGCGTTCCTTCTTCGACTTGGCGCTGAGGGCGTCGACGCCCTCAGTGACGAGCTGCTTCAACTCTTCCGCTTCACACTTCATCCTCTCGACATCCGAGAGGATGCAAATCTGCTCGATGCGTCCATCGTGCAGGTCGCGGGCGAAGCATCTCCAGCTCGTGACTGGAAGCGAAGTCAACTCCGACGCCAACGTCGGAGGGTTCTCCAACTTCATCTTCTTATACTGGAGACCAGTATTCGTACGCGTCAAGACGCTCAGTGTCTCGACGGTCGTCTCCAGTTCCTGTGTCTGCCCGGCAGACACTGCGAGTAGCGTCTCGGTCCCTGACCGAGACTTGCGCAGCTTTGCTCGCTTGCGACGTTCGCTTCTTGTGCGGAACCCGGTTCCGCGCGTCTTGTTTTGTCCGGGCCCGGCCGCGGACAGATCTTCCTTATGATCGCCGGCGGGTTCAACCCGCGGGCGCACGCAATCAAGCCCTGCTTGATCGCGTACCGCTTCGTCGTGCAGCCCGGCTGCACGCGAGCACGCAAGCATTTCCGGTGCGGGACGTTTGCAACCGTCCGCACTGCCTGCAGCGTCGGCTCCCAGAGCCGGCGCGCCTTCTTTACCTCGACGCCTGACGGCGGAGCGTCTTTCGACTTTAGGGCCAATCGCATTAGCTCCCTGAGCTGACGCGTCCGAGTCACTGTCCTTATTAGTGACTGGCTCCTCTTGTTGAACTTGTGTGTCGACACTAATAGTCGACACGACCGCGTCACTCTTGACGCTTCGAGAACCTCTCGAATCCGAGTCTTCTGATTCGACTCACATTTTCTCCCAACGACTCTCTCAGTCGTCGGCGTCCGCGCGGGGTGACCGGAGACAGCCGCGCGTCGCGCTGTCTCTCCTGGTGGGTCGCGTGCACCGCGAGGTGCACGTGCTGCGCCGACAGGGCCATCGCTCTCTGTCGCGCTGCTACTCCCGAAGTGCACGATCGTGCGCTTCGTCCAGTCGATCACCGGATCATGCCGTGCAAGCCACGGCATGCCCAGCACCATATCGAACTTATCGTCTAAGTCAAGCACGATAAGCTCGTCCACGAACTTCTTCTCACGATACGAGAAGCGTACGCGTACGACACGCTTCTCGGTTCTGACAACGACACCCGTTGCCAGTCTTACTTCCAATAGACTTCGAGGTAGTTCCACTTCCTCGAAGTCAAGCCTCGCTAGGCTCTGCAGTCGAACAAAGTTGTTCGACGCACCACAATCCACCAACGCACGAAGAGACTTCTCTCTCTTCGAGTTAACCTTCAGGATGACAAGGTTTGACCTGTCATCCTGTTTCTTACAGTGAGAGTGACTCTCAATGGGGGCAGCAGTCTTCAATACGGCGTGTCCAATATCGACACGCTCGACTGCATCACCAGCAGGGCGCCCCGCGCCTGCTGGTTGTTCTAGTTTTTTTATTGCCCGTGGCGATACCCGGTATCGTCACGCCGGCCCTTGGCTGCCTGCACAGGCGCTGTGCATTCAAGGGCGTAGTGGCCGTTGTTTCCACACCGGAAACAGCGGACATTCGTTGGTCCACGACGCTGCTGAGATCCAGCAGCCGTCGCACTCGAGAGGTCCATTGGTTCGGGACCTCCCGTCGGCTTTACCACCGGTCGCGGCATCGGCCGCGGGACGTTCACATGGAGCTTAGCCTATCGCAGGCTAAACTCTTCTTGCATTGCAAGAGTAATCGCAGACTCGAGAGTACTTGGGTACTCTCGGAAGAGATAGGTCTTCACAGACCCATCTTTCAGGCCCTTCATGAACGTGACGACCTTTGTCGCCTCGTCTATCGGGTTGGTCACGATGTTCGAGACCAAGTACCGCGCCCTTTGGGCGTAAGCATGCACGTCATGCTTGCCCTGTTGCAGGTCGAGGAACTCAGCCCTCGATCTGAACTCATTCTGCGGGGGCTCAAACGCTTGTCTGAGCTCCTCCTTGAACACCTCGTACGTGCTTCAGCACGTGCTTCAGCACGTAGGGTCAGCGAGTCGGCGTCCATACGCCCAACTCCTTGCTCGTCCGCCAAGGCATGACATGGCGAACGCAACCTTCGACAACGGGTCGACGATACGTCGAGCCGTAATGGCAGTGTCGACTTCGACAAGCCAACGGAGGAGAGGCTCGCCTTCTCTTCCAACGTAGCTGTTCACGTGGAGCTTCAATGACTCCACGCGCGGTGTGGACGGAGTCGACACCGTAGCGCGAGCAGCGGTCTCGCGCTGTTCCTTCATGATGAAGCCTAGAGCAACACCGTGCTGCTCTGTCGGCGATAGCGTGCGTAGCATTGTCGCTACGGTCGCTTCTCCAATGACCGTCGACAGTCGTTATAGCGCCTCCCACTCTGGATCCGCCAGGTGGAGACAGTCTTCGCGTGCAACATGCGTTGCACCCGTGTTTGGGTTACCAGTGGACATATTCGCGTCCACAGGCAGGTCCTCGGCCCCCGTATCGAACTTCATTCAATACGTAATTAGTCGGTCGTTGGACGGACTACAAAGTGCTACCAGGTGTAATGGGCTTACTTAGCCCAATACTTTAGCTTACACGTGAGCGCACGTGTATGAGGAAGCGTAAGGTGTATTTAACTTAGATTAAGTATACTTGTATCCACAAGTATAATTAGATCTAAATAAAGGTACAAATAGTAGCTTTTGCGGTAAAATGAGAACTGAATTGTTTGTTAACTGTGGCTTTCCTCCTAAAACTGATATCTATAAAGAGGGGTTCTGCCAACGAGTGGTTGGCAGAAACCCTGACCTAATGCTTGAGTATTACTGGTAGAAAGACCCTGCTTTCTGACCAATAGGACTGCTTCCTAATATGAATGGTGACCACACTGCGATGTGGCCCACCTGAATGTATCCACTTAGTGCGTGTTGCACTAAGGTGAGGTTAGCCGAATGTGTAGCCCCGCTACACAAGGACTCGCCGAGGGGGCAATACAAAGTAGTAGTAGTAGTAGTAGTAAACGTTTGTGCGCGTTTTCACGTGGTTATCTGTGTATCGACACTCAAAAATGTACCGTATCCACCCCAGAAGCGGTCGGTCCACTATTTGAGCTACCCTACAGGCTTCCTCGTGCGTTCGCATCCGTCGGAAATGAATGCCCCCCCTGCATGGGCGACATGTCGGCCTTGGTGACGGCACGCCCTCTGCTTCTGCTTCTTCGCTAGTCTGGTGGTCTTGGTTAGCTCTTTGTCAGCAGGCCACTAACCCCTTCTCCGAGCAGCTGCCGTGGTCCGGAGCCACGGCAGTTCCGGCTAGTACGCCTGGTGTCTGCGTTCTTCGTATGCTGCTGCGCCTTGCGCCGATCCCCTTGACCTCCTTTCCTTGGCGAAGAGTCTTCCGCGTCGTTCCCCCCTCAAATGCCCGCGCCCCGCCTTCGAAGTGTCCCCCGGCGCGATGCCGCAGTCATCAGACCGCTGGGAGTCGTCGGCTGAGCACTGAGCTCCCTTGGTTCGTCCGCGTCCGTAGCCGAGCTGTGCCCTGCCAGGTTCTCAGCCCGGAGACCATTGGTCTCTACGTCCTTAACCGCTTAAGAACAGGGGGCGCCCGCGTCTTCCGCTTTAGCACCCCCGAGAACGACGCCGCTGCGCCGCTCCCCGGGAGGGAGTCACCCCAACCCGACCAGGATGGCAATACAAAGTCCTTGATATTTGTCGGCAAAGCACGTAATATGCGCACGATCACTTGATCACTTGCTTCCACTATAGTTCATTTGAATATTTAGGAAGCCCTGCTGACATTATACGTCGGCAAGATGTCGGCGGCATGTACGCCTAACCCTAAGCAATCTAATTGGGCTAAAAGAGATTTGGCAGACATCTCATTCGCTGATATTATGATCTCGTTTCTTGATTGGGCCACCGCTGCCATACAGTGGCCAAGTCATAACGATATATGTCGGCATCGTCACGATATTCATCCTTATCATCTCGATGGATTACTTTATTTGGCTCATAGCGGATGCCATTCTCACGGCGAAGCATTATGCTTCCATGAAAAGTACCAGGGTCATTTACATATGTATTATACTGTACACGTATAGCACTAAAATTGAAACTTCATTCTTTTGCTCATTCAAGTTAACTGCATACATCACTAAAATGCAGAGATTTAACCTTTACTCCCCATCCGTATGATGAGTTGGCTCAAGAGCGTACGAGTAGGATCAACTTTAAAAATAAAGTTTGAAGGCTACATATATCCAATTACGATGCGGTTTGAACGAGACAAAAGAAGAGAACCTCAACAGTCCATACTTTTTTGAGCAGTCTATTCGAGTACGCCCCTGCACTGAAATTGTAGTTTTAAATTTGGGTAGAGTGCAAATAAATGAAAATTAGATTCTGAGGGCTACAGACCTGCTACAGAGAATCAAATTGCATGAGGTGGATTGGATGTTGTTAAGGAAGCCGTGCTGCATTCGTTCGGTTCAATCCGGCCGCAGGTTCCCCTCAAAAATACACTTCTAGGTTAACCAATGAACAGCAGGCAGGTAGCCCACTTCAAGATCATGCGTCATTTTTGGCAAACATATGGTGATCCATACAAAATTCACTATAAAAACTAATTTACACGCGCGTACGGGTAGGATTGTACCCATGCTACCCGTACGCTTTCGACCTTAAAGATTAAGCAAATACCTCAATCGGATATAGCGCAGCAGAGAGGTTGATATGAACGTCGGTAACGGAATACCGCGCACCTTACACTAAAAAAAGTGCAGCACAAGTGGGCCACAATTCACTGCGTCCTTTTGGTGCAAAACCGTCTCGCGTACATACTCCATCCTACTCGTCTGCTCCGGAAACAAATTTCGTATGATCGCTTCACACGCGTCCAGTTTGCTTTGATTTTTGTTGAGGATCGAGCAGTGAAATCGTGGGAGGCGACAACTTCATGTTGAAAACTGCGCCACACCAATGATTTCCATCCGTATGTAGTGGTACGAGCACTACGTCATTGTCGTCGTGAAATGGCTGGGTCTTATCAATGATGAGACGTTGTGTTTCTTTTGATGCCGTGCCTAAAATAGTCGTTGAGATTATTCCAACCCGCCTTTGGTGGTCCTCTCGTATAGCCGACATAACGTGCATTAAATAGTCGTCATTGATCCACAATTTTTCTCGAAATAATAACAGCGTCTTGCTGGTGATAGCACCAAATGGAGACGGGCAAGATATGGGCAGGACGAGCTGCTCAATTGCTTTCTTGGCCTTTTCGTTGTCTAGTTCAGCAAACCTGTCCGATCCGGGAGGGATTGAGAGTCGATTCAGCGACGTAGCTTGCACCCACTCGACTGTTTCCGATACAGCTGATAGTGTTCCCATAGTCGCAAAGTAGTTGGTCATAATTTGGAGTTGCATCGAGGTAAACGTGCCCACCTTCGGTACTCGGATACATATTGTAGCGTCGGCATCTTTGAGCGATTTTCGAAATTCTTCCAGTGCCCGACAGCACTTCTTGACGAACTTCTCCGCAAACACGAACTTCACACCGCTGATACATTCTTTTGATACGAGAATCTTGGGAATCGCTTGCTTCCGTGGTCCCACCGATTTCACAGGAAAACTTGACAAAACTTCGTTCGCCGCAGAGCTCGCAATTGGCGAAAACCGGGTACCCGCACCCGCCCGATCGCTTCCCCCGACGCCATTCGGGTACCCGTACCCGCCCGACATCAGCTTTCTGTAACGGGGTAAGAAGTACCGTCACTAGCGTACACTATAGATGCAAGAGGAAGCTCGCAATAGTAGAACCAAGTGTCAGGTTTGGGGCAAATTTAACTCTGTTTATTTATGGAACGGGAGCGGGGGCTCCCGTTCTCTTTGTGAACCACTCAAATCTAAGTCGATGCCTGATTGGCTGAAATGGGTCTGGCTCCCCACTTCCATCCAATCAGGTAATGACAACAGGGCACACGCTAGCCGTGTGCCTGTACCTACTTTTGTGTATGTAGCCATGAGGCTCCTACCTACTTATGTAACTCTGTCTACCTACTTACGTAACCGTAACCAGCCCGTTACATCACCCCCCTCTCAAAGTTGCACTCACCCACGGTGAGTGCTTTCGCATCGGGAAGTGAATGAAGAGACGAACTGGCCGACGGGCGCGCGCAGCGGAGGCGCTGCGCGCTCAATCTTCAATCCATGGCGCCGTCGGGGTCACTCGGCAATGCACAGCCGAGTGGGGCGCTTCACAAGGGTCCTCAAGGTCTTCACGCACGCGCGACGCAAGTGCAGGCCGAAGGGAGCATGGCGCTACGAGCGCTGGAGCTCGTAGCCGACGACGTGGTTGTTGAAATGTCCATGTCAACACTTCTGGCGGCGTGATCGTCATCGCTGTGGTCGCGGCTGCTCGCGCCGCGACTGTTCACATCGCGACTGTTCGCTGGAGCTTCATCAATGATGGCGGCCGCAATGGCGTCGTCGTTCTCCGGGGACTCACGCCGCGAATACTCGTGAGCGATGGCGCTCACGAGGTCATGATCATCTTCCGAGCCGTCGTCGTCGGAGATCAGTGCGAGCGTGGCCTCGTACTCCTTCACGACGTCTGGGATGTCCTCCATCAGACGCTTACGAGGCTCCCACGTGTCCTCCGCTGGCGGGAATCCAAGCCAGCGGACCCGATAGAACAGTTCGGTCGCACGCGCCCGACGGGACGTCGGCGCCGTGCCCGTTGCGCGTGTCCTGCGCGTCTCATGATCCACGATGCGCTCGGCAATCCAGCGCCGAGCGCCTGACGCATCGACAAGCGGGGGCGGGCCATCTCGACGAAAGGTCGTCTCGTAGGGTCGAGGCGTCGCTTCAGAGCCACGACTCTGAAGGGTCGCCGGTTTCGGCGGTTTCAGCGGTTTCGGCGACTGTCGAGGGGTCTCGCTGCTCCGAATCGACACGTCGCTCGGAGCGCCTGACGAACGAGCAGGGGGCGGATCACGCGAGGAGCGACGCGATAGAGGCTCAGGACCTCGCTGAGTCTGCGCGCGGGTGTGCGGCTGCTGTGGAGACTGTTGCGACTCGATCGAAGCAGGCGCGGCGCGTGATGCCGAGGTGGCTTCGTCACTTGGAGTCGCTCGGGTCACGCTCGGCGACGCCCTCGCGTGAGGAGCGAGGGCCCTTGCCGACTCGGCGTCAGCGCCGACATCAGGGCTGCCCGAATTACGCGCCGGCCGTGGACTCTCAGTCTCCGGCGCAGGGATCGTCGCAGGAACGTAGGGCTTGAGGCGCCCGACGTAAAACGTCGGGTGCAGGCGCATAGCGGTAGGAATGTCCAGCGTGTAGGCATCACCGATAACCTTCAAAATTTTGAACGGTCCAATAAAACGTGGCGCCAGTTTGTTTGCACCCAAGTTCGTCACAGCAGTTCCTTGGATGCCCTCCGTAGATAAAAGTACTCGTTCGCCTCGCCGGAAGGACGACATGTTCTTCCGGCCCCGTCGATCTGCGTTGGCTTTCTGTCGATCCACAGCGACTTGGAGCGCGTCACGCACGAACCGCGTGACGGCTTGGCGGTGCAGCAGGAACTCGGACACTGCTGCAGAATCGATCGGCGTCGGGGTTGCTGCCGGGGCGAAGTTAGCGACGGCGGACGTGGCGGGAGAAGCCACGTCAACAGCGAAGAAATCCTCGTATGCCACGCCGTGGAGGGCGTGGCCCTCGAGTGGCGCGTCGCCTGTGTTGGACTTGGCCGACTGGGACAGCAGGGGCTCGCTCGAATCCTGCGCCGACTTCGATGTCGGTGCCACTCCTCCCCCACCAAGAGTGGAGACCGCTGCTGCATTCGAACTTCGGACGGCCAGCAGGGCTGGAACGCGCGGGTGCCGCGCGTTGTTCACGAAGAACGGCGTCAGGCCTGTCGACGCATGGGTCGAGTTGTTCAGTGCAAACTCGGCCATCGGCAGGAAGGAACTCCAGGAGGCGAAAGACGTTGCGTAGCTACGCAATACGTCCTCGAGGACGCGATTCACACGCTCCGTTTGCCCATCCGTCTCTGGATGGGCCGCCGTGGACATAAGCAAGCGGGTGCCCAGCAGCGCAAACAGCCGCGTCCAGAACGCGGATGTGAAACGAGGATCGCGATCCGAGACGATGGACTCCGGTAGGCCGTGGTGACGGAACACCAGGTCGAGGAACAGCTCGGCCGACTCGTCGGCTGTCACTTCTGCCGCGACTGGAGCAAGATGGACCATCTTGCTGAAGCGATCCACAAAGACGAGGACGCCAGTGCGGCCGTCGGCGTCACGTGGAAGGCCGAAGATGAAGTCCATGCTGACAGATCGCCACGCGCTCGTGGCGATGGGAAGCGGACGAAGCGGAGCCTGCTTAGACGCTGCAGGCTTCACACGCTGGCAGATCTCGCAGGAACGGACCCATTTCCGTATCCACTTGTACATGCGAGGCCAGAAGAAGTCACGTGAGAGCGCCGCGAACGTCTTCTCGCGCCCGAGATGACCGCCGGCGGGTGCATCATGGTACTCGTGCACCAGACGAGCACGAAGGTCGTCATCCGCGGGGATGACGACACGCGGCGTGTCGAATGTGTCGATGGCGTACGTCAGAAGATCACCGTCGAGGTCATAACGCGTGATCGCATCACGCGTTGGGCGCGTCAACTTGGCGAGCGTGTCTGCTGTTGGATTGCGCAGATACCTGATGATTGCAGCGTAGAAGGCGTCCTCTTCGTACGCGTCAGCAATTTGCTGACGCAGCGGCAGAACGGGGCTCGACACTGTGGCGTTGATGCCCAGCGTCACGCAAGTCGCGCAGTCATCATCATCGTCATCGTCGTCAGGGATATCCTGATGACGCGTCAAGCGCCGAGGATCGTAATCGGGCCGTCTCGACAGCGCGTCGGCAAGAATGTTATTCTTGCCCGGCTTGTAGTGCACGACGAAGTTGTACTCGGCAAAGAACGAGAGCCATCGTGCCATGCGCTGAGAGAGATGTGGGCTCTTCATCGCCGTCCGCAGCGAGGCGTGGTCCGTGTAGACTGCGAACGTCTGCTCGCCGAGGAGGTACACTCTGAATTTGATCAGAGCGTAGCGCATCGCGAGGAGCTCCTTGTCATGGACAGGGTAGTTCTTCTCCGCCGGCTTCATCTGTCGTGACTGATAACTCACGACGCGCTCACGGCCCTCAGCATCAAAATGCATGAGGGCGCATCCGATGGCGAAGTCGCTCGCGTCGCACACCACGTGGAAGGGTCTTGACGTGTCGGGCAGCATCAAGACAGGCGCAGACGCGAGGCTCTTCTTCACGGCGTCGAATGCGTCCTGGTGTTCAGGACGCCAGTTCCATGCCACGTCCTTCTTCAGCAGCGAAGGCATCGGCTGGATCAGGCCGGCGTAATCCTTCGTGTACTTGTGAAGGTAATTCGCGAGGCCCAGCCATTGACGCAGCTCCGTCTGGTTCTTGGGCGTCGGCCAAGAACAGATCGACGATATCTTCTCAGGATCGGCGCGCACGCCGCTCTTGCTGACGTAGCAGCCTAACACCGGAATCTCCGGCGCACAGAATACACATTTCTTGAGGTTTGCATACAACTTGTTCTCGCGCATCTTCTCGAAAACCTTGCGCAGGTGCCGGAGATGTACGTCGACGGCGCTGAGGCCGTCCTCAGCGCGGCTGTGCACAAAGATGTCGTCGAAGTAGCTCGGTGCAAAAGCACGGAGCGGGCGCAGCACATGCGACACCATCCTGTTGAAGGTGGCCGGCGCATTCTTCAAACCCTGTGGCATCACGAGCCACTCCCAGAGCATGCCGCTGGGAGTGCTGACGACCGTGAGAGGAATATCGCTCTCTCTCATCAGGATCTGATAGAAGCCGTCTGTCAGATCGATCGCACTGTAGATGACGCTGCCAGACATGGTGTCGAGGACCATGTCCTTCCGGGGAATGGGCGTCTGCGCGGGAATGGTGGCGTCGTTCAACTTGTTGAACGCGTGGACAATGCGCCACCCGCCAGTCGCCTTCTTCACGCAGAACGTCGGGCTCGAGTGCGGAGAGATACTCTCTCGCACATGGCCAGCCTTGCGGCGGCCTTCGAAGAAGTCGTCGATGGCCTGGACCTGATCCCGCGGCAGTGGCCACTGCCGCGTCACGCAGTACTTCGACCCGGGCACGAGGTCGATCTCGTGTCGAACGCCTCGCTCAGCAGGAAGCTCCGCCGGAATCTTCTCGGGGAAGATGTCTTTGAACTCGCGTGCAAGCGAGTAGACGGGGTTGTTCG
The DNA here is from genome assembly GCA_033557925.1 of Phytophthora x cambivora. Lineage (NCBI taxonomy): Eukaryota > Oomycota > Peronosporomycetes > Peronosporales > Peronosporaceae > Phytophthora > Phytophthora x cambivora. The sequence continues at coordinate 8,271,706 of JAUCEB010000011.1, read as the reverse complement.
AGTCTTGGAGAGCCTGCCAAGACTGCGCAGCGAAGCGTGCCTCGCGAACAGACTTCGGCTCAGCCGCCTTCGGTCGCGACGACGAGGTGTCGTCGCTGACTGCGTGGGCAAGTACGTCGGAATGGTCGGAGCCAGTGAGGAGACAGACTTGCTCGATCTCACCGGCCTTCAGGTCGCGCAGGAAATGCTTCCAGGAGAGACCTGGAAGCCGCGTGATGGTCGCCGCGTCGGTGGGAGGATTCGCCACCTCGATCGCGCGAACCTGATTCGGAGAGCCCTCCGAATACTCGACGACGTTGAGGATCTCGCTCAACGGAGCCTGGTCGACCGCGGTAGACCTCCGGCGCAGACGGCGGCGTCCGGATCGGTTGCGCTTGGACTTCCTCAGTCGCCTCGAGCCACTGCTCGAGGCCGAAGTATCGCTGGATGAGGATTCGCTGGATGACACTTCACCCTCCTCTAGGCATGGGAGCTCGGTCTCGACCATGCCGGTGTCGCGCAGGTCCTGCTGCGCGACGGAATCATCAGCGAACGGGAGCCGCTGCTCGACCGTCGCATCCTCGAGCGGGAGCCGCTGCTCGACCGCATTTTTCACGTGCGGGAACCTCTGCTCGACCGCGTTCAGCACAGGCGGGAGCCTCTGCTCGACCGCGTTCTTCACGTGCGGGAGCCCCTGCTCGACCGCGTTCTTCACGTGCGGGAGCCCCTGCTCGACCGCGTAGTTCTCGTACGGGAGCCACTGCTCGACCGTGTTTCTCTTCAGGCCCTCGCGCACTCGCGAGGGCGGGTTGCTGACTTGACCAATGACGGAGGCTGCGCACTCCACACATCGAGGGCCATCGCTCTCTCGTGGTGGGGGCTGTGTCGTGGATGTCCGATCCACGACTGCGACGTGACGCGACGGGGCGACGAGTAGGTGAGTGAACACCTCACTGACGTCGTAGCCGACACGTCGGCGAACTGAACGGGCTAACCAGTCGATCTCCGGCTGGTAGCGAGCGAGCCACGGCATCCCCAAGATGCAGTCGAAGGCGTAGTTCAGCTCGATCACCAAAAAGTCGTCGTTGGTGGAGAAGCCGTCGAAGGCGTACGCCAACGACACAGCCCGCCGCGGAGCGCGGTGGGGTTTGCCGTCAGCCAACTTCACGACGATCTCGCCCGGTCCCTCCCGCACGCGCACATGCGACGGGAGGAGAGCGAGGCAGTCGTCACGAATGAAGTTGTTCGTGGCCCCGGAGTCAAGCAACGCGCGGAGCGGACGCTCCGCGCCGGCGACGTGGAGACTGATGAGGATCAGTCTCGAGTCGCCGTTCGTGGTGGTGGCATTGAAGTGTGCGTAAAGCACGGGGGGGCTAGGAGGTCGGGTTGCCACCGGGGGACCCGGACCTCCGTTCCAGCCAGTAGGGCGCCCCGCACCTACTGGTCCCGACCGTTTTTTGGAAGAGCGGTCGGGAACGTGTCGTCGGCCTCGCCGACGACTTCAGCGCTTGCCAGGACTGGAGCTGGCGCGCGACACACCGCTGCGCGATGACCGGACTTGCGACAGCGGTAGCAGACCAGTGGACGACCGTCGCGCGGGCGGTTGTCGTTGTTGAACCTTGGACCACGTGCAGTCGAGGTCGACCGCGACCTCGACTCAGCTTCGATGGCGTCGATCTCCATGGGCTCGGGCGCGGAGGCCCGAGCGTCCGGCGTCAGCGCTCGCGCGTAGGAGGACGCGACCGTGTAATCCTCGCGCAGCGCGAGTGCGAACGCAGCTTCGAGTGTCGACGGCTCCGCTCGCGTGAGGCAGTACCGTGTCATGCCCTCACGCATCCCGAAGATGAAGACGTGCACCTGCGAGGCAACGTCGATCGGGTTCGTGACGATGCACGAAACCAGGTGTCGGGTCTTCTGCACGTAGTCGCGCATGGACATCTTGCCCTGCCGAAGGGCGAAGAACGTCGCACGCGTGCGCGACTCGTCTTGCGGAGGCTCGAACGCGAGTCGGAGGTCACTCTGGAGACTCTCCAGAGTCGGAAACGCATCTCGGTCGACGACGAGCTTGCCAAGGGCCCATTCCTTGGCCTTTCCGGAGAGGCGAGACAACAGGAAGTTGACTCTCGCCGTCGGCGCTTCGATCAACCTCGAAGCGATCGCGATGTCGATCTCGCGGAACCAGCGGTTCAGTGGGAGCCGGTCTTGTCCGGCGCCGGAGTAGGACGACGTCTCCATCTTCACGGCGTCGTGCCGTGAGGAGTGCGAGGGAGTTGGTACTCGCCGCTTCGCTTCGGCGAGCTCGCGCTCCATGAATTCTTGGATGGCTTGGCGCTGTTGGTCGGGGGTCGCTGAGCTCAGCAGCGACGTGACGACGAACTCTTCGGACACCGCCGCGAGGCGGTGTAGCGCTTGCCACTCAATAGTGGTGAGGTGGGGAAACGCCGTGTGCTCCAGCGTCATCGCTGGGGCCACCGACGGCGTGCCTTCACTCATCTCGAACTTGGTCATTGGAAGGACTACGAAGTGCTACCAGGTGTAACGGGGTAAGAAGTACCGTCACTAGCGTACACTATAGATGCAAGAGGAAGCTCGCAATAGTAGAACCAAGTGTCAGGTTTGGGGCAAATTTAACTCTGTTTATTTATGGAACGGGAGCGGGGGCTCCCGTTCTCTTTGTGAACCACTCAAATCTAAGTCGATGCCTGATTGGCTGAAATGGGTCTGGCTCCCCACTTCCATCCAATCAGGTAATGACAACAGGGCACACGCTAGCCGTGTGCCTGTACCTACTTTTGTGTATGTAGCCATGAGGCTCCTACCTACTTATGTAACTCTGTCTACCTACTTACGTAACCGTAACCAGCCCGTTACACTTTCGGGTACCCGTGGTTACCCGTAGCTACCCTACATGAGCTTTCGCGCACTCGCACCTGCGGTAGGACTACCAGTAAGTAATACGAGGGGAAAATAAGTGTAATGGGGCTTTGAATATAGGTCGCTGTGGCAGATTGTGAAAGTGCTAACCTGTTAAATTTTGCGACACCGTCGTTTAGTATAGATGGCTTGAGAGATCTCGTTGGTCTCTATTGCTCCAGAAATTGACTGTATCAAAGTGTAGCACAATGCTACGTGGTGGCGGCACCAACGCCACGAAGAGAATAACCCCTGTAAGTCTGATCGGGGTTATTTACATTCATCGCAGCTCGGATATTTCGAGAAATATAGCGGGTATACCCGTACCTGCCCGAGGTTGCGTTCGGATACCCGTACCCTACCCGACTTCGGGTATACCCGGACGGGTACAAATTTTACCCGGCTTCGGGTACCCGATTGCGAGCTCTGGTTCGCCGATTCGTAGCTGTAAGACGACCCCAGCACTCTTGCAACGTTGCTTAGGGTAGGTGTGGCGATGCGGATGAACGCCTTTTGGCCGCCCAGGTGTATAGCGCTGTGCTCCAGACTCTGGAAGGTGCTTCCGGTTAGGAAGTCCTCCACTGGGAACGCCTGAACGTAAACGTCCAGGTAGCGTGTGTTCCTTGTGGTAACCCCTCTAGGTTCATTTGTCTTCGAATCGGGAGATGCACCGTGGCGATAGATTGTTTAGTATACCAATCTTGATCTCCATCGCGTCATAGGTGCCGGCATCAGCGTTCCCTGAACAAGTTGTTTTGCCTCTGATTTTGATTCACCCATCCGGCGTTTCTTCTCTTCTCGTGCTTGTGCTTTTCTGATTGCAGGTCGTCCTCTGCTTTTGGTGCTTTTGGATACAAAAACTAACGCATCGTCACTTGAGTGTGAACTGCGTCCACCATCTCGTTCTGTGCGCTTTTTACCAGACGCCACACCGCCAGGCACACTGGCGGTGTGACGTTTGGCATCAGGTGTGACTTGTAGTAGTAGTCACACTGTGCCGGGTGGTGCGACTTGTAGCATCAGGCACACTGACAGTGTGACTTGTGGCATCAGGCACACTGGCAGTGTGACTTGTAGTAGTAGTCACACTGTGCCGGGTGGTGCGACTTGTAGCATCAGGCACACTGACAGTGTGACTTGTGGCATCAGGCACACTGGCAGTGTGACTCTGGTCAGCGTCTTGTAAGGCGATTTTGGCCACTCGCGCAGGCACTCTCGTGTCAGTAAGAAGTGTTGGGGGTACGTCACTGTCACTACTGTTCATCGATGAAACGGCATCCGTCTACAACTTCGACATTTTCGAGAGCAGTACAACATCACCCGTAGCTTGAATCCGTGTAACTAGTGGCACTTCTCCATTCTTCACAACATCTCCGAACCCCTGGAGCGCTTCCAACATTTTCAAGTAGACGGGGGTGCCGTTCCGGCTCATCTAAAGCATCAATCACCCCACACGCTCCATCACGCGGAATACTTCGTGAATAAGCTCTTCCTTGGCTAGCACGGCATCTGTGCGCGAATTCGAACCTCCGCCATCTACGTCGTTCTGGGCGAAACTGCTTCCGGATGCTCCAATGCGGGGTTCGGGTGACTCCTCAGACATCTCATGTTCTTCCGAATCCAACTCGGCGTCGCCTTGGGCCACGAAAGCACGGTCCCGACGCTTCGTTTTAAAACGATCCCGGACTACGTTGTCGGCCCGGAAATCACGCGTTTGTTATACTCGAGCACGGGGGCTGTCTTCCTGGCGGAGCTCTTCTCGTTGCTTCAGAATATACTCCAGGTCTGCCACCTTCTTGAAGCGGTGACTCTGGAGGGTCTCCTTGAGAGGTTCATCCGAGAGGCTCTTGACGAACTGCCTCAAGTGCTGCTCGAGCTTCTTGCTAGACTTCCGGAAGTACACACCGGCGCGCTCCGCGGCGAGATTCAGGCGGTATAATAATGCCAGAGCCTTCTCCCCTATTCGTTGAGTCATGGTGTAATAGCGTTCAGCTTCGGACAATTTCGACTTGCAGTACTCGCGCGTCTCCTAGTCCAGGGCGCCGGCACCCCGACAGCCCGGATCACCGCCTCATTCCGGCTATCCGCCACGGGTCAACCCGGATCGGAACGAGTACTGCGAGGATTGTGGCCGGTGGGGACACCGTACTGAGAAGTGTTGGAGCTTGCGATCGTTGCCACCGCCGGGGCCACCCTGCAAGAAGTTTGAACAATTCCACGAAGGACGATGTGAGGATTGGAAGGCGTTCCAAGAAATCAAGAAGCTGGTGCGTCAAGGGGGCCTGTGTAACGGGCCTTGTGAGTACCCGTCACTAGCTTACACGTAGCGGTGAGGAAGCGTCCAGTTCTCAGTAATACTGAGACCAAGGTTTTAGTCCGAAGTAAAATCAACTCTGTTTTATTATTGGGCGGGGCCCGTGGTCTAATGTGAACCACTCAAATGCAGGTCAGCAGCTGATTGGCTGGAATGGGGTCTGGCTCCCCCACTTTCAGCCAATCAGATGATGACATGTCAGCACACGCTAGCCGTGTGCTGCTGTGCCCACTTATTTAATATCTGTAAGAGATCTACCTACTTATGTATTGTGCCTTTCACCGATTTTGGCGGGTGGGCAGTTAATTCATGCGGAATTAGAGCATCTCCAGCGGTAAGCTCCAACACTAGTTTTATCGTAAAAGTAACGCCGTTGAGACTTGAGAGAGATTTAACGGCCCCACCTGTCGTATCGCGGGTTTTAACTTCACCAGGGTCTATACTTTGACTCTTCGGTCTTAAAATAAAACTCGAATTCTAACCTTTCTGACTTGTTTTCACTATGGGGACCGGGGCTCGATGATCGAAGCTGGAAACCCGTGGTCAAGAATTTAGTAAGTCGGCGAATAAAACCTCCCGGTGGGGAGCTGTCCTCGCAACACCGATTTATAGAACATTTCGTGGTCTTAAGGGGCTCGATAGGACCGAAAAATAAGTCCTACCGCTGGAGATGCTCTTAGATCCATAAAAGGGCGACCTACCTTTATTTAATGCTAATTCTGCCTATGATTGTGACCACTCCCCCTAACACCCCGATCGGCTTTGCAAGCTAATCGATGGAGATACGGCGGGATAAACACAGAATGGCGCGCAGCGAACCCGCCAATCGTCCTGTTTCCCTCCAACTCGGGCTGGATTAGCTTATTCCGCCTCAATTCATGTTCATCATCGCCACCTTAATTCGGCCACGATCGGATAGCCTCGAATTAACGATGGAATTAGCTAACCCAAGGAATAATTAGGATCGAGATGGGATTAGAATTATGCCAAAATTATCACGGCAGAATTGGTGAAAGGCACAATAAATTGAGGGCCCATTACATCACCCTCCTCTCAAAGTTGCGCTTACGTTGCGTAAGCGCAACTTTGAGAGGACACTGGAAAAACAACTGAAGACAACCGTGGGACGACAGACACGGCAGTCGGCGACGGACGCAGCTCGGACGACGGACACGGCGCTCGGCAACGAGCGCGAGCATGGAGTAACGCCTCGGTGAGTGTGGAGACCCGAGAGGGCGATCAGCGCAGCACGACTCTTCTGTGGTGGAGCGGGCTCTCAGAAATTACTCTCTGAGGCTCGGTCGACACACAAGAACGCACTTCACACACTGTACGCCGCGTGTGGTGCGTAGAATTCCCGGGGTCTTGACTAGCGTGATTTCTTGGGATGGAGTGGTCGGACTTCGTCGCAAGTGTCTTCAGCGGATGACGTCTGCGTGGAAACCTTCACACGAACGTCGAGTCTTTTAAGTCGAAGCGTCTCTCCAATAGACGTGACTTCTTCTCCGAAGAGGGATGCTATACCTTGGTTGTTGTCTGGGACGACGCTATTCCTGCCCTTGCGGGACTTTGTTGCTATACCTGCCCTCGCGGGACTTTGTCGCTATACCTGCCCTCGCGGGACTTCGTTTAACGTGCCTTCCTGTCAGACACGGGTTGCTGGGGTTGAGACCACGACAAGCCCTCTCCAATCCACTGAAGCGAAGCGAAGAAACACTTGGTGTCCAAGAAGGTTTATTGCCTTGCCTATGCTCTCGGGCGCTAATTCGTGACTGACCCTACAATCTTCCTATCCTTTGCCGCTACTTCACCCCTACTTCAGGCTTACTTTTTGTACACTCATCCGTTGTCAGAGCGCGATCTCCCGTGCGTTTCTTGTCGTGTTGCGATCCTGTATCCGCTCGCGAGGATGCTCTCCTTGAAGTTCAACCTTGCTCATCACCCGTTGATTCGCTTGACTTCGAATCCCGTAAGTCGATTCTCGAACGTCGAGTGTCGAACGTCGAACGTCGACCATCGACTGCCGACTCCTTGCCATCAACTTGGGTTTCACCGTACCTTCCCGGCTGGGTACGAAATCGTTACATGGGTACATCCGGTTCGGCGTAGCGAAGGTCGTCCGAAGTGGTCCATCCTGACCATTCCCGCTACTTTCCTGCCAAAGTTCCAGAAAGGCACTATACCACAGCCGCCCCCATCCGCGTGAAGCATACTCCCCAGGTAGGCTTCGCTGCTGATGTGTGTGACCTCGTGCGAGATCTCACGCTCGTTCTGATACGAGACCGAGTATCTCATTTCCGTATCTTCTCCCTGTTCAGCAACCCCCTTTCGTCGATGTCAGACCCCGAAGGCTCGTTGTCCGCGTCTACCGTGCCGCCATCGGCTCGTGCTCCGTCGTCTGCTGCTTCTCCGGCGACGTCTTCATCCACGGCGACTTCCACAGTGGCGTCTGCGGCTTCGGCATCCGTTCGAGGAGTGCAGACTCCTCTTTCTGGGTCCTCTGGATCGTCCTCGGCTCCTTCGTCGACTGCAGTGGCTTCTGGCGTCACCTCTGCACCGGCGGATGCTCTCGTCGACTCCTCTGCAGCTTCTGCGGCTGCCCTAGCTGCTCCATTTGCTACTGTTCATCCGCCGGCGGCGTCTGGCTCGCTGCTTGCTCCTGCTTCGTCGTCGACAGCTTCCCCGGTCGTCTCATCGTCTCAGGGGCCGCCTGTGGAGCCCCCCGCCGCTTCGACTGCCGTGACCACTTCCCTGGATCTGGATACCCCAGTCACCTCGTTGGCCATCGCTCCGTACTGCCGAGATTGCGCAGCTGGGCTTCTTCCGATCCCCGTTCCTGCTGTAGTTCATGCTTCAGCTGTGGTTGGCGCCCCGTTCGGCACTCTATTGCGTAGCCGGATGCTTCAGGAGCTGGCGGCGGAGAATTACGCGCTCGCCGCGGCCAGTGAATCCTCGACGGCTCGGGCTTCGGCGTTAGTTGACCACGCCACTCGGCTTCATGCCGAACTCGCTCAAGCACGTGCTTCCCTCGATGCCTTACAAGACACAGCCCGGCAACTTCGCTCGGCGGTAGCGGAGGCCGAAACTTCCCGCGATCGATCAGCTGCGCAGTGGGTCCAAGAGAGAGGGACTCTACGAGCGGAGCTTGAGCAGCTGCGTAACGCTCTTCAGTCCGTCGGCACTCAACTGGCGAGCGCCCAAGCGTCGAGCGATGTAGCGTACCAGGATCTTTCTGCCGAGCTCCAAGCCGCTCAGACAAGGATTCGTGGGCTACGGGTGGAGCTTCGGGCTGCGCAGCAGAGTGCGGTGACTGCAAGGCCTCTGTGTTACCCGCCCTTACCGGCGTCAACCTCCACTCCTGCTGCAGACTCTTCGAGTAGCGATTCAGCGATCGTTCCGGCTTCGTCGAGCGCAGGATTAACAGTTCAGCTTTCCAACCTGCGGCACGAGGCGGCTCGGGCACAAGAGAGCGAACGTCGAGCTCGAGAGGCTTCAAAAGCGTCGTCTGAACGTCGCGAACAGGCTGAGCAGCGCCTTCTGGACGTCGAGCGCGAGAATTAGCGTCTACAGGCTGCGGTCTCGATGGAGACCATCCGCGGAGATGCTTACAAGGCGTCCTTCGACCGGAATGTCGAACAACGAGCTCAAGACAACGTCGAAGCGTCAGAGGTGGTTGCTACGCTTGGTACGTTGTTTTCGTCGTCTCCTGTCCACTCTCAATGATTGAACGCTAATCTTGATGTTGCTTCCGATAGAGTCACAAGTTGAAGAGCGAAATCAACGTATTCAGGTCCTTCAGCTCGTAGTGGACCGCCAGACGGCCGACCACGGCATCCTGTCCACCCGTGCTGACGAAAGTGAGGGACGCGTTGCTGAGATGACAGCCGAGTTGACCACGGCCACTACTCAGCGTGACGAACAGGAGTCAGAGTGCCTTCAAATCGAGGCCGACTTGGTGGCGGCTCGGGCTTCGCTCGCTGAACTTCAGCGCGATTGTTCTGCACTTCGCGAGGAGTTGGATCGTGCGCGTGGTCAGACACGCCAAGCCGTCCGCAACCGTGACGCCCTTCAGAGTACGCTGGATATCGTTCGTGGTGCTGTGTTGCCGCCAACCTCTATTCCTGTCATTCCGTCAGTGGGTGGATCGACCGTCTACAAGCCCCCACTTCGTCGGAGGGCACTACGTATGAGTGCTTCCCCCATGGGCTCCGGTCCCGCATACACGTCTCTCGCGACCACTCCAACCACGCCTGTGTCATCTGCAGAAATGAGTGGTGGGGTTTCCACCTCTCACACGAGTCCCGTTACCTCGAAGCGACGAGCCCAAGTGTCTTCGTCTGAGCGCCAGCGGAAGGTGCCCAAGAAGGCGGTCATCTCTTCGTCTGCGTCGTCGAAGCAACCTTCGTCGACTCCCTCACAACTGGCCTCTCCATCAGGTGGAGACGACGGCGACGACGGTTCCTCCTCTTCCGACGATTCGGGCCACGACTCGGAGGGCGATCGGTCTTCACGTGGTAGTGGTCGGGCTTCGGGGGGAGACTCCGACCAGGACGAAGACGACTCGGAAGTTGGTGAGGAGAAACGTCCTGCGATGCAGGTCATAGCTCCTTTCTTCACGCCGGTGATGCCGCCTGTCGGGTCACTTTCAAGTTGGGGTTCCATTGACGTACATCCCTGGGACGGAGACCTCCTGATTAGCTTGTGTTTCTCGACGATCACCGTCGACGAACTGCGCACGATATTTCCGCCGCCGCTCAGCTCTGGCTGGATTCACCCGGTGAAGCCTCCTCGAGGTACGCCTGTTCCGTCGTATAACGAGGCGTTGGTGACCGACGTACAGGTCAGACGGTTATACTCGAAGAAACCGTGGTTGGTGCTCTGTCAGCTGCCAGACGCTTGGACCTTCGCGTCCGACGATGCCGACTTCGTTTCGCTGATCCGGGTGTTCTCCTTTCACTTGAAAAAGTGGTGCCAAGTGTATTGGGAGTGCACCCACACTTTCCCTCTCGGGGAACACCCTTCGGCATTCTTGCTGGAACTCCAAGAAGACAAGTGTACTCGCAAGTCCCGAGCCAAGTTCAACTTTGAGCAAACCGTACTTCCCGCCGTGATTCGTTTGATGCGTCATGGTCGGTGCGACATCGACGTTTTGCTGGACCCGATCTTCACACCATTCCCACCTACTCGTCATCGTACTAAGTGGTATCCCACCGGCACAGTGGATACTCTCGCCGACGGGTCACCGGACCCGGACTCGTTGTATCGTGCGCTGCATCGGGTGGATCGTGCCGAACCGTGGAGGCTTTACTTTCGCAACGCGCCTGCTGACCACCCCGCCCGCAGTCTGGATCGTCTCAAGGACAAGTTCGTTCCGGTCGTCGAGTGAGGATCGGGTTCGTCATTCGTTCGGCATGTGCTAGCTGGGTTGTCGTAGCTAGTTCTTTCTCTTGTTTTAATCTTCATTAATTCCACGACACTTGCATTACACACATCGGCTTCCCAGTCTTGATCACCATCAATGCATACATGTAGCCCCCTCCTTCCCTCCGTTTTACCAGCAGCCTCCCTGCTGGAACTTCAGCCATTGTTGACCCTAGGCCTCATCCTGGGTCACCCTTCCAACTGCCACCACAGCCATCCTGTGGTGTCTTCAACTTCCAATCCTGGCAGGGTCCTGTCCCCCACCATTCTCCTGCCTACTCGGCACTCGTCGGTTCGCTCGACTGCATCGCTTCGAATCGACTTTCTCCCGTCCTTCGTCGATTGAAGTCATAGATCAGCCCTCCGCAGTTCAAGTCGGCCTCGTCGACCCATGTCGTTTCCACGTAGCCCTTCCAGCGCGCCAGATATTCCTTCAACGCTCGTCCGTACCTCGTTCGACGTCCGGATCGCACATCGAGGATAGCCTCAACTTCAAAGACGTCCGCCCCCAAAGCTTCAGGCGCCCAACTATCTTCTGGTAGCATCTCCTCATCAAAATCTAGGCGATCTTCCGGCGGCACTCTCAGGTCAATTGCAGGACGTGTTGGAAATTGTCGCACTGGCTTCAGCTTGGAAATGTGTACCACTGGGTACAGGTGGTACGGAGTACCAGCCACCTCCAATTTTACTGCGTAACTGCTTACCATCTCCTGCACCCTGAAGGGGCCATGCCACTGGTGTGCGAGCTTCTTCGCATACCCAGGCTTCACTCTGACCAATAACAACCAGACCTGCGTGCCCACCTCGATAACATTCTCCGCCAACGTCTCGTTGTGAGCCTCTGCCCGTTCGGCGATCGCGTCTTTCAGCAGGTCCGCCGCCTGAGCCCGGGCGTGTAGGTAATGTTTCTGAATATGGAACCGCCATCGGCGTGGCTGCATGTCCTGACGCTGTGTGTTACCGACAGATAACGAGGCCTCGATCGTCGAACGTGGGTCCCAGCCGTGTACCAAGAAGAACGGAGTCTCCTTCCTCACACGGTCGTAAGCCGTATTCAACGAGTAAGTCAGCCTCTCGGCATATTCATCCCAGTCGCGTTGGTGTTCGTCTTCGACGTACATCTTGATGGCTCGGGTGATCGTCTGTACCATACGCTCTGCGGACCCGTTCGCCTGTGGTCTGTAGGCAAGCGTCGCCCGCTGCCGTTGTCCCATGAGTTGGTTGAAGGATCGGAAGAAGTCCGACATAAAGCCGGGCTCACGGTCGTGGCGAATCGCTTCGCTCGCGCCAAATCGACGAAAGACACATTCTTCGTATGCTTCAGCTACTGTCTGCGCAGTCCTCGACGAATTGGCTTTGGCAACCACGAATCCTGTGAACAGGTCAACCCAGATCAAAAGTTCGGTGTTGTCTTTGAACGACGGCGGCAATGGTGGTATGTGGTCCATAGCGATCACTTGAAACGGATACGTCGGCAGGATGTTGCCCAGTGACTCTCCCCTGATGGTAGGTCTTCCTTTTCCGGTTTCGCAGTCGATACATTCACCCACATAACGTTGCACGCTTCTGTAGAGACTCGGCCAATGGAAGTGTTGCCGTACTCTATGATAGGTGCGCCCGATTCCTTGGTGTCCACCCTCAAGACTCGAGTGATAGTGATGCAGTATGTCGTCTCTCAGAGTTTCCGGGATGACGAGCTTCATTACTGCGCTTCGATCTTCAGCCGACTCGTCGCCTCTGGAGTGATAGAAGAGCAGACCATTCTCGTCCTCTTCATACTGTTGAGCCAGCTTACTACAACTGCTTGCGTCACGCGAAGTCATGTCCGTCACATCGCCCCTGAGGAATTTCTTCAAGTTGTGGATCCATGATTCTTCGTCTTGGGCTTCTCGGATACGCTTCATGCGGATTCGTTTTACGACCATCTCGTCTAGCACCTCAGGTGTTGAGTGTCGAGACGGGCTTTCAACCGGAGGAATCTCTTCAACTACCGATCGTTCAGTCTCCTGCCGTGCCCCAGACATCGTCCTCACCGGGAGGACCTGAGCCTTTTCGACGTTCGTGAGTTCGCCGGACGTCGGGTCGAGGAGTTCTCCCAGTCGGTTTAATGTAACGAGGTTCGCGAGAGTTTGCTCTTCGACGATCGGCATTCCCGCTTGTCGTTGCAACGCTTGTCCAGCGATCAGGTCTGCACTGGCATTCCAGTCTCGACGGACATGGAACAGCTCCACTTTCGGGAGTGCTTTCAACTGGTCCCAGCATTTCTTCCGGAGGAGTTGCAGTCCCAGCGCTTTACAGTCCATTTCGTTACGCAGTTGTCGAATCGCAAGGTTGGAATCGCCACACACGATTAATCTCTGTACGTCGAGACCATTTAGCAGATCAAGCGCCAACAGCAGTCCTCGATATTCGGCCTCGTTGACCGTCAGGTCTACATCATATCCTGACGCAGCTTTCTCTACCGTCCATCCTGGCAGCTTCCAGATGATGGCTCCGAAGGCGCCTCCTTCACGCTTGGCTTTCGCGGATCCATCGAAACTGATCACGTACACGTTCTCACCGATGTTTACGACTGGTCGGGGAATCGACATTACCTTCTTAGGCTGACGGCGTGGTGACACGTCTTCCAACGCAGCGTCAACCGAGTCTCGTGGAGTTATACAAGCGGCAATGACGCCTAACAGTTCTTCCTCCCCACGTGTTGAACGTTCGATCTGGAGTTCCCATGGAGAGAGTAACGCTGCCCATTGAGACAGACGCCCCTGCGGATTGTTCTTCCTGAAGAGCCATGCCAATGTCGTGTGTCGAGCCAACACTCGAACTCTACGCCCGGCCAACATCGTGAAACAACTAGTCAAAATTCGTAGCAGCGCCAGCACTTCCTTCTCGACGATATCGTATCGGAGTTCGTTGGGCTTGAGCGTGCGGCTCGTGAATTTCACCGGCATAAACACGTTGTCGTGTTGCTGGGTGAGAACAGCCGAGACAGCCCACTCGCTTGCGTACACAATGATTACCGGCTCCAATTCCGGGTTGAAGTGGCGAAGTAGAGGAGTGTCGGCAATTTTCAGTTTCAGCTGTTCAAACGCGGTCTCGGCATGCTTCCACTTCTCGAGAGTCGATGAGTCATCTTTCGCTTTTCGACGTTCGATGTCCTCTTCCGAAAGGCTGTACAGCACGGAAGCGTAAACCGCGAAGTCGGCAATGAATCGATGGTAGTAGTTAAGACTGCCCAAGAATGACTGTAGAGCCTTCAGAGTACGTGGGAACTCAAGAGATGACAGTGCGTCCAGATTCTTCGGTTTTGCTTCCAAGCCTCTGCTCGATACCGAATGTCCCAAGTAATCGACCTTCGACATCCCCCAACTGCTCTTCTCAACACTAATGGAGAGATTCCATTGATCGCATGCGGTGAGAAGGTTCTCGACTTTGATGCACAAGTCGTCCCACGACGTTGCCCCCACCAGGATATCGTCGACGTACGAGCGACGCCCCAGTACCGACTCCCGTTCTTCGTTTTCCGGCACGACATGCTTGAATACGTCGAGGCGGGGATCCTTCTTCGTCAGCTTCAGAAATCCATACAGCGCATTATCGATCAGTCGCTGGTAAATTTGCGGGGCATTTCGTAACCCGAAGGGCATGCGCAGCCATTCAAACAGACCAAACGGAGTGATGAACGCGGAGATGAGGCGAGCTCGATCGGTCATTGGGACCACCCAGAACCCGCTCGCCATATCAAGGGAGCAAAACCAGAGGATGAACTCCAGGTTCTCCAGAAGTTCGTCCACCAGCGGCATCGGATATATCATTAGCCGTGTGAGTCCGTTCACCACGCGATAGTCGATACACAGACGAATGTCGACGCCATTATTCTTTATGATGACGACGATCGGCGATGCCCATGGAGACGTCGACGGATTGATTATCCTCGCGCCCAGCAAACCTTTAAGGAGTTCGTACACTTTCTCGCGGAATGGTTTCGGCACTTTTCGGCAACGTTGAGCTACCGGTTTGGCGTCTCCCACGTCAATGTCGCACACCACTCCGACAGCTGCTGGAGGCAACGCGTTTCCTTTGCCAACCATTAGATGTTTTTTCTTCCAGATGATTCGACGCAGCCTCTCTTGCTCTCGAATGCCTACTTCTCGTGGAACATTATCAGGCATGCCGACCTTCAAGTCTTCGATTCTCACCTCTTGAGTCAGTGAGACGGACACTTCCGGCAATACGGCCATCTCCTGTTCGACGACTTCAGCAAAGAGGTCACTGCCCTCGTAATAGCAGACAGCATCGTCGGCGTTAGACTCGAGCGTCGGCGCTGGCGGAGCAACAAGCGGCTCACTCGACAGTCGTGGAGTCAAGATGTCCTTCAGTGGCGCCTCGTCGGCGCCGGGTGTTGGCATATCTTCGACGACAGGGTAATCGTTGGCACTCCCTCCACTGGTTGTTCCCTCGGCCTTCACTGTAGCGATGATCGACGGATGGGGTGGATCTTCAGCCTCCTCTTGCTGCGGGGCATCTTCCGCGATGGCTTTTGGCTCGCGTTTCAGGATGGCTCTTGGTGTCGGATATTTCGGATGGGCCACCAGTGGGGAATGGTCTTCTTCTACTTCCGCCACCTCTTCGTACTCCCGCGTGGATCCGAACACCAAGTTCTGCCATTCCGCATACCGGTTTGAGCGCGTCGTCACGAAGCCGTATTCCCGTGGGACCAAGTCGTCACTCATCCAAATACCAAGGGGAGTGATCTTGTCGATCGTCACCAGACGATTACCGACGTTAGTGACTCGCAGTCGTCGTGGCTGATTCCGCTTGTCTCCCAGCACTGTGGGTATCCAGCCTTTTCCTCGACACACCCAGAATTGTTGCTTCACACCCAAGTCTGGACTAATGCCGAAGTCATAGGACTGACCTGGCTTGATCTGTTGAGGGGATTGCGGAAATACGGGTCGTCGTTTGGCGCTGAAGAGTTGCCGACGCCCCAGCATGCGAATGCGGACCTCATCTGGTAAGCATATCGATCCGTCTCCTGCATCCACTCGCACTCCTGCGGGGACCATGAAGTCCATCCCTAGGAGCACATCCTGTCCCGGCAAGTCGCCTACCCAAACGTGATATTTGTACACCAGATTGCCAGCCAAGGTGATCTTGATCGTCGTTCGGCCCAGCGTTTCGTATGGTGCGTCTCCGACCCCCACACAGCTTTTTGTTCTTTCTTCGTCGATTCTGCAGCCTACCTTACGAGCAAAGGCAATGTCCATGAGGGACATCTCGGCTCCTGAATCGAACATCAAGACGTCGACTTTACCAATCACTTTGGCCTGGCGGAATGTTTTCTCCGGCGTATGCGTTTTCCAGTATCCACGTTTCTCTCCGGGTTCCAAGTTTACGGCAGCGACAACAGCAGTTCGGGAAAACTCGTTCGCGTTGTCAAGCTTGATACTCATCACTTTCGAGGTACGTGTATCTGGTATATTATCTTTGACTACTGCCGTGTCTCCACTAACCGTCGTCCTCGATGTTGTACCAACATATGCATAGATGCTCACTGATCGCTCGTCTCGTACTGGATTCAAACCCAGCGAGCGATCTAGTTTAACATCTTTTCCGCGTCGGGCGGAAGCATTCCAGCATGACGCTGGGGCACATACCACTGACGCATCACATTGAAGAATTCCTCGAACCGGCAAGCTCCCGCCTCATGCATTTCGCCACATGCCTTGCACAGCTTCAGACAACGATCCGATGGGTGTCGTCCATTGCAGTGACTACAGGTCAAGATCGTCCAACAGTCTTTACTCTTGTGCAGCGTCAGTCCGCAGTGTGAGCATGGAGGTCTCTGGTGAGGTTCCGTCGAGTTTTCGTCGCCCCGGTTGGCAGGGGTCATTGCTGATACCCTCGTTGGGTCTTCTCGACGTTCCTCCTCGACTTGCGACACCATCGCATAGTCATCGTGGTCTTGCTCGTCTTGAGCTCGCAAAGAGTTAACGGCTTTAGCTGGAGTGGGGGCGGGCGTTTTTGTTCGAAATTTCGACGGGTTATATACCACCTTCCCTTGACGGTCGCGACTTCGTTGACGGGCACGAAGGATCCGCTCCAGTGCCTCGGCATCCTCGATACTCAACATGATGAGCTGATCGGCAAGCGCCTGTTCATGAGATCCCAACGTGTCGATGAAGTGTTCGACGTGCTCTCGACGTTCCGCCGCATTACCATCCTTGACTCTCAGCTTAGCCCGTATTCCTGCTACTGTCAGTCGGTGCAAGTATTCCAGAGGGGTTTCGTCAGACCTCTTGGTCGCATGGTAGTACTTGCGCGCGACGGAGACTCCTTTTCCGCAATATTGATACTGGAACTGCGAGGACAGATCGTTCCACGAGGTTCGAATGTCGCGACTCAGTTGGAGATACCATTGACGTGCTGGTCCGGTGATCAAGTCGTTCATCAGCAGACACATCTCGGCGGAAGACATACCATCTCGTTTCGCTGCCGACTGCAACTTGTTAAGCCTCGTGCGTGACTTCTCTTCAGTGGCGTCGCGTCCGCTAAATGACTTCAAGTCCGACGTCGCCGAGATGCGAATACGAGTCATGGATCCTCCAGAACCGTTCGATGCTACCACCGCTGAGCGCGACGTCGCCCCAATCTGTGTTCCAAGTTCGAAGAAATCATCGGGATCATCGGCCGGATATGCCACCTGTGTCGAGGTCGGGTATGCCGATCTCATCGACACATCAGAGCCTGGACCCTGAGTCGTCGGAATTGCTGGAGCTGTCATAGTTGGTGCAGGGGTAGCTGACCTCTGAGGCGCTACCATGGTTTGCGCAGGGACTGTCATGGCCGGTACTGGAGCTGTCGGCGGCGATAGGCCTGACACACCTCTAACCAGGGCGTCCAGAGCACGTTGGAACATATCTGGCTGCGTCCCGGGCACATTCGACGAAGGCATAGCAGGCAGTGGCAGTGTCGACTGGGTCGACGGCAAAGCGGCTGCAGATGTAGCTTCTACAAATGCAGCTTCTGCAGGTCTGAACGGAGTAGCTTCAGGCGAAATTCTCATGCGTTCGGGAGCGTTTGATCCACTGTCAGACTCGTCGACGACTGACGAAACCGATCGGTATCGCGAGGACCCGGTCGAGCTTCCGGCGGTTGCTTTGCGTCTGCGCGATGATGGAGCTTGCCGTGGGCTTGGCTCACGTTTCATAGCTATTCCGACTATCTCACCCAGAGTGTGGAATAATCGACGAATAGTATTCGTCACAGCGTCAACGTCGAATGACGCCAACGCGCTGAGGTCTCGTGTTCGCACTTCCAAACCGGACTCCTCCAGCAACGTTAGCAACATACGCACGGCTTCCAGCGTGGTATACGCCTCGTCGATCTGAGGTATGGAGATGGGTCCATGCAGACGCGAGCTTGTTCGCGCATCCAGAGCCATCAGTACTGGGTCTTCCTGCAGCAGTCGGCCCAGCTCCTGAATTCCAAACTGATGAGCGAGACTGGCGGTCAACTGTGGCAACGGGGCAGGGGGCTTCATCTCCTCCTCTTCCTCGTCTGGCGCTTTCATAGGCATGCCCTTCTTGCGCATCGTATTTGATGTCCTGTGGGACATCGGGTCGTCTTTCGATGAACGCCTTTTCACCGACGACCCCGGAGGGCTCTGCTGGGTAGCAGAGCCCTTGATGGCTTCCGGGGAAGCCATAACGGGAACTGGGTACTTTTCTTCGTACTCCTCCTTCTTCCCCTCGACTTTGATGTCAGGGGCCTTTACCTCGACCTTGATGTCGGGGGCCACAGACGTTCCCTCATGAATCTGTGGTGAAGCGGGTCTCATATCGAGCTGGGTATCCGGCGACGACCCGTCAGTCGTCGGAGCTCGTGCCTCAGGCTCTTGCTTTATCTGATGTCCATCTTCAGAACCAGTAGTCCCGGGTCGCGGCACCATTGTGGTGGAGCGGGCTCTCAGAAATTACTCTCTGGGGCTCGGTCGACACACAAGAACGCACTTCACACACTGTACGCCGCGTGTGGTGCGTAGAATTCCCGGGGTCTTGACTAGCGTGATTTCTTGGGATGGAGTGGTCGGACTTCGTCGCAAGTGTCTTCAGCGGATGACGTCTGCGTGGAAACCTTCACACGAACGTCGAGTCTTTTAAGTCGAAGCGTCTCTCCAATAGACGTGACTTCTTCTCCGAAGAGGGATGCTATACCTTGGTTGTTGTCTGGGACGACGCTATTCCTGCCCTTGCGGGACTTTGTTGCTATACCTGCCCTCGCGGGACTTTGTCGCTATACCTGCCCTCGCGGGACTTCGTTTAACGTGCCTTCCTGTCAGACACGGGTTGCTGGGGTTGCGACCACGACAAGCCCTCTCCAATCCACTGAAGCGAAGAGAAGAAACACTTGGTGTCCAAGAAGGTTTATTGCCTTGCCTATGCTCTCGGGCGCTAATTCGTGACTGACCCTACAATCTTCCTATCCTTTGCCGCTACTTCACCCCTACTTCAGGCTTACTTTTTGTACACTCATCCGTTGTCAGAGAGCGATCTCCCGTGCGTTTCTTGTCGTGTTGCGATCCTGTATCCGCTCGCGAGGATGCTCTCCTTGAAGTTCAACCTTGCTCATCACCCGTTGATTCGCTTGACTTCGAATCCCGTAAGTCGATTCTCGAACGTCGAGTGTCGAACGTCGAACGTCGACCATCGACTGCCGACTCCTTGCCATCAACTTGGGTTTCACCGTACCTTCCCGGCTGGGTACGAAATCGTTACATGGGTACATCCGGTTCGGTGTAGCGAAGGTCGTCCGAAGTGGTCCATCCTGACCATTCCCGCTACTTTCCTGCCAAAGTTCCAGAAAGGCACTATACCACACTTCGAAGCGACCCTTCGAAGTAACTGCTGGCGTGAGGACAGCGCCGTCGACTCGAATCGATGCGTCAACAGGATCAGCTCGGACATCTTCATCGCCGGCGACTGACGGTGGCGCGGTGCAGTGCATAAGAGCGCACACTTCCATCCTGGTGCACGTGGGTTCAATCCCCACGCGGGGCACACGCTTCATTCACGATGCGTGAGCGTCCATAGCTTTTCCCACGCGCGCTTCGACATCACCAAGCGTCGGACACTCGGCCACCGAGACACAGACCCATTGCAGGACACATCGTGGACACTCCACGTGAAGACGCACTCAGGCGGCTGAGTGCACACTGGATCGAAGATCGTTGGTGGTGGAGGTCTCGGGCGTCACGAACATCGGCATGAGCACACTTGTGGCGGCACAAGCGAGGGTGGGTGTCGGAGCTTGAGGTCGGGCTCAGATTGGGATCGGAAGAGACGCTTGGTACCGAAGCTTGGTACCACAGTCAAAGTAAAGTCGTCATCGAAGGGACTCGGAAGTCAAGCCAGCTCAGTGGCCAAGCACTGAGTCGTCAAGCCGCAGGTCACCGGATCGAGTCCGGGGGTCGTCATCAGTTGTTGGTCCTAATCATCACGGCGAACCTCGCCGCGTGCTTGCACCGAGGGTTCCCGCTCACTGTTGCTGTCGTTCGCGACCTCGTCCTCATACTCGCGAACAACGTCCGGGACGTCCCGGAGGAGAGTCGAGCGTGGCTCCCACGTATCATCGTCTGGTGGAAAGCCAAGCCATCGTACATGGTAAGTCCATGTCGCAAGGGGAGACACCGCAATGTCCGGCGTCGCGAGGCCTTCTTCGTCTTGGAGCGGGTGACAGCATTCAGCGTCACGTCCTCGTGAGCTGCACTCGTCATGTCATTCACACCATCTTCATCCCCACCCAGAGTGGAGCCACGAGGCGCCGTGGGGTGGCCCACGGCGATGAGAGCCGGCACGCGCGGATGGCTCGCGTTTTGGCGAAGATGGGCGTCAAGCCGGTTGACGCGTGCTCAGCGTTGTTGAGTGCAAACTCAGCAAGGGGCAGGAAGGAGCTCCAACTCGCGAACGACGTCGCGTAGCTCTGAAGCACGTCTTTGAGGACCCGATTGACTCGCTCCGTCTGGCCATCCGTCTCCGGATGTGCTGCCGTCGACATCGACAGCTTCGTACCCAGAAGCTGGAAGAGGCTGGACCAGAACGCGGACGTGAACCGCAGGTTACGGTCAGAGACAATCGACTCTGGCAGGCCGTGATGACGGAAGACGCAGTCGATGAAGTGCGCCGCGGTCTCGGCCGCGGTGACCGTGTCGCTCACGGGGATGAGATGCACCATCTTCGTGAATCGATCCACGAAGACCAAGATGCCGGTTCGGCCTTCGGCGTCAGACGGGAGCCCGAAAATGAAGTCCATGGAGACTGAGCGCCAGGTCTCAGCCGCAATCGGCAACGATCGCAGGGGAGCCTGCGACGACTTCGACGGCTTCACCCGCTGAGAGGTCTCGCAAGTGCGGACCCACTTGCGCACCCACTTGTACATGTGGGGCCAGAAGAAGTCGCGTGAAATAGCCGCGAATGACTTCTCGCGGCCCAGATGCGCGCCCATGGGGCTGTCGTGGAACTCGTGGATGATCCGAGCTCGCAAGTCGTCGTCGTTGGGCACGACGACTCGAGGAGCATCGAACTTGTCGATGTTGTAGCACAACAGGTCACCGTCAAGGTGGTAGTGGTCGATCTGGTTGCGCGTGTTGCACGACAGAGCCCCCAGTGTCTCATCACTGGGAGCGCGGAGATACGCCACAATGCCGGCATAGACCACGTCGTCTGCGTACGCCGCGAAAATCTCGTCGCGCAGATCCATCTCCGGAGCCACGTTCGTCATGTTGATGTCTGACGCGATGCACACAGCGCAATGACCTTCATCTTCGTCGTCAATCACTTGACGACCCAGCACAGTCCGAGGATCATAATCAGGTCGCCGAGACAGTGCATCGGCGAGGATGTTGTTCTTGCCCGGCTTGTAGTGGACGACGAAGTTGTATTCGGCAAAGAACGACAACCAGCGAGCCATGCGCTGGGAAAGATGAGGCGACTTCATCGCTGCCCGCAGCGATGCATGGTCCGTGTACACAGCGAACGTCTGCTCGCATAGCAGATACACTCTGAACTTATCTGTCGTGACTGGTAGCTCACGACTCGCTCGCGATCTTCGTCGTCGAACTGCATGAGCGCACACCCGATAGCGAAGCCGCTAGTGTCACACACGACATGGAAGGGCTTCGAGTCATCTTGAAGCATCAAGATTGGCGCTGACGCCAAGCTCTTCTTCACCGAGTCGAACGCGGCTTGGTGCTCAGGACGCCACAACCACGTGGCGTCTTTCTTCAGCAAAGACGAGAGAGGCTGGATCAATCCAGCGTAGTCCTTCGTGTACTTGTGCAAGTAGTTCGCTAGACCCAGCCACTGCCGAAGCTCAGTGGGGCTTGTAGGCGTAGGCCATGAACAAACAGACGAAATCTTCTCTGGGTCAGCGCGTACTCCATTCTTGCTCACGTAACAGCCAAGCACCGGAATCTCTGGCGCGCAAAAGAGGCACTTCTTGACGTTGGCGTAGAGCTTGTTCTCTCGCATCACTTGAAAGACTTGCCTCAAGTGCCGCACATGGACTTCGACCGCGGTGAGATCTACTTCAGCGCGACTGTGGACGAAGATGTCGTCAAAGTAACTCGGTGCAAAGTCACGGAGCGGGCGAAGCACATGGGACACCATGCGATTGAACGTCGCAGGTGCATTCTTCAGGCCTTGGGACATGACAAGCCACTCCCAAAGCATGCCGCTGGGAGTACTGACTGCCGTGAGAGGAATGTCGCTCTCTCGCATCAGGATCTGGTAGAAGCCATCGGTCAGGTCGATGGCGCTGTAGATGACGCTGCCCGCCATGGAGTCCAGTACCATGTCCTTGCGGGGGATCGGCGTCTGCGCCGGGATGATGGCGTCGTTCAGCTTGTTGAAGGCGTGGACGATGCGCCATCCGCCGGTGGCCTTCTTCACACAGAAGATCGGGCTCGAGTGCGGCGAGATACTCTCGTGGACGTGGCCGGCTTGCCGGCGACCCTCAAAGAGGTCGTCAATAACCTTGCACTGGTCGCGCGGCAGCGGCCACTGCCGCGTTACGCAGTACTTCGAGTCAGGCGCGAGGTCGATCTCGTGGCGCACGCCACGATCTGCTGGCAGCTCCGCTGGGATCTTGTCGGGGAAGACGTCCGCGAAACTCGCGAGCCTTCTCGTAGATTGGGTTGCCCGACGCCTTCAACGACTCCCAGGACTGCGCAGCAAAGCACTCTTCACGCGCTGACTTTGGTTCAGCGCTCTTCGGACGCGACGATGTGTCGACCGAGTCGACGGTGTTGATCGCATGTGACACCGAGTCACCATCGGTGATCAAGCACACCTGCTCAATGTCTCCGGCCTTGAGGTCTCGGAGGAAGTTCTTCCAGGAGAGGCCTGGGAGACTCGTGATGGACTTCGCGTCGCGAGGAGGACTCGCGACCTCGATGACACGAGTGCGGCTCGGGGCATACTCGACCGTGCAGACCGACTCAGTCGGAGCTGAGGATAGGTCCACTGCACGGCGAGGCTTCAATCGCCTCTTTGATCGGCGCGACGTCTTCGCGAGTCTCGAGCCCCTGCTCGATATTGAGGTGTCGCTCACACTGGACGAGACTTCATCCTCCTCTAGGCGCGAGAGCTCGTTCTCAACCGCGCCGTTCGCGCGCGGTGGCAGCTCCTGCTCAACCGCGGCATCGTCATGCGGGAGCCCCTGCTCGACCGCCTCATTAGCATGCGGGAGCCGCTGCTCGACCGCCTCGTTGGCATGCGGGAACCACTGCTCGACCGCTTCGTTGGTGGACGGGAACCGCTGCTCGACCGCCTCGTTGGAAGGTGGGAACCACTGCTCGACCGTTTCCTTCACATACGGGAGCCGCTGCTCGACCGTCTCGTTCTTCATCCCCGGGAGCCACGGATGCTCAACCGCTCGCCTCTCACTCGCGCGCCCACACGCGGGTTCTTCATCTTCGTCACCAGTCAGCAGAACTGCGCAAGTCGTACAGAGAGGGCCATCGCTCGCTCTGTGCACAACGTGCGTCGTGGACGCCCCGTCCACGACTGTGACATGGGGCCAATCCCTTGGCGCGACCAAGAGATGCGTGAAGACTTCGGTCACGTCGAAGTCTTGACGTCGCTTGACCGACCGAGCCAACCAGTCAATCTGGGGCTGATACCGAATCAACCATGCCCAGGATACAGTCGAACGCGTAATTTATCTCGAAGACGATGAAGTCGTTGTTGCTGTGGAAACCATCGAACGTGTACGGCAACGACAACTCTCGCCGTGCGACACGGCGAGGCTTCCCATCCGCAAGCTAGACAATCACATCTCCAGGAAGATCTCGCACGGGAACGCCCGCGGGAAGGATCGACAGACACGACGCCCGGAAGAAGTTGTTGGTCGCTCCTGAGTCCAGGAGCGCGCGGAGAGGTCGCCGGGCACCGGCGACAAAGAGGCCGACGATAATCAGCCTCGTGTCACAACTGGCAATGATGTGCATGAAGCACGGGGGGGGGGGCTAGAAGGTCGGGCTGCCACCGGTGGACCCGGACCTCCATTCCAACCAGTAGGGCGCCCCGCCCCTACTGGACCCGGCCGTTTTTTTGTTGTGCGGCCGGGGTCTTCTCGTCGGACGCAACATGCTCCATGTGCACAATGACCGGAGCCGGCGCGCGGTACACTGCCGCGCGATGTCCAGACTTCCGGCAACAGAAGCAGGTCATCGGACGTGCTTCACGACCACCTCGTCCTCGCCCCGAGGACGACCACTGCTGGCGCTGCGACGCCTCGATGGCGTCGATCTCCATGGGCTCGGGCCCCGACGAGGGAACCTCCGCAAGCACCTGCCTCGCGTACGACGACGCCAACGCGTAGTCCTCGCGTAGCGCGAGGGCAAAAGCTTCTTCCAGAGTGGCGGGCTCAGCTCGCGTGAAACAGTACCGCGTCATGCCTTCGCGCATGCCGAACACAAAGACGTGGACTTGAGACGCCATGTCGATCGGCTTCGTGACGATACACGAAGCGAGGTGGCGCGTCTTCTGGACGTGGTCGCGCATGGATATCTTGCCTTGTTTGGCGAAGAATGTCGCGCGCACGCGCAACTCATCTTGAGGCGGCTCGAAGGCGAGACGCAGGTCACTCTGGATTGCCTCCAGAGTCGGGAACGCGAGTTGGTCGACAACGAGCTTTCCGAGGGCCTATTCCTTGGCCTTGCCGGAAAGACGGGACAGCAAGAAGTTCACCTTCACTGACGGCGCCTCGATCAACCTCGAGGCGATCGCGATGTCAATCTCCCTGAACCAGCGGTTCAGAGGGAGACGATCTGGGCCAGTCCCAGAGTACGAAGACGTCTCCATCTTCACGGTGTTGTTCCTGGACGCGTGCGAGGGAGTTGACACTCGCCGCTTTTCTTCGGCGAACTCGCGATCCATGAACTCTTGGGTGGCTAGGCGCTGTTGGTCGGGCGTCGCTGAGCTCAGCAGCGACGTGACGACAACTTCTCCGAACACCGCCGCGAGGCGGTGGAGTGCCTGCCACTCGATGGACGTCAGATGGGGGAAGGCCGCGTGCTCCAGCGTCATGGCTGGAGCTGGTCTTCACTCATCTCGAACTTGATCATGGGAAGGACTACAAAGTGCTACCAGGCGTAACGGGCCTAGTGAGTACCCGTCACTAGCTTACACGTAGCGGTGAGGAACAGTCCAGTTCTCAGTAATACTGAGACCAAGTATTTAGTCCGAAGTAAAATCAACTCTGTTTTATTATTGGGACCAGGGCAGGGGGCCGTGGTCTAATGTGAACCACTCAAATGCAGGTCAGCAGCTGATTGGCTGGAATGGGGTATGGCTCCCCACTTTCAGCCAATCAGATGATGACATGTCAGCACACACCAGCCGTGTGCTGCGGTGTCTACATATGTAATATCTGTAAGAGATCTACCTACATATGTAAATGGAGGGCCCATTACAGCCTGAGTGACCTGCCGAGCCACGTCGGGACGCCATTCTGGATGGTGCTACCCCGAATGGTGAAGCCGATTCTGAGGGACAGCAGTTAAACCACTAAGCCCGCCGAATGGGGATTCGGTACGCGCCGGGCAGAGGAACCCCTCAGAATTGTTTGTCTTAGCTTATGTCGGTCCCGAATTACGGACCAAGAACCACGATAACCAACAATGTATGACATCCCTGTTGACAACGGACCTGTGTTACCCAAGCGAGGGCTTTCGGGTTGCCCGAGATCGCTGTCGATGCCAGACCCGGAGGTATGGATGGTGGGCCGATCACGATCCGGAAGAAGAGAAGCGTCAAGTTGCACAGGTGCATGGTGCAGTGAGTGATTTCAGGACGCCAATCCTGTTCGACACTGGAGCCACAGTGAGTATGATAAGTTTGGACCTTGCGCGTAGGCTCCAACTTACATTGAGCTCACACCGGCAAACCAAGGTGTCCGGATTGGGAGGCGTTCCGACTTACATCAGTTCAAGCACTCAGGTGAAGGTCACGTTGGGGCATCGAGTTGTTTATGTTCTGGATTTGTCGGTTACGAATATTGGAGAAGATGTGGACGTATTGCTCGGGATGGATTTCATGTTCAGCGCGGGGGTGCGCCTTTGTATTCGCGAAGGACTAGTGATCCTCCCGGATGAAGAGTCGATTCTTATGTATGGAGATGTCATTCAGCGTCGCCAAGGACTAGACCTTCCCGTCATACCCCCGATTGGATTAAATTTACGCCCCGGAGAGAGTTCAAACGTACGTATCCGATACGGACAGAGTAACCCCGAGACCGACGTGGTTTGGGCAGGCCGAGGTGATAGACGGGTGACGCAGATACTTTATGGTCCCCAAACTTGGGCCACGGCAGTGAAGGTTGTGAACATCTCGAATCGGGACATTTGGATCGATACTCGGACGTCGGTAGCCCGGATAGTGGAGTATGGACATTTCCTGACTGCGGGACGCTTTGTGCGCCCCGGGCTACACCGTTACCAAGAATGGCAGCAGCTGATTTTCGAGAGAACACTGTCAGTTCAAGCAAGGTTGCGGGCAGAAAGCTACGAACAAATGCTTCGGGATGAAGAACCGCCTGCAGTCCAGACTCGAGATTATCATTGGCCAACTAAGTTGCTGATGCAGCCTCGGACAGACACTGAAGCGGTTCGCATGGTGCAGTTGCAGGAGAAGCCAATGGCCATGCCAGATGAAGAATATGATCATTCGGAACAGGCCATAAATGAAACGCAAGTATCCAGACGTGACGTTTCAGGTCCAAGTTCTCTGGAGAGCGATTCTAGAAGTGTAGGGGCGGAGCCATCGCAACGACACAACTGCATTTCGGAGAGTACGGATGGCAAAGACCAGGCCTCTGTGGCGAAGTCGGTGACAACGTTTTGCCGCCCAGGTGTATAGTGCTCTCGTGCTACCCTCGATGGGACCTGTCCCCCCCTCCAAAAGTAGAACTTCCAGGAGGAGAACAGGCGGGTATACCTTCAAACGAGAAACCTCGTTTGGAGTTGGCGTGTGTACCTTGCGTAATCCCCTTCTCGGGCCGTTTATCTTCGGCGGGCCGGATTCCACCTAGTGAGTTGTTAATATATGGGTATAGAAAATATAAGAGTACTGAGCGTGGACGTATACCTCCGAACGACGCTCGTACAGTTAGTGAGAAGTAGTGATCTACCAACCAGATCCACTCCCAGAGTAGAGATAACCAATCCCAAATATACAGAATACAAATACAAACAACTACCCGTCACTTATTCTTTTGGACCCTCCGACGGTGGGTCAACACTCCAGTCAAATAGGGTTCTCCGCTTGAAAGGCACTGGTCAACCTCCAAACGAACCCTTACCAATAATTCTCTCTTCGACTCACGCACCACCTCCGTTTGGAGGAAAATAGACAGACCTAATACACAGTCCTATCACACAGTAATCTATCAATAATTTCAGGGGCCGATCACTAACAAACCTCCCAGACTGCAGTTAATATGGAATGGATAAAGCTCCTCTGCGAAAGAGTATACTCCCCAACTAATAATATGGAATAGTAACGGATCAATCCCGGTGTGCGAGCCCGGGTCCCCGTCCTAACTGTGACTTGACCTTTTTGGGTGAGAATCCCCACACGTCCCCTGGCACGGTCGGTGTGTCTGGATGTTGACGATCGGGCAGTCAGACCTCCGGGGGCGGTCCCTAAAAAAACGCGGTAGGCTGCTGCCCTCTGGTCCCAGGCGATATTCGCCTCGCTCCCGTGCCCGGAATTACGATGGACTTGCGGGTCTTGAGGCAAAACGGATTATGTTATTAATGGTTATCTTGGTCTCTTACTCTCTCTCTCTTTTATCTTGGCTAGAAGATCTCTGCTGGATTTCTGCTTGCGTTCTGGGCGTCGATCTTCGACACACACTCTTCTTTTATCTTGATCTTTGTATGGGGCGCGTCCCAGCTTCAACCTTGGCGCGCGTAATCGTCCTACGCGTCGGGTCCGCATCATCGCACGTGGGTGTGACTCAGTGGGTGACTGTGGTACATAAGTACCACACTTCGCTCCGGACATATCTTGAGATCTTACTTGACTTGGACTTTGTATGGTGACTCATCTTGGAGCATCACCCTCTTCGTGACTTCGTTCTGTGACTTCTCCTCTTGGATATCACGTCACAGCCTGACTCTTGGACTTCTTCCTCTGGAACATCACGCCACAGCTTGACTCTTTGACTTCTTCCTCTTGGACACTTCCTCCTCTTGGACTTCTTGGATCTTGACCTCTGAACTCTTGACTCTTGGACTATTGACTCCTGGAGTCTTGCTTCTCTTGGACTTCCGGACTCACGGCTTCTCTTGGACTATTGACTCCTGGACTTCTCGATGACTCGACTCTTGACTTCCGGACTTCTCGATGGTTCAACTCTTGGACTTCATCACTTGCAACTTGGCTCTGGGACTCCTTGATTACTCGACTCCTGGACTCCTCGATGGCTCGACTCTTGGACTTCCCCATTATCTACTCTGGGATTCTCGCCTGCACCTTGACTCTGGGACTCCTTGATCACATGTCGTCCGGAGTTCACTTGTTCTCTGGGTCTCTTTATAGCGTACGCAGGTTCCCAGATCCGAGCGCGCAAGGCTCGGCAATTTTGGTTCAGTCACTTCGTGTCAACCGTCCCTCTGAGGCCAGTCTCTCATAGAGGAACCGATCGCCGAGATGGTTGACTGTGATAAGACCACACGAAGCACCGATCCTCCGAACGGAGGGCGGACATCCAAACGATGTTTTGGTCTGGCAGTTGACCAGGGTCACTTTCCCATCCACGTCTGTTCCCATCGCCATCTCTCGGAAATCGCCTCGCGTAGTCGTAATCATTTTAATCGTCTGGAATATCAATCATCTTCGTCTCATCATAGCGTTCTCGTCTCTCCAAAATCAATCTCAGCTCACCCACTCTTCATCTTTTTCGTTCAAAACAGTTGCCATCCATTCACACATCCTCGATCCAAGTCCAGCGGGTTCATCATGGTGAACTCCGCTACACTCGGGGATGATCGTCTCCAGCCTGCATAGACTGGAAACGAGCTTTCGCCTTGGCGCTCTGATTGAACTCGTAGAGTAGTGCACCACAACTGAGTTGAGAGACAGGTAACCACTCAGGATCGTCGTAATTCTTCCACTTGATCAAATATTCTTTACTGCGCTTGGACGTCCGTGTTCGTTTGGACCACCTCAGGTCGATAATCTTTTCCACTTCGTACTCGTCTCTCCCAGAGTCGGGTTCCCAACTATCTTCCGGAAGGAGTGCAGTGTCGAAAGCATCTTCTTCTCCGACTTCGACCTCTTCGATCGGTCGCTTCGGATGGAGTGCTCGTGGCTTCAGGCGACTAATGTGTACCCAAGGGTTGACACGGTAACCCGTACCCTCAACCTTGAGACGCACCCGGAAGTCGTCGTGCACCTCATCAATCCGAAAGGGACCGTGCCACATGTGAGCGAGCTTCCAGCTCAAGCCCGTTTGGACTTTTGGAATATACAGCCACACTGCGTCACCCTTCTCGAAGCCAGTCTTCAACCTCTCTGTGAGTTCCTTCCACTTCTGCGTTTGGACGTCGGAGCGCATTTTCTTCGCTTGGACTTGGAGGTCCTCCGCACATGCGAGGGCGTAGCTGAAACTTGCTGCGCCACTCGTATGCAGTCTTCTCCTGGACGCTCGAAGGTCGGGGTCCCAACATCGCGGATACCGTCCCTTGGGCGTCCCATCCATGAACTGGGAGTCTCCAAACGAGTTGCATCAAACGACGTGTTCAGAGCGAACATCAGCCTCTCAGCGTGGTCGTCCCAGTCGCTTTGGTCCGCCTCCGCGATATACGCTCGGACACTCCGAATCACCGTTTGGACGGATCTCTCCTGCTGACCATTTGCTTGGGGTCGATATGCCAGAGTTGCTCGCTGTCGACTCCCCAAAAGCTCTCGGAATCTGATGAAAACTTCACTCATGAATCGAGGATCTTGATCATGACGGATCAGGGAGCTGGCTCCAAAACTCCGGAAGACGCGTTCCTCGTACGCCTCTGCGACGTCCTGAGCCGCTGTGGAGCTCATGGGCTTACACATGACATAACCCGAGAAAATATCCTGGAACAACAATAAGAACGTGTTTCCTCGAGCTGACTTGGGCATGTGCGTCACAAAGTTCATTGACACTGCATCGAATGGTCGTCGAGGAGTAATGTTTCCAGGAGACGGGACCGGGGTTCGGAGGTCGACCTTTTCCGCTCGCACAATCCACACACTTTTCCACGAAACGATCCACATCCGCGTACATTCCAGGCCAGTAGAACTCCGAACGAAGTCGTTCATGGGTTCGAGTCTTGCCTTGATGTCCGCCTTGGTAGTCTTCGTGGGCGTAGTGCAAAATGTCCGCTTGGAGAGCCTTCGGTACAACTAGTCGTGGCTCATCTGCGAAGTCTCGTGGCCGATCTCGGGTGGACCGTGCCAATCGGTATAGAATACCGCGAGAGTCTAATGCAAACAAGTCGGCGACCTTGCTGATCTTCCGGAGACGTCTCGGTGAGAACGACTCGAAGTCTCCTTTGAGAAAACGCACCAACTCTGCGAGATACTCTTCACTCCTCTGGTGGACCTTGATACGTCGCCACCGTTCGGCTTGATACTCCAACGGTCCCAGAGGAGGTCGGGAAGAATCTTCCGCTTCCCTCTCCGCGCCACTCCGGGTCACGGCGGCCATGACTCGAGCTGCGTTTGGAAGTGGGGCCGACTCGGAACCAACGTCCACATTCTCCTTTTGGAAACTTACATCGGCCAGACTTTCCGGGACACGGATGTCCACTCCGGGACTCACCTGCGACTTCATCAACTGCTCCGGGATCTTAGATACCTGTTCCAGATGACGTCGTTCATCCTCCTCCCGGAGAATCTCGTTTGGAGGGTCACACACATAATCGTTGTCCAGACTGATCGCATCAAAGAATTCGTCTCCGTCATCATCTTCGCTGGGAGACATGACCTCTTCCAGAGCATCAACAAAATCACCTTCGTCTTCATCGTCTCCTTCCGGACCGACAAGCTGAGCGTCTAACCCACGCTGAATTCATCTCTAGTTCGGGGTTTGACTCGTCTCGCTTGGACGTCCCAGAGGACGTGTCATCTTGCTCGGTCTTTTGGACAATTCGCACCGCAGCGGATCCTGGAGTACGACGCTTCAGCACTCGAGTCGGCCATCCATACTCCTCCTTCTCGACGCAAGGCGGGTCCTGGTCCTCGTACATCTGGGTCACTTCGTCAATCCTGCGTTCCATCTGATCGGAGAAAGTAGACTCGTAGATGAGATGTTGCCACTCCAGATATTTTCGAGTCCCCGGACGCACGAAACGACCAGCCATCGGGAAGGCGTCCCGTTCCACAATCCTCGCAATGGGCGTTTGGAAACTGATGGTCAGGTTCTTGTCCGAAATGTTCACCACTTTCACAGCGACTGGGTACGATCTCAAAGCGAAGATCAGCTTAGTCACCCAACGGTCTCCTCGACCAGCCCAGACCACATCCTTGTGTGGATCCATCTGAGCATAGCGAATCTGCGTTACGACACTTCTCCCCGGGAGCAACCTCGTCGTGAAATCAGGCGTCACAGCGAGATCTAAACCTTGGGCCTTCCGGATTAATCCTCCCCGATTGAGTAAAATCGTTTCCTTATCTGGGAGTTTCACAAGTCCTTCTCGAACGCAGATTCGAACGCCAGTAGAGTACATGAAATCCATACCCAGGAGACTTCGCCAATGTTCGCAACCCACAAGTCCAGGATGTAAACCACTCTTGGACCGATGGTGACCTTGACTTGAGCCTTGTATCGGATTATGGTAGGCACTCCTCCCAGACCGGACACTCGCAGAGGACTGTGAACACTTAATTTAAGTTTGAGCTTACGCGCTAAGTCCGCACTCACCATGCTCACAGACGCTCCGGTATCCAGCATTATCGGGATGCGGTGATTATTCAGCGCGCCATGCACCGTCGCCACTTTCCGATCATCATCCGACACGTGATCTTTCCACCATCCAAATCTCTCTCCAGGCTCCAAACGGAACTCGATCGGCGGATCCAACTCCGGGATGTCCAAACGAGAATCATCCGAGCGAGAATCATCTTCTTGAAATACAGTCATACATTCGTGGTTACCTTTTGTTCGACTCTTCAACTCGGGTCCCATATACACTAAGGCACACAATTCTGGGGGCTTCTTCGGCCCGGCGCGTTCTGGATCCCCATCCAGCGGGCTTACAGGTTTAACTGCTCTTCCCCAAAATTTGCTTCTCCTCCCAGAGCCTGCTTCCAGAGTGACTTCGGCATCTCGAACGTCCCTTGGGAGGCCAGAGACCTCAGCTTCTGGAAGATCTTGAAACCGTCGCAAACTTCACCATGGAAACCTGCACAGAACTTGCACGGAGATGTCTTACAGAATTGAGCTGGATGTCCTTGCTGGTGACATCGATCACACTGGAGTCCGGACCAACAGCGATCTTCGGTATGTCCAAAACGCTTGCATGTCTCGCAAAATCTGGACGTGTCCGGCGGCTTGCCGAATCGGGGCGACGAGTCGTTAAGTCTGAACTCTCGCGGAGGAGGTTTCCAACCGGCGTTCTCCATCGCCCGATACACTTGTGACCAGTCTTCCGGAAGTTGACTCTCCGACGACCCTGTCTCCACTTCTTGATCTGGGATCTCTTCAGCCGTCTCTTGGAAGTGCACTTGCTTCTCGTCCTCTGAACTGGAATCAGCCCTGTTCTGCACGACGTAAGCCTTGGCCGGACGCTTCGAACGGAACTTCCCAGCGGACATGTAGCCCGGGCGAGATTCACGTCTGGGAGGAGGAGTCTCGTAGTCGTCGTCTTGATGCATTTCTTCATACTGCTTGAGCACGAACTCCAAATCCTCCAGGCTGTGTAAGCGTTGACCTTGTAGAGTTGAACGGAGCGAGGAGTCCAGGAGTTTCTTCATGAACACCTTGCAGTGACGCTCTCTCTCCTTGGACGACTTCCGAAAGTTGATCCCAGCCTTGTCAGAAACCCGATTCAGGCGATAGAAGAATTCCAACGGAGCTTCCGTCTTCTTCTGAGTTATACTGTAGTACCTCTCAGAGTCGGATGTTTTCGCCTTGCAGTACTTCTCCTTGAACGCCTTCAGGAATCGCTTCCAGCTGTGACGTACGTCTTCGTTCCAATTGTAGCGCCGATCTCGAGCGGATGACGGCAGCTTCAGTTTCATCTCATAAATCCGCATCTTGTCGGACCATCCTCCCTGAACCGCCATACTTTGGAACTTCTCCAACCAACGAATGCGTGTCGACAGTGATGCCTTCTCATTGAAATCTTCCAGAGCCGACGCGTTCACGTAAGGCTTATACGTAAACACCGTAGTCCCAGCTTGGGACGTCTTCGACGTCATTGCGTTCGGAGTCGACTCCTCGAAGAAACTGCTGTCCGAGTCATCAGAACTTTCATCATCCTTCTTGTCCGAATCAGAGTCTGGATCGGAGTCATGGGGGTCATTTCCTCGTTTGGACATCCTCCTTGCGGAACCCCGTCTTAACGACCCTGACTTCCCAGCATCCTTCTTGGGCGGGTCCGAACCTCCAGGCGAAGTACGTCCGGGCGGACTTCGCTTCTCAGAACTCTGTTCAGTCTTCACTTGAGTCGCGCTTCTGTTTCTACTCGCAGCGTCGTTCTTGACCTAGGCTTGTTGGAGGTTTCGCAGAGTCGCTTGGAGTTGTGCCGCGAAATGACCATCTGCGGTCGTCTGAGCGGCCTGCGCTGGGACTTGAGGGGTCACTGGGACTTCATCGCGAGTGTTGGATTGCGTCGTCACTGCACGTTTCTCCCGAAGTTGACTTGCGTAATACTTCTGGACGTTGAGCGCAGCCTCTCGATCCCTCTCGCGCGCCTCCCGGAGAGCCAACAACTCTTGTCGAGTCGCTTCCAGTTCCAGCGCCTGTCGTCTCCCTTCGGACTCCAAACGAGCTTTCTCCTCTGCGACTTCCATAGCCTGTCGGTTCTTCTCAGACTCCAACTGTGCCTGGAAATCCCCCAGAGTCGCTTCCATCCGCTGACGTTCGTTTAGAGCTGCTTCCGCTCGCAGCGCCTCCACAACTCCTGGAGACATCGGAACGAAGCTTGCCACGTTTGACGAAATCAGAGGTGGCACGTTCTCCTTCTCGACTCTTGCTCCCTGCTTCCGGACTTGAGCGATTTCCTCCTTCATATTAGCCATCGAATCTCTCACTGCTGCCATCGTATCTTCCATCTTTTGCATGAACTCCATGGCTGCTTGAGTCGATCCCGTGGACTTGACTGAATACTCCGAACGATAGGATCGCTCGGAGTGTCGCGAAGTCGATCTGCGACGTCCGGATGTCCGCTTGGACGAACGGCGTCTTCCTCTTTCCCGGCGTCTCGAGTAGTAACTGTCATCGGAGGACTCTTCATCTGATGATGTGTCGGGTCGACAGTCTTTGCGGCGTGTTCGTCGCTGGGACATCCTCACCGTCTTGACATCTCTTCCGGGCTCCGACATATCCACGTCGCCCACATCAGGTTTCGACTCTTGGATGGGCGGGATGATCGTCTGTTGGACATACATACCCATCTCCGGACCACTTGGCACGAAACCACTAGCTCCGTGAGCCGTCATCACCATGGGGTGGTAACCAACGTAGGGCATGTGTCCTCCCTCATACGACCACATCGAGGAGCCAGAGGATTCATCTCTCGACGACAAACTTCCAGCCACGAAACTCCGCTGGGAGACACTTGACTGCCCAGAGACATCCGACTGTCTCGGAACGGAATTTGACTCTGTCGTCCGGGAGACACTCATCTGGGCCACAGAGTTAACCTCGCTGGGAGGTACCGTACTCGGTCCCGTCCCTGACGAAGCGTAGAGTGGCAGCGAACTTAGAGATGGAGGCTGAGGCGGATGAGCTTGTGGACGCTTGGCATCGGGTTCACTCTGGGATGATCCTCTTGGATTCTCGTCGTTCGGATCCCCAAAATACGGAATCGCATCACAAACTCGCGACCTAGCAGGCCCGACTCGTAGTCATTCATGAAGAGGTCTCCTTCAGAATCTTCAGCGTGATAATCCAATCTGGGAGGACGCTCCGACTTGACTCCATCTGGAAGCACAGACCTCCCGGAAGCCTTAGCCATCACTTGCTGCCAATCCAGCATTTTCACACCCAAGAGTTGTAGCAAATCTGCCACCACCTTGTAGACCTTGCTCCGATGGATCTTGGACGCACGCGTCTTGAACCACTCTGGGACGAGATTTGTGAACTCGAACCCAGCTTCACAGAGCAGAGTCTGGAGTGCGGCCACACTTTCTCTCGGAGATGATAATCCAGGCGGGATAGTTGCCGCAGTCAAATCCTGGGCTATCGCTGGCATCCGTCGTTCCGAGCGTAGTTCCACCACCCAGGCATCTTCCGAAGTCGCCGACAGTGACCAATCCCGGAGGTATCCAGACGTCGCAAGTATCGCGGTCTGTCAACCCGCGGTATCCAAAGTCACAGCGGGCCATGTGTACCCCACAGAGGGAGGCGAGATCCTTCCAGACGGAGCACGCCCCCAGCGCCGAACTTGTTCTGCGACGTAGTCATGCGCTTGGATCTCCGCAACACTCACTCCGAGGTCTCGTCGAGGAGTCTCAACCGGTCGGGGACCGGGAGTCTCCAAAACGGGAACTGCCGGATCGACTCCTGGAAGTTCCTTGTCCTCCTGGACCGTCACCAATGGCGTCTCCGCCTTGACCAGCGACGCCTTGTCGAGATGATCAACGCCGCCTTCCGGAAGTACTTCGACCTCCGCATCTGGTTGTGGAGAATCCGAAATTCCATCCACAACCAGGGATACTTCGTTTGGAGCACCTTCCGGTCTCCGAGCGGGATCTTCCAAAATCTCGACTTCTTCTTCAGGCATTCCCAAAGCCGGTGTCTTGAGCTCTTCTTCTCCCGCGATTACGCTGACCACGTCATCCGGCGGATCTTCGTCTTGACCGTCGTCCAAAAGTACTTGGTGCGCCTCTTGGACGTCCGGTCCGGGCGACGTCTGCTCCTCGGCCGCGGCCAACTTATTCTTCTCTTCGGCTGCCTTACGCTTCGCAGCGTTGGCCTTCCGAGCCTCGCGCTTGACTTCGTCCAAGCTCTTGGTCTCTTCAGGCGGCAGCCCTTGTACTCGGCGCGAAGCCCGCGACGCCGAACCGCGTCCCGCCTCTTCGCGCTCACCTTCTTGCATGCTACTTCTCCAAACCATAACCACAGTTAGGAAGTAAGTCAACAATCAGCACCCTAAAATCAAACCAATATAACAACTTGGTGGAATCACTAGACAACCAAATCCGGGCACGCCCACCAGCTGTGGCGAAGTCGGTGACAACTTTTTGCCGCCCAGGTGTATAGTGCTCTCGTGCTACCCTCGATGGGACCTGTTCCCCCCTCCAAAAGTAGAACTTCTAGGAGGAGAACAGGCGGGTATACCTTCAAACGAGAAACTTCGTTTGGAGTTGGCGTGTGTACCTTGCGTAATCCCCTTCTCGGGCCGTTTATCTTCGGCGGACCGGATTCCACCTAGTGAGTTGTTAATATATGGGTATAGAAAATATAAGAGTACTGAGCGTGGACGTATACCTCCGAACGACGCTCGTACAGTTAGTGAGAAGTAGTGATCTACCAACCAGATCCACTCCCAGAGTAGAGATAACTATGGTGTAGTGCCACACCGAAAATTCGGTGGCCCGCATGTGACGCCAGACCGACAGTCGGTGACCCAAGCAAGTCGGCGATGTCTCAGAGTGAGAGCGGTCAGCGACCTGAAGCTGGGAACAGTATGCGTCCCAGATTGTGAGCGACCACGGTGCTGTCTCGCCGAGCTCGAAGGGTCGGCTGAGATCTTGCGGTGGTTACGAAGGGGCTCCGCGAGAGGTCGGCTGGGATCCAGAACTCTCTCATTTCACTAGATATTTGTATATGACCATAGGAAAGATTAGATAGAGCCCAAGAGGCTCTTCCGAAGATATAACAAACCAACAGAGCAGAATTTTCTAAGTCCAAGACAAGCGTACACTCTCCGGTAAGTCCCTGCGTGGGCTGGATTATGTCTGCCGTCACCACCCGAGAGGCATAGCTTGTAGGGTGTTGACAGGTAGCGCCAAGAGACTAAGTCGGCCCGGGGAGGGCAAGGTTCGCCAAGTGCGCTATTGCAAGTCTCGCTGAGTCCAGCGAGCCGGTACGCCCGTCAGCCGGGGTGCCGTAACTCTTCCAGCCGAGAAGCCTTTGCTCTCGGTGACCTGTAAAAGCGCTCGCGCGCCGTCGTCCATCCTTTGGTGGAGGGCACAGGGTTTTGTGGAACGAAGTCAGTGAGCTCAGCTGACTCTCGGAAGATTTGACTGGCTTGGTTGCCTGGTCTCGGCGAGAACCGCCACTACTGTCCCGGAAGGGCCGAACCGCTGGGGACAACCTAGCGCAGGCCGATAAACGCCGACTAGCTCGGCGATTGTTGTGTCTGTAAGGCAAATACTAATTTTGTGCGTTCTGGTATACCACAACTGGTGCCGCGACCCGGGAACAGGGTGTGCGAATTGTCGCAGGTACCAAGTAACCAAGTTTCGAGAAAACAAGTGAGCAAGATGGCCAAAGGATCGTCACCGCCGAGCCCGGGAAGTCCAGCGACTGCTGGAGGATCCCCGGCCGGATCTCCGAACTCGGCAAATGAGCGGGCTGTGGACGTGGATGCGAACACGGCCCGCAGTGTCCAGTTTGAAGATGACGATGCTCGAGGCCAAGGAAGTGATGAAGAGTATGAAAAGAAGGAGGAAGCTGACGACTACGTGAAGTCGACAGCGGAGTTACTCAGCGAGGTCGACGAGCTGTCGCTCCAAGTGAGCCGGATGGGAGTTCCGCGCCCAGTTGAGCGCAACCTCGTCGCCGAGCTGAATGCAAGTGCGGACGAAGACGATGAAGAACAAGGGGCTGCTCAAGGGGAACGTCCACCCCTTATCCCAAGAGCAACCCGGAACGCCGACACGCCGAGTGCCAATAAGGTACTTGCGCGCCTCGGCGAAGAGATGAGAACGCAAAGTGAGTGGATGATGATGTTCGCGCCGGTGGCTATGGCGCAATCGAAGTGGCCGGTGCTTGGGCCTGAGCTGACTCAGCCAGTGAACAGAACCAGCATCAACCAGCTCATCGAAGACACGGTACTGCTTCTGAGGGCCATGGGTTTCCGCTGCAACAGTCGACCCAACAGCCTGATTTTGGGCGGGTGGACTCTGAGCCGAGCTGGAGCTGAGATCACTCGGTGGAAACGCCGTCTCCGCGCTGAGTTCGGACTTGAACGAGCGCCGGGATCCCGCCAACTCATCCAAGACCGGTCGGCCAAGATGTTGGAACTCACTGCGGATCCGAGCAAGGTACCACTGCCGAAGACACCGGAAACCAAGAGGGGAGCGAAAACCGAGAAGTTCCGGTCGACAGTGGGCACCCCGTACTTCGAAGACTCGCATATGCAAGCACCGAAGAAAGACCGCCCGAGCAGCGGTCGCTTCGATCACCTCTATGATGCAAGCGACAACGCCGAACTCGGCGACGATGACGACTTCTATAACAGGGGTGACCAAGAGGAGACGGTGAAAGATCAAATCCGCCGACTCAGCTGCGATGATGATGAGCGAGATGACACCAGGTACCTGGAGATTCGCACTCATTTCTCACTCGACAAGATAGCCGAGTTCGATGGAAAGCGATACCGCTCGGACGCGTCTCTCCAGTGGTTGAAGCGGTTCATCTACGAGATGAAAGGCACGCGAATGCCTCAAAACTCGTGCGCTGAATGGTTGGCGCCACCACAAGCGGCGCACGGACCGTAGCGCGGTCGCTCACCAGAGTCGCCTCGGCTGCCACGTCGGTCAAATGACCTTCCGTCACGTGAATCATCTCGGCGACCGCGGCGTTGACGCTCAGCGGAATCATCCCGGCGGGACGACCGGTCATCCCGGCGGCGCTCCGCCGAGTTGCTCGGACCACTCGTCCGCTCACTTCCTGCTCCGGCGTCAACGTAGTTCTGATCTTGGTCGGACTCGGAATCGCTAAACTCGCTGCTACTGCCGGCACTGCTTGAAGACCCAAGCGCATTGATCCGACGGCTCGATTGGCGGGAGTCCACCCCATGGTACAAGTCATCGACCGAGGCTTCAGCCACTGCCACTCGGCGATCACGACTGTCGTCCCGGCGGCTGCGTCGGTCATCTCGGCGTGGGTCGCGTCGATCATCTCGGCGGGGTTCACGTCGATCCTCTCGGCGGGACTCGCCTCGCCGAAAGTTATCACCTCGGCGGGTGTCTCGCGTTCGGTTGGAGACCATGCGATCACGCTGCTTCTTCCTCTTCTCGCCGAGTATCTTCTTGTTGATGATCACCGCCGGTGCAAGTTCTGCAAGCAGGTCCACGATGTTGGCCGTTGTGAGATGTTCCAACGGTTCGAAAAACTCACCAAGTTCGTCCGTACCTCCGTCGACAAGTCCACAGTCCCCGCCGACCTCCAAGACATCTTTGAGCCGAAGAATTTAAACTAGGTGGCCCGCCAACACCGACTGGGTTGGATAATATCGGGCTGTCACAGTTAGCTGAGCCGGCAGTAGAAGCGAACTATGTGTTCGCTTTTGTCAGCGAAGCGCAACGGCCCGAGATGTGTGGAGGAGAGAGCGCGGGATTTGAATGCGAAAACGACGGACTTGAACGTGAAAGTGACGGGGATGATGAACGCGACGATCCAGAGGAAGATCGCCGAGTCATAGCAAGTGGAATGATGGAGCCTCGGCAACAGCGGCAAGCTGGGGCAGGCGGAGGCTCCAAGACGATGAGATTGTACCCAGGCGAGCGCATGGGATGGTGGTCAGCGCAGAAGTTCGACCGCCGAGTCCGTATGCGTGCCTTAGTGATGGGTGCAGTGAATGATGTGCGTACGAAGATACTGCTGGATACTGGGGCAAACGTCTCGGCTATTAGCGAATCTTTTGCTAAGAAGCTACGTCTGAAGGCCCGAGCAAGCACAGATAAGCAGATCGACGTACAAGGAATTAACAAGGGGAAGTTGCTCACGACGTCCCGAACAACAGTGAAGGTGACGCTCGGCTGGAAGATTGTTTACGAATTTGAGGTGTGGATTATGGATCATCATGCCGGTGTTGACCTAATCTTGGGAACCGACTTCATGATTCCAGCTGGTATCCGGCTTGATTTGTATAATTCGACGGCGAGGCTACCTGATGAGGTAATCATTCCGCTCTTCAAATCACGTGCAGCCGAGATTACGGGACCATCATATGGTGATCACGCAACCGACGGTCCAGCCGAGTCAACTAGCATTCAGGCCAGGATGATCGCTGAGTTCCAGCTACGGCGCAAGCAACCAAGTGACAAGTCCCATGAATTATGGGTGCGGCGAACGAAGGACTGGGTACCAACCTTGATACACAGTTCGCGCGGGAAACCCACTCGAGTTCTACTCACGAATGTCAGCGGGAAGCTGGTGTGGTGTCCCGCCCACTTCCCAGTGGTCCACTGGGCGCCATATGGTGAGCTGGCTCCAGACGACGGGTATGTCAGGCTAACTTCGACAAGGTACCGCGACTGGCAGGTTCTCGCCTACGAAGCCGCAATCGACAAAGACTTGCTCAAACGCGAGTAGCGCCTATACGATGAATGGCTGGCCAAGCAACCACCGGCCGTGGAGCGACGGAAGTACACCAGGCCACAGGGAGTGATGAATCGAGAACCCCGCCGGCCGGGTGAAGACGGCGTCGAGCTGACTTGTGCCCAGCGTCATGGAGAACGGGACCAGCTGACAGCAGTCCCTATAGAGTCGAGTGATGCTGAGGAGCGGGCCTCCGAGTCGGTAAACTCGGCTGGGGTGACAGTCAAGACCGGCGAGTTGCCAGAATCAGTTCGGACAGACGACTCCAAGGGCGAAACGGACTCAGCGGTAACCGCGGACGCGGGATCTGAAGAAGCTGCCGGCGTGTCGGGACGCAGCCGAGTGCGTGAAGCGGAAGACACTATCTCCGAGTTGGCGCAGTTATTGGATAACGCTCGAAAGTTTGGCGCCGAGTTGGAGACGGATGAAAACGATGGTGCGCGCTCCTGCAGCGCCGCTATGGACAAGGTTCTCCGTGACGAGATTGAAGTCAGCGATGTGTGTTTGGATGATGACCCTGAAGAAGACCTCCGTCTCCGGTTTGTCGCTGCAATGACACTCTGCGAAGATGAAGCCATTACGATGATAAGCGCTACGGGTGAGGAAGCCGCCGAGTTCGAGAGCTCGGCTAACGCGATTGATCTCGCCGACTATGCTCACGAATTGGCATTCCTCCCTGACCTAACCGACTCGGCGCTGACGGTATTGGATTACGCCAGTAAGAATGTGGTGTGCACGGCTCACACGAAGGATCAGCGAGCCAAGTTGGTGGAGATGTTGAAGAAACAAGAAGGAATTATGATTGCCAGTGGAAATGCGCTGCCTCCGCCAGTTTACGGAGCGATCTGTGATATCGACGTGCAAGGCCACACACCGATCAAGCAACGAGCCCGCCGAGTTCCACTCAAACATTTGAAGAAGCTATACGAGCTGTTGAAGGGGCTACTCAAGGCCGGGTTGATCGCCTTTTCGAAAAGCCCTTGGGCATCGCCTATTGTGATTGTGTTGAAGAAGAATGGCGTCGACATCAGGCTGTGCATCGACTACAAGATGGTCAACGCTATTACGGTGTTGATGGAGTACGCCATGCCTCTAGTCGACGACCTGCTTACTGAACTGGAAAGTTACCTTTGGTTCTGCTCGCTCGACGCAGCCAGCGGATTTTGGGCGGTCATGATGACTCGACGAGCCCGCGAGATCTCGGCGTTTGTATGCGCACTGGGGCATTTCGAGTGGCTCAGGATGCCTTTCGGGTTGAAGAACGCTCCGATGATTTATCAACGCATCATAGACAACGCCTTGTGGGGTTACGTGCAGCCACGCGGTGGCTGGGCAGCTCACACCAAGAGAGTCCGCCGAGCCGAGGCAGACTCAGCAATCCAGCGGAGCCAGCAGGCGGAAACGAGCAGCCACCTGACCCAGCCTTCTCCAAGTGCAGCATCCAAGTTCGAAGCGGACCATCGTGCTTCAGCCGAGTCAGATCCGCTACAGGATCTTGTCAATGGGCCAGACGGTGATATGTTCACAAATGGCGAAACCGATGAGTCGGCGTTGACCCCGGTATTCAAGCGCCGGTCATTTGTCGACGATATTTGCTTTGGTGGAGCCACATTCGACGAGTGTTTGGACACGCTGAGTCGACTGTTAGCCAGGTTCGCCGAGTGCAGGATCAGCATCAGTTTTACCAAGAGCATATTTGTGCAGCCGGCAGTCGACTTCCTGTCGCATGAGATCTCGTCGAGTGGGATCCGAGCTAATCCAGCCAAGATGGCGGCAATCGCCGAGCTGCCATTCCCTAAATCCAAGAAGGGAATGCAGGCTTTCTTGGGAGCACTGAACTATTACAACCGGTTCATCCAGAACATGGCTGTGTATGGGGCAGTCCTATATCAGCTGAAAGACGATGACTTCGGTCAAGGGGGTGACCTCACTGCTGCCAAGGTGGCTTTCGCCGAGTTGAAGAAAAGGGTAGCTGGCGCTCCTATACTTCGACGTTTTGACGCGGCCAGAGAGGTCCACGTCATGCTTTTCGCTAATGAGTGGGCGCTGAGCAGCACGCTGTTACAGCCTCACGAGGAGAAACTTCACCCAGTGCGGTTCTGTGGACGAGTGCTCAAGGAAAACGAGCTCGGCTATCATCCAGCTGAGAAGGAAGTGTTGGCTTTGCTACATCTATTGGAGACCTGCCACACTCTTCTCGCCGGAAAGACGCTCCACATCTACACTCGATTTTCCACATTGGAGTGGGTCTACCAGTCGAAGTCTTTGTATGGACGGACAGTCAGCTGTGCAGTACTTCTATCACCATACCACCTGAAGATCAAGCGTGTTCGCGAAAACGATGTCGACTTCGCTCAGCTTTTACAGGCGACCGTCACGCCGCACATTGGGCTCGACGAGTCCCTTACTCATCCGGCCCCGCCATCGAAGAACTCGGCTACAGTTCGACTAGACCCAGAACTGCTATATGCACATTTGCCCCGTGACTTTGAAGGGTACTTGCTGTCGTTTGATGGGTCCGCCAAGACTGAAAAGCACGGCGGCTATGGCAGTTGCTCTTGGATGTTGTGGCGTCTTCCTGTTTGGGACATTGAGATCGCTGCGAGCGCGCACCTCTCGTCGACCACAGTCAATATCGCCGAGTACACCGGCATGAACAATGGAGTGAAAGCTGCATTAGAGCGCGGTGTCACGGATCTGATTATCGTGGGCGACTCTCGGCTGGCGATCCAGCAATCCATGGGGGTGATCGCATGTAGGAAGGAGGCGCTGCAGGTTGAATTAGCACGCCACAAGCAAATGACCGAACAGCTGAGCTCGGTCCGCTATCTGCACGTAGTACGTCACTACAATGCAGCCGCCGACTCTCTGGCAACTGAAGCTCTGGAAGACAAAGCCGGCCGAGTTATACTCAGCGGAGAACGCAAAGCCGACCTCAAAACGCTTAACAGGATATCCGAAGTCCTCTATGCCGAAGTCAAGACAGACTCAGCAGACGCCAAAGCCAAAGTGACAGTAATGACACGGAACCAGAAGTGCCGAGTCCACTTTGAAGATGAAATGAAGAGCGAGCTCGAGGACGAGCCGAGGATACCGTCCCTACCAGAAGCGGACACTGATGACACCGAATTTGAATCCCCAAGAATACCATCTCGAATCCGCCGAGTCGAGGGACAAACCCAAGTCGAAGTCGACGAGAATAGGACCCCGGACATGGCCGACATCGACCCAGCAGTGGTGCAAGCCGAGCGACGACGGCGTATTTCGAACGCTCAAGACGAAGAG
Organism: Phytophthora x cambivora; assembly: GCA_033557925.1. NCBI lineage: Eukaryota > Oomycota > Peronosporomycetes > Peronosporales > Peronosporaceae > Phytophthora > Phytophthora x cambivora. The sequence continues at coordinate 8,227,536 of JAUCEB010000011.1, read as the reverse complement.
CTCAGATGAGCTGACCTGAAAGCCTTCCTGTGCGGAGAACTGGATGGGCTCACTCACCGCCGGGCTAAGAACGCCGGCAAGGTCGCGGATAACTTCCTACTCAGCGAGGATGGACTGCTTTACTACCAAGGTCAAAAACGGCATCGTGCTGAGCTCGAATCGGCAGATCTCGCCCTCAGACTAGTAGTTCCGACAACACTGATTGACGAAGTTCTCCACAGCTGCCACAATGCGATTGAAGGTGGCCACCAAGGCATAGTTCGGACGTTCTACAGAGTGAAAGCTGAGTTTTACTGCGTTGGATTGTACGCCGACGTAGCGAAACATGTCCAGGTTTGTGAAGATTGCAGCACCAGCAAGAGCAAGCCTCAGCTGAAGGGATATTCTCCTGGAAACGTGGCATCTGAGTTCCCGTTTCAAATGGTGTCAATGGATTTCGTAATCCCGCTGCCTAAGACTCAGCGGGGCAGCACAGCGTTGCTACTATTTCAAGACCACTTCACTGTATACGTCATTGCCAAAGCAATGAGTGATACTGGGGCACTCGACGTGGCCAAGGCTTTCGAAGCATGCGTGTTCCGACGATTCGGAGCACCGTCACTCATTCGCCATGACCGAGACCCTCGGTTCATGAGTGAAGTGTTTCAGGCGTTCACCGAGCTGATGCAGTCGAGATCGCGAGCCACGCTGAGCTACCCACCTCAGGCCAACGGCCAGCAAGAACGTTCAGTCAAGACAATGGTTCAGACTGTTCGAGTGTACGTGGAGGGCCCGCTGCAGGCCGACTGGGACGATATCGCCGAGAAACTGGTGCACGCCATCAATAATTCTCGAGACACCACTCGGCGGGAGACACCTTTCTATCTCGTGCACGGGTGAGACGCTCAGTCCACCCTGAAGGCCATGACGTCTACTATAAAAAGAGACCCAGCGGGTTCTGCTGACGCCAAGCAATGGCGACGAGAGGCCAACCGTCAGTGTGAAATCGCTCTACAACTGGCAAAGGAATACCAACTAGCCGAGAAGGCTCGGCGAGCTGAGGAATACAACGCACGACTCAGCAGCAAGGAACAGAGAGCACTGCCGGATTCAGTGGAGTCAGCGGAGGAAGGAGAGAATCTGTCCACTGACTCACCTGAGTCCCATAAGTCACTGTTCCAGACGGGAGAACAAGTGTGGCTGTTCATGGAGAGAGTCAAGCCGGGTCTCAAGAAGAAGTTGGCCCACCGATGGCACGGCCCATTCAGGGTGAAGAAGAAGATGGAAGAATTCGCGTACGAGCTGGAACTCCCGGACAAGAGTGGCTACAGGTTTTATCCAGTGGTCCATGTGTCCCGGCTGAAGAAAGTCACCGACTTGGGGCAGAGACCCACAGTCCCGCTAGTCGACAAGCTCAGCGAAAATCAACGGTTCGATTTCGACGAGGAATTACTACCGGAAGACAGCTGGGAACTCGGTGAAGACGTTGACAAGTACGAAGTGGAAGCAATCCTCGGTGACGAGATGTCAGAGTCAACGAGCAACAGTCGAGCTCAGAGATTGTTCAAAGTCAAGTGGGTCGGGTACGACGAACCGACTTGGGAACCGCTCGCTAATCTGTCGTGCGGAGGGCTCCTGTTCGACTACTTGCGAAACAAGAAACGTGAAAGTCGTCTGCAAATGGTGCAGGTTGCAGACGAAGACTAAAAGCTACTGCACCATATGTTAACCACCACCGAGTGACTATGCAGGCTCGGCGAAAATGGAACAGCTACTGCAAATGCATGTGATATATGTGGAAGAAATGATGGAATTACGGACCTAGCTGAGTTCTCTCGGGACTACGGACGAACTACCTACTACTCAGCTGGATGAAACAAGAACACTTACGAAGACGCGTCGTCCGAAGCCTCGAGAATGCTCTCGAAGATGCTCAACTCCTCACGATTGGCAGGAGTCGGCGCTTGAGCAGAACACAGAGGAGGGGTCAGCGCATTAGGATCCACGTCCTCGGTGACCAGGCTGCGAACTTGGGCATGATCGAAATCGGTCGAGGTGAACACCGGGAACTCTGGGTGCAGCGGCAAGAAACACTCGTTGTACGGGTGCAAAGCCGGCTGGCGGAGCCACCAAGCACGCCATGGCTCAGCCCAATCGACCAACGCCGACGCTGCACACCATCAGCGCTCGCAGGAACCCACGGAAGATTGGCTGGAGGCGCAAAAGGAACCAAGGGATCGAAGTACAACTCTGGATCCAGCTCCGGAGCGGGCTGGTCATTTGCCGAGTCGACGACCTTCGACGCTTGGTACAAGGCGCCGTACAGCTCGTTCAGGACTGGGCGCAGCGCATCGCTGCGACGCTTCCGCTCGTGGCTATGCTGCTGCCACAACTTGAGAGCCAGTGCGAGCTCGGCTGGGGTCCGTCCAGGGTTGAGATCAGGATGCAGACCGAGGATAACGCTGGAATCCACGACCCAATGCATACGCTCGTACAGGGCGATAAAGATCTTCATCAAGTCCGGACGATCTCCTCGACACTTGAGCCAGCATTCAACAACGATCTCGGCGGGAGGGGCCGTCTTGGGAGACGATCGCCGAGACTCGACTCGGTGAAGCACCTTCGGCGACATGAAGAAACCCAACTCTGGAAGCTTGGAGCGAAGTCGCTGACACGGGTGCTGAGTCGACGAAACATCCAGGAACGCGGCGAGACCCTCGGGAGACGAAGGAGTCGGCTTGACACAAGACTTGCCGCCGACGATTTCCATCTCGATGGCGACAGCGCACGAAGCCAAGATCTTGTCCCAGCAACGAACTGACCCCAAGTGGAAGAAGGGAGGATTCCTCCATATCTTCATCTGAGCCGGCACACGGGAATCGCGCGCAACAGCCTGAGCAGCCCGAGTCCTCAAAATCGCAATCGGGAGCGCCAACACGTCAGGAAGATCAGAGCCGGCAGAGCCGCTAGCCGACTGACCGGACGACGCTGAACTCGACTTGGGGTTTTTAGCCACTGTCGACTTAGAGGATGCCGACTTGGACGCAGTAGCCTTGGATGGCGTTGACTTGGTCGTAGCTGACCTGGAAGATGCCGACTTATGCGCGGCTGGCCTGGACGAAGCCGACTTGGACGAAGCAGGCTTGGTAGGCGAAGACTTCCCCTTCATAGACGTCGAAGTCTTCCGGGCCTTCTTGGACGACGACCTGGGGGAAGACTGGCGAGACCGCTTGTTCCCCCCCCCCCCCGAGAAGACGAAGAAGCAGTGGGAATCGCAGAAGCTGAGTCGTCGACTCTAGCAGGAGATGCAGGTTTGTCCTCCAGCTCCTCTTCCTCTTCTTCGTCATCATCATCGTTGGCGGCGTTGGCATCTTTCATCTTGGTGCTCCACGTGTGAAGGGCTTCCAGAGCCTTAGCATCTTTTCGACGCCGGCCCGAGCGATTAGCAGAATCGCCTGACTCCGAGTCGGAGTCGGCGGAAGACTCCGCTGAGTGAGAAGCCGAAGAGACCAACTCCTCGGTGTCCTCGGACTCGGATGAAGCACTACGATTACTGGATTGTCAGCAGAAGCCGACGGGGTCCCGTCAGCACTCCCCAGAACGGCATCGTCCGAAGCCTCCAGCGTCTGGATTTCGAGCGCTTGGAGAACACGAGCGTTCTGAGCCGCCATGCGTTTCCCAGTTGTGCGTGGAGGGGTCAACTTCTTCGTTCCAGCCGACTTGGTCGACTTAGCACCTGGCCGAGAAGACTTGACACTCCGCGAGGTTGGCGCGGTACCCGAAGCGGCAGAAGCCGCCGGTTGGGAGGTTTTCTTCTTCTTCTTCTTCGTGGTTGCGGCCGACACTACGGGAGCAGGTACAGCCAGACTCGGAGCCGAACCGAGTGTCGCGGCGGCCGGTGGAGTCGTCGTAGAACTCGGCGGGACGTCGATACCAGCAGCCGAGGAAGCGCCAGCCGAACCACCATTGGAGTTCGTTGGCACAAGCGGTGCCTGGTCGCCAACTTGGCCCACGGGCGCCGACACTGCAGCTCCAGGTGCAGACGAAGTCACAGCAGGAGCAGCCGAAGTTGTCGGGAGTTGCACGGAGGGCCGAGTGGCCGGAGTCAGGCGATCTCGGGCGTAGCGACTCCCAGGAACTCGACGGGGCTCCACCGAAGGCACGTCGAAGTCCAGATTAGACTCATCGGGCTCGGAGGACGAAGCCGGAGCGGCCGGACTCGGAGTCGGCGAACTAATGGGAACATGCACGGGAGCTACCGGCCCGCTGACTTGTAGAGTCACCGTACGGAGTTCATCAGCCGAAATCCGCGCCAGCTCAGGCCAGCGAGCTTCAAGGAGTCGACAGAGCCGAGCGTTGATGGACAGCTCGCTCGGGGACAAGCCAGGAGCCTCCAGTCCAGCGGCAGCAGCCGTTGCCAGAGTTGGATCCGTCACAGCGATCCGACCATGGTGGCGGAGGATATTCTTCTGCTGCTGGATGACTCGGCGCTGCTCGTGGATGGTTTGGTTGGCGAAGCGCAAGGCGCGAGCCTGACCACCAGACGAGACGACTTCAGCAGCCTCTTGGATCTGAGCGAAGTACGACGACGACACCCCCTGAAGAGCGGTGTACGCAACATCACGCTCCTTGAGGTGACCCATCAGGCGGTCCAGGTCCTTGTCACGCATCTCGACCATGTTCCGAAGATGATCCACAAGCATCTGAGAGGAATCCACTCGGCGGTTAGACTGCCGAGACATCTCCCGCATCTGGGCCTCGTGAGTGCAGACGATCTTGCGGAAGGAGGTGATCAGCTCCGTGTGTCGCTGAGCCTCCTTCTTCCACTCGTCCCGCTCACGAACCAAGACCGCCAGCTCGTGAGACATCCGAGTAGCCTCGGCCACCGCCGTCTCCATCCGACGAACGAGCGCATTGTTTTCGCGCGTCAGCTGAGCGTCTCGGACCCGCAACTCGGCGAGCTCCTTGGTCGAGCATGGAGATTCCGGCGCGTCGGCTTGGAGGATCTCCAGCATCTGGGACGACGAATCGGCGGAGAGGAGATCCCGGCGAAACGCGGCATCCGATGAGGTGGGAGGACGAAGAAGAGCATAAGCCGTCAACCGAGCTTGATTCTTCTCGTGGTCTCGACGAGCACTCTCCTGACGTCGGAGCAGATTCCACAGTTCAGCTACAGTCGTGGGCGTAGACTCGTCCTCGGCGACCGAGCACGGCGATCCAACAAGCGAGGGAGGCGAGTCACTAGGAGCGCAGCGTCCAGACGACAGAAGAGGTGATCTCGGCGGAGATCCAGAAGAGTCAGCAGATGGCCGACTCGGAATTCCCGCTTCCATCAACCCGTCCGGTCGAAATCCGGGAGGTACTTGAGGACGAGGAGGACTCGGCGAGCACGACGACAGCGACGAGTTTGTCTTGCTGTACGCCGGAGACGAACACGGCGATCCCGACTTATCTGGATCGGCTGGTGAAGCTGGCGAGACTGGCCGCATGGCGGGTCGTCACGAGTCGGCTTCTGAGGAGGATCCACAAGCGGAAAAGAGTCTCCAGCTGAGCGATCCTTCAAGATAGAACGAAGCTGGAACCCAGGGCGCTGGGATCCAGAAGTCGACGACGCCTCTGCTCTTGCCGCAGCATCGGGTGAAGACGGTGGACTCGGCGAGTGCGCCCGGAAGAACTCTTCCAGCTCCGACGGCCACCCGAACCGTGGCGCATCAGGAAACCTTGGTCCCGACGCAATGCCAATGACAGGAGCCCAGACCGAAGGGTTGCAAGGGACTGGAGACAAGAGTGGGCGAACAGAAGCCGAGCCAACCTGCAACCGATCACGACGCAAGTCAGCTTCAGTGGCTCAAGACTTTGCAGACTCGGATTAACGCACCTGGCTACGAGTGTCGGCGCGCGGACTCGACTCAGCAGCACCCGCAGCTGCAGGAGAGTCGTTGGCTGGAGCAGGGTCGGAGGCGCTCGACGCAGGCGAGGCAGGCGAAGCAGGACCAGCCACAGCCGAGTCGCTGACATGCGCGGCCTCAGCGGAGTCGGGAACAGCCGGGTTCGCCATGAGAGATTGCTACGAATGGACGATGGGTGAAGCAGTCAGCTGGAGTGAACATGGAAGACACAGCGACGCAAGCTTACCGGCAAGAAGTCGCGCGGAAGGCACCTGGCGACGTCGTGGGTCGTCGAAGTTGTGGCGACCAAAATTGACGCGCTGAGTGATGGGAAGAGATCCAGACGACACACCAGTTGGGTCAAGACACTTACCAGCTGGGTTCGTATCATGACCGGGGCAGTTATGGTGTAGTGCCACACCGAAAATTCGGTGGCCCACATGTGACGCCAGACCGACAGTCGGTGACCCAAGCAAGTCGGCGATGTCTCAGAGTGAGAGCGGTCAGCGACCTGAAGCTGGGAACAGTATGCGTCCCAGATTGTGAGCGACCACGGTGCTGTCTCGCCGAGCTCGAAGGGTCGGCTGAGATCTTGCGGTGGTTACGAAGGGGCTCCGCGAGAGGTCGGCTGGAATCCAGAACTCCCTCATTTCACTAGATATTTGTATATGACCATAGGAAAGATTAGATAGAGCCCAAGAGGCTCTTCCGAAGATATAACAAACCAACAGAGCAGAATTTTCTAAGTCCAAGACAAGCGTACACTCTCCGGTAAGTCCCTGCGTGGGCTGGATTATGTCTGCCGTCACCACCCGAGAGGCATAGCTTGTAGGGTGTTGACAGGTAGCGCCAAGAGACTAAGTCGGCCCGGGGAGGGCAAGGTTCGCCAAGTGCGCTATTGCAAGTCTCGCTGAGTCCAGCGAGCCGGTACGCCCGTCAGCCGGGGTGCCGTAACTCTTCCAGCCGAGAAGCCTTTGCTCTCGGTGACCTGTAAAAGCGCTCACGCGCCGTCGTCCATCCTTTGGTGGAGGGCACAGGGTTTTGTGGAACGAAGTCAGTGAGCTCAGCTGACTCTCGGAAGATTTGACTGGCTTGGTTGCCTGGTCTCGGCGAGAACCGCCACTACTGTCCCGGAAGGGCCGAACCGCTGGGGACAACCTAGCGCAGGCCGATAAACGCCGACTAGCTCGGCGATTGTTGTGTCTGTAAGGCAAAGACTAATTTTGTGCGTTCTGCTATACCACATAACCAATCCCAAATATACAGAATACACATACAAACAACTACCCGTCACTTATTCTTTTGGACCCTCGGACGGTGGGTCAACCCTCCAGTCAAATAGGGTTCTCCGCTTGAAAGGCACTGGTCAACCTCCAAACGAACCCTTACCAATAATTCTCTCTTCGACTCACACACCACCTCCGTTTGGAGGAAAATAGACAGACCTAATACACAGTCCTATCACACAGTAATCTATCAATAATTTCAGGGGCCGATCACTAACAAACATCCCAGACTGCAGTTAATATGGAATGGATAAAGCTCCTCTGCGAAAGAGTATACTCCCCAACTAATAATATGGGATAGTAACGGATCAATCCCGGTGTGCGAGCCCGGGTCCCCGTCCTAACTGTGACTTGACCTTTTTGAGTGAGAATCCCCACACGTCCCCTGGCACGGTCGGTGTGTCTGGATGTTGACGATCGGGCAGTCAGACCTCCGGGGGCGGTCCCTAAACAAACGCGGTAGGCCGCTTCATTCTGGTCCCAGGCGATATTCGTTTCGCTCCCGTGCCCGAAATTACGATGCACTTGCGGGTCTTGAGGCAAAACGGATTCTGTTATTAATGGTTATCTTGGTCTCTTACTCTCTCTCTCTTTTATCTTGGCTAGAAGATCTCTGCTGGATTTCTGCTTGCGTTCTGGGCGTCGATCTTCGACACACACTCTTCTTTTATCTTGATCTTTGTATGGGGCGCGTCCCAGCTTCAACCTTGGCGCGCGTAATCGTCCTACGCGTCGGGTCCGCATCATCGCACGTGGGTGTGACTCAGTGGGTGACTGTGGTACATAAGTACCACACTTCGCTCCGGACATATCTTGAGATCTTACTTGACTTGGACTTTGTATGGTGACTCATCTTGGAGCATCACCCTCTTCGTGACTTCGTTCTGTGACTTCTCCTCTTGGATATCACGTCACAGCCTGACTCTTGGACTTCTTCCTCTGGAACATCACGCCACAGCTTGACTCTTTGACTTCTTCCTCTTGGACACTTCCTCCTCTTGGACTTCTTGGATCTTGACCTCTGAACTCTTGACTCTTGGACTATTGACTCCTGGAGTCTTGCTTCTCTTGGACTTCCGGACTCACGGCTTCTCTTGGACTATTGACTCCTGGACTTCTCGATGACTCGACTCTTGACTTCCGGACTTCTCGATGGTTCAACTCTTGGACTTCATCACTTGTAACTTGACTCTGGGACTCCTTGATTACTCGACTCCTGGACTCCTCGATGGCTCGACTCTTGGACTTCCCCATTATCTACTCTGGGTTTCTCGCCTGCACCTTGACTCTGGGACTCCTTGATCACATGTCGTCCGGAGTTCACTTGTTCTCTGGGTCTCATTATAGTGTACGCAGGTTCCCAGATCTGAGCGCGCAGGGCTTGGCAATTTTGGTTCAGTCACTTCGTGTCACCTCGGAAGAAAAAGAAGCCGAGAAGGTGCGTCTGGGGATGAGCCAGCCCAAAAGCACGAAGATCCCGAGATGCCCATAGTGATTGCAACGGGCACACCCGTCGAGAAGCTCGAATTGGGGTACGCCCGCTGTATGCGAGTGAATTCGGAAGAACTGGATTTGGAACCGGCTGTCTATCTTCAAGAAGGGAGCGAGCTCATGGCGCAGTTGAAGGACGAGTTGGCATTGCTGCCCGAATTGCTTGACCTCAGCCCTGAATGTGATATTACCAAGGCTGATGTGGGGGAACCCGGCCTGAGCACTAAAGTTCAGGATCACAAACTCAAGGGCATCCTGGAACACCATCGGAAAATCTTCCTGGGTGATGGAAAAGATGCCCCTGTGCCAGCTCGAGGTGTGGTGTGCGATTTGGATGTGGGAGAAACTCGCCCCGTGGCGCAGCGACCGCTCGATCGCGCCACACATCATGATCAAGGTGTATGAGCTGCTCAAGAAGCTTCTGGAGACCGGGCTGGTCGAACATTCCGAATCTCCTTGGGAATCCCCGATCGTGATTGTTCTCGAGAAAATGGCATTGATGCATTGATTACCGAGTGGTTAATAGCTTCATTCGGCTGTCGAATTACCCATTGCCCCTGATCGACGACCTGTTGGTCGGGTTTGAAAGTGCAATGTGGTTTATGAGTCTCGATATCGCTAGTGGCTTCTGGGCAATCCGAATGACCGAACGCGCTAAGCTCGTATCGGCTTTCGTTTGTCCGTTTGGACATTTCCAGTGGGTACGGATGCCCTTCGAATTGAAGAATGCTCCGCTGATCTATCAGCACGTGATCAACAACCGTCTATGGGTCTTCGTTCGACTACCACCTGAAGAGGAGGTGCTTGTGGACCAAGAGGTCCTAGATTATTTCGGCTTGGACCCGCAAGATTCGGGAAGATCATAATGTGCTGAGGCAGATCCTGATGCCACACTCTCGGAAGACAATCTGCCGGTCCTGACGGAACAGATGACGGTTTTCAAGCGGAACATCCCCATGCCATCCCGGATGGGACCAGTGTTGGGGCGCAGTTCCTACATCGACGACATCGCTCAGGGTGCTGCGACTTGGGACCAGCTGTGTGATGGATGACCTGGACGCTCTCTTGTACCGTTTGCGGTATTGGAACATTTCGGTCAGCTTGCCTAAAGTGAATTCGGGAAGAGGACGATCCCTTATTTGTCCCACGAGATTGGGGCTGAGGGAATCAGAGCCACCCCGAAAATCGTGAAGGGTATCCAGGATTTACCTTTCCCCCGAGAACTCTGAAAGGAGTGCAGTCGTTCCTTGGAAGCCTGAATTATTACCACAAGTTCATCGAGGATTTTCCGGTAGTCGCTGCAGTGTTGTACGTGTTGACGGAAGATCAACTCCGAGCTGGTCGAGACCTACTCCAGGCGAAGGAAGCTTTTGCCATCCTGAAACAGAAGATTGTCTCTACACCTATGCTCCGGCATCCGGACCGCTCGACACCTTTTGTCATCATCCCGCATGCCAATCAGTGTGGTTCTTGGGCAAGAATATGATGATGTCATTCAGCCTGTGCGATTCACGGGGCGTGGCCTTGACGTCGCGGAACTCCGGTATCGTGTGCTGAACTGGGTCACCTTGTGTACCCGTCGGTAGGGCTGGATCTTGCTCTTCTGGTGTCTTCCGAAGTGTCAACGCCTTGAAGTCGAGACAGTCTTGGCGAGACGCGAGGATGGGGTGGAGCGGCGTGGAAATCTTCACGCAGCTCGCGGTTGTACTTCCAGATCAAGTGGTCTTGCACTTGGATCTGGCGGCCTGGATCTGGATCCGGGCCGTGGGGTTGCCTTTACGGGGTCTTGTCCTTTACGTTCCCTTACGGGTTCCTTTCCTTGCGATGCTTGCCGCTTCCTATAGCGGGATCTGTGGTTGTTGAGTGTCGAAGACCCGACCGGCCAAGCTGTGAACTCCGGTGGATCTTGGATCCGCACTTGAGGGTAGGTCACTAGGAAGGTCTAGATCTGGCCAATGTATTATCCAGACTTAACCAACACTAGATCTCTTGCCGCTACCTCTTCTTCTCTTCGTAGGGCCAATGTAGTTCCCGTTTCCAAGCGAAGGCGAAGGCGGTTGCGGTGTCCAAGGCAAATTCGATACTGATTTTGTGCTTAAGTCCGATCCCATCCTATCTACCTATCCTTCTATCCAGCTATCATCCCATCGGTACCTACTGGTTCTGTAGCCTCCCTTTACCTCCATTATGGCGTCATCCAAACCTCTGGCGTGTCGTAATCGCTGGATACGTAATGCTGGATCTGGATCCTGAGTATCAGATCTGATCCCGATCTGGGCTCCAGATCCAACTTCCCCAATCTCTTCCGGGCCACTTGATCTGAGCAGACCGCTTCACTCCGCGTGCCCTGCCCTTTCGCCGCTTCTGTGGTTGCTATCTCGCGTTCCGCTGCGTCTTCTTTCACATAGATCCTGTCAGGTCAGTCTTCCGCAAATAGTGACTGGCCGGGTCCCAGTCTCTCACTTGTCAATCAACGGCGATCTCCGATTTCTCGGATCTCGCTTCTCCACAGTCGCCTCCTGCTCGTAGTTGTTGTTACCCAACTGACATCACTGCGAGCACTTTCCATCACTCAGAAGTTATCCCCGGCCTCGCGTCGTTCTTATTCGCACTTTTCGCCGTTTTGGTCCACTAGTCCACGACCCCCATGTCCTCCGCGTCGTCTCCAGGATCTCCGAGCCGCTCTCCTCCGGCGGAGGCTAGTGCGGGCGAGCTCCGTCGTCTCAATTCTTTGCTGCGTGGTCGTCTCGCCAGTGCACATGCCGACCTCCAGACTGCCACATCCTCCCGAAGTCTGACGGCTGACTCGCAACACCGTCTCTCTCGTGCCCTGCTCCGGCAGACTCGCGAGCTCCGAACTCTGGAGGGGCTGTACGGTGCGCAACGAGAGGAGGTGGGACGGCTCCGTGCTGAGATCGCGTCATTTCAAGAACCAAGAGATCAGGGCATCGCCTCCGATCCAAGCGCCGTTAATCTCGAATCCCAGCTCCGACAGCATGAGGCGGAGTTTCGCAACCTTGAATCGCGCTTCGACGATGTGGTCGCTGAACGAGACGTCCTTCAGGACCAGAGCGATCACCTCGCCGAGGAGGTGCGGCTGGCTGGGGACGAGATCGAACAACTCCAAGAAGACCGCAACGGTCTGGATCGTGCTCGCGAAAACGCTGAGCACGAGCTCCTCCTCACAGAGACCAGTCTGGCCCGGGCCGCTGGGGCCCTGCAACAGGCCGAGGTTCAGGTCGCCAGACTCACCGCGGCTTCGGGTGTGACCCCTTCAGACTTGGATCGGCTAACCCGAGAACGAGATGCTGCCCGGGCCGCGGCTGCTCAGGCTAGTGACCGACTTGGTGTGGTAGAGGAAGATCTCCGGGGGCACCAGCGTTCATGTCGCGATTCTTCGGCGGAGTTGAACCGTCTTCGGGCTCTCCAAGCGGCTTCGACAGACGATTTGATCCGCACGGTCAAAGATCGCGACACTGAGCGGAACGACGTCATTCGTCTTCGTGGCGACGTGTCAGATCTCGGTGCGTCCTCTTCCTTCCCTTTTTCGATCTCCGCCTTCTCTTACTAACTTGTCGACCGTGTTCCCTTTTCGTATTTTCACAGACGCCAAGTTGGCCACTGCCAAGAAAACACAGGGAGCTCCGGCCAAGGAGCTCGCGGACGCGAAACGTCGCCTCCAAGATCTGGAGCGAGATGCCGCCCGTGACGCGCGTGATCAGGCTCAGCGAGAGCGTGACCTGTTCCAACGCGATCTCGATATCGCGCATCAGAAGATAGCGACCGTGGCTGCTACAGTAGGGCCGATTTCGGTTGCAGATGGAGGCAGTTCCGGCCCAGCTGCCGTGCTACACTCGCTGCGTGGCACGCCTGTCGACCCTCCCGTACAAGACCTTCCGGCAGGTCCTCAGGATCAAGCTCCGCCTGGATCCGATGCTGCCGCTTCGTCTCCCCACTCCAAGCGACCGCGTAGTCCGCCGGCATCACCTGGGTCCAGTCCCACGCCCCCTGCCAAGCGTCGAGCCGTCCCTTTGTCCCCAGATCGCGACGGTGACCCTGGGTCCAAGTCTTCGGCTGGTGGAAGCGGCTCCAGTCCGGTCGACTTGACCCAAGACGACGGGCACTCCGCAGACACTGGTCAGGTGGCGTCTGACACCGGCGGGGCGGATTCAGACGCCGGCTCTGGATCGCCAGGCTCAGCCAAGTCCGGTGGCAAGGAGGGCTTAGACGCCAACTCAAGCAGCGACGAGGAGGAAGAGGACGAAGATGCCGCAGAGGTGGCCAACGACCTCCTCGAGGATCAAACCTTGCAAGCTCTTGCCCAGTCTCGTTCTGCTGAACGTCGACGACGGCAAGCTTCTCCTCGACGTGGGCCCAAGGTAGCCGGATCCGGCGTGCCACCGGGTGGATCTGATGGTTCTGACTCTGATGGCAGCCTGACCCCTCGATCCGCCCCCAGCGTTGGGTCCTCGGGGGTTCCACCTGCTTCGCCTCGCCGTCAGCCGGCCGGATCCTCCACTCCCGATCCGATGAAGCCCAAGGCGCCATTTGGCCGAGCGGAAATTTGTATTCCTGGGCGGGCCCAAGCGCGCGCCATGATCCAGCGCGATGTGGATCCTTGGTTGGCTGACCAGATCTCAGACAAGGCTATGGTCTCTATGTTGATCAACGTGCTGTTCCCGGCTCTTCCAACTCGTCCGGGTTGGCTGTTCCCACGGATCGCGCCTACGGACCGGCGCCAGTACAAGCCTCAGGATTACTGCGTGGATCTGATCACGGAAGATAACGTGCGGGCTTTACTGGATTCTCGACCTTGGGAGGTCTTGGAGCGGGCCTCTGACGTAGATCCGATCTCCTTTGAGAACGACGTGGGAGGACGTCTCGGGGTCGCGATCCAGCGGTATCAGGTTCACGAACCCGACTGCCAGCAGTCGTATTGGGAGTCCACTCACTCCTTTGTGATCACCCCGGCAATGATGAAGAAACATCCGTGGCTAGCCATTTACAAGAAAGAGCGCAATAACCGTCGTTCGCATGCCGGGGCTCACTGGAAGGCGTTTCTGGAGATTTTCATCGTGGCGATGCGTGAGGGCTGGTGTGACCTGGATTTGCTGCTGGATCCATTCTTCCTCCACTTTCCCAAGCGATCGGAGACCGTGACTTGGTACCCAGGGCTGGCGTCGCGTCAGGCCAACCTCCGAGACCCCAAGCTTCACCGAGCTGAGCCTACCGACCCCCTTGAAGCCTTGGACGAAGCTAACTCGGAAGATCCGTGGCGTAATCACTTTCGTGACGTGCCCGAGGAGCATCCGGCCTGCTCGATCTCCCGTCTCAAGGACAAGTTCTTTGGGGTCCAGGCTCAAGACGCCGCGTAGCCTCTGAATCCACTCTCCCTGTCGTTCACCTCCAGCCACTCCTTCGTTTAGCTCTCATAATCGTTAATCTACCTCCCTTGAGTCCTCTTCGTCTTCTTTCCTCCGATCCATTGCTGGCGTGCAGCTTGTCGCTCTGATCTCGATCTGGCCTTCACGATCCGGTCATCTCGCCTTTTCTTTTCTGTATACAAACACTCATTCCTCCTGTCCTCCGATCTGCACCCTTCCTGCAGATCCATCCTCTTCTTCTCACTCGAAGGCGACCAACTCGCCTCCGAGGTCCCCGTCTCACTACTCCTCGTGAGACTGCATTACCCCAAATCGGTTCCTGCTAGTATGACTCCGGAGGAACTCATGTAGCAATGCCCCACAGTTGAGATCCGCTTCATCAACCCACGTCGGATCCTCATACCCCCGCCAATGCACCAAGAATTCGCGGTAGATTCGGTCATACCGAGTCCGTTTCCCAGTCCTCATGTCTGCGATTTTCTCCACTTCAAACTCATCTTCGTCTAGATCTCGCATCCAGCTATCTTCCGGGAGGAGAGCTTCGTCCAGATCCACACGTTCTGACCTTTCGTCGAGCAAACGAGCGGTAGGTCTATCCGGGAACGTCCTTACCAACTTGAGTTTGGAGATGTGCACTACAGGGAACAGCCGGTATTCTGTGCCAGAAGTTTCGATCTTGACCGCATGTTCCCCGATCTTTTCCGTCACCCGGAACGGGCCGTGTCACAAGTGTGCCAATTTCTTAGCGTAGCCTTCCTTCACTCGATCCAGATACAACCACACTTGAGACCCGATTTCGATCTCATGTGGTCGAACTTCCTCATTGTGACGAGTCGCTCGATCTGAGATAGCTTCTCTGATCCGTTCACCGACTTGGGATCTGGCCTGTTGGTAGTATCGCTGGATCTGATACCTCCACCTCCGAGGTTCCCGATCTCGACGTGCGGTACTGCCCACCGGCAAGGTCGCTTCCAGTGTGGATCGGGCGTCCCACCCATGCACCAAATAGAAAGGGGTTTCTCCTCGGATCCGATCTTGGGCTGTATTGATGGCGAATGTAAGTCTTTCTGCATATTCATCCCAATCTCGTTGATCCAGCTCTTGCACATACATCTTGAGCGCGCGAGTGGTGGTCTGCACCATTCGTTCGGCTGTCCCATTCGCCTGGGGCCGGTAAGCCATCGTAGCCCGCTGTCGCTGGCCCAGGATCTTGTTGAAAGATCTGAAGAAGTCAGCCATAAATCCAGGCTCACGATCGTGTCGGATCACTTCGCTGGCTCCAAATCTCCTGAACACGCATTCTTTGTATGACTCCGCTATTGTTTGTGCGGTCCTCGACGCGCTCGCTTTCGCGACCACATACCCCGTCAACAGATCCACCCAGATCAACAACTCAGTGTTACCTTTGTGTGACTTGGGCAGCGAGGGGATGTGGTCCATCGCGATGATCTGGAATGGGTAGGTTGCTTGGATGTTGCCTGGCGACTCCCCTTGGAGTGTAGGCCGCCCCTTCCCCGTCTCGCAGTCCACACACTCTCCAACATAGCGCTGTAGGCTGCGGTAAAGCCCTCTCCAATGGAAATGACCTCGGATCCGCTGATATGTTCGCCCGATCCCCTGGTGTCCCCCTTCGAGACTAGAGTGGTAGTGATGTAGCACATCTTGCTACAGCGTTTCAGGGACCACCAAGCGCATCAGCCCATCACGTTCTTCCGCCGTCCGTTTGGCGGGTGGACAGTAGAACAGGAGCCCGTCCAAATCCACGTCGTAGTCGGACCCGACGGCATTATAGGACCTGATATCCTCAGGGGACAGGTCGTGCACGGCTCCTACCAGATACTTCTTCAGCCCGGCGATCCACACTTCCTCGTCTTGAGCCTGCTTGATCCGCCCAATCCGCAGATCCCTTACCACTTCCTCTTGGAGCACCGCGGGGCGGGATCTGGAATCACCGGTCGTTCTTGTAGCCACTGGGCAGATCTTGGCTGTGGGATGTTCTTCGATTTCCTTCACCACCAGGATCTCCTCCAGGCGATTCAGCGTTACCAAATTCTCGAAGTCGGGACCTTCTTCCACGTCGACTCCAGCTTGATGCTGTAGGGCAGCGCCCACCAGGCTGTCTGCGCTCCCGTTCCAGTCTCGTTTAACGTGGATCAACTCGTGTTCCGGCCACGCCAGTAACCGGTCCAGCGCTTTCTGTCGTAATAGCGCTAAGCCGGGGGGCTTGCAGTCAATCTCTCCCCGTACTTGTCGAATCACCAGGTTAGAGTCGCCGCAGACCACCAGACGTTGTTGGGCTTCTCCCTCCAGCAGATCCATACACAGCAATAGGCCTCGGTATTCAGCTTCGTTGACCGTCAGGCCGTCTACGTACTCCGATCGGGCCCTCACTACTGTCCATTCGGGCAGTTTCCACAGGATCGCGCTATATGCGCCTCCACCACGCTTGACGCGGGCAGATCCATCAAAGCTTACCACCCACAGACATTCCCCCGGGTATACCGTAGGGATCGGGGTCTGGATCTTGCGCCGAGGTTCCTTCCGTGGCGCAATGGCGATCAACGCTTGGTCCACTTCGGCTCTGGGCGTGATGGTAGCGGCAATCGCCCCCAGGATCTCATCTTCTCCCTTCGTACACTTCACAATTTCGAGGGTCCAAGGGGATAGTAGAGCTGCCCACTGTCCGAGCCCTGTAGACCAGAGGATCTGAACAACCAGGCCAGGGTCGAGTAGCGAGCCAGCACCTTGATTTCGCGTCCTACCAACAGATTATGCCCCAGATCCAAGACACGGAGTAAGGCTAGCACCTCCTTCTCCACGATCCCGTAATTCAACTCATTCTACTTCAATGTACGACTTGCAAACATAACAGGGTGGAACATGTCGTCGTACTCTTGCATCAGGGCTGCGGAGATCGCCAAATCGTTAGCATAGGCAACCACCACTGGTTGCAACTCTGGCCTGAAGTGGCGCAAGATCGGCGTAGACGCCACCTTCTCCTTCAGCTTGGCGAACGACTTGTGAGCCCGGATCCAGCGTAGATCGGCCTTAACAGGTCCGTCGACTCCTCCCATATCGTCGTCTACAGTCGCTGCCAGATCTCGGATTCGGGGTCGATTCTCCGGCTTGCTCATGGCTGCAAAGTCTACCTCCCGTAGTTCGTACAATACTGCGGCGTAGATCGCGTAGTCTTCAATAAACCTACTGTAGTAGTTGAGGCTCCCCAAAAAGGACTGCATGGCTCGGAGTGAGCCTGGGAACGGTAGTTCCGTCAACGCCGACAGATCCTTCGGGTTCGCCTCCAGTCCATGGTTCGACACTTTATGCCCTAGGTACTCCACTTGATCCTTACCCCAGAAACTTTTTACCACGCTAATTGACAGATTCCACTCGTCGCATACGTCGAGCAGGCCTTCAACCCTACTGCAGAGGTGATCCCAGGACTCGGCCGTGATCAGAATGTCATCAATATAGGATCTGCGCCCTAGCACCGACTTCTTGCCGTCGTCCTTGGGTTCGGAGGGTATCAGATCGGGGCTTGTCTCTGGATATGGCTGCTTTGACACTGGATCCCCTTCCAATCGTGGGATCTGCGTGAAGCCGTATCTTCACGGGTGAGACCGGTGTTGAACCCCCAATTGGACGCCATCACAAGCGCCATCTCGACCATGATGAAGCCAACCGCCACCGCAAGCATCCACGCGGCGACGAACAAGACAACACAAACAACATGGCACCAGCACACGACTAAGTGTTGGCAACAAGGATCAAGGCACTTCGACCAAGTGGCTTCACGTCAAGCCCGACTTCTCATCGGAAGTACTTCGGCAACTCGACCATCCTACAAAGTGAGTAATTAGTTTATTGATAGGTGGGTTAGCAGTACTCATTGCACACTCAAACTCCTAAGTGTAATGTAATTTGTTGATCTGCGTGAAGCCGTACAACGCGTTGTCGAGCATCCGCTGATAGATCTGTGGGGCATTCTTCAGACCAAAAGGCATTCTGTTCCACTCGAACAGTCCGAAGGGGGTGATGAACGCCGAGATCGCGCGTGCGCGGTCCGTCATCGTCACTACCCAGAACCCGCTTGCCATGTCTAGCGAGCAGTACCACAGCACTTTGTCCAGATCCTCCAGTAAGTCATTGATCAGAGGCATCGGGTAGATCATAAGTCTGGTCAAGCTGTTGACCAGCCGATAGTCAATACATAGCCTGATATCCACTCCATTCTTCTTGATAATTACCACGTTCGGCGAGGCCCAGGGCGAAGTCGACATGTTTATGATCCGAGCCCCAAGCAACCCCTTGATTAGATCGGAGAGTTTCTCCCGAAACTGAGGGGCTACTTTGCGCACCCGCTGCGCGATGGGCTTAGCACCTCCCACATCGATATCGCAGACGATTCCTCTTGCTGCGGGGGGTAGTGCGTTCCCTTTTCCGATGAGTAGATGTCGGCGCCTCCAGATCAGCCGTCGTAGTCGATCTATCTCCTCAGCTGAGTTGACAGTCGGACCCCCCACTTGTATGTCTTCTATCGTCACATCTTCTGTCGATTGCGTGACTTCGGGCAACACAGCCATTTCCGACTCCACCTCTTCAGCCCTGAGTTCGCCTCCTTCATGATAGCATACCTGTTCGTCCTCTACCGGGACAGCGATCTCAGCGGTCGTTCCTCCAGGAGTCGGGCCCGACGGTGCCTCTTCAGGGGTCGGCTCATCTACTCCTTTCCGACTCTCCTTCGGGGCGTCCGTCGCTCCCTTCGTACTCTGACTCTCCGACTCGTCCACTGCTTCGTCTACAAGCTGCCCAGTCCGATCTCGGCTAGCGATTGGCTCGAGATCTTCACTCTGGGGGGTGGGCGTCGGGTCGCCTACTCCTGCTCCTTGATCTGGCGAATTCACGGTTACTGGGGCAAGCACTTCTGCTTCCGGATCCGGCAAACCTACAGCTGCTTGGACGGGCAGTACAAATTTCTGCCCTCCCGGTCGTTGGTCGACTTCCGGGTTGGGCTTGCGCAGTATCGCTCGCGGGACTGGATACGTTGGTCGTTCTACCGCCGGTAGATCTGGCTGCTCTGGACGTCGATACTTTTCCGATACCTTGGCGTCTGTAGTTGCCTGCAGAGCCAGGTTCTGCCACTCTAAATAGCGGCGAGATCCGCCTGTCACGAAACCCTGCAGTCGAGGCACCCGATCTCCGGCTAGCCACATCGCTATCCGTTCATCCCCTTGTAGGACCAGTTTCTTTTCTCCGATGTTCGTGATCGTCAAATATAGCGCCTTGCCGGGTCCTTGGCTTACTGTCGGCACCCATCGACTTCCCCTGGTCACAAACAACGTGTCCTGATCCGAGGTTTGTCTTCGTATGGGCACTTCCATTGAATCCCCTACGTCGATCTGCAAATGTTGGTCCAGCCGGACGACTCTCGCCTTGTCGTTATATAGCTGGCGTCTGCCGCTGAGTTGGATCCGCACCTCGTCTGGGAGACACAGTGTCCCATCGGCTAGATCCAAGCGGATCCCTGCAGGCACCATGAAGTCCGTCCCTACTATAGCTTCTTGGCCCGATAGATCACCAACCCAGATGTCGAACAGGTACACCAGATATCCTGCCAGCGTGATCTTGATTCGCGTCCTCCCGGCAGTCGAATACACCGTATCTCCGATGCCTACACAGTCTTGACTCTGGCTCCTATCCACATAACACCCCATTCGCTGGGCGAACTTAGTGTCTACGATGGACACCTCAGCGCCAGTGTCGAGAAGCAGGATCGCCTTTTCGTTATTGATCTTTCCTGCGATCTTAGCCTGTCTGAACCATTTTCCGGGTGCATGGTGCTTCCAGTATCCTCTCGATTCTCCGGGCAATAGATCTGGGCTCGGATCTCCAGTTCGCTTGCATTCAGCCACGAAACTAGGCTGATGATTCGGGGAAATGTCTTCCCCTTCCGTAGGCGAGAACCAGAGATCTGGGTCCTGTTGTTCCCAGTACCCACGTGAGGTATCAGGGTTGAGATCGATCACTTCGGCGGCATCCGCCCGGTCGAAGTCACCCGCTGGGCAAAGACTGGATATGGCGGTAGTGCGTTTCCCATGTAGATCAAATGTATTATCACATAGATCTGGCCTTCTGCTAGCTCGATCTATTGATGGCTTGTTCACGTATGCATAAATGCAATACCTAGAGCGCTCGGCTCGTACCGGATTCCATCCCGGCGAGCGTCCTAGTTTAACATCTTCTCCGCCATCTCTGGCAGCATCCCGGCATGTTTAACTGGATCAAACCACTGACGGATCTGGTTGTAGAACTCCTCCATCGGTCACTTCCCCATGTCGTGCAGTTCTCCACATCCTCGGCATACGAACAGGCAATGGTCTGCCGGGTGGCCTCTCTTCCCGCATTTCTTGCACGTCAGACGTCTCCAACACCCTAGATCGGTGTGCTTCTTGGAGCCGCAGTGAGAGCATCGCCCCCGGTCGGTGCTGTCCGTTTGATATCGCGGCCTCGGGTCTCCAGGTTGAGGATCCGGAGCACGGCAATCCGCCGGTTCGCGAGTCAAAGCCTTCGGCTCTTCTCCGGGCGGCGGGGTTTCGTCGCTCGCAGCAAGATAGATCCGGCGATGTTCGTCTCGGTCTGAATCTGATCCATCCGAATTAGAGTCCGACTCCGAGTCAGGCGCTTGGATCTGTATCGCACGCACTTGTTTGGCTGATGCGGCTGGGGCCGGCGATGGAGCAGCTTTCTGCCGGTACCGGCTGGATCCGGCTGTCGTCTTCTTCTGACGACTCTTCACCCGGTCTAGGGCCCGCAGCACTTCCTCCAAATCATCTGCGTCCGACAGTCGTAGCAACGTCAACTTGTCGGCTAGCTCAGTATCTCCCAGTGTCTCGATGAAATGGTCCACATGCTCTTTTCGTTCCTTGGTGCCGCCGTCCTTGACCTTCAATCGTGCTCGTAAGCCTGCCACATTGAGCATGTGCAGGTATTCTAGCGCAGACTCATCCGAGCGTTTCCGAGCTTGGTAATATTGGCGAGCTACTGAGATTCCGAACCCACAATATTGGATCTGGAAGCTCCTGAGTAATTCGGTCCACTTGTTGCGTGTGGATCTCGGCAGCTGCCGGTACCAGTTCTTCGCCGGCCCTGATAGCAGGTCTGCGAGGGTCAGGCACTTCTCTTCATCGGAGGCTTGGTTTCGCATAAAGGAAGACTTCACTTTGCTGATCCAGGCCCTCGCCCGATCTTCATCTTGATCCTTCCCCGTAAACTCCTTCAGATCTGAGATAGCAGAGATCCGGACCCGTTGGATCAATGTAGACTCCGAGGATCCGGCTGCCGCAGTCGCGACTGCCGCTGGAGCGGCCGTGGGGAGATCTAAATCATCCGGGTCGTATTCCCACTGTAGTCTCTCCAAGTCGTCCAATCCGGCGGACTCCATCTCCACATCTCTGGTTCCCGGATTCGGAAGAGTCCTGGCCGCCAGGTTTGGCATGGAGATCTGTTGTTCGCGAAGGAAACGACTCATGTCCGCTTGGAAATAGGACTCCATCTTGTCTGTCGAGGTCGTAGCGTCGTCGCTCATTACCACGATATGGGGGGAAGAAGTCGTCGGCTTGTTCACCGTCCCTGAAGCCTTCTTAGTTTTGGCTCGGGTAGGCTTCGGTCGTGACACCTTGGATCTGGCTTGCAACATAGTGGCACCAGTGGGGCCTAACGGCATCCGTCGTGGTTCCGACGACGCGTCCGAATCTGCCTCGGCTGCCGACACGAAAGGTGAGGAAGTCCGGTCACCTGTGGAGCCGCTCTGTGTCGGCGAATCCGGACTTGAGGTCGTGCTGGGGTCCGCCGCCTTCTCTCCCACTATTACTTTCAGCTTGTCGAAGAGTTCCTTCATCGACGTCTGGTACATCCGTAAGCCTGAACGGAACAAGTCGTCTGCGTCGAATGTTTCAGCTACCAGGCCCGCCTCCCATAGTAAGTTCATGAGAATCTTGATCGCCTCCAGCTTATTGTCTGTCGACGCTGGTGCCGTCACTGGTCCGGTGTGATCACCGATCTGTGTCGGTCGTACGATCTGCATGATCGGGTTGTGGGTCATGAAGTCCTGGAGTTCCTTCCGGTGATACTTGGACTCCAGATCTGCCTCGTTCCATATCGGGTCTGACGTCTCCGTCTTGGTCCTGGCTGGAACTAGTCTGTCCCTGGGGTCGTTCTCCAGATCCGGGGCCTTGTGCGCCGTTCGCTTGGCAGGCACCACTCCCAGCTGGGCTTCAACAGGGAATCCCCTGTCGGCAGCTTAACTGGCGAGTCCGCGAACGCATACAGGTTCTGTCCGGCCTTTGTTTGTTTTGTTAGTGAGTCTCAATGTGAATCGAGACTCACAGGGGTCCCCGAAGGGACCTGGGGAGAAGGTTGAGGTTTATCTTCCAGATCCGGATCAGGATCTGCCTCCTTTCCGTCGATAGAGTTCCTCCCAGCACTCTGTCGATCTGCGGGTCTTGCTTCATTCAGCGGCGTCGTCGTCGATCCGACGTCCGATGACGCCTGGTCCCCTTGCTCTATCTTCACTTTGACTTCTTCTTGGGACTCACGGTGAAATCCCGAGTCACCAGAAGATCCGGGCACGCGCACCATTGTGGTGTAGCGGGATCAGCAAAATCTGCGAGATCGCTAGTCCGGCTTACCAACTGCGCCCGAACACCGACTAACGGAGGGGGTACTCCGATCTGCCGTGACGTGTGCTGAACTAGGTCACCTTGTGTACCCGTCGGTAGGGCTGGATCTTGCTCTTCTGGTGTCTTCCGAAGTGTCAACGCCTTGAAGTCGAGACAGTCTTGGCGAGACGCGGGGATGGGGTGGAGCGGCGCGGAAATCTTCACGCAGCTCGCGGTTGTACTTCCAGATCAAGTGGTCTTGCACTTGGATCAGGCGGCCTGGATCTGGATCCGGGCCGTGGGGTTGCCTTTGCGGGGTCTTGTCCTTTACGTTCCCTTACGGGTTCCTTTCCTTGCGATGCTTGCCGCTTCCTATAGCGGGATCTGTGGTTGTTGAGTGTCGAAGACCCGACTGGCCAAGCTGTGAACTCCGGTGGATCTTGGATCCGCACTTGAGGGTAGGTCACTAGAAAGGTCTAGATCTGGCCAATGTATTATCCAGACTTAACCAACACTAGATCTCTTGCCGCTACTTCTTCTTCTCTTCGTAGGGCCAATGTAGTTCCCGTTTTCAAGCGAAGGCGAAGGCGGTTGCGGTGTCCAAGGCAAATTCGATACTGATTTATGCTTAAGTCCGATCCCATCCTATCTACCTATCCTTCTATCCAGCTATCATCCCATCGGTACCTACTGGCTCTGTAGCCTTTCTTTACCTCCATTATGGCGTCATCCAAACCTCTGGCGTGTCGTAATCGCTGGATTCGTAATGCTGGATCTGGATCCTGAGTATCAGATCTGATCCGATCTGGGCTCCAGATCCAACTTCCCCAATCTCTTCCGGGCCAATTGATCTGAGCAGACCGCTTCACTCCGCGTGCCCTGCCCTTTCGCCGCTTCTGTGGTTGCTATCTCGCGTTCCGCTGCGTCTTCTTTCACATAGATCCTGTCAGGTCAGTCTTCCGCAAATAGTGACTGGCCGGGTCCCAGTCTCTCACTTGTCAATCAACGGCGATCTCCGATTTCTCGGATCTCGCTTCTCCACAATATCGAGACTCATAAACCACATTGCACTTTCAAACCCGACCAAGAGGTCGTCGATCAGGGGCAATGGGTAATTCGACAGCCGAATGAAGCTATTAACCACTCGGTAATCAATGCATCAATGCCATTTTCTCGAGAACAATCACGATCGGGGATTCCCAAGGAGATTCGGAATGTTTGACCAGCCCGGTCTCCAGAAGCTTCATGAGCAGCTCATACACCTTGATCATGATGTGTGGCGCGATCGAGCGGTCGCTGCGCCACGGGGCGAGTTTCTCCCACATCCAAATCGCACACCACACCTCGAGCTGGCACAGGGGCATCTTTTCCATCACCCAGGAAGATTTTCCGATGGTGCTCCAGGATGCCCTTGAGTTTGTGATCCTGAACTTTAGTGCTCAGGCCGGGTTCCCCCACATCAGCCTTGGTAATATCACATTCAGAGCTGAGGTCAAGCAATTCGGGCAGTAACGCCAACTCATCTTTCAACTGCGCCATGAGTTCACTCCCTTCATGAAGGTACACAGCCGGTTCCAAATCCAATTCTTCCGAATTCACTCGCATACAGCGGGCGTACTCCAATTTGAGCTTGTCGACGGGTGTGCCCGTTGCAATCACAGAGTGCATCTCGAGATCTTCGTCTTTTCGGGTTGGTTCGTCTTGAAGTGCACTCTCTTCAATCTCTCTTTCCGAGGCCTGGTTTTCTTCATCTTTCGGAATGAAATCTTGTCGTTGTGAGGGCTCCGCCTCTTCACTTCCAGAATCGCTCACTAGAGCACTCGTAACTGACACGTCACATTCGGGGGTGATATCTTCTGATCCTCCCGAGACATCACATTCAGGTGTCTGCGTTTCATCTGTGGCCGGTTCCGAGTGATCCGGACCTAAACCTGGCGTGACTATCGGCTTATCCTGCAATCGCACCATACGAACTGCTTATGTGTCCGTCCGCGGTCGCATTAGCAACTTAGTCGGCCACTGGTAGTTTCGTGTCTGGACTGCAGGTGGCTCTTCATCCTGAAGCATTTGCTCATAGCGTCTCGCTCGCAACCTCGCTTGGGCGGACAACGTGCTTTCAAAAATCAACTGCTATCACTCCTTGTAACGCCGTAATCCAGGGCGTACGAAACGTCCCGCCATCGGGAAGTGGCCATACTCAACAATCCGGGCACCGGCGTCCGAGCGTCAATCCAGAGATCTCGATCCGAGATGTTCTCAACCTTTACTGCTGTCGCCCAAGTCTGGGGGCCGTAAAGTATCTGCGTCACCCATCTGTCGCCTCGACCTGCCCAGACCACATCAGTTTCAGGGTTGTTTTGTCCGTATCGGATACGCACAGTAGCACTTTCCCCGGAACTCAGGTGAAGTCCGGTCGGGGCCTTGATCGGGAGGTCCAAGCCCTGACGACGTTGAACAACTTCCCCGTACATGAGGATAGACTCCTCATCAGGGAGAATGACCAACCCTTCGCGAATGCAAAGGCGCACTCCAGCACTGAACATGAAATCCATTCCAAGCAACACATCCACAGCTTCCCCGATATCCGTGACCCACAAATCCCAAACATACACGACTCTGTGTCCCAAACGTGACCTTCACCTGGGTGATTGAGCTGATGTAAGTCGGAACGCCTCCCAATCCGGACACCTTGATCTGCCGGTGTGAGCTTAGTGTAAGTTGGAGCCTACGCGCAAGGTCAAAACTTATCATACTCACTGTGGCTCCGGTGTCCAACATGATTGGCGTCCTGATATCACTCACTACACCATGCACCCTTGCAACTTGTCGTTTCTCTTCTTCCGGATCGTGGTCCCACCATCCATACCTCTCACCTGGGGACAGTCGAAATTCGACTGGTCCCTCCGGTTCTGGCATCGACGCCGATCTCAGGTAATCCGAACACTCTCGCTTGGGTAGCACAGGTCCGTTGTCAATCAGGGATGTCATACATTGTTGGTTATCCTGGTTCTTGGTCCGCAATTCGGGGCCGACACAAGCTAAGACACACAATTCTGAGGGTTCCCTCTGTCCGGCGCGTACCGAATCCCCATTCGGCGGGCTTAGTGGTTTAACTGCTGCCCCTCAGAATCGGCTTCACCATTCGGGGTGGCACCATCTAGGATGGCGTCCCGGACGTGGCTTGGCAGGTCGCTCAGCCCCCCTTGAAGCACCAGCTTCTTGATCTCTTGAAACGCCTTCCAATATTCACATCGTCCTTCGTGGAATTGCTCACACTTCTTGCAGGGTCGTGTCTCACACATTCGGGCAGGATGACCTCGTCGGTGGCAGCGATCAGAAATCATGCTGCTCCAACACTTCTTAGTGCGGTGTCCCCACCGGCCACAGTCCTCGCAGTACTCGTTCCGATCCGGGTTGATCCGCGGCGGGTAGCCTGGATGAGGTGGTGATCCGGACTGCCGGGGCGCTGACGCTCCTGGATTAGGGGGGGGGGGGGAACTTCTTTGCGGCCATTCCACACGTTCCATCACGCGGAAAACTTCGTGGATGAGCTCTTCCTTGGTCAACACAGCATCCACGCGCGGGTTCGAACCTCCACCGTCTAAGTCGTCCTGGGCGAAACCGCGTCCGGATATTCCGATGCGGGGTTCGGGTGACTCCTCAGACATCTCATATTCTTCCGAATCCAATTCGGTGTCGCCTTGGGCCACAAAAGCGCGACACCGGCGCTTGGGTTTGAAACGATCCCGGACTACATTGTCGGCCCGAAAATCACGCGTTTGTTGAATTCGGGCGGGTGGGCTGTCCTCCTGGCGGAGCTCTTCGCGTTGCTTCAGAATATACTCCAGGTCTGCCACCTTCTTGAAGCTGTGACTCTGAGAGGTCTCCTTGAGAGGTTCATCCGAGAGATTCCTGACGAACTGTCTCAAGTGCTGCTCGCGCTTCTTGCTAGTGTGGTATTGCAAAACACACAAATCGTCAATTGTGGGTCCTCGCAAACAACCAACAACAATAGCCGAGCTAATCGGCTGAGTTGGCCTGCGTGGGGTCTCTTTCGGGTCCCCAACGGTCCGGCCCAGCCGGGACAGTAGGTGTCTTGTCTTCGCCGAGTTCCAACCAACCAGTTCAACTCTCCAGAGACTCGCCTGAGCCGGGCAGTCTCCGTTCACAAAACCCGTGCCGTCCACCAAAGGATGGAACAGTCACGGGCCGCCGAGTGCAAAGGCAGCTCAGCTGAAAGGTTACGGTGCCCTTGGACTTACAGGCCCACCGGCTCGCCGAGTTCGGCGAGACTTTTCTCCGCGCTTGGCGAGACTGCCCCTTCCGGGCCTACGTTATCTCTTGGCGCTACCTGTTGGTACCCTACAAGCTATGCCTCTCAGGTACCAACGGCAGACATACCCCGGCCCTATGCAGGGACTTACCGAAGAAGTGTACACGTGTCTTGGACTAGGAAAATTCTGCTCTGTTTGTTTGGTTATATCTTTCGGGCGCCCTGAAGGGGCGCCTCTACTGTTCCTGAGTTCCTATACAAATATCTAATGAAATAGAGTGGTTTCGGATCTCGGCCGACCATTCGCCGAGTTCGGCGACCTCTCACACCAGTCGGTCCGGATACCGCGTTTATCCGGATCTGCGAGCTCGGCTCGTCCGGATATTGAGTTATCCGGCTGGTACTCTGTACCCTCCAGCCGAGTCGCCACCGTCGACCTGTTATCCAAAGCTGCTTTGGTACCCTGTACCAGCGTGTGCCATTCGGCGAGATAGTACTTTGACCGCTCTGAAGCTGAGGCAGTCTGGCCGCTCCCATTCTGAGACATTCTGGTGTCCCCGATGTTCGGTGTCTTGCCACATGAGTCACCGAAACTTGATGTTTACTACACCACAACTGCCCCGGCCATGCTACGAGCCGGAGTGGTGAGTGGCCTGGCCCAACTGGAATGTCACACGCCTGGTCCTGTCCAGTCAAATCCATCGCAATCACTCTGCGTTCACATTCCCCAAAATCGCGTCACCCCAAGCTCCTGCAACGCTACCTCGGCGGCATCCCCCTGTGAATGTGAGGCTTCACCACGACTTGTAACTTTGTCCACACCTTGTCTGACGTGTGGTCTCCGTGCCACAATGTGTCTGTGCGCATAGAGATGTCTCCGTCGTCGTCACCGAGCCCCGCTGTTCAGCCAAGTTGGGCGCCTTCAAGCTCTGGTGGCGACTTCCACGGGGACACGAGTGGGCTGCGCTGGACAAAGGGAAGTCAAATGATGCCCCTGTCGACGTCAGGCATCGAAACATCGCTGTTGGTTCCCCAAAGTCGAGTCATCTGAAGAGGCCAGTGCTGAGACACGTGGGGAAACGTCGACTTCGCACACGCCCGCCGTTTGAGCCCTCGAGTTCGACTTAGCTAGCCAGGTACGCGTATGGTTTCATGTCCGATGAGCGAAGTTGATCCTAAGCGTGTTGATGTCATGTTGTGGGTCGTACAGAGGTCGGCGGACCCGGCGAGCTCGGCGAATCGACCGAATGTTTCTGTACGAGATCGGTGAACTCGCCGAATTGACCAAACGAGATCGGCTGGGCTCAAACGCTGGTTTGACAGCTGATCCCGAGCTCCAAGTGTGACAGCATTTTGGACTCGTCTGGACCTCAACTCAGCTGAAGCGAAACCCGACTAGGCGAAACTCGGCTTCGCTCCAACTCTTGACAGCTTGAACTCGGCTACGCTTGAGCTCGGCTTCACTTTGCGCGGATCACGCTGGTATTCCCATCATAAGCGACGAAAGACACCTGAGCTCGGCTGGCAAGTCGATGACTCCACGGATGTCGCACATGGCCTCCGAGACTCGGCTGGACCTCATAGAACGTCACCGGCACGTCGACTTCCGACCACAACACTCCAGATGCAACCACCAAGTCTCCAGTCACTTCGGCACCGACATCAAGCTCAACTGAATCTGGGCGAAACTCGACTTCGTTCCAACTCCTCCCAGCTTGAACTCGGCTACGCTTGAGCTCGGCTTCACTTTGCGCGAACCTCGATGGTACTCACACCTCCTCACCGGCACGTCGACTTTCAGTCACAACACTCCAGATGAAGCCACCCATTCTCCAGTCACTTCGGCACCGTCATCAAGCTCAACTGAATCTGGGCGAAACTCGACTTCGCTCCAACTCCTCCCTGCTTGAACTCGGCTACGCTTGAGCTCGGCTTCACTTTTTGCGAACCTCGATGGTACTCACACCTCCGAAGGCGCGAGGCACTTGAACTCGGCTGGAAAGTCGATGACTCCACCGATGTCGCACATGGCCTCCGAGACTCGGCGGGGTCTACTAGCACCTGACCGACACGTCGTCTTTTGATCACAACGCTCCAGATGCAGCCACCCGCTTCAGCGCCATCTTCAAGCTCAACCAAGTCTCCAAGTTCCCACCAACACGTCAGCCTTCGGCCACAGCAATTCTGGATACAAACGCAGTCTCCAGCCGCTACCACCCCATCTTCGAGCTGAGCCGGGTCATTGTTGAACCCAACACTTGGTGATGATGCTTGCATTAGCCTGGAACCCAGCTCGGGTGGCGACTTCCACGGGGACACAAGTGGGCTGCGCTGGACAAAGGGAAGTCAGCTGATGCCCCTGTCGACGCCAGGCATCGAAAAGTTGCTGCTGATTCCCCAAAGCCGAGTTACCTGGTGATACCAGTGCTGAGACACGTGAGGGAACATCGATCTCACACACGCCCGCGGTTTGAAGCTTCACGATCGACTCAGCTAACCAGGTACGCGTATGCTTCCATGCCCGATGAGCGACGTTGAGACTAAGCTTCTTGACTTCATGTTGTGGGTCATACAGAGGTCAACGAACTCGGCGAACTCGGCGAATTGACCGAACTTCTTCGTTCGAACTCGGCTGTGATCAATAGTCGGCTGATCCCGAACTCCATGCCTGGCACGAATCTGGACTCCGCTGGGTCTCAACTCAGCTATGGTGAAACTCGGCTGAGCAAAACTCGACTTCACTCCAACTCTTCACAGCTCGAGCTCGGCTACGCTTGAACCTGGCTCCACTTTGCGCGGATCTCGCTGGTATTCACATCACCAGCGACGCAAGACACTTGGGCTCGGCCGGAAAGTTGATGACTCCACCGATGTCGCACATGGCCTCCAAGACTCGACGGGACCTACTAGCACCTGGTCGACACTTCAACGCTTGGTCACAATGCCCCAGATGCAGCCACCCGGTCTCCAGTCACTTCGACACGGTCTTCATTCTCAACCGAGTCTCTTAGTTCCTCGCCAATACGTCCGCCTTCGGTCACAACACTGTGGTGGAGCGGGATCGGCCAAAACCTTGTTGAGGCCTGATCGAGCTACCACAGCGCCCAGACACCGACTAACGGAGGGGGTCCCCCTTGATCCGTGATCAGCTGAACTGTTCTCACCTTGTGTACCCGTCGGCGGGCTGGATCTGCTCTCTCGGGGCTCCGAAGATGCAGCACTTGGTGAAGATTGAATGTCTTGGCGAGACGTGGGGATGGGGTTGGAGCAGCGCGGAAATCTTCGCTCTGCGTCCGGTTATTAGTCTCGATCGAGGGTTCTTCGCTCGGATCGAGGGGTCTGGATGTAATCCGAGACCGGTAGTTGCCTTTCCTTGGTGTGTTGGTTCCTTTCCGGGTAGTTTGTCGCCTCCTATGACGAGATCTTGAATGTTGAGAGAAGACTCGATCGCCAGCCAAACTGTTAAATCTGGTCGATCGGCACACGGATGCTTGAAGGAAAAGGGTCACTAGAGTGGGCAAAGCTGGCCAATATATTATCCAAGCTTAACCTCACTACCAGATCCTCTATTCCCGTACACTTGTCAACACTGCCGAGGCCAATGTAGTTCCACGGAAGGTGACTGAAGACACTTGTGATGTAAAGTGCAAATTCAACTCTGATTTGTGTTTAGCCTCTACGTCCCTACGGCTGCCATCCCAACCTGCATCCTACAACCATACAACTACTTGATTCTTGGCCTGTCTGCGCCCCTTGGTTCATCGCATCCTTGGCCGATCGACGATCCGCGATCTCGATCCGCGATCTCGATCCGCGATCCCGATCCGCGATCTCGATCCGCGATCCCGATCCGCAATCTCGATCCGCAATCTCCGTCCGGGATCTCCATCCGCAATCTCCGTCCGCGATCTCCATCCGCGATCCCGATCCGTGATCTCCATCCGCGATCCCGATCCGTGATCTCGATCTTGGTTACCCCACCTTCGACTGGGGCCTTGCATCATGCCATTCCTGTTACTCCTTCGGTTCTATTCTCGGTCTGTCGCCAGCTTCCATATTCCGACCGCGCCTTCGCAGAGCACCCTTCCCTGGTGGCAACCACCAATCGGATCTGATCTACGCGGGCTGCCCCGACTCTACCGGATCCGGACCCCTGGCGTCATCCTGCTTGCACCAGATTCACCGGATCGCGCCAGTTCGCACCTGCTCCGCATCTACATCTCCGCATTGTGTTCTGCCCTCAAAATTTCTTCATGCGCTTCACCACATCCGCCCCCTGTCCGTCAGTTGTGTCGTACAACGGCTCACTGCGGACCGCCGATGCCACTCTGGTCCCACTTTCTCATTCGCCTCATCCGTCGCAGGCACCATGAGCTCGCACCATCCTGACCACTCCAACGTGCCGGATCCGTATCCTCCCAAGCTCCTCCTTCACGTAGTCGATCGCCTTCTCCAGTTCTCTCGCTGTCATCCGACGAGGAGATCGACCAAGGACCCGGCGGCCCGGGAGGGCCCGCCCCTCAAGAAATAATCGAGATCCATGACGACGGGGCCGAGTCCGAGTCCGATCACGCCGGCTCAGGGATCGATCAGGGTTCACCTGCCGGAGGGCACGCCGGATCGGGCGCTCCTTCCGGCTCGGGGGGTTCTCCTGAGTACGGATCTCCCACAAGCGGGGATAATGCCGAGGAAGAGGAGGAAGAGGAAGAGGAAGAGGAAGAGGAAGAGGAAGAGGAGGAGGAAGAGGACGAATCCGATCCTGAGGCACTCGCTGCTCTAGCCTGCTCCCGTTCTGAAGCTCGCCGTCGGCAGTCCGCCTCCCCTCGATCCAAGGCGCCGTCATCTCCTCCCGCAACTCCCCGTCGTCGATCTCCTTCGGCTGACTCGGGTCGCTCCCGTTCTAGCACTCCTGGGTCTGGATCCATACCTCGATCCCCTCCTGCACCTCGCTCCCCGGCCGGATCTCCGCCCGGGTCGCCCCCGGGTTCACCTGGTTCGCCCCCAGGTCCGCCTGGTTCGCCCCAGGCCGGAGCTTTGGTTCCGCCTCTGTTTCCGATCGCCACCTCCATCCCTGGTTTCAACGCTCCTCGTGCCCTCACTCAGGCCGAGACCGACCCGTGGCCCGCGACCCTTCTGAGTCAATGGCAGATCACGGCCTTGATCTTGTCCTCGCTGTCCCGAGATCTGGTCATACCTTCCGGTTGGTTGTTTCCGGAGCACGTCCGAGGTACCCGGAAACCTGTTCCGGGAGTCGGGTACCGGGATGACTTGATCACGGGTGCCAACATTCAGGCCTTGATCAACAGCCAACCTTGGGCGGTACTCGCCAATCCGGCGACCCCGTTGACCTTCGATCTGGCTCTGCACCGGGGCGCTCGGACGAGATTGGGCCGGATCGCCGACGCCTATCTGGCCTATGAGGAGCTGCAGCGGTGGACGTACTGGGAGACCACGCACTATCTCCCGATCACTCGCCCACAACGAGATGCCGACCCACTGCTCGAACAGTATCACGCGGCTCGTCGTCATCGGCGTATAGTTGCCGGGGAGAAGTGGCGCCACCTCCTTCGCGATATGCTTCCGATGTTCCGGGAGCAGTGGGATGACGTCGATCTGCTGCTGGATCCATTTTTTCTTCACCTCCCCACCACCCAAGACGAGATCACCTGGTATCCAGGCATTGTTTCTCGGGCTGCGAACGCTGGCAATCCTGCTCAGCACCAAGGAGAGCCCAATGATCTGCTAGAAGCGTTGATCGAGGCTGACAACCACGACCCCTGGCGGAACCACTACCGCGATCACCCGCAAGATCATCCTGCCCGGCGGATCGGACGTCTCGCGGCCAAGTTCAATCCCGCGACCGGGCCTCAACCTCCACCGTAAGGTCGGGAGCGGGGCGACTCCAGATCAGCTTCGGTTTCCTTCCTCTTCTCTCCATGTTATCCACCCGTAGCTCGATCACGTCATCTAGGCTTCGCACTTTCATACATACGCATTCACACATAACTCCTCTCCTCCGATCGGTGGCCTCCCCACCGACCCGTCCACTCTCTCATCGAGGAAACCAACTTCCCTCGACGACTCCACCTCACACTTCCTCGTGAGATTGCATCGCGCCAAATCGATTTCGATTCGTGCGATCTCGGAGGAATTCGTGTAGCAGCGCTCCGCAATTGAGATCTGCCTCATCGACCCAGTCTGGCGTATTGTAGCCCTTCCAATGTACCAAGAACTCCCGAAAGGTCCGACCGTAGCGTGTCCTTCTTCCCGTTCGCATATCGGTTATCCTCTCCACTTCGTACTCTCCCGTCTCCTGATCTGGTCTCCAGCTATCTTCCGGGAGCAGGGCTTCGTCGAAGTCGATCCGATCGGTCTCGCCTAAAGTGAGCTCTGTATCCGGCCGATCGGGAAAGTCTCGAACCGGCTTCAGCTTGGACACGTGCACGATCGGGAAAAGGCGGTAGTCCGTCCCGCTTGTCTGCAGTTTCACGGTGTATTCGTTGATCTTGTCGACGACACGAAACGGTCCATGCCACAGGTGGGCGAGCTTTCGGGCATATCCTTCCTTCACCCGGTCCAGGTAGAGCCACACTTGGGATCCGGCTTGGATCGGGTGTGGTCGGACCTCTTCATTGTGCCGATCTGCCCGATCCGCTATGGCTTCCGCCAACCGGGAGTTGACTTGGCTGCGAGCAATGCCGTAGTGTCTCTGAATCTGATACCGCCACCTCCGCGGATCCCGGTTTCGCGTCCGAGTACTGCCCAGTGGTAGAGTAGCTTCGAGTGTCGATCGAGGGTCCCAACCATGTACCAAATAGAACGGGGTATCTCCTCGTACCCGATCTTGAGCAGTATTGATAGCAAAGGTTAATCTCTCTGCATATTCGTCCCAATCCCGTTGGTCCAGATCTTCCACATACATCTTCAAAGCTCTGGTGGTAGTCTGGACCATTCGCTCCGCAGTTCCGTTAGCTTGGGGTCGATAGGCCATCGTCGCCCGTTGCCGTTGACCTAGGATCTTGTTGAAGGCGCGGAAGAAGTCTGCCATAAAACCGGGCTCCCGATCATGGCGGATCGCTTCGCTCGCCCCGAATCTCCGGAAGACACACTCTTCATAGAACTCCGCGATCGTCTGCGCGGTGCGAGATGCGCTGGCTTTAGCGATCACGTATCCGGTGAACAGATCGACCCAGATCAGCAGCTCCGTGTTACCTTTATAGGACTTCGGCAGCGACGGGATGTGGTCCATGGCTATGATCTGGAATGGGTAGGTTGCTTGGATATTTCCGGGTGACTCTCCCCTGATCGTTGGTCGCCCCTTGCCCGTTTCACAGTCTACGCATTCCCCGATATACTGTTGAACGCTCTTGAAAAGACCCCTCCAGTGGAAGTGGTCCCTGATCCGTTGATAGGTGCGCCCGATACCTTGGTGTCCGCCCTCGAGACTCGAGTGGTAATGGTGTAACACATCCTGATGTAACGTTGCGGGTACCACCAGCCGCATCAGCCCGTCCCGGTCCGCGGAGGCCCGTTTGGATGGGGCGCAGTAGAAAAGTAGGCCGTTGTCGTCGATCTCGTAGTCGTGAGCCAGGTTGCCGTAAGTCCGGGCTTCCTCTTGGGTCAGATCTACTACGCTACCCTCCAGATACCTTTTCATACCCGCTATCCACGTTTCCTCGTTCTGTGCGGTACGAATCCGGTCGATCCGCAGCGTTCTGACGAATTCCTCATGCAGTACTGGCGGATCGTGGCTGATCCGGGATGAACGAGTTCTCACCGCGGAGACGCTTGCCACAGGTCCCTCTGACTGGACGATCAGGATCTCGTCTAGCCGATTCAAGGTGACCAGGTCTTGTCGATCTGACTCGTCTTCCACAATGATCCCACTTTGGCGCTGAAGTGCGGCACTTGCCAGACTGTCTGCACTGCCGTTCCAGTCTCTCGTCACGTGTATCAGATCGTGTTTCGGCCACCCGCGTAGCCGATCTAGCACTTTCTGTCTCAGCAATACCAGCTTAGGGGCCTTACAATCTATCTCGCCTCGTACCTGCCTCACCACCAGATTGGAGTCCCCACAAATGACTAGTCGTCCTCGATCTAGATTGTCCAAAAGGTCGAAACTCAGGAGTAGGCCGTTATATTCTGCTTCGTTGACCGTGAGACCTTCTGCATAGCCCGATCTGGCCTCCACCACACTCCATTTGGGTAACTTCCACACAATTGCGCTGTAGGCGCCGCCGCCGCGCTTGACGCGAGCTGACCCATCGAAACTTACCACCACCAGCTCCTCATCTGCCCGCACAGTGGGGATCGGAGTCTGGATTTGGCGTCGAGGTTCCTTCTGGGGCGCGATCGCCACGAGCGCGTCGTCCACCGCAGATCGGGGTGTTATGCTGGCTGCCAACACTCCCAAGATCTCGTCTTCCCCCTTCGTGCATTTCACGATTTCCAGGGTCCAAGGTGAAAGAAGGGCGGCCCACTGTCCTAATCTGCCTTGTAGCCCTGACGATCTGAAGAGCCAAGCCAAAGTTGAGTGCCTCGCCAACACTTTTATCGGGCGCCCGACCAACAGATTGTAGTTGAGATCCAGGATCCTGAGGAGAGCTAGCACTTCCTTCTCCACCACGTTATAGTTCAGCTCGTTCGATTTCAACGTACGGCTGGCGAACGTGACGGGATAATACGTGTGGTCGTGTTCCTGCACGAGCGACGCAGAGATCGCCCACTCGCTGGCGTAAACAACGACCACTGGCAGTTGATCCGGGTCGAAGTGTCGTAAGATGGGTGTCGTACCAATCTTTTCTCGTAATATCCAGAACGCTCGGAATGCGTGCAGCCACCTCTCTTCCTTTACCTCCCGATCGCCTTTAGTCGCGATGTCGCCCGACCTACCGGCGTTGCCGTCTGCGTGTTTTTCCTCCATGCTACTCCAGATCTCCCGTAGATCTGCCCGCGTCTTCAACTCTGCAAAATCAACCTCTCGCAGCTCGTAAAGCGTGGATGCGTAGATGGCGTAGTCTTC
Organism: Phytophthora x cambivora; assembly: GCA_033557925.1. Lineage (NCBI taxonomy): Eukaryota > Oomycota > Peronosporomycetes > Peronosporales > Peronosporaceae > Phytophthora > Phytophthora x cambivora. Next base: position 8,191,556 of record JAUCEB010000011.1, on the reverse strand, counting down.
CAGGAATCGACTGTAGTAGTTCAGGCTACCCAGAAAGGACTGCATAGCCCGCAGTGAGCCTGGAAACGGCAAATCTCTCAGAGAGGATAGATCCTTGGGTTTCGCCTCCAGCCCGTCTTCCGATACTTGGCGGCCTAGGTAATCTACTTTCCTCATTCCCCAGTAACTCTTTTCGACACTGATCGATAGATTCCACTGATCGCATGACTCCAACAGGGCTTCTACTCGTTCGCAGGTCTCATCCCACGATCCCGCGGTCACGAGGATATCGTCGATATACGATCGGCGGCCGAGCACCGAAGGTTGCCCCGGACTCGCGGGTTCTCCGGACTCGATCAGATCCGTAGAGCATTCTGATCCAGGCCGAGGGATCCGGGTGAATCCATACAGGGCGTTATCCAGTAGCCGCTGATAAATTTGGGGCGCGTTTTTTAGCCCGAATGGCATCCGGTTCCATTCGAACAGGCCGAACGGGGTAATAAACGCCGAGATCGCCCGAGCTCGGTCTGTCATACTTACCACCCAAAAACCACTGGCCATGTCGAGAGAGCAATACCACAGGACTTTGTCCAGACCTTCTAGCAGCTCGTTGATCAACGGCATCGGATAGATCATCAACCGAGTGAGGCCATTGACCAGCCGATAGTCGATGCATAACCGGATATCCACCCCATTCTTCTTGATGATCACGACGATCGGTGACGCCCACGGTGATCGCGACGCCCGAATGATCTTGGCGGATAATAGGCCCTTGAGTAGGTCAGACACCTTCTCCCGAAACTGTGGGGCGATTTTTCGCACCCGCTGAGCTATCGGTTTCGCCTCACCTACATCGATATCACACACCACCCCCCGAGCGGCGGGGGGAAGCGCGTTGCCCTTGCCGATCAGGAGGTGCTTCTTCTTCCAGATCATCCGACGTAACCGGTCAATCTCTTCGGGGGTGTTCATGGTCAGATCTCCTACCTTAATATCGTCGATAGTCACCTCGTCCGTCAGCGAGATCACGATCTCTGGGATGACGGCCAGTTCTTGTTCCAGGTCTTCGGCCGATAATTCTCCCCCTTCATGAAGGTAGACCTGCTCCGTTGTAGTCGAGTCTTCTGGCCGTTCGGATTTCGTAGTGGACTTTGAGATCGGGACTCCCTTTGCCGATCCGGTCTCCACCTCCACGTTCCGCTCCGGGATTAGTGCTTCTTCGGACGGCTCAGCTTTCACGATTGGCCCCGCAGTCGGGACCATTCCTGTCTCCGCCCCCACGATCTGCTCCGGGGTCGGAACCCCCTCGAGCGACTCGTTCTTCACGATCTGCTCCGGGATCGGTGCCTCCTCGGGCGGCTCGGCTTGCATGCTTGGTCCCACAGGCTGGGCCATTATTGCCTCGGAACTCACCGTCTGCTTCGGGGTTGGTACCTCCTCAGGCTGTTCTGCCTTCGTGGTTGACTCCGAGATCGGGACTTGCACGTTCCCAGCTGGCGTTAGTTTGTCCTGGACGATCACAGCGACTGGGCTCCGCTTCAATATCGCCCGGGGGGTGGGATAGCTGGGCCTCTCCACGGCAGGCGTTAGCGGGGTCTCGCACCCCGCATCTTGATCGGCCTGGAGTTCACCTGTCGCCTGGAAAGCTAGATTTTGCCATTCGGCATATCGTCTGGACCCCACCGAAACATAACCCGGCAAGCGGGGTACTCTATCCCCTGCCAGCCACAGACCGATCCGTTCGTCCCTCTGCAGGATGAGCTTCTCGTCACTGATGTTGGTGATTTCCACATATCGGATCTTTCCGGGTCCACTTATCAGGCTAGGTACCCATCGATCCCCCCGAGTTAGCCACAGCTTCTCCTGATCGGATGCCCTGAACCGAAGTGGTATCTCCACCGACTCCCCCACGTTGATTTGTGAGTGTTGATCCAGTCGGAGCGTCCGTGCCTTGTCGTTGTAAAGCTGCCGTCTGCCGCTGAGTTGGATCTTCACCTCATCGGGTAGGCATACTGACCCATCCGCGAGATCTAGGCGGATCCCCGCCGGAACCATGAAGTCCATACCCAAAATCGCTTCTTGTCCGGACAGATCTCCTACCCATATATCGAAGAAGTACACCAGCGATCCGGCGAGCGTGATCTTTATCCTTGTTCTCCCTTCTGTTGAATACACGTTCTCGCCAATCCCCACACATTCTTGGCTCTGACTGGTATCGATACAGCACCCTTCCTTACGAGCAAAGGTGGTGTCCACAATGGACACCTCGGCACCGGTATCTAGCAGTAAGATAGCCTTCTCATTGTTGATCTTCCCAGTGATTTTGGCTTGTCGGAACCACTTCCCTGGGGAATGATGTTTCCAATATCCCCGGGATTCTCCTGGGAGTAGATCGGGCAACATCGTCCCAGATCGGCGGACTTCGCTGACCTGCAGCTGCGCCGGGGGCTGACTTTCGGCGACTGATTCCCCTTCTGACGGTTTGAACCATTCGTCAGGAGCGCGTCGCTTCCAGTACCCTCTAGTCTCTCCCAAATGAAGATCTAGAGGCGTCTCGCCCCCCAGTCGGCTGAATTCATTCGACACGCGGAGATTTGACATCACGGCGGTAGGTTTCGCATGCAGGTCACATGTATTACCGCGTAGATCTCGCTGTCTCCTTAGTCGAGCTACCGTATTCTGGTTCACAAATGCATAGATGCAGTATCTAGAACGCTCGACTCGTACCGGGTTCCATCCCGGCGAGCGTCCTAGTTTAACATCTTTTCCACGGGCGCCGGCAGCATGCCGGCGTGTTTCGCGGGATTGTACCACTGGCGGATCTGGTTGTAGAACTCTTCCATTGGGCACTTCCCCATGTCGTGAAGCTCTCCACATCCACGGCAGACGAAAAGACAATGCTCAGCTGGGTGACCTCGCTTCCCGCATTTCTCGCACGTTAGGCGTTTCCAGCAGCCCAAATCAGTGTGCTTGGGAGATCCGCAGTGCGAGCACCGTACGTTGCGGTCCAGTCCGTCTTGCTGGGACCTTGGTCGTGGCGGATCCGGGTTGGTCTTCCCGCGGGGCGCCAGCTCTGCCGACTGGGCCTCGTCTTTTGCCTCGTGTCCCTTGTCTTCGGCGGATGCGAGGTAGATCCTCCGTAGATCGCCCTCCGAATCTGATCCATCCGACCCCGTATCCGATCCGGATTCTGGGGCCGATCTCTGAACGGCATGGACAGATCGCTTGGCGGGTGCCGCTGGCGCCGGGGTCGAGGCCTTCTGGCGGTACTTCGATCCGAAGGCTGAACGCTTCTGCCTTCCCTTAGCTCGATCGCGGGCTCGCAACCCTTCTTCCAGATCGTCCACGTCGTTGAGGCGCAGCAGGGTCAACCGGTCTGCCAGATCTGGGTCTCCCAGAGTTTCGATGAAATGTTCCACGTGTTCCCGGCGCGTCTTGGAATCCCCGTCCTTGATCTTGAGTTTAGCCCGGAGGGCGGCCACATTCAGCCTATAGAGGTACTCCAATGGGGACTCTTCGGACCGCTTCCGGGAATGGTAATACTGCCACGCGACAGATACCCCCAGTCCGCAGTATTGGACTTGGAAGTTTCGCAGCAGCTCACTCCACTTGTTCCGGGTCGATCGTCCTAGCTGTCTGTACCAGTTCTTCGCAGGTCCGGATAGCAGGTCAGCGAAAGTCAGACATTTCTCTTCGTCCGTGGCTTGGTCCCTCAGGAAGGCGGATTTCACCTTACTAATCCACGATCTAGCCCGATCTTCATCTTGGTCCCGCCCTGTGAACTCCTTGAGATCCGAGATCGCGGAAGTCCGGACTCGCTGAATCATCGAGGGGTTGGCCGGTCCTGCTGCAGCCGTGGCTACTACGGCGCGGGCCGATGAGGGAAGATCCACATCATCTGGGTCGTATTCCCTGTGTGAAGACGTAGGATCGTGAGATCCGGTGGACTCCATCTCTACATCCTGCGAACCAATATTGGGGGTGTCTGTTGGCGTTGTCCTTCTGGCTGACGCTTGTTGCTGCTCCATCAGAAACCTGTTCATCGCGGCTTGGAAGTATGACTCCAGTTTGTCTGTCGACTCTTCGGTCCGGGTCGCATTTGCGGTTCGATCGGTGGCGGCAGGCTTCTGCTTCCTCGATCTGGGCTTCGGACGTTCCGGTCGAGCCTCCTTCGTCCGGGTTTCGAGCATCGCTGCTCCCGACGGGCCGAGTGACATACGTCGTGGCTCGGACGATGAATCCGACCCAGGCTCAGCCGCTGAGAGGTATGGAGACGCCGTTCGGTACCCGGTAGATCCGATCTGAGGAGAGGATCTGGGGTCAGGGGCTGTGAGGTCCTGATCGGTGGGGATCTCACCCACCAGGGACTTGAGTTTGCCAAACAGCCCTTTGGCTGACGATCGGATGACTTCCATGTCCAGATCGAACAACTCGTCCGCATCGAACGGGCTTGCTACCAAACCTGTCTCTTTCAGCAAGCTCAGGAGGCCCTTGACTAGCTCCAGCTTGTTTTCCGAGGCTGTCGGGGCCGCGACGGGTCCCTTCGGTGTGCCAATCTGCCTGGGCCGCAGGATCTGCAGCACCGGATCCTGATCGATGAACTTCTGCAGCTCCTGTCGGTTGTACGCGAACTCCAGCGCGGCTTCTGACCACCTGGGTTCTGATCCCTTCTCTTCGTCGCCCTCCAAATCTGGGGCTTTCATCTTCTGTCGTGGGAGAGATGTCTTCTTCGACGAATCCCAGCTGGGCACCAGTGTGGAGGGGTGTTTCTGGGGAGTCGGTTTGCGTGACCTCTTCGCGAATAACTCCATGAGTAACTGTCGATCTGTCTCTGTCTCGAGCTTGATCGACTTGCCCGCGAAGGTGTATCGGTCTACTCCGGCTTTGGTTGTTTTTGTTAGCGGGTCTCGACTTGCGTCAAGATCCGCTGGGGTCCCCGAAGGGACCTGGGGAGGATATTGAGGTTTCTCTTCTAGATCTGTCTCCAGATCGCCCTCTATTCCGCCGGCAGAGTTCCTCCCAGCACTCTGTCGATCCGCGGATCTTGTTTCGTTCAGCAGCGTCTTCGTCGATCCGTGTTCCGACGACGCCTCTTCCCCTGGTTCTTTCTTCACTTGCACATCTTCTGCAGACTCACGGTGAAATCCGGAGTCCCCAAGAGATCCGGGCACGCGCACCATTGTGGTGGAGCGGGATCGGCCAAAACCTTGTTGAGGCCTGATCGAGCTACCACAGCGCTCAGACACCGACTAACGGAGGGGGTCCCCCTTGATCCGTGATCAGCTGAACTGTTCTCACCTTGTGTACCCGTCGGCGGGCTGGATCTGCTCTCTCGGGGCTCCGAAGATGCAGCACTTGGTGAAGATTGAATGTCTTGGCGAGACGTGGGGATGGGGTTGGAGCAGCGCGGAAATCTTCGCTCTGCGTCCGGTTATTAGTCTCGATCGAGGGTTCTTCGCTCGGATCGAGGGGTCTGGATGTAATCCGAGACCGGTAGTTGCCTTTCCTTGGTGTGTTGGTTCCTTTCCGGGTAGTTTGTCGCCTCCTATGACGAGATCTTGAATGTTGAGAGAAGACTCGATCGCCAGCCAAACTGTTAAATCTGGTCGATCGGCACACGGATGCTTGAAGGAAAAGGGTCACTAGAGTGGGCAAAGCTGGCCAATATATTATCCAAGCTTAACCTCACTACCAGATCCTCTATTCCCGTACACTTGTCAACACTGCCGAGGCCAATGTAGTTCCACGGAAGGTGACTGAAGACACTTGTGATGTAAAGTGCAAATTCAACTCTGATTTGTGTTTAGCCTCTACGTCCCTACGGCTGCCATCCCAACCTGCATCCTACAACCATACAACTACTTGATTCTTGGCCTGTCTGCGCCCCTTGGTTCATCCCATCCTTGGCCGATCGACGATCCGCGATCTCGATCCGCGATCTCGATCCGCGATCCCGATCCGCGATCTCGATCCGCGATCCCGATCCGCAATCTCCGTCCGCGATCTCGATCCGCAATCTCCGTCCGCGATCTCCATCCGCAATCTCCGTCCGCGATCTCCATCCGCGATCCCGATCCGTGATCTCGATCCGCGATCCCGATCCGTGATCTCGATCTTGGTTACCCCACCTTCGACTGGGGCCTTGCATCATGCCATTCCTGTTACTCCTTCGGTTCTATTCTCGGTCTGTCGCCAGCTTCCATAGTCCGACCGCGCCTTCGCAGAGTACCCTTCCCTGGTGGCAACCACCAATCGGATCTGATCTACGCGGGCTGCCCCGACTCTACCGGATCCGGACCCCTGGCGTCATCCTGCTTGCACCAGATTCACCGGATCGCGCCAGTTCGCACCTGCTCCGCATCTACATCTCCGCATTGTGTTCTGCCCTCAAAATTTCTTCATGCGCTTCACCACAACACTCTGGATGCAAACACGGAGTCCCCAGCCGCTGCCCCATCTTCGAGCTCAGCCGGGTCATTCCTGCACCCAACACTTGGTGGTGATGCTCGCAGGAGCTGGGAACTCAGCTCGGGACTCCGCATTAATACTAGGTGCTGTTTCGGCAGGGTTGCAGGTGGTTTCGTTGCGTGCTCCAGTGCCCCCAGCGCTCAGCGTCGAGGTCGAGATCCTTGCCATTCCATTTCGTAATCAATATAATTATGCATTTTGACGCAGTAGCTTCTTCAGCTCGACTCAGCCTGCTGTCTTCACTGAGCCGGTTGTATCACTTGGTACAATAGCTGTTAATCGTCGTCTGCAACTTGCACCATTTGCAGACGGTTTTCATGTTTCTTGGCTTGCAGATAGCCGAATAGCAATTCTCCCCACCATAAACTCGACGTATCTGCATTTCGTGTCGCTCTGAGAGTCAGGGGCGGACGATCCCCTGGAGCGACACCTTTATCCTCATTGCCGTCGTCCGTATCTTCATTGAGCTCGGCTACCAGATTGCGCTCGACTGGTCGTAGACGGACCATTTGAACCACCTGGGGCGATAGCTCTTCCACTTCGCTGAGAAGCCCGACGCTCGATTCCACGTCGTTGAACTCGGCTATCTCCGCTTCATCATCTCCACTTTCATCTTCGTCACTTCCTTGATCTTGGATCGCCTCTTCGTTGAACTTAGTACGGCGCGCAACGCCCGCCACCGCGTTCATAGCCGTCGCCGCAGTAGAGTTCACTGAGTCAGCGAAGTTGGTCGAGTTAATCCCGGCGCCTTCAGCTGTCGCCTGGCTCTTCTCGCTCACCACCTTCGTATCCTTGATCATATCCTCTCACTTCTTGCTCAAACCTTGGTTAATTGACACCGTCAAAAACAAGCACACCCCTGTTCCCGGGTCGCGGCACCAGTTGTGGTATTGCAAAACACACAAATCGTCAATTGTGGGTCCTCGCAAACAACCAACAACAATAGCCGAGCTAATCGGCTGAGTTGGCCTGCGTGGGGTCTCTTTCGGGTCCCCAACGGTCCGGCCCAGCCGGGACAGTAGGTGTCTTGTCTTCGCCGAATTCCAACCAACCGGTTCAACTCTCCAGAGACTCGCCTGAGCCGGGCAGTCTCCATTCACAAAACCCGTGCCGTCCACCAAAGGATGGAACAGTCACGGGCCGCCGAGTGCAAAGGCAGCTCAGCTGAAAGGTTACGGTGCCCTGGGACTTACAGGCCCACCGGCTCGCCGAGTTCGGCGAGACTTTTCTCCGCGCTTGGCGAGACTGCCCCTTCCGGGCCTACGTTATCTCTTGGCGCTACCTGTTGGTACCCTACAAGCTATGCCTCTCAGGTACCAACGGCAGACATACCCCGGCCCTATGCAGGGACTTACCGAAGAAGTGTACACGTGTCTTGGACTAGGAAAATTCTGCTCTGTTTGTTTGGTTATATCTTTCGGGCGCCCTGAAGGGGCGGCGCCTCTACTGTTCCTGAATTCCTATACAAATATCTAATGAAATAGAGTGGTTTCGGATCTCGGCCGACCCTTCGCCGAGTTCGGCGACCTCTCACACCAGTCGGTCCGGATACCGCGTTTATCCGGATCTGCGAGCTCGGCTGGTCCGGATATTGAGTTATCCGGCTGGTACTCTGTACCCTCCAGCCGAGTCGCCACCGTCGACCTGTTATCCTAAGCTGCTTTGGTACCCTGTACCAGCGTGTGCCATTCGGCGAGATAGTACTTTGACCGCTCTGAAGCTGAGGCAGTCTGGCCGCTCCCATTCTGAGACATTCTGGTGTCCCCGATGTTCGGTGTCTTGCCACATGAGTCACCGAAACTTGATGTTTACTACACCACACTAGACTTCCGGAAGTGCACACCGGCACGCTCCGCGGCGAGATTCGGGCGGTATAAGAACGCCAGAGCCTTCTCCCCCTTACGTTGTGTCATGGTGTAGTAGCGCTCAGCTTCAGACAATTTCGACTTCCAGAACTCGCGCTTTAACGGCTTGGACAGTCGGGACCAATCCTGGCGGTCGCGTTTGGAAAGCTGTCCTCTCCAATTGCGCACTGCCGGAGGCATCTTGAGCTTGAGCTCGTACACCTTGGTCCGATCCGACCACCCGCCTTGGACAGTCAAATTCAGGAAACGTTCCCACCAGCGTCGTCGTGCCGGCAGCTGAGCATCCTCATCGAAATCTTCCAGCGTGCTTGAGCTCACATACGGGCTGAATGCCAGCGTAGTCCCTCCCAGAGTCGTAGTTGTTGCCTCCTGCGGAGGCGCACCACCGCTAGAGCTGTCAGAGTCGTCGTCGCTCGAGCCGGCATCGCTGGAGCCGGAACTTGAGCTGTCGTCTGAGGGATATCCTCCTCGCCGACCGGAGCGCTTCTTGTCTGAGTTCCGCCGAGAGGCAGACCTCTTTGACTCGGATCGCGTGGTTTTGTGGTGTAGCGGGATCAGCAAAATCTGCGAGATCGCTAGTCCGGCTTACCAACTGCGCCCGAACACCGACCAACGGAGGGGGTACTCCGATCTGCCGTGACGTGTGCTGAACTGGGTCACCTTGTGTACCCGTCGGTAGGGCTGGATCTTGCTCTTCTGGTGTCTTCCGAAGTGTCAACGCCTTGAAGTCGAGACAGTCTTGGCGAGACGCGAGGATGGGGTAGAGCGGCGTGGAAATCTTCACACAGCTCGCGGTTGTACTTCCAGATCAAGTAGTCTTGCACTTGGATCTGGCGGCCCGGATCTGGATCCGGCCATGGGGTTGCCTTTGCGGGGCCTTGTCCTTTACGTTCCCTTACGGGTTCCTTTCCTTGCGATTCTTGCCGCTTCCTATAGCGGGATCTGTGGTTGTTGAGTGTCGAAGACCCGACCGGCCAAGCTGTGAACTCCGGTGGAGCTGGGATCCGCACTTGAGGGTAGATCACTAGGAAGGTCTAAATCTGGCCAGTGTATTATCCAGACTTAACCAACACTAGATCTCTTACCGCTACCTCTTCTTCTCTTCGTAGAGCCAATGTAGTTCCCGTTTCCAAGCGAAGGCGAAGGCGGTTGCGATGTCCAAGGCAAATTCGATACTGATTTATGCTTAAGTCCGATCCCATCCTATCTACCTATCCTTCTATCCAGCTATCATCCCATCGATAACTACTGGCTCTGTAGCCTCCCTTTACCTTCAGTATGGCGTCATTCGGGTCTCTGGCGTGTCGTCATCGCCGGATCTGTGATACTGGATCTGGATCCGAGGTATCAGATCTGATCCCGATCTGGGCTCCAGATCCAAATCTCCCAATCTCCTCCGGGCCACTTGGTCTGGGCTGCGACTGCCGTCCTCGGGGTGCTCTGCCCTCTGTAGCTGCCATACCGCGTCCCACTGCGTCTTCTTTCGCATAGATCCTGTCAGGTCAGTCTTTCGCAAATAGTGACCTGCCGGGTCCCAATCTCTCACTTGTCAGTCAACTCCGATCTCCAATTTCTTCGATTTTGCTTCTCCACAGTCGCATCCTGCTCTTAATCGTTGTTATCCAACTGACATCACTGCGAGCACTTTCCATCACTCAGAAGTTACTTCCGACCTTGCGTCGTTCTTATTCGCACATTCCGTCCTGTTCACGCCACCCAAGCTCCCCCATGTCGCCTCCATCTTCCACAGGATCGCCGAGCCGGTCTCCCCCGACGGAAGCCAGCGCTGACGAACTCCGTCGTCGTAATGCTCTGCTACGAGGACGTCTCGCGCATGCCAGTGCCGAGCTCCAAAAGGTTGCGTCTTCTCGTAATGCGACGGCCGACGAGCAACACCGGCTTTCCCGTACTCTGCTCCGCCAGACTCACGAGCTCCGAGTTCTGGAGGATCTTTACCGGGCACGACAAGAGGGGATCGGACACCTCCGAGCCGAGATCGCGACGTTCCAGGAACCGGGAGATCCGGATGTCGATCCCGACCCACGCATCGCTTGCCTAGAGTCTCAACTCCGGCAGCAGGAAGCCGATTTTCGCAATCTTGAGGCGCGCTTCGATCAAGCGGTCTCCGAACGCGACGTCCTCCAGGATCAGATCGAAAATTTGGCCGAAGAAGTGCATCTAGCGGGTGAAGAGATTGAGCAACTCCAAGAGGATCGAAACGATCTGGATCGCGCACGCGAGGATGCCGCGCACGAATTGCTCCTCTCGGAGACCAGTCTGGCCCGAGCCACGGATGCGTTGCAGCAGGTCGAGTCTCAGGTCGAGAGGCCTGCCGAGACCCCCAACGGGGTCTCTCCTGATCTGGATCGTCTAACCCTAGAGCGAGACACCGCGCGGGCTGCGGCCACCCGTGCCGAGGATCGGTTGGGCGCCCTGAAGGAAGATCTTCAGGGATACCAGCGTTCGCACCATGAATCCTCGGCCGAGTTAAACCCTCTTCGCGGCCTCCAGACAGCTTCGACGAACGACCTGATTCGCACGGTTGGGGAGCTCGACACCGGGCGGGCCGATGTTGACCGCCTTCGGGGAACGTCTCGGATCTCGGTACGTGTCCTTCTCGTCCTTCTGCCCTCTGCCCCTCTCACTAACCTCTCCTGTTTGGTTCCCCTGATATCCTTGCAGATACCAAGCTGGCCGCTGCCAAAAGAGATCAAGGTGTGCCAGCTCAGGAACTCGCGGATGCGAGACGCCGCCTCCGAGATCTGGAGCATTCGGTCCGAGTGCTACAGCGTGAACGAGACACCGCTCATGACTCCCGTGACCAGGCTCGGCGAGAACGTGACACGTTCCAACGGGATCTCGACATCGCACACCAGAAGATAGCGACTGTGGCCGCGGCAGTGGGGCCGATCTCGCCCGGAGATGCTGGTACATCTGGCCCAGCTGCTGTGTTGCATTCACTGCGCAGCACGCCTGTTGGTTCTTCTGGCCAAGGCGGCCAAGACCCTCCGGCAGATCCTCAGGATCGGGCTCTGTCCGGGTCCGATGCTGTCGTCCCGCCTCCGAGCTCCAAGCGACCGCGTAGCCCACCGGCGTCGCCTAAATCTAGTCCAGCGCCCCCTGCCAAGCGTCGGGTGGCTCCTCTTTCTCCAGGTGACGACGATCGTGGATCCAAATCTTCGGCTGGTGGAAGCGGCTCCAGTCCCGTCGACTTAACTCAAGACGACGGACACCTCGCCGACGACGACCGGGGGGAGTCTGACGTTAGTGTCGCGGGTTCGGACGCTGGCTCCGGATCTCAGGATTCTGTCGGATCTGGTGGGAAAGAGGGCTCGGACGCAAAGTCGAGCAGCGACGAGGAGGAGGATGAAGATACCGCTGAAGTGGCCAACGATCTCCTCGAAGCTCAGACCTTGCAATCCCTCACCCAGTCTCGTTCTGCTGAACGTCGACGACGGCAAGCTTCCCCTCGACGAGGGCCCAAAGTAGCTGGATCTGGTGCATCACCGGATGGGTCCGACGGTTCCGACTCTGATGCCGGTCCAACTCCCCAATCCGCCCCCAACACTGGTTCCTCGGGGGGTCCGCCTGCTTCACCTCGCCGTCAACCGGCCGGATCCTCCAGTCCAGATCCGATGAAGCCCAAGGCGCCCTTTGGCCGAGAGGAGATCTGTATTCCAGGACGGGCTCGGGCACACGCCATGATTCAGCGTGAGGTGGATCCGTGGTTGGCTGACCAGATCTCGGATATGGCCATGGTCACAATGTTGATCAACGCGTTGTTCCCCATTCTTCCGACTCGTCCCGGCTGGTTATTCCCACGGATCGCCCCTGCGGATCGGCGTCAATACACGCCCAAGGATTACTGTGTGGATCTGATCACGGAGGACAACGTGCGGGCTCTGCTGGATACCCGCCCTTGGGAGGTCTTGGAGAGGGCCGATGACGCCGACGTGATCTCGTTCGAAGACGATGTGGGGGGGTCGACTTGGGGCCGCGACCCAGCGATACCAGACCCACGAGCCTGACTGTGTGCAGTCATATTGGGAGTCCACACACTCCTTTGTCATCACTCCGGCAATGATCGCACGGCACCCATGGCTCGCCGTCTACAAGAAAGAGCGCAATAACCGTCGCTCGCACGCCGGCGCCCACTGGAAAGCGTTCCTAGAGATCCTCATCTTGGCGATGCGTGAAGGGTGGTGTGATCTGGAATTGCTGCTGGACCCCTTCTTCCTTCACTTCCCCAAGCGATCGGAGACGGTGATCTGGTATCCGGGGTTGGCATCTCGCCAGGCCAACCTTCGGGATCCCAAACTTCACCGTGCTGAGCCGACCGATCTTCTTGAGGCGTTGGACGAGGCTAATTCGGAAGATCCGTGGCGCAACCACTTCCGTGATACGCCGGACCAACATCCGGCCTGCTCCATCTCTCGTCTCAAGGACAAGTTCTTCGGGATCCAGGCTCAAGACACCCCGTAGTGTCCGGCTCCACCTCCTTAGCCGTTTGTTTGCTTTTCTTCCTCCGTCTAGTTTCGATAATCATTAATCCACTTCTTTGAGCAATCTTGGTTCTTCCTTTCTGCAACCTGCATTCCAGACCGGTGACCCGTCAAATCCGACCGTGATCGGGACTCTGCGAACTGGCTGTCTTGCCTTCTCTTCTCCATTTCACACGTAAACATTCACTTCTCCTTCCTCCGATCTGCACCCTTCCTGCAGATCCATCTTCTTTCTCTCACTCGGAAACGACCAACTCGCTTCCGAGATCCTCGTCTCACTACTCCTCGTGAGACTGCATCACCCCAAATCGGTTCCTGCTAGTGTGGAGAAGCAGGATCCAAGAATTCTGAGATCGAAGCTGACCAGCGAAGTGAGAGACTGGGACCCGGCCTGTCACTGATTCAGGATAATGACCAGGTGGATCTGGGTTCAGGACTCAGGATCGGGATCAGATCTGATACCCCGGATCCGGATTCGGCAGTGCGGATCCAGCGATGACGACGCGCCAGAGGCCTGGATGACGCCATAATGAAGGTAAAGGGAAGCCGCAGAGCCAGTAGGGATCGATGGGATGATAGTTGGATAGAAGGATAGGTATGTAGGATGGGATCGGACTTAAGCATAAATCAGTATCGAATTTGCCTTGGACATCGCAACCGCCTTCTCCCTCGCCTGGAAACGGGAACTACATTGGCCCTGCGAGGAGTAGAAGACACAGCGGTAAGAGATCTAGTGTTGGTAAAGCTTGGATAATATATTGGCCAGCTTTAGACCTTCCTAGTGATCTACCCTCAAGTGCAGATCCCAGATCCACCGGAGTTCACAGCTTGGCCGGTCGGGTCTTCGACGCTCAACAACCACAGATCCCGCTATAGGAAGCGGCAAGCATCGCAAGGAAAGGAACCCGAAAGGGAACGTAAAGGACAAGACCCCGCAAAGGCAACCCCACGGCCCGGATCCAGATCCAGGCCGCCAGATCCAAGTCTCAGACCACTTGATCTGGAAGTACAACCGCGAGCTGCGTGAAGATTTCCGCGCCGCTCCACCCCATCCCCGCGTCTCGCCAAGACTGTCTCGACTTCAAGGCGTTGACACTTCGGAAGACACCAGAAGAGCAGATCCAGCCCTACCGACGGGTACACAAGGTGACCCAGTTCAGCACACGTCACGGCATATCGGAGTACCCCCTCCGTTAGTCGGTGTTCGGGCGCAGTTGGTAAGCCGGACTAGCGATCTCGCAGATTTTGCTGATCCCGCTACACCACAATGGTGCGCGTGCCCGGATCTTCTGGTGACTCGGGATTTCACCGTGAGTCCCAAGAAGAAGTCAAAGTGAAGATAGAGCAAGGGGACCAGGCGTCATCGGACCTCGGATCGACGACGACGCCGCTGAATGAAGCAAGAACCGCAGATCGACAGAGTGCTGGGAGGAACTCTATCGACGGAAAGGAGGCAGATCCGGACCCGGATCTGGAAGATAAACCTCAACCTCCTCCCCAGGTCCCTTCGGGGACCCCTGTGAGTCTCGATTCACATCGAGACTCACTAACAAAACAAACTAAAGCCGGACAGAACCGGTATGCGTTCGCAGACTCGCCAGTCAAGCTGCCGACAGGGGAACCCATATTGAAGCCCAGCTGGGAGTGGGAAGGCAAGGTGCCTACCAAACGGACGGCGCTCAAGGCCCCAGATCTGGAGGACGAGCCCAAGGACAGACTAGTTCCAGCCAGGATCAAGACGGAGACGTCAGATCCAACATGGAACGAGGCAGATCTGGAGTCCAGATACCACAGGAAGGAACTCCAGGACTTCATGACCCACAACCCGATCATGCAGATCGTACGACCGACACAGATCGGTGATCACACCGGACCAGTGACGGCACCAGCGTCGACAGACAATAAGCTGGAGGCGATCAAGATTCTCATGAACTTACTATGGGAGGCGGGCCTGGTAGCTGGAGCATTCGATGCGGACGACTTGTTCCGTCCAGATCTACGGATGTACCAGACGTCAGCGAAAGAACTCTTCGACAAGCTGAAAGTAATAGTCGGAGAGAAGGCTGCGAACCCCAGCACGACCTCAAGCCCGGACTCACCGACCCAGATCGGCTCCACAGGGGACCGAACTTCCTCACCTTTCGTGTCGGCGGCTGAGGCGGATTCGGACGAGTCTTCGGAGCCACGACGGATGTCGCTAGGCCCCACTGGTGCCGCGATGTTGCAGGCCAGATCTAAGGCGTCACGACCGAAACCTACCCGAGCCAAGGCGAAGAAGACCTCAGGGACGGTGAACAAGCCGACGGCTTCCCCTCCCCATATCGTGGTCGTGAGCGAAGACGCTACAACCTCGACGGATAAGATGGAGTCCTACTTCCAAGCAGCCATGAGTCGTTTCCTTCGAGAGCAACAAGTCGTCATGCCAAACTTGGCCGCCAGGACCCTCCCGAATCCAGGGACCAGGGACGTGGAAATGGAATCCGCCGGATCGGAAGACTTGGAGAGATTACAGTGGGAATATGACCCAGACGACTTAGATCTCCCCACCGCAGCACCGGCAGCAGTAGCCACGGCAGCGGTCGGATCCTCGGACTCGACATTGATTCAACGAGTCCGAATCTCCGCCATCTCAGACTTGAAGGAGTTTACGGGGAAGGACCAAGACGAAGACCGAGCGAGGGCCTGGATCAGCAAGGTGAAGTCTTCCTTCATGCGTGACCAAGCCTCCGAGGAAGAGAAGTGCCTGACTCTCGCAGACCTGCTGTCAGGGCCGGCGAAGAACTGGTACCGGCAGCTACCGAGGTCCACCCGCAACAAGTGAACCGAACTACTCAGGAGCTTTCAGATCCAATATTGCGGGTTCGGAGTCTCAGTAGCTCGCCAATACTACCAAGCTCGGAAACGCTCAGATGAGTCTGCGCTAGAATACCTGCACAGGCTCAACGTGGCGGGCTTACGAGCACGACTGAAGGTCAAGGACGGCGGCACCAAGGAACGGAAAGAGCATGTGGACCATTTCATCGAGACACTGGGAGATCCTGAGCTGGCCGACAAGCTGACGATGCTACGACTGTCGGACGCAGATGATTTGGAGGAAGTGTTGCGGGCCCTAGACAGGGCAAATAGTCGTCAGAAGAAGACGACCGCTGGATCTAGCCGGTACAGGCAGAAGGCAGCTCCATCACCGGCGCCAGCCGCCTCGGCCAAACAAGTGCGGGCGATACAGATCCAGGCACCGGACTCGGAGTCAGACTCCAATTCGGACGGATCGGACTCGGATCGAGATGAACATCGCCGGATCTACCTTGCCGCAAGCGGCGAAACCCCGCCGCCCGGAGAAGAACAGAAGGCTGCGGATCGCGAGCCATCGGATCGCCACACCCCAGACCCTCAACCCGGGGATACGAGACCACGATATCAAACGGACCACACGGACCGGGGGCGATGCTCTCACTGTGGCTCTAAGAAGCACACCGATCTGGGTTGTTGGAGACGTCTAACGTGCAAGAAGTGTGGGAAGAGAGGCCACCCGGCGGATCACTGCCTATTCGTATGCCGGGGATGTGGAGAACTACTCGACATGGGGAAGTGCCCGATGGAGGAGTTCTACAACCAGATCCGCCAGTGGTTTGATCCAGCTAAACATGCCGGGATGCTGCCAGAGATGGCAGAGAAGATGTTAAACTAGGACGCTCGCCGGGATGGAATCCGGTACGAGCCGAGCGCTCTAGGTATTGCATTTATGCATACGTGAACGAGCCATCAATAGATAAAGCTAGCAGAAGGCCAGATCTATGTGATAATACATTTGATCTACATGGGAAACGCACGGCTGCCATATCCAGTCTTTGCCCAGTGGGTGACTTCGACAGAGCGGAGGCCGCCGAAGTGATCGATCTCGACCCCGGTACCTCGCGTGGGTACTGGAAGCAACAAAAGCCAGATCTCTGGTTCTCGCCTACGGAAGGGGAAGACATTTCCCCGAACCATCAGCCTAGTCTCGTGGCTGAATGTAAGCGGGCCGGGGATCCGAATCCAGATCTGCTGCCCGGAGAATCGAGAGGATATTGGAAGCACCATGCACCCGGAAAATGGTTCCGGCAGGCCAAGATCACAGGAAAGATTAACAATGAGAAAGCGATCCTGCTCCTCGACACCGGCGCCGAGGTGTCTATCGTAGACACTACGTTCGCCCAGCGGATGGGGTGCTATGTGGATAGGAGCCAGAGCCAAGACTGTATAGGCATCGGAGATACGGTATAATCGACTGCCGGAAGGACGCGGATCAAGATCACGCTGGCAGGGTATCTGGTGTATTTGTTTGACATCTGGGTTGGTGATCTGTCGGGGCAAGAAGCTATCCTGGGGATGGATTTCATGGTGCCAGCCGGGATCCGGTTGGATTTAGCTGATGGGTCACTATGTCTCCCAGACGAGGTGCGGATCCAGCTTAGCGGCAGACGCCAGTTGTATAACGACAAGGCAAGAGTCGTCCGGTTGGACCAGCATTTGCAGATCGACGTAGGAGATTCGATGGAAGTGCCATTGCGGAGGCAAAACTCGGATCAGGACACGTTGTGGGTGACCAGGGGAAATTGATGGGTGCCGACAGTGAGTCGAGGACCAGGCAGAGCGTTATACTTGACGATTACGAACATCGGAGAGAAGAAGCTGATCCTACAAGGGGGCGAACGGGTAGCGATGTGGCTGGCCGGAGATCGGGTGCCTCGACTGCAGGGTCTCGTGACAGTCGGGTCTCGCCGCTACCTAGAGTGGCAGAATCTGGCTCTACAGGCAACCACGGACGCCAAAGTATCGGAGAAGTATCAACGTCCAGAACAGCCAGATCTACCTGCAGTAGAACGGCCAACCTATCCAACCCCGCGGGCGATATTGCGCAAGCCCAACCCAGACAGTGATCAACGGCCAAGACCGGGGGAGCAGAGAGTGGTCCTACCTGTCCAAGTCGCGGGGGACCTTCCCGACCGGGAAGCAGAGGCACCCGTTCAAGCAGCGGTGGATTTGCCAGGTCCGGACGCGGAAGCAAACAACCTAACACCAAGTCCCCGGGATGGGGATCTCGAGTCAACAGCCGATCCAAGTGTGGAGGTAGACGAAGCAGTGGACGAATCAGAGAGCCAGAGTACGACGGGGACGACAAGCGTCTCGAAGGAAAGTCGGGAGAACCCGGAAGAGCCGACTCCGGAGGCAGCGCCGTCGGATCCGACTTCTGGAAGAATAACTGTTGAAGTCGATGTCCCGGTGGAAGATGAACAGGTGTGCTATCATGAAGGAGGCGATCTCAGAGCCGAAGAAGTGGAGTCGGAGATGGCTGTGCTGCCTGAAGTTACACAATCGACCGAAGAGGTGACAATAGAG
Source organism: Phytophthora x cambivora (assembly GCA_033557925.1). NCBI lineage: Eukaryota > Oomycota > Peronosporomycetes > Peronosporales > Peronosporaceae > Phytophthora > Phytophthora x cambivora. The sequence goes on along the minus strand of JAUCEB010000011.1, from coordinate 8,173,363 downwards.
GACATCCAAGTGGGAGATCCGACTGTCAACTCCGCTGAAGAGATAGATCGACTGCGACGGCTGATCTGGAGGCGCCGACACCTGCTCATCGGAAAGGGCAATGCACTTCCCCCCGCAGCAAGAGGAATTGTCTGTGACATCGATGTGGGAGGCGCTAAGCCTATCGCGCAGCGGGTGCGCAAAGTAGCTCCTCAGTTTCGGGAGAAGCTCTCAGATCTGATCAAGGGATTACTTGGGGCTCGGATCATAAACATGTCGACTTCACCCTGGGCCTCGCCGATTGTGGTGATCATCAAGAAGAATGGGGTGGACATCCGACTCTGTATTGACTACCGGCTGGTCAACAGCCTAACGAGACTCATGGTCTACCCGATGCCTCTGATCAATGACCTACTGGAAGATCTGGACAAGGTGCTGTGGTACTGCTCGCTGGAATGGCAAGCGGATTTTGGGTGGTGACTATGACGGACCGCGCACGTGCGATCTCGGCGTTCATCACCCCCTTCGGACTGTTCGAGTGGAATAGAATGCCCTTTGGCCTGAAGAATGCCCCGCAGATCTATCAGCGGATGATCGATAACGCGCTGAATGGCTTCACGCGGATCCCACGATTGGAAGGGGGCCCTGTGCCAGGGCAGCCGGATCCAAAGACAAGCCCTGATCTGATACCTTCCGAACCTAAGGACGACGGCAAGAAGTCGGTGCTGGGGCGCAGATCCTACATTGATGATATTCTGATCACGGCCGAGTCCTGGGACCACCTCTGCAACAGGGTGGAAAGTTTACTCGACGTGTGTGACGAGTGGAACCTGTCAATCAGTGTAGTAAAGAGTTCCTGGGGTAAGGATCGAGTGGAGTATCTCGGGCATAAGGTGTCAAGCCATGGACTGGAAGCGAACCCGAAGGATCTGTCGGCATTGACGGAACTACCGTTCCCCGGTTCTCTCCGGGCCATGCAATCCTTTTTAGGGAGCCTCAACTACTACAGTAAGTTTATTGAGGATTACGCGATCTATGCTGCAGTGTTGTACGAACTACGGGAAGTTGACTTTGCAGCCATGAGTAAGCCAGAAACCCGATCTCGGATCCAAGATCTGGCAGCAGCCGTAGGCGACGGTATGGGAGGAGCCGACAGGCCGGCGGAAGCCGATCTACGATGGATCCGGGCTCACAAGTCGTTCGCCAAGCTGAAAGAGAAGGTGGCGACCACGCCGATCCTGCGCCACTTCCAACCAGAGCTACAACCAGTGGTGGTCGTCTATGCCAACGATTGGGCGATCTCTGCGGCTCTGATGCAAGAGCATGACGAGGTGTTCCACCCAGTTATGTTCGCGAGCCGTACGTTGAAGTCAAACGAGCTGAACTACGGGATCGTGGAGAAGGAGGTGTTAGCCTTGCTCCGTATCTTGGACTTAGGACATAATCTGTTGGTGGGACGGGAAGTCAAGGTGTTGGCCCGCTACTCGACCCTGGCCTGGTTATTCAGATCCTCTGGGCTGCAAGGGCGGCTCGGACAATGGGCAGCTCTGCTATCCCCTTGGACCCTCGAAATCGTGAAGTGTACGAAAGGAGAGGACGAGATCTTGGGGGCGATTGCTGCAACTATCACCCCCCGAGCCGAGGTGGATCAAGCTTTAATCGCCATCGCACCCCGCAAGGAACCTCGACGCAAGATCCAGGCCCCGATCCCGACGGTGTACCCCGGAGAAAGTCTGTGGGTAGTGAGTTTTGACGGATCTGCCCGCGTCAAGCGCGGTGGAGGCGCTTATAGCGCGATCTTGTGGAAGTTGCCCGAGTGGACAGTGGTGAAGGCCCGATCGGAGTATGTGGATGGCCTGACAGTGAACGAAGCTGAGTATCGAGGCCTGTTGCTGTGCATGGATCTACTGGAGGGAGAGAGTCAGCAGCGTCTAGTGGTATGCGGCGACTCTAACCTGGTGATCCGACAAGTGCGGGGCGAGATCGACTGCAAGGCCCCCGGTTTGACGTTGTTAAAGCAGAAAGCGCTGGACCGGTTATTGGCGTGGCCGAATCACGAACTGCTCCACGTAAAGCGAGACTGGAATGGAAGTGCGGACAGTCTGGCCAGTGCTGCCCTGCAGCGTCAAGCTGGAGTCGAAGTGGAAGAAGATCCCGATCTCGAGAATCTGGTGTGGTGTAGCGGGATCAGCGAAATCAGCGAGATCGCCAACCCAACTTACCAACTGCGCCCGAACACCGACTAACGGAGGGGGTACTCCGATATGCCGTGACGTGTGCTGAACTGGGTCACCTTGTGTACCCGTCGGTAGGGCTGGATCTGCTCTTCTGGTGTCTTCCGAAGTGTCAACGCCTTGAAGTCGAGACAGTCTTGGCGAGACGCGGGGATGGGGTGGAGCGGCGCGGAAATCTTCACGCAGCTCGCGGTTGTACTTCCAGATCAAGTGGTCTGAGACTTGGATCTGGCGGCCTGGATCTGGATCCGGGCCGTGGGGTTGCCTTTGGGGGGTCTTGTCCTTTGCGTTCCCTTTCGGGTTCCTTTCCTTGCGATGCTTGCCGCTTCCTATAGCGGGATCTGTGGGTGTTGAGCGTCGAAGACCCGACCGGCCAAGCTGTGAACTCCGGTGGATCTGGGATCCGCACTTGAGGGTAGATTACTAGGAGGGTCTAGATCTGGCCAATATAAATTCCAGTCTTAACCGACGCTAGATCTCTTACCGCTACCTCTTCTTCTTCTTCTAGGGCCAATGTAGTTCCCGTTTCCAAGCGAAGGCGAAGGCGGTTGCGATGTCCAAGGCAAATTCGATACTGATTTATGCTTAAGTCCGATCCCATCCTATCTTCCTATCCTTCTATCCAGCTATCATCCCATCCATACCTACCGGCTCTGTAGCCTTCCTTTACCTCCACCATGGCGTCACCCAGGCCTTGGTCTTGTCGTCATCGCCGGATCCGCAATGCCGACTCCGTCTCCGGGGTATCAGATCTGATCCTGATCCTGAGTCCTGATCCTGAGTCCTGATCCCAGATCCACCCGGTCATTATCCTGAATCAGTGACAAGCCGGGTCCCAGTCTCTCACTTCGCTGGTCAGCTTCGATCTCAGAATTCTTGGATCCTGCTTCTCCACAATCGCCTCCTGTCCGTAGTTGTTGTCTCCAACTGACATCACTGCGGGCATATTCCATCACTCGTCAACCGTGACTCCGCCTATTCGTACGATGCACTCATTTCGCTTCTCGCCTCAAAACTACACCACGTCGCGCGGATTTCCGATGGTGACCGGATCGACTGCCTCTCGCTCCCCGAGCCGGTCTCCTCCCCCTCCGGCGACGTTGGATGAGCTTCAACGGCTCAACTCCACGCTGCGCAACCGGCTGGCCCGTTCGGTGGCGGACCTCCAAGCTGCGGTCGTCTCCCGGGACGCGGCGGTGGATCACAAACACCAATTTTCGCTAACGTTGTTGAGGCAGACCCGTGAGCTTCGGGCCATGGAGAAGTTGTACGACACCCGGCAGGCAGAGGTGGTTCGACTGCGTGGCGAGATCGCGGCGTTCCAGACCGCTGAAGACTCCGACCTTCCTTCGAGCCCGACGGTCGTCAACCTGGAGTCTCAGCTCCGTCAGCAGGCCGACGAGATCCGTGACTTGGAACTCCGGCTGGATCAGGCCATCTCAGAGCGCACCACCCTCCAAGATCAAAATAACCACTTGGCTGAGGAGGTGCGCTTGGCTGGGGCGGAGATCGAGCAGCTCCAGGAAGACCACAACGATTTGGATCGCGCTCGTGCGGATGCCGAGCACGAGCTGCAGTTGTCCGAAGCCAGCTTGGCGCGCGTTCAAGCCTCCCTGGCGCAAGCGGAGACCCAGATCCCGCCTCCTCCGGCTGATGTCGTGGGCACTGACGTGGATCGGCTCACTCGAGAGCGAGACGAGGCACGGACTGCCGTCACCAACGCGGAGGGCCAAGTCGCCCCTTTGCGCAGCGAGCTGAGGGCCTTTCAAGACATGCACCGGAGCGCCCAAACCGAGCTCAGCAATCTCCGGTCCGTCCACGCCGCCCTTAATGCGGATCTGATCCAGACGGTGAAGGATCGTGATACTGCGAGAGCTGATGCTGCCCGCTACCGTGGAGATGCTTCCGACCTTCGTAAGTGTGCATTTCTTGCCTCGTGCAATCTCCTCGTGCATCTCCGCTAACCTCCGTTTCTTGTCTCATCGTATTGCTAGAGCAACAACTGGCTGCGGCCACCAAGGCCCGTGCTGATCCCGCCAAACAGCTCGCTGACGCGAAGCGCCAACTGGGCGATCTCCAGCACTCCAACCGAGTGTTGCTACGGGAGAGGGACGCCGCTCGCGAAGCGCGGGACCAGATCCGACGCTCGCATGACGCCGTGCAGCGCGAGTTCGAGATCGCTCGCCAGAAACTGGCTACCGTGGCGTCCACTGTTGGCATTCAACCGGCCATGAGTGCTGGAGGGTCGGATCCGCCGGCAACTCCACCAAACGCCGCTCATCCAACACCCTTAAAACGGCCTCGTAGCCCTCCCACTTCGCCTGAGTCGAGTCCGACGCCCCCAGCAAAACGTCGGGCGACTCCTCTGTCTCCAGATGCAAGCGGCGGTTCTGGATCCGCTGAAGGTGATCCTTCCAATCCGATGGATTTAACCCAGGATGACGAGCCTCACGCGGACGGCGGAGAAGTTTCTGACGATGGTGGTCACGACAAGAACTCCGGATCCGAAGCTTCCTGCCACTCTCCTGCTAAGAAGAACGCGGCTACCGACTCTGGCAGTGACGAGGACGCCGAGGCGGAAAGTGGCGAAAGCGACGGCGATGATGAAGATGATGCTGAGGTTGCCGACGAGCTTTTGGAAGCTCAGACGCTACAAGCTCTCGCTCAGTTTCGATCTGCCGAACGTAGACGACAGCAGGCTTCTCCTCGCCAAGGTCCCAAAGTGTCTGGATCTGGGGCGCCTCCTGACGGCTCCGATGGCTCGGACGCTAATCCTGATCCGGTTTCTGGGCCTGCGTCGGGTGCCGGTTCGTCTAGCAAGATGCCCGTCTCTTCTCGTCGTCGGCTTTCTGAGCCGTCTGGATCGATGCTTCCGGTGGCCCCTTTCGGACCTGAGGCACTATGCATCCCAGGTCGGGCGCAGGCTCGCAAGTTGATCGACAAGGACGTAGACCCCTGGTTGGCTAGTCAGATCTCGGATTTGGCTATGGCCACCATGCTGATCAACCATCTCTTCCCTGTCCTGCCTACCAAACCAGGTTGGATGTTCCCTCGGGCGGACTCGGGTAAGCGGCAGCAGTATACCGCTGCGGACTACTGCTCCGATCTGATCACTGAGGCCAACGTGCGGGCATTGTTGGAGGCCGCGCCGTGGAAGGTTCTCGAGGGATCGGGGACTGCTGTTTCTTTCGAGACTGATGTTGGAGGGCGGCTCGGAGTGGCCATCCAGCGTTATAGTTCCCATGAGGCCGAAAGCTTGCAATCCTACTGGGAGTCTACGCACTCATTCCCAATCACTCATGCCATGGTGAAGAAGCACCCGTGGCTGGCCGTCTACCGCAAGGAGCGAAACAATCGACGTTCCCACGCGGGAAATCGTTGGAAGGCCTTCCTCGACCTCCTCATTCTGGCCATGCGTGAGGGCTGGTGCGATCTGGATCTGCTGTTGGATCCATTCTTCCTCCACTTCCCGAAACGCTCCGAGACTGTCACCTGGTTCCCTGGTCTAGCTGCTCGCCAAGCCAACTTAGCTGATTTGAACCTGCATCGACGCGAGCCTGTGGATCTTCTCGCAGCTCTGGACGAAGACAACTCTACGGATCCTTGGCGTAACCACTATCGAGATCTCCCGCAGCAGCACTGTCGTGTAGGAACACGCTGAAAATCTCGCTACCGTAAGGTACGAGTCCCACCAACAACACACGTCTCCCTAATTAGGTCAACGAAAGTTGGAATCAAACCTGAGGTCCAGGAACGATCCCTTACACCGGGTTGGATATAAGCCTCTGTGTACCCAAATTGTTTTAGGTCAACCCAAAACCTGCACTAACTAGCCACGAACGAAGGCTAGAATGCAATATAGCGCTTTCGCGCAACCCTTTTGCAGTCCCTCAGATGGAAGGGTACCGGCGGATTAGGCCTAATACAAAGGGGACCGAGGTAATCCTCGGTCGGTAGTAAAATATACTCTAGGGGACTAAGACACCCCACACACACACAGAACGACACTCTAAGTGCCACTCTAGCCTCTCGGCCACGCCAACTCTTGGCTTGACCACGGCGGACTATTGATTAATTAATCTTTAATCCGTCAACGGTCATACCACTAAGCCAGGCGTATCCAGGCACTACAGCAAGCTAGCTAACACTTACCGGAGTCGGACTTAACCTCTGAAGACTTGGGGGGAAGACTGCTGATTTATTACTGAATATTCAGAGGCTCTGAGAGCCTCTGCAGATCATCCTATAGCTAATCCTAATCCTACATACAAATATCTAGTATAAAACGAATCTCGATGTGGCGACCTCTGTACACTCATCAATAATGACGGTGATTACGCCAGAGGTACCTCGAAGGTCGAACGAGGCTTCGGTCGTCCGAACGAGGCTTCGGTCACCTGAACGAGGCTTCCACTTAAGTACGACTACGGTTGTGGTCGTAAATAGCACTGAGTCTGACGTATTTAGCCTCGGTCGGGTGTTTATTAGGTCCCGCCGAGGCCAATGTCACTACCTGTCACTCTACCGAGGTAAATGAGAGTGACAGCTTGTCACAACGGCAACTTCCTTTCCGTCAGCGAATCCGACGGAGTACGCTTGCAGCCCGGTCCGGCCGAGGTCACTTTTCGGCCGGATCTCCACGCCACAACTGCCCCCGCCACGTCGTGAACCTGGCACTGGCGAACGGCGCGGCGCAATGTCTCGCCCTCCGACTCGCCCCGAATCTCGGTCGCTGGCTTCGGCCACCGCGCGTGCGCTCCGATCCTTGGGCTGCACTGGCGAGGTTAGCTCAGTCTTGCGCAGCTCGTTCTTGTCCTGATCGTCTTGGTGCTGACTTGTATCTCCTCGTTCATTCCCTCAGAGCGCCCTGGACGTCCTCGCCGAGGCCACGCAGCCTCAGCCACACTTGCCCACCGGCACTGCCACGTCTCGTCCGCGTGGTGACGCTCCTCCGACCGCTTCTCGACCCGGAGACGTGGCTCCTGCGGCTCCCGAGTCCTCGGTCGAGCGCCCCGCACCTCCGGGCAGTCTCTTGGGTCCATATCCAGAGTCGACCGAGGATCCCGGGTCCCCGCCGGCGGAGTTACCGGGCGATTCTCCGTATCGCTCGCCTCCGACTTCTCCTCCGCGCCGCCATTCCCCTCCGTCGCCAACTCCCGCGCCTTCGACTTCGTTGGCAACTCGCGGGGCGTCGGTCGGGGTCGAGGCTGCTGGAACCATGGTCGCTGCATCTACAGCGGGTGCGACCGAGCCTCCCGCTCCAGTCTTGACGGCGTCAGACCGCCAGCTCCATCGGCTCGCCGAGTTGGTCGTCAGCGTCGCTCGCGCACCTCCCGCTCGGGTCGATCCGGTGTTGGATCGGCGCCTTGAGCTCGCTACGACCCTAGAAGAGGTGGCTGCTGCTGTCGTGGCTCCTCGGCGTCTGCCTGTTGCCGAGTCTGAAGAGATGGTTTCCCTTCGCCAGGAGGTGGACCGGCTTCAGGCTCTGGCGAAGGACACAGAGGATAAGCTCCACGTTGAGATGGATCTCCGTGTGAAGTCCGACATCTTCTGCGTCCAGACGTCGACCGAGCTCCACCAGGCTCAAGATCGACTCGATGAGCTTCGAGAGGAGCGGCGGCTGCTTCTCGGACGGCTGGCTGAGGCGGAAGCTACCATGGCGTCCCACCGAGAGGTGACTGCTTCGCTCGAACGGCGTCTCGTTGACACCAACGCCGAGGCGACCACGGCTCGTCGACAGGTCATAACGGACCGCGAGCGGTTGAAAGCAAGCCTCGTTGCGCACACCGCTCAGCTTGACCGCCTTCGGCAGCAACTTGCCGACCAAGACCGAGGGCAATCCGGGGTCATACCCGCACGTATCCAAGCTCTCCAAGACGAGAACAACGGTTTGCGTCGTGCGAACTCGGTCTTGCGTCGCCACTCTGCGATGCATGAGTTGGACGTGGACACTCTCGTCCTGGCGTCGGCAGGCATCTCGGCTGACGAGATTGACTGGACGCTGCTGGGTCTCAACCCTCCAGACGTCATCGTCGGGTCTCCACAGAGTGGTGACGAGTCATCAAGCCCTGATGAGCCGCCCGTCGAGGGTTCTCCGACTCCTGCAGTTCCTCGCTCCAGTCCTCCGGCATCGCCCTCGTCCGGGTCATCGTCGTCGAAGCGTAAGCGGGACTCGTCTCCTCGGTCATCGACCGAGGGTGCTGCTGCTTCTCAACTGCCTCCATCCAAACGGCTTGGTCGCGCGTCTGTCGACTTGCGGGCGAGGGCTGCGGCTACTGCTGCACAGCGAGCCGGTGGGTCTCCTGGGGGTCAGCAACCCTCGGTCGCCTCTCCGTCGTCTTCTGCTTCTCTCGAGCCATCTGCTGGTGGGTCGACCGAGGGTGGCGACGCTTCTCCGGCTCAGGTGTCGTCGTCGGCTTCGACTAGTCCGTCATCGCCTGTCGCTTCGGGCCCCCCAACTACGCAGTCTGATGACCGCATGGGTCAACCTGGCTCACCGAAAGGAAGTGGTTTTCCGAGCGATGAAGGTCCACCAGGGTCTCCAGCTGGCGGTTCGCCAGGGTCTCCCGCTGGCGGTTCGCCTGGTTCTCCGGCTGGTGGTTCGCCTGGTTCTCCGGCTGGCGGTTCGCCTCCAAGTAGTGGCAGCCCGTCGCCGCCGGGCTCTGATGATGGCGAACATTCCGGTGAGTCGTCCAGCGGGTCCGGCGGGTCATCTGCCGCGTCGGGCGGTAGCGAATCTCCTCCTGCAACACCGCCCCAACAGTCGGCCGCTTCGTCAAAGAATTTCGACGACTTGTCTCCAGACACGCTCGAGCGGGCCATGTTCGGCTCGGAGAGCGAAGACGAAAGCCCGTCTCCTTCTGCTGCGTCTCCCTCTGCTGGGACTGGGTCTCAGGCCTCGTTCGCACCTGCCACGTCGTCGCCGGCGTCTTCCGCATCGGGTGCATCACCGGCCGAGGGTCCGTCTGCTGCTCCGCGACGCGGGCGTCCGCGGTCCGAAGTGACTGCCACTCTTTCGGCTGCTCCTGGCACTGTGCAGACCGGGTTCACGCCCGTCGTCACCAGCGTGTCCGACGTGGCGGAAGGGTCTCGGAAGCTGTCCGAGCTCGGCAACCTGTTCCTCGTGCCGGGCTTCACGGCTCCAGGTGCTCAGGAATGCTGGTGTCTGCTTCAGAACCTTAGCGTGCCGGACATCCCCGCTGAAGACCCGGTGTCACCGTGTTCGGAGGCTGGCATAGCCTCGTTCGTTGACTGGGTGAACCCCCTCCATCCATGGCAACTGGTGAGGGTCAAGTTCCCTGCCGAGCCGTGTACTTTCGGCGTCGGTCAGTTCACCGATGGCGTGACGATCTCCGTCCGGGCCACCGGCCAAGCTCTCCTCGTTCGGCTCTGGCGGCAGTTCCAGGGTACGTCCACCGATGCGACCGAAAAGGCTGACCTCGGTTTCGCTTTGTGGGAGCGCCGCCACTGGATCTCGGTAGCTGCCGTCGAGGCGTACTTCGCTTACCTGTCTACAAAGCACGGTCGTCGCTACCCTCTCCTTCTCCAGCTTCGCCGGCTCTGGCGAGAGTACGCCCGGGGTCGGAGCCTCCGAGCTGACCGTCTCCGGCAGCAGATGGTGAAGCGGCTATGGACGGGTTGTATCGAATACAACCGCGAGCCTCGTCAATACTACACCGAGACTCTGCTGGAGCCCACTTACCTCCAATACTCGTTCGAGGTCGTGGAGTGGGCTCCCAAGACAGCGGATTGGGTCACTGAGGTGAACGAGCTGGACGCTCGCCAACCGTGGCGCAACTGCTGGATTGATGTCCCCGAGAGCCATCCGTTCAACACGACGTTCGCCGCTTGCAATCCTGCAGTGTCGCTGTTCGTGCCACGCGGAATGACTAGCGAGGAGGTGGCAGCTTCCGTGATCGTGGAGCCGTCTCTTCCTGCGTCGTGGGTGACTGCCCCATGGGTCACTCAATTTGGTGCCGGTCATAGCGACGCCGCCTCTGACGAGGAGTCGAAGGACCCGCCGAACGCCGACGCGGACACTCCTTAGGCGCTCTAGCCCTCGGCCGTCCGTCATTTCCGATCTCCAGCATCAACTCTCGCTGCTCCAGTACCGTCCGACGCTCCAATTTTGCAGGCGGCTCGTAGGGTTGTAGTTCATTCTTCGTTAATTCTCCATAATCGTTTTAACCATTCGTAACTCCTTTCATGCTGCATCTTCCGTCGTGAGCTTGATCTACCCCTCGTTCGGTATCCTGTTTTCTTCGTCTGGATCCTGCGGTTCTTCTGGTGTGTCGACCGAGGGGTAGTATCGCGTTCTTGAGTTGTCATCTTAATTCGTTCACATGTAAATATGCATTGTCCGTTTGGTATCTTCTTTCGTCTGCTACTGCGAGCCAATTGCTCCTCGCAGGCAGTTCAATCCTCGGTCGCCTCAGCGGTGGGTTCCCTTTCTCCATCTTAATCCCTTCCGCGGGCGACCGTGTTCCCAGTAACTTCTTTCGTCTGTATTTGCGAGCTGGTGCCCCTCGCAATCAGTTCAATCGTCGATAGCGCCAAGCGCTACTCCTCGTCCGCAGTCTGAGCCATTTGTAGTCGTCGGTCGCTGCGTTTCTGACGCAAGTAATCGTAGAGTAGTCCTCCGCACGACAGGTTGGTAGCTGGTTCCCACGTTGGCTCCTCGTAGCCGACCCATTTCACCTTGAATTCTCGAACCGCTCGGTTGGTGCTCGTTGATAGCGGCGTGCGGTCGTCCAGGATGGCTTCGACTTCGAACTCGCCCGAAGGATGGTCCGGCTCCCAGCTATCCTCGGGCAGCAGCTCTTCGTCGAAGTCCACCCGTGACTCCTCGTCTACCTCGGGTGCCAGCCGAACTTTAGGCCGGTCTCCGAACTCACTCACTGCCTTCAACCGCGAGACATGTACGACTGGGTAGAAGCGGTAGCCGCTTCGATTCGGTAGCTCTAGCTCGTAAGGGAATTCCTCTACCTTCTTCTTGATACGGAATGGTCCATGCCATCGGTGTGCAAGTTTCTTCGTCAGCCCAGGTTTCACTCGTTCCATGTACAGCCACACGCGGCTTCCTGGTTCGAACAGCGACCTCGGTGGGGCCTCGTTTGGATCCGCCTCGCCTGAGGGGCTCGGTAGCGACTCTCTCTCCTGCCGTCCGAGTGTCTCGTTGTGTTCCTTGGCCCTCCGAGCCTTCTCCGTCGCTTGGTACTCTTTGGCCATACCGAGTGCAATCTCTTGCTGTCGGTTGACTTCACGGCGCCACGCCAGGGCGTCGGACTGGCGTCCGGAGCCTCGTTTGAGGGACGACGACATCGCCTTCAGCGTCGACTGTGCATCCCAACCATGAACGAGGTAAAACGGGGTCTCCTTCCGGGTCCCATCCTGCGAGTTGTTGATGGCGAAGATCAGCTTTTCAGCAATCTCGTCCCAGTCCTGCTGTAAGGGGTCTTCGGCGTACACACGCACGGACTGCATGACGGTTTTCACTGACCGTTCTTGCTGCCCATTCGCTTGCGGCCGATAACTCAGCGTAGCTCGTGACCGAGACTGCATCATCTCAGCGAAGGCTTGGAACACCTCGCTCATGAACCTTGGGTCTCGGTCGTGACGGATCAGCGAGGGTGCGCCGAACCTTCGGTAGACACACTCCTCGAAAGCTTGGGCCACAACAAGTGCAGTGGTATCCGACATAGCTTTACCCATCACAAATCCGGTGAACGAGCACTGGAAGAGCAGTAGCGCCGTGTTTCCTCGCCGAGACTTCGGTAAGGGAATCACAAAGTCCATGGAGACCATCTGGAACGGTCTCTCGGCCAGTACGTTTCCTGGGGAATAGCCTCTCAGCTGGGGTCGGCTCTTGCTCGAACAGCAGTCCGGGCAGGACCTGACGTGCTTCTCTACGTCCGCGTACAGTCCAATCCAATAGTAGTCCGACTTCACTCGGTGGTAAGTGCGATTAATACCTTGGTGACCGCCTTCCAACGAGTCGTGGCAGCTCTGTAGCACTTCCTGGACCATCGTTGAGGGTACCACGAGGCGCATCCACACTCCCCCTGCTGCTCGTCCGGGTCCGAACGACGGTTGGCTCCCACGAAATAGAGGACCCCGTCTTCGCTCAGAACGAACCGGTCAGCCATTTTCCACGCGTCGCGAGCCGCCTTGTAGCCCAGGCGAGCATCTTCGCCTCGGAGGACCGCTCTCAGGTTGGACCATCTCAGTTCTTCCTCTTGTGCGGCTGCGACTCTTCTCCGGCGCTCTTCTTGCACTGTCAGCGGGTCTACGTCCGCCGCATCAGGCGGGGCCGACGCGGCGGCAGTCAAAGCCTCGGTGGGCGGTAGTGTCTCTTCCATCGCGTTCTGAGCCTCGTTCGGCACCGCGTTGGATTCAGCAAGTCGAGCTGCATCTTCCTGACCCATGACCGATACTTCGTTCGCGAACCGGACTCGCTTCGTCATCGCCTTTGCCTGGTGCCTAGTCGTAACCGTCACATGGCCTGAATCTCGGCTTTCGGACCGCACAAAATCGAAAAAGGTCTTACTTCGGGGCTCTTCGCGAGTCGTTGATGCCCGCAAGACGCTCACCGAGGGTTTTTCTTCCGTCGTTCCGGCCACCGAGGTTTCATAGATGACTTCGTTAATCCGGTTCAATGCTCTCAGTTCCGCGATCCTCGCCTCGGACGTCGTCACCGTCGACACCTTAGACTCCAACGTCTCGCTGGCCAAAGAATCTGCCGCTGCATTGAATTCTCGTATCGCATGCAGGTACTTGACCGAACGAAGCTTGGCTACGAGTTCCCGGTGGTAGTTGAGTTGCGCCATCAGCGTCTCCTTCCGGCACGCTATCACCCCTAGTGATTGCTGAATGGCGAGTCTCGAATCTCCGACAATGACAAGGTCGGTAATGGCTAGACCGAGCGCTGCCGAGACGCCGTTGTTCATGCCGGCGTACTCAGCGAGGTTGACCGTAGTGGTTTCGAGATAAGCACTGGCAGCGATCACTATCGTCCATTCCGGAAGCTTCCATAATATCCATGAGCAACTCCCATAGCCACCGTGCTTCTCCGTTTTCGCCGAGCCGTCGAACGAGAGGACGTGGCCACTGTACGAGGTCGGTAGTCGCGCATATAACATATGCGGGTCCAAACGAACGTTCGGTGACCCTTTGGATGGAGGGGCCACCGAGGCCAACGACTCGTCCAAATCGACAAAACTCGTCAGTCCAGCTTGGAGCAGCTGAGCGAACGCACAATCCTTTTCTTTCACTCGTTCGACCACCAGGTGCCACGGCGATAGCAAGACGGCAAACTGGGTGGCCCGACCGAAGAGTGTCTTGGACTTGTGCACCCACTCGAGCGTCGAAAACCGAGTGTAGACTCGGATAGTCTTCCCAACGAGTTGGGTATAGCACACCTTCAATACTAGCAGTAGAGCTAGGACCTCCTTCTCGGCCGGGTGGTAGTTCATCTCGGCGTCCTTCAATACTCGACCACAGAAGCGAACAGGGTGTAGTTTGCCCTCGTGTTCTTGCATCAGAGTAGAGCTAAGGGCCCACTCGTTCGCGAACAAGGTGACATGGACATCCCTGCTCCTGTCGAAGTGGCGCAGGATCGGAGCGTCTCGGACACGCTGCTGTAGCATGGCAAAGCTCTGCCTGGCCGCGGAAAGGTCCCCACCGAGCTCAAAATCTGCATCCTTGAGCTGGTAGAGCGCTGCCCCATACACCGCAAAATCTTGGATAAAACGACTGTAATAGTTGAGCGCTCCGAGGAAGGATTGAACCCCCTTTTTCGACGTGGGGAACTTGAGCTCGGTCACCGCCGCTGCCTTCTTAGCGTCGGGAGTAATACCCGCTGCCGATACGTCGTGGGACAGGAAGCCCACCTTTCGTTGTACGAACAGGCTCTTGGAGAAGCTAACACTGATCCGACACTCCTGAAAACGACTTAGCAGACGGTCTAGCGTCGCCAAGCAAGCCTCAAAGGTCTCGGAGCCGAAGCAGATATCGTCTACAAACGAACGCCGATCCAGCACTGGTACCAACGAGGATTCGTCTGGCTCCCCGCTGGAGTACATATCGGCCAGAGGGCTGTTCACCAGGGTTGCCACGGCGCTTTCGGTGGTCGACAGGGCTCGGTCGGCTTCGAATTTAGTCCGGGGAGCCTCGTTCAGGCTGACCGAGGCCTCGGTCACCCCTGCCCTGTCTTCGGCGTCGGCCGTTTCAGCTATCCGCATCTTCTCCGAGAAGCTAGTCCAGCCTCCCTTGGGTTGAACGAACCCCCAGAGGGCGTTGTCAATCATTCGTTGGTAGATCATGGGCGCGTTCTTGAGCCCGAACGGCATGCGTAGCCACTCGAAGTGGCCCAGCGCACAGACAAAAGCGGAGACCTTGCGGGCTCGGCGAGTCATCATCACCGCCCAGAACCCGCTCGCCGCATCCAAGGAGCAAAACCACAGGTATGCCTCCATCTCAGTCAATAGATCGTCGACCAGCGGCATTGCATACTCCATGATTGCAGTGATCGCATTCACTCGTTTGTAGTCAATACATAACCGGATGTCGACTCCATTCTTCTTCAGCACAATAACGATAGGTGAAGCCCACGGGCTATCCGAGAACGAGACCAGTCTTGCCGTCAGTAGACCCTTCAGCAGCTCGTAGAGCTTCCCTAGCAAACGTAGAGGGGTCCTCCGAGCTTTTTGCTTGATCGGGGGGTGCCCCTGCACGTCGATGTCACACACCACACCATATGCCGGTGGGGGCAGAGCGTTGCCGCTCGCAATCATGATCTCTTCGTGCTTCTGAAGCACCGCCACGAGTTGCACCTGCTGCTCAGTCTTCAGGTCGGTGTTCTGGACATTCGGACCCGAGTAATCCAGAGTTGTCGATGATGGTTCCGTCAGATCTGGCAAGAACGCGAGCTCGTGTGCGTAGTCCGTCAACTCGATCTCGTTCGGTAGGTGTTCCGCCGTATCGTTGGTGCCCCAGTCCGCATCCGCGACTGTTTCCGGACTGCCTCCAGCCATGACCGAGACGTAGACAGCCTCCAGACGTTCCGCGTCGGACTTGACATGTCTGTCGGTTGAGTTGGTGGTTGTTCGGTCAGTCGTTACTGCGGCTTCCGGGTCACCCCTGGGCTCGGTCACCGCATAAACGCCTACTTGGTCAGAACGGGCATCGTCACCCGTGGTCACCGCGGCCAGGATCTCTCCGAACTCGCCTGGAGGGCGTGCGGAGTCATCAATTCGGACTTCGAGATCCGGGTTACCTGATTCGGGTCGTTCTGTGATTTTTTCAGTCGCGTAGTCCTCGGACGGCCTTGAATCCTGTCCTTCACCTCTCGCCGAACATGGTTCGGTATCGACCGAGGGTGGCTGGCACTCGCTCGCTTCGTCCACAGTCCCAACGAGGTCCAGACCGTTGGCCGTCGCTAGTTGGCCATCGTCGTCCTCGTTTGACGTCTCAGTGCACGCCGTAGCCTCGGTTGGTCGTCTGAGGAGTGCCCGCGGAGTCGGATATTCGTGTCGTTCTACGGCCGAGGGTTGTGCCGCTAGCCATTCTTGGTAGAGCTTGCCCTCGCGTCCGAACAGCGTTTCATCCCTGCTCTCCGCGTACGCCAGCACTTGCCACTCTCGATATTTGTCGGACCCTACTCGCACGTAGCCCGTTCTCCGAGGTAGGTCGCCCCTGGGCACCCATAACACGACAGGTTCGTGCGCCGAGCAACTCGTTCCCTTCGTTGTAACATTAGTCAGCCGTACCCAGATCGGCCGGCCTCGTTGACTCTTCACCACGGTCGGCACAAGCCTCGTTGACCTACGAATCCACGTCTCGTGGGTCGTTCGAGACGGTTGTCGGCGAGCCAAGCGGAATTCTCTCCATTCCCTGCCTGGGATCGCCAGCAGCTCGGTAGGACCTCCTACGATGTGACTGCCGTATGACACCGGCTCGTCCGACTCCTTCGATTTCAGAAGGGGTACCATTTCCTCGTCCGGAAGCTGAGCCGTACCGTGGAACAAGTCTAGTCGAATTCCGGCGGGTACCATGAAATCCATGCCTAGGACCACGTCTACTCCAGCACTGTGATCCATGATCCACATCTCAAACTCGTACGCGTGTCTCCAGCCGAGGGTGACCTTCAGCAGGGCTCTTCGCTGAGTTTCCATAGTGCCCGGGTTGATGCCCCGCACTTCCAGGCTACGACCGTGGTCGAATACCTCCCTCACTCGGAGCCTCTTGGCAAAGCTCGCCGAGATCACGCTCACATTCGCTCCTGTATCGAGCAGAATCCGTATCCGGGTGTCATCTACTGCGCCCTTGACCAGCGCGCGCATTCTCTTCCTCTTGTCGTATCGTTGGGACGACCACCACCCCATTCTTTCGCCGGGCAGTAATTTTATTGCCCGACCGAGGGTTCGGTCGACCGACTCCACTTGAGCCATACTCGTGATGACAGCCTCGGTCGGGGCACGTACGTGTTCGCCATCACTTGTTTCATCAATTCCATTCTCACCGAGGCGTACGCCTCTGTCACTTCCATTTTCCATCGTGTTCACTCGTTCGTTGTTCGTTGGATCGTCGGGCCATTTGCTTTTGCCTGTGAACGCAAACAAATAGTCTGCGTCGACAGCAGGCTCAGCTAACTGTGGCAGCCCGATTGGGACCAACCCAGTTTCAGTTGGCGGGCTGCCTAGTTTAAATGGCTCCCGAACACCAGGCTCTGCAGCTCTGGGGTGAGATCCTTCTTGTCGACCTTCGTTCGCAACAAACTCGTCAGCTCCCGGAGGGCGTCGCACTTGCCGGCATCGTGTACTTGTTTACACAACTTGCACCTCCTGTTACAGTAGTGCACCGAGTGGTATGGGCTGTTGCATGCCGCACACGGTCCGTACTGGCGACGTCCCTCTCGTTCGCGCTGGAATTGGGTGCTTCCACCTGACTGACGACGATTGTCCGGTCGAGCGAAGGTCCCAGCCGCCGCGGCTCGACGTTCGTTGTCGTTCGTCGCATCGACATGTCCACGATCGTCGGCCGAGACTTCGCTCGAGTCCGATTCCGCGTCCGAATACTCGTCGGCGTCGTACGGCGCGCCGTTTAGACCACTAGCCTCGGTCGTATCACGCCCGTATCCGCGAGCAGATTGGGAATCTTCGTGATCTGTGTCCGAGGCTCTGATGTTCAAAGCGGTGACGACGTCAGCCAAGGCTTCCACTAGGGTAATCCTCGACCGGTATGGGGATTCGTCACGTCTTTCTCGGCGTCGACCATCGTCTCGGTAGCGTCGTTCACGGCTGAAACCGCCTCTCGCAGCCTCGTTCGACCGGTTTTCACGTCGCCGGTCATCATCTTGGCTTCGGTGGCGTCTCACCGAGGGTTCGCGCGCCGTCTTTCGCTCTCTACTGCGCAGGATGTCGTTGATCATTTCTTCGAGGTCGTGGATGTCCTTGACCCGCGCATGACACAGTCGTTCTTCCAAGCCTCGGTCGTCACATGAATCGAGGAAGTGATCCACGTGGTCCTTCGCCTCACGTCCACCGTTCTCAAATTGCACGCCAGCGTTGCGCGCGTACCCGTTTAAGCGGTTGAGGTAGTCGCAGACGTGCTCCTTATCCTCTCGCTTCGCCGAGTAGTAGCGAGCCTTCGCTGACTGGGTGAACTTCGAGCAATAATACTTGATGAAAGCATCGCTCAACAGCTTCCACGTACGCTTCGTTTTGCGAGGAAGCTGGCGGTACCAATGGAGTGCCCCATCTTGGAGGCTGAGTTCAAACGCCATGCACCACTCGTTCGTCGGCGTGTGCGTTCCCTTCATCTCGTACATGAACTTTCGGAGCCACTGCATCGACCGCTCGCTCTTGTTGCGAGTACCGAGGAACGGTTTGATGTTGCCGAGGGGAAGGTGCGTCGCGATCTCAAGCCTCGGTGTGTTACTCCGGCCATTCGCTGCACTCAGTTCCCTCACTTGGCGTGCCCACTCACCCGTCTGGTCACCGTCGTAGTAGTCCGGGTCAAAACGATCCTCGTCGCTGTCCGACGACTCCTCTCGGGCTTCGAACTTCTTCTCGGGAAGTCTGACCGTCGTTCGGCGAGTGTTCGGCGTGGTGAACGAGGCCTCGTTCTCTTTCGCCAGACGATCGCTGCGGTCGACTGATCTCGGCGTCACCATGTGCGAGTCTTGCATGTACGGGGACGCCAGCCCTTTCGTGGCGAACGTTCCTCCGCCGACGTCGGTGGTTCCCTTCAGGGGCGTCGGTGGCAACGGCACTTGCGACGGGTCCGTCTCGGTCTGGACGAGGTAGGTCTTCGTACCAAACACTAGGGTGGCCACGCTCGCGTTGGTTGCACCGAAAGCCTTTCGCAGCTTCTTCTTCCACTTCGAGAGAGCCGTTGCGGCCTCGGTCGGACTCCAGTCGGCAAGCGCCATGTCCGACGGGTACATTTGCGAGTCGCACCCCATCGCTCGGAGCAATCCCTCGGTCTCTCGAGCTACCGAAAATGTGCTCGTTGAGTCAATGGGCGCGGCCAGCGCTCGTCCGAGGTCCGCCCACACTGCCTGACGAACCATCTTGGGCGAAAACTGCCTCATCCAGTTGCTCTTCGTTCTCATCAACTCCACGCACCGGCCCAACACCTTGTTGGCCGCCGGTGTGTCCCCGTTGAGCGGCGGACGGGTTCCCGTCGGCTGGGTCGTGACCGCAGCAGTTTTCGGGAAGTCCTTCGCGCCGTCTTCTCCGTCGTCTTCGCCGAAAGCCGGTTCCGGTTTGGCGGCGTCGTCGAGCTCGTCAACGAGGTTTCGGGCGAGCGGTCGCACACCACTGCTTCGCCCTGCAGACACCGCCGCTTCTTCCGCGGCCTCGTTCACGGTGCCCTTGACTTCCCAGTCATCATCTTCGTCTTCTTCCATGGCGTCCGAGGGTTCAAACGCAGAATCGTAGGTTGCCTGATGCTCGTCGACTCTGTCCATCGCCACGGTCGCTAGAGACTCGAACGAGCTTCCAGAGTGGTCCAGCGCTTCGGAGCGCGACCCACTCGACTTCATCGGCGTAGTTGGAGCCGCAGACTTGGTTCCTCGCACCATCTTCTTCTTCTTCTCTTCTCTCCTCTTCTCTTCTCTTCTCTTCTTCTTCTCCTCTTTTGCTCGTAGGGGTTGAGACCTACAACAACCAGAATACACAGAAGGTTATTCCAATCCCGGGTCGCGGCACCAGTTGTCGTGTAGGAACACGCTGAAAATCTCGCTACCGTAAGGTACGAGTCCCACCAACAACACACGTCTCCCTAATTAGGTCAACGAAAGTTGGAATCAAACCTGAGGTCCAGGAACGATCCCTTACACCGGGTTGGATATAAGCCTCTGTGTACCCAAATTGTTTTAGGTCAACCCAAAACCTGCACTAACTAGCCACGAACGAAGGCTAGAATGCAATATAGCGCTTTCGCGCAACCCTTTTGCAGTCCCTCAGATGGAAGGGTACCGGCGGATTAGGCCTAATACAAAGGGGACCGAGGTAATCCTCGGTCGGTAGTAAAATATACTCTAGGGGACTAAGACACCCCACACACACACAGAACGACACTCTAAGTGCCACTCTAGCCTCTCGGCCACGCCAACTCTTGGCTTGACCACGGCGGACTATTGATTAATTAATCTTTAATCCGTCAACGGTCATACCACTAAGCCAGGCGTATCCAGGCACTACAGCAAGCTAGCTAACACTTACCGGAGTCGGACTTAACCTCTGAAGACTTGGGGGGAAGACTGCTGATTTATTACTGAATATTCAGAGGCTCTGAGAGCCTCTGCAGATCATCCTATAGCTCATCCTAATCCTACATACAAATATCTAGTATAAAACGAATCTCGATGTGGCGACCTCTGTACACTCATCAATAATGACGGTGATTACGCCAGAGGTACCTCGAAGGTCGAACGAGGCTTCGGTCACCTGAACGAGGCTTCCACTTAAGTACGACTACGGTTGTGGTCGTAAATAGCACTGAGTCTGACGTATTTAGCCTCGGTCGGGTGTTTATTAGGTCCCGCCGAGGCCAATGTCACTACCTGTCACTCTACCGAGGTAAATGAGAGTGACAGCTTGTCACAACGGCAACTTCCTTTCCGTCAGCGAATCCGACGGAGTACGCTTGCAGCCCGGTCCGGCCGAGGTCACTTTTCGGCCGGATCTCCACGCCACAGCACCCCGCCAACTCGCTTTCTCGTCTGACCGACAAGTTCTTCGGAGTTCAAGCCCAGGACGCGGAGTAAATTCTGGATCTACTTCCCCGATTCTCCGTTTGCACGTAGTTCTCCTTCCATTCTCCGGTTCTCGTAATCTTTTAATCTCATTCATGTATTCCTCCGTGATTCCTCTGCGACTTGTGCTTTTGGTTGGTACTTCGTCGAACTTGGCCACGATCTAGACTTCCCGATCTGGTCGTCTTGCCTTCTTCCACATTATAATATGCAAACATCCATTTCTCCTTCCTCCAATCTGCACCCTCCTTGCAGATCCATCTCTCCCTTCTCACTCGGACACGACCAACTCGTCCCCGAGGTCTCCACCTCACTACTCCTCGTGAGACTGCATCACCCCGAACCGGTTCCGGCTGGTGTGATTCCGGAGGAACTCATGCAGCAACGCTCCGCAATTGAGATCTGCTTCGTCAACCCATGTCGGATCCTCATATCCTCGCCAATGTACCAGGAATTCGCGATAGATCCGGCCGTATCGTGTGCGCTTCCCCGTCCTCATGTCTGCGATCTTGTCTACTTCATACTCACCTTCATCTAAGTCGCGGACCCAGCTGTCTTCAGGGAGGAGGGCTTCGTCTAGATCTACGCGTTCCGATTCTTGGCCGAGTAGACGAGCTGTAGGTCTGTCAGGGAACGTCCTTACTAGCTTGAGCTTGGAGATGTGTACTACAGGGAACAACCGGTATTCTGTACCCGCAGTCTCGATCTTGACCGCATGCTCTCCGATCTTCTCTATCACCCTGAAAGGGCCATGCCACAAGTGTGCCAGCTTTCTAGCGTAGCCTTCCTTCACTCGATCCAGATATAGCCACACTTGAGATCCGATCTCGATCTCATGCGGCCGGACCTCTTCATTGTGACGGACCGCTCGATCTGAGATGGCCTCTCTAATCCGCTCACCGACTTGCGATCTCGCCTGTTGGTAATACCGTTGGATCTGATATCTCCATCTCCGAGGCTCCCGATCTCGACGCGCGGTGCTGCCTACCGGTAAAGTCGCCTCCAGGGTAGATCGGGCGTCCCACCCATGTACCAAGTAGAAAGGTGTCTCCCCTCGGATCCGGTCTTGGGCTGTGTTAATGGCGAATGTGAGCCTTTCCGCATATTCGTCCCAATCCCGTTGATCCAGCTCCTGCACATACATCTTGAGTGCGCGAGTCGTGGTCTGCACCATTCGCTCAGCCGTCCCGTTTGCCTGGGGTCGATATGCCATCGTAGCTCGCTGTCGCTGGCCCAGGATCTTATTAAAAGATCTGAAGAAGTCAGCCATAAATCCAGGCTCTCGATCGTGCCGGATCACTTCGCTGGCTCCAAATCTCCTGAACACGCACTCCTCGTAGGATTCTGCCACTGTTTGTGCGGTTCTCGACGCGCTCGCTTTCGCAATCACATACCCGGTAAACAGATCCACCCAGATCAACAATTCGGTGTTACCTTTGTGTGATTTGGGCAGTGAGGGAATATGGTCCATCGCGATGATCTGGAACGGATAGGTCGCTTGGATGTTGCCCGGCGACTCCCCTTGAAGTGTGGGCCGCCCCTTTCCTGTCTGGCAGTCTACGCACTCTCCAACATAGCGCTGAACGCTGCGATAGAGCCCTCTCCAATGGAAATGGTCTCGGATCCGCTGATATGTTCGTCCGATCCCTTGGTGTCCCCCTTCGAGGCTAGAGTGGTAGTGGTGTAGCACATCTTGCTGTAGCGTCTCAGGAACCACCAACCGCATTAGCCCATCACGCTCCTCCGCCGTCCGTTTGGCGGGCGGACAGTAGAACAGCAGTCCGTCCAAATCCACCTCGTAGTCGGATCCGATAGCATTGTAGGACTTGATATCTTCAGGGGACAAGTCGTGTGTAGTTCCCACCAGGTATTTCTTCAACCCAGCGATCCATACTTCCTCGTCTTGGGCCTGCTTGATCCTCCCAACCCGTAAATCTCTCACCACTTCCTCCTGGAGCACTGCGGGACGGGGTCCGGAGTCGCTGGCCGCTCTCGTAGCTACCGGGCAGATCCGGGCTGTGGGATGCTCTTCTGCCTCCCTCACCACTAGGATCTCTTGCAGGCGATTCAGTATTACCAGATTCTCGAGATCGGGATCTTCTTCCACGTCGACTCCGGCTTGACGCTGTAGGGCAGCACCGACTAGACTGTCCGCGCTTCCATTCCAGTCTCGCTTTACGTGGAGCAGTTCGTGATCCGGCCACGCCAATAACCTGTCCAGCGCTTTCTGCTTTAACAACGTCAAACCGGGGGCCTTGCAGTCGATCTCGCCCCGTACTTGTCGGATCACCAGGTTAGAGTCGCCGCATACCACTAGACGCTGCTGACTCTCTCCCTCCAGTAGATCCATGCACAGCAACAGGCCTCGATACTCAGCTTCGTTCACTGTCAGGCCATCCACATACTCCGATCGGGCCTTCACCACTGTCCACTCGGGCAACTTCCACAAGATCGCGCTATAAGCGCCTCCACCACGCTTGACGCGGGCAGATCCGTCAAAGCTCACTACCCACAGACTTTCTCCGGGGTACACCGTCGGGATCGGGGCCTGGATCTTGCGTCGAGGTTCCTTGCGGGGTGCGATGGCGATTAAAGCTTGATCCACCTCGGCTCGGGGAGTGACAGTTGCAGCAATCGCCCCCAAGATCTCGTCCTCTCCTTTCGTGCACTTCACGATTTCGAGGGTCCAAGGGGATAGCAGAGCTGCCCATTGTCCGAGCCGCCCTTGCAGCCCAGAGGATCTGAATAACCAGGCCAGGGTCGAGTAGCGGGCCAACACCTTGACTTCCCGTCCCACCAACAGGTTGTGTCCCAAATCCAAGATACGGAGCAAGGCTAACACCTCCTTCTCCACGATCCCGTAATTCAGCTCGTTTGACTTCAACGTACGGCTCGCGAACATAACTGGGTGGAACACCTCGTCATGCTCCTGCATCAGGGCCGCGGAGATTGCCCAATCGTTGGCATAGACGACTACCACTGGTTGTAACTCTGGTTGGAAGTGGCGCAGGATCGGTGTGGTCGCCACCTTTTCTTTCAGCTTGGCGAACGACTTGTGAGCCCGGATCCACCGTAGATCGGCTTCATCCGGCCTGTCGACTCCTCCCATACTGTCGTCTACGGCGGCTGCCAGATCTTGGATCCGAGATCGGTTCTCTGGCTTACTCATGGCTGCAAAGTCAACTTCCCGTAGTTCATACAGCACTGCAGCATAGATCGCGTAATCCTCAATAAACTTACTGTAGTAGTTGAGGCTCCCCAAAAAGGATTGCATGGCCCGGAGAGAACCGGGGAACGGTAGTTCCGTCAACGCCGACAGATCCTTCGGGTTCGCCTCCAGTCCATGGCTTGACACCTTATGCCCGAGATATTCTACTCGATCCTTACCCCAAGAACTCTTTACCACACTGATTGACAGGTTCCACTCGTCACACACGTCGAGCAAACTTTCCACCCTGTTGCAGAGGTGGTCCCAGGACTCGGCCGTGATCAGAATGTCATCAATGTAGGATCTGCGCCCCAGCACCGACTTCTTGCCGTCGTCCTTAGGTTCGGAAGGTATCAGATCCGGGCTTGCCTTTGGATCCGGCCGACCCGGTACCGGGCCCCCTTCCAATCGTGGGATCCGCGTGAAGCCGTACAGTGCGTTATCGAGCATCCGCTGATAGATCTGCGGGGCATTCTTCAGACCAAAGGGCATTCTGTTCCACTCGAACAGTCCGAAGGGGGTGATAAATGCCGAGATCGCGCGTGCGCGGTCTGTCATAGTCACAACCCAAAATCCGCTTGCCATGTCCAACGAGCAGTACCACAGCACCTTGTCTAGATCTTCCAGTAAGTCATTGATCAGAGGCATCGGGTAGATCATGAGTCTCGTTAGGCTGTTGACCAGCCGGTAGTCAATACAGAGTCGGATATCCACCCCATTCTTCTTGATGATCACCACAATCGGCGAGGCCCAAGGTGAAGTCGACATGTTTATGATCCGAGCTCCAAGTAATCCCTTGATCAGATCTGAGAGCTTCTCCCGAAACTGAGGAGCTACTTTGCGCACCCGCTGTGCGATAGGCTTAGCGCCTCCCACATCGATGTCACAGACAATTCCCTTGGCTGCGGGGGGGAGTGCATTGCCCTTTCCGATGAGCAGGTGTCGGCGCCTCCAGATCAGCCGTCGTAGTCGATCTATCTCCTCAGCTGAGTTGACAGTCGGATCTCCCACTTGGATGTCCTCTATCGTCACATCTTCGGTCGATTGCGTAACTTCAGGCAACACAGCCATCTCTGACTCCACTTCTTCGGCTCTGAGATCGCCTCCTTCGTGATAGCACACCTGTTCATCTTCCATCGGGACATCGACTTCAGCAGTTATTCCTCCAGAAGTCGGATCCGACGGCGCGGTCTCCGGAGTCGGCTCTTCTAAGTCCTCCCGACTTCCCTTCGAGACGCTCGTCGTCTCCATCGTACTCTGGCTCTCTGATTCGTCCACTGGTTCGACTACATCCAAACTTGGATCGGCTGTTGACCCGAGATCTCCCTCCCGGGGAATTGGTGCTGAGTTGTCCGCTTCCGCGTCCGGATCTGGCGAATCCACTGCCACTTGAACGGATGCCTCTACTTCCGGGCGGGAGAGATTCCCCGCGACTTGGACAGGTAGGACAAATCTCTGCTCTCCCGATCTTAGTCGTTGATCGCTGTCTGGGCTGGGCTTGCGCAATATCGCCCGCGGGGTTGGGTAGGTTGGCCGTTCTACTGCGGGTAGATCCGGCTGTTCTGGACGTTGGTATTTCTCTGATACTTTGACGTCAGTGGTTGCCTGTAGAGCTAGATTCTGCCACTCTAGGTAGCGGCGAGACCCGGCTGTCACGAAACCTTGCAGTCGAGGGACCCGATCCCCGGCCAGCCACATCGCTATCCGTTCATCCCCTTGTAGGATCAGCTTCTTCTCTCCGATGTTCGTAATCGTCAAGTATAACGCTTTGCCTGGTCCTCGACTCACTGTCGGCACCCATCGATTTCCCCTGGTCACCCACAACGTGTCCTGATCCGAGTTTTGCCTCCGCAATGGCACTTCCATCGAATCTCCTACGTCGATCTGCAAATGCTGGTCCAACCGGACGACCCTTGCCTTGTCGTTATACAACTGGCGTCTGCCGCTAAGCTGGATCCGCACCTCGTCTGGGAGACATAGCGACCCATCAGCTAAATCCAACCGGATCCCCGCCGGCACCATGAAATCCATTCCCAGGATAGCTTCTTGCCCCGACAGATCACCAACCCAGATGTCAAACAAGTACACCAGGTACCCTGCCAGCGTGATCTTGATCCGCGTCCTTCCGGCAGTCGAGTATACCATATCTCCGATGCCTACACAGTCTTGACTCTGGCTCCTATCCACATAGCACCCCATCCGCTGGGCGAACGTAGTGTCCACGATAGACACCTCAGCGCCGGTATCGAGGAGCAGGATCGCTTTCTCATTGTTGATCTTTCCTGTGATCTTGGCCTGCCGGAACCATTTTCCGGGTGCATGATGCTTCCAATATCCTCTCGATTCTCCGGGCAGCAGATCTGGATTCGGATCCCCGGTCCGCTTACATTCAGCCACGAGACTAGGCTGATGGTTCGGGGAAATGTCTTCCCCTTCCGTAGGTGAGAACCAGAGATCTGGGTTTTGTTGCTTCCAGTATCCACGCGAGGTACCGGGGTCGAGATCGATCACTTCCGCGGCCTCCGCTCTGTCGAAATCACCCACTGGGCAAAGACTGGATATGGTGGCCGTGCGTTTCCCATGTAGATCAAATGTATTATCACATAGATCTGGCCTTCTGCTAGCTGGATCTATTGATGGCTTGTTCACGTATGCATAAATGCAATACCTAGAGCGCTCGGCTCGTACCGGATTCCATCCCGGCGAGCGTCCTAGTTTAACATCTTCTCTGCCATCTCTGGCAGCATCCCAGCATGTTTAACTGGATCAAACCACTGGCGGATCTGGTTGTAGAACTCCTCCATCGGGCACTTCCCCATGTCGTGCAGTTCTCCACATCCTCGGCATACGAACAGGCAGTGATCCGCCGGGTGGCCCCTCTTCCCACACTTCTTGCACGTCAGACGTCTCCAACAACCCAGATCGGTGTGCTTCTTGGAGCCACAGTGGGAGCATCGTCCTCGGTCAGTGTTGTCCGTTTGATATCGTGGTCTCGTATCCCCGGGTTGAGGGTCTGGGGTGCGGCGATCCGATGGCTCGCGATCCGAAGCCTTCTGCTCTTCTCCGGGCGGCGGGGTTTCGTCGCTTGCGGCAAGGTAGATTCGGCGATGTTCATCTCGGTCCGAGTCCGATCCGTCCGAATTGGAGTCTGACTCCGAGTCCGGCGCCTGGATCTGTATCGCCCGCACTTGTTTGGCCGAGGCGGCTGGCGCCGGCGACGGAGCTGCCTTCTGCCTGTACCGGCTGGATCCAGCGGTCGTCTTCTTCTGGCGACTCTTCGCCCTGTCTAGGGCCCGCAACACTTCCTCCAAATCATCTGCGTCCGACAGTCGTAGCATCGTCAGCTTGTCGGCCAGCTCAGGATCTCCCAGTGTCTCGATGAAATGGTCCACATGCTCTTTCCGTTCCTTGGTGCCGCCGTCCTTGACCTTCAGTCGTGCTCGTAAGCCCGCCACGTTGAGCCTGTGCAGGTATTCTAGCGCAGACTCATCTGAGCGTTTCCGGGCTTGGTAGTACTGGCGGGCTACAGAGATTCCGAACCCGCAGTATTGGATCTGAAAGCTCCTGAGTAGTTCGGTCCACTTGTTGCGGGTGGACCTCGGCAGCTGCCGGTACCAGTTCTTCGCCGGCCCTGACAGCAGGTCTGCGAGGGTCAGGCACTTCTCTTCGTCGGAAGCTTGGTCACGCATGAAGGAAGACTTCACCTTGCTGATCCAGGCCCTCGCTCGATCCTCGTCTTGGTCCTTCCCCGTAAACTCCTTCAAGTCTGAGATGGCGGAGATCCGGACTCGTTGAATCAGTGTCGAGTCCGAGGATCCGGCAGCAGCTGCCGTGGCTACTGCTGCCGGTGCTGCGGTGGGGAGATCTAAGTCATCTGGGTCATATTCCCACTGTAATCTCTCCAAGTCTTCCGATCCGGCGGATTCCATTTCCACGTCCCTGGCCCCTGGATTCGGGAGGGTCCTGGCGGCCAAGTTTGGCATGGCGACCTGTTGCTCTCGAAGGAAACGACTCATGGCTGCTTGGAAGTAGGACTCCATCTTATCCGTCGAGGTTGTAGCGTCTTCGCTCACAACCACGATATGGGGAGGGGAAGCCGTCGGCTTGTTCACCGTCCCGGAGGTCTTCTTCGCCTTGGTTCGGGTAGGTTTCGGTCGTGATGCCTTGGATCTGGCTTGCAACATCGCGGCACCAGTGGGGCCTAGCGACATCCGTCGTGGCTCCGAAGACTCGTCCGAATCCGCCTCAGCCGCCGACACGAAAGGTGAGGAAGTTCGGTCCCCTGTGGAGCCGATCTGGGTCGGTGAGTCCGGGCTTGAGGTCGTGCTGGGGTTCGCAGCCTTCTCTCCGACTATTACTTTCAGCTTGTCGAAGAGTTCTTTCGCCGACGTCTGGTACATCCGTAGATCTGGACGGAACAAGTCGTCCGCATCGAATGCTCCAGCTACCAGGCCCGCTTCCCATAGTAGGTTCATGAGGATCTTGATCGCCTCCAGCTTATTGTCTGTTGAAGCTGGTGCTGTCACTGGTCCGGTATGATCTCCGATCTGTGTCGGTCGTAAGATCTGCATAATTGGGTTGTGGGTCATGAAGTCCTGGAGTTCCTTCCTGTGGTATCTGGACTCCAGATCTGCCTCGTTCCATGTTGGGTCTGACGTCTCCGTCTTGATCCTGGCTGGAACTAGTCTGTCCTTGGGCTCGTCCTCCAGATCTGGGGCCTTGAGCGCCGTCCGTTTGGCAGGCACCTTGCCTTCCCACTCCCAGCTGGGCTTCAATATGGGATCCCCTGTCGGCAGCTTGACTGGCGAGTCCGCGAACGCATACCGGTTCTGTCCGGCTTTAGTTTGTTTTGTTAGTGAGTCTCGATGTGAATCGAGACTCACAGGGGTCCCCGAAGGGACCTGGGGAGGAGGTTGAGGTTTATCTTCCAGATCCGGATCCGGATCTGCCTCCTTTCCGTCGATAGAGTTCCTCCCAGCACTCTGTCGATCTGCGGTTCTTGCTTCATTCAGCGGCGTCGTCGTCGATCCGAGGTCCGATGACGCCTGGTCCCCTTGCTCTATCTTCACTTTGACTTCTTCTTGGGACTCACGGTGAAATCCCGAGTCACCAGAAGATCCGGGCACGCGCACCATTGTGGTGTAGCGGGATCAGCGAAATCAGCGAGATCGCCAACCCAACTTACCAACTGCGCCCGAACACCGACTAACGGAGGGGGTACTCCGATCTGCCGTGACGTGTGCTGAACTGGGTCACCTTGTGTACCCGTCGGTAGGGCTGGATCTGCTCTTCTGGTGTCTTCCGAAGTGTCAACGCCTTGAAGTCGAGACAGTCTTGGCGAGACGCGGGGATGGGGTGGAGCGGCGCGGAAATCTTCACGCAGCTCGCGGTTGTACTTCCAGATCAAGTGGTCTGAGACTTGGATCTGGCGGCCTGGATCTGGATCCGGGCCGTGGGGTTGCCTTTGGGGGGTCTTGTCCTTTGCGTTCCCTTTCGGGTTCCTTTCCTTGCGATGCTTGCCGCTTCCTATAGCGGGATCTGTGGGTGTTGAGCGTCGAAGACCCGACCGGCCAAGCTGTGAACTCCGGTGGATCTGGGATCCGCACTTGAGGGTAGATTACTAGGAGGGTCTAGATCTGGCCAATATATATTCCAGTCTTAACCGACGCTAGATCTCTTACCGCTACCTCTTCTTCTTCTTCTAGGGCCAATGTAGTTCCCGTTTCCAAGCGAAGGCGAAGGCGGTTGCGATGTCCAAGGCAAATTCGATACTGATTTATGCTTAAGTCCGATCCCATCCTATCTTCCTATCCTTCTATCCAGCTATCATCCCATCCATACCTACCGGCTCTGTAGCCTTCCTTTACCTCCACCATGGCGTCACCCAGGCCTTGGTCTTGTCGTCATCGCCGGATCCGCAATGCCGACTCCGTCTCCGGGGTATCAGATCTGATCCTGATCCTGAGTCCTGATCCTGAGTCCTGATCCCAGATCCACCCGGTCATTATCCTGAATCAGTGACAAGCCGGGTCCCAGTCTCTCACTTCGCTGGTCAGCTTCGATCTCAGAATTCTTGGATCCTGCTTCTCCACACTGGTAATACTGAATCGCCTGCAAGAGATCCTAGTGGTGAGGGAGGCAGAAGAGCATCCCACAGCCCGGATCTGCCCGGTAGCTACGAGAGCGGCCAGCGACTCCAGATCCCGTCCCGCAGTGCTCCAGGAGGAAGTGGTGAGAGATTTACGAGTTGGGAGGATCAAGCAGGCCCAAGACGAGGAAGTGTGGATCGCCGGGCTGAAGAAATACCTGGTGGGAACTGCACATGACTTGTCCCCTGAAGATATCAAGTCCTACAATGCTATCGGATCCGACTACGAAGTGGATTTGGACGGACTGCTGTTCTACTGTCCGCCCGCCAAACGGACGACGGAGGAGCGTGATGGGCTAATGCGGCTGGTGGTTCCTGAGACGCTACAGCAAGATGTGCTACACCACTACCACTCTAGCCTCGAAGGGGGACACCAGGGGATCGGACGAACATATCAGCGGATCCGAGACCATTTCCATTGGAGAGGGCTCTATCGCAGCGTTCAGCGCTATGTTGGAGAGTGCGTAGACTGCGAGACAGGAAAGGGGCGGCCCACATTTCAAGGGGAGTCGCCGGGTAACATCCAAGCAACCTATCCGTTCCAGATCATCGCGATGGACCATATTCCCTCACTGCCCAAATCACACAAAGGTAACACCGAGTTGTTGATCTGGGTGGATCTGTTTACCGGGTATGTGATTGCGAAGGCGAGCGCGTCGAGGACCGCACAAACAATAGCAGAATCCTACGAGGAGTGCGTGTTCAGGAGATTTGGAGCCAGCGAAGTGATCCGGCACGATCGAGAGCCTGGATTTATGGCTGACTTCTTCAGATCTTTTAATAAGATCCTGGGCCAGCGACAGCGGGCTACGATGGCATACCGACCCCAGGCAAACGGGACGGCTGAGCGAATGGTGCAGACCACGACTCGCGCACTCAAGATGTATGTGCAGGAGCTGGATCAACGGGATTGGGACGAATATGCGGAAAGGCTCACATTCGCCATTAACACAGCCCAAGGCCGGATCCGAGGGGAGACACCTTTCTACTTGGTACATGGGTGGGACGCCCGATCTACCCTGGAGGCGACTTTACCGGTAGGCAGCACCGCGCGTCGAGATCGGGAGCCTCGGAGATGGAGATATCAGATCCAACGGTATTACCAACAGGCGAGATCGCAAGTCGGTGAGCGGATTAGAGAGGCCATCTCAGATCGAGCGGTCCGTCACAATGAAGAGGTCCGGCCGCATGAGATCGAGATCGGATCTCAAGTGTGGCTATATCTGGATCGAGTGAAGGAAGGCTACGCTAGAAAGCTGGCACACTTGTGGCATGGCCCTTTCAGGGTGATAGAGAAGATCGGAGAGCATGCGGTCAAGATCGAGACTGCGGGTACAGAATACCGGTTGTTCCCTGTAGTACACATCTCCAAGCTCAAGCTAGTAAGGACGTTCCCTGACAGACCTACAGCTCGTCTACTCGGCCAAGAATCGGAACGCGTAGATCTAGACGAAGCCCTCCTCCCTGAAGACAGCTGGATCCGCGACTTAGATGAAGGTGAGTATGAAGTAGACAAGATCGCAGACATGAGGACGGGGAAGCGCACACGATACGGCCGGATCTATCGCGAATTCCTGGTACATTGGCGAGGATATGAGGATCCGACATGGGTTGACGAAGCAGATCTCAACTGCGGAGCGTTGCTGCATGAGTTCCTCCGGAATCACACCAGCCGGAACCGGTTCGGGGTGATGCAGTCTCACGAGGAGTAGTGAGGTGGAGACCTCGGGGACGAGTTGGTCGTGTCCGAGTGAGAAGGGAGAGATGGATCTGCAAGGAGGGTGCAGATTGGAGGAAGGAGAAATGGATGTTTGCATATTATAATGTGGAAGAAGGCAAGACGACCAGATCGGGAAGTCTAGATCGTGGCCAAGTTCGACGAAGTACCAACCAAAAGCACAAGTCGCAGAGGAATCACGGAGGAATACATGAATGAGATTAAAAGATTACGAGAACTGGAGAATGGAAGGAGAACTACGTGCGAACGGAGAATCGGGGAAGTAGATCCAGAATTTACTCCGCGTCCTGGGCTTGAACTCCGAAGAACTTGTCGGTCAGACGAGAGAGCGAGTTGGCGGGGTGCTGCTGCGGGAGATCTCGATAGTGGTTACGCCAAGGATCCGTAGAGTTGTCTTCGTCCAGAGCTGCGAGGAGATCCACGGGCTCGCGTCGATGCAGGTTCAAATCAGCTAAGTTGGCTTGGCGAGCGGCTAGACCAGGGAACCAGGTGACAGTCTCGGAGCGTTTCGGGAAGTGGAGGAAGAATGGATCCAACAGCAGATCCAGATCGCACCAGCCCTCACGCATGGCCAGAATGAGGAGGTCGAGGAAGGCCTTCCAACGATTTCCCGCGTGGGAACGTCGATTGTTTCGCTCCTTGCGGTAGACGGCCAGCCACGGGTGCTTCTTCACCATGGCGTGAGTGATTGGGAATGAGTGCGTAGACTCCCAGTAGGATTGCAAGCTTTCGGCC
Source organism: Phytophthora x cambivora (assembly GCA_033557925.1). NCBI lineage: Eukaryota > Oomycota > Peronosporomycetes > Peronosporales > Peronosporaceae > Phytophthora > Phytophthora x cambivora. The sequence goes on along the minus strand of JAUCEB010000011.1, from coordinate 8,141,062 downwards.
TCATGGGAGCTATAACGCTGGATGGCCACTCCGAGCCGCCCTCCGACATCAGTCTCGAAAGAAACAGCAGTCCCCGATCCCTCGAGGACCTTCCACGGCGCGGCCTCCAACAATGCCCGCACGTTGGCCTCAGTGATCAGATCGGAGCAGTAGTCCGCAGTGGTATACTGCTGCCGCTTACCCGAGTCCGCCCGAGGGAACATCCAACCTGGCTTGGTGGGCAGGACAGGGAAGAGATGGTTGATCAGCATGGTGGCCATAGCCAAATCCGAGATCTGACTAGCCAACCAGGGGTCTACGTCCTTGTCGATCAACTTGCGAGCCTGCGCCCGACCTGGGATGCATAGTGCCTCAGGTCCGAAAGGGGCCACCGGAAGCATCGATCCAGACGGCTCAGAAGGCCGACGACGAGAAGAGGCGGGCGTCTTGCTAGACGAACCAGCACCCGACGCAGGCCCAGAAACCGGATCAGGATTAGCGTCCGAGCCATCGGAGCCGTCAGGAGGCGCCCCAGATCCAGACACTTTGGGACCTTGGCGAGGAGAAGCCTGCTGTCGTCTACGTTCGGCAGATCGAGACTGAGCGAGAGCTTGTAGCGTCTGAGCTTCCAAAAGCTCGTCGGCAACCTCAGCATCATCTTCATCATCGCCGTCGCTTTCGCCACTTTCAGCCTCGGCGTCCTCGTCACTACCAGAGTCGGTAGCCGCGTTCTTCTTAGCAGGAGAGTGGCAGGAAGCTTCGGATCCGGAGTTCTTAGCGTGACCACCATCGTCAGAAACTTCTCCGCCGTCCGCGTGAGACTCGTCATCCTGGGTTAGATCCATCGGATTGGAAGGATCACCTTCAGCGGATCCAGAACCGCCGCTTGCATCTGGAGACAGAGGAGTCGCCCGACGTTTTGCTGGGGGCGCCGGACTCGACTCAGGCGAAGTGGGAGAGCTACGAGGCCGTTTGAAGGGTGTTGGATGAGCGGCGTTTGGTGGAGTTGCCGGCGGATCCGACCCTCCAGCACTCATGGCCGGTTGAATGCCAACAGTAGACGCCACGGTAGCCAGCTTCTGGCGAGCGATCTCGAACTCGCGCTGCACGGCGTCATGCGAGCGTCGGATCTGGTCCCGCGCTTCGCGAGCGGCGTCCCTCTCCCGTAGCAACACTCGGTTGGAGTGCTGGAGATCGCCCAGTTGGCGCTTCGCGTCAGCGAGCTGTTTGGCGGGATCAGCACGGGCCTTGGTGGCCGCAGCCAGTTGTTGCTCTGGCAATACGATGAGACAAGAAACGGAGGTTAGCGGAGATGTACGAGGAGATTGCACGAGGCAAGAAATGCACACTTACGAAGGTCGGAGGCATCTCCACGGTAGCGGGCAGCATCAGCTCTCGCAGTATCACGATCCTTCACCGTCTGGATCAGATCCGCATTAAGGGCGGCGTGGACGGACCGGAGATTGTTGAGCTCGGTTTGGGCGCTCCGGTGCATGTCTTGAAAGGCCCACAGCTCGCTGCGCAAAGGGGCGACTTGGCCCTCCGCGTTAGTGACAGCAGTCCGTGCCTCGTCTCGCTCTCGAGTGAGCCGATCCACGTCAGTGCCTACAACATCAGCCGGAGGAGGCGGGATCTGGGTCTCCGCTTGCGCCAGGGAGGCTTGAACGCGCGCCAAGCTGGCTTCGGACAGCTGCAGCTCGTGCTCGGCATCCGCACGAGCGCGATCCAAATCGTTGTGGTCTTCCTGGAGCTGCTCGATCTCCGCCCCAGCCAAGCGCACCTCCTCAGCCAAGTGGTTATTTTGATCTTGGAGGGTGGTGCGCTCTGAGATGGCTTGATCCAGCCGGAGTTCCAAGTCACGGATCTCGTCGGCCTGCTGACGGAGCTGAGACTCCAGGTTGACGACCGTCGGGCTCGAAGGAAGGTCGGAGTCTTCAGCGGCCTGGAACGCCGCGATCTCGCCACGCAGTCGAACCACCTCTGCCTGCCGGGTGTCGTATAACTTCTCCATGGCCCGAAGCTCACGGGTCTGCCTCAACAACGTTAGCGAAAATTGGTGTTCGTGATCCACCGCCGCATCTCGGGAGACGACCGCAGCTTGGAGGTCCGCCACCGAACGGGCCAGCCGGTTGCGCAGCGTGGAGTTGAGCCGTTGAAGCTCATCCAACGTCGCCGGAGGGGGAGGAGACCGGCTCGGGGAGCGAGAAGCAGTCGATCCGGTCACCATCGGAAATCCGCGCGACGTGGCGTAGTTTTGAGGCGAGAAGCGAAATGAGTGCATCGTACGAGTAGGCGGAGTCACGGTTGACAAGTGATGGAATATGCCCGCAGTGATGTCAGTTGGAGACAACAACTACGGACAGGAGGCGATTGTGGAGAAGCAGGATCCAAGAATTCTGAGATCGAAGCTGACCAGCGAAGTGAGAGACTGGGACCCGGCCTGTCACTGATTCAGGATAATGACCAGGTGGATCTGGGTTCAGGACTCAGGATCGGGATCAGATCTGATACCCCGGATCCGGATTCGGCAGTGCGGATCCAGCGATGACGACGCGCCAGAGGCCTGGATGACGCCATAATGAAGGTAAAGGGAAGCCGCAGAGCCAGTAGGGATCGATGGGATGATAGTTGGATAGAAGGATAGGTATGTAGGATGGGATCGGACTTAAGCATAAATCAGTATCGAATTTGCCTTGGACATCGCAACCGCCTTCTCCCTCGCCTGGAAACGGGAACTACATTGGCCCTGCGAGGAGTAGAAGACACAGCGGTAAGAGATCTAGTGTTGGTAAAGCTTGGATAATATATTGGCCAGCTTTAGACCTTCCTAGTGATCTACCCTCAAGTGCAGATCCCAGATCCACCGGAGTTCACAGCTTGGCCGGTCGGGTCTTCGACGCTCAACAACCACAGATCCCGCTATAGGAAGCGGCAAGCATCGCAAGGAAAGGAACCCGAAAGGGAACGTAAAGGACAAGACCCCGCAAAGGCAACCCCACGGCCCGGATCCAGATCCAGGCCGCCAGATCCAAGTCTCAGACCACTTGATCTGGAAGTACAACCGCGAGCTGCGTGAAGATTTCCGCGCCGCTCCACCCCATCCCCGCGTCTCGCCAAGACTGTCTCGACTTCAAGGCGTTGACACTTCGGAAGACACCAGAAGAGCAGATCCAGCCCTACCGACGGGTACACAAGGTGACCCAGTTCAGCACACGTCACGGCATATCGGAGTACCCCCTCCGTTAGTCGGTGTTCGGGCGCAGTTGGTAAGCCGGACTAGCGATCTCGCAGATTTTGCTGATCCCGCTACACCACAATGGTGCGCGTGCCCGGATCTTCTGGTGACTCGGGATTTCACCGTGAGTCCCAAGAAGAAGTCAAAGTGAAGATAGAGCAAGGGGACCAGGCGTCATCGGACCTCGGATCGACGACGACGCCGCTGAATGAAGCAAGAACCGCAGATCGACAGAGTGCTGGGAGGAACTCTATCGACGGAAAGGAGGCAGATCCGGACCCGGATCTGGAAGATAAACCTCAACCTCCTCCCCAGGTCCCTTCGGGGACCCCTGTGAGTCTCGATTCACATCGAGACTCACTAACAAAACAAACTAAAGCCGGACAGAACCGGTATGCGTTCGCGGACTCGCCAGTCAAGCTGCCGACAGGGGAACCCATATTGAAGCCCAGCTGGGAGTGGGAAGGCAAGGTGCCTACCAAACGGACGGCGCTCAAGGCCCCAGATCTGGAGGACGAGCCCAAGGACAGACTAGTTCCAGCCAGGATCAAGACGGAGACGTCAGATCCAACATGGAACGAGGCAGATCTGGAGTCCAGATACCACAGGAAGGAACTCCAGGACTTCATGACCCACAACCCGATTATGCAGATCTTACGACCGACGCAGATCGGAGATCATACCGGACCAGTGACGGCACCAGCTTCGACAGACAATAAGCTGGAGGCGATCAAGATCCTCATGAACCTACTATGGGAAGCGGGCCTGGTAGCTGGAGCATTCGATGCGGACGACTTGTTCCGTCCAGATCTACGGATGTACCAGACGTCAGCGAAAGAACTCTTCGACAAGCTGAAAGTAATAGTCGGAGAGAAGGCTGCGAACCCCAGCACGACCTCAAGCCCGGACTCACCGACCCAGATCGGCTCCACAGGGGACCGAACTTCCTCACCTTTCGTGTCGGCGGCTGAGGCGGATTCGGACGAGTCTTCGGAGCCACGACGGATGTCGCTAGGCCCCACTGGTGCCGCGATGTTGCAGGCCAGATCTAAGGCATCACGACCGAAACCTACCCGAGCCAAGGCGAAGAAGACCTCAGGGACGGTGAACAAGCCGACGGCTTCCCCTCCCCATATCGTGGTTGTGAGCGAAGACGCTACAACCTCGACGGATAAGATGGAGTCCTACTTCCAAGCAGCCATGAGTCGTTTCCTTCGAGAGCAACAGGTCGCCATGCCAAACTTGGCCGCCAGGACCCTCCCGAATCCAGGGACCAGGGACGTGGAAATGGAATCCGCCGGATCGGAAGACTTGGAGAGATTACAGTGGGAATATGACCCAGACGACTTAGATCTCCCCACCGCAGCACCGGCAGCAGTAGCCACGGCAGCGGTCGGATCCTCGGACTCGACATTGATTCAACGAGTCCGAATCTCCGCCATCTCAGACTTGAAGGAGTTTACGGGGAAGGACCAAGACGAAGACCGAGCGAGGGCCTGGATCAGCAAGGTGAAGTCTTCCTTCATGCGTGACCAAGCCTCCGAGGAAGAGAAGTGCCTGACTCTCGCAGACCTGCTGTCAGGGCCGGCGAAGAACTGGTACCGGCAGCTACCGAGGTCCACCCGCAACAAGTGAACCGAACTACTCAGGAGCTTTCAGATCCAATATTGCGGGTTCGGAGTCTCAGTAGCTCGCCAATACTACCAAGCTCGGAAACGCTCAGATGAGTCTGCGCTAGAATACCTGCACAGGCTCAACGTGGCGGGCTTACGAGCACGACTGAAGGTCAAGGACGGCGGCACCAAGGAACGGAAAGAGCATGTGGACCATTTCATCGAGACACTGGGAGATCCTGAGCTGGCCGACAAGCAGACGATGCTACGACTGTCGGACGCAGATGATTTGGAGGAAGTGTTGCGGGCCCTAGACAGGGCAAAGAGTCGTCAGAAGAAGACGACCGCTGGATCTAGCCGGTACAGGCAGAAGGCAGCTCCATCACCGGCGCCAGCCGCCTCGGCCAAACAAGTGCGGGCGATACAGATCCAGGCACCGGACTCGGAGTCAGACTCCAATTCGGACGGATCGGACTCGGATCGAGATGAACATCGCCGGATCTACCTTGCCGCAAGCGGCGAAACCCCGCCGCCCGGAGAAGAACAGAAGGCTGCGGATCGCGAGCCATCGGATCGCCACACCCCAGACCCTCAACCCGGGGATACGAGACCACGATATCAAACGGACCACACGGACCGGGGGCGATGCTCTCACTGTGGCTCTAAGAAGCACACCGATCTGGGTTGTTGGAGACGTCTAACGTGCAAGAAGTGTGGGAAGAGAGGCCACCCGGCGGATCACTGCCTATTCGTATGCCGGGGATGTGGAGAACTACACGACATGGGGAAGTGCCCGATGGAGGAGTTCTACAACCAGATCCGCCAGTGGTTTGATCCAGCTAAACATGCCGGGATGCTGCCAGAGATGGCAGAGAAGATGTTAAACTAGGACGCTCGCCGGGATGGAATCCGGTACGAGCCGAGCGCTCTAGGTATTGCATTTATGCATACGTGAACGAGCCATCAATAGATCAAGCTAGCAGAAGGCCAGATCTATGTGATAATACATTTGATCTACATGGGAAACGCACGGCCACCATATCCAGTCTTTGCCCAGTGGGTGATTTCGACAGAGCGGAGGCCGCGGAAGTGATCGATCTCGACCCCGGTACCTCGCGTGGATACTGGAAGCAACAAAACCCAGATCTCTGGTTCTCACCTACGGAAGGGGAAGACATTTCCCCGAACCATCAGCCTAGTCTCGTGGCTGAATGTAAGCGGACCGGGGATCCGAATCCAGATCTGCTGCCCGGAGAATCGAGAGGATATTGGAAGCATCATGCACCCGGAAAATGGTTCCGGCAGGCCAAGATCACAGGAAAGATCAACAATGAGAAAGCGATCCTGCTCCTCGATACCGGCGCTGAGGTGTCTATCGTGGACACTACGTTCGCCCAGCGGATGGGGTGCTATGTGGATAGGAGCCAGAGTCAAGACTGTGTAGGCATCGGAGATATGGTATACTCGACTGCCGGAAGGACGCGGATCAAGATCACGCTGGCAGGGTACCTGGTGTACTTGTTTGACATCTGGGTTGGTGATCTGTCGGGGCAAGAAGCTATCCTGGGGATGGATTTCATGGTGCCAGCCGGGATCCGGTTGGATTTAGCTGATGGGTCGCTATGTCTCCCAGACGAGGTGCGGATCCAGCTTAGCGGCAGACGCCAGTTGTATAACGACAAGGCAAGGGTCGTCCGGTTGGACCAGCATTTGCAGATCGACGTAGGAGATTCGATGGAAGTGCCATTGCGGAGGCAAAACTCGGATCAGGACACGTTGTGGGTGACCAGGGGAAATCGATGGGTGCCGACAGTGAGTCGAGGACCAGGCAGAGCGTTATACTTGACGATTACGAACATCGGAGAGAAGAAGCTGATCCTACAAGGGGGCGAACGGGTAGCGATGTGGCTGGCCGGAGATCGGGTGCCTCGACTGCAGGGTCTCGTGACAGTCGGGTCTCGCCGCTACCTAGAGTGGCAGAATCTGGCTCTACAGGCAACCACGGACGCCAAAGTATCAGAGAAGTATCAACGTCCAGAACAGCCAGATCTACCTGCAGTAGAACGGCCAACCTATCCAACCCCGCGGGCGATATTGCGCAAGCCCAACCCAGACAGTGATCAACGGCCAAGACCGGGGGAGCAGAGAGTGGTCCTACCTGTCCAAGTCGCGGGGGACCTTCCCGACCGGGAAGCAGAGGCACCCGTTCAAGCAGCGGTGGATTTGCCAGGTCCGGACGCGGAAGCAAACAACCTAACACCAAGTCCCCGGGATGGGGATCTCGAGTCAACAGCCGATCCAAGTGTGGAGGTAGACGAAGCAGTGGACGAATCAGAGAGCCAGAGTACGACAGGGACGACAAGCGTCTCGAAGGAAAGTCGGGAGAACCCGGAAGAGCCGACTCCGGAGGCAGCGCCGTCGGATCCGACTTCTGGAAGAATAACTGTTGAAGTCGATGTCCCGGTGGAAGATGAACAGGTGTGCTATCATGAAGGAGGCGATCTCAGAGCCGAAGAAGTGGAGTCGGAGATGGCTGTGCTGCCTGAAGTTACACAATCGACCGAAGAGGTGACAATAGAGGACATCCAAGTGGGAGATCCGACTGTCAACTCCGCTGAAGAGATAGATCGACTGCGACGGCTGATCTGGAGGCGCCGACACCTGCTCATCGGAAAGGGCAATGCACTTCCCCCCGCAGCAAGAGGAATTGTCTGTGACATCGATGTGGGAGGCGCTAAGCCTATCGCGCAGCGGGTGCGCAAAGTAGCTCCTCAGTTTCGGGAGAAGCTCTCAGATCTGATCAAGGGATTACTTGGGGCTCGGATCATAAACATGTCGACTTCACCCTGGGCCTCGCCGATTGTGGTGATCATCAAGAAGAATGGGGTGGACATCCGACTCTGTATTGACTACCGGCTGGTCAACAGCCTAACGAGACTCATGGTCTACCCGATGCCTCTGATCAATGACCTACTGGAAGATCTGGACAAGGTGCTGTGGTACTGCTCGCTGGAATGGCAAGCGGATTTTGGGTGGTGACTATGACGGACCGCGCACGTGCGATCTCGGCGTTCATCACCCCCTTCGGACTGTTCGAGTGGAATAGAATGCCCTTTGGCCTGAAGAATGCCCCGCAGATCTATCAGCGGATGCTCGATAACGCGCTGTATGGCTTCACGCGGATCCCACGATTGGAAGGGGGCCCTGTGCCAGGGCAGCCGGATCCAAAGACAAGCCCTGATCTGATACCTTCCGAACCTAAGGACGACGGCAAGAAGTCGGTGCTGGGGCGCAGATCCTACATTGATGATATTCTGATCACGGCCGAGTCCTGGGACCACCTCTGCAACAGGGTGGAAAGTTTACTCGACGTGTGTGACGAGTGGAACCTGTCAATCAGTGTAGTAAAGAGTTCCTGGGGTAAGGATCGAGTGGAGTATCTCGGGCATAAGGTGTCAAGCCATGGACTGGAAGCGAACCCGAAGGATCTGTCGGCATTGACGGAACTACCGTTCCCCGGTTCTCTCCGGGCCATGCAATCCTTTTTAGGGAGCCTCAACTACTACAGTAAGTTTATTGAGGATTACGCGATCTATGCTGCAGTGTTGTACGAACTACGGGAAGTTGACTTTGCAGCCATGAGTAAGCCAGAAACCTGATCTCGGATCCAAGATCTGGCAGCAGCCGTAGGCGACGGTATGGGAGGAGCCGACAGGCCGGATGAAGCCGATCTACGGTGGATCCGGGCTCACAAGTCGTTCGCCAAGCTGAAAGAAAAGGTGGCGACCACACCGATCCTGCGCCACTTCCAACCAGAGCTACAACCAGTGGTGGTCGTCTATGCCAACGATTGGGCGATCTCTGCGGCTCTGATGCAAGAGCATGACGAGGTGTTCCACCCAGTTATGTTCGCGAGCCGTACGTTGAAGTCAAACGAGCTGAACTACGGGATCGTGGAGAAGGAGGTGTTAGCCTTGCTCCGTATCTTGGACTTAGGACATAATCTGTTGGTGGGACGGGAAGTCAAGGTGTTGGCCCGCTACTCGACCCTGGCCTGGTTATTCAGATCCTCTGGGCTGCAAGGGCGGCTCGGACAATGGGCAGCTCTGCTATCCCCTTGGACCCTCGAAATCGTGAAGTGTACGAAAGGAGAGGACGAGATCTTGGGGGCGATTGCTGCAACTATCACCCCCCGAGCCGAGGTGGATCAAGCTTTAATCGCCATCGCACCCCGCAAGGAACCTCGACGCAAGATCCAGGCCCCGATCCCGACGGTGTACCCCGGAGAAAGTCTGTGGGTAGTGAGTTTTGACGGATCTGCCCGCGTCAAGCGCGGTGGAGGCGCTTATAGCGCGATCTTGTGGAAGTTGCCCGAGTGGACAGTGGTGAAGGCCCGATCGGAGTATGTGGATGGCCTGACAGTGAACGAAGCTGAGTATCGAGGCCTGTTGCTGTGCATGGATCTACTGGAGGGAGAGAGTCAGCAGCGTCTAGTGGTATGCGGCGACTCTAACCTGGTGATCCGACAAGTGCGGGGCGAGATCGACTGCAAGGCCCCCGGTTTGACGTTGTTAAAGCAGAAAGCGCTGGACCGGTTATTGGCGTGGCCGAATCACGAACTGCTCCACGTAAAGCGAGACTGGAATGGAAGTGCAGACAGTCTGGCCAGTGCTGCCCTGCAGCGTCAAGCTGGAGTCGAAGTGGAAGAAGATCCCGATCTCGAGAATCTGGTGTGGTGTAGCGGGATCAGCGAAATCAGCGAGATCGCCAACCCAACTTACCAACTGCGCCCGAACACCGACTAACGGAGGGGGTACTCCGATCTGCCGTGACGTGTGCTGAACTGGGTCACCTTGTGTACCCGTCGGTAGGGCTGGATCTGCTCTTCTGGTGTCTTCCGAAGTGTCAACGCCTTGAAGTCGAGACAGTCTTGGCGAGACGCGGGGATGGGGTGGAGCGGCGCGGAAATCTTCACGCAGCTCGCGGTTGTACTTCCAGATCAAGTGGTCTGAGACTTGGATCTGGCGGCCTGGATCTGGATCCGGGCCGTGGGGTTGCCTTTGCGGGGTCTTGTCCTTTACGTTCCCTTTCGGGTTCCTTTCCTTGCGATGCTTGCCGCTTCCTATAGCGGGATCTGTGGTTGTTGAGCGTCGAAGACCCGACCGGCCAAGCTGTGAACTCCGGTGGATCTGGGATCCGCACTTGAGGGTAGATTACTAGGAGGGTCTAGATCTGGCCAATATATATTCCAGTCTTAACCGACGCTAGATCTCTTACCGCTACCTCTTCTTCTTCTTCTAGGGCCAATGTAGTTCCCGTTTCCAAGCGAAGGCGAAGGCGGTTGCGATGTCCAAGGCAAATTCGATACTGATTTATGCTTAAGTCCGATCCCATCCTATCTTCCTATCCTTCTATCCAGCTATCATCCCATCCATACCTACCGGCTCTGTAGCCTTCCTTTACCTCCACCATGGCGTCACCCAGGCCTTGGTCTTGTCGTCATCGCCGGATCCGCAATGCCGACTCCGTCTCCGGGGTATCAGATCTGATCCTGATCCTGAGTCCTGATCCTGAGTCCTGATCCCAGATCCACCCGGTCATTATCCTGAATCAGTGACAAGCCGGGTCCCAGTCTCTCACTTCGCTGGTCAGCTTCGATCTCAGAATTCTTGGATCCTGCTTCTCCACAATCGCCTCCTGTCCGTAGTTGTTGTCTCCAACTGACATCACTGCGGGCATATTCCATCACTCGTCAACCGTGACTCCGCCTATTCGTACGATGCACTCATTTCGCTTCTCGCCTCAAAACTACACCACGTCGCGCGGATTTCCGATGGTGACCGGATCGACTGCCTCTCGCTCCCCGAGCCGGTCTCCTCCCCCTCCGGCGACGTTGGATGAGCTTCAACGGCTCAACTCCACGCTGCGCAACCGGCTGGCCCGTTCGGTGGCGGACCTCCAAGCTGCGGTCGTCTCCCGGGACGCGGCGGTGGATCACAAACACCAATTTTCGCTAACGTTGTTGAGGCAGACCCGTGAGCTTCGGGCCATGGAGAAGTTGTACGACACCCGGCAGGCAGAGGTGGTTCGACTGCGTGGCGAGATCGCGGCGTTCCAGACCGCTGAAGACTCCGACCTTCCTTCGAGCCCGACGGTCGTCAACCTGGAGTCTCAGCTCCGTCAGCAGGCCGACGAGATCCGTGACTTGGAACTCCGGCTGGATCAGGCCATCTCAGAGCGCACCACCCTCCAAGATCAAAATAACCACTTGGCTGAGGAGGTGCGCTTGGCTGGGGCGGAGATCGAGCAGCTCCAGGAAGACCACAACGATTTGGATCGCGCTCGTGCGGATGCCGAGCACGAGCTGCAGTTGTCCGAAGCCAGCTTGGCGCGCGTTCAAGCCTCCCTGGCGCAAGCGGAGACCCAGATCCCGCCTCCTCCGGCTGATGTCGTGGGCACTGACGTGGATCGGCTCACTCGAGAGCGAGACGAGGCACGGACTGCCGTCACCAACGCGGAGGGCCAAGTCGCCCCTTTGCGCAGCGAGCTGAGGGCCTTTCAAGACATGCACCGGAGCGCCCAAACCGAGCTCAACAATCTCCGGTCCGTCCACGCCGCCCTTAATGCGGATCTGATCCAGACGGTGAAGGATCGTGATACTGCGAGAGCTGATGCTGCCCGCTACCGTGGAGATGCTTCCGACCTTCGTAAGTGTGCATTTCTTGCCTCGTGCAATCTCCTCGTGCATCTCCGCTAACCTCCGTTTCTTGTCTCATCGTATTGCTAGAGCAACAACTGGCTGCGGCCACCAAGGCCCGTGCTGATCCCGCCAAACAGCTCGCTGACGCGAAGCGCCAACTGGGCGATCTCCAGCACTCCAACCGAGTGTTGCTACGGGAGAGGGACGCCGCTCGCGAAGCGCGGGACCAGATCCGACGCTCGCATGACGCCGTGCAGCGCGAGTTCGAGATCGCTCGCCAGAAGCTGGCTACCGTGGCGTCTACTGTTGGCATTCAACCGGCCATGAGTGCTGGAGGGTCGGATCCGCCGGCAACTCCACCAAACGCCGCTCATCCAACACCCTTCAAACGGCCTCGTAGCTCTCCCACTTCGCCTGAGTCGAGTCCGGCGCCCCCAGCAAAACGTCGGGCGACTCCTCTGTCTCCAGATGCAAGCGGCGGTTCTGGATCCGCTGAAGGTGATCCTTCCAATCCGATGGATCTAACCCAGGATGACGAGTCTCACGCGGACGGCGGAGAAGTTTCTGACGATGGTGGTCACGCTAAGAACTCCGGATCCGAAGCTTCCTGCCACTCTCCTGCTAAGAAGAACGCGGCTACCGACTCTGGTAGTGACGAGGACGCCGAGGCTGAAAGTGGCGAAAGCGACGGCGATGATGAAGATGATGCTGAGGTTGCCGACGAGCTTTTGGAAGCTCAGACGCTACAAGCTCTCGCTCAGTCTCGATCTGCCGAACGTAGACGACAGCAGGCTTCTCCTCGCCAAGGTCCCAAAGTGTCTGGATCTGGGGCGCCTCCTGACGGCTCCGATGGCTCGGACGCTAATCCTGATCCGGTTTCTGGGCCTGCGTCGGGTGCTGGTTCGTCTAGCAAGACGCCCGCCTCTTCTCGTCGTCGGCCTTCTGAGCCGTCTGGATCGATGCTTCCGGTGGCCCCTTTCGGACCTGAGGCACTATGCATCCCAGGTCGGGCGCAGGCTCGCAAGTTGATCGACAAGGACGTAGACCCCTGGTTGGCTAGTCAGATCTCGGATTTGGCTATGGCCACCATGCTGATCAACCATCTCTTCCCTGTCCTGCCCACCAAGCCAGGTTGGATGTTCCCTCGGGCGGACTCGGGTAAGCGGCAGCAGTATACCACTGCGGACTACTGCTCCGATCTGATCACTGAGGCCAACGTGCGGGCATTGTTGGAGGCCGCGCCGTGGAAGGTCCTCGAGGGATCGGGGACTGCTGTTTCTTTCGAGACTGATGTCGGAGGGCGGCTCGGAGTGGCCATCCAGCGTTATAGCTCCCATGAGGCCGAAAGCTTGCAATCCTACTGGGAGTCTACGCACTCATTCCCAATCACTCACGCCATGGTGAAGAAGCACCCGTGGCTGGCCGTCTACCGCAAGGAGCGAAACAATCGACGTTCCCACGCGGGAAATCGTTGGAAGGCCTTCCTCGACCTCCTCATTCTGGCCATGCGTGGGGGCTGGTGCGATCTGGATCTGCTGTTGGATCCATTCTTCCTCCACTTCCCGAAACGCTCCGAGACTGTCACCTGGTTCCCTGGTCTAGCTGCTCGCCAAGCCAACTTAGCTGATTTGAACCTGCATCGACGCGAGCCTGTGGATCTTCTCGCAGCTCTGGACGAAGACAACTCTACGGATCCTTGGCGTAACCACTATCGAGATCTCCCGCAGCAGCACCCCGCCAACTCGCTTTCTCGTCTGACCGACAAGTTCTTCGGAGTTCAAGCCCAGGACGCGGAGTAAATTCTGGATCTACTTCCCCGATTCTCCGTTCGCACGTAGTTCTCCTTCCATTCTCCGGTTCTCGTAATCTTTTAATCTCATTCATGTATTCCTCCGTGATTCCTCTGCGACTTGTGCTTTTGGTTGGTACTTCGTCGAACTTGGCCACGATCTAGACTTCCCGATCTGGTCGTCTTGCCTTCTTCCACATTATAATATGCAAACATCCATTTCTCCTTCCTCCAATCTGCACCCTCCTTGCAGATCCATCTCTCCCTTCTCACTCGGACACGACCAACTCGTCCCCGAGGTCTCCACCTCACTACTCCTCGTGAGACTGCATCACCCCGAACCGGTTCCGGCTGGTGTGATTCCGGAGGAACTCATGCAGCAACGCTCCGCAGTTGAGATCTGCTTCGTCAACCCATGTCGGATCCTCATATCCTCGCCAATGTACCAGGAATTCGCGATAGATCCGGCCGTATCGTGTGCGCTTCCCCGTCCTCATGTCTGCGATCTTGTCTACTTCATACTCACCTTCATCTAAGTCGCGGATCCAGCTGTCTTCAGGGAGGAGGGCTTCGTCTAGATCTACGCGTTCCGATCCTTGGCCGAGTAGACGAGCTGTAGGTCTGTCAGGGAACGTCCTTACTAGCTTGAGCTTGGAGATGTGTACTACAGGGAACAACCGGTATTCTGTACCCGCAGTCTCGATCTTGACCGCATGCTCTCCGATCTTCTCTATCACCCTGAAAGGGCCATGCCACAAGTGTGCCAGCTTTCTAGCGTAGCCTTCCTTCACTCGATCCAGATATAGCCACACTTGAGATCCGATCTCGATCTCATGCGGCCGGACCTCTTCATTGTGACGGACCGCTCGATCTGAGATGGCCTCTCTAATCCGCTCACCGACTTGCGATCTCGCCTGTTGGTAATACCGTTGGATCTGATATCTCCATCTCCGAGGCTCCCGATCTCGACGCGCGGTGCTGACTACCGGTAAAGTCGCCTCCAGGGTAGATCGGGCGTCCCACCCATGTACCAAGTAGAAAGGTGTCTCCCCTCGGATCCGGTCTTGGGCTGTGTTAATGGCGAATGTGAGCCTTTCCGCATATTCGTCCCAATCCCGTTGATCCAGCTCCTGCACATACATCTTGAGTGCGCGAGTCGTGGTCTGCACCATTCGCTCAGCCGTCCCGTTTGCCTGGGGTCGATATGCCATCGTAGCTCGCTGTCGCTGGCCCAGGATCTTATTAAAAGATCTGAAGAAGTCAGCCATAAATCCAGGCTCTCGATCGTGCCGGATCACTTCGCTGGCTCCAAATCTCCTGAACACGCACTCCTCGTAGGATTCTGCCACTGTTTGTGCGGTTCTCGACGCGCTCGCTTTCGCAATCACATACCCGGTAAACAGATCCACCCAGATCAACAATTCGGTGTTACCTTTGTGTGATTTGGGCAGTGAGGGAATATGGTCCATCGCGATGATCTGGAACGGATAGGTCGCTTGGATGTTGCCCGGCGACTCCCCTTGAAGTGTGGGCCGCCCCTTTCCTGTCTGGCAGTCTACGCACTCTCCAACATAGCGCTGAACGCTGCGATAGAGCCCTCTCCAATGGAAATGGTCTCGGATCCGCTGATATGTTCGTCCGATCCCTTGGTGTCCCCCTTCGAGGCTAGAGTGGTAGTGGTGTAGCACATCTTGCTGTAGCGTCTCAGGAACCACCAACCGCATTAGCCCATCACGCTCCTCCGCCGTCCGTTTGGCGGGCGGACAGTAGAACAGCAGTCCGTCCAAATCCACCTCGTAGTCGGATCCGATAGCATTGTAGGACTTGATATCTTCAGGGGACAAGTCGTGTGTAGTTCCCACCAGGTATTTCTTCAACCCAGCGATCCATACTTCCTCGTCTTGGGCCTGCTTGATCCTCCCAACCCGTAAATCTCTCACCACTTCCTCCTGGAGCACTGCGGGACGGGGTCCGGAGTCGCTGGCCGCTCTCGTAGCTACCGGGCAGATCCGGGCTGTGGGATGCTCTTCTGCCTCCCTCACCACTAGGATCTCTTGCAGGCGATTCAGTATTACCAGATTCTCGAGATCGGGATCTTCTTCCACGTCGACTCCGGCTTGACGCTGTAGGGCAGCACTGGCCAGACTGTCCGCACTTCCATTCCAGTCTCGCTTTACGTGGAGCAGTTCGTGATCCGGCCACGCCAATAACCTGTCCAGCGCTTTCTGCTTTAACAACGTCAAACCGGGGGCCTTGCAGTCGATCTCGCCCCGTACTTGTCGGATCACCAGGTTAGAGTCGCCGCATACCACTAGACGCTGCTGACTCTCTCCCTCCAGTAGATCCATGCACAGCAACAGGCCTCGATACTCAGCTTCGTTCACTGTCAGGCCATCCACATACTCCGATCGGGCCTTCACCACTGTCCACTCGGGCAACTTCCACAAGATCGCGCTATAAGCGCCTCCACCGCGCTTGACGCGGGCAGATCCGTCAAAGCTCACTACCCACAGACTTTCTCCGGGGTACACCGTCGGGATCGGGGCCTGGATCTTGCGTCGAGGTTCCTTGCGGGGTGCGATGGCGATTAAAGCTTGATCCACCTCGGCTCGGGGAGTGACAGTTGCAGCAATCGCCCCCAAGATCTCGTCCTCTCCTTTCGTGCACTTCACGATTTCGAGGGTCCAAGGGGATAGCAGAGCTGCCCATTGTCCGAGCCGCCCTTGCAGCCCAGAGGATCTGAATAACCAGGCCAGGGTCGAGTAGCGGGCCAACACCTTGACTTCCCGTCCCACCAACAGGTTGTGTCCCAAATCCAAGATACGGAGCAAGGCTAACACCTCCTTCTCCACGATCCCGTAATTCAGCTCGTTTGACTTCAACGTACGGCTCGCGAACATAACTGGGTGGAACACCTCGTCATGCTCCTGCATCAGGGCCGCGGAGATTGCCCAATCGTTGGCATAGACGACTACCACTGGTTGTAACTCTGGTTGGAAGTGGCGCAGGATCGGTGTGGTCGCCACCTTTTCTTTCAGCTTGGCGAACGACTTGTGAGCCCGGATCCACCGTAGATCGGCTTCATCCGGCCTGTCGGCTCCTCCCATACCGTCGCCTACGGCTGCTGCCAGATCTTGGATCCGAGATCAGGTTTCTGGCTTACTCATGGCTGCAAAGTCAACTTCCCGTAGTTCGTACAACACTGCAGCATAGATCGCGTAATCCTCAATAAACTTACTGTAGTAGTTGAGGCTCCCTAAAAAGGATTGCATGGCCCGGAGAGAACCGGGGAACGGTAGTTCCGTCAATGCCGACAGATCCTTCGGGTTCGCTTCCAGTCCATGGCTTGACACCTTATGCCCGAGATACTCCACTCGATCCTTACCCCAGGAACTCTTTACTACACTGATTGACAGGTTCCACTCGTCACACACGTCGAGTAAACTTTCCACCCTGTTGCAGAGGTGGTCCCAGGACTCGGCCGTGATCAGAATATCATCAATGTAGGATCTGCGCCCCAGCACCGACTTCTTGCCGTCGTCCTTAGGTTCGGAAGGTATCAGATCCGGGCTTGCCTTTGGATCCGGCCGACCCGGTACCGGGCCCCCTTCCAATCGTGGGATCCGCGTGAAGCCGTACAGTGCGTTATCGAGCATCCGCTGATAGATCTGCGGGGCATTCTTCAGACCAAAGGGCATTCTGTTCCACTCGAACAGTCCGAAGGGGGTGATAAATGCCGAGATCGCGCGTGCGCGGTCTGTCATAGTCACAACCCAAAATCCGCTTGCCATGTCCAACGAGCAGTACCACAGCACCTTGTCTAGATCTTCCAGTAAGTCATTGATCAGAGGCATCGGGTAGATCATGAGTCTCGTTAGGCTGTTGACCAGCCGGTAGTCAATACAGAGTCGGATATCCACCCCATTCTTCTTGATGATCACCACAATCGGCGAGGCCCAAGGTGAAGTCGACATGTTTATGATCCGAGCTCCAAGTAATCCCTTGATCAGATCTGAGAGCTTCTCCCGAAACTGAGGAGCTACTTTGCGCACCCGCTGTGCGATAGGCTTAGCGCCTCCCACATCGATGTCACAGACAATTCCCTTGGCTGCGGGGGGGAGTGCATTGCCCTTTCCGATGAGCAGGTGTCGGCGCCTCCAGATCAGCCGTCGTAGTCGATCTATCTCCTCAGCTGAGTTGACAGTCGGATCTCCCACTTGGATGTCCTCTATCGTCACATCTTCGGTCGATTGCGTAACTTCAGGCAACACAGCCATCTCTGACTCCACTTCTTCGGCTCTGAGATCGCCTCCTTCGTGATAGCACACCTGTTCATCTTCCATCGGGACATCGACTTCAGCAGTTATTCCTCCAGAAGTCGGATCCGACGGCGCGGTCTCCGGAGTCGGCTCTTCTAAGTCCTCCCGACTTCCCTTCGAGACGCTCGTCGTCTCCATCGTACTCTGGCTCTCTGATTCGTCCACTGGTTCGACTACATCCAAACTTGGATCGGCTGTTGACCCGAGATCTCCCTCCCGGGGAATTGGTGCTGAGTTGTCCGCTTCCGCGTCCGGATCTGGCGAATCCACTGCCACTTGAACGGATGCCTCTACTTCCGGGCGGGAGAGATTCCCCGCGACTTGGACAGGTAGGACAAATCTCTGCTCTCCCGATCTTAGTCGTTGATCGCTGTCTGGGCTGGGCTTGCGCAATATCGCCCGCGGGGTTGGGTAGGTTGGCCGTTCTACTGCGGGTAGATCCGGCTGTTCTGGACGTTGGTATTTCTCTGATACTTTGACGTCAGTGGTTGCCTGTAGAGCTAGATTCTGCCACTCTAGGTAGCGGCGAGACCCGGCTGTCACGAAACCTTGCAGTCGAGGGACCCGATCCCCGGCCAGCCACATCGCTATCCGTTCATCCCCTTGTAGGATCAGCTTCTTCTCTCCGATGTTCGTAATCGTCAAGTATAACGCTTTGCCTGGTCCTCGACTCACTGTCGGCACCCATCGACTTCCCCTGGTCACCCACAACGTGTCCTGATCCGAATTTTGCCTCCGTATGGGCACCTCTATCGAATCTCCTACGTCGATCTGCAAATGCTGGTCCAACCGGACGACCCTTGCCTTGTCGTTATACAACTGGCGTCTGCCGCTAAGCTGGATCCGCACCTCGTCTGGGAGACATAGCGACCCATCAGCTAAATCCAACCGGATCCCGGCTGGCACCATGAAATCCATCCCCAGGATAGCTTCTTGCCCCGACAGATCACCAACCCAGATGTCAAACAAGTACACCAGGTACCCTGCCAGCGTGATCTTGATCCGCGTCCTTCCGGCAGTCGAGTATACCATATCTCCGATGCCTACACAGTCTTGACTCTGGCTCCTATCCACATAGCACCCCATCCGCTGGGCGAACGTAGTGTCCACGATAGACACCTCAGCGCCGGTATCGAGGAGCAGGATCGCTTTCTCATTGTTGATCTTTCCTGTGATCTTGGCCTGCCGGAACCATTTTCCGGGTGCATGATGCTTCCAATATCCTCTCGATTCTCCGGGCAGCAGATCTGGATTCGGATCCCCGGTCCGCTTACATTCAGCCACGAGACTAGGCTGATGGTTCGGGGAAATGTCTTCCCCTTCCGTAGGTGAGAACCAGAGATCTGGGTTTTGTTGCTTCCAGTATCCACGCGAGGTACCGGGGTCGAGATCGATCACTTCCGCGGCCTCCGCTCTGTCGAAATCACCCACTGGGCAAAGACTGGATATGGTGGCCGTGCGTTTCCCATGTAGATCAAATGTATTATCACATAGATCTGGCCTTCTGGTAGCTGGATCTATTGATGGCTTGTTCACGTATGCATAAATGCAATACCTAGAGCGCTCGGCTCGTACCGGATTCCATCCCGGCGAGCGTCCTAGTTTAACATCTTCTCTGCCATCTCTGGCAGCATCCCGGCATGTTTAGCTGGATCAAACCACTGGCGGATCTGGTTGTAGAACTCCTCCATCGGGCACTTCCCCATGTCGTGCAGTTCTCCACATCCTCGGCATACGAACAGGCAGTGATCCGCCGGGTGGCCCCTCTTCCCACACTTCTTGCACGTCAGACGTCTCCAACAACCCAGATCGGTGTGCTTCTTGGAGCCACAGTGGGAGCATCGTCCTCGGTCAGTGTTGTCCGTTTGATATCGTGGTCTCGTATCCCCGGGTTGAGGGTCTGGGGTGCGGCGATCCGATGGCTCGCGATCCGAAGCCTTCTGCTCTTCTCCGGGCGGCGGGGTTTCGTCGCTTGCGGCAAGGTAGATTCGGCGATGTTCATCTCGGTCCGAGTCCGATCCGTCCGAATTGGAGTCTGACTCCGAGTCCGGCGCCTGGATCTGTATCGCCCGCACTTGTTTGGCCGAGGCGGCTGGCGCCGGCGACGGAGCTGCCTTCTGCCTGTACCGGCTAGATCCAGCGGTCGTCTTCTTCTGGCGACTCTTCGCCCTGTCTAGGGCCCGCAACACTTCCTCCAAATCATCTGCGTCCGACAGTCGTAGCATCGTCAGCTTGTCGGCCAGCTCAGGATCTCCCAGTGTCTCGATGAAATGGTCCACATGCTCTTTCCGTTCCTTGGTGCCGCCGTCCTTGACCTTCAGTCGTGCTCGTAAGCCCGCCACGTTGAGCCTGTGCAGGTATTCTAGCGCAGACACATCTGAGCGTTTCCGGGCTTGGTAGTACTGGCGGGCTACAGAGATTCCGAACCCGCAGTATTGGATCTGAAAGCTCCTGAGTAGTTCGGTCCACTTGTTGCGGGTGGACCTCGGCAGCTGCCGGTACCAGTTCTTCGCCGGCCCTGACAGCAGGTCTGCGAGGGTCAGGCACTTCTCTTCGTCGGAAGCTTGGTCACGCATGAAGGAAGACTTCACCTTGCTGATCCAGGCCCTCGCTCGATCCTCGTCTTGG
This sequence comes from Phytophthora x cambivora, assembly GCA_033557925.1. Lineage (NCBI taxonomy): Eukaryota > Oomycota > Peronosporomycetes > Peronosporales > Peronosporaceae > Phytophthora > Phytophthora x cambivora. Next base: position 8,120,799 of record JAUCEB010000011.1, on the reverse strand, counting down.
TCATTCCCCGTAAACTCCTTCAAGTCTGAGATGGCGGAGATTCGGACTCGTTGAATCAATGTCGAGTCCGAGGATCCGACCGCTGCCGTGGCTACTGCTGCCGGTGCTGCGGTGGGGAGATCTAAGTCGTCTGGGTCATATTCCCACTGTAATCTCTCCAAGTCTTCCGATCCGGCGGATTCCATTTCCACGTCCCTGGCCCCTGGATTCGGGAGGGTCCTGGCGGCCAAGTTTGGCATGGCGACCTGTTGCTCTCGAAGGAAACGACTCATGGCTGCTTGGAAGTAGGACTCCATCTTATCCGTCGAGGTTGTAGCGTCTTCGCTCACAACCACGATATGGGGAGGGGAAGCCGTCGGCTTGTTCACCGTCCCGGAGGTCTTCTTCGCCTTGGTTCGGGTAGGTTTCGGTCGTGATGCCTTGGATCTGGCTTGCAACATCGCGGCACCAGTGGGGCCTAGCGACATCCGTCGTGGCTCCGAAGACTCGTCCGAATCCGCCTCAGCCGCCGACACGAAAGGTGAGGAAGTTCGGTCCCCTGTGGAGCCGATCTGGGTCGGTGAGTCCGGGCTTGAGGTCGTGCTGGGGTTCGCAGCCTTCTCTCCGACTATTACTTTCAGCTTGTCGAAGAGTTCTTTCGCCGACGTCTGGTACATCCGTAGATCTGGACGGAACAAGTCGTCCGCATCGAATGCTCCAGCTACCAGGCCCGCTTCCCATAGTAGGTTCATGAGGATCTTGATCGCCTCCAGCTTATTGTCTGTTGAAGCTGGTGCTGTCACTGGTCCGGTATGATCTCCGATCTGTGTCGGTCGTAAGATCTGCATAATTGGGTTGTGGGTCATGAAGTCCTGGAGTTCCTTCCTGTGGTATCTGGACTCCAGATCTGCCTCGTTCCATGTTGGGTCTGACGTCTCCGTCTTGATCCTGGCTGGAACTAGTCTGTCCTTGGGCTCGTCCTCCAGATCTGGGGCCTTGAGCGCCGTCCGTTTGGCAGGCACCTTGCCTTCCCACTCCCAGCTGGGCTTCAATATGGGATCCCCTGTCGGCAGCTTGACTGGCGAGTCCGCGAACGCATACCGGTTCTGTCCGGCTTTAGTTTGTTTTGTTAGTGAGTCTCGATGTGAATCGAGACTCACAGGGGTCCCCGAATTGACCTGGGGAGGAGGTTGAGGTTTATCTTCCAGATCCGGATCCGGATCTGCCTCCTTTCCGTCGATAGAGTTCCTCCCAGCACTCTGTCGATCTGCGGTTCTTGCTTCATTCAGCGGCGTCGTCGTCGATCCGAGGTCCGATGACGCCTGGTCCCCTTGCTCTATCTTCACTTTGACTTCTTCTTGGGACTCACGGTGAAATCCCGAGTCACCAGAAGATCCGGGCACGCGCACCATTGTGGTGTAGCGGGATCAGCGAAATCAGCGAGATCGCCAACCCAACTTACCAACTGCGCCCGAACACCGACTAACGGAGGGGGTACTCCGATCTGCCGTGACGTGTGCTGAACTGGGTCACCTTGTGTACCCGTCGGTAGGGCTGGATCTGCTCTTCTGGTGTCTTCCGAAGTGTCAACGCCTTGAAGTCGAGACAGTCTTGGCGAGACGCGGGGATGGGGTGGAGCGGCGCGGAAATCTTCACGCAGCTCGCGGTTGTACTTCCAGATCAAGTGGTCTGAGACTTGGATCTGGCGGCCTGGATCTGGATCCGGGCCGTGGGGTTGCCTTTGGGGGGTCTTGTCCTTTGCGTTCCCTTTCGGGTTCCTTTCCTTGCGATGCTTGCCGCTTCCTATAGCGGGATCTGTGGGTGTTGAGCGTCGAAGACCCGACCGGCCAAGCTGTGAACTCCGGTGGATCTGGGATCCGCACTTGAGGGTAGATTACTAGGAGGGTCTAGATCTGGCCAATATATATTCCAGTCTTAACCGACGCTAGATCTCTTACCGCTACCTCTTCTTCTTCTTCTAGGGCCAATGTAGTTCCCGTTTCCAAGCGAAGGCGAAGGCGGTTGCGATGTCCAAGGCAAATTCGATACTGATTTATGCTTAAGTCCGATCCCATCCTATCTTCCTATCCTTCTATCCAGCTATCATCCCATCCATACCTACCGGCTCTGTAGCCTTCCTTTACCTCCACCATGGCGTCACCCAGGCCTTGGTCTTGTCGTCATCGCCGGATCCGCAATGTCGACTCCGGATCCGGGGTATCAGATCTGATCCTGAGTCCTGATCCTGAGTCCTGATCCCAGATCCACCCGGTCATTATCCTGAATCAGTGACAAGCCGGGTCCCAGTCTCTCACTTCGCTGGTCAGCTTCGATCTCAGAATTCTTGGATCCTGCTTCTCCACACTGGTAATACTGAATCGCCTGCAAGAGATCCTAGTGGTGAGGGAGGCAGAAGAGCATCCCACAGCCCGGATCTGCCCGGTAGCTACGAGAGCGGCCAGCGACTCCAGATCCCGTCCCGCAGTGCTCCAGGAGGAAGTGGTGAGAGATTTACGAGTTGGGAGGATCAAGCAGGCCCAAGACGAGGAAGTGTGGATCGCCGGGCTGAAGAAATACCTGGTGGGAACTGCACATGACTTGTCCCCTGAAGATATCAAGTCCTACAATGCTATCGGATCCGACTACGAAGTGGATTTGGACGGACTGCTGTTCTACTGTCCGCCCGCCAAACGGACGACGGAGGAGCGTGATGGGCTAATGCGGCTGGTGGTTCCTGAGACGCTACAGCAAGATGTGCTACACCACTACCACTCTAGCCTCGAAGGGGGACACCAGGGGATCGGACGAACATATCAGCGGATCCGAGACCATTTCCATTGGAGAGGGCTCTATCGCAGCGTTCAGCGCTATGTTGGAGAGTGCGTAGACTGCGAGACAGGAAGGGGGCGGCCCACATTTCAAGGGGAGTCGCTGGGTAACATCCAAGCAACCTATCCGTTCCAGATCATCGCGATGGACCATATTCCCTCACTGCCCAAATCACACAAAGGTAACACCGAGTTGTTGATCTGGGTGGATCTGTTTACCGGGTATGTGATTGCGAAGGCGAGCGCGTCGAGGACCGCACAAACAATAGCAGAATCCTACGAGGAGTGCGTGTTCAGGAGATTTGGAGCCAGCGAAGTGATCCGGCACGATCGAGAGCCTGGATTTATGGCTGACTTCTTCAGATCTTTTAATAAGATCCTGGGCCAGCGACAGCGAGCTACGATGGCATATCGACCCCAGGCAAACGGGACGGCTGAGCGAATGGTGCAGACCACGACTCGCGCACTCAAGATGTATGTGCAGGAGCTGGATCAACGGGATTGGGACGAATATGCGGAAAGGCTCACATTCGCCATTAACACAGCCCAAGACCGGATCCGAGGGGAGACACCTTTCTACTTGGTACATGGGTGGGACGCCCGATCTACCCTGGAGGCGACTTTACCGGTAGGCAGCACCGCGCGTCGAGATCGGGAGCCTCGGAGATGGAGATATCAGATCCAACGGTATTACCAACAGGCGAGATCGCAAGTCGGTGAGCGGATTAGAGAGGCCATCTCAGATCGAGCGGTCCGTCACAATGAAGAGGTCCGGCCGCATGAGATCGAGATCGGATCTCAAGTGTGGCTATATCTGGATCGAGTGAAGGAAGGCTACGCTAGAAAGCTGGCACACTTGTGGCATGGCCCTTTCAGGGTGATAGAGAAGATCGGAGAGCATGCGGTCAAGATCGAGACTGCGGGTACAGAATACCGGTTGTTCCCTGTAGTACACATCTCCAAGCTCAAGCTAGTAAGGACGTTCCCTGACAGACCTACAGCTCGTCTACTCGGCCAAGAATCGGAACGCGTAGATCTAGACGAAGCCCTCCTCCCTGAAGACAGCTGGATCCGCGACTTAGATGAAGGTGAGTATGAAGTAGACAAGATCGCAGACATGAGGACGGGGAAGCGCACACGATACGGCCGGATCTATCGCGAATTCCTGGTACATTGGCGAGGATATGAGGATCCGACATGGGTTGACGAAGCAGATCTCAACTGCGGAGCGTTGCTGCATGAGTTCCTCCGGAATCACACCAGCCGGAACCGGTTCGGGGTGATGCAGTCTCACGAGGAGTAGTGAGGTGGAGACCTCGGGGACGAGTTGGTCGTGTCCGAGTGAGAAGGGAGAGATGGATCTGCAAGGAGGGTGCAGATTGGAGGAAGGAGAAATGGATGTTTGCATATTATAATGTGGAAGAAGGCAAGACGACCAGATCGGGAAGTCTAGATCGTGGCCAAGTTCGACGAAGTACCAACCAAAAGCACAAGTCGCAGAGGAATCACGGAGGAATACATGAATGAGATTAAAAGATTACGAGAACTGGAGAATGGAAGGAGAACTACGTGCGAACGGAGAATCGGGGAAGTAGATCCAGAATTTACTCCGCGTCCTGGGCTTGAACTCCGAAGAACTTGTCGGTCAGACGAGAGAGCGAGTTGGCGGGGTGCTGCTGCGGGAGATCTCGATAGTGGTTACGCCAAGGATCCGTAGAGTTGTCTTCGTCCAGAGCTGCGAGGAGATCCACGGGCTCGCGTCGATGCAGGTTCAAATCAGCTAAGTTGGCTTGGCGAGCGGCTAGACCAGGGAACCAGGTGACAGTCTCGGAGCGTTTCGGGAAGTGGAGGAAGAATGGATCCAACAGCAGATCCAGATCGCACCAGCCCTCACGCATGGCCAGAATGAGGAGGTCGAGGAAGGCCTTCCAACGATTTCCCGCGTGGGAACGTCGATTGTTTCGCTCCTTGCGGTAGACGGCCAGCCACGGGTGCTTCTTCACCATGGCGTGAGTGATTGGGAATGAGTGCGTAGACTCCCAGTAGGATTGCAAGCTTTCGGCCTCATGGGAGCTATAACGCTGGATGGCCACTCCGAGCCGCCCTCCGACATCAGTCTCGAAAGAAACAGCAGTCCCCGATCCCTCGAGGACCTTCCACGGCGCGGCCTCCAACAATGCCCGCACGTTGGCCTCAGTGATCAGATCGGAGCAGTAGTCCGCAGTGGTATACTGCTGCCGCTTACCCGAGTCCGCCCGAGGGAACATCCAACCTGGCTTGGTGGGCAGGACAGGGAAGAGATGGTTGATCAGCATGGTGGCCATAGCCAAATCCGAGATCTGACTAGCCAACCAGGGGTCTACGTCCTTGTCGATCAACTTGCGAGCCTGCGCCCGACCTGGGATGCATAGTGCCTCAGGTCCGAAAGGGGCCACCGGAAGCATCGATCCAGACGGCTCAGAAGGCCGACGACGAGAAGAGGCGGGCGTCTTGCTAGACGAACCAGCACCCGACGCAGGCCCAGAAACCGGATCAGGATTAGCGTCCGAGCCATCGGAGCCGTCAGGAGGCGCCCCAGATCCAGACACTTTGGGACCTTGGCGAGGAGAAGCCTGCTGTCGTCTACGTTCGGCAGATCGAGACTGAGCGAGAGCTTGTAGCGTCTGAGCTTCCAAAAGCTCGTCGGCAACCTCAGCATCATCTTCATCATCGCCGTCGCTTTCGCCACTTTCAGCCTCGGCGTCCTCGTCACTACCAGAGTCGGTAGCCGCGTTCTTCTTAGCAGGAGAGTGGCAGGAAGCTTCGGATCCGGAGTTCTTAGCGTGACCACCATCGTCAGAAACTTCTCCGCCGTCCGCGTGAGACTCGTCATCCTGGGTTAGATCCATCGGATTGGAAGGATCACCTTCAGCGGATCCAGAACCGCCGCTTGCATCTGGAGACAGAGGAGTCGCCCGACGTTTTGCTGGGGGCGCCGGACTCGACTCAGGCGAAGTGGGAGAGCTACGAGGCCGTTTGAAGGGTGTTGGATGAGCGGCGTTTGGTGGAGTTGCCGGCGGATCCGACCCTCCAGCACTCATGGCCGGTTGAATGCCAACAGTAGACGCCACGGTAGCCAGCTTCTGGCGAGCGATCTCGAACTCGCGCTGCACGGCGTCATGCGAGCGTCGGATCTGGTCCCGCGCTTCGCGAGCGGCGTCCCTCTCCCGTAGCAACACTCGGTTGGAGTGCTGGAGATCGCCCAGTTGGCGCTTCGCGTCAGCGAGCTGTTTGGCGGGATCATCACGGGCCTTGGTGGCCGCAGCCAGTTGTTGCTCTGGCAATACGATGAGACAAGAAACGGAGGTTAGCGGAGATGTACGAGGAGATTGCACGAGGCAAGAAATGCACACTTACGAAGGTCGGAGGCATCTCCACGGTAGCGGGCAGCATCAGCTCTCGCAGTATCACGATCCTTCACCGTCTGGATCAGATCCGCATTAAGGGCGGCGTGGACGGACCGGAGATTGTTGAGCTCGGTTTGGGCGCTCCGGTGCATGTCTTGAAAGGCCCACAGCTCGCTGCGCAAAGGGGCGACTTGGCCCTCCGCGTTAGTGACAGCAGTCCGTGCCTCGTCTCGCTCTCGAGTGAGCCGATCCACGTCAGTGCCTACAACATCAGCCGGAGGAGGCGGGATCTGGGTCTCCGCTTGCGCCAGGGAGGCTTGAACGCGCGCCAAGCTGGCTTCGGACAGCTGCAGCTCGTGCTCGGCATCCGCACGAGCGCGATCCAAATCGTTGTGGTCTTCCTGGAGCTGCTCGATCTCCGCCCCAGCCAAGCGCACCTCCTCAGCCAAGTGGTTATTTTGATCTTGGAGGGTGGTGCGCTCTGAGATGGCTTGATCCAGCCGGAGTTCCAAGTCACGGATCTCGTCGGCCTGCTGACGGAGCTGAGACTCCAGGTTGACGACCGTCGGGCTCGAAGGAAGGTCGGAGTCTTCAGCGGCCTGGAACGCCGCGATCTCGCCACGCAGTCGAACCACCTCTGCCTGCCGGGTGTCGTATAACTTCTCCATGGCCCGAAGCTCACGGGTCTGCCTCAACAACGTTAGCGAAAATTGGTGTTCGTGATCCACCGCCGCATCTCGGGAGACGACCGCAGCTTGGAGGTCCGCCACCGAACGGGCCAGCCGGTTGCGCAGCGTGGAGTTGAGCCGTTGAAGCTCATCCAACGTCGCCGGAGGGGGAGGAGACCGGCTCGGGGAGCGAGAAGCAGTCGATCCGGTCACCATCGGAAATCCGCGCGACGTGGCGTAGTTTTGAGGCGAGAAGCGAAATGAGTGCATCGTACGAGTAGGCGGAGTCACGGTTGACAAGTGATGGAATATGCCCGCAGTGATGTCAGTTGGAGACAACAACTACGGACAGGAGGCGATTGTGGAGAAGCAGGATCCAAGAATTCTGAGATCGAAGCTGACCAGCGAAGTGAGAGACTGGGACCCGGCCTGTCACTGATTCAGGATAATGACCAGGTGGATCTGGGTTCAGGACTCAGGATCGGGATCAGATCTGATACCCCGGATCCGGATTCGGCAGTGCGGATCCAGCGATGACGACGCGCCAGAGGCCTGGATGACGCCATAATGAAGGTAAAGGGAAGCCGCAGAGCCAGTAGGGATCGATGGGATGATAGTTGGATAGAAGGATAGGTATGTAGGATGGGATCGGACTTAAGCATAAATCAGTATCGAATTTGCCTTGGACATCGCAACCGCCTTCTCCCTCGCCTGGAAACGGGAACTACATTGGCCCTGCGAGGAGTAGAAGACACAGCGGTAAGAGATCTAGTGTTGGTAAAGCTTGGATAATATATTGGCCAGCTTTAGACCTTCCTAGTGATCTACCCTCAAGTGCAGATCCCAGATCCACCGGAGTTCACAGCTTGGCCGGTCGGGTCTTCGACGCTCAACACCCACAGATCCCGCTATAGGAAGCGGCAAGCATCGCAAGGAAAGGAACCCGAAAGGGAACGCAAAGGACAAGACCCCCCAAAGGCAACCCCACGGCCCGGATCCAGATCCAGGCCGCCAGATCCAAGTCTCAGACCACTTGATCTGGAAGTACAACCGCGAGCTGCGTGAAGATTTCCGCGCCGCTCCACCCCATCCCCGCGTCTCGCCAAGACTGTCTCGACTTCAAGGCGTTGACACTTCGGAAGACACCAGAAGAGCAGATCCAGCCCTACCGACGGGTACACAAGGTGACCCAGTTCAGCACACGTCACGGCAGATCGGAGTACCCCCTCCGTTAGTCGGTGTTCGGGCGCAGTTGGTAAGTTGGGTTGGCGATCTCGCTGATTTCGCTGATCCCGCTACACCACAATGGTGCGCGTGCCCGGATCTTCTGGTGACTCGGGATTTCACCGTGAGTCCCAAGAAGAAGTCAAAGTGAAGATAGAGCAAGGGGACCAGGCGTCATCGGACCTCGGATCGACGACGACGCCGCTGAATGAAGCAAGAACCGCAGATCGACAGAGTGCTGGGAGGAACTCTATCGACGGAAAGGAGGCAGATCCGGACCCGGATCTGGAAGATAAACCTCAACCTCCTCCCCAGGTCCCTTCGGGGACCCCTGTGAGTCTCGATTCACATCGAGACTCACTAACAAAACAAACTAAAGCCGGACAGAACCGGTATGCGTTCGCGGACTCGCCAGTCAAGCTGCCGACAGGGGAACCCATATTGAAGCCCAGCTGGGAGTGGGAAGGCAAGGTGCCTACCAAACGGACGGCGCTCAAGGCCCCAGATCTGGAGGACGAGCCCAAGGACAGACTAGTTCCAGCCAGGATCAAGACGGAGACGTCAGATCCAACATGGAACGAGGCAGATCTGGAGTCCAGATACCACAGGAAGGAACTCCAGGACTTCATGACCCACAACCCGATTATGCAGATCTTACGACCGACGCAGATCGGAGATCATACCGGACCAGTGACGGCACCAGCTTCGACAGACAATAAGCTGGAGGCGATCAAGATCCTCATGAACCTACTATGGGAAGCGGGCCTGGTAGCTGGAGCATTCGATGCGGACGACTTGTTCCGTCCAGATCTACGGATGTACCAGACGTCAGCGAAAGAACTCTTCGACAAGCTGAAAGTAATAGTCGGAGAGAAGGCTGCGAACCCCAGCACGACCTCAAGCCCGGACTCACCGACCCAGATCGGCTCCACAGGGGACCGAACTTCCTCACCTTTCGTGTCGGCGGCTGAGGCGGATTCGGACGAGTCTTCGGAGCCACGACGGATGTCGCTAGGCCCCACTGGTGCCGCGATGTTGCAGGCCAGATCTAAGGCGTCACGACCGAAACCTACCCGAGCCAAGGCGAAGAAGACCTCAGGGACGGTGAACAAGCCGACGGCTTCCCCTCCCCATATCGTGGTCGTGAGCGAAGACGCTACAACCTCGACGGATAAGATGGAGTCCTACTTCCAAGCAGCCATGAGTCGTTTCCTTCGAGAGCAACAAGTCGTCATGCCAAACTTGGCCGCCAGGACCCTCCCGAATCCAGGGACCAGGGACGTGGAAATGGAATCCGCCGGATCGGAAGACTTGGAGAGATTACAGTGGGAATATGACCCAGACGACTTAGATCTCCCCACCGCAGCACCGGCAGCAGTAGCCACGGCAGCGGTCGGATCCTCGGACTCGACATTGATTCAACGAGTCCGAATCTCCGCCATCTCAGACTTGAAGGAGTTTACGGGGAAGGACCAAGACGAAGACCGAGCGAGGGCCTGGATCAGCAAGGTGAAGTCTTCCTTCATGCGTGACCAAGCCTCCGAGGAAGAGAAGTGCCTGACTCTCGCAGACCTGCTGTCAGGGCCGGCGAAGAACTGGTACCGGCAGCTACCGAGGTCCACCCGCAACAAGTGAACCGAACTACTCAGGAGCTTTCAGATCCAATATTGCGGGTTCGGAGTCTCAGTAGCTCGCCAATACTACCAAGCTCGGAAACGCTCAGATGAGTCTGCGCTAGAATACCTGCACAGGCTCAACGTGGCGGGCTTACGAGCACGACTGAAGGTCAAGGACGGCGGCACCAAGGAACGGAAAGAGCATGTGGACCATTTCATCGAGACACTGGGAGATCCTGAGCTGGCCGACAAGCTGACGATGCTACGACTGTCGGACGCAGATGATTTGGAGGAAGTGTTGCGGGCCCTAGACAGGGCAAAGAGTCGTCAGAAGAAGACGACCGCTGGATCTAGCCGGTACAGGCAGAAGGCAACTCCATCACCGGCGCCAGCCGCCTCGGCCAAACAAGTGCGGGCGATACAGATCCAGGCACCGGACTCGGAGTCAGACTCCAATTCGGACGGATCGGACTCGGATCGAGATGAACATCGCCGGATCTACCTTGCCGCAAGCGGCGAAACCCCGCCGCCCGGAGAAGAACAGAAGGCTGCGGATCGCGAGCCATCGGATCGCCACACCCCAGACCCTCAACCCGGGGATACGAGACCACGATATCAAACGGACCACACGGACCGGGGGCGATGCTCTCACTGTGGCTCTAAGAAGCACACCGATCTGGGTTGTTGGAGACGTCTAACGTGCAAGAAGTGTGGGAAGAGAGGCCACCCGGCGGATCACTGCCTATTCGTATGCCGGGGATGTGGAGAACTACACGACATGGGGAAGTGCCCGATGGAGGAGTTCTACAACCAGATCCGCCAGTGGTTTGATCCAGCTAAACATGCCGGGATGCTGCCAGAGATGGCAGAGAAGATGTTAAACTAGGACGCTCGCCGGGATGGAATCCGGTACGAGCCGAGCGCTCTAGGTATTGCATTTATGCATACGTGAACGAGCCATCAATAGATCAAGCTAGCAGAAGGCCAGATCTATGTGATAATACATTTGATCTACATGGGAAACGCACGGCTGCCATATCCAGTCTTTGCCCAGTGGGTGACTTCGACAGAGCGGAGGCCGCCGAAGTGATCGATCTCGACCCCGGTACCTCGCGTGGGTACTGGAAGCAACAAAACCCAGATCTCTGGTTCTCGCCTACGGAAGGGGAAGACATTTCCCCGAACCATCAGCCTAGTCTCGTGGCTGAATGTAAGCGGGCCGGGGATCCGAATCCAGATCTGCTGCCCGGAGAATCGAGAGGATATTGGAAGCACCATGCACCCGGAAAATGGTTCCGGCAGGCCAAGATCACAGGAAAGATTAACAATGAGAAAGCGATCCTGCTCCTCGACACCGGCGCCGAGGTGTCTATCGTAGACACTACGTTCGCCCAGCGGATGGGGTGCTATGTGGATAGGAGCCAGAGCCAAGACTGTATAGGCATCGGAGATACGGTATACTCGACTGCCGGAAGGACGCGGATCAAGATCACGCTGGCAGGGTATCTGGTGTATTTGTTTGACATCTGGGTTGGTGATCTGTCGGGGCAAGAAGCTATCCTGGGGATGGATTTCATGGTGCCAGCCGGGATCCGGTTGGATTTAGCTGATGGGTCACTATGTCTCCCAGACGAGGTGCGGATCCAGCTTAGCGGCAGACGCCAGTTGTATAACGACAAGGCAAGAGTCGTCCGGTTGGACCAGCATTTGCAGATCGACGTAGGAGATTCGATGGAAGTGCCATTGCGGAGGCAAAACTCGGATCAGGACACGTTGTGGGTGACCAGGGGAAATCGATGGGTGCCGACAGTGAGTCGAGGACCAGGCAGAGCGTTATACTTGACGATTACGAACATCGGAGAGAAGAAGCTGATCCTACAAGGGGGCGAACGGGTAGCGATGTGGCTGGCCGGAGATCGGGTGCCTCGACTGCAGGGTCTCGTGACAGTCGGGTCTCGCCGCTACCTAGAGTGGCAGAATCTGGCTCTACAGGCAACCACGGACGCCAAAGTATCGGAGAAGTATCAACGTCCAGAACAGCCAGATCTACCTGCAGTAGAACGGCCAACCTATCCAACCCCGCGGGCGATATTGCGCAAGCCCAACCCAGACAGTGATCAACGGCCAAGACCGGGGGAGCAGAGAGTGGTCCTACCTGTCCAAGTCGCGGGGGACCTTCCCGACCGGGAAGCAGAGGCACCCGTTCAAGCAGCGGTGGATTTGCCAGGTCCGGACGCGGAAGCAAACAACCTAACACCAAGTCCCCGGGATGGGGATCTCGAGTCAACAGCCGATCCAAGTGTGGAGGTAGACGAAGCAGTGGACGAATCAGAGAGCCAGAGTACGACGGGGACGACAAGCGTCTCGAAGGAAAGTCGGGAGAACCCGGAAGAGCCGACTCCGGAGGCAGCGCCGTCGGATCCGACTTCTGGAAGAATAACTGTTGAAGTCGATGTCCCGGTGGAAGATGAACAGGTGTGCTATCATGAAGGAGGCGATCTCAGAGCCGAAGAAGTGGAGTCAGAGATGGCTGTGTTGCCTGAAGTTACGCAATCGACCGAAGATGTGACGATAGAGGACATCCAAGTGGGAGATCCGACTGTCAACTCAGCTGAGGAGATAGATCGACTACGACGGCTGATCTGGAGGCGCCGACACCTGCTCATCGGAAAGGGCAATGCACTCCCCCCCGCAGCCAAGGGAATTGTCTGTGACATCGATGTGGGAGGCGCTAAGCCTATCGCACAGCGGGTGCGCAAAGTAGCTCCTCAGTTTCGGGAGAAGCTCTCAGATCTGATCAAGGGATTACTTGGAGCTCGGATCATAAACATGTCGACTTCACCTTGGGCCTCGCCGATTGTGGTGATCATCAAGAAGAATGGGGTGGATATCCGACTCTGTATTGACTACCGGCTGGTCAACAGCCTAACGAGACTCATGATCTACCCGATGCCTCTGATCAATGACTTACTGGAAGATCTAGACAAGGTGCTGTGGTACTGCTCGTTGGACATGGCAAGCGGATTTTGGGTTGTGACTATGACAGACCGCGCACGCGCGATCTCGGCATTTATCACCCCCTTCGGACTGTTCGAGTGGAACAGAATGCCCTTTGGTCTGAAGAATGCCCCGCAGATCTATCAGCGGATGCTCGATAACGCACTGTACGGCTTCACGCGGATCCCACGATTGGAAGGGGGCCCTGTGCCAGGGCAGCCGGATCCAAAGACAAGCCCTGATCTGATACCTTCCGAACCTAAGGACGACGGCAAGAAGTCGGTGCTGGGGCGCAGATCCTACATTGATGATATTCTGATCACGGCCGAGTCCTGGGACCACCTCTGCAACAGGGTGGAAAGTTTACTCGACGTGTGTGACGAGTGGAACCTGTCAATCAGTGTAGTAAAGAGTTCCTGGGGTAAGGATCGAGTGGAGTATCTCGGGCATAAGGTGTCAAGCCATGGACTGGAAGCGAACCCGAAGGATCTGTCGGCATTGACGGAACTACCGTTCCCCGGTTCTCTCCGGGCCATGCAATCCTTTTTAGGGAGCCTCAACTACTACAGTAAGTTTATTGAGGATTACGCGATCTATGCTGCAGTGTTGTACGAACTACGGGAAGTTGACTTTGCAGCCATGAGTAAGCCAGAAACCCGATCTCGGATCCAAGATCTGGCAGCAGCCGTAGGCGACGGTATGGGAGGAGCCGACAGGCCGGCGGAAGCCGATCTACGATGGATCCGGGCTCACAAGTCGTTCGCCAAGCTGAAAGAGAAGGTGGCGACCACGCCGATCCTGCGCCACTTCCAACCAGAGCTACAACCAGTGGTGGTCGTCTATGCCAACGATTGGGCGATCTCTGCGGCTCTGATGCAAGAGCATGACGAGGTGTTCCACCCAGTTATGTTCGCGAGCCGTACGTTGAAGTCAAACGAGCTGAACTACGGGATCGTGGAGAAGGAGGTGTTAGCCTTGCTCCGTATCTTGGACTTAGGACATAATCTGTTGGTGGGACGGGAAGTCAAGGTGTTGGCCCGCTACTCGACCCTGGCCTGGTTATTCAGATCCTCTGGGCTGCAAGGGCGGCTCGGACAATGGGCAGCTCTGCTATCCCCTTGGACCCTCGAAATCGTGAAGTGTACGAAAGGAGAGGACGAGATCTTGGGGGCGATTGCTGCAACTATCACCCCCCGAGCCGAGGTGGATCAAGCTTTAATCGCCATCGCACCCCGCAAGGAACCTCGACGCAAGATCCAGGCCCCGATCCCGACGGTGTACCCCGGAGAAAGTCTGTGGGTAGTGAGTTTTGACGGATCTGCCCGCGTCAAGCGCGGTGGAGGCGCTTATAGCGCGATCTTGTGGAAGTTGCCCGAGTGGACAGTGGTGAAGGCCCGATCGGAGTATGTGGATGGCCTGACAGTGAACGAAGCTGAGTATCGAGGCCTGTTGCTGTGCATGGATCTACTGGAGGGAGAGAGTCAGCAGCGTCTAGTGGTATGCGGCGACTCTAACCTGGTGATCCGACAAGTGCGGGGCGAGATCGACTGCAAGGCCCCCGGTTTGACGTTGTTAAAGCAGAAAGCGCTGGACCGGTTATTGGCGTGGCCGAATCACGAACTGCTCCACGTAAAGCGAGACTGGAATGGAAGTGCGGACAGTCTGGCCAGTGCTGCCCTGCAGCGTCAAGCTGGAGTCGAAGTGGAAGAAGATCCCGATCTCGAGAATCTGGTGTGGTGTAGCGGGATCAGCGAAATCAGCGAGATCGCCAACCCAACTTACCAACTGCGCCCGAACACCGACTAACGGAGGGGGTACTCCGATCTGCCGTGACGTGTGCTGAACTGGGTCACCTTGTGTACCCGTCGGTAGGGCTGGATCTGCTCTTCTGGTGTCTTCCGAAGTGTCAACGCCTTGAAGTCGAGACAGTCTTGGCGAGACGCGGGGATGGGGTGGAGCGGCGCGGAAATCTTCACGCAGCTCGCGGTTGTACTTCCAGATCAAGTGGTCTGAGACTTGGATCTGGCGGCCTGGATCTGGATCCGGGCCGTGGGGTTGCCTTTGGGGGGTCTTGTCCTTTGCGTTCCCTTTCGGGTTCCTTTCCTTGCGATGCTTGCCGCTTCCTATAGCGGGATCTGTGGGTGTTGAGCGTCGAAGACCCGACCGGCCAAGCTGTGAACTCCGGTGGATCTGGGATCCGCACTTGAGGGTAGATTACTAGGAGGGTCTAGATCTGGCCAATATATATTCCAGTCTTAACCGACGCTAGATCTCTTACCGCTACCTCTTCTTCTTCTTCTAGGGCCAATGTAGTTCCCGTTTCCAAGCGAAGGCGAAGGCGGTTGCGATGTCCAAGGCAAATTCGATACTGATTTATGCTTAAGTCCGATCCCATCCTATCTTCCTATCCTTCTATCCAGCTATCATCCCATCCATACCTACCGGCTCTGTAGCCTTCCTTTACCTCCACCATGGCGTCACCCAGGCCTTGGTCTTGTCGTCATCGCCGGATCCGCAATGCCGACTCCGTCTCCGGGGTATCAGATCTGATCCTGATCCTGAGTCCTGATCCTGAGTCCTGATCCCAGATCCACCCGGTCATTATCCTGAATCAGTGACAAGCCGGGTCCCAGTCTCTCACTTCGCTGGTCAGCTTCGATCTCAGAATTCTTGGATCCTGCTTCTCCACAATCGCCTCCTGTCCGTAGTTGTTGTCTCCAACTGACATCACTGCGGGCATATTCCATCACTCGTCAACCGTGACTCCGCCTATTCGTACGATGCACTCATTTCGCTTCTCGCCTCAAAACTACACCACGTCGCGCGGATTTCCGATGGTGACCGGATCGACTGCCTCTCGCTCCCCGAGCCGGTCTCCTCCCCCTCCGGCGACGTTGGATGAGCTTCAACGGCTCAACTCCACGCTGCGCAACCGGCTGGCCCGTTCGGTGGCGGACCTCCAAGCTGCGGTCGTCTCCCGGGACGCG
Source organism: Phytophthora x cambivora (assembly GCA_033557925.1). Classification (NCBI taxonomy): domain Eukaryota; phylum Oomycota; class Peronosporomycetes; order Peronosporales; family Peronosporaceae; genus Phytophthora; species Phytophthora x cambivora. The sequence continues at coordinate 8,105,114 of JAUCEB010000011.1, read as the reverse complement.
GCGGTGGATCACAAACACCAATTTTCGCTAACGTTGTTGAGGCAGACCCGTGAGCTTCGGGCCATGGAGAAGTTGTACGACACCCGGCAGGCAGAGGTGGTTCGACTGCGTGGCGAGATCGCGGCGTTCCAGACCGCTGAAGACTCCGACCTTCCTTCGAGCCCGACGGTCGTCAACCTGGAGTCTCAGCTCCGTCAGCAGGCCGACGAGATCCGTGACTTGGAACTCCGGCTGGATCAGGCCATCTCAGAGCGCACCACCCTCCAAGATCAAAATAACCACTTGGCTGAGGAGGTGCGCTTGGCTGGGGCGGAGATCGAGCAGCTCCAGGAAGACCACAACGATTTGGATCGCGCTCGTGCGGATGCCGAGCACGAGCTGCAGTTGTCCGAAGCCAGCTTGGCGCGCGTTCAAGCCTCCCTGGCGCAAGCGGAGACCCAGATCCCGCCTCCTCCGGCTGATGTCGTGGGCACTGACGTGGATCGGCTCACTCGAGAGCGAGACGAGGCACGGACTGCCGTCACCAACGCGGAGGGCCAAGTCGCCCCTTTGCGCAGCGAGCTGAGGGCCTTTCAAGACATGCACCGGAGCGCCCAAACCGAGCTCAACAATCTCCGGTCCGTCCACGCCGCCCTTAATGCGGATCTGATCCAGACGGTGAAGGATCGTGATACTGCGAGAGCTGATGCTGCCCGCTACCGTGGAGATGCTTCCGACCTTCGTAAGTGTGCATTTCTTGCCTCGTGCAATCTCCTCGTGCATCTCCGCTAACCTCCGTTTCTTGTCTCATCGTATTGCTAGAGCAACAACTGGCTGCGGCCACCAAGGCCCGTGCTGATCCCGCCAAACAGCTCGCTGACGCGAAGCGCCAACTGGGCGATCTCCAGCACTCCAACCGAGTGTTGCTACGGGAGAGGGACGCCGCTCGCGAAGCGCGGGACCAGATCCGACGCTCGCATGACGCCGTGCAGCGCGAGTTCGAGATCGCTCGCCAGAAACTGGCTACCGTGGCGTCCACTGTTGGCATTCAACCGGCCATGAGTGCTGGAGGGTCGGATCCGCCGGCAACTCCACCAAACGCCGCTCATCCAACACCCTTAAAACGGCCTCGTAGCCCTCCCACTTCGCCTGAGTCGAGTCCGACGCCCCCAGCAAAACGTCGGGCGACTCCTCTGTCTCCAGATGCAAGCGGCGGTTCTGGATCCGCTGAAGGTGATCCTTCCAATCCGATGGATTTAACCCAGGATGACGAGCCTCACGCGGACGGCGGAGAAGTTTCTGACGATGGTGGTCACGACAAGAACTCCGGATCCGAAGCTTCCTGCCACTCTCCTGCTAAGAAGAACGCGGCTACCGACTCTGGCAGTGACGAGGACGCCGAGGCGGAAAGTGGCGAAAGCGACGGCGATGATGAAGATGATGCTGAGGTTGCCGACGAGCTTTTGGAAGCTCAGACGCTACAAGCTCTCGCTCAGTCTCGATCTGCCGAACGTAGACGACAGCAGGCTTCTCCTCGCCAAGGTCCCAAAGTGTCTGGATCTGGGGCGCCTCCTGACGGCTCCGATGGCTCGGACGCTAATCCTGATCCGGCTTCTGGGCCTGCGTCGGGTGCCGGTTCGTCTAGCAAGATGCCCGTCTCTTCTCGTCGTCGGCTTTCTGAGCCGTCTGGATCGATGCTTCCGGTGGCCCCTTTCGGACCTGAGGCACTATGCATCCCAGGTCGGGCGCAGGCTCGCAAGTTGATCGACAAGGACGTAGACCCCTGGTTGGCTAGTCAGATCTCGGATTTGGCTATGGCCACCATGCTGATCAACCATCTCTTCCCTGTCCTGCCTACCAAACCAGGTTGGATGTTCCCTCGGGCGGACTCGGGTAAGCGGCAGCAGTATACCGCTGCGGACTACTGCTCCGATCTGATCACTGAGGCCAACGTGCGGGCATTGTTGGAGGCCGCGCCGTGGAAGGTTCTCGAGGGATCGGGACTGCTGTTTCTTTCGAGACTGATGTTGGAGGGCGGCTCGGAGTGGCCATCCAGCGTTATAGTTCCCATGAGGCCGAAAGCTTGCAATCCTACTGGGAGTCTACGCACTCATTCCCAATCACTCATGCCATGGTGAAGAAGCACCCGTGGCTGGCCGTCTACCGCAAGGAGCGAAACAATCGACGTTCCCACGCGGGAAATCGTTGGAAGGCCTTCCTCGACCTCCTCATTCTGGCCATGCGTGAGGGCTGGTGCGATCTGGATCTGCTGTTGGATCCATTCTTCCTCCACTTCCCGAAACGCTCCGAGACTGTCACCTGGTTCCCTGGTCTAGCTGCTCGCCAAGCCAACTTAGCTGATTTGAACCTGCATCGACGCGAGCCTGTGGATCTTCTCGCAGCTCTGGACGAAGACAACTCTACGGATCCTTGGCGTAACCACTATCGAGATCTCCCGCAGCAGCACCCCGCCAACTCGCTTTCTCGTCTGACCGACAAGTTCTTCGGAGTTCAAGCCCAGGACGCGGAGTAAATTCTGGATCTACTTCCCCGATTCTCCGTTTGCACGTAGTTCTCCTTCCATTCTCCGGTTCTCGTAATCTTTTAATCTCATTCATGTATTCCTCCGTGATTCCTCTGCGACTTGTGCTTTTGGTTGGTACTTCGTCGAACTTGGCCACGATCTAGACTTCCCGATCTGGTCGTCTTGCCTTCTTCCACATTATAATATGCAAACATCCATTTCTCCTTCCTCCAATCTGCACCCTCCTTGCAGATCCATCTCTCCCTTCTCACTCGGACACGACCAACTCGTCCCCGAGGTCTCCACCTCACTACTCCTCGTGAGACTGCATCACCCCGAACCGGTTCCGGCTGGTGTGATTCCGGAGGAACTCATGCAGCAACGCTCCGCAGTTGAGATCTGCTTCGTCAACCCATGTCGGATCCTCATATCCTCGCCAATGTACCAGGAATTCGCGATAGATCCGGCCGTATCGTGTGCGCTTCCCCGTCCTCATGTCTGCGATCTTGTCTACTTCATACTCACCTTCATCTAAGTCGCGGATCCAGCTGTCTTCAGGGAGGAGGGCTTCGTCTAGATCTACGCGTTCCGATCCTTGGCCGAGTAGACGAGCTGTAGGTCTGTCAGGGAACGTCCTTACTAGCTTGAGCTTGGAGATGTGTACTACAGGGAACAACCGGTATTCTGTACCCGCAGTCTCGATCTTGACCGCATGCTCTCCGATCTTCTCTATCACCCTGAAAGGGCCATGCCACAAGTGTGCCAGCTTTCTAGCGTAGCCTTCCTTCACTCGATCCAGATATAGCCACACTTGAGATCCGATCTCGATCTCATGCGGCCGGACCTCTTCATTGTGACGGACCGCTCGATCTGAGATGGCCTCTCTAATCCGCTCACCGACTTGCGATCTCGCCTGTTGGTAATACCGTTGGATCTGATATCTCCATCTCCGAGGCTCCCGATCTCGACGCGCGGTGCTGACTACCGGTAAAGTCGCCTCCAGGGTAGATCGGGCGTCCCACCCATGTACCAAGTAGAAAGGTGTCTCCCCTCGGATCCGGTCTTGGGCTGTGTTAATGGCGAATGTGAGCCTTTCCGCATATTCGTCCCAATCCCGTTGATCCAGCTCCTGCACATACATCTTGAGTGCGCGAGTCGTGGTCTGCACCATTCGCTCAGCCGTCCCGTTTGCCTGGGGTCGATATGCCATCGTAGCTCGCTGTCGCTGGCCCAGGATCTTATTAAAAGATCTGAAGAAGTCAGCCATAAATCCAGGCTCTCGATCGTGCCGGATCACTTCGCTGGCTCCAAATCTCCTGAACACGCACTCCTCGTAGGATTCTGCCACTGTTTGTGCGGTTCTCGACGCGCTCGCTTTCGCAATCACATACCCGGTAAACAGATCCACCCAGATCAACAATTCGGTGTTACCTTTGTGTGATTTGGGCAGTGAGGGAATATGGTCCATCGCGATGATCTGGAACGGATAGGTCGCTTGGATGTTGCCCGGCGACTCCCCTTGAAGTGTGGGCCGCCCCTTTCCTGTCTGGCAGTCTACGCACTCTCCAACATAGCGCTGAACGCTGCGATAGAGCCCTCTCCAATGGAAATGGTCTCGGATCCGCTGATATGTTCGTCCGATCCCTTGGTGTCCCCCTTCGAGGCTAGAGTGGTAGTGGTGTAGCACATCTTGCTGTAGCGTCTCAGGAACCACCAACCGCATTAGCCCATCACGCTCCTCCGCCGTCCGTTTGGCGGGCGGACAGTAGAACAGCAGTCCGTCCAAATCCACCTCGTAGTCGGATCCGATAGCATTGTAGGACTTGATATCTTCAGGGGACAAGTCGTGTGTAGTTCCCACCAGGTATTTCTTCAACCCAGCGATCCATACTTCCTCGTCTTGGGCCTGCTTGATCCTCCCAACCCGTAAATCTCTCACCACTTCCTCCTGGAGCACTGCGGGACGGGGTCCGGAGTCGCTGGCCGCTCTCGTAGCTACCGGGCAGATCCGGGCTGTGGGATGCTCTTCTGCCTCCCTCACCACTAGGATCTCTTGCAGGCGATTCAGTATTACCAGATTCTCGAGATCGGGATCTTCTTCCACGTCGACTCCGGCTTGACGCTGTAGGGCAGCACCGGCTAGACTGTCCGCGCTTCCATTCCAGTCTCGCTTTACGTGGAGCAGTTCGTGATCCGGCCACGCCAATAACCTGTCCAGCGCTTTCTGCTTTAACAACGTCAAACCGGGGGCCTTGCAGTCGATCTCGCCCCGTACTTGTCGGATCACCAGGTTAGAGTCGCCGCATACCACTAGACGCTGCTGACTCTCTCCCTCCAGTAGATCCATGCACAGCAACAGGCCTCGATACTCAGCTTCGTTCACTGTCAGGCCATCCACATACTCCGATCGGGCCTTCACCACTGTCCACTCGGGCAACTTCCACAAGATCGCGCTATAAGCGCCTCCACCACGCTTGACGCGGGCAGATCCGTCAAAGCTCACTACCCACAGACTTTCTCCGGGGTACACCGTCGGGATCGGGGCCTGGATCTTGCGTCGAGGTTCCTTGCGGGGTGCGATGGCGATTAAAGCTTGATCCACCTCGGCTCGGAGAGTGACAGTTGCAGCAATCGCCCCCAAGATCTCGTCCTCTCCTTTCGTGCACTTCACGATTTCGAGGGTCCAAGGGGATAGCAGAGCTGCCCATTGTCCGAGCCGCCCTTGCAGCCCAGAGGATCTGAATAACCAGGCCAGGGTCGAGTAGCGGGCCAACACCTTGACTTCCCGTCCCACCAACAGGTTGTGTCCCAAATCCAAGATACGGAGCAAGGCTAACACCTCCTTCTCCACGATCCCGTAATTCAGCTCGTTTGACTTCAACGTACGGCTCGCGAACATAACTGGGTGGAACACCTCGTCATGCTCCTGCATCAGGGCCGCGGAGATTGCCCAATCGTTGGCATAGACGACTACCACTGGTTGTAACTCTGGTTGGAAGTGGCGCAGGATCGGTGTGGTCGCCACCTTTTCTTTCAGCTTGGCGAACGACTTGTGAGCCCGGATCCACCGTAGATCGGCTTCATCCGGCCTGTCGGCTCCTCCCATACCGTCGCCTACGGCTGCTGCCAGATCTTGGATCCGAGATCAGGTTTCTGGCTTACTCATGGCTGCAAAGTCAACTTCCCGTAGTTCGTACAACACTGCAGCATAGATCGCGTAATCCTCAATAAACTTACTGTAGTAGTTGAGGCTCCCTAAAAAGGATTGCATGGCCCGGAGAGAACCGGGGAACGGTAGTTCCGTCAATGCCGACAGATCCTTCGGGTTCGCTTCCAGTCCATGGCTTGACACCTTATGCCCGAGATACTCCACTCGATCCTTACCCCAGGAACTCTTTACTACACTGATTGACAGGTTCCACTCGTCACACACGTCGAGTAAACTTTCCACCCTGTTGCAGAGGTGGTCCCAGGACTCGGCCGTGATCAGAATATCATCAATGTAGGATCTGCGCCCCAGCACCGACTTCTTGCCGTCGTCCTTAGGTTCGGAAGGTATCAGATCCGGGCTTGCCTTTGGATCCGGCCGACCCGGTACCGGGCCCCCTTCCAATCGTGGGATCCGCGTGAAGCCGTACAGTGCGATATCGAGCATCCGCTGATAGATCTGCGGGGCATTCTTCAGACCAAAGGGCATTCTGTTCCACTCGAACAGTCCGAAGGGGGTGATAAATGCCGAGATCGCGCGTGCGCGGTCTGTCATAGTCACAACCCAAAATCCGCTTGCCATGTCCAACGAGCAGTACCACAGCACCTTGTCTAGATCTTCCAGTAAGTCATTGATCAGAGGCATCGGGTAGATCATGAGTCTCGTTAGGCTGTTGACCAGCCGGTAGTCAATACAGAGTCGGATATCCACCCCATTCTTCTTGATGATCACCACAATCGGCGAGGCCCAAGGTGAAGTCGACATGTTTATGATCCGAGCTCCAAGTAATCCCTTGATCAGATCTGAGAGCTTCTCCCGAAACTGAGGAGCTACTTTGCGCACCCGCTGTGCGATAGGCTTAGCGCCTCCCACATCGATGTCACAGACAATTCCCTTGGCTGCGGGGGGGAGTGCATTGCCCTTTCCGATGAGCAGGTGTCGGCGCCTCCAGATCAGCCGTCGTAGTCGATCTATCTCCTCAGCTGAGTTGACAGTCGGATCTCCCACTTGGATGTCCTCTATCGTCACATCTTCGGTCGATTGCGTAACTTCAGGCAACACAGCCATCTCTGACTCCACTTCTTCGGCTCTGAGATCGCCTCCTTCGTGATAGCACACCTGTTCATCTTCCATCGGGACATCGACTTCAGCAGTTATTCCTCCAGAAGTCGGATCCGACGGCGCGGTCTCCGGAGTCGGCTCTTCTAAGTCCTCCCGACTTCCCTTCGAGAGGCTCGTCGTCTCCATCGTACTCTGGCTCTCTGATTCGTCCACTGGTTCGACTACATCCAAACTTGGATCGGCTGTTGACCCGAGATCTCCCTCCCGGGGAATTGGTGCTGAGTTGTCCGCTTCCGCGTCCGGATCTGGCGAATCCACTGCCACTTGAACGGATGCCTCTACTTCCGGGCGGGAGAGATTCCCCGCGACTTGGACAGGTAGGACAAATCTCTGCTCTCCCGATCTTAGTCGTTGATCGCTGTCTGGGCTGGGCTTGCGCAATATCGCCCGCGGGGTTGGATAGGTTGGCCGTTCTACTGCAGGTAGATCTGGCTGTTCTGGACGTTGATACTTCTCCGATACTTTGGCGTCCGTGGTTGCCTGTAGAGCCAGATTCTGCCACTCTAGGTAGCGGCGAGACCCGACTGTCACGAGACCCTGCAGTCGAGGCACCCGATCTCCGGCCAGCCACATCGCTACCCGTTCGCCCCCTTGTAGGATCAGCTTCTTCTCTCCGATGTTCGTAATCGTCAAGTATAACGCTCTGCCTGGTCCTCGACTCACTGTCGGCACCCATCGATTTCCCCTGGTCACCCACAACGTGTCCTGATCCGAGTTTTGCCTCCGCAATGGCACTTCCATCGAATCTCCTACGTCGATCTGCAAATGCTGGTCCAACCGGACGACTCTTGCCTTGTCGTTATACAACTGGCGTCTGCCGCTAAGCTGGATCCGCACCTCGTCTGGGAGACATAGTGACCCATCAGCTAAATCCAACCGGATCCCGGCTGGCACCATGAAATCCATCCCCAGGATAGCTTCTTGCCCCGACAGATCACCAACCCAGATGTCAAACAAATACACCAGATACCCTGCCAGCGTGATCTTGATCCGCGTCCTTCCGGCAGTCGAGTATACCGTATCTCCGATGCCTATACAGTCTTGGCTCTGGCTCCTATCCACATAGCACCCCATCCGCTGGGCGAACGTAGTGTCTACGATAGACACCTCGGCGCCGGTGTCGAGGAGCAGGATCGCTTTCTCATTGTTAATCTTTCCTGTGATCTTGGCCTGCCGGAACCATTTTCCGGGTGCATGGTGCTTCCAATATCCTCTCGATTCTCCGGGCAGCAGATCTGGATTCGGATCCCCGGCCCGCTTACATTCAGCCACGAGACTAGGCTGATGGTTCGGGGAAATGTCTTCCCCTTCCGTAGGCGAGAACCAGAGATCTGGGTTTTGTTGCTTCCAGTACCCACGCGAGGTACCGGGGTCGAGATCGATCACTTCGGCGGCCTCCGCTCTGTCGAAGTCACCCACTGGGCAAAGACTGGATATGGCAGCCGTGCGTTTCCCATGTAGATCAAATGTATTATCACATAGATCTGGCCTTCTGCTAGCTTGATCTATTGATGGCTCGTTCACGTATGCATAAATGCAATACCTAGAGCGCTCGGCTCGTACCGGATTCCATCCCGGCGAGCGTCCTAGTTTAACATCTTCTCTGCCATCTCTGGCAGCATCCCGGCATGTTTAGCTGGATCAAACCACTGGCGGATCTGGTTGTAGAACTCCTCCATCGGGCACTTCCCCATGTCGTGTAGTTCTCCACATCCCCGGCATACGAATAGGCAGTGATCCGCCGGGTGGCCTCTCTTCCCACACTTCTTGCACGTTAGACGTCTCCAACAACCCAGATCGGTGTGCTTCTTAGAGCCACAGTGAGAGCATCGCCCCCGGTCCGTGTGGTCCGTTTGATATCGTGGTCTCGTATCCCCGGGTTGAGGGTCTGGGGTGTGGCGATCCGATGGCTCGCGATCCGCAGCCTTCTGTTCTTCTCCGGGCGGCGGGGTTTCGCCGCTTGCGGCAAGGTAGATCCGGCGATGTTCATCTCGATCCGAGTCCGATCCGTCCGAATTGGAGTCTGACTCCGAGTCCGGTGCCTGGATCTGTATCGCCCGCACTTGTTTGGCCGAGGCGGCTGGCGCCGGTGATGGAGTTGCCTTCTGCCTGTACCGGCTAGATCCAGCGGTCGTCTTCTTCTGACGACTCTTTGCCCTGTCTAGGGCCCGCAACACTTCCTCCAAATCATCTGCGTCCGACAGTCGTAGCATCGTCAGCTTGTCGGCCAGCTCAGGATCTCCCAGTGTCTCGATGAAATGGTCCACATGCTCTTTCCGTTCCTTGGTGCCGCCGTCCTTGACCTTCAGTCGTGCTCGTAAGCCCGCCACGTTGAGCCTGTGCAGGTATTCTAGCGCAGACTCATCTGAGCGTTTCCGAGCTTGGTAGTATTGGCGAGCTACTGAGACTCCGAACCCGCAATATTGGATCTGAAAGCTCCTGAGTAGTTCGGTTCACTTGTTGCGGGTGGACCTCGGTAGCTGCCGGTACCAGTTCTTCGCCGGCCCTGACAGCAGGTCTGCGAGAGTCAGGCACTTCTCTTCCTCGGAGGCTTGGTCACGCATGAAGGAAGACTTCACCTTGCTGATCCAGGCCCTCGCTCGGTCTTCGTCTTGGTCCTTCCCCGTAAACTCCTTCAAGTCTGAGATGGCGGAGATTCGGACTCGTTGAATCAATGTCGAGTCCGAGGATCCGACCGCTGCCGTGGCTACTGCTGCCGGTGCTGCGGTGGGGAGATCTAAGTCGTCTGGGTCATATTCCCACTGTAATCTCTCCAAGTCTTCCGATCCGGCGGATTCCATTTCCACGTCCCTGGTCCCTGGATTCGGGAGGGTCCTGGCGGCCAAGTTTGGCATGACGACTTGTTGCTCTCGAAGGAAACGACTCATGGCTGCTTGGAAGTAGGACTCCATCTTATCCGTCGAGGTTGTAGCGTCTTCGCTCACAACCACGATATGGGGAGGGGAAGCCGTCGGCTTGTTCACCGTCCCGGAGGTCTTCTTCGCCTTGGTTCGGGTAGGTTTCGGTCGTGATGCCTTGGATCTGGCTTGCAACATCGCGGCACCAGTGGGGCCTAGCGACATCCGTCGTGGCTCCGAAGACTCGTCCGAATCCGCCTCAGCCGCCGACACGAAAGGTGAGGAAGTTCGGTCCCCTGTGGAGCCGATCTGGGTCGGTGAGTCCGGGCTTGAGGTCGTGCTGGGGTTCGCAGCCTTCTCTCCGACTATTACTTTCAGCTTGTCGAAGAGTTCTTTCGCCGACGTCTGGTACATCCGTAGATCTGGACGGAACAAGTCGTCCGCATCGAATGCTCCAGCTACCAGGCCCGCTTCCCATAGTAGGTTCATGAGGATCTTGATCGCCTCCAGCTTATTGTCTGTTGAAGCTGGTGCTGTCACTGGTCCGGTATGATCTCCGATCTGTGTCGGTCGTAAGATCTGCATAATTGGGTTGTGGGTCATGAAGTCCTGGAGTTCCTTCCTGTGGTATCTGGACTCCAGATCTGCCTCGTTCCATGTTGGGTCTGACGTCTCCGTCTTGATCCTGGCTGGAACTAGTCTGTCCTTGGGCTCGTCCTCCAGATCTGGGGCCTTGAGCGCCGTCCGTTTGGCAGGCACCTTGCCTTCCCACTCCCAGCTGGGCTTCAATATGGGATCCCCTGTCGGCAGCTTGACTGGCGAGTCCGCGAACGCATACCGGTTCTGTCCGGCTTTAGTTTGTTTTGTTAGTGAGTCTCGATGTGAATCGAGACTCACAGGGGTCCCCAAATTGACCTGGGGAGGAGGTTGAGGTTTATCTTCCAGATCCGGATCCGGATCTGCCTCCTTTCCGTCGATAGAGTTCCTCCCAGCACTCTGTCGATCTGCGGTTCTTGCTTCATTCAGCGGCGTCGTCGTCGATCCGAGGTCCGATGACGCCTGGTCCCCTTGCTCTATCTTCACTTTGACTTCTTCTTGGGACTCACGGTGAAATCCCGAGTCACCAGAAGATCCGGGCACGCGCACCATTGTGGTGTAGCGGGATCAGCGAAATCAGCGAGATCGCCAACCCAACTTACCAACTGCGCCCGAACACCGACTAACGGAGGGGGTACTCCGATCTGCCGTGACGTGTGCTGAACTGGGTCACCTTGTGTACCCGTCGGTAGGGCTGGATCTGCTCTTCTGGTGTCTTCCGAAGTGTCAACGCCTTGAAGTCGAGACAGTCTTGGCGAGACGCGGGGATGGGGTGGAGCGGCGCGGAAATCTTCACGCAGCTCGCGGTTGTACTTCCAGATCAAGTGGTCTGAGACTTGGATCTGGCGGCCTGGATCTGGATCCGGGCCGTGGGGTTGCCTTTGGGGGGTCTTGTCCTTTGCGTTCCCTTTCGGGTTCCTTTCCTTGCGATGCTTGCCGCTTCCTATAGCGGGATCTGTGGGTGTTGAGCGTCGAAGACCCGACCGGCCAAGCTGTGAACTCCGGTGGATCTGGGATCCGCACTTGAGGGTAGATTACTAGGAGGGTCTAGATCTGGCCAATATATATTCCAGTCTTAACCGACGCTAGATCTCTTACCGCTACCTCTTCTTCTTCTTCTAGGGCCAATGTAGTTCCCGTTTCCAAGCGAAGGCGAAGGCGGTTGCGATGTCCAAGGCAAATTCGATACTGATTTATGCTTAAGTCCGATCCCATCCTATCTTCCTATCCTTCTATCCAGCTATCATCCCATCCATACCTACCGGCTCTGTAGCCTTCCTTTACCTCCACCATGGCGTCACCCAGGCCTTGGTCTTGTCGTCATCGCCGGATCCGCAATGTCGACTCCGGATCCGGGGTATCAGATCTGATCCTGAGTCCTGATCCTGAGTCCTGATCCCAGATCCACCCGGTCATTATCCTGAATCAGTGACAAGCCGGGTCCCAGTCTCTCACTTCGCTGGTCAGCTTCGATCTCAGAATTCTTGGATCCTGCTTCTCCACACTGGTAATACTGAATCGCCTGCAAGAGATCCTAGTGGTGAGGGAGGCAGAAGAGCATCCCACAGCCCGGATCTGCCCGGTAGCTACGAGAGCGGCCAGCGACTCCAGATCCCGTCCCGCAGTGCTCCAGGAGGAAGTGGTGAGAGATTTACGAGTTGGGAGGATCAAGCAGGCCCAAGACGAGGAAGTGTGGATCGCCGGGCTGAAGAAATACCTGGTGGGAACTGCACATGACTTGTCCCCTGAAGATATCAAGTCCTACAATGCTATCGGATCCGACTACGAAGTGGATTTGGACGGACTGCTGTTCTACTGTCCGCCCGCCAAACGGACGACGGAGGAGCGTGATGGGCTAATGCGGCTGGTGGTTCCTGAGACGCTACAGCAAGATGTGCTACACCACTACCACTCTAGCCTCGAAGGGGGACACCAGGGGATCGGACGAACATATCAGCGGATCCGAGACCATTTCCATTGGAGAGGGCTCTATCGCAGCGTTCAGCGCTATGTTGGAGAGTGCGTAGACTGCGAGACAGGAAAGGGGCGGCCCACATTTCAAGGGGAGTCGCCGGGCAACATCCAAGCGACCTATCCGTTCCAGATCATCGCGATGGACCATATTCCCTCACTGCCCAAATCACACAAAGGTAACACCGAGTTGTTGATCTGGGTGGATCTGTTTACCGGGTATGTGATTGCGAAAGCGAGCGCGTCGAGAACCGCACAAACAATAGCAGAATCCTACGAGGAGTGCGTGTTCAGGAGATTTGGAGCCAGCGAAGTGATCCGGCACGATCGAGAGCCTGGATTTATGGCTGACTTCTTCAGATCTTTTAATAAGATCCTGGGCCAGCGACAGCGGGCTACGATGGCATACCGACCCCAGGCAAACGGGACGGCTGAACGAATGGTGCAGACCACGACTCGCGCACTCAAGATGTATGTGCAGGAGCTGGATCAACGGGATTGGGACGAATATGCGGAAAGGTTCACATTCGCCATTAACACAGCCCAAGACCGGATCCGAGGGGAGACACCTTTCTACTTGGTACATGGGTGGGACGCCCGATCTACCCTGGAGGCGACTTTACCGGTAGGCAGCACCGCGCGTCGAGATCGGGAGCCTCGGAGATGGAGATATCAGATCCAACGGTATTACCAACAGGCGAGATCGCAAGTCGGTGAGCGGATTAGAGAGGCCATCTCAGATCGAGCGGTCCGTCACAATGAAGAGGTCCGGCCGCATGAGATCGAGATCGGATCTCAAGTGTGGCTATATCTGGATCGAGTGAAGGAAGGCTACGCTAGAAAGCTGGCACACTTGTGGCATGGCCCTTTCAGGGTGATAGAGAAGATCGGAGAGCATGCGGTCAAGATCGAGACTGCGGGTACAGAATACCGGTTGTTCCCTGTAGTACACATCTCCAAGCTCAAGCTAGTAAGGACGTTCCCTGACAGACCTACAGCTCGTCTACTCGGCCAAGAATCGGAACGCGTAGATCTAGACGAAGCCCTCCTCCCTGAAGACAGCTGGATCCGCGACTTAGATGAAGGTGAGTATGAAGTAGACAAGATCGCAGACATGAGGACGGGGAAGCGCACACGATACGGCCGGATCTATCGCGAATTCCTGGTACATTGGCGAGGATATGAGGATCCGACATGGGTTGACGAAGCAGATCTCAACTGCGGAGCGTTGCTGCATGAGTTCCTCCGGAATCACACCAGCCGGAACCGGTTCGGGGTGATGCAGTCTCACGAGGAGTAGTGAGGTGGAGACCTCGGGGACGAGTTGGTCGTGTCCGAGTGAGAAGGGAGAGATGGATCTGCAAGGAGGGTGCAGATTGGAGGAAGGAGAAATGGATGTTTGCATATTATAATGTGGAAGAAGGCAAGACGACCAGATCGGGAAGTCTAGATCGTGGCCAAGTTCGACGAAGTACCAACCAAAAGCACAAGTCGCAGAGGAATCACGGAGGAATACATGAATGAGATTAAAAGATTACGAGAACTGGAGAATGGAAGGAGAACTACGTGCGAACGGAGAATCGGGGAAGTAGATCCAGAATTTACTCCGCGTCCTGGGCTTGAACTCCGAAGAACTTGTCGGTCAGACGAGAGAGCGAGTTGGCGGGGTGCTGCTGCGGGAGATCTCGATAGTGGTTACGCCAAGGATCCGTAGAGTTGTCTTCGTCCAGAGCTGCGAGGAGATCCACGGGCTCGCGTCGATGCAGGTTCAAATCAGCTAAGTTGGCTTGGCGAGCGGCTAGACCAGGGAACCAGGTGACAGTCTCGGAGCGTTTCGGGAAGTGGAGGAAGAATGGATCCAACAGCAGATCCAGATCGCACCAGCCCTCACGCATGGCCAGAATGAGGAGGTCGAGGAAGGCCTTCCAACGATTTCCCGCGTGGGAACGTCGATTGTTTCGCTCCTTGCGGTAGACGGCCAGCCACGGGTGCTTCTTCACCATGGCGTGAGTGATTGGGAATGAGTGCGTAGACTCCCAGTAGGATTGCAAGCTTTCGGCCTCATGGGAGCTATAACGCTGGATGGCCACTCCGAGCCGCCCTCCGACATCAGTCTCGAAAGAAACAGCAGTCCCCGATCCCTCGAGGACCTTCCACGGCGCGGCCTCCAACAATGCCCGCACGTTGGCCTCAGTGATCAGATCGGAGCAGTAGTCCGCAGTGGTATACTGCTGCCGCTTACCCGAGTCCGCCCGAGGGAACATCCAACCTGGCTTGGTGGGCAGGACAGGGAAGAGATGGTTGATCAGCATGGTGGCCATAGCCAAATCCGAGATCTGACTAGCCAACCAGGGGTCTACGTCCTTGTCGATCAACTTGCGAGCCTGCGCCCGACCTGGGATGCATAGTGCCTCAGGTCCGAAAGGGGCCACCGGAAGCATCGATCCAGACGGCTCAGAAGGCCGACGACGAGAAGAGGCGGGCGTCTTGCTAGACGAACCAGCACCCGACGCAGGCCCAGAAACCGGATCAGGATTAGCGTCCGAGCCATCGGAGCCGTCAGGAGGCGCCCCAGATCCAGACACTTTGGGACCTTGGCGAGGAGAAGCCTGCTGTCGTCTACGTTCGGCAGATCGAGACTGAGCGAGAGCTTGTAGCGTCTGAGCTTCCAAAAGCTCGTCGGCAACCTCAGCATCATCTTCATCATCGCCGTCGCTTTCGCCACTTTCAGCCTCGGCGTCCTCGTCACTACCAGAGTCGGTAGCCGCGTTCTTCTTAGCAGGAGAGTGGCAGGAAGCTTCGGATCCGGAGTTCTTAGCGTGACCACCATCGTCAGAAACTTCTCCGCCGTCCGCGTGAGACTCGTCATCCTGGGTTAGATCCATCGGATTGGAAGGATCACCTTCAGCGGATCCAGAACCGCCGCTTGCATCTGGAGACAGAGGAGTCGCCCGACGTTTTGCTGGGGGCGCCGGACTCGACTCAGGCGAAGTGGGAGAGCTACGAGGCCGTTTGAAGGGTGTTGGATGAGCGGCGTTTGGTGGAGTTGCCGGCGGATCCGACCCTCCAGCACTCATGGCCGGTTGAATGCCAACAGTAGACGCCACGGTAGCCAGCTTCTGGCGAGCGATCTCGAACTCGCGCTGCACGGCGTCATGCGAGCGTCGGATCTGGTCCCGCGCTTCGCGAGCGGCGTCCCTCTCCCGTAGCAACACTCGGTTGGAGTGCTGGAGATCGCCCAGTTGGCGCTTCGCGTCAGCGAGCTGTTTGGCGGGATCATCACGGGCCTTGGTGGCCGCAGCCAGTTGTTGCTCTGGCAATACGATGAGACAAGAAACGGAGGTTAGCGGAGATGTACGAGGAGATTGCACGAGGCAAGAAATGCACACTTACGAAGGTCGGAGGCATCTCCACGGTAGCGGGCAGCATCAGCTCTCGCAGTATCACGATCCTTCACCGTCTGGATCAGATCCGCATTAAGGGCGGCGTGGACGGACCGGAGATTGTTGAGCTCGGTTTGGGCGCTCCGGTGCATGTCTTGAAAGGCCCACAGCTCGCTGCGCAAAGGGGCGACTTGGCCCTCCGCGTTAGTGACAGCAGTCCGTGCCTCGTCTCGCTCTCGAGTGAGCCGATCCACGTCAGTGCCTACAACATCAGCCGGAGGAGGCGGGATCTGGGTCTCCGCTTGCGCCAGGGAGGCTTGAACGCGCGCCAAGCTGGCTTCGGACAGCTGCAGCTCGTGCTCGGCATCCGCACGAGCGCGATCCAAATCGTTGTGGTCTTCCTGGAGCTGCTCGATCTCCGCCCCAGCCAAGCGCACCTCCTCAGCCAAGTGGTTATTTTGATCTTGGAGGGTGGTGCGCTCTGAGATGGCTTGATCCAGCCGGAGTTCCAAGTCACGGATCTCGTCGGCCTGCTGACGGAGCTGAGACTCCAGGTTGACGACCGTCGGGCTCGAAGGAAGGTCGGAGTCTTCAGCGGCCTGGAACGCCGCGATCTCGCCACGCAGTCGAACCACCTCTGCCTGCCGGGTGTCGTATAACTTCTCCATGGCCCGAAGCTCACGGGTCTGCCTCAACAACGTTAGCGAAAATTGGTGTTCGTGATCCACCGCCGCATCTCGGGAGACGACCGCAGCTTGGAGGTCCGCCACCGAACGGGCCAGCCGGTTGCGCAGCGTGGAGTTGAGCCGTTGAAGCTCATCCAACGTCGCCGGAGGGGGAGGAGACCGGCTCGGGGAGCGAGAAGCAGTCGATCCGGTCACCATCGGAAATCCGCGCGACGTGGCGTAGTTTTGAGGCGAGAAGCGAAATGAGTGCATCGTACGAGTAGGCGGAGTCACGGTTGACAAGTGATGGAATATGCCCGCAGTGATGTCAGTTGGAGACAACAACTACGGACAGGAGGCGATTGTGGAGAAGCAGGATCCAAGAATTCTGAGATCGAAGCTGACCAGCGAAGTGAGAGACTGGGACCCGGCCTGTCACTGATTCAGGATAATGACCAGGTGGATCTGGGTTCAGGACTCAGGATCGGGATCAGATCTGATACCCCGGATCCGGATTCGGCAGTGCGGATCCAGCGATGACGACGCGCCAGAGGCCTGGATGACGCCATAATGAAGGTAAAGGGAAGCCGCAGAGCCAGTAGGGATCGATGGGATGATAGTTGGATAGAAGGATAGGTATGTAGGATGGGATCGGACTTAAGCATAAATCAGTATCGAATTTGCCTTGGACATCGCAACCGCCTTCTCCCTCGCCTGGAAACGGGAACTACATTGGCCCTGCGAGGAGTAGAAGACACAGCGGTAAGAGATCTAGTGTTGGTAAAGCTTGGATAATATATTGGCCAGCTTTAGACCTTCCTAGTGATCTACCCTCAAGTGCAGATCCCAGATCCACCGGAGTTCACAGCTTGGCCGGTCGGGTCTTCGACGCTCAACAACCACAGATCCCGCTATAGGAAGCGGCAAGCATCGCAAGGAAAGGAACCCGAAAGGGAACGTAAAGGACAAGACCCCGCAAAGGCAACCCCACGGCCCGGATCCAGATCCAGGCCGCCAGATCCAAGTCTCAGACCACTTGATCTGGAAGTACAACCGCGAGCTGCGTGAAGATTTCCGCGCCGCTCCACCCCATCCCCGCGTCTCGCCAAGACTGTCTCGACTTCAAGGCGTTGACACTTCGGAAGACACCAGAAGAGCAGATCCAGCCCTACCGACGGGTACACAAGGTGACCCAGTTCAGCACACGTCACGGCATATCGGAGTACCCCCTCCGTTAGTCGGTGTTCGGGCGCAGTTGGTAAGCCGGACTAGCGATCTCGCAGATTTTGCTGATCCCGCTACACCACAATGGTGCGCGTGCCCGGATCTTCTGGTGACTCGGGATTTCACCGTGAGTCCCAAGAAGAAGTCAAAGTGAAGATAGAGCAAGGGGACCAGGCGTCATCGGACCTCGGATCGACGACGACGCCGCTGAATGAAGCAAGAACCGCAGATCGACAGAGTGCTGGGAGGAACTCTATCGACGGAAAGGAGGCAGATCCGGACCCGGATCTGGAAGATAAACCTCAACCTCCTCCCCAGGTCCCTTCGGGGACCCCTGTGAGTCTCGATTCACATCGAGACTCACTAACAAAACAAACTAAAGCCGGACAGAACCGGTATGCGTTCGCGGACTCGCCAGTCAAGCTGCCGACAGGGGAACCCATATTGAAGCCCAGCTGGGAGTGGGAAGGCAAGGTGCCTACCAAACGGACGGCGCTCAAGGCCCCAGATCTGGAGGACGAGCCCAAGGACAGACTAGTTCCAGCCAGGATCAAGACGGAGACGTCAGATCCAACATGGAACGAGGCAGATCTGGAGTCCAGATACCACAGGAAGGAACTCCAGGACTTCATGACCCACAACCCGATTATGCAGATCTTACGACCGACGCAGATCGGAGATCATACCGGACCAGTGACGGCACCAGCTTCGACAGACAATAAGCTGGAGGCGATCAAGATCCTCATGAACCTACTATGGGAAGCGGGCCTGGTAGCTGGAGCATTCGATGCGGACGACTTGTTCCGTCCAGATCTACGGATGTACCAGACGTCAGCGAAAGAACTCTTCGACAAGCTGAAAGTAATAGTCGGAGAGAAGGCTGCGAACCCCAGCACGACCTCAAGCCCGGACTCACCGACCCAGATCGGCTCCACAGGGGACCGAACTTCCTCACCTTTCGTGTCGGCGGCTGAGGCGGATTCGGACGAGTCTTCGGAGCCACGACGGATGTCGCTAGGCCCCACTGGTGCCGCGATGTTGCAGGCCAGATCTAAGGCGTCACGACCGAAACCTACCCGAGCCAAGGCGAAGAAGACCTCAGGGACGGTGAACAAGCCGACGGCTTCCCCTCCCCATATCGTGGTCGTGAGCGAAGACGCTACAACCTCGACGGATAAGATGGAGTCCTACTTCCAAGCAGCCATGAGTCGTTTCCTTCGAGAGCAACAAGTCGTCATGCCAAACTTGGCCGCCAGGACCCTCCCGAATCCAGGGACCAGGGACGTGGAAATGGAATCCGCCGGATCGGAAGACTTGGAGAGATTACAGTGGGAATATGACCCAGACGACTTAGATCTCCCCACCGCAGCACCGGCAGCAGTAGCCACGGCAGCTGTCGGATCCTCGGACTCGACATTGATTCAACGAGTCCGAATCTCCGCCATCTCAGACTTGAAGGAGTTTACGGGGAAGGACCAAGACGAAGACCGAGCGAGGGCCTGGATCAGCAAGGTGAAGTCTTCCTTCATGCGTGACCAAGCCTCCGAGGAAGAGAAGTGCCTGACTCTCGCAGACCTGCTGTCAGGGCCGGCGAAGAACTGGTACCGGCAGCTACCGAGGTCCACCCGCAACAAGTGAACCGAACTACTCAGGAGCTTTCAGATCCAATATTGCGGGTTCGGAGTCTCAGTAGCTCGCCAATACTACCAAGCTCGGAAACGCTCAGATGAGTCTGCGCTAGAATACCTGCACAGGCTCAACGTGGCGGGCTTACGAGCACGACTGAAGGTCAAGGACGGCGGCACCAAGGAACGGAAAGAGCATGTGGACCATTTCATCGAGACACTGGGAGATCCTGAGCTGGCCGACAAGCTGACGATGCTACGACTGTCGGACGCAGATGATTTGGAGGAAGTGTTGCGGGCCCTAGACAGGGCAAAGAGTCGTCAGAAGAAGACGACCGCTGGATCTAGCCGGTACAGGCAGAAGGCAACTCCATCACCGGCGCCAGCCGCCTCGGCCAAACAAGTGCGGGCGATACAGATCCAGGCACCGGACTCGGAGTCAGACTCCAATTCGGACGGATCGGACTCGGATCGAGATGAACATCGCCGGATCTACCTTGCCGCAAGCGGCGAAACCCCGCCGCCCGGAGAAGAACAGAAGGCTGCGGATCGCGAGCCATCGGATCGCCACACCCCAGACCCTCAACCCGGGGATACGAGACCACGATATCAAACGGACCACACGGACCGGGGGCGATGCTCTCACTGTGGCTCTAAGAAGCACACCGATCTGGGTTGTTGGAGACGTCTAACGTGCAAGAAGTGTGGGAAGAGAGGCCACCCGGCGGATCACTGCCTATTCGTATGCCGGGGATGTGGAGAACTACACGACATGGGGAAGTGCCCGATGGAGGAGTTCTACAACCAGATCCGCCAGTGGTTTGATCCAGCTAAACATGCCGGGATGCTGCCAGAGATGGCAGAGAAGATGTTAAACTAGGACGCTCGCCGGGATGGAATCCGGTACGAGCCGAGCGCTCTAGGTATTGCATTTATGCATACGTGAACGAGCCATCAATAGATCAAGCTAGCAGAAGGCCAGATCTATGTGATAATACATTTGATCTACATGGGAAACGCACGGCTGCCATATCCAGTCTTTGCCCAGTGGGTGACTTCGACAGAGCGGAGGCCGCCGAAGTGATCGATCTCGACCCCGGTACCTCGCGTGGGTACTGGAAGCAACAAAACCCAGATCTCTGGTTCTCGCCTACGGAAGGGGAAGACATTTCCCCGAACCATCAGCCTAGTCTCGTGGCTGAATGTAAGCGGGCCGGGGATCCGAATCCAGATCTGCTGCCCGGAGAATCGAGAGGATATTGGAAGCACCATGCACCCGGAAAATGGTTCCGGCAGGCCAAGATCACAGGAAAGATTAACAATGAGAAAGCGATCCTGCTCCTCGACACCGGCGCCGAGGTGTCTATCGTAGACACTACGTTCGCCCAGCGGATGGGGTGCTATGTGGATAGGAGCCAGAGCCAAGACTGTATAGGCATCGGAGATACGGTATACTCGACTGCCGGAAGGACGCGGATCAAGATCACGCTGGCAGGGTATCTGGTGTATTTGTTTGACATCTGGGTTGGTGATCTGTCGGGGCAAGAAGCTATCCTGGGGATGGATTTCATGGTGCCAGCCGGGATCCGGTTGGATTTAGCTGATGGGTCACTATGTCTCCCAGACGAGGTGCGGATCCAGCTTAGCGGCAGACGCCAGTTGTATAACGACAAGGCAAGAGTCGTCCGGTTGGACCAGCATTTGCAGATCGACGTAGGAGATTCGATGGAAGTGCCATTGCGGAGGCAAAACTCGGATCAGGACACGTTGTGGGTGACCAGGGGAAATCGATGGGTGCCGACAGTGAGTCGAGGACCAGGCAGAGCGTTATACTTGACGATTACGAACATCGGAGAGAAGAAGCTGATCCTACAAGGGGGCGAACGGGTAGCGATGTGGCTGGCCGGAGATCGGGTGCCTCGACTGCAGGGTCTCGTGACAGTCGGGTCTCGCCGCTACCTAGAGTGGCAGAATCTGGCTCTACAGGCAACCACGGACGCCAAAGTATCGGAGAAGTATCAACGTCCAGAACAGCCAGATCTACCTGCAGTAGAACGGCCAACCTATCCAACCCCGCGGGCGATATTGCGCAAGCCCAACCCAGACAGTGATCAACGGCCAAGACCGGGGGAGCAGAGAGTGGTCCTACCTGTCCAAGTCGCGGGGGACCTTCCCGACCGGGAAGCAGAGGCACCCGTTCAAGCAGCGGTGGATTTGCCAGGTCCGGACGCGGAAGCAAACAACCTAACACCAAGTCCCCGGGATGGGGATCTCGAGTCAACAGCCGATCCAAGTGTGGAGGTAGACGAAGCAGTGGACGAATCAGAGAGCCAGAGTACGACGGGGACGACAAGCGTCTCGAAGGAAAGTCGGGAGAACCCGGAAGAGCCGACTCCGGAGGCAGCGCCGTCGGATCCGACTTCTGGAAGAATAACTGTTGAAGTCGATGTCCCGGTGGAAGATGAACAGGTGTGCTATCATGAAGGAGGCGATCTCAGAGCCGAAGAAGTGGAGTCGGAGATGGCTGTGCTGCCTGAAGTTACACAATCGACCGAAGAGGTGACAATAGAGGACATCCAAGTGGGAGATCCGACTGTCAACTCCGCTGAAGAGATAGATCGACTGCGACGGCTGATCTGGAGGCGCCGACACCTGCTCATCGGAAAGGGCAATGCACTTCCCCCGCAGCAAGAGGAATTGTCTGTGACATCGATGTGGGAGGCGCTAAGCCTATCGCGCAGCGGGTGCGCAAAGTAGCTCCTCAGTTTCGGGAGAAGCTCTCAGATCTGATCAAGGGATTACTTGGGGCTCGGATCATAAACATGTCGACTTCACCCTGGGCCTCGCCGATTGTGGTGATCATCAAGAAGAATGGGGTGGACATCCGACTCTGTATTGACTACCGGCTGGTCAACAGCCTAACGAGACTCATGGTCTACCCGTTGCCTCTGATCAATGACCTACTGGAAGATCTGGACAAGGTGCTGTGGTACTGCTCGCTGGAATGGCAAGCGGATTTTGGGTGGTGACTATGACGGACCGCGCACGTGCGATCTCGGCGTTCATCACCCCCTTCGGACTGTTCGAGTGGAATAGAATGCCCTTTGGCCTGAAGAATGCCCCGCAGATCTATCAGCGGATGCTCGATAACGCGCTGTATGGCTTCACGCGGATCCCACGATTGGAAGGGGGCCCTGTGCCAGGGCAGCCGGATCCAAAGACAAGCCCTGATCTGATACCTTCCGAACCTAAGGACGACGGCAAGAAGTCGGTGCTGGGGCGCAGATCCTACATTGATGATATTCTGATCACGGCCGAGTCCTGGGACCACCTCTGCAACAGGGTGGAAAGTTTACTCGACGTGTGTGACGAGTGGAACCTGTCAATCAGTGTAGTAAAGAGTTCCTGGGGTAAGGATCGAGTGGAGTATCTCGGGCATAAGGTGTCAAGCCATGGACTGGAAGCGAACCCGAAGGATCTGTCGGCATTGACGGAACTACCGTTCCCCGGTTCTCTCCGGGCCATGCAATCCTTTTTAGGGAGCCTCAACTACTACAGTAAGTTTATTGAGGATTACGCGATCTATGCTGCAGTGTTGTACGAACTACGGGAAGTTGACTTTGCAGCCATGAGTAAGCCAGAAACCCGATCTCGGATCCAAGATCTGGCAGCAGCCGTAGGCGACGGTATGGGAGGAGCCGACAGGCCGGCGGAAGCCGATCTACGATGGATCCGGGCTCACAAGTCGTTCGCCAAGCTGAAAGAGAAGGTGGCGACCACGCCGATCCTGCGCCACTTCCAACCAGAGCTACAACCAGTGGTGGTCGTCTATGCCAACGATTGGGCGATCTCTGCGGCTCTGATGCAAGAGCATGACGAGGTGTTCCACCCAGTTATGTTCGCGAGCCGTACGTTGAAGTCAAACGAGCTGAACTACGGGATCGTGGAGAAGGAGGTGTTAGCCTTGCTCCGTATCTTGGACGTAGGACATAATCTGTTGGTGGGACGGGAAGTCAAGGTGTTGGCCCGCTACTCGACCCTGGCCTGGTTATTCAGATCCTCTGGGCTGCAAGGGCGGCTCGGACAATGGGCAGCTCTGCTATCCCCTTGGACCCTCGAAATCGTGAAGTGTACGAAAGGAGAGGACGAGATCTTGGGGGCGATTGCTGCAACTATCACCCCCCGAGCCGAGGTGGATCAAGCTTTAATCGCCATCGCACCCCGCAAGGAACCTCGACGCAAGATCCAGGCCCCGATCCCGACGGTGTACCCCGGAGAAAGTCTGTGGGTAGTGAGTTTTGACGGATCTGCCCGCGTCAAGCGCGGTGGAGGCGCCTATAGCGCGATCTTGTGGAAGTTGCCCGAGTGGACAGTGGTGAAGGCCCGATCGGAGTATGTGGATGGCCTGACAGTGAACGAAGCTGAGTATCGAGGCCTGTTGCTGTGCATGGATCTACTGGAGGGAGAGAGTCAGCAGCGTCTAGTGGTATGCGGCGACTCTAACCTGGTGATCCGACAAGTGCGGGGCGAGATCGACTGCAAGGCCCCCGGTTTGACGTTGTTAAAGCAGAAAGCGCTGGACCGGTTATTGGCGTGGCCGAATCACGAACTGCTCCACGTAAAGCGAGACTGGAATGGAAGTGCGGACAGTCTGGCCAGTGCTGCCCTGCAGCGTCAAGCTGGAGTCGAAGTGGAAGAAGATCCCGATCTCGAGAATCTGGTGTGGTGTAGCGGGATCAGCGAAATCAGCGAGATCGCCAACCCAACTTACCAACTGCGCCCGAACACCGACTAACGGAGGGGGTACTCCGATCTGCCGTGACGTGTGCTGAACTGGGTCACCTTGTGTACCCGTCGGTAGGGCTGGATCTGCTCTTCTGGTGTCTTCCGAAGTGTCAACGCCTTGAAGTCGAGACAGTCTTGGCGAGACGCGGGGATGGGGTGGAGCGGCGCGGAAATCTTCACGCAGCTCGCGGTTGTACTTCCAGATCAAGTGGTCTGAGACTTGGATCTGGCGGCCTGGATCTGGATCCGGGCCGTGGGGTTGCCTTTGGGGGGTCTTGTCCTTTGCGTTCCCTTTCGGGTTCCTTTCCTTGCGATGCTTGCCGCTTCCTATAGCGGGATCTGTGGGTGTTGAGCGTCGAAGACCCGACCGGCCAAGCTGTGAACTCCGGTGGATCTGGGATCCGCACTTGAGGGTAGATTACTAGGAGGGTCTAGATCTGGCCAATATATATTCCAGTCTTAACCGACGCTAGATCTCTTACCGCTACCTCTTCTTCTTCTTCTAGGGCCAATGTAGTTCCCGTTTCCAAGCGAAGGCGAAGGCGGTTGCGATGTCCAAGGCAAATTCGATACTGATTTATGCTTAAGTCCGATCCCATCCTATCTTCCTATCCTTCTATCCAGCTATCATCCCATCCATACCTACCGGCTCTGTAGCCTTCCTTTACCTCCACCATGGCGTCACCCAGGCCTTGGTCTTGTCGTCATCGCCGGATCCGCAATGCCGACTCCGTCTCCGGGGTATCAGATCTGATCCTGATCCTGAGTCCTGATCCTGAGTCCTGATCCCAGATCCACCCGGTCATTATCCTGAATCAGTGACAAGCCGGGTCCCAGTCTCTCACTTCGCTGGTCAGCTTCGATCTCAGAATTCTTGGATCCTGCTTCTCCACAATCGCCTCCTGTCCGTAGTTGTTGTCTCCAACTGACATCACTGCGGGCATATTCCATCACTCGTCAACCGTGACTCCGCCTATTCGTACGATGCACTCATTTCGCTTCTCGCCTCAAAACTACACCACGTCGCGCGGATTTCCGATGGTGACCGGATCGACTGCCTCTCGCTCCCCGAGCCGGTCTCCTCCCCCTCCGGCGACGTTGGATGAGCTTCAACGGCTCAACTCCACGCTGCGCAACCGGCTGGCCCGTTCGGTGGCGGACCTCCAAGCTGCGGTCGTCTCCCGGGACGCGGCGGTGGATCACAAACACCAATTTTCGCTAACGTTGTTGAGGCAGACCCGTGAGCTTCGGGCCATGGAGAAGTTGTACGACACCCGGCAGGCAGAGGTGGTTCGACTGCGTGGCGAGATCGCGGCGTTCCAGACCGCTGAAGACTCCGACCTTCCTTCGAGCCCGACGGTCGTCAACCTGGAGTCTCAGCTCCGTCAGCAGGCCGACGAGATCCGTGACTTGGAACTCCGGCTGGATCAGGCCATCTCAGAGCGCACCACCCTCCAAGATCAAAATAACCACTTGGCTGAGGAGGTGCGCTTGGCTGGGGCGGAGATCGAGCAGCTCCAGGAAGACCACAACGATTTGGATCGCGCTCGTGCGGATGCCGAGCACGAGCTGCAGTTGTCCGAAGCCAGCTTGGCGCGCGTTCAAGCCTCCCTGGCGCAAGCGGAGACCCAGATCCCGCCTCCTCCGGCTGATGTCGTGGGCACTGACGTGGATCGGCTCACTCGAGAGCGAGACGAGGCACGGACTGCCGTCACCAACGCGGAGGACCAAGTCGCCCCTTTGCGCAGCGAGCTGAGGGCCTTTCAAGACATGCACCGGAGCGCCCAAACCGAGCTCAACAATCTCCGGTCCGTCCACGCCGCCCTTAATGCGGATCTGATCCAGACGGTGAAGGATCGTGATACTGCGAGAGCTGATGCTGCCCGCTACCGTGGAGATGCTTCCGACCTTCGTAAGTGTGCATTTCTTGCCTCGTGCAATCTCCTCGTGCATCTCCGCTAACCTCCGTTTCTTGTCTCATCGTATTGCTAGAGCAACAACTGGCTGCGGCCACCAAGGCCCGTGCTGATCCCGCCAAACAGCTCGCTGACGCGAAGCGCCAACTGGGCGATCTCCAGCACTCCAACCGAGTGTTGCTACGGGAGAGGGACGCCGCTCGCGAAGCGCGGGACCAGATCCGACGCTCGCATGACGCCGTGCAGCGCGAGTTCGAGATCGCTCGCCAGAAACTGGCTACCGTGGCGTCCACTGTTGGCATTCAACCGGCCATGAGTGCTGGAGGGTCGGATCCGCCGGCAACTCCACCAAACGCCGCTCATCCAACACCCTTAAAACGGCCTCGTAGCCCTCCCACTTCGCCTGAGTCGAGTCCGACGCCCCCAGCAAAACGTCGGGCGACTCCTCTGTCTCCAGATGCAAGCGGCGGTTCTGGATCCGCTGAAGGTGATCCTTCCAATCCGATGGATTTAACCCAGGATGACGAGCCTCACGCGGACGGCGGAGAAGTTTCTGACGATGGTGGTCACGACAAGAACTCCGGATCCGAAGCTTCCTGCCACTCTCCTGCTAAGAAGAACGCGGCTACCGACTCTGGCAGTGACGAGGACGCCGAGGCGGAAAGTGGCGAAAGCGACGGCGATGATGAAGATGATGCTGAGGTTGCCGACGAGCTTTTGGAAGCTCAGACGCTACAAGCTCTCGCTCAGTCTCGATCTGCCGAACGTAGACGACAGCAGGCTTCTCCTCGCCAAGGTCCCAAAGTGTCTGGATCTGGGGCGCCTCCTGACGGCTCCGATGGCTCGGACGCTAATCCTGATCCGGCTTCTGGGCCTGCGTCGGGTGCCGGTTCGTCTAGCAAGATGCCCGTCTCTTCTCGTCGTCGGCTTTCTGAGCCGTCTGGATCGATGCTTCCGGTGGCCCCTTTCGGACCTGAGGCACTATGCATCCCAGGTCGGGCGCAGGCTCGCAAGTTGATCGACAAGGACGTAGACCCCTGGTTGGCTAGTCAGATCTCGGATTTGGCTATGGCCACCATGCTGATCAACCATCTCTTCCCTGTCCTGCCTACCAAACCAGGTTGGATGTTCCCTCGGGCGGACTCGGGTAAGCGGCAGCAGTATACCGCTGCGGACTACTGCTCCGATCTGATCACTGAGGCCAACGTGCGGGCATTGTTGGAGGCCGCGCCGTGGAAGGTTCTCGAGGGATCGGGGACTGCTGTTTCTTTCGAGACTGATGTTGGAGGGCGGCTCGGAGTGGCCATCCAGCGTTATAGTTCCCATGAGGCCGAAAGCTTGCAATCCTACTGGGAGTCTACGCACTCATTCCCAATCACTCATGCCATGGTGAAGAAGCACCCGTGGCTGGCCGTCTACCGCAAGGAGCGAAACAATCGACGTTCCCACGCGGGAAATCGTTGGAAGGCCTTCCTCGACCTCCTCATTCTGGCCATGCGTGAGGGCTGGTGCGATCTGGATCTGCTGTTGGATCCATTCTTCCTCCACTTCCCGAAACGCTCCGAGACTGTCACCTGGTTCCCTGGTCTAGCTGCTCGCCAAGCCAACTTAGCTGATTTGAACCTGCATCGACGCGAGCCTGTGGATCTTCTCGCAGCTCTGGACGAAGACAACTCTACGGATCCTTGGCGTAACCACTATCGAGATCTCCCGCAGCAGCACCCCGCCAACTCGCTTTCTCGTCTGACCGACAAGTTCTTCGGAGTTCAAGCCCAGGACGCGGAGTAAATTCTGGATCTACTTCCCCGATTCTCCGTTCGCACGTAGTTCTCCTTCCATTCTCCGGTTCTCGTAATCTTTTAATCTCATTCATGTATTCCTCCGTGATTCCTCTGCGACTTGTGCTTTTGGTTGGTACTTCGTCGAACTTGGCCACGATCTAGACTTCCCGATCTGGTCGTCTTGCCTTCTTCCACATTATAATATGCAAACATCCATTTCTCCTTCCTCCAATCTGCACCCTCCTTGCAGATCCATCTCTCCCTTCTCACTCGGACACGACCAACTCGTCCCCGAGGTCTCCACCTCACTACTCCTCGTGAGACTGCATCACCCCGAACCGGTTCCGGCTGGTGTGATTCCGGAGGAACTCATGCAGCAACGCTCCGCAGTTGAGATCTGCTTCGTCAACCCATGTCGGATCCTCATATCCTCGCCAATGTACCAGGAATTCGCGATAGATCCGGCCGTATCGTGTGCGCTTCCCCGTCCTCATGTCTGCGATCTTGTCTACTTCATACTCACCTTCATCTAAGTCGCGGATCCAGCTGTCTTCAGGGAGGAGGGCTTCGTCTAGATCTACGCGTTCCGATTCTTGGCCGAGTAGACGAGCTGTAGGTCTGTCAGGGAACGTCCTTACTAGCTTGAGCTTGGAGATGTGTACTACAGGGAACAACCGGTATTCTGTACCCGCAGTCTCGATCTTGACCGCATGCTCTCCGATCTTCTCTATCACCCTGAAAGGGCCATGCCACAAGTGTGCCAGCTTTCTAGCGTAGCCTTCCTTCACTCGATCCAGATATAGCCACACTTGAGATCCGATCTCGATCTCATGCGGCCGGACCTCTTCATTGTGACGGACCGCTCGATCTGAGATGGCCTCTCTAATCCGCTCACCGACTTGCGATCTCGCCTGTTGGTAATACCGTTGGATCTGATATCTCCATCTCCGAGGCTCCCGATCTCGACGCGCGGTGCTGCCTACCGGTAAAGTCGCCTCCAGGGTAGATCGGGCGTCCCACCCATGTACCAAGTAGAAAGGTGTCTCCCCTCGGATCCGGTCTTGGGCTGTGTTAATGGCGAATGTGAGCCTTTCCGCATATTCGTCCCAATCCCGTTGATCCAGCTCCTGCACATACATCTTGAGTGCGCGAGTCGTGGTCTGCACCATTCGCTCAGCCGTCCCGTTTGCCTGGGGTCGATATGCCATCGTAGCTCGCTGTCGCTGGCCCAGGATCTTATTAAAAGATCTGAAGAAGTCAGCCATAAATCCAGGCTCTCGATCGTGCCGGATCACTTCGCTGGCTCCAAATCTCCTGAACACGCACTCCTCGTAGGATTCTGCCACTGTTTGTGCGGTTCTCGACGCGCTCGCTTTCGCAATCACATACCCGGTAAACAGATCCACCCAGATCAACAACTCGGTGTTACCTTTGTGTGATTTGGGTAGTGAGGGAATATGGTCCATCGCGATGATCTGGAACGGATAGGTCGCTTGGATGTTGCCCGGCGACTCCCCTTGAAGTGTGGGCCGCCCCTTTCCTGTCTGGCAGTCTACGCACTCTCCAACATAGCGCTGAACGCTGCGATAGAGCCCTCTCCAATGGAAATGGTCTCGGATCCGCTGATATGTTCGTCCGATCCCTTGGTGTCCCCCTTCGAGGCTAGAGTGGTAGTGGTGTAGCACATCTTGCTGTAGCGTCTCAGGAACCACCAACCGCATTAGCCCATCACGCTCCTCCGCCGTCCGTTTGGCGGGCGGACAGTAGAACAGCAGTCCGTCCAAATCCACCTCGTAGTCGGATCCGATAGCATTGTAGGACTTGATATCTTCAGGGGACAAGTCGTGTGTAGTTCCCACCAGGTATTTCTTCAACCCAGCGATCCATACTTCCTCGTCTTGGGCCTGCTTGATCCTCCCAACCCGTAAATCTCTCACCACTTCCTCCTGGAGCACTGCGGGACGGGGTCCGGAGTCGCTGGCCGCTCTCGTAGCTACCAGGCAGATCCGGGCTGTGGGATGCTCTTCTGCCTCCCTCACCACTAGGATCTCTTGCAGGCGATTCAGTATTACCAGATTCTCGAGATCGGGATCTTCTTCCACGTCGACTCCGGCTTGACGCTGTAGGGCAGCACCGGCTAGACTGTTCGCGCTTCCATTCCAGTCTCGCTTTACGTGGAGCAGTTCGTGATCCGGCCACGCCAATAACCTGTCCAGCGCTTTCTGCTTTAACAACGTCAAACCGGGGGCCTTGCAGTCGATCTCGCCCCGTACTTGTCGGATCACCAGGTTAGAGTCGCCGCATACCACTAGACGCTGCTGACTCTCTCCCTCCAGTAGATCCATGCACAGCAACAGGCCTCGATACTCAGCTTCGTTCACTGTCAGGCCATCCACATACTCCGATCGGGCCTTCACCACTGTCCACTCGGGCAACTCCCACAAGATCGCGCTATAAGCGCCTCCACCACGCTTGACGCGGGCAGATCCGTCAAAGCTCACTACCCACAGACTTTCTCCGGGGTACACCGTCGGGATCGGGGCCTGGATCTTGCGTCGAGGTTCCTTGCGGGGTGCGATGGCGATTAAAGCTTGATCCACCTCGGCTCGGGGAGTGACAGTTGCAGCAATCGCCCCCAAGATCTCGTCCTCTCCTTTCGTGCACTTCACGATTTCGAGGGTCCAAGGGGATAGCAGAGCTGCCCATTGTCCGAGCCGCCCTTGCAGCCCAGAGGATCTGAATAACCAGGCCAGGGTCGAGTAGCGGGCCAACACCTTGACTTCCCGTCCCACCAACAGGTTGTGTCCCAAATCCAAGATACGGAGCAAGGCTAACACCTCCTTCTCCACGATCCCGTAATTCAGCTCGTTTGACTTCAACGTACGGCTCGCGAACATAACTGGGTGGAACACCTCGTCATGCTCCTGCATCAGGGCCGCGGAGATTGCCCAATCGTTGGCATAGACGACTACCACTGGTTGTAACTCTGGTTGGAAGTGGCGCAGGATCGGTGTGGTCGCCACCTTTTCTTTCAGCTTGGCGAACGACTTGTGAGCCCGGATCCACCGTAGATCGGCTTCATCCGGCCTGTCGGCTCCTCCCATACCGTCGCCTACGGCTGCTGCCAGATCTTGGATCCGAGATCGGGTTTCTGGCTTACTCATGGCTGCAAAGTCAACTTCCCGTAGTTCGTACAACACTGCAGCATAGATCGCGTAATCCTCAATAAACTTACTGTAGTAGTTGAGGCTCCCTAAAAAGGATTGCATGGCCCGGAGAGAACCGGGGAACGGTAGTTCCGTCAATGCCGACAGATCCTTCGGGTTCGCTTCCAGTCCATGGCTTGACACCTTATGCCCGAGATACTCCACTCGATCCTTACCCCAGGAACTCTTTACTACACTGATTGACAGGTTCCACTCGTCACACACGTCGAGTAAACTTTCCACCCTGTTGCAGAGGTGGTCCCAGGACTCGGCCGTGATCAGAATATCATCAATGTAGGATCTGCGCCCCAGCACCGACTTCTTGCCGTCGTCCTTAGGTTCGGAAGGTATCAGATCCGGGCTTGCCTTTGGATCCGGCCGACCCGGTACCGGGCCCCCTTCCAATCGTGGGATCCGCGTGAAGCCGTACAGTGCGTTATCGAGCATCCGCTGATAGATCTGCGGGGCATTCTTCAGACCAAAGGGCATTCTGTTCCACTCGAACAGTCCGAAGGGGGTGATAAATGCCGAGATCGCGCGTGCGCGGTCTGTCATAGTCACAACCCAAAATCCGCTTGCCATGTCCAACGAGCAGTACCACAGCACCTTGTCTAGATCTTCCAGTAAGTCATTGATCAGAGGCATCGGGTAGATCATGAGTCTCGTTAGGCTGTTGACCAGCCGGTAGTCAATACAGAGTCGGATATCCACCCCATTCTTCTTGATGATCACCACAATCGGCGAGGCCCAAGGTGAAGTCGACATGTTTATGATCCGAGCTCCAAGTAATCCCTTGATCAGATCTGAGAGCTTCTCCCGAAACTGAGGAGCTACTTTGCGCACCCGCTGTGCGATAGGCTTAGCGCCTCCCACATCGATGTCACAGACAATTCCCTTGGCTGCGGGGGGGAGTGCATTGCCCTTTCCGATGAGCAGGTGTCGGCGCCTCCAGATCAGCCGTCGTAGTCGATCTATCTCCTCAGCTGAGTTGACAGTCGGATCTCCCACTTGGATGTCCTCTATCGTCACATCTTCGGTCGATTGCGTAACTTCAGGCAACACAGCCATCTCTGACTCCACTTCTTCGGCTCTGAGATCGCCTCCTTCGTGATAGCACACCTGTTCATCTTCCATCGGGACATCGACTTCAGCAGTTATTCCTCCAGAAGTCGGATCCGACGGCGCGGTCTCCGGAGTCGGCTCTTCTAAGTCCTCCCGACTTCCCTTCGAGACGCTCGTCGTCTCCATCGTACTCTGGCTCTCTGATTCGTCCACTGGTTCGACTACATCCAAACTTGGATCGGCTGTTGACCCGAGATCTCCCTCCCGGGGAATTGGTGCTGAGTTGTCCGCTTCCGCGTCCGGATCTGGCGAATCCACTGCCACTTGAACGGATGCCTCTACTTCCGGGCGGGAGAGATTCCCCGCGACTTGGACAGGTAGGACAAATCTCTGCTCTCCCGATCTTAGTCGTTGATCGCTGTCTGGGCTGGGCTTGCGCAATATCGCCCGCGGGGTTGGGTAGGTTGGCCGTTCTACTGCGGGTAGATCCGGCTGTTCTGGACGTTGGTATTTCTCTGATACTTTGACGTCAGTGGTTGCCTGTAGAGCTAGATTCTGCCACTCTAGGTAGCGGCGAGACCCGGCTGTCACGAAACCTTGCAGTCGAGGGACCCGATCCCCGGCCAGCCACATCGCTATCCGTTCATCCCCTTGTAGGATCAGCTTCTTCTCTCCGATGTTCGTAATCGTCAAGTATAACGCTTTGCCTGGTCCTCGACTCACTGTCGGCACCCATCGACTTCCCCTGGTCACCCACAACGTGTCCTGATCCGAATTTTGCCTCCGTATGGGCACCTCTATCGAATCTCCTACGTCGATCTGCAAATGCTGGTCCAACCGGACGACCCTTGCCTTGTCGTTATACAACTGGCGTCTGCCGCTAAGCTGGATCCGCACCTCGTCTGGGAGACATAGCGACCCATCAGCTAAATCCAACCGGATCCCCGCCGGCACCATGAAATCCATTCCCAGGATAGCTTCTTGCCCCGACAGATCACCAACCCAGATGTCAAACAAGTACACCAGGTACCCTGCCAGCGTGATCTTGATCCGCGTCCTTCCGGCAGTCGAGTATACCATATCTCCGATGCCTACACAGTCTTGACTCTGGCTCCTATCCACATAGCACCCCATCCGCTGGGCGAACGTAGTGTCCACGATAGACACCTCAGCGCCGGTATCGAGGAGCAGGATCGCTTTCTCATTGTTGATCTTTCCTGTGATCTTGGCCTGCCGGAACCATTTTCCGGGTGCATGATGCTTCCAATATCCTCTCGATTCTCCGGGCAGCAGATCTGGATTCGGATCCCCGGTCCGCTTACATTCAGCCACGAGACTAGGCTGATGGTTCGGGGAAATGTCTTCCCCTTCCGTAGGTGAGAACCAGAGATCTGGGTTTTGTTGCTTCCAGTATCCACGCGAGGTACCGGGGTCGAGATCGATCACTTCCGCGGCCTCCGCTCTGTCGAAATCACCCACTGGGCAAAGACTGGATATGGTGGCCGTGAGTTTCCCATGTAGATCAAATGTATTATCACATAGATCTGGCCTTCTGCTAGCTGGATCTATTGATGGCTTGTTCACGTATGCATAAATGCAATACCTAGAGCGCTCGGCTCGTACCGGATTCCATCCCGGCGAGCGTCCTAGTTTAACATCTTCTCTGCCATCTCTGGCAGCATCCCAGCATGTTTAACTGGATCAAACCACTGGCGGATCTGGTTGTAGAACTCCTCCATCGGGCACTTCCCCATGTCGTGCAGTTCTCCACATCCTCGGCATACGAACAGGCAGTGATCCGCCGGGTGGCCCCTCTTCCCACACTTCTTGCACGTCAGACGTCTCCAACAACCCAGATCGGTGTGCTTCTTGGAGCCACAGTGGGAGCATCGTCCTCGGTCAGTGTTGTCCGTTTGATATCGTGGTCTCGTATCCCCGGGTTGAGGGTCTGGGGTGCGGCGATCCGATGGCTCGCGATCCGAAGCCTTCTGCTCTTCTCCGGGCGGCGGGGTTTCGTCGCTTGCGGCAAGGTAGATTCGGCGATGTTCATCTCGGTCCGAGTCCGATCCGTCCGAATTGGAGTCTGACTCCGAGTCCGGCGCCTGGATCTGTATCGCCCGCACTTGTTTGGCCGAGGCGGCTGGCGCCGGCGACGGAGCTGCCTTCTGCCTGTACCGGCTGGATCCAGCGGTCGTCTTCTTCTGGCGACTCTTCGCCCTGTCTAGGGCCCGCAACACTTCCTCCAAATCATCTGCGTCCGACAGTCGTAGCATCGTCAGCTTGTCGGCCAGCTCAGGATCTCCCAGTGTCTCGATGAAATGGTCCACATGCTCTTTCCGTTCCTTGGTGCCGCCGTCCTTGACCTTCAGTCGTGCTCGTAAGCCCGCCACGTTGAGCCTGTGCAGGTATTCTAGCGCAGACTCATCTGAGCGTTTCCGGGCTTGGTAGTACTGGCGGGCTACAGAGATTCCGAACCCGCAGTATTGGATCTGAAAGCTCCTGAGTAGTTCGGTCCACTTGTTGCGGGTGGACCTCGGCAGCTGCCGGTACCAGTTCTTCGCCGGCCCTGACAGCAGGTCTGCGAGGGTCAGGCACTTCTCTTCGTCGGAAGCTTGGTCACGCATGAAGGAAGACTTCACCTTGCTGATCCAGGCCCTCGCTCGATCCTCGTCTTGGTCCTTCCCCGTAAACTCCTTCAAGTCTGAGATGGCGGAGATTCGGACTCGTTGAATCAATGTCGAGTCCGAGGATCCGACCGCTGCCGTGGCTACTGCTGCCGGTGCTGCGGTGGGGAGATCTAAGTCGTCTGGGTCATATTCCCACTGTAATCTCTCCAAGTCTTCCGATCCGGCGGATTCCATTTCCACGTCCCTGGCCCCTGGATTCGGGAGGGTCCTGGCGGCCAAGTTTGGCATGACGACTTGTTGCTCTCGAAGGAAACGACTCATGGCTGCTTGGAAGTAGGACTCCATCTTATCCGTCGAGGTTGTAGCGTCTTCGCTCACAACCACGATATGGGGAGGGGAAGCCGTCGGCTTGTTCACCGTCCCGGAGGTCTTCTTCGCCTTGGTTCGGGTAGGTTTCGGTCGTGATGCCTTGGATCTGGCTTGCAACATCGCGGCACCAGTGGGGCCTAGCGACATCCGTCGTGGCTCCGAAGACTCGTCCGAATCCGCCTCAGCCGCCGACACGAAAGGTGAGGAAGTTCGGTCCCCTGTGGAGCCGATCTGGGTCGGTGAGTCCGGGCTTGAGGTCGTGCTGGGGTTCGCAGCCTTCTCTCCGACTATTACTTTCAGCTTGTCGAAGAGTTCTTTCGCCGACGTCTGGTACATCCGTAGATCTGGACGGAACAAGTCGTCCGCATCGAATGCTCCAGCTACCAGGCCCGCTTCCCATAGTAGGTTCATGAGGATCTTGATCGCCTCCAGCTTATTGTCTGTTGAAGCTGGTGCTGTCACTGGTCCGGTATGATCTCCGATCTGTGTCGGTCGTAAGATCTGCATAATTGGGTTGTGGGTCATGAAGTCCTGGAGTTCCTTCCTGTGGTATCTGGACTCCAGATCTGCCTCGTTCCATGTTGGGTCTGACGTCTCCGTCTTGATCCTGGCTGGAACTAGTCTGTCCTTGGGCTCGTCCTCCAGATCTGGGGCCTTGAGCGCCGTCCGTTTGGCAGGCACCTTGCCTTCCCACTCCCAGCTGGGCTTCAATATGGGATCCCCTGTCGGCAGCTTGACTGGCGAGTCCGCGAACGCATACCGGTTCTGTCCGGCTTTAGTTTGTTTTGTTAGTGAGTCTCGATGTGAATCGAGACTCACAGGGGTCCCCGAAGGGACCTGGGGAGGAGGTTGAGGTTTATCTTCCAGATCCGGATCCGGATCTGCCTCCTTTCCGTCGATAGAGTTCCTCCCAGCACTCTGTCGATCTGCGGTTCTTGCTTCATTCAGCGGCGTCGTCGTCGATCCGAGGTCCGATGACGCCTGGTCCCCTTGCTCTATCTTCACTTTGACTTCTTCTTGGGACTCACGGTGAAATCCCGAGTCACCAGAAGATCCGGGCACGCGCACCATTGTGGTGTAGCGGGATCAGCGAAATCAGCGAGATCGCCAACCCAACTTACCAACTGCGCCCGAACACCGACTAACGGAGGGGGTACTCCGATCTGCCGTGACGTGTGCTGAACTGGGTCACCTTGTGTACCCGTCGGTAGGGCTGGATCTGCTCTTCTGGTGTCTTCCGAAGTGTCAACGCCTTGAAGTCGAGACAGTCTTGGCGAGACGCGGGGATGGGGTGGAGCGGCGCGGAAATCTTCACGCAGCTCGCGGTTGTACTTCCAGATCAAGTGGTCTGAGACTTGGATCTGGCGGCCTGGATCTGGATCCGGGCCGTGGGGTTGCCTTTGGGGGGTCTTGTCCTTTGCGTTCCCTTTCGGGTTCCTTTCCTTGCGATGCTTGCCGCTTCCTATAGCGGGATCTGTGGGTGTTGAGCGTCGAAGACCCGACCGGCCAAGCTGTGAACTCCGGTGGATCTGGGATCCGCACTTGAGGGTAGATTACTAGGAGGGTCTAGATCTGGCCAATATATATTCCAGTCTTAACCGACGCTAGATCTCTTACCGCTACCTCTTCTTCTTCTTCTAGTGCCAATGTAGTTCCCGTTTCCAAGCGAAGGCGAAGGCGGTTGCGATGTCCAAGGCAAATTCGATACTGATTTATGCTTAAGTCCGATCCCATCCTATCTTCCTATCCTTCTATCCAGCTATCATCCCATCCATACCTACCGGCTCTGTAGCCTTCCTTTACCTCCACCATGGCGTCACCCAGGCCTTGGTCTTGTCGTCATCGCCGGATCCGCAATGTCGACTCCGGATCCGGGGTATCAGATCTGATCCTGAGTCCTGATCCTGAGTCCTGATCCCAGATCCACCCGGTCATTATCCTGAATCAGTGACAAGCCGGGTCCCAGTCTCTCACTTCGCTGGTCAGCTTCGATCTCAGAATTCTTGGATCCTGCTTCTCCACACTGGTAATACTGAATCGCCTGCAAGAGATCCTAGTGGTGAGGGAGGCAGAAGAGCATCCCACAGCCCGGATCTGCCCGGTAGCTACGAGAGCGGCCAGCGACTCCAGATCCCGTCCCGCAGTGCTCCAGGAGGAAGTGGTGAGAGATTTACGAGTTGGGAGGATCAAGCAGGCCCAAGACGAGGAAGTGTGGATCGCCGGGCTGAAGAAATACCTGGTGGGAACTGCACATGACTTGTCCCCTGAAGATATCAAGTCCTACAATGCTATCGGATCCGACTACGAAGTGGATTTGGACGGACTGCTGTTCTACTGTCCGCCCGCCAAACGGACGACGGAGGAGCGTGATGGGCTAATGCGGCTGGTGGTTCCTGAGACGCTACAGCAAGATGTGCTACACCACTACCACTCTAGCCTCGAAGGGGGACACCAGGGGATCGGACGAACATATCAGCGGATCCGAGACCATTTCCATTGGAGAGGGCTCTATCGCAGCGTTCAGCGCTATGTTGGAGAGTGCGTAGACTGCGAGACAGGAAAGGGGCGGCCCACATTTCAAGGGGAGTCGCCGGGTAACATCCAAGCAACCTATCCGTTCCAGATCATCGCGATGGACCATATTCCCTCACTGCCCAAATCACACAAAGGTAACACCGAGTTGTTGATCTGGGTGGATCTGTTTACCGGGTATGTGATTGCGAAGGCGAGCGCGTCGAGGACCGCACAAACAATAGCAGAATCCTACGAGGAGTGCGTGTTCAGGAGATTTGGAGCCAGCGAAGTGATCCGGCACGATCGAGAGCCTGGATTTATGGCTGACTTCTTCAGATCTTTTAATAAGATCCTGGGCCAGCGACAGCGAGCTACGATGGCATATCGACCCCAGGCAAACGGGACGGCTGAGCGAATGGTGCAGACCACGACTCGCGCACTCAAGATGTATGTGCAGGAGCTGGATCAACGGGATTGGGACGAATATGCGGAAAGGCTCACATTCGCCATTAACACAGCCCAAGACCGGATCCGAGGGGAGACACCTTTCTACTTGGTACATGGGTGGGACGCCCGATCTACCCTGGAGGCGACTTTACCGGTAGGCAGCACCGCGCGTCGAGATCGGGAGCCTCGGAGATGGAGATATCAGATCCAACGGTATTACCAACAGGCGAGATCGCAAGTCGGTGAGCGGATTAGAGAGGCCATCTCAGATCGAGCGGTCCGTCACAATGAAGAGGTCCGGCCGCATGAGATCGAGATCGGATCTCAAGTGTGGCTATATCTGGATCGAGTGAAGGAAGGCTACGCTAGAAAGCTGGCACACTTGTGGCATGGCCCTTTCAGGGTGATAGAGAAGATCGGAGAGCATGCGGTCAAGATCGAGACTGCGGGTACAGAATACCGGTTGTTCCCTGTAGTACACATCTCCAAGCTCAAGCTAGTAAGGACGTTCCCTGACAGACCTACAGCTCGTCTACTCGGCCAAGAATCGGAACGCGTAGATCTAGACGAAGCCCTCCTCCCTGAAGACAGCTGGATCCGCGACTTAGATGAAGGTGAGTATGAAGTAGACAAGATCGCAGACATGAGGACGGGGAAGCGCACACGATACGGCCGGATCTATCGCGAATTCCTGGTACATTGGCGAGGATATGAGGATCCGACATGGGTTGACGAAGCAGATCTCAACTGCGGAGCGTTGCTGCATGAGTTCCTCCGGAATCACACCAGCCGGAACCGGTTCGGGGTGATGCAGTCTCACGAGGAGTAGTGAGGTGGAGACCTCGGGGACGAGTTGGTCGTGTCCGAGTGAGAAGGGAGAGATGGATCTGCAAGGAGGGTGCAGATTGGAGGAAGGAGAAATGGATGTTTGCATATTATAATGTGGAAGAAGGCAAGACGACCAGATCGGGAAGTCTAGATCGTGGCCAAGTTCGACGAAGTACCAACCAAAAGCACAAGTCGCAGAGGAATCACGGAGGAATACATGAATGAGATTAAAAGATTACGAGAACTGGAGAATGGAAGGAGAACTACGTGCGAACGGAGAATCGGGGAAGTAGATCCAGAATTTACTCCGCGTCCTGGGCTTGAACTCCGAAGAACTTGTCGGTCAGACGAGAGAGCGAGTTGGCGGGGTGCTGCTGCGGGAGATCTCGATAGTGGTTACGCCAAGGATCCGTAGAGTTGTCTTCGTCCAGAGCTGCGAGGAGATCCACGGGCTCGCGTCGATGCAGGTTCAAATCAGCTAAGTTGGCTTGGCGAGCGGCTAGACCAGGGAACCAGGTGACAGTCTCGGAGCGTTTCGGGAAGTGGAGGAAGAATGGATCCAACAGCAGATCCAGATCGCACCAGCCCTCACGCATGGCCAGAATGAGGAGGTCGAGGAAGGCCTTCCAACGATTTCCCGCGTGGGAACGTCGATTGTTTCGCTCCTTGCGGTAGACGGCCAGCCACGGGTGCTTCTTCACCATGGCGTGAGTGATTGGGAATGAGTGCGTAGACTCCCAGTAGGATTGCAAGCTTTCGGCCTCATGGGAGCTATAACGCTGGATGGCCACTCCGAGCCGCCCTCCGACATCAGTCTCGAAAGAAACAGCAGTCCCCGATCCCTCGAGGACCTTCCACGGCGCGGCCTCCAACAATGCCCGCACGTTGGCCTCAGTGATCAGATCGGAGCAGTAGTCCGCAGTGGTATACTGCTGCCGCTTACCCGAGTCCGCCCGAGGGAACATCCAACCTGGCTTGGTGGGCAGGACAGGGAAGAGATGGTTGATCAGCATGGTGGCCATAGCCAAATCCGAGATCTGACTAGCCAACCAGGGGTCTACGTCCTTGTCGATCAACTTGCGAGCCTGCGCCCGACCTGGGATGCATAGTGCCTCAGGTCCGAAAGGGGCCACCGGAAGCATCGATCCAGACGGCTCAGAAGGCCGACGACGAGAAGAGGCGGGCGTCTTGCTAGACGAACCAGCACCCGACGCAGGCCCAGAAACCGGATCAGGATTAGCGTCCGAGCCATCGGAGCCGTCAGGAGGCGCCCCAGATCCAGACACTTTGGGACCTTGGCGAGGAGAAGCCTGCTGTCGTCTACGTTCGGCAGATCGAGACTGAGCGAGAGCTTGTAGCGTCTGAGCTTCCAAAAGCTCGTCGGCAACCTCAGCATCATCTTCATCATCGCCGTCGCTTTCGCCACTTTCAGCCTCGGCGTCCTCGTCACTACCAGAGTCGGTAGCCGCGTTCTTCTTAGCAGGAGAGTGGCAGGAAGCTTCGGATCCGGAGTTCTTAGCGTGACCACCATCGTCAGAAACTTCTCCGCCGTCCGCGTGAGACTCGTCATCCTGGGTTAGATCCATCGGATTGGAAGGATCACCTTCAGCGGATCCAGAACCGCCGCTTGCATCTGGAGACAGAGGAGTCGCCCGACGTTTTGCTGGGGGCGCCGGACTCGACTCAGGCGAAGTGGGAGAGCTACGAGGCCGTTTGAAGGGTGTTGGATGAGCGGCGTTTGGTGGAGTTGCCGGCGGATCCGACCCTCCAGCACTCATGGCCGGTTGAATGCCAACAGTGGACGCCACGGTAGCCAGTTTCTGGCGAGCGATCTCGAACTCGCGCTGCACGGCGTCATGCGAGCGTCGGATCTGGTCCCGCGCTTCGCGAGCGGCGTCCCTCTCCCGTAGCAACACTCGGTTGGAGTGCTGGAGATCGCCCAGTTGGCGCTTCGCGTCAGCGAGCTGTTTGGCGGGATCAGCACGGGCCTTGGTGGCCGCAGCCAGTTGTTGCTCTGGCAATACGATGAGACAAGAAACGGAGGTTAGCAGAGATGTACGAGGAGATTGCACGAGGCAAGAAATGCACACTTACGAAGGTCGGAGGCATCTCCACGGTAGCGGGCAGCATCAGCTCTCGCAGTATCACGATCCTTCACCGTCTGGATCAGATCCGCATTAAGGGCGGCGTGGACGGACCGGAGATTGTTGAGCTCGGTTTGGGCGCTCCGGTGCATGTCTTGAAAGGCCCACAGCTCGCTGCGCAAAGGGGCGACTTGGCCCTCCGCGTTAGTGACAGCAGTCCGTGCCTCGTCTCGCTCTCGAGTGAGCCGATCCACGTCAGTGCCTACAACATCAGCCGGAGGAGGCGGGATCTGGGTCTCCGCTTGCGCCAGGGAGGCTTGAACGCGCGCCAAGCTGGCTTCGGACAGCTGCAGCTCGTGCTCGGCATCCGCACGAGCGCGATCCAAATCGTTGTGGTCTTCCTGGAGCTGCTCGATCTCCGCCCCAGCCAAGCGCACCTCCTCAGCCAAGTGGTTATTTTGATCTTGGAGGGTGGTGCGCTCTGAGATGGCTTGATCCAGCCGGAGTTCCAAGTCACGGATCTCGTCGGCCTGCTGACGGAGCTGAGACTCCAGGTTGACGACCGTCGGGCTCGAAGGAAGGTCGGAGTCTTCAGCGGCCTGGAACGCCGCGATCTCGCCACGCAGTCGAACCACCTCTGCCTGCCGGGTGTCGTATAACTTCTCCATGGCCCGAAGCTCACGGGTCTGCCTCAACAACGTTAGCGAAAATTGGTGTTCGTGATCCACCGCCGCATCTCGGGAGACGACCGCAGCTTGGAGGTCCGCCACCGAACGGGCCAGCCGGTTGCGCAGCGTGGAGTTGAGCCGTTGAAGCTCATCCAACGTCGCCGGAGGGGGAGGAGACCGGCTCGGGGAGCGAGAAGCAGTCGATCCGGTCACCATCGGAAATCCGCGCGACGTGGCGTAGTTTTGAGGCGAGAAGCGAAATGAGTGC
Organism: Phytophthora x cambivora; assembly: GCA_033557925.1. Classification (NCBI taxonomy): domain Eukaryota; phylum Oomycota; class Peronosporomycetes; order Peronosporales; family Peronosporaceae; genus Phytophthora; species Phytophthora x cambivora. Next base: position 8,063,403 of record JAUCEB010000011.1, on the reverse strand, counting down.
ATCGTACGAGTAGGCGGAGTCACGGTTGACAAGTGATGGAATATGCCCGCAGTGATGTCAGTTGGAGACAACAACTACGGACAGGAGGCGATTGTGGAGAAGCAGGATCCAAGAATTCTGAGATCGAAGCTGACCAACGAAGTGAGAGACTGGGACCCGGCCTGTCACTGATTCAGGATAATGACCAGGTGGATCTGGGTTCAGGACTCAGGATCGGGATCAGATCTGATACCCCGGATCCGGATTCGGCAGTGCGGATCCAGCGATGACGACGCGCCAGAGGCCTGGATGACGCCATAATGAAGGTAAAGGGAAGCCGCAGAGCCAGTAGGGATCGATGGGATGATAGTTGGATAGAAGGATAGGTATGTAGGATGGGATCGGACTTAAGCATAAATCAGTATCGAATTTGCCTTGGACATCGCAACCGCCTTCTCCCTCGCCTGGAAACGGGAACTACATTGGCCCTGCGAGGAATAGAAGACACAGCGGTAAGAGATCTAGTGTTGGTAAAGCTTGGATAATATATTGGCCAGCTTTAGACCTTCCTAGTGATCTACCCTCAAGTGCAGATCCCAGATCCACCGGAGTTCACAGCTTGGCCGGTCGGGTCTTCGACGCTCAACAACCACAGATCCCGCTATAGGAAGCGGCAAGCATCGCAAGGAAAGGAACCCGAAAGGGAACGTAAAGGACAAGACCCCCCAAAGGCAACCCCACGGCCCGGATCCAGATCCAGGCCGCCAGATCCAAGTCTCAGACCACTTGATCTGGAAGTACAACCGCGAGCTGCGTGAAGATTTCCGCGCCGCTCCACCCCATCCCCGCGTCTCGCCAAGACTGTCTCGACTTCAAGGCGTTGACACTTCGGAAGACACCAGAAGAGCAGATCCAGCCCTACCGACGGGTACACAAGGTGACCCAGTTCAGCACACGTCACGGCATATCGGAGTACCCCCTCCGTTAGTCGGTGTTCGGGCGCAGTTGGTAAGCCGGACTAGCGAACTCGCAGATTTTGCTGATCCCGCTACACCACACTAGTATGACTCCGGAGGAACTCATGTAGCAATGCCCCACCGCCTCGTCAACCCATGTCGGATCTTCATACCCCCGTCAATGCACCAAGAATTCGCGGTAAATCCGGCCATACCGAGTCCGCTTCCTTGTCCTCATGTCTGCGATTTTCTCCACTTCAAACTCATCTTCATCTAGATCTCGGATCCAGCTATCTTCCGGGAGGAGAGCTTCGTCCAGATCCACACGTTCTGACCTTTCGTCGAGCAAACGAGCGGTAGGTCTATCCGGGAACGTCCTTACCAACTTGAGTTTGGAGATGTGCACTACAGGGAACAGCCGGTATTCTGTGCCAGAAGTTTCGATCTTGACCGCATGTTCCCCGATCTTTTCCGTCACCCGGAACGGGCCGTGTCACAAGTGTGCCAATTTCTTAGCGTAGCCTTCCTTCACTCGATCCAGATACAACCACACTTGAGACCCGATTTCGATCTCATGTGGTCGAACTTCCTCATTGTGACGAGTCGCTCGATCTGAGATAGCTTCTCTGATCCGTTCACCGACTTGGGATCTGGCCTGTTGGTAATATCGCTGGATCTGATACCTCCACCTCCGAGGTTCCCGATCTCGACGTGCGGTACTGCCCACCGGCAAGGTCGCTTCCAGTGTGGATCGGGCGTCCCACCCATGCACCAAATAGAAAGGGGTTTCTCCTCGGATCCGATCTTGGGCTGTATTGATGGCGAATGTAAGTCTTTCTGCATATTCATCCCAATCTCGTTGATCCAGCTCTTGCACATACATCTTGAGCGCGCGAGTGGTGGTCTGCACCATTCGTTCGGCCGTCCCATTCGCCTGGGGCCGGTAAGCCATCGTAGCCCGCTGTCGCTGGCCCAGGATCTTGTTGAAAGATCTGAAGAAGTCAATCATAAATCCAGGCTCACGATCGTGCCGGATCACTTCGCTGGCCCCAAATCTCCTGAACACGCATTCCTCATAGGACTCCGCGATCGTCTGTGCGGTCCTCGACGCGCTCGCCTTCGCAATCACATACCCCGTGAACAGATCCACCCAGATCAACAACTCAGTGTTACCTTTGTGCGACTTGGGTAGCGAGGGAATATGGTCCATCGCGATGATCTGAAATTGGTAGGTCGCTTGGATGTTGCCTGGCGACTCTCCTTGAAGCATGGGCCACCCCTTTCCCGTCTCGCAGTCCACACACTCCCCCACGTACCGCTGTGCGCTGCGGTAAAGCCCTCTCCAATAGAAATGGTCTCGGATCCGTTGATACGTTCGCCCGATCCCCTGGTGCCCCCCCCCCCCCCCCCCCCGAGACTACAGTGGTAGTGATGCAGCACATCCTGCTGCAACGTCTCAGGGACCACCAGACGCATCAGCCCGTCACGTTCTTCCGTCGTCCGTTTAGTTGGCGGGCAGTAGAACAGTAATCCATCTAGATCTACCTCATAGGCAGATCCGACAGCATTGTAGGACTTGACGCCTTCAGGGGGTAAGTTGTGCACGGCTCCCAACAGATACTTCTTCAGCCCGGCGATCCACACTTCCTCGTCTTGGGCCTGCTTGATCCGTCCGATCCGCAGATCCCTTACCACTTCCTCCTGGAGTACCGCGGGGGTAGATCTGGAGTTGTTGGTTGATCTAGTAGCTACTGGGCTGACCTTAGCTGAGGGATGCTCTTCTGCTTCCCTCGCCACCAGGATTTCCTTCAGGCGATTCAGCGTCACCAGATTTTCAAAGTCGGCATCTTCTTCTACTTCGACTCCGGCTTGGCGCTGTAAGGCGGCACCCGCCAAACTATCTGCGCTCCCGTTCCAGTCTCGTTTGACATGGAGCAGCTCGTGATCTGGCCACGCCAGCAACCGATCCAGCGCTTTCTGCCTTAATAGCGTAAGGCCGGGGGCCTTGTAGTCGATTTCCCCTCGTACTTGTCGAATCACCAGATTAGAATCGCCACATACCACCAGACGTTGCTGGTCTCCAGCAAATCCATACACAGCAATAGGCCTCGGTATTCGGCCTCGTTGACTGCCAGGCCATTCGCATACTCCGATCGGGCCCTTACCACTGTCCATTCGGGCAATTCCCATAGGATCGCGCTATAACCACCACGCTTGACGCGGGCAGATCCGTCAAAACTGACTACCCACAGGCTTTCTCCGGGATACACCGTAGGGATCGGGGCTTGGATCTTACGTCGAGGTTCGTTCCGTGGAGCGATGGCGATAAATGCTTGATCCACTTCGGCTCTGTGAGTAATGGTAGCGGCTATCGCCCCCAGAATCTCGTCTTCTCCTTTCGTGCACTTCACAATTTCGAGGGTCCAAGGGGATAGTAGAGCTGCCCACTGTCCGAGCCCTGTAGACCAGAGGATCTGAACAACCAGGCCAGGGTCGAGTACCTTGATTTCGCGTCCAACCAACAGATTATGCCCCAGATCCAAGACACGGAGTAAGGCTAGCACCTCCTTCTCCACGATCCCGTAATTCAACTCATTCTACTTCAATGTACGACTTGCAAACATAACAGGGTGGAACATGTCGTCGTACTCTTGCATCAGGGCTGCGGAGATCGCCAAATCGTTAGCATAGACAACCACCACTGGTTGCAACTCTGGCCTGAAGTGGCGCAAGATCGGCGTAGACGCCACCTTCTCCTTCAGCTTGGAGAACGACTTTTGAGCCCGGATCCAGCGTAGATCGGCTTCAGCGGACTTCCCGGCTTCCTCCATATCATCACTCACCGCTGCTGCTAGATCCTGGATCCGGAATCTAGTCTCCGGCTTGCTCATGGCGGCAAAGTCCACCTCTCGCAGTTCGTACAACACTGCGGCGTAGATCGCGTAATCCTCAATAAACTTGCTGTAGTAGTTGAGGCTCCCCAAAAAAGATTGCATCGCTCGGAGAGAGCCTGGGAAAGGCAGATCCGTCAAGGCCGACAGATCCTTCGGATTCGCCTCCAGCCCATGGCTCGACACTTTATGTCCGAGATACTCCACTTGATCTTTACCCCAGAAACTCTTCACCACACTAATCGACAGGTTCCACTCGTCGCACACATCTAACAGACCTTCGACTCTGTTGCAGAGGTGGTCCCAGGATTCCGCGGTGATCAGGATGTCATCGATGTAGGATCTGCGCCCTAGCACCGACTTCTTGCCGTCGTCCTTGGGTTCGGAGGGTATCAGATCGGGGCTTGTCTCTGGATATGGCTGCTTTGACACTGGACCCCCTTCCAATCGTGGAATCCGCGTGAAGCCATACAGCGCGTTGTCGAGCATCCGCTGATAAATCTGGGGGTATTCTTCAGGCCGAAGGGCATTCGGTTCCACTCGAACAGTCCGAAGGGGGTGACGAAAGCCGAGATCGCGCGTGCGCGGTCTGTCATGGTTACTACCCAGAACCCACTGGCCATGTCTAGCGAGCAGTACCATAGCACCTTATTCAGATCTCCCAGTAAGTCGTTGATCAGAGGCATCGGGTAGATCATGAGCCTCGTCAGGCTGTTGACCAACCGGTAGTCAATATAGACCCTGATATCTACTCCATTCTTCTTGATAATTACCACAATCGGCGAGGCCCAGGGTGAAGTCGACATATTTGTGATTCGAGCTCCAAGCAGCCCTTTGATCAGATGTGAGAGCTTTTCCCGAAACTGAGGGGCTACCTTGCGCATCCGCTGTGCGATAGGCTTAGCACCTCCCACATCAATGTCGCAGACGATTCCTCTCGCGGCGGGGGGAAGTGCATTGCCCTTTCCGATGAGCAAGTGCCGGCGCCTCCAGATCAACCGCCGTAGTCGGTTTATCTCCTCGGCTGAGTTGACGGTCGGGTCTCCCACTTGGATGTCCTCTATCGTCACATCCTCTGTCGATTGCGTGACCTCAGGCAACACCGCCATTTCCGACCCCACTTCTTCGGCTCTGAGATCGCCTCCTTCATGATAGCATACCTGTTTATCTTCCACCGGGATGGCGACCTCAGCTGTTGTTCCTCCAGGGGTCGGATCCGACGGTGTCGTCTCAGGAGTCGGCTCTCCTACTTCTTACCGACCTTGTTCCGAGGCGCTCGTTGCTCCCGTCGTACTCTGGCTCTCCGACTTGTCTACTGCCCCGCCTACGCGTTGTCCATCCAGATCTGGGCTGGTGGTTGACTCGAGATCTCCTGCTTCCGGATCTGGTAAATCCGCTTCCAGATCCGGCAAATCCACAGCTACTTGGACGGACAGGACAACTCTCTGCTCTCCCGATCTTAGTCGTCGGTCGCTGCATGGGCTGGTCTTGCGCAGTATGGCCCGCGGGGTTGGGTAAGTCGGTCGTTCTACCGCAGGTAAATCTGGCTGTTCTGGACGCTGGTATTTCTCTGATACCTTGGCGTATGTGGTTGCCTGTAGAGCCAAATTCTGCCATTCTAAGTAGCGGCGAGACCCAGCTGTCACAAAACCTTGTAGTCGAGGTACCCGATCTCCAGCCAGCCACATCGCTATCCGCTCATCTCGTTGCAGGATCAATTTCTTTTCTCCAATGTTCGTAATCGTCAAGTACAGCGTTTTACCTGGGCCTCCGCTTACCGTCGGCACCCATCGATCCCTCGGGTCACCCACAATGAATCTTGATCTGTAGTCTGCCTCTGTGGAGTAGCGGCCTTGCAGAAATCTCGCAGGGTCGGTCTCGCACAAACTCGGCGCGTCTTGATCGCGGTCGCGTCGAGTAATTTACCCGGTTGTTGGAGTAGCGTATCTTCGTAATACAGGCCCAAGTCTTCGCAGGCTTCAGAGTGGGGGGGGGGGTTCTTGGTTGACGCTTGTTCCTTGTCGTAGGGCGTCGAGCCTCGGGCGTGCGGCGTTATCGGGCCTACACGGGGGGTCTTGTGCACGGCGGTTATCAGGCCAGTGCGGTCCTTCGCCTAGGCGGCGCGTTATCGGGCGCCCACCTAAACGGTATACGTTTAACGTGCCTTTGTTCCAGCACGGGTCTGGGGGGGTGAGCACCCGAACCAGCAAACGACGGGGGGGCGCGATATCGGGGTGGCTCTACTTGCCGGCGCTTGGTGGTTCCCCTGGAACCGAGGGAAAGACGGGAGGTCTTTGTGGTTCAGAGAAATTTCGGGACTGAGTCCTTACCCTATCCTATGTCCTTCCTACTGGCTACTCTGTACTACTGCTTGCTAAGCTTACCGATCTGCGCCTGTCCTTACTTCTGTCGTGCTTGCACTACCGTCCTTCAACCTGATTTACGTGGCGTAATCAAGATCTTACCTCGGCGCGTTTTGGTCGGCGGGGCTTAGGGTTGGCGCGTTTTGCTCGGCGGGGTTTAGGGTTGGCACGTTTCGTCGAAACTGGCGCGTGGGTTGACCTGTTGGATGATTACGCGCCGTACTGGATTCTGGCGCCGTGTCTCACGGTTCATCACCCATGTCGTATCTCCCGTCGAGTTGTTGCGCCCATCAAACCGCGTCGCGTTCTCTCCGTCGCGTCGAAGTCCGTCACTCACATCCCTCGACCTCCATCTCGACGCCTTCTCCCTTCGGCGTCCGGTGCGCCTACTTCTTCCGCGAGGTACTACACCACATTCGTCCCGCTGCCACGCACGCGCACTCCCCAGGTGGGTGTGTCGTCGCAGAACCTGCCTCGCGCCTTTGGCTTCGTCTTGACGCCGCCGCATCTCCTATCCCCGTCGCCCGTCTAGCCGTGTTTCCAGCTTCATGGCTCGCCGCCGCGACGTAGCCGCCGACGGCATCAATCTTGTCGAAGGAGTGCTCGACACTAACGACCTCGAGGCTGCTGGATGTGTGGTCTGCGCCCTCGGCGCACGTCGCCCCCGCCTCCCTGTTGCGCCTCAAATCCAGCTTCCAGCTCCCGGCGCCCACGTTCATGCGGTGCCGGCTCTCGTTGCTGACGCCCACGCCCTCCAGGACGAGAACCGAGAGTTGCGCGCCCAGTACGAGCTCGTCTCGGCTCACAATGCGGGTCTGGCTGCTCACGCGGCCGTATTGCATGACCGCAACCTCGCGATCTTGCGTCGCGCTCGCGAGGGTTACCGTGCCGGCATGACTCGGCTCGAGCAGGCACTTCTCTCTCAAGAACGGGTCGAGCGGGACTACGCCGAGCTGGAGGGCCGAGAGGCCGACTTCCGCGCTCGTGCTGATCGCACTGAAGCTGCCGAGACCCTACTCCGTGTCGAGCGAGATGCCTCGGCCGAGCAATATCGCGATCTTCAGGCTCAGCTCCAGACGGCGCGAGACCAGGCCGCCGATTATGCTGCTCAGCTTGCGCGCGCTGCTGCTGCGCCGCATCCCGCTAGCGCGGCTGTTTGCCGCCCAGGGCGAGCGCGACGACCTTCGCGTGGCCCTCGCGGCTGCTCAAGCGCGCGCGGACGCTGCCGAAGCTGAACGGGATCAGGTACGGCAGGGGTTGACCACCGCTGAGCAGCAACGTGATGCCGCCCTCGCCGAGCGGGACCGCGTGGCCCGCGTTCTTGTGGTCGCCGAGCAAGCGTGTGACGGAGCCCTCGACATGCGAGATCAAGCGCGTCAAATCTCAACCGCCCTGAGACGCGAGCGGGACGCTGCTGTCACCGAGAGGGATCAGGCTCGGCAAGCCGTGGCTGCCCTTGAGCAGCAGCGAGATGCTGCAGTCGCCGAGAGAGATCGGGCCCGTCAAGCCGTGGCACCCCTTGAGCTGCAGCGAGACGTTGCCGTCGCTGAGAGGGACCAGGCTCGTTTGGCCTTGGCCGCCCAGAGGCAGCAGCGTGCCTTAGTCGTGGAAGAGCTCCGCGTGACCCGCTTGTCGCTTTCTCAGAGCCAGGCCGAGGGTGAGGCGGCCCAGAACTTGAACGTCCCGTTACAGGACGATCTTCGGTGTACTAACGCGCTCCTGGTGGCCCACGCCGAGGAGCTTCGTCGTGGCGCGACGCGTGTCCAAGAATTGGAGGCGTCCGTGGCTACCGCCACGACCCTCCGTGTGGCTGCCGAATCCGAGATGGCACGAGCTCAAGCCGACGAGCTTGGGGATGCGTCTCGCGCGGTGCAGTATCGCGCCGGGTGGATATCCGTGCGGCGGTCGTCTCAGCTGCGTTGAGGAGCCTCCGAAGCTCAGGTTCGCCGCCTCCACGCCCGGGTCGTCGAGCTGGAGGGGGAGCGCGACTTGGCTGTCCAGGAGCGTGACGAGCGTGCCATTGCTTGGCGCCGAATGCTCCGCGACGCGCGTCGGGGCCGAGAGTTGGCGCAGCGGGTGCGGAACGCGCTCGCCGATCGTCTCGCCGGCGTCGTCACGGGCGCAGGCGGGCATATCGACACTGCCGGCTTAATCCGTCAACTCGAAACCACTTTTGCAGCGGCGATCGATGCAGCCGTCCCTCTCCCTCCTGCCGTCCCGACGTCTGCAGCTGTCCCTGCAATATCTGCAGTCTGGACTCCTGTCGCTCCTGCTTCTGCTCCTTCTGCGTCGAGCTCTGGTACTTCGCCTCCGTCAGGTTCTCGGCGGTCTCGCTCCGGCGCGTCGGGTCGCTCGAGTTCCCAGTCGCACGCATCGGGACCCTCAGGAGCGGCGTCCGCTGCGTCGTCCGGTTCTCCCTTCCGACGTAGCCGGCGGCCTTCCACGGTAGCCGACACTACGGCTTCGTCCCGCGCTGCTGCTCAGGCTTCTTCCGCTGCCACGCTCTCGGCGGCTGCCGCAGCTGCGAGGCGCGCCCGAGAGGACGCGGCGCTCTTCGGTTCCGAGTCTTCGGATAGCGATTATCAGGCGCGGCAGGCACGGTCCAAGGGCCCCCGGTTGCATGGCCCTGGGTCCCGTTCGCCGTCTCCGGCACGTCGGCTTCCTCGTTCGCCGTCGCGTTCCCGCACGCCTACGCGTTCGTGTTCATGTTCGGCTTCTCTGGCGTCGGCACGTTCAGCGGGGTCGGCGCGACCAACGCGTTCTTCGCTGAGGGGGCACAGGGCAGCTGGCGGGGGGTCTGGTCCCGGCCCAGGCAGTTCGGGCGACTCTAGTGGTGACGACTCGTCTTCCTCTTCGTCGTCCCGCGCCTCGTCGTCAAGCGCCGCTTCCAGTGGCTCGGCAGGGAGTTCACCCGCGGTCCCCTTCTTCAACCCCGTGATCCCGCCCGCCGGGACCCCTTCTGGCTGGCGGCAGCCGCGTTACGCCCCTTGGCCCAAGCGAGTGCGACGCCTCCACCTTCACCTTATCACCGTGCAGGAGTTGAGGGCCCTCTTCCTGCCGCCACCCGGCTGGATCATTCCGCGCCGCGCTTCACCCGAGCCTGCGAACTGGAACCGCGCTCTCGTGACGCCGGCCAATGTCGACGCGTTGTATGCGACTCGGTCATGGTGGTACCTCGCTCAGGCTGCCGAGGCGCTTCTCTTCGCGTCCGGTGATGCGGCGTTCCGTCCGTTTCTGCGTCGACTTGAGCGCCACCTCGAGCACTGGGCTCAAGCTTACTGGGAGTCTACCCACGAGCTCCCCGTGCAAGGCGCGACATGGAAGAGGTGGCGTACGGCTCGCAACTCGCGTCGCTCCCACGCCGGCGGTCACCTCACCAGTGTGCTGCAGCTGGCGGTCGGGTTGTTCCAGCAGGGGCTAGCGGATATGGACCTGCTGTTGGATCCAATGATGCTCCACTTCCCGCCTGCGCACACGTCGATCGGGCGGTGGTATCCCGGTTCGCAGCATGCGACGTTGCAAGCTGCGCTCGACGACATCGACGCGCAGGAGCCGTGGCGTCGGTTTTACCGGACGCCGCTCACTGTGGCCGAGATGGACGCCCAAGTGCACTGCCGCGTGACGCGCGACCACCCCGCCTTCCATGTGCCGCGTCTTGCCGATAAGTTCGTCCAGCAGGTTTGAAGTTAGCTTGTCGTAGCCTTAAGACTAACGCGTAACCTTGGTTCATGTCCTTCGTTTCTTTCCACTTTGTCACATCCTTTTTTATGAGACGGCCCCCCCCCCCCCGCCGTCCCATCTTCAGCCACAGGCTGGTCCTCCTCACTTCCCTCTCCCAATCCCTCGCTCCAGCCATTCCCAGAATCGAGGCTTCCCACCGGTCCTCCCATCGGCAGCCTCCCTGCCGACTTCGTCACGCCTGTGGGCTCCTATCCACCCGGCCCCGCTGCCCCCGCGTTCTCATGCGACTGCATCACCTCGAACCGGTGGCGTCCCGTGCGCTCGCGCAGGAAGTCGTACAGCAGCCCGCCGCAGTTCAGATCAAGCTCGTCGACCCACGTCGTGTCCGGGTAGCCCTTCCATTCCACCTCGAACTCGCGTCGCGTGCGTCCATATCGCGTAGCACGCCCCTCGCGCACATCCAAGATCTTCTCGACCTCGAAGACGTCTTCCTCCAGCTCACGTGTGGCTTCCCAGCTGTCTTCAGGCAAGAGCTCTTCGTCGAAGTCGAAACGCTCCTCGGCCGGCATCGTCAGCTGCGTCGCGGGTCGCGACGGGAATCCTCGGACGGGCTTCAGCTTGGAGACGTGGACGACGGGGACAACTGATAGGGTGTACCCGCCGTCTCGAGACGCACTGCGAACGCGCTGACCAGCTCCGCGACACGGAATGGCCCGTGCCACATATGCGCGAGTTTGCGCGCATATCCGGGCTTCACCCGATCCAGGTATAGCCAAACTTGCGAGCCCGCCGCGATTTCGTGTTGCGTCGCTCTTTCGGTTTGTCGACGCGCTCTCTCTTCGACAGCCTCTCGGACTAACTCCAATGTTTGTGCTCTTGCCACCTTGTAGTGTCGCTGGATGCGGAGCCTCCATCGCCTCGCCTCGACGTCTCGGGTCGACGTGTTTCCGACGGCTAACGTCGTTTCCAGCGTCGACCGAGGGTCCCAACCGTGCACCAAGAAGAACGGGGTCTCGTCCCTCGTCCGGTCATGCGACGTGTTTAGCGCGAAGGTATGGCGTTCAGCGTATTCGTCCCAATCGCGTTGCTCGAGGTCCGCGATGTACATCTTAATCGCTCTTGTAACCGTCTGCACCATCCGTTCTGCAGCGCCGTTGGCTTGTGGACGATAAGCAAGCGTTGCTCGCTGTCTCTGACCCATGAGTCTGCTGAACGCCTTGAAGAAGTCCGACATGAAGCCCGGCTCACGGTCGTGGCGGATAGCCTCGCTCGCGCCGAAGCGTCTGAATACCGCCTCCTCGTACGCCTCGGCCACCGTCTGCGCGGTCCGTGACGCGTTCGCTTTGGCCACGACAAACCCCGTGAAGAGGTCAACCCAGACTAACAGCTCTGTGTTGCCTTTGTAGGACACCGGCAACGACGGGATATGGTCCATGGCAATAACCTGGAACGGGTACGTCGCGACAATGTTGCCTGGTGTCTCTCCCTGGATGGTTGGCCGACCCTTTCCTGTCTCGCAGTCGGTGCATTCACCGACGTAGCGCTGGACGCTTCGGAAGATCCCTGGCCAATGGAAGTGGCGCCTCACGCGCTGGTACGTGCGCCCAATGCCCTGGTGTCCGCCTTCCAGACTCGTGTGATAGTGATGGAGTATATCTTCCCGGAGAGTCTCTGGGATCACCAGCTTCATCATCTCATCACGCCCCTCGGCGGAGTCTTCGTTTCTCGCCTGATAGTAGAGCAGTCCGCTTTCGCCTTCTTCGTACTGAGGCGCCAGCTTCTGGCAGTTCTTCACTTCGCGTCGAGACAGGTCTCCGACGTCGCCTCGGAGATACTTCTTGAGGTTGGCGATCCAGACCTCCTCGTCTTGGGCGACGCGGATGCGGTCCAAGCGCAGTCGTTGTAACACCAGCTCCTCCAGAACTTCGGGCGGTCGACTCCTCCGTGCTGTCGTGCGTGCGGCAGCCGAGCGCGTCGTCACAGCGAGGACTTGCGCCTTCCCGCGTCCCGCGTCGGAGGCCTCTCCGACGGGATCATCTGTGCCGCGCGCCCCCGCGTCGCCGTTTTCCGCGTCGAGATCTTTCGCGTCGAGATTTTTTACGTCGAGGTTTTTCGCGTCGAGATTATCTGCGTCGAGACCGGCTGGAGCCTCCATCTCGGGACTCGATGTCCGCGGTCGGATGACTTCTTCCAAACGGTTCAGCGTCTTCAGATCTTGAATCTCCTCAGGACTGTGCACGTTGCGACCTCCTTGACGTTGCAGAGCTTGCCCAGCCAGCAGGTCGGCACAAGCGTTCCAGTCTCGTCGTACGTGAAAGAGTTCACAGTGTGGCCATGCCTGGAGGGCGTTCCGCGTCTTCTGTCGCAGCAGCTTCAGCCCGGGTGACTTGCAATCCATGTCGTCTCGCATCTGTCTGATGACAAGATTGGAGTCTCCGCATACGACGAGCCGGGTGACGTCGTCGAGCTCCTCTAGGAGAGAACATCCCAGTAACAGCCCGCGGTATTCCGCCTCGTTGACCGTGAGGTCCGTCGCATATCCCGACGCGGCGCGCACGATTTCCCAATTCGGCAGCTGCCAAATGACGGCACTGTATGCTCCGCCTTCTCGTTTCGCCTTAGCCGATCCGTCGAAGCTCAAGACGTGCAGGACCTCGTCGTGCGTCACGTTGGGGACTGGAATGACCATAATCCTGGATGCCCGTTTCCGTGGGGCGATCTCTTCTAGTGCCGCGTCTACGAAGGCTCGCGGTGTAATGCTCGCGGCCAGCGTGCCGAGGAGTTCCTCTTTTCCCTTCATGGATCGGCAGATTTCCAACTTCCACGGCGAGAGGATTGCGGCCCACTGTGACAGTCGACCCTGTAATCCCTTGGACCGGAACAGCCAGGCGAGCGTCGTGTGACGTGTCAAAACGCGGACTGGTTTCCCTGCTAGCATCGTGTAACACTCGTTCAGGACCCGCAGCAGGGCCAAGATCTCCTTTTCAACGATGTCGTAGTTCAACTCGTTGGGCTTCAGCGTGCGACTGGTGAACTTCACAGGCATGTCCACATCGTCGTGGACTTGCGAGAGCACCCCTGATATGGCCCAGTCGCTGGCATAGACGATCACGACGGATTCCCGGTTCTCGTCGAAGTGTTTCAGCATCGGGGTCTCGGCGAGTTTCGTCTTGAGTACGTCGAAGGCGTGCGTCGCGTGGGTCCACTTCTCTTGTTCGCGGGACTTCGGCCGCGTGACGTACTCGTCGAAATCGGCCTCCGTCAGCGAGTACAGCGTGGACGCGTACACTGCAAAGTCTGCAATGAACCGGTGGTAGTAATTGAGACTACCTAAGAACGATTGCAGACCTTTGAGCGTGCGCGGGAACTCGAGTGCCGTTAGCGTCTCCAGATTCTTTGGCTTCGCCTCGAGACCGAGTCCTGAGACTCGATGGCCAAGGTAGTCGACCTTGGCCATGCCCCACTCGCTCTTCTCGACGCTGATGGACAAGTGCCACTGCTCGCAGACATCCAGCAGGCGTTCGACCTTCTCGCACAGGTCGTCCCATGACGTACCCCCGATGAGGATGTCATCGATGTACGACCTCCGTCCCAGAACCGAGTGAATACCTGGCTTCGCCGGTTCGCCATTTTCGAATACGTCCAGAGTGCCGTCATCTGGGGACAGTTTCAGGAACCCGTAGAGCGCATTGTCGATTAAACGTTGGTAGATCTGCGGCGCGTTGCACAGGCCGAACGGCATACGCAGCCAATCGAACAGGCCTATCGGCGTGATGAAGGCCGAGATGAACCGGGCTCGGTCTGTCATGGGGACGACCCAAAAACCGCTCGCCATGTCGAGGGAGCAGTACCACAGGTACTTGTCCAAGTCTTCGAGCAAGTCGTTGACGAGCGGCATGGGGTAAACCATCAGCTGCGTCAACCCGTTGATGGCCTATAGTCGATGCAGAGCCGAATGTCGACGCCGTTCTTCTTTATGATCACGACAATGGGCGACGCCCACGGTGACTTTGATTTTTTGATCATCCTCGCGCTCAGCAGCCCCTTGATCAAGTCAGCAACCTTCTCTCTGAACTGTGGCGGGAGCTTCCGGACGCGTTGCGCCACGGGTTTTGCGTCGCCCACGTCGATGTCGCAAACCACCCCCAGGGCGGCTGGCGGCAAGGCGTTTCCTTTGCTGATCAACCACTTTCGTCGCTTCCAAATGATTTGGCGTAGCCGCGTTTCTTGTCTCGCGGCTTCCTCGGGGGGAAGTCCCGCCGGCATCCCGACCTTCAAGTCCTCGATCTTCACCTCGGCGGTCAGTGAGAGGTCTGGCAGCACTGCCATCTCCGCCTCGAGATCCTCTGCGAAGAGGTCGGACCCCTCGTGAATGAGGACCGCGTCGTCTTCTTCCTGCCCATCAAGTTTCGGCTCGTCGAGTTTTGACTCATCGGGTTTTGGCCCGTCGGGTTCTGGCTCCGGCGACTCTTTCACCGCGGCGCTTCCAGCCACAGCTGGAGGCATGTCGGGTTCGCCTTCCACCGTTCCTTCGTCTGCCTCCAGCTTATGATCGTCGGACAGCACCTCCACCTCGCTTACTTTCGGGGTTCTCGCGACTGCCGCCAACACTGGGGTCACAGCGCGTCGCGTCCCGAGTTGCCTCGGTACCGGGCGCAGAATGGCCTTAGGCGTCGGATATGAGGGACGATCCGTCATCGGCCCGTCGGGCTCGGCTGGGACCCAGTTTTCCTCTGCGTCACACGTCGCGCCGTACGCCACATTCCGCCACTGCTGGTATCGTGGGGAGCCCAGTCGGACAAACCCGCGACTTCGAGGCTGGGCGTCAGACGGCGTCCACCACCCTAGCGTCTCATGCGCGTCGAGGGTTATCGTCGCGTCTCCAATGTTCGTGACACGTAGGTAAGTCTTCCTTCCTGCTCTCCCTTTGACAAAAGTCGTCACCCAGGATTCTGCCCGCGTTACCCACAGGAATGGCGCGTTTCGATCCGGTCTCAGCGGGACTTCGTGTGTGTTCCCCGGCTCGAGCCTCACAGGCGCCTTGACGTTGACCGGGCTCATCCGAGTGCCGTATAGTGGTCTTCGTCCGATCATCTGGATATGAACCTCGTCGGGGAGGCACGCCGTGCCGTCTGCAGTGTCGATGCGCACCCCAGCTGGCACCATGAAGTTCATTCCCAGGATTGCGTGTTGGCCGACCAAGTCGCCAACCCACAGGTGCATGTAGTACACCAAGTTCCCAGCCAAGGTAATCTTGACTCTGGTTCTCCCCACCGTGTAATATGTCTCATCACGAATTCCCACACACTCTTGCGTGATCTCCGTGTCGATCAGGCAGCCTACCTCACGAGCAAAGGTGGTGTCCAAGATGGACACCTCGGCACCTGTGTCAAGCAATAACACAGCACGGTGGTTGTTCAGCTTTCCATGAATCTTGGCCTGCTTGTACCACTTGTGCGGCGCGTAATGTTTCCAGTATCCGCGTCGTTCTCCTGGTTGCAAGTCGACTTCGTCCAGGGGTGGTTCCCGCGCGAACTCGTCGTCCGACGTGCGTCGGACCGCCGAGATTTGCGGCGCACGTTCTCGCATGGGGCACTCCAGGTTGGTTTCACATGTATTATCATTCAGGGAAGTCCGGTTCTCACTAAACACCTCTCGCGACTTCTTGGTCACATATGCATAGACGGAAACAGGTCGCTCGTCTCGTACTGGTTTCCAAGCCAGCGAGCGCCCTAGTTTAACATCTTCTCGGCGGCCGGCGGCAGCATTCCCGCGTGTTTGTTCGGGTCAAACCACTGGCGCAATTGGTTGAAGAACTCTTCCATGGGACATTCTCCGGCTTCGTGCATGTCACCGCAGGCATTACACACCCTCAAACATCGCTCCGTCGGATGTTGGCCGTTGCACTTCTGACATGTCAGTAACTTCCAGCAGTCTCCTTCAGAATGGCGACGTGAACCACAGTGGCGACACCGCGGGTGATCGCGTCCCGAGTCATCGGGATCGAAGTTGCGACGCGCCGGCTCTCCCGGCGGGGCCTGCCCCGCGACGAACAGCTTGGCGCGTTATTCGTCTTCTTCGTCCTGGTTGTACTGGCGGTCGTCGCTGTCGCGACTTTCCCGTTCCGAGTCGTACTCGTCTGGTGCGACGTGAATCGCATGCACAGCGCGCGTCGGCTGAGTCGGAGGGGTCGGCGCCTTCTGGCGAAACTTGTTCGAGCCGAAGAGGGTCTTCTTCTGGTGAGCCAATCCACGTTGCCGAGCACGCAGCTTCTTCTCCAGCGCCTCCGAGTCGGCAACCTCCATCAGCGTGAGACGTGAGGCGAGTTCGGCCTCCTGCGTATTCAGCGTCCGAATGAAATGTTCGACGTGTTCACGCTTCTCCTCCGTCGTGCCATCGGCGTACGGAACGTTGGCCCTCAAACCCGCGACATTGAGCCGGTACAAGTAATCCAGAGGGGCCTCGTCGGGGCGTTGGGCCGCATGGTAATAGCGGCTGGCCATTGACACGCCCTTACCGCAGTACTGCACGCGGAATTGCTCCATCAGCTCGGTCCATGATTTCTTGACCGTCTTAGGCAACTGGAGGTACCATTGGCGCGCTGGGCCGCTCATCAAGTCGCTGAACTGCCCACACACTTCTTCACCCGTCATCCCGTCGCGTCGGGCGGCGGACTTCAGACGGTTGAGCCACAGCCTGGCTTTTTCTTCGCCGGCGTCCCGTCCCGAGAACTCTTTCAGCTCCGAAGATGCTGAGAGGCGAACGCGAGCGAGACTTACGCCGCCGGCTGTTGCCGTCGAGATGGCGGCTGCGGTCCTCGGCGCTCCGATGTCCAAGTCGAACAGGTCGTCGGGATCCTCGTCCGCGCGTCGAGCTTTGGACTTCGTTGAGGAGTGCGAACTGACCGATCCATAGCGACATCCGCTGCCTCATGGGGGCGAGCCACCGTGGAAATTGCAGCGGTGTTGGCCTGCGCGGTGCTCATTACCGTCATCTGCATCAGCTTGATGATGGAATCTCTCAAGGCCTTGGGGAGCACCTCTTCGGCGGGTTTTGCCACCTCCGTGCGCGCGGGTGCCGCGGATAGCTGCATGGCGCGCGGCGGCCCATTCATCGGCATGCGCTTGGGCGATTCGAGACTGCTGTCGGAGTCTACACTCGATTGGTATCGAGATAGAGGCGAAAGCGTGGTCGTCGAAGTCTGGACTGGGCCCGCCGAGGGGCCCGGCGCATCCTGGCCCGTCGCGGGACTCGTCGCGGCTTGCTTGACTGATCCAGCTAGGATCGTCAAAGGTTCTTGTATGACACGGATTGCGCGCAACCAAGACTTGAGGTCCCAATCGCACAGCCTCTCCATATCAAAAGCTCCCAACACGAACCCCGAGTCCCGCAGCATCTGGAAGAGAGTCGGCGCGGCGTAGGCGACATTGGTGAGACTATCGAAGTCTGGCGCCACGAAGGGCCCCGTGAAGTCGCTCATCAGCATGGGCTCGAGGAAGACCAAGATCGGGTCTTGCTCTAGCAAACGGAAGAGCTCCGTGCGCGCCACGACGTACCGTCCTTCTTCGGCGGTGTACTGGCGTCCCGCGTCCTTGCCTTGCGGCTTGGACACCGACTCCTCCGCCGAGTCCGGCGCGCGCAGCTTCTTCTTCTTCTTGGACGACTTGCGCTTCGCGGCGGCCTTGGCGGTGGTTGTTTGTTGGTCATCGGCCTTTGCGGGCTTCCGACCGGTAGGACCGCGACTTGCGTCGCGGCCCTTGGCGGCACCCTCGTCGGGAGCCGTATCGGGAACGGCAAACTGTTCTTCGTAGCCCTCCGGGTCGTCGCTGGCCCCGTGGCCTGTCGTGAAGGTTCCGTCAGAGCTCCACGACGCGACAGGTCTCTCACTGTGCTCTCTTGCGGTCGGCGACCTTCCAGCCGACTGCGCACCTGCCTCCGATGCCTCTTGGATCGTTAGCCCGTCATTCGAAGTAGTACTCCTGGGTCGCGGCACCATTGTGGAGTAGCGGCCTTGCAGAAATCTCGCAGGGTCGGTCTCGCACAAGCTCGGCGCGCCTTGATCGCGTTCGCGTCGAGTAATTTACCCGGTTGTTGGAGTAGCGTATCTTCGTAATACAGGCCCAAGTCTTCGCAGGGTTCAGAGTGGGGGGGGGGGCTCTTGGTTGACGCTTGTTCCTTGTCGTAGGGCGTCGAGCCTCGGGCGTGCGGCGTTATCGGGCCGGCGTTTCCTTGGCGTTCCCGTCGGGCGTGCGGCGTTACCAGGCCGGCGTTTCCTGGGGCTTGTGTGGCGTTATCAGGCCTACACGGGGGTCTTTTGCACGGCGGTTATCAGGCCAGTGCGGTCCTTCGCCTAGACAGCGCGTTATCGGGCGCCACCTAAACGGTATACGTTTAACGTGCCTTTGTTCCAGCACGGGTCTGGGGGGGGGGGGGGGTGAGCACCCGAACCAGCAAACGACGGGGGGGGGGGGGCGCGATATCGGGGCGGCTCTACTTGCCGGCGCTTGGTGGTTCCCCTGGAACTGAGGGAAAGACGGGAGGTCTTTGTGGTTCAGAGAAATTTCGGGACTGAGTCCTTACCCTATCCTATGTCCTTGCTACTGGCTATTCTGTCCTACTGCTTGCTAATCCTACCGTTCTGTGCCTGTCCTTACTTCTGTCGTGCTTGCACTACCGTCCTTCAACCTGATTTACGTGGCGTAATCAAGATCTTACCTCGGCGCGTTTTGGTCGGCGGGGTTAGGGTCGGCGCGTTTTGCTCGGAAGGGTTTTCGCCGAAACGAGCGCGTTGGTCGACTCGTCGGATGATTACGCGTCACACTGGATTCTGGCACCCTGTCTCACGGTTCATCACCCATGTCGTATTTCCCGTCGAGCTGTTGCGCCCATCAAGCCGCGTCGCGTTTCCTCAGCCGCGTCGAAGTCCATCCCTCACGTCCGTCGACATCCATCTCGGCGCCTTCTTCCTCCGGCGCCCGGCATGCCTATTTCCTTGCGGGGCACTCTACCACACTGTCTTACTGGCGCCCTGGGACGCACCACGACGTCCGCCTGTATTGGGGCTTTCTTATTCGAGCCCTGGGGCGCACTACGCCGTCCGCCTGTCTCGGGGCTCACCGCAGTATCGTATTGGCGCCCTGGGACACACCACAACGTCCGCCTGTCTCGGGGCTCAGCGCAGGGTCGTATTGGTGCCCTGGGACGCACCACAACGTCCGCCTGTCTTGGGGCTTTCTTATTCGCGCCCTGGGGCGCACTACGCCGTCCGCCTGTCTCGGGGCTCACCGCAGTGTTGTATTGGCGCCCTGGGACGCACCACGACGTCCGCCTGTCTCGGGGCTCACCGCAGTGTCGTATTCGTGCCCTGGGACGCAGAGCAGTGTCGTATTGGCGCCCTGGGACGCACCACGACGTCCGCCTGGCTCGGGGCTTTCTTATTCGCACCCAGGGGCCACTACGACGTCAGCCTGTCTCGGGGCTCACCGCAGTGTCGTATTGGCGCCCTGGGACGCAGCGCAGTGTCGTATTGGCGCCCTGGGACGCAGCGCAGTGTCGTATTGGCGCCCTGGGACGCAGCGCAGTGACGTATTAACGCCCTGGGACGCACCACGACGTCCGCCTGGCTCGGGGCTTTCTTATTCGCACCCAGGGGCCACTACGACGTCAGCCTGTCTCGGGGCTCACCGCAGTGTCGTATTGGCGCCCTGGGACGCAGCGCAGTGTCGTATTGGCGCCCTGGGACGCAGCGCAGTGTCGTATTGGCGCCCTGGGACGCAGCGCAGTGACGTATTAACGCCCTGGGACGCACCAGGACGTCCGCCTGTCTCACGGCTCAGCCCAGTGTCGTATTGGCGCCCTGGGACGCAGCGCAGTGTCGTATTGGCGCCCTGGGACGCAGCGCAGTGTCGTATTGGCGCCCTGGGACGCACCACGACGTCCGCCTAGCTCGCGGCTTTCGCCCAGTGTCGTATTGGCGCCCTGGGACGCAGCGCAGTGTCGTATTGGCGCCCTGGAGCGCATTACGACATCCGCCTGCCTCAGGGCTCACCGCAGTGTCGTATTCGCGCCCTGGGACGCAGCGCAGTGTCGTATTGGCGCCCTGGGACGCAGCGCAGTGACGTATTAACGCCCTGGGACGCACCACGACGTCCGCCTGTCTCAAGGCTCAGCCCAGTGTCGTATTGGCGCCCTGGGACGCAGCGCAGTGACGTATTAACGCCCTGGGACGCACCACGACGTCCGCCTGTCTCAGGGCTCAGCCCAGTGTCGTATTGGCGCCCTGGGACGCAGCGCAGTGTCGTATTGGCGCCCTGGGACGCAGCGCAGTGTCGTATTGGCGCCCTGGGACGCAGCGCAGTGACGTATTAACGCCCTGGGACGCACCACGACGTCCGCCTGTCTCAGGGCTCAGCCCAGTGTCGTATTGGCACCCTGGGACGCAGCGCAGTGTCGTATTGGCGCGCTGGGACGCACCACGACGTCCGCCTGTCTCAGGGCTCAGCGCAGTGTCGTATTGGCGCCCTGGGACGCACCACGACGTCCGCCTGGCTCGGGGCTTTCTTATTCGCACCCAGGGGCCACTACGACGTCAGCCTGTCTTGGGGCTCACCGCAGTGTCGTATTGGCGCCCTGGGACGCAGCGCAGTGTCGTATTGGCGCCCTGGGACGCAGCGCAGTGTCGTATTGGCGCCCTGGGACGCAGCGCAGTGACGTATTAACGCCCTGGGACGCACCACGACGTCCGCCTGTCTCAGGGCTCAGCCCAGTGTCGTATTCGTGCCCTGGGACGCAGAGCAGTGTCGTATTGGCGCCCTGGGACGCACCACGACGTCCGCCTGGCTCGGGGCTTTCTTATTCGCACCCAGGGGCCACTACGACGTCAGCCTGTCTCGGGGCTCACCGCAGTGTCGTATTGGCGCCCTGGGACGCAGCGCAGTGTCGTATTGGCGCCCTGGGACGCAGCGCAGTGTCGTATTGGCGCCCTGGGACGCACCAGGACGTCCGCCTGTCTCACGGCTCAGCCCAGTGTCGTATTGGCGCCCTGGGACGCAGCGCAGTGTCGTATTGGCGCCCTGGGACGCAGCGCAGTGTCGTATTGGCGCCCTGGGACGCACCACGACGTCCGCCTGGCTCGGGGCTCAGCCCAGTGTCGTATTGGCACCCTGGGACGCAGCGCAGTGTCGTATTGGCGCGCTGGGACGCACCACGACGTCCGCCTGTCTCAGGGCTCAACCCAGTGTCGTATTGGCGCCCTGGGACGCAGCGCAGTGTCGTATTGGCGCCCTGGGACGCAGCGCAGTGTCGTATTGGCGCCCTGGGACGCAGCGCAGTGACGTATTAACGCCCTGGGACGCACCACGACGTCCGCCTGTCTCAGGGTTCAGCCCAGTGTCGTATTGGCGCCCTGGGACGCAGCGCAGTGTCGTATTGGCGCCCTGGGACGCAGCGCAGTGTCGTATTGGCGCGCTGGGACGCACCACGACGTCCGCCTGTCTCAGGGCTCAGCGCAGTGTCGTATTGGCGCCCTGGGACGCACCACGACGTCCGCCTGGCTCGGGGCTCTCTTATTCGCACCCAGGGGCCACTACGACGTCAGCCTGTCTTGGGGCTCACCGCAGTGTCGTATTGGCGCCCTGGGACGCAGCGCAGTGTCGTATTGGCGCCCTGGGACGCAGCGCAGTGACGTATTAACGCCCTGGGACGCACCAGGACGTCCGCCTGTCTCACGGCTCAGCCCAGTGTCGTATTGGCGCCCTGGGACGCAGCGCAGTGTCGTATTGGCGCCCTGGGACGCAGCGCAGTGTCGTATTGGCGCCCTGGGACGCAGCGCAGTGACGTATTAACGCCCTGGGACGCACCACGACGTCCGCCTGTCTCAGGGCTCAGCCCAGTGTCGTATTGGCGCCCTGGGACGCAGCGCAGTGTCGTATTGGCGCCCTGGGACGCAGCGCAGTGTCGTATTGGCGCCCTGGGACGCAGCGCAGTGACGTATTAACGCCCTGGGACGCACCACGACGTCCGCCTGTCTCAGGGTTCAGCCCAGTGTCGTATTGGCGCCCTGGGACGCAGCGCAGTGTCGTATTGGCGCCCTGGGACGCAGCGCAGTGTCGTATTGGCGCGCTGGGACGCACCACGACGTCCGCCTGTCTCAGGGCTCAGCGCAGTGTCGTATTGGCGCCCTGGGACGCACCACGACGTCCGCCTGGCTCGGGGCTCTCTTATTCGCACCCAGGGGCCACTACGACGTCAGCCTGTCTTGGGGCTCACCGCAGTGTCGTATTGGCGCCCTGGGACGCAGCGCAGTGTCGTATTGGCGCCCTGGGACGCAGCGCAGTGACGTATTAACGCCCTGGGACGCACCACGACGTCCGCCTGTCTCAGGGCTCAGCCCAGTGTCGTATTGGCGCCCTGGGACGCAGCGCAGTGACGTATTAACGCCCTGGGACGCACCACGACGTCCGCCTGTCTCAGGGCTCAGCCCAGTGTCGTATTGGCGCCCTGGGACGCAGCGCAGTGACGTATTGGCGCCCTGGGACGCAGCGCAGTGTCGTATTGGCGAGCTCGGGACGCACCACGACGTCCGCCTGTCTCAGGGCTCAGCGCAGTGTCGTATTGGCGCCCTGGGACGCACCACGACGTCCGCCTGTCTCAGGGCTCAGCCCAGTGTCGTATTGGCGCCCTGGGACGCACCAGGACGTCCGCCTGTCTCACGGCTCAGCCCAGTGTCGTATTGGCGCCCTGGGACGCAGCGCAGTGTCGTATTGGCGCCCTGGGACGCAGCGCAGTGTCGTATTGGCGCCCTGGGACGCACCACGACGTCCGCCTGGCTCGGGGCTTTCGCCCAGTGTCGTATTGGCGCCCTGGGACGCAGCGCAGTGTCGTATTGGCGCCCTGGAGCGCATTACGACATCCGCCTGCCTCAGGGCTCACCGCAGTGTCGTATTCGCGCCCTGGGACGCAGCGCAGTGTCGTATTGGCGCCCTGGGACGCAGCGCAGTGACGTATTAACGCCCTGGGACGCACCACGACGTCCGCCTGTCTCAGGGCTCAGCCCAGTGTCGTATTGGCGCCCTGGGACGCAGCGCAGTGACGTATTAACGCCCTGGGACGCACCACGACGTCCGCCTGTCTCAGGGCTTTCTTATTCGCGCCCTGGGACGCAGCGCAGTGTCGTATTGGCGCCCTGGGACGCAGCGCAGTGTCGTATTGGCGCCCTGGGACGCAGCGCAGTGACGTATTAACGCCCTGGGACGCACCACGACGTCCGCCTGTCTCAGGGTTCAGCCCAGTGTCGTATTGGCGCCCTGGGACGCAGCGCAGTGTCGTATTGGCGCCCTGGAGCGCAATACGACATCCGCCTGCCTCAGGGCTCACCGCAGTGTCGTATTCGCGCCCTGGGACGCAGCGCAGTGTCGTATTGGCGCCCTGGGACGCAGCGCAGTGACGTATTAACGCCCTGGGACGCACCACGACGTCCGCCTGTCTCAGGGCTCAGCCCAGTGTCGTATTGGCGCCCTGGGACGCAGCGCAGTGTCGTATTGGCGCCCTGGGACGCAGAGCAGTGTCGTATTGGCGCCCTGGGACGCACCACGACGTCCGCCTGTCTCAGGGCTTTCTTATTCGCGCCCTGGGACGCAGCGCAGTGTCGTATTGGCGCCCTGGGACGCAGCGCAGTGACGTATTAACGCCCTGGGACGCACCACGACGTCCGCCTGTCTCAGGGCTCAGCCCAGTGTCGTATTGGCGCCCTGGGACGCAGCGCAGTGTCGTATTGGCGCCCTGGGACGCAGCGCAGTGTCGTATTGGCGCCCTGGAGCGCTTTACGACATCCGCCTGCCTCAGGGCTCACCACAGTGTCGTATTCGCGCCCTGGGACGCAGCGCAGTGTCGTATTGGCGCCCTGGGACGCAGAGCAGTGTCGTATTGGCGCCCTGGGTCGCCCACAACGTCCGCCTGTCTCGGGGCTTTCTTATTCGCGCCCTGGGACGCTCCACGACGTCCGCCTGTCTCGGGGCTTTCTTATTCGCGCCCTGGGACGCTCCACGACGTCCGCCTGTGTCAGGGCTCACCGCAGTGTCGTATTGGCGCCCTAGGACGCAGCGCAGTGTCGTATTGGCGCCCTGGGACGCACCACGACGTCCGCCTGTCTCGGGGCTTTCTTATTCGCGCCCTGGGACGCACTACGACGTCCGCCTTTCTCAGGGCTCACCGCAGTGTCGTATTGGCGCCCTGGGACGCAGCGCAGTGTCGTATTGGCGCCCTGGGACGCACCACGACGTCCGCCTGGCTCGGGGCTTTCTTAATCGTGCCCTGGGACGCACCACGACGTCCGCCTGTCTCGGGCTTTCTTATTCGCGCCCTGGGACGCACCACGACGTCCGCCTGTCTCAGGGCTCACCGCAGTGTCGTATTCGCGCCCTGGGACGCAGCGCAGTGTCGTATTGGCGCCCTGGGACGCACCACGACGTCCGCCTGTGTCAGGGCTCACCGCAGTGTCGTATTGGCGCCCTGGGACGCAGCGCAGTGTCGTATTGGCGCCCTGGGACGCACCACGACGTCCGTCTGTCTCGGGGCTTTCTTATTCGAGCCCTGGGACGCACCACGACGTCCGCCTGTCTCGGGGCTTTCTTATTTGCGCCCTGGGACGCTCCACGACGTCCGCCTTTCTCAGGGCTCACCGCAGTGTCGTATTGGCGCCCTGGGACGCAGCGCAGTGTCGTATTGGCGCCCTGGGACGCACCACGACGTGCGCCTGGCTCGGGGCTTTCTTATTCGCGCCCGGGAGCGCACTACGACATCCGCCTGCCTCAGGGCTCACCGCAGTGTCGTATTCGCGCCCTGGGACGCAGCGCAGTGTCGTATTGGCGCCCTGGGACGCACCACGACGTCCGCCTGTCTCGGGGCTTTCTTATTCGAGCCCTGGG
The DNA here is from genome assembly GCA_033557925.1 of Phytophthora x cambivora. NCBI lineage: Eukaryota > Oomycota > Peronosporomycetes > Peronosporales > Peronosporaceae > Phytophthora > Phytophthora x cambivora. The sequence goes on along the minus strand of JAUCEB010000011.1, from coordinate 8,038,609 downwards.
ACGCACCACGACGTCCGCCTGTCTCAGGGCTTTCTTATTCGCGCCCTGGGACGCTCCACGACGTCCGCCTGTCTCAGGGCTCACCGCAGTGTCGTATTGGCGCCCTGGGACGCAGCGCAGTGTCGTATTGGCGCCCTGGGACGCACCACGACGTCTGCCTGTCTCCGGGCTCACGGCAGTGTCGTATTGGCGCCCTGGGACGCAGCGCAGTGTCGTATTGGCGCCCTGGGACGCACCACGACGTCCGCCTGTCTCCGGGCTTTCTTATTCGCGTCCTGGGACGCACCACGACGTCCGCCTTTCTCAGGGCTCACCGCAGTGTCGTATTGGCGCCCTGGGACGCAGCGCAGTGTCGTATTGGCGCCCTGGAGCGCTTTACGACATCCGCCTGCCTCAGGGCTCACCACAGTGTCGTATTCGCGCCCTGGGACGCAGCGCAGTGTCGTATTGGCGCCCTGGGACGCAGAGCAGTGTCGTATTGGCGCCCTGGGTCGCCCACAACGTCCGCCTGTCTCGGGGCTTTCTTATTCGCGCCCTGGGACGCTCCACGACGTCCGCCTGTCTCGGGGCTTTCTTATTCGCGCCCTGGGACGCTCCACGACGTCCGCCTGTGTCAGGGCTCACCGCAGTGTCGTATTGGCGCCCTAGGACGCAGCGCAGTGTCGTATTGGCGCCCTGGGACGCACCACGACGTCTGCCTGTCTCCGGGCTCACGGCAGTGTCGTATTGGCGCCCTGGGACGCAGCGCAGTGTCGTATTGGCGCCCTGGGACGCACCACGACGTCCGCCTGTCTCCGGGCTTTCTTATTCGCGTCCTGGGACGCACCACGACGTCCGCCTTTCTCAGGGCTCACCGCAGTGTCGTATTGGCGCCCTGGAGCGCTTTACGACATCCGCCTGCCTCAGGGCTCACCACAGTGTCGTATTCGCGCCCTGGGACGCAGCGCAGTGTCGTATTGGCGCCCTGGGACGCAGAGCAGTGTCGTATTGGCGCCCTGGGTCGCCCACAACGTCCGCCTGTCTCGGGGCTTTCTTATTCGCGCCCTGGGACGCTCCACGACGTCCGCCTGTCTCGGGGCTTTCTTATTCGCGCCCTGGGACGCTCCACGACGTCCGCCTGTGTCAGGGCTCACCGCAGTGTCGTATTGGCGCCCTAGGACGCAGCGCAGTGTCGTATTGGCGCCCTGGGACGCACCACGACGTCCGCCTGTCTCGGGGCTTTCTTATTCGCGCCCTGGGACGCACTACGACGTCCGCCTTTCTCAGGGCTCACCGCAGTGTCGTATTGGCGCCCTGGGACGCAGCGCAGTGTCGTATTGGCGCCCTGGGACGCACCACGACGTCCGCCTGGCTCGGGGCTTTCTTAATCGTGCCCTGGGACGCACCACGACGTCCGCCTGTCTCGGGCTTTCTTATTCGCGCCCTGGGACGCACCACGACGTCCGCCTGTCTCAGGGCTCACCGCAGTGTCGTATTCGCGCCCTGGGACGCAGCGCAGTGTCGTATTGGCGCCCTGGGACGCACCACGACGTCCGCCTGTGTCAGGGCTCACCGCAGTGTCGTATTGGCGCCCTGGGACGCAGCGCAGTGTCGTATTGGCGCCCTGGGACGCACCACGACGTCCGTCTGTCTCGGGGCTTTCTTATTCGAGCCCTGGGACGCACCACGACGTCCGCCTGTCTCGGGGCTTTCTTATTTGCGCCCTGGGACGCTCCACGACGTCCGCCTTTCTCAGGGCTCACCGCAGTGTCGTATTGGCGCCCTGGGACGCAGCGCAGTGTCGTATTGGCGCCCTGGGACGCACCACGACGTGCGCCTGGCTCGGGGCTTTCTTATTCGCGCCCGGGAGCGCACTACGACATCCGCCTGCCTCAGGGCTCACCGCAGTGTCGTATTCGCGCCCTGGGACGCAGCGCAGTGTCGTATTGGCGCCCTGGGACGCACCACGACGTCCGCCTGTCTCGGGGCTTTCTTATTCGAGCCCTGGGACGCACCACGACGTCCGCCTGTCTCAGGGCTTTCTTATTCGCGCCCTGGGACGCTCCACGACGTCCGCCTGTCTCAGGGCTCACCGCAGTGTCGTATTGGCGCCCTGGGACGCAGCGCAGTGTCGTATTGGCGCCCTGGGACGCACCACGACGTCTGCCTGTCTCCGGGCTCACGGCAGTGTCGTATTGGCGCCCTGGGACGCAGCGCAGTGTCGTATTGGCGCCCTGGGACGCACCACGACGTCCGCCTGTCTCCGGGCTTTCTTATTCGCGTCCTGGGACGCACCACGACGTCCGCCTTTCTCAGGGCTCACCGCAGTGTCGTATTGGCGCCCTGGGACGCAGCGCAGTGTCGTATTGGCGCCCTGGGACGCACCACGACGTGCGCCTGGCTCGGGGCTTTCTTATTCGCGCCCGGGAGCGCACTACGACATCCGCCTGCCTCAGGGCTCACCGCAGTGTCGTATTCGCGCCCTGGGACGCAGCGCAGTGTCGTATTGGCGCCCTGGGACGCACCACGATGTCCGCCTGTCTTGGGGCTTTCATATTCGCGCCCAGGGGCGCACTACGACGTCCGCCTGTCTCAGGGCTCACCGCAGTGTCGTATTCGCGCCCTGGGACGCAGCGCAGTGTCGTATTGGCTCTGGGACGCACCACGACGTCCGCCTGTCTCGGGGCTTTCTTATTCGCGCCCGGGAGCGCACTACGACATCCGCCTGCCTCAGGGCTCACCGCAGTGTCGTATTCGCGCCCTGGGACGCAGCGCAGTTTCGTATTGGCGCCCTGGGACGCACCACGACGTCCGTCTGTCTCGGAGCTTTCTTAATCGTGCCCTGGGACGCACCACGACGTCCGCCTGTCTCGGGCTTTCTTATTCGCGCCCGGGAGCGCACTACGACATCCGCCTGCCTCAGGGCTCACCGCAGTGTCGTATTCGCGCCCTGGGACGCAGCGCAGTTTCGTATTGGCGCCCTGGGACGCACCACGACGTCCGTCTGTCTCGGAGCTTTCTTAATCGTGCCCTGGGACGCACCACGACGTCCGCCTGTCTCGGGCTTTCTTATTCGCGCCCGGGAGCGCACTACGACATCCGCCTGCCTCAGGGCTCACCGCAGTGTCGTATTCGCGTCCTGGGACGCAGCGCAGTGTCGTATTGGCGCCCTGGGACGCACCACGACGTCCGCCTGTCTCAGGGCTTTCTTATTCGCGCCCTGGGACGCACCACGACGTCCGCCTGTCTCAGGGCTCAGCGCAGTGTCGTATTGGCGCCCTGGGACGCACCACGACGTCCGCCTGTCTCAGGGCTTTCTTATTCGCGCCCTGGGACGCACCACGACGTCCGCCTGTCTCAGGGCTCAGCGCAGTGTCGTATTCGCGCCCTGGGACGCAGCGCAGTGTCGTATTGGCGCCCTGGGACGCACTACGACGTCCGCCTGTCTCGGGGCGCTGCGCAGTGTCGTATTGGCGCCCTGGGACGAAGCGCAGTGTCGTATTGGCGCCCTGGGACGCACCACGACGTCCGCCTGGCTCGGGGCTTTCTTATTCGCGCCCAGGGGCGTACTACGACATCCGCCTGCCTCAGGGCTCACCGCAGTGTCGTATTCGCGCCCTGGGACGCAGCGCAGTGTCGTATTGGCGCCCTGGGACGCACCACGACGTCCGCCTGGCTCGGGGCTTTCTTATTCGCGCCCAGGGGCGCACTACGACGTCCGCCTGTCTCAGGGCTCACCGCAGTGTCGTATTCGCGCCCTGGGACGCAGCGCAGTGTCGTATTGGCGCCCTGGGACGCACCACGACGTCCGCCTGTCTCGGGGCTTTCTTATTCGCGCCCGGGAGCGCACTACGATGTCCGCCTGTCTCGGGGCTTTCTTATTCGCGCCCTGGGACGAAGTGCAGTGTCGTTTTGGCGCCCTGGGACGCACCACGACGTCCGCCTGGCTCGGGGCTTTCTTATTCGCGCCCAGGGGCGCACTACGACATCCGCCTGCCTCAGGGCTCACCGCAGTGTCGTATTCGCGCCCTGGGACACACTATGACGTCCGCCTGTCTCGGGGCGCAGCGCAGTGTCGTATTGGCGCCCTGGGACGAAGCGCAGTGTCGTTTTGGCGCCCTGGGACGCACCACGACGTCCGCCTGGCTCGGGGCTTTCTTATTCGCGCCCAGGGGCGCACTACGACATCCGCCTGCCTCAGGGCTCACCGCAGTGTCGTATTCGCGCCCTGGGACGCAGCGCAGTGTCGTATTGGCGCCCTGGGACCCAGCGCAGTGTCGTTTTGGCGCCCTGGGACGCACTATGACGTCCGCCTGTCTCGGGGCGCAGCGCAGTGTCGTATTGGCGCCCTGGGACGAAGCGCAGTGTCGTTGTGGCGCCCTGGAACGCACCACGACGTCCGCCTGTCTCAGGGCTCACCGCAGTGTCGTATTGGCGCCCTGGGACGCAGCGCAGTGTCGTATTGGCGCCCTGGGACGCACCACGACGTCCGCCTGTCTCGGGGCTTTCTTATTCGCGCCCGGGAGCGCACTACGACATCCGCCTGCCGCAGGGCTCACCGCAGTGTCGTATTCGCGCCCTGGGACGCAGCGCAGTTTCGTATTGGCGCCCTGGGACGCACCACGTTGTCCGTCTGTCTCGGGGCTTTCTTATTCGAGCCCTGGGACGCACCACGACGTCCGCCTGTCTTGGGGCTTTCTTATTCGCGCCCGGGAGCGCACTACGACATCCGCCTGCCGCAGGGCTCACCGCAGTGTCGTATTCGCGCCCTGGGACGCAGCGCAGTTTCGTATTGGCGCCCTGGGACGCACCACGTTGTCCGTCTGTCTCGGGGCTTTCTTATTCGAGCCCTGGGACGCACCACGACGTCCGCCTGTCTCGGGGCTTTCTTATTCGCGCCCTGGGACGCTCCACGACGTCCGCCTGTCTCAGGGCTCACCGCAGTGTCGTATTGGCGCCCTGGGACGCAGCGCAGTGTGGTATTGGCGCCCTGGGACGCACCACGACGTCCGCCTGTCTCAGGGCTTTCTTATTCGCGCCCTGGGACGCACCACGACGTCCGCCTGTCTCAGGGCTCAGCGCAGTGTCGTATTGGCGCCCTGGGACGCAGCGCAGTGTCGTTTTGGCGCCCTGGGACGCACCACGACGTCCGCCTGTCTCAGGGCTCACCGCAGTGTCGTATTCGCGCCCTGGGACGCAGCGCAGTGTCGTATTGGCTCTGGGACGCACCACGACGTCCGCCTGTCTCAGGGCTTTCTTATTCGCGCCCGGGAGCGCACTACGATGTCCGCCTGTCTCGGGGCTTTCTTATTCGCGCCCTGGGACGAAGTGCAGTGTCGTTTTGGCGCCCTGGGACGCACCACGACGTCCGCCTGGCTCGGGGCTTTCTTATTCGCGCCCAGGGGCGCACTACGACATCCGCCTGCCTCAGGGCTCACCGCAGTGTCGTATTCGCGCCCTGGGACGCAGCGCAGTGTCGTATTGGCGCCCTGGGACGCACTACGATGTCCGCCTGTCTCGGGGCTTTCTTATTCGCGCCCTGGGACGAAGTGCAGTGTCGTTTTGGCGCCCTGGGACGCACCACGACGTCCGCCTGGCTCGGGGCTTTCTTATTCGCGCCCAGGGGCGCACTACGACATCCGCCTGCCTCAGGGCTCACCGCAGTGTCGTATTCGCGCCCTGGGACGCAGCGCAGTGTCGTATTGGCGCCCTGGGACGCACCACGACGTCCGCCTGGCTCGGGGCTTTCTTATTCGCGCCAAGGGGCACACTACGACGTCCGCCTGTCTCGGGGCTCATCGCAGTGTCGTATTGGCGCCCTGGGACGCAACGCAGTATCGTATTGGCGCCCTGGGACGCACCACGACGTCCGCCTGTCTCAGGGCTTTCTTATTCGCGCCCGGGAGCGCACTACGACGTCCGCCTGTCTCGGGGCTTTCTTATTCGCGCCTTGGGACGAAGCGCAGTGTCGTTTTGGCGCCCTGGGACGCACCACGACGTCCGCCTGGCTTGGGGCTTTCTTATTCGCGCCCAGGGGCGCACTACGACATCCGCCTGCCGCAGGGCTCACCGCAGTGTCGTATTCGCGCCCTGGGACGCAGCGCAGTTTCGTATTGGCGCCCTGGGACGCACCACGTTGTCCGTCTGTCTCGGGGCTTTCTTATTCGAGCCCTGGGACGCACCACGACATCCGCCTGCCTCAGGGCTCACCGCAGTGTCGTATTCGCGCCCTGGGACGCAACGCAGTATCGTATTGGCGCCCTGGGACGCACCACGACGTCCGCCTGTCTCAGGGCTTTCTTATTCGCGCCCGGGAGCGCACTACGACGTCCGCCTGTCTCGGGGCTTTCTTATTCGCGCCTTGGGACGAAGCGCAGTGTCGTTTTGGCGCCCTGGGACGCACCACGACGTCCGCCTGGCTTGGGGCTTTCTTATTCGCGCCCAGGGGCGCACTACGACATCCGCCTGCCTCAGGGCTCACCGCAGTGTCGTATTCGCGCCCTGGGACGCAGCGCAGTGTCGTATTGGCGCCCTGGGACGCACCACGACGTCCGCCTGTCTCAGGGCTTTCTTATTCGCGCCCGGGAGCGCACTACGATGTCCGCCTGTCTCGGGGCTTTCTTATTCGCGCCCTGGGACGAAGTGCAGTGTCGTTTTGGCGCCCTGGGACGCACCACGACGTCCGCCTGGCTCGGGGCTTTCTTATTCGCGCCCAGGGGCGCACTACGACATCCGCCTGCCTCAGGGCTCACCGCAGTGTCGTATTCGCGCCCTGGGACGCAGCGCAGTGTCGTATTGGCGCCCTGGGACGCACCACGACGTCCGCCTGGCTCGGGGCTTTCTTATTCGCGCCAAGGGGCACACTACGACGTCCGCCTGTCTCGGGGCTCATCGCAGTGTCGTATTGGCGCCCTGGGACGCAACGCAGTATCGTATTGGCGCCCTGGGACGCACCACGACGTCCGCCTGTCTCAGGGCTTTCTTATTCGCGCCCGGGAGCGCACTACGACGTCCGCCTGTCTCGGGGCTTTCTTATTCGCGCCTTGGGACGAAGCGCAGTGTCGTTTTGGCGCCCTGGGACGCACCACGACGTCCGCCTGGCTTGGGGCTTTCTTATTCGCGCCCAGGGGCGCACTACGACATCCGCCTGCCGCAGGGCTCACCGCAGTGTCGTATTCGCGCCCTGGGACGCAGCGCAGTTTCGTATTGGCGCCCTGGGACGCACCACGTTGTCCGTCTGTCTCGGGGCTTTCTTATTCGAGCCCTGGGACGCACCACGACATCCGCCTGCCTCAGGGCTCACCGCAGTGTCGTATTCGCGCCCTGGGACGCAGCGCAGTGTCGTATTGGCGCCCTGGGACGCACCACGACGTCCGCCTGTCTCAGGGCTTTCTTATTCGCGCCCGGGAGCGCACTACGATGTCCGCCTGTCTCGGGGCTTTCTTATTCGCGCCCTGGGACGAAGTGCAGTGTCGTTTTGGCGCCCTGGGACGCACCACGACGTCCGCCTGGCTCGGGGCTTTCTTATTCGCGCCCAGGGGCGCACTACGACATCCGCCTGCCTCAGGGCTCACCGCAGTGTCGTATTCGCGCCCTGGGACGCAGCGCAGTGTCGTATTGGCGCCCTGGGACGCACCACGACGTCCGCCTGGCTCGGGGCTTTCTTATTCGCGCCAAGGGGCACACTACGACGTCCGCCTGTCTCGGGGCTCATCGCAGTGTCGTATTGGCGCCCTGGGACGCAACGCAGTATCGTATTGGCGCCCTGGGACGCACCACGACGTCCGCCTGTCTCAGGGCTTTCTTATTCGCGCCCGGGAGCGCACTACGACGTCCGCCTGTCTCGGGGCTTTCTTATTCGCGCCTTGGGACGAAGCGCAGTGTCGTTTTGGCGCCCTGGGACGCACCACGACGTCCGCCTGGCTTGGGGCTTTCTTATTCGCGCCCAGGGGCGCACTACGACATCCGCCTGCCTCAGGGCTCACCGCAGTGTCGTATTCGCGCCCTGGGACGCAGCGCAGTGTCGTATTGGCGCCCTGGGACGCACCACGACGTCCGCCTGTCTCAGGGCTTTCTTATTCGCGCCCGGGAGCGCACTACGATGTCCGCCTGTCTCGGGGCTTTCTTATTCGCGCCCTGGGACGAAGTGCAGTGTCGTTTTGGCGCCCTGGGACGCACCACGACGTCCGCCTGGCTCGGGGCTTTCTTATTCGCGCCCAGGGGCGCACTACGACATCCGCCTGCCTCAGGGCTCACCGCAGTGTCGTATTCGCGCCCTGGGACGCAGCGCAGTGTCGTATTGGCGCCCTGGGACGCACCACGACGTCCGCCTGGCTCGGGGCTTTCTTATTCGCGCCAAGGGGCACACTACGACGTCCGCCTGTCTCGGGGCTCATCGCAGTGTCGTATTGGCGCCCTGGGACGCAACGCAGTATCGTATTGGCGCCCTGGGACGCACCACGACGTCCGCCTGTCTCAGGGCTTTCTTATTCGCGCCCGGGAGCGCACTACGACGTCCGCCTGTCTCGGGGCTTTCTTATTCGCGCCTTGGGACGAAGCGCAGTGTCGTTTTGGCGCCCTGGGACGCACCACGACGTCCGCCTGGCTTGGGGCTTTCTTATTCGCGCCCAGGGGCGCACTACGACATCCGCCTGCCTCAGGGCTCACCGCAGTGTCGTATTCGCGCCCTGGGACGCAGCGCAGTGTCGTATTGGCGCCCTGGGACGCACCACGACGTCCGCCTGTCTCAGGGCTTTCTTATTCGCGCCCGGGAGCGCACTACGATGTCCGCCTGTCTCGGGGCTTTCTTATTCGCGCCCTGGGACGAAGTGCAGTGTCGTTTTGGCGCCCTGGGACGCACCACGACGTCCGCCTGGCTCGGGGCTTTCTTATTCGCGCCCAGGGGCGCACTACGACATCCGCCTGCCTCAGGGCTCACCGCAGTGTCGTATTCGCGCCCTGGGACGCAGCGCAGTGTCGTATTGGCGCCCTGGGACGCACTACGATGTCCGCCTGTCTCGGGGCTTTCTTATTCGCGCCCTGGGACGAAGTGCAGTGTCGTTTTGGCGCCCTGGGACGCACCACGACGTCCGCCTGGCTCGGGGCTTTCTTATTCGCGCCCAGGGGCGCACTACGACATCCGCCTGCCTCAGGGCTCACCGCAGTGTCGTATTCGCGCCCTGGGACGCAGCGCAGTGTCGTATTGGCGCCCTGGGACGCACCACGACGTCCGCCTGGCTCGGGGCTTTCTTATTCGCGCCAAGGGGCACACTACGACGTCCGCCTGTCTCGGGGCTCATCGCAGTGTCGTATTGGCGCCCTGGGACGCAACGCAGTATCGTATTGGCGCCCTGGGATGCACCACGACGTCCGCCTGTCTCAGGGCTTTCTTATTCGCGCCCGGGAGCGCACTACGACGTCCGCCTGTCTCGGGGCTTTCTTATTCGCGCCTTGGGACGAAGCGCAGTGTCGTTTTGGCGCCCTGGGACGCACCACGACGTCCGCCTGGCTTGGGGCTTTCTTATTCGCGCCCAGGGGCGCACTACGACATCCGCCTGCCTCAGGGCTCACCGCAGTGTCGTATTCGCGCCCTGGGACGCAGCGCAGTGTCGTATTGGCGCCCTGGGACGCACCACGACGTCCGGCTGTCTCGGGGCTTTCTTATTCGCGCCCGGGAGCGCACTACGACATCCGCCTGCCTCAGGGCTCACCGCAGTGTCGTATTCGCGCCCTGGGACGCAGCGCAGTGTCGTATTGGCGCCCTGGGACGCACCACGACGTCCGCCTGTCTCGGGGCTTTCTTATTCGCGCCCTGGGACGCACCACGACGTCCGCCTGTCTCAGGGCTCACCGCAGTGTCGTATTCGCGCCCTGGGACGCAGCGCAGTGTCGTATTGGCTCTGGGACGCACCACGACGTCCGCCTGGCTCGGGGCTTTCTTATTCGCGCCCAGGGGCGCACTACGACATCCGCCTGCCTCAGGGCTCACCGCAGTGTCGTATTCGCGCCCTGGGACGCAGCGCAGTGTCGTATTGGCGCCCTGGGACGCACCACGACGTCCGCCTGGCTCGGGGCTTTCTTATTCGCGCCAAGGGGCACACTACGACGTCCGCCTGTCTCGGGGCTCATCGCAGTGTCGTATTGGCGCCCTGGGACGCAACGCAGTATCGTATTGGCGCCCTGGGACGCACCACGACGTCCGCCTGTCTCAGGGCTTTCTTATTCGCGCCCGGGAGCGCACTACGACGTCCGCCTGTCTCGGGGCTTTCTTATTCGCGCCTTGGGACGAAGCGCAGTGTCGTTTTGGCGCCCTGGGACGCACCACGACGTCCGCCTGGCTTGGGGCTTTCTTATTCGCGCCCAGGGGCGCACTACGACATCCGCCTGCCTCAGGGCTCACCGCAGTGTCGTATTCGCGCCCTGGGACGCAGCGCAGTGTCGTATTGGCGCCCTGGGACGCACCACGACGTCCGGCTGTCTCGGGGCTTTCTTATTCGCGCCCGGGAGCGCACTACGACATCCGCCTGTCTCAGGGCTCACCGCAGTGTCGTATTGGCGCCCTGGGACGCAGCACGACGTCCGTCTGTCTCGGGGCTTTCTTATTCGAGCCCTGGGACGCACCACGACGTCCGCCTGTCTCGGGCTTTCCTTTTCGCGTCCTGGGACGCACCACGACGTCCGCCTTTCTCAGGGCTCACCGCAGTGTCGTATTGGCGCCCTGGGACGCAGCGCAGTGTCGTATTGGCGCCCTGGGACGCACCACGACGTCCGCCTGTCTCGGGCTTTCTTATTCGCGCCCGGGAGCGCACTACGACATCCGCCTGCCTCAGGGCTCACCGCAGTGTCGTATTCGCGCCCTGGGACGCAGCGCAGTGTCGTATTGGCGCCCTGGGACGCACCACGACGTCCGCCTGTCTCGGGGCTTTCTTATTCGCGCCCTGGGACGCACCACGACGTCCGCCTGTCTCAGGGCTCACCGCAGTGTCGTATTCGCGCCCTGGGACGCAGCGCAGTGTCGTATTGGCTCTGGGATGCACCACGACGTCCGCCTGGCTCGGGGCTTTCTTATTCGCGCCCAGGGGCGCACTACGACATCCGCCTGCCTCAGGGCTCACCGCAGTGTCGTATTCGCGCCCTGGGACGCAGCGCAGTGTCGTATTGGCGCCCTGGGACGCACCACGACGTCCGCCTGGCTCGGGGCTTTCTTATTCGCGCCAATGGGCACACTACGACGTCCGCCTGTCTCGGGGCTCATCGCAGTGTCGTATTGGCGCCCTGGGACGCAACGCAGTATCGTATTGGCGCCCTGGGACGCACCACGACGTCCGCCTGTCTCAGGGCTTTCTTATTCGCGCCCGGGAGCGCACTACGACGTCCGCCTGTCTCGGGGCTTTCTTATTCGCGCCTTGGGACGAAGCGCAGTGTCGTTTTGGCGCCCTGGGACGCACCACGACGTCCGCCTGGCTTGGGGCTTTCTTATTCGCGCCCAGGGGCGCACTACGACATCCGCCTGCCTCAGGGCTCACCGCAGTGTCGTATTCGCGCCCTGGGACGCAGCGCAGTGTCGTATTGGCGCCCTGGGACGCACCACGACGTCCGGCTGTCTCGGGGCTTTCTTATTCGCGCCCGGGAGCGCACTACGACATCCGCCTATCTCAGGGCTCACCGCAGTGTCGTATTGGCGCCCTGGGACGCAGCACGACGTCCGTCTGTCTCGGGGCTTTCTTATTCGAGCCCTGGGACGCACCACGACGTCCGCCTGTCTCGGGCTTTCCTTTTCGCGTCCTGGGACGCACCACGACGTCCGCCTTTCTCAGGGCTCACCGCAGTGTCGTATTGGCGCCCTGGGACGCAGCGCAGTGTCGTATTGGCGCCCTGGGACGCACCACGACGTCCGCCTGTCTCGGGCTTTCTTATTCGCGCCCGGGAGCGCACTACGACATCCGCCTGCCTCAGGGCTCACCGCAGTGTCGTATTCGCGTCCTGGGACGCAGCGCAGTGTCGTATTGGCGCCCTGGGACGCACCACGACGTCCGCCTGTCTCAGGGCTTTCTTATTCGCGCCCTGGGACGCACCACGACGTCCGCCTGTCTCAGGGCTCACCGCAGTGTCTTATTGGCGCCCTGGGACGCACCACGACGTCCGCCTGTCTCAGGCTTTCTTATTCGGTGAGCCCCGAGACAGGCGGACGTCGTAGTGCGCCCCTGGGCACGAATAAGAAAGCCCCAAGACAGACGGACGTCGTGGTGCGTCCCAGGGCGCCAATACGACACTGCGCTGCGTCCCAGGGCGCCAATACGACACTGCGCTGAGCCCTGAGACAGGCGGACGTCGTGGTGCGTACCAGGGCGCGAATAAGAAAGCCCGAGACAGGCGGACGTCGTGGTGCGTCCCAGGACGCCAATACGACACTGCGCTGCGTCCCAGGGCGCCAATACGACACTGCGGTGAGCCCTGAGACAGGCGGACGTCGTGGTGCGCTCCCGGGCGCGAATAAGAAAGCCCTGAGACAGGTGGACGTCGTGGTGCGTCCCAGGGCGCCAATACGACACTGCGCTGAGCCCTGAGACAGGCGGACGTCGTGGTGCGTCCCAGGGCGCGAATAAGAAAGCCCTGAGACAGGCGGACGTCGTGGTGCGTCCCAGGGCGCCAATACGACACTGCGCTGCGTCCCAGAACGCGAATACGACACTGCGGTGAGCCCTGAGGCAGGCGGATGTCGTAGTGCGCTCCCGGGCGCGAATAAGAAAGCCCGAGACAGGCGGACGTCGTGGTGCGTCCCAGGGCACGATTAAGAAAGCTCCGAGACAGACGGACGTCGTGGTGCGTCCCAGGGCGCCAATACGACACTGCGCTGCGTCCCAGGGCGCCAATACGACACTGCGGTGAGCCCTGAGAAAGGCGGACGTTGTGGTGCGTCCCAGGACGCGAATAAGAAAGCCCGAGACAGGCGGACGTCGTGGTGCGTCCCAGGGCTCGAATAAGAAAGCCCCGAGACAGACGGACGTCGTGCTGCGTCCCAGGGCGCCAATACGACACTGCGGTGAGCCCTGAGACAGGCGGATGTCGTAGTGCGTCCCAGGACGCGAATAAGAAAGCCCGAGACAGGCGGACGTCGTGGTGCGTCCCAGGGCTCGAATAAGAAAGCCCCGAGACAGACGGACGTCGTGCTGCGTCCCAGGGCGCGAATACGACACTGCGGTGAGCCCTGAGACAGGCGGATGTCGTAGTGCGCTCCCGGGCGCGAATAAGAAAGCCCCGAGACAGCCGGACGTCGTGGTGCGTCCCAGGGCGCCAATACGACACTGCGCTGCGTCCCAGGGCGCGAATACGACACTGCGGTGAGCCCTGAGGCAGGCGGATGTCGTAGTGCGCCCCTGGGCGCGAATAAGAAAGCCCCAAGCCAGGCGGACGTCGTGGTGCGTCCCAGGGCGCCAAAACGACACTGCGCTTCGTCCCAAGGCGCGAATAAGAAAGTCCCGAGACAGGCGGACGTCGTAGTGTGCCCCTTGGCGCGAATAAGAAAGCCCCGAGCCAGGCGGACGTCGTGGTGCGTCCCAGGGCGCCAATACGATACTGCGTTGCGTCCCAGGGCGCCAATACGACACTGCGATGAGCCCCGAGACAGGCGGACGTCGTAGTGTGCCCCTTGGCGCGAATAAGAAAGCCCCGAGCCAGGCGGACGTCGTGGTGCGTCCCAGGGCGCCAATACGACACTGCGCTGCGTCCCAGGGCGCGAATACGACACTGCGGTGAGCCCTGAGGCAGGCGGATGTCGTAGTGCGCCCCTTGGCGCGAATAAGAAAGCCCCGAGCCAGGCGGACGTCGTGGTGCGTCCCAGGGCGCCAATACGATACTGCGTTGCGTCCCAGGGCGCCAATACGACACTGCGATGAGCCCCGAGACAGGCGGACGTCGTAGTGTGCCCCTTGGCGCGAATAAGAAAGCCCCGAGCCAGGCGGACGTCGTGGTGCGTCCCAGGGCGCCAATACGACACTGCGCTGCGTCCCAGGGCGCGAATACGACACTGCGGTGAGCCCTGAGGCAGGCGGATGTCGTAGTGCGCCCCTGGGCGCGAATAAGAAAGCCCCAAGCCAGGCAGACGTCGTGGTGCGTCCCAGGGCGCCAAAACGACACTGCGCTTCGTCCCAAGGCGCGAATAAGAAAGCCCCGAGACAGGCGGACGTCGTAGTGCGCTCCCGGGCGCGAATAAGAAAGCCCTGAGACAGGCGGACGTCGTGGTGCGTCCCAGGGCGCCAATACGACACTGCGCTGCGTCCCAGGGCGCGAATACGACACTGCGGTGAGCCCTGAGGCAGGCGGATGTCGTAGTGCGCCCCTGGGCGCGAATAAGAAAGCCCCAAGCCAGGCGGACGTCGTGGTGCGTCCCAGGGCGCCAAAACGACACTGCGCTTCGTCCCAAGGCGCGAATAAGAAAGCCCCGAGACAGGCGGACGTCGTAGTGCGCTCCCGGGCGCGAATAAGAAAGCCCTGAGACAGGCGGACGTCGTGGTGCGTCCCAGGGCGCCAATACGATACTGCGTTGCGTCCCAGGGCGCCAATACGACACTGCGCTGAGCCCTGAGACAGGCGGACGTCGTGGTGCGTACCAGGGCGCGAATAAGAAAGCCCGAGACAGGCGGACGTCGTGGTGCGTCCCAGGACGCCAATACGACACTGCGCTGCGTCCCAGGGCGCCAATACGACACTGCGGTGAGCCCTGAGACAGGCGGACGTCGTGGTGCGCTCCCGGGCGCGAATAAGAAAGCCCTGAGACAGGTGGACGTCGTGGTGCGTCCCAGGGCGCCAATACGACACTGCGCTGAGCCCTGAGACAGGCGGACGTCGTGGTGCGTCCCAGGGCGCGAATAAGAAAGCCCTGAGACAGGCGGACGTCGTGGTGCGTCCCAGGGCGCCAATACGACACTGCGCTGCGTCCCAGAACGCGAATACGACACTGCGGTGAGCCCTGAGGCAGGCGGATGTCGTAGTGCGCTCCCGGGCGCGAATAAGAAAGCCCGAGACAGGCGGACGTCGTGGTGCGTCCCAGGGCACGATTAAGAAAGCTCCGAGACAGACGGACGTCGTGGTGCGTCCCAGGGCGCCAATACGACACTGCGCTGCGTCCCAGGGCGCCAATACGACACTGCGGTGAGCCCTGAGAAAGGCGGACGTCGTGGTGCGTCCCAGGACGCGAATAAGAAAGCCCGAGACAGGCGGACGTCGTGGTGCGTCCCAGGGCTCGAATAAGAAAGCCCCGAGACAGACGGACGTCGTGCTGCGTCCCAGGGCGCCAATACGACACTGCGGTGAGCCCTGAGACAGGCGGATGTCGTAGTGCGTCCCAGGACGCGAATAAGAAAGCCCGAGACAGGCGGACGTCGTGGTGCGTCCCAGGGCTCGAATAAGAAAGCCCCGAGACAGACGGACGTCGTGCTGCGTCCCAGGGCGCGAATACGACACTGCGGTGAGCCCTGAGACAGGCGGATGTCGTAGTGCGCTCCCGGGCGCGAATAAGAAAGCCCCGAGACAGCCGGACGTCGTGGTGCGTCCCAGGGCGCCAATACGACACTGCGCTGCGTCCCAGGGCGCGAATACGACACTGCGGTGAGCCCTGAGGCAGGCGGATGTCGTAGTGCGCCCCTGGGCGCGAATAAGAAAGCCCCAAGCCAGGCGGACGTCGTGGTGCGTCCCAGGGCGCCAAAACGACACTGCGCTTCGTCCCAAGGCGCGAATAAGAAAGTCCCGAGACAGGCGGACGTCGTAGTGTGCCCCTTGGCGCGAATAAGAAAGCCCCGAGCCAGGCGGACGTCGTGGTGCGTCCCAGGGCGCCAATACGATACTGCGTTGCGTCCCAGGGCGCCAATACGACACTGCGATGAGCCCCGAGACAGGCGGACGTCGTAGTGTGCCCCTTGGCGCGAATAAGAAAGCCCCGAGCCAGGCGGACGTCGTGGTGCGTCCCAGGGCGCCAATACGACACTGCGCTGCGTCCCAGGGCGCGAATACGACACTGCGGTGAGCCCTGAGGCAGGCGGATGTCGTAGTGCGCCCCTTGGCGCGAATAAGAAAGCCCCGAGCCAGGCGGACGTCGTGGTGCGTCCCAGGGCGCCAATACGATACTGCGTTGCGTCCCAGGGCGCCAATACGACACTGCGATGAGCCCCGAGACAGGCGGACGTCGTAGTGTGCCCCTTGGCGCGAATAAGAAAGCCCCGAGCCAGGCGGACGTCGTGGTGCGTCCCAGGGCGCCAATACGACACTGCGCTGCGTCCCAGGGCGCGAATACGACACTGCGGTGAGCCCTGAGGCAGGCGGATGTCGTAGTGCGCCCCTGGGCGCGAATAAGAAAGCCCCAAGCCAGGCAGACGTCGTGGTGCGTCCCAGGGCGCCAAAACGACACTGCGCTTCGTCCCAAGGCGCGAATAAGAAAGCCCCGAGACAGGCGGACGTCGTAGTGCGCTCCCGGGCGCGAATAAGAAAGCCCTGAGACAGGCGGACGTCGTGGTGCGTCCCAGGGCGCCAATACGACACTGCGCTGCGTCCCAGGGCGCGAATACGACACTGCGGTGAGCCCTGAGGCAGGCGGATGTCGTAGTGCGCCCCTGGGCGCGAATAAGAAAGCCCCAAGCCAGGCGGACGTCGTGGTGCGTCCCAGGGCGCCAAAACGACACTGCGCTTCGTCCCAAGGCGCGAATAAGAAAGCCCCGAGACAGGCGGACGTCGTAGTGCGCTCCCGGGCGCGAATAAGAAAGCCCTGAGACAGGCGGACGTCGTGGTGCGTCCCAGGGCGCCAATACGATACTGCGTTGCGTCCCAGGGCGCCAATACGACACTGCGATGAGCCCCGAAACAGGCGGACGTCGTAGTGTGCCCCTTGGCGCGAATAAGAAAGCCCCGAGCCAGGCGGACGTCGTGGTGCGTCCCAGGGCGCCAATACGACACTGCGCTGCGTCCCAGGGCGCGAATACGACACTGCGGTGAGCCCTGAGGCAGGCGGATGTCGTAGTGCGCCCCTGGGCGCGAATAAGAAAGCCCCGAGCCAGGCGGACGTCGTGGTGCGTCCCAGGGCGCCAAAACGACACTGCACTTCGTCCCAGGGCGCGAATAAGAAAGCCCCGAGACAGGCGGACATCGTAGTGCGCTCCCGGGCGCGAATAAGAAAGCCCCGAGACAGGCGGACGTCGTGGTGCGTCCCAGAGCCAATACGACACTGCGCTGCGTCCCAGGGCGCGAATACGACACTGCGGTGAGCCCTGAGACAGGCGGACGTCGTAGTGCGCTCCCGGGCGCGAATAAGAAAGCCCCGAGACAGCCGGACGTCGTGGTACGTCCCAGGGCGCCAATAAGACACTGCGCTGCGTCCCAGGGCGCGAATACGACACTGCGGTGAGCCCTGAGGCAGGCGGATGTCGTAGTGCGCTCCCGGGCGCGAATAAGAAAGCCCCGAGACAGCCGGACGTCGTGGTGCGTCCCAGGGCGCCAATACGATACTGCGTTGCGTCCCAGGGCGCCAATACGACACTGCGATGAGCCCCGAGACAGGCGGACGTCGTAGTGTGCCCCTTGGCGCGAATAAGAAAGCCCCGAGCCAGGCGGACGTCGTGGTGCGTCCCAGGGCGCCAATACGACACTGCGCTGCGTCCCAGGGCGCGAATACGACACTGCGGTGAGCCCTGAGGCAGGCGGATGTCGTAGTGCGCCCCTGGGCGCGAATAAGAAAGCCCCGAGCCAGGCGGACGTCGTGGTGCGTCCCAGGGCGCCAAAACGACACTGCACTTCGTCCCAGGGCGCGAATAAGAAAGCCCCGAGACAGGCGGACATCGTAGTGCGCTCCCGGGCGCGAATAAGAAAGCCCCGAGACAGGCGGACGTCGTGGTGCGTCCCAGAGCCAATACGACACTGCACTTCGTCCCAGGGCGCGAATAAGAAAGCCCCGAGACAGGCGGACATCGTAGTGCGCTCCCGGGCGCGAATAAGAAAGCCCCGAGACAGGCGGACGTCGTGGTGCGTCCCAGAGCCAATACGACACTGCGCTGCGTCCCAGGGCGCGAATACGACACTGCGGTGAGCCCTGAGACAGGCGGACGTCGTAGTGCGCTCCCGGGCGCGAATAAGAAAGCCCCAAGACAGGCGGACGTCGTGGTGCGTCCCAGGGCGCCAATACGACACTGCGCTGCGTCCCAGGGCGCGAATACGACACTGCGGTGAGCCCTGAGGCAGGCGGATGTCGTAGTGCGCCCCTGGGCGCGAATAAGAAAGCCCCGAGCCAGGCGGACGTCGTGGTGCGTCCCAGGGCGCCAAAACGACACTGCACTTCGTCCCAGGGCGCGAATAAGAAAGCCCCGAGACAGGCGGACATCGTAGTGCGCTCCCGGGCGCGAATAAGAAAGCCCCGAGACAGGCGGACGTCGTGGTGCGTCCCAGAGCCAATACGACACTGCACTTCGTCCCAGGGCGCGAATAAGAAAGCCCCGAGACAGGCGGACATCGTAGTGCGCTCCCGGGCGCGAATAAGAAAGCCCCGAGACAGCCGGACGTCGTGGTGCGTCCCAGGGCGCCAAAACGACACTGCGCTGCGTCCCAGGGCGCGAATACGACACTGCGGTGAGCCCTGAGGCAGGCGGATGTCGTAGTGCGCTCCCGGGCGCGAATAAGAAAGCCCCGAGACAGCCGGACGTCGTGGTGCGTCCCAGGGCGCCAATACGACACTGCGCTGCGTCCCAGGGCGCGAATACGACACTGCGGTGAGCCCTGAGGCAGGCGGATGTCGTAGTGCGCCCCTGGGCGCGAATAAGAAAGCCCCAAGCCAGGCGGGCGTCGTGGTGCGTCCCAGGGCGCCAAAACGACACTGCGCTTCGTCCCAAGGCGCGAATAAGAAAGCCCCGAGATAGGCGGACGTCGTAGTGCGCTCCCGGGCGCGAATAAGAAAGCCCTGAGACAGGCGGACGTCGTGGTGCGTCCCAGGGCGCCAATACGATACTGCGTTGCGTCCCAGGGCGCCAATACGACACTGCGATGAGCCCCGAGACAGGCGGACGTCGTAGTGTGCCCCTTGGCGCGAATAAGAAAGCCCCGAGCCAGGCGGACGTCGTGGTGCGTCCCAGGGCGCCAATACGACACTGCGCTGCGTCCCAGGGCGCGAATACGACACTGCGGTGAGCCCTGAGGCAGGCGGATGTCGTAGTGCGCCCCTGGGCGCGAATAAGAAAGCCCCGAGCCAGGCGGACGTCGTGGTGCGTCCCAGGGCGCCAAAACGACACTGCACTTCGTCCCAGGGCGCGAATAAGAAAGCCCCGAGACAGGCGGACATCGTAGTGCGCTCCCGGGCGCGAATAAGAAAGCCCCGAGACAGGCGGACGTCGTGGTGCGTCCCAGAGCCAATACGACACTGCACTTCGTCCCAGGGCGCGAATAAGAAAGCCCCGAGACAGGCGGACATCGTAGTGCGCTCCCGGGCGCGAATAAGAAAGCCCCGAGACAGGCGGACGTCGTGGTGCGTCCCAGAGCCAATACGACACTGCGCTGCGTCCCAGGGCGCGAATACGACACTGCGGTGAGCCCTGAGACAGGCGGACGTCGTAGTGCGCTCCCGGGCGCGAATAAGAAAGCCCCGAGACAGCCGGACGTCGTGGTGCGTCCCAGGGCGCCAATACGACACTGCGCTGCGTCCCAGGGCGCGAATACGACACTGCGGTGAGCCCTGAGGCAGGCGGACATCGTAGTGCGCTCCCGGGCGCGAATAAGAAAGCCCCGAGACAGGCGGACGTCGTGGTGCGTCCCAGAGCCAATACGACACTGCACTTCGTCCCAGGGCGCGAATAAGAAAGCCCCGAGACAGGCGGACATCGTAGTGCGCTCCCGGGCGCGAATAAGAAAGCCCCGAGACAGGCGGACGTCGTGGTGCGTCCCAGAGCCAATACGACACTGTGCTGCGTCCCAGGGCGCGAATACGACACTGCGGTGAGCCCTGAGACAGGCGGACGTCGTAGTGCGCTCCCGGGCGCGAATAAGAAAGCCCCAAGACAGGCGGACGTCGTGGTGCGTCCCAGGGCGCCAATACGACACTGCGCTGCGTCCCAGGGCGCGAATACGACACTGCGGTGAGCCCTGAGGCAGGCGGATGTCGTAGTGCGCCCCTGGGCGCGAATAAGAAAGCCCCGAGCCAGGCGGACGTCGTGGTGCGTCCCAGGGCGCCAATACGACACTGCGCTGCGTCCCAGGGCGCGAATACGACACTGCGGTGAGCCCTGAGGCAGGCGGATGTCGTAGTGCGCCCCTGGGCGCGAATAAGAAAGCCCCGAGCCAGGCGGACGTCGTGGTGCGTCCCAGGGCGCCAAAACGACACTGCACTTCGTCCCAGGGCGCGAATAAGAAAGCCCCGAGACAGGCGGACATCGTAGTGCGCTCCCGGGCGCGAATAAGAAAGCCCCGAGACAGGCGGACGTCGTGGTGCGTCCCAGAGCCAATACGACACTGCACTTCGTCCCAGGGCGCGAATAAGAAAGCCCCGAGACAGGCGGACATCGTAGTGCGCTCCCGGGCGCGAATAAGAAAGCCCCGAGACAGGCGGACGTCGTGGTGCGTCCCAGAGCCAATACGACACTGCGCTGCGTCCCAGGGCGCGAATACGACACTGCGGTGAGCCCTGAGACAGGCGGACGTCGTAGTGCGCTCCCGGGCGCGAATAAGAAAGCCCCAAGACAGGCGGACGTCGTGGTGCGTCCCAGGGCGCCAATACGACACTGCGCTGCGTCCCAGGGCGCGAATACGACACTGCGGTGAGCCCTGAGGCAGGCGGATGTCGTAGTGCGCCCCTGGGCGCGAATAAGAAAGCCCCGAGCCAGGCGGACGTCGTGGTGCGTCCCAGGGCGCCAATACGACACTGCGCTGCGTCCCAGGGCGCGAATACGACACTGCGGTGAGCCCTGAGGCAGGCGGATGTCGTAGTGCGCCCCTGGGCGCGAATAAGAAAGCCCCGAGCCAGGCGGACGTCGTGGTGCGTCCCAGGGCGCCAAAACGACACTGCACTTCGTCCCAGGGCGCGAATAAGAAAGCCCCGAGACAGGCGGACATCGTAGTGCGCTCCCGGGCGCGAATAAGAAAGCCCCGAGACAGGCGGACGTCGTGGTGCGTCCCAGAGCCAATACGACACTGCACTTCGTCCCAGGGCGCGAATAAGAAAGCCCCGAGACAGGCGGACATCGTAGTGCGCTCCCGGGCGCGAATAAGAAAGCCCCGAGACAGCCGGACGTCGTGGTGCGTCCCAGAGCCAATACGACACTGCGCTGCGTCCCAGGGCGCGAATACGACACTGCGGTGAGCCCTGAGACAGGCGGACGTCGTAGTGCGCTCCCGGGCGCGAATAAGAAAGCCCCAAGACAGGCGGACGTCGTGGTGCGTCCCAGGGCGCCAATACGACACTGCGCTGCGTCCCAGGGCGCGAATACGACACTGCGGTGAGCCCTGAGGCAGGCGGATGTCGTAGTGCGCCCCTGGGCGCGAATAAGAAAGCCCCGAGCCAGGCGGACGTCGTGGTGCGTCCCAGGGCGCGAATACGACACTGCGGTGAGCCCTGAGGCAGGCGGATGTCGTAGTGCGCCCCTGGGCGCGAATAAGAAAGCCCCGAGCCAGGCGGACGTCGTGGTGCGTCCCAGGGCGCCAAAACGACACTGCACTTCGTCCCAGGGCGCGAATAAGAAAGCCCCGAGACAGGCGGACATCGTAGTGCGCTCCCGGGCGCGAATAAGAAAGCCCCGAGACAGGCGGACGTCGTGGTGCGTCCCAGAGCCAATACGACACTGCACTTCGTCCCAGGGCGCGAATAAGAAAGCCCCGAGACAGGCGGACATCGTAGTGCGCTCCCGGGCGCGAATAAGAAAGCCCCGAGACAGCCGGACGTCGTGGTGCGTCCCAGGGCGCCAAAACGACACTGCGCTGCGTCCCAGGGCGCGAATACGACACTGCGGTGAGCCCTGAGGCAGGCGGATGTCGTAGTGCGCTCCCGGGCGCGAATAAGAAAGCCCCGAGACAGCCGGACGTCGTGGTGCGTCCCAGGGCGCCAATACGACACTGCGCTGCGTCCCAGGGCGCGAATACGACACTGCGGTGAGCCCTGAGGCAGGCGGATGTCGTAGTGCGCCCCTGGGCGCGAATAAGAAAGCCCCAAGCCAGGCGGACGTCGTGGTGCGTCCCAGGGCGCCAAAACGACACTGCGCTTCGTCCCAAGGCGCGAATAAGAAAGCCCCGAGATAGGCGGACGTCGTAGTGCGCTCCCGGGCGCGAATAAGAAAGCCCTGAGACAGGCGGACGTCGTGGTGCGTCCCAGGGCGCCAATACGATACTGCGTTGCGTCCCAGGGCGCCAATACGACACTGCGATGAGCCCCGAGACAGGCGGACGTCGTAGTGTGCCCCTTGGCGCGAATAAGAAAGCCCCGAG
This sequence comes from Phytophthora x cambivora, assembly GCA_033557925.1. NCBI lineage: Eukaryota > Oomycota > Peronosporomycetes > Peronosporales > Peronosporaceae > Phytophthora > Phytophthora x cambivora. The sequence continues at coordinate 8,016,190 of JAUCEB010000011.1, read as the reverse complement.
CCAGGCGGACGTCGTGGTGCGTCCCAGGGCGCCAATACGACACTGCGCTGCGTCCCAGGGCGCGAATACGACACTGCGGTGAGCCCTGAGGCAGGCGGATGTCGTAGTGCGCCCCTGGGCGCGAATAAGAAAGCCCCGAGCCAGGCGGACGTCGTGGTGCGTCCCAGGGCGCCAAAACGACACTGCACTTCGTCCCAGGGCGCGAATAAGAAAGCCCCGAGACAGGCGGACATCGTAGTGCGCTCCCGGGCGCGAATAAGAAAGCCCCGAGACAGGCGGACGTCGTGGTGCGTCCCAGAGCCAATACGACACTGCACTTCGTCCCAGGGCGCGAATAAGAAAGCCCCGAGACAGGCGGACATCGTAGTGCGCTCCCGGGCGCGAATAAGAAAGCCCCGAGACAGGCGGACGTCGTGGTGCGTCCCAGAGCCAATACGACACTGCGCTGCGTCCCAGGGCGCGAATACGACACTGCGGTGAGCCCTGAGACAGGCGGACGTCGTAGTGCGCTCCCGGGCGCGAATAAGAAAGCCCCGAGACAGCCGGACGTCGTGGTGCGTCCCAGGGCGCCAATACGACACTGCGCTGCGTCCCAGGGCGCGAATACGACACTGCGGTGAGCCCTGAGGCAGGCGGATGTCGTAGTGCGCCCCTGGGCGCGAATAAGAAAGCCCCAAGCCAGGCGGACGTCGTGGTGCGTCCCAGGGCGCCAAAACGACACTGCGCTTCGTCCCAAGGCGCGAATAAGAAAGCCCCGAGATAGGCGGACGTCGTAGTGCGCTCCCGGGCGCGAATAAGAAAGCCCTGAGACAGGCGGACGTCGTGGTGCGTCCCAGGGCGCCAATACGATACTGCGTTGCGTCCCAGGGCGCCAATACGACACTGCGATGAGCCCCGAGACAGGCGGACGTCGTAGTGTGCCCCTTGGCGCGAATAAGAAAGCCCCGAGCCAGGCGGACGTCGTGGTGCGTCCCAGGGCGCCAATACGACACTGCGCTGCGTCCCAGGGCGCGAATACGACACTGCGGTGAGCCCTGAGGCAGGCGGATGTCGTAGTGCGCCCCTGGGCGCGAATAAGAAAGCCCCGAGCCAGGCGGACGTCGTGGTGCGTCCCAGGGCGCCAAAACGACACTGCACTTCGTCCCAGGGCGCGAATAAGAAAGCCCCGAGACAGGCGGACATCGTAGTGCGCTCCCGGGCGCGAATAAGAAAGCCCCGAGACAGGCGGACGTCGTGGTGCGTCCCAGAGCCAATACGACACTGCACTTCGTCCCAGGGCGCGAATAAGAAAGCCCCGAGACAGGCGGACATCGTAGTGCGCTCCCGGGCGCGAATAAGAAAGCCCCGAGACAGGCGGACGTCGTGGTGCGTCCCAGAGCCAATACGACACTGCGCTGCGTCCCAGGGCGCGAATACGACACTGCGGTGAGCCCTGAGACAGGCGGACGTCGTAGTGCGCTCCCGGGCGCGAATAAGAAAGCCCCAAGACAGGCGGACGTCGTGGTGCGTCCCAGGGCGCCAATACGACACTGCGCTGCGTCCCAGGGCGCGAATACGACACTGCGGTGAGCCCTGAGGCAGGCGGATGTCGTAGTGCGCCCCTGGGCGCGAATAAGAAAGCCCCGAGCCAGGCGGACGTCGTGGTGCGTCCCAGGGCGCCAAAACGACACTGCACTTCGTCCCAGGGCGCGAATAAGAAAGCCCCGAGACAGGCGGACATCGTAGTGCGCTCCCGGGCGCGAATAAGAAAGCCCCGAGACAGGCGGACGTCGTGGTGCGTCCCAGAGCGCCAAAACGACACTGCACTTCGTCCCAGGGCGCGAATAAGAAAGCCCCGAGACAGGCGGACATCGTAGTGCGCTCCCGGGCGCGAATAAGAAAGCCCCGAGACAGGCGGACGTCGTGGTGCGTCCCAGAGCCAATACGACACTGCGCTGCGTCCCAGGGCGCGAATACGACACTGCGGTGAGCCCTGAGACAGGCGGACGTCGTAGTGCGCTCCCGGGCGCGAATAAGAAAGCCCCGAGACAGCCGGACGTCGTGGTGCGTCCCAGGGCGCCAATACGACACTGCGCTGCGTCCCAGGGCGCGAATACGACACTGCGGTGAGCCCTGAGGCAGGCGGATGTCGTAGTGCGCCCCTGGGCGCGAATAAGAAAGCCCCGAGCCAGGCGGACGTCGTGGTGCGTCCCAGGGCGCCAAAACGACACTGCACTTCGTCCCAGGGCGCGAATAAGAAAGCCCCGAGACAGGCGGACATCGTAGTGCGCTCCCGGGCGCGAATAAGAAAGCCCCGAGACAGGCGGACGTCGTGGTGCGTCCCAGAGCCAATACGACACTGCGCTGCGTCCCAGGGCGCGAATACGACACTGCGGTGAGCCCTGCGGCAGGCGGATGTCGTAGTGCGCTCCCGGGCGCGAATAAGAAAGCCCTGAGACAGGCGGACGTCGTGGTGCGTCCCAGGGCGCTAATACGACACTGCGCTGCGTCCCAGGGCGCCAATACGACACTGCGCTGAGCCCTGAGACAGGCGGACGTCGTGGTGCGTCCCAGGGCGCGAATAAGAAAGCCCGAGACAGGCGGACGTCGTGGTGCGTCCCAGGGCTCGAATAAGAAAGCCCCGAGACAGACGGACGTCGTGCTGCGTCCCAGGGCGCCAATACGACACTGCGGTGAGCCCTGAGACAGGCGGATGTCGTAGTGCGCTCCCGGGCGCGAATAAGAAAGCTCCGAGACAGGCGGACGTCGTGGTGCGTCCCAGGGCGCCAATACGACACTGCGCTGCGTCCCAGGGCGCGAATACGACACTGCGGTGAGCCCTGAGGCAGGCGGATGTCGTAGTGCGCCCCTGGGCGCGAATAAGAAAGCCCCAAGCCAGGCGGACGTCGTGGTGCGTCCCAGGGCGCCAAAACGACACTGCGCTTCGTCCCAAGGCGCGAATAAGAAAGCCCCGAGACAGGCGGACGTCGTAGTGCGCTCCCGGGCGCGAATAAGAAAGCCCTGAGACAGGCGGACGTCGTGGTGCGTCCCAGAGCCAATACGATACTGCGTTGCGTCCCAGGGCACCAATACGACACTGCGCTGAGCCCTGAGACAGGCGGACGTCGTGGTGCGTCCCAGGGCGCTAATACGACACTGCGCTGCGTCCCAGGGCGCCAATACGACACTGCGCTGAGCCCTGAGACAGGCGGACGTCGTGGTGCGTCCCAGGGCGCTAATACGACACTGCGCTGCGTCCCAGGGCGCCAATACGACACTGCGCTGAGCCCTGAGACAGGCGGACGTCGTGGTGCGTCCCAGGGCGCGAATAAGAAAGCCCGAGATAGGCGGACGTCGTGGTGCGTCCCAGGGCTCGAATAAGAAAGCCCCGAGACAGACGGACGTCGTGCTGCGTCCCAGGGCGCCAATACGACACTGCGGTGAGCCCTGAGACAGGCGGATGTCGTAGTGCGCTCCCGGGCGCGAATAAGAAAGCCCCGAGACAGACGGACAACGTGGTGCGTCCCAGGGCGCCAATACGAAACTGCGCTGCGTCCCAGGGCGCGAATACGACACTGCGGTGAGCCCTGCGGCAGGCGGATGTCGTAGTGCGCTCCCGGGCGCGAATAAGAAAGCCCCGAGCCAGGCGGACGTCGTGGTGCGTCCCAGGGCGCCAATACGACACTGCGCTGCGTCCCAGGGCGCCAATACGACACTGCGCTGAGCCCTGAGACAGGCGGACGTCGTGGTGCGTCCCTGGGCGCGAATAAGAAAGCCCCGAGCCAGGCGGACGTCGTGGTGCGTCCCAGGGCGCCAAAACGACACTGCACTTCGTCCCAGGGCGCGAATAAGAAAGCCCCGAGACAGGCGGACATCGTAGTGCGCTCCCGGGCGCGAATAAGAAAGCCCCGAGACAGGCGGACGTCGTGGTGCGTCCCAGAGCCAATACGACACTGCGCTGCGTCCCAGGGCGCGAATACGACACTGCGGTGAGCCCTGAGACAGGCGGACGTCGTGGTGCGTCCCAGGGCGCCAAAACGACACTGCGCTGCGTCCCAGGGCGCCAATACGACACTGCGCTGAGCCCTGAGACAGGCGGACGTCGTGGTGCGTCCCAGGGCGCGAATAAGAAAGCCCTGAGACAGGCGGACGTCGTGGTGCGTCCCAGGGCGCCAATACGACACTGCGCTGCGTCCCAGGGCGCCAATACGACACTGCGGTGAGCCCTGAGACAGGCGGACGTCGTGGAGCGTCCCAGGGCGCGAATAAGAAAGCCCCGAGACAGGCGGACGTCGTGGTGCGTCCCAGGGCTCGAATAAGAAAGCCCCGAGACAGACGGACAACGTGGTGCGTCCCAGGGCGCCAATACGACACTGCGCTGCGTCCCAGGGCGCCAATACGACACTGCGGTGAGCCCTGCGGCAGGCGGATGTCGTAGTGCGCTCCCGGGCGCGAATAAGAAAGCCCCAAGACAGGCGGACGTCGTGGTGCGTCCCAGGGCTCGAATAAGAAAGCCCCGAGACAGACGGACAACGTGGTGCGTCCCAGGGCGCCAATACGAAACTGCGCTGCGTCCCAGGGCGCGAATACGACACTGCGGTGAGCCCTGCGGCAGGCGGATGTCGTAGTGCGCTCCCGGGCGCGAATAAGAAAGCCCCGAGACAGGCGGACGTCGTGGTGCGTCCCAGGGCGCCAATACGACACTGCGCTGCGTCCCAGGGCGCGAATACGACACTGCGGTGAGCCCTGAGACAGGCGGACGTCGTGGTGCGTTCCAGGGCGCCACAACGACACTGCGCTTCGTCCCAGGGCGCCAATACGACACTGCGCTGCGCCCCGAGACAGGCGGACGTCATAGTGCGTCCCAGGGCGCCAAAACGACACTGCGCTGGGTCCCAGGGCGCCAATACGACACTGCGCTGCGTCCCAGGGCGCGAATACGACACTGCGGTGAGCCCTGAGGCAGGCGGATGTCGTAGTGCGCCCCTGGGCGCGAATACGACACTGCGCTGCGTCCCAGGGCGCGAATACGACACTGCGGTGAGCCCTGAGACAGGCGGACGTCGTAGTGCGCCCCTGGGCGCGAATAAGAAAGCCCCGAGCCAGGCGGACGTCGTGGTGCGTCCCAGGGCGCCAATACGACACTGCGCTGCGTCCCAGGGCGCGAATACGACACTGCGGTGAGCCCTGAGGCAGGCGGATGTCGTAGTACGCCCCTGGGCGCGAATAAGAAAGCCCCGAGCCAGGCGGACGTCGTGGTGCGTCCCAGGGCGCCAATACGACACTGCGCTTCGTCCCAGGGCGCCAATACGACACTGCGCAGCGCCCCGAGACAGGCGGACGTCGTAGTGCGTCCCAGGGCGCCAATACGACACTGCGCTGCGTCCCAGGGCGCCAATACGACACTGCGCAGCGCCCCGAGACAGGCGGACGTCGTAGTGCGTCCCAGGGCGCCAAAACGACACTGCGCTGGGTCCCAGGGCGCCAATACGACACTGCGGTGAGCCGCGAGACAGGCGGACGTCGTAGTGTGCCCCTTGGCGCGAATAAGAAAGCCCCGAGCCAGGCGGACGTCGTGGTGCGTCCCAGGGCGCCAATACGACACTGCGCTGCGTCCCAGGGCGCGAATACGACACTGCGGTGAGCCCTGAGGCAGGCGGATGTCGTAGTGCGCCCCTGGGCGCGAATAAGAAAGCCCCGAGCCAGGCGGACGTCGTGGTGCGTCCCAGGGCGCCAATACGACACTGCGCTTCGTCCCAGGGCGCCAATACGACACTGCGCAGCGCCCCGAGACAGGCGGACGTCGTAGTGCGTCCCAGGGCGCCAAAACGACACTGCGCTGGGTCCCAGGGCGCCAATACGACACTGCGGTGAGCCGCGAGACAGGCGGACGTCGTAGTGTGCCCCTTGGCGCGAATAAGAAAGCCCCGAGCCAGGCGGACGTCGTGGTGCGTCCCAGGGCGCCAATACGACACTGCGCTGCGTCCCAGGGCGCGAATACGACACTGCGGTGAGGCCTGAGGCAGGCGGATGTCGTAGTGCGCCCCTGGGCGCGAATAAGAAAGCCCCAAGCCAGGCGGACGTCGTGGTGCGTCCCAGGGCGCCAAAACGACACTGCACTTCGTCCCAGGGCGCGAATAAGAAAGCCCCGAGACAGGCGGACATCGTAGTGCGCTCCCGGGCGCGAATAAGAAAGCCCCGAGACAGGCGGACGTCGTGGTGCGTCCCAGAGCCAATACGACACTGCGCTGCGTCCCAGGGCGCGAATACGACACTGCGGTGGGCCCCGAGACAGGCGGACGTCGTGGTGCGTCCCAGGGCGCCAATACGACACTGCGCTGCGTCCCAGGGCGCCAATACAACACTGCGGTGAGCCCCGAGACAGGCGGACGGCGTAGTGCGCCCCAGGGCGCGAATAAGAAAGCCCCGAGACAGGCGGACGTCGTAGTGCGTCCCAGGGCGCCAAAACGACACTGCCCTGCGTCCCAGGGCGCCAATACGACACTGCGCTGGGCCCCGAGACAGGCGGACGTCGTAGTGCGTCCCAGGGCGCCAAAACGACACTGCCCTGCGTCCCAGGGCGCGAATACGACACTGCGGTGAGCCCTGAGGCAGGCGGATGTCGTAGTACGCCCCTGGGCGCGAATAAGAAAGCCCCGAGCCAGGCGGACGTCGTGGTGCGTCCCAGGGCGCCAATACGACACTGCGCTGCGTCCCAGGGCGCCAATACAACACTGCGGTGAGCCCCGAGACAGGCGGACGGCGTAGTGCGCCCCAGGGCGCGAATAAGAAAGCCCCGAGACAGGCGGACGTCGTAGTGCGTCCCAGGGCGCCAAAACGACACTGCCCTGCGTCCCAGGGCGCCAATACGACACTGCGCTGGGCCCCGAGACAGGCGGACGTCGTAGTGCGTCCCAGGGCGCCAAAACGACACTGCCCTGCGTCCCAGGGCGCCAATACGACACTGCGCTGGGCCCCGAGACAGGCGGACGTCGTAGTGCGCCCCTGGGCGCGAATAAGAAAGCCCCGAGACAGGCGGACGTCGTGGTGCGTCCCAGGGCGCCAGTACGACACTGCGCTGCGTCCCAGGGCGCGAATACGACACTGCGGTGAGCCCTGAGACAGGCGGACGTCGTGGTGCGTCCCAGGGCGCGAATAAGAAAGCCCCGAGACAGGCGGACGTCGTGGTGCGTCCCAGGGCGCCAATACGACACTGCGCTGCGTCCCAGGGCGCGAATACGACACTGCGGTGAGCCCCGAGACAGGCGGACGGCGTAGTGCGCCCCAGGGCGCGAATAAGAAAGCCCCGAGACAGGCGGACGTCGTAGTGCGCCCCAGGACGCCAAAACGACACTGCCCTGCGTCCCAGGGCGCCAATACGACACTGCGCTGGGCCCCGAGACAGGCGGACGTCGTAGTGCGTCCCAGGGCGCGAATAAGAAAGCCCCGAGACAGGCGGACGTCGTAGTGCGTCCCAGGGCGCCAAAACGACACTGCCCTGCGTCCCAGGGCGCCAATACGACACTGCGCTGGGCCCCGAGACAGGCGGACGTCGTAGTGCGTCCCAGGGCGCCAAAACGACACTGCCCTGCGTCCCAGGGCGCGAATACGACACTGCGGTGAGCCCTGAGGCAGGCGGATGTCGTAGTACGCCCCTGGGCGCGAATAAGAAAGCCCCGAGCCAGGCGGACGTCGTGGTGCGTCCCAGGGCGCCAATACGACACTGCGCTGCGTCCCAGGGCGCCAATACAACACTGCGGTGAGCCCCGAGACAGGCGGACGGCGTAGTGCGCCCCAGGGCGCGAATAAGAAAGCCCCGAGACAGGCGGACGTCGTGGTGCGTCCCAGGGCGCCAATACGACACTGCGCTGCGTCCCAGGGCGCGAATACGACACTGCGGTGAGCCCTGAGACAGGCGGACGTCGTGGTGCGTCCCAGGGCGCGAATAAGAAAGCCCCGAGACAGGCGGACGTCGTGGTGCGTCCCAGGGCGCCAATACGACACTGCTCTGCGTCCCAGGGTACGAATACGACACTGCGGTGAGCCCCGAGACAGGCGGACGTCGTTGTGCGTCCCAGGGCGCCAATACGACACTGCGCTGCGTCCCAGGGCGCCAATACAACACTGCGGTGAGCCCCGAGACAGGCGGACGGTGTAGTGCGCCCCAGGGCGCGAATAAGAAAGCCCCGAGACAGGCGGACGTCGTAGTGCGTCACAGGGCGCCAAAACGACACTGCGCTTCGTCCCAGGGCGCCAATACGACACTGCGCTGGGCCCCGAGACAGGCGGACGTCGTAGTGCGCCCCTTGGCGCGAATAAGAAAGCCCGAGACAGGCGGACGTCGTAGTGCGTCCCAGGGCGCCAAAACGACACTGCCCTGCGTCCCAGGGGGCCAATACGACACTGCGCTGGGCCCCGAGACAGGCGGACGTCGTAGTGCGCCCCTGGGCGCGAATAAGAAAGCCCCGAGACAGGCGGACGTCGTGGTGCGTCCCAGGGCGCCAATACGACACTGCGCTGCGTCCCAGGGCGCGAATACGACACTGCGGTGAGCCCTGAGACAGGCGGACGTCGTGGTGCGTCCCTTGGCGCGAATAAGAAAGCCCCGAGACAGGCGGACGTCGTAGTGCGTCCCAGGGCGCCAAAACGACACTGCCCTGCGTCCCAGGGCGCCAATACGACACTGCGGTGAGCCCTGAGACAGGCGGACGTCGTGGTGCGTCCCTTGGCGCGAATAAGAAAGCCCCGAGACAGGCGGACGTCGTAGTGCGTCCCAGGGCGCCAAAACGACACTGCCCTGCGTCCCAGGGCGCCAATACGACACTGCGCTGGGCCCCGAGACAGGCGGACGTCGTAGTGCGCCCCTGGGCGCGAATAAGAAAGCCCCGAGACAGGCGGACGTCGTGGTGCGTCCCAGGGCGCCAATACGACACTGCGGTGAGCCCCGAGGCAGGCGGACGTCGTAGTGCGCTCCAGCACACGAATAAGAAAGCCCCGAGACAGGCGGACGTCGTGGTGCGTTGGGTGCGCCTGGGTGACAGTGCGCTGATCCCCGAGACAGGCGGACGTCCTGGATCCTATAGGGGCGCCTGGGTGACCGTGCGCTTATCCCCGAGACAGGCGGACGTCCTGGAGCCTCCAGGGGCGCCTGGGAGCGCCTGGGTGACAGTGCGCGTATCCCCGAGACAGGCAGACGTCCTGGGGCCTATAGGGGCGCCTGGGTGACAGTGCGCTTATTCCCGAGACAGGCGAACGTCCTGGAGCCTCCAGGGGCGCCTGGGAGCGCCTGTGTGACAGTGCGCTTATCCCCGAGAAAGGCCGACGTTCTGGAGCCTCCAGGGGCGCCTGGGTGACAGTGCGCTGATCCCCGAGACAGGCGGACGTCCTGGAGCCTCCAGGGGCGCCTGGGAGCGCCTGGGTGACAGTGCGCGTATCCCCGAGACAGGCAGACGTCCTGGGGCCTATAGGGGCGCCTGGGTGACAGTGCGCTTATTCCCGAGACAGGCGAACGTCCTGGAGCCTCCAGGGGCGCCTGGGAGCGCCTGGGTGACAGTGCGCTTATCCCCGAGACAGGCGGACGTTCTGGAGCCTCCAGGGGCGCCTGGGTGACAGTGCGCTTATTCCCGAGACAGGCGAACGTCCTGGAGCCTCCAGGGGCGCCTGGGAGCGCCTGTGTGACAGTGCGCTTATCCCCGAGAAAGGCCGACGTTCTGGAGCCTCCAGGGGCGCCTGGGTGACAGTGCGCTGATCCCCGAGACAGGCGGACGTCCTGGAGCCTCCAGGGGCGCCTGGGAGCGCCTGGGTGACAGTGCGCGTATCCCCGAGACAGGCAGACGTCCTGGGGCCTATAGGGGCGCCTGGGTGACAGTGCGCTTATTCCCGAGACAGGCGAACGTCCTGGAGCCTCCAGGGGCGCCTGGGAGCGCCTGGGTGACAGTGCGCTTATCCCCGAGAAAGGCCGACGTTCTGGAGCCTCCAGGGGCGCCTGGGTGACAGTGCGCTGATCCCCGAGACAGGCGGACGTCCTGGAGCCTCCAGGGGCGCCTGGGAGCGCCTGGGTGACAGTGCGCGTATCCCCGAGACAGGCAGACGTCCTGGGGCCTATAGGGGCGCCTGGGTGACAGTGCGCTTATTCCCGAGACAGGCGAACGTCCTGGAGCCTCCAGGGGCGCCTGGGAGCGCCTGGGTGACAGTGCGCTTATCCCCGAGAAAGGCCGACGTTCTGGAGCCTCCAGGGGCGCCTGGGTGACAGTGCGCTGATCCCCGAGACAGGCGGACGTCCTGGAGCCTCCAGGGGCGCCTGGGAGCGCCTGGGTGACAGTGCGCGTATCCCCGAGACAGGCAGACGTCCTGGAGCCTATAGGGGCGCCTGGGTGACAGTGCGCTTATTCCCGAGACAGGCGAACGTCCTGGAGCCTCCAGGGGCGCCTGGGAGCGCCTGGGTGACAGTGCGCTTATCCCCGAGACAGGCCGACGTTCTGGAGCCTCCAGGGGCGCCTGGGTGACAGTGCGCTGATCCCCGAGACAGGCGGACGTCCTGGAGCCTCCAGGGTCGCCTGGGTGACAGTGCGCTGATCCCCGAGACAGGCGGACGTCCTGGATCCTATAGGGTCGCCTGGGTACGCCTGGGTGACAGTGCGCTTATCCCCGAGAAAGGCCGACGTTCTGGAGCCTCCAGGGGCGCCTGGGTGACAGTGCGCTGATCCCCGAGACAGGCGGACGTCCTGGAGCCTCCAGGGGCGCCTGGGTGACAGTGCGCTGATCCCCGAGACAGGCGGACGTCCTGGATCCTATAGGGTCGCCTGGGTACGCCTGGGTGACAGTGCGCTTATCCCCGAGAAAGGCCGACGTTCTGGAGCCTCCAGGGGCGCCTGGGTGACAGTGCGCTGATCCCCGAGACAGGCGGACGTCCTGGATCCTATGGGGGCGCCTGGGTGACAGTGCGCTTATCCCCGAGACAGGCGGACGTCCTGGAGCCTCCAGGGGCGCCAGGGTGCGCCTGAGTGACAGTGCCCTTATCCCCGAGACAGGCGGACGTCCTGGATCCTCCAGGGGCGCCTGGGTGCGCCTGAGTGACAGTGCGCGTATCCCCGAGAAAGGCCGACGTTCTGGAGCCTCCAGGCGCGCCTGGGTGACAGTGCGCTGATCCCCGAGACAGGCGGACGTCCTGGAGCCTCCAGGGGCGCCTGGGTGCGCCTGAGTGACAGTGCGCGTATCCCCGAGACAGGCGGACGTCCTGGAGCCTCCAGGGGCGCCTGGGAGCGCCTGGGTGACAGTGCGCGTATCCCCGAGACAGGCGGACGTCCTGGAGCCTCCAGGGGCGCCTGGGAGCGCCTGGGTGACAGTGCGCATATCCCCGAGACAGGCGGACGTTCTGGAGCCTCCAGGGGCGCCAGGGTGCGCCTGAGTGACAGTGCCCTTATCCCCGAGACAGGCGGACGTCCTGGATCCTCCAGGGGCGCCTGGGTGCGCCTGAGTGACAGTGCGCGTATCCCCGAGAAAGGCCGACGTTCTGGAGCCTCCAGGCGCGCCTGGGTGACAGTGCGCTGATCCCCGAGACAGGCGGACGTCCTGGAGCCTCCAGGGGCGCCTGGGTGCGCCTGAGTGACAGTGCGCGTATCCCCGAGACAGGCGGACGTCCTGGAGCCTCCAGGGGCGCCTGGGAGCGCCTGGGTGACAGTGCGCGTATCCCCGAGACAGGCGGACGTCCTGGAGCCTCCAGGGGCGCCTGGGAGCGCCTGGGTGACAGTGCGCTTATCCCCGAGAAAGCGGACGTCCTGGAGCCTCCAGGGGCGCCTGGGAGCGCCTGGGTGACAGTGCGCTGATCCCCGAGACAGGCGGACGTTCTGGAGCCTCCAGGGGCGCCTGGGTGACAGTGCGCGTATCCCCGAGACAGGCGGACGTCCTGGAGCCTCCAGGGGCGCCTGGGAGCGCCTGGGTGACAGTGCGCGTATCCCCGAGACAGGCGGACGTCCTGGAGCCTCCAGGGGCGCCTGGGAGCGCCTGGGTGACAGTGCGCATATCCCCGAGACAGGCGGACGTTCTGGAGCCTCCAGGGGCGCCTGGGTGACCGTACGCTTATCCCCGAGACAGGCGGACGTCCTGGAGCCTATAGGGGCGCCTGGGTACGCCTGGGTGACAGTGCGCTTATCCCCGAGACAGGCGGACGTCCTGGATCCGATAGGGGCGCCTGGGTGACAGTGCGCTTATCCCCGAGACAGGCGGACGTCCTGGAGCCTCCAGGGGCGCCTGGGAGCGCCTGGGTAACAGTGCGCTTATCCCCGAGAAAGCGGACGTCCTGGAGCCTCCAGGGGCGCCTGGGAGCGCCTGGGTGACAGTGCGCTGATCCCCGAGACAGGCGGACGTTCTGGAGCCTCCAGGGGCGCCTGGGTGACAGTGCGCTGATCCCCGAGACAGGCGGACGTCCTGGAGCCTCCAGGGTCGCCTGGGTGCGCCTGGGTGACAGTGCGCTGATCCCCGAGACAGGCGGACGTTCTGGAGCCTCCAGGGGCGCCTGGGTGACAGTACGCTGATCCCCGAGACAGGCGGACGTCCTGGATCCGATAGGGGCGCCTGGGTGACAGTGCGCTTATCCCCGAGACAGGCGGACGTCCTGGAGCCTCCAGGGGCGCCTGGGAGCGCCTGGGTGACAGTGCGCTTATCCCCGAGACAGGCCGACGTTCTGGAGCCTCCAGGGGCGCCTGGGTGACAGTGCGCTGATCCCCGAGACAGGCGGACGTCCTGGAGCCTCCAGGGTCGCCTGGGTGACAGTGCGCTGATCCCCGAGACAGGCGGACGTCCTGGATCCTATAGGGTCGCCTGGGTACGCCTGGGTGACAGTGCGCTTATCCCCGAGAAAGGCCGACGTTCTGGAGCCTCCAGGGGCGCCTGGGTGACAGTGCGCTGATCCCCGAGACAGGCGGACGTCCTGGAGCCTCCAGGGGCGCCTGGGTGACAGTGCGCTGATCCCCGAGACAGGCGGACGTCCTGGATCCTATAGGGTCGCCTGGGTACGCCTGGGTGACAGTGCGCTTATCCCCGAGAAAGGCCGACGTTCTGGAGCCTCCAGGGGCGCCTGGGTGACAGTGCGCTGATCCCCGAGACAGGCGGACGTCCTGGATCCTATGGGGGCGCCTGGGTGACAGTGCGCTTATCCCCGAGACAGGCGGACGTCCTGGAGCCTCCAGGGGCGCCAGGGTGCGCCTGAGTGACAGTGCCCTTATCCCCGAGACAGGCGGACGTCCTGGATCCTCCAGGGGCGCCTGGGTGCGCCTGAGTGACAGTGCGCGTATCCCCGAGAAAGGCCGACGTTCTGGAGCCTCCAGGCGCGCCTGGGTGACAGTGCGCTGATCCCCGAGACAGGCGGACGTCCTGGAGCCTCCAGGGGCGCCTGGGTGCGCCTGAGTGACAGTGCGCGTATCCCCGAGACAGGCGGACGTCCTGGAGCCTCCAGGGGCGCCTGGGAGCGCCTGGGTGACAGTGCGCGTATCCCCGAGACAGGCGGACGTCCTGGAGCCTCCAGGGGCGCCTGGGAGCGCCTGGGTGACAGTGCGCATATCCCCGAGACAGGCGGACGTTCTGGAGCCTCCAGGGGCGCCAGGGTGCGCCTGAGTGACAGTGCCCTTATCCCCGAGACAGGCGGACGTCCTGGATCCTCCAGGGGCGCCTGGGTGCGCCTGAGTGACAGTGCGCGTATCCCCGAGAAAGGCCGACGTTCTGGAGCCTCCAGGCGCGCCTGGGTGACAGTGCGCTGATCCCCGAGACAGGCGGACGTCCTGGAGCCTCCAGGGGCGCCTGGGTGCGCCTGAGTGACAGTGCGCGTATCCCCGAGACAGGCGGACGTCCTGGAGCCTCCAGGGGCGCCTGGGAGCGCCTGGGTGACAGTGCGCGTATCCCCGAGACAGGCGGACGTCCTGGAGCCTCCAGGGGCGCCTGGGAGCGCCTGGGTGACAGTGCGCTTATCCCCGAGAAAGCGGACGTCCTGGAGCCTCCAGGGGCGCCTGGGAGCGCCTGGGTGACAGTGCGCTTATCCCCGAGACAGGCCGACGTTCTGGAGCCTCCAGGGGCGCCTGGGTGACAGTGCGCGTATCCCCGAGACAGGCGGACGTCCTGGAGCCTCCAGGGGCGCCTGGGAGCGCCTGGGTGACAGTGCGCGTATCCCCGAGACAGGCGGACGTCCTGGAGCCTCCAGGGGCGCCTGGGAGCGCCTGGGTGACAGTGCGCATATCCCCGAGACAGGCGGACGTTCTGGAGCCTCCAGGGGCGCCTGGGTGACCGTACGCTTATCCCCGAGACAGGCGGACGTCCTGGAGCCTATAGGGGCGCCTGGGTACGCCTGGGTGACAGTGCGCTTATCCCCGAGACAGGCGGACGTCCTGGATCCGATAGGGGCGCCTGGGTGACAGTGCGCTTATCCCCGAGACAGGCGGACGTCCTGGAGCCTCCAGGGGCGCCTGGGAGCGCCTGGGTAACAGTGCGCTTATCCCCGAGAAAGCGGACGTCCTGGAGCCTCCAGGGGCGCCTGGGAGCGCCTGGGTGACAGTGCGCTGATCCCCGAGACAGGCGGACGTTCTGGAGCCTCCAGGGGCGCCTGGGTGACAGTGCGCTGATCCCCGAGACAGGCGGACGTCCTGGAGCCTCCAGGGTCGCCTGGGTGCGCCTGGGTGACAGTGCGCTGATCCCCGAGACAGGCGGACGTTCTGGAGCCTCCAGGGGCGCCTGGGTGACAGTACGCTGATCCCCGAGACAGGCGGACGTCCTGGATCCGATAGGGGCGCCTGGGTGACAGTGCGCTTATCCCCGAGACAGGCGGACGTCCTGGAGCCTCCAGGGGCGCCTGGGAGCGCCTGGGTGACAGTGCGCTTATCCCCGAGAAAGCGGACGTCCTGGAGCCTCCAGGGGCGCCTGGGAGCGCCTGGGTGACAGTGCGCTGATCCCCGAGACAGGCGGACGTTCTGGAGCCTCCAGGGGCGCCTGGGTGACAGTGCGCTGATCCCCGAGACAGGCGGACGTCCTGGAGCCTCCAGGGTCGCCTGGGTGCTCCTGGGTGACAGTGCGCTTATCCCCGATAGAGGCGGACGTCCTGGAGCCTCCAGGGGCGCCTGGGTGACAGTGCGCTGATCCCCGAGACAGGCGGACGTCCTGGAGCCTCCAGGGTCGCCTGGGTGCGCCTGGGTGACAGTGCGCTGATCCCCGAGACAGGCGGACGTTCTGGAGCCTCCAGGGGCGCCTGGGTGACAGTGCGCTGATCCCCGAGACAGGCGGACGTTCTGGAGCCTCCAGGGGCGCTTGGGTGACAGTACGCTGATCCCCGAGACAGGCGGACGTCCTGGATCCGATAGGGGCGCCTGGGTGACAGTGCGCTTATCCCCGAGACAGGCGGACGTCCTGGAGCCTCCAGGGGCGCCTGGGAGCGCCTGGGTGACAGTGCGCTTATCCCCGAGAAAGCGGACGTCCTGGAGCCTCCAGGGGCGCCTGGGAGCGCCTGGGTGACAGTGCGCTGATCCCCGAGACAGGCGGACGTTCTGGAGCCTCCAGGGGCGCCTGGGTGACAGTGCGCTGATCCCCGAGACAGGCGGACGTCCTGGAGCCTCCAGGGGCGCCTGGGTACGCCTGGGTGACAGTGCGCTGATCCCCGAGACAGGCGGACGTCCTGGAGCCTCCAGGGGCGCCTGGGAGCGCCTGGGTGACAGTGCGCTTTTCCCCGAGACAGGCGGACGTTCTGGAGCCTCCAGGGGCGCCTGGGTGACAGTGCGCTGATCCCCGAGACAGGCGGACGTCCTGGATCCTATAGGGGCGCCTGGGTGACAGTGCGCTTATCCCCAAGACAGGCGGACGTCCTGGAGCCTCCAGGGTCGCCTGGGTGCGCCTGAGTGACAGTGCGCGTATCCCCGAGACAGGCGGACGTCCTGGAGCCTCCAGGGTCGCCTGGGTGCGCCTGGGTGACAGTGCGCTTATCCCCGAGAGAGGCGGACGTCCTGGAGCCTATAGGGGCGCCTGGGTGACAGTGCGCTTATCCCCGAGACAGGCGGACGTCCTGGAGCCTCCAGGGTCGCCTGGGTGCGCCTGGGTGACAGTGCGCTGATCCCCGAGACAGGCGGACGTTCTGGAGCCTCCAGGGGCGCCTGGGTGACAGTGCGCTGATCCCCGAGACAGGCGGACGTCCTGGAGCCTCCAGGAGCGCCTGGGTGCGCCTGAGTGACAGTGCGCTTATCCCCGAGACAGGCGGACGTCCTGGAGCCTCCAGGGGTGCCTGGGTGACAGTGCGCTGATCCCCGAGACAGGCGGACGTCCTGGAGCCTCCAGGGGCGCCTGGGAGCGCCTGGGTGACAGTGCGCTTTTCCCCGAGACAGGCGGACGTTCTGGAGCCTCCAGGGGCGCCTGGGTGACAGTGCGCTGATCCCCGAGACAGGCGGACGTCCTGGATCCTATAGGGGCGCCTGGGTGACAGTGCGCTGATCCCCGAGACAGGCGGGCGTTCTGGAGCCTCCAGGGGCGCCTGGGTGACAGTCCGCTGATCCCCGAGACAGGCGGACGTCCTGGATCCTATAGGGGCGCCTGGGTGACAGTGCGCTTATCCCCAAGACAGGCGGACGTCCTGGAGCCTCCAGGGTCGCCTGGGTGCGCCTGAGTGACAGTGCGCGTATCCCCGAGACAGGCGGACGTCCTGGAGCCTCCAGGGTCGCCTGGGTGCGCCTGGGTGACAGTGCGCTTATCCCCGAGAGAGGCGGACGTCCTGGAGCCTATAGGGGCGCCTGGGTGACAGTGCGCTTATCCCCGAGACAGGCGGACGTCCTGGAGCCTCCAGGGTCGCCTGGGTGCGCCTGGGTGACAGTGCGCTGATCCCCGAGACAGGCGGACGTTCTGGAGCCTCCAGGGGCGCCTGGGTGACAGTGCGCTGATCCCCGAGACAGGCGGACGTCCTGGAGCCTCCAGGAGCGCCTGGGTGCGCCTGAGTGACAGTGCGCTTATCCCCGAGACAGGCGGACGTCCTGGAGCCTCCAGGGGTGCCTGGGTGACAGTGCGCTGATCCCCGAGACAGGCGGACGTCCTGGAGCCTCCAGGGGCGCCTGGGAGCGCCTGGGTGACAGTGCGCTTTTCCCCGAGACAGGCGGACGTTCTGGAGCCTCCAGGGGCGCCTGGGTGACAGTGCGCTGATCCCCGAGACAGGCGGACGTCCTGGATCCTATAGGGGCGCCTGGGTGACAGTGCGCTGATCCCCGAGACAGGCGGGCGTTCTGGAGCCTCCAGGGGCGCCTGGGTGACAGTCCGCTGATCCCCGAGACAGGCGGACGTCCTGGATCCTATAGGGGCGCCTGGGTGACAGTGCGCTGATCCCCGAGACAGGCGGGCGTTCTGGAGCCTCCAGGGGCGCCTGGGTGACAGTCCGCTGATCCCCGAGACAGGCGGACGTCCTGGATCCTATAGGGGCGCCTGGGTGACAGTGCGCTTATCCCCGAGACAGGCGGACGTCCTGGAGCCTCCAGGGGCGCCTGGGTGCGCCTGAGTGACAGTGCGCTTATCCCCGAGACAGGCGGACGTCCTGGAGCCTCCAGGGTCGCCTGGGTGCGCCTGGGTGACAGTGCGCTGATCCCCGAGACAGGCGGACGTCCTGGAGCCTCCAGGGTCGCCTGGGTGCGCCTGGGCGACAGTGCGCTGATCCCCGAGACAGGCGGACGTTCTGGAGCCTCCAGGGGCGCCTGGGTGACAGTGCGCTGATCCCCGAGACAGGCGGACGTCCTGGAGCCTCCAGGGGCGCCTGGGTGCGCCTGAGTGACAGTGCGCTTATCCCCGAGACAGGCGGACGTCCTGGAGCCTCCAGGGTCGCCTGGGTGCGCCTGGGTGACAGTGCGCTGATCCCCGAGACAGGCGGACGTTCTGGAGCCTCCAGGGGCGCCTGGGTGACAGTGCGCTGATCCCCGAGACAGGCGGACGTCCTGGAGCCTCCAGGAGCGCCTGGGTGCGCCTGAGTGACAGTGCGCGTATCCCCGAGACAGGCGGACGTCCTGGAGCCTCCAGGGGCGCCTGGGTGCGCCTGAGTGACAGTGCGCGTATCCCCGAGACAGGCGGACGTCCTGGAGCCTCCAGGGGCGCCTGGGAGCGCCTGGGTGACAGTGCGCTTATCCCCGAGACAGGCGGGCGTTCTGGAGCCTCCAGGGGCGCCTGGGTACGCCTGGGTGACAGTGCGCTGATCCCCGAGACAGGCGGACGTCCTGGATCCTATAGGGGCGCCTGGGTGACAGTGCGCTGATCCCCGAGACAGGCGGACGTCCTGGAGCCTCCAGGGGCGCCTGGGTGACAGTGCGCTGATCCCCGAGACAGGCGGACGTCCTGGAGCCTCTCGGCGCCTGGGTGACAGTGCGCTGATCCCCGAGACAGGCGGACGTCCTGGAGCCTCCAGGGGCGCCTGGGTGCGCCTGAGTGACAGTGCGCGTATCCCCGAGACAGGCGGACGTCCTGGAGCCTCCAGGGGCGCCTGGGAGCGCCTGGGTGACAGTGCGCTTATCCCCGAGACAGGCGGGCGTTCTGGAGCCTCCAGGGGCGCCTGGGTGACAGTCCGCTGATCCCCGAGACAGGCGGACGTCCTGGATCCTATAGGGGCGCCTGGGTGCGCCTGAGTGACAGTGCGCTTATCCCCGAGACAGGCGGACGTCCTGGAGCCTCCAGGGTCGCCTGGGTGCGCCTGGGTGACAGTGCGCTGATCCCCGAGACAGGCGGACGTTCTGGAGCCTCCAGGGGCGCCTGGGTGACAGTGCGCTGATCCCCGAGACAGGCGGACGTCCTGGAGCCTCCAGGAGCGCCTGGGTGCGCCTGAGTGACAGTGCGCGTATCCCCGAGACAGGCGGACGTCCTGGAGCCTCCAGGGGCGCCTGGGTGCGCCTGAGTGACAGTGCGCGTATCCCCGAGACAGGCGGACGTCCTGGAGCCTCCAGGGGCGCCTGGGAGCGCCTGGGTGACAGTGCGCTTATCCCCGAGACAGGCGGGCGTTCTGGAGCCTCCAGGGGCGCCTGGGTGACAGTGCGCTGATCCCCGAGACAGGCGGACGTCCTGGATCCTATAGGGGCGCCTGGGTGACAGTGCGCTGATCCCCGAGACAGGCGGACGTCCTGGAGCCTCCAGGGGCGCCTGGGTGACAGTGCGCTGATCCCCGAGACAGGCGGACGTCCTGGTGCCTCTCGGCGCCTGGGTGACAGTGCGCTGATCCCCGAGACAGGCGGACGTCCTGGAGCCTCCAGGGGCGCCTGGGTGCGCCTGAGTGACAGTGCGCGTATCCCCGAGACAGGCGGACGTCCTGGAGCCTCCAGGGGCGCCTGGGAGCGCCTGGGTGACAGTGCGCTTATCCCCGAGACAGGCGGGCGTTCTGGAGCCTCCAGGGGCGCCTGGGTGACAGTCCGCTGATCCCCGAGACAGGCGGACGTCCTGGATCCTATAGGGGCGCCTGGGTACGCCTGGGTGACAGTGCGCTGATCCCCGAGACAGGCGGACGTCCTGGAGCCTCCAGGGGCGCCTGGGAGCGCCTGGGTGACAGTGCGCTTATCCCCAAGACAGGCGGACGTCCTGGAGCCTCCAGGGGCGCCTGGGTGCGCCTGGGTGACAGTGCGCTGATCCCCGAGACAGGCGGACGTCCTGGAGCCTCCAGGGGCGCCTGGGTGACAGTGCGCTGATCCCCGAGACAGGCGGACGTCCTGGAGCCTCCAGGGGCGCCTGGGTGCGCCTGAGTGACAGTGCGCGTATCCCCGAGACAGGCGGACGTCCTGGAGCCTCCAGGGGCGCCTGGGTGCGCCTGAGTGACAGTGCGCGTATCCCCGAGACAGGCGGACGTCCTGGAGCCTCCAGGGGCGCCTGGGTGCGCCTGAGTGACAGTGCGCGTATCCCCGAGACAGGCGGACGTCCTGGAGCCTCCAGGGGCGCCTGGGTGACAGTGCGCTGATCCCCGAGACAGGCGGGCGTTCTGGAGCCTCCAGGGGCGCCTGGGTGACAGTCCGCTGATCCCCGAGACAGGCGGACGTCCTGGATCCTATAGGGGCGCCTGGGTGACAGTGCGCTTATCCCCAAGACAGGCGGACGTCCTGGAGCCTCCAGGGGCGCCTGGGTGCGCCTGGGTGACAGTGCGCTGATCCCCGAGACAGGCGGACGTTCTGGAGCCTCCAGGGGCGCCTGGGTGACAGTGCGCTGATCCCCGAGACAGGCGGACGTCCTGGATCCTATAGGGGCGCCTGGGTGACAGTGCGCTGATCCCCGAGACAGGCGGACGTCCTGGAGCCTCCAGGGGCGCCTGGGTGACAGTCCCCTGATCCCCGAGACAGGCGGACGTCCTGGATCCTATAGGGGCGCCTGGGTGACAGTGCGCTGATCCCCGAGACAGGCGGACGTCCTGGAGCCTCCAGGGGCGCCTGGGTGACAGTGCGCTGATCCCCGAGACAGGCGGACGTCCTGGATCCTATAGGGGCGCCTGGGTGACAGTGCGCTTATCCCCAAGACAGGCGGACGTCCTGGAGCCTCCAGGGTCGCCTGGGTGCGCCTGGGTGACAGTGCGCTGATCCCCGAGACAGGCGGACGTTCTGGAGCCTCCAGGGGCGCCTGGGTGACAGTGCGCTGATCCCCGAGACAGGCGGACGTCCTGGATCCTATAGGGGCGCCTGGGTGACAGTGCGCTTATCCCCGAGACAGGCGGACGTCCTGGAGCCTCCAGGGTCGCCTGGGTGCGCCTGGGTGACAGTCCGCTGATCCCCGAGACAGGCGGACGTCCTGGATCCTATAGGGGCGCCTGGGAGACAGTGCGCTGATCCCCGAGACAGGCGGACGTCCTGGAGCCTCCAGGGGCGCCTGGGTGCGCCTGAGTGACAGTGCGCGTATCCCCGAGACAGGCGGACGTCCTGGAGCCTCCAGGGGCGCCTGGGTGCGCCTGAGTGACAGTGCGCGTATCCCCGAGACAGGCGGACGTCCTGGAGCCTCCAGGGGCGCCTGGGTGCGCCTGAGTGACAGTGCGCTGATCCCCGAGACAGGCGGACGTCCTGGAGCCTCCAGGGGCGCCTGGGTGCGCCTGGGTGACAGTCCGCGTATCCCCGAGACAGGCGGACGTCCTGGAGCCTCCAGGGGCGCCTGGGAGCGCCTGGGTGACAGTGCGCTTATCCCCGAGACAGGCGGGCGTTCTGGAGCCTCCAGGGGCGCCTGGGTGACAGTCCGCTTATCCCCGAGACAGGCGGACGTCCTGGAGCCTCCAGGGGCGCCTGGGTGCGCCTGAGTGACAGTGCGCGTATCCCCGAGACAGGCGGACGTCCTGGAGCCTCCAGGGGCGCCTGGGTGCGCCTGAGTGACAGTGCGCGTATCCCCGAGACAGGCGGACGTCCTGGAGCCTCCAGGGGCGCCTGGGTGCGCCTGAGTGACAGTGCGCTGATCCCCGAGACAGGCGGACGTCCTGGAGCCTCCAGGGGCGCCTGGGTGCGCCTGAGTGACAGTGCGCGTATCCCCGAGACAGGCGGACGTCCTGGAGCCTCCAGGGGCGCCTGGGAGCGCCTGGGTGACAGTGCGCTTATCCCCGAGACAGGCGGGCGTTCTGGAGCCTCCAGGGGCGCCTGGGTGACAGTCCGCTGATCCCCGAGACAGGCGGACGTCCTGGATCCTATAGGGGCGCCTGGGTGACAGTGCGCTGATCCCCGAGACAGGCGGACGTCCTGGAGCCTCCAGGGGCGCCTGGGTGACAGTCCGCTGATCCCCGAGACAGGCGGACGTCCTCGACCCTATAGGGGCGCCTGGGTGACAGTGCGCTGATCCCCGAGACAGGCGGACGTCCTGGAGCCTCCAGGGGCGCCTGGGTGACAGTCCGCTGATCCCCGAGACAGGCGGACGTCCTCGATCCTATAGGGGCGCCTGGGTGACAGTGCGCTGATCCCCGAGACAGGCGGACGTCCTGGAGCCTCCAGGGGCGCCTGGGCGACAGTGCGCTGATCCCCGAGACAGGCGGACGTCCTGGAGCCTCTCGGCGCCTGGGTGACAGTGCGCTGATCCCCGAGACAGGCGGACGTCCTGGAGCCTCCAGGGGCGCCTGGGTGCGCCTGAGTGACAGTGCGCGTATCCCCGAGACAGGCGGACGTCCTGGAGCCTCCAGGGGCGCCTGGGAGCGCCTGGGTGACAGTGCGCTTATCCCCGAGACAGGCGGGCGTTCTGGAGCCTCCAGGGGCGCCTGGGTGACAGTCCGCTGATCCCCGAGACATGCCAATACGACACTGCGCTGCGTCCCAGGGCGCCAATACGACACTGCGCTGGGCCCCGAGACAGGCGGACGTCGTAGTGCGCCCCTGGGCGCCAATACGACACTGCGGTGAGCCCCGAGGCAGGCGGACGTCGTAGTGCGCTCCAGGGCGCGAATAAGAAAGCCCCGAGACAGGCGGACGTCGTGGTGCGTCCCAGGGCGCCAATACGACACTGCGGTGAGCCCCAAGGCAGGCGGACGTCGTAGTGCGCTCCAGGGCGCGAATAAGAAAGCCCCGAGACAGGCGGACGTCGTGGTGCGTCCCAGGGCGCCAATACGACACTGCGCTGCGTCCCAGGGCGCCAATACGACACTGCGCTGGGCCCCGAGACAGGCGGACGTCGTAGTGCGCCCCTGGGCGCGAATAAGAAAGCCCCGAGCCAGGCGGACGTCGTGGTGCGTCCCAGGGCGCCAAAACGACACTGCGCTGCGTCCCAGGGCGCGAATACGACACTGCGGTGAGCCCTGAGGCAGGCGGATGTCGTAGTGCGCTCCAGGGCGCGAATAAGAAAGCCCCGAGACAGGCGGACGTCGTGGTGCGTCCCAGGGCGCCAATACGACACTGCGGTGAGCCCCGAGGCAGGCGGACGTCGTAGTGCGCTCCAGGGCGCGAATAAGAAAGCCCCGAGACAGGCGGACGTCGTGGTGCGTCCCAGGGCGCCAATACGACACTGCGGTGAGCCCCAAGGCAGGCGGACGTCGTAGTGCGCTCCAGGGCGCGAATAAGAAAGCCCCGAGACAGGCGGACGTCGTGGTGCGTCCCAGGGCGCCAATACGACACTGCGCTGCGTCCCAGGGCGCCAATACGACACTGCGCTGGGCCCCGAGACAGGCGGACGTCGTAGTGCGCCCCTGGGCGCGAATAAGAAAGCCCCGAGCCAGGCGGACGTCGTGGTGCGTCCCAGGGCGCCAAAACGACACTGCGCTGCGTCCCAGGGCGCGAATACGACACTGCGGTGAGCCCTGAGGCAGGCGGATGTCGTAGTGCGCTCCAGGGCGCGAATAAGAAAGCCCCGAGACAGGCGGACGTCGTGGTGCGTCCCAGGGCGCGAATAAGAAAGCCCCGAGACAGGCGGACGTCGTGGTGCGTCCCAGGGCGCCAAAACGACACTGCGCTGCGTCCCAGGGCGCTAAACGACACTGCGCTGCGTCCCAGGGCGCCAATACGACACTGCGCTGGGCCCCGAGACAGGCGGACGTCGTAGTGCGCTCCAGGGCGCGAATAAGAAAGCCCCGAGCCAGGCGGACGTCGTGGTGCGTCCCAGGGCGCCAAAACGACACTGCGCTGCGTCCCAGGGCGCCAATACGACACTGCGGTGAGCCATGAGGCCGGCGGATGTCGTAGTCCGCTCCAGGGCACGAATAAGAAAGCCCCGAGACAGGCGGACGTCGTGGTGCGTTGGGTGCGCCTGGGTGACAGTGCGCTGATCCCCGAGACAGGCGGACGTCCTGGAGCCTCCACGGGCGCCTGGGTGACAGTGCGCTTATCCCCGAGACTGGCGGACGTCCTGGAGCCTCCAGGGGTGCCTGGGAGCGCCTGGGTGACCGTACGCTTATCCCCGAGACAGGCCGACGTTCTGGAGCCTCCAGGGGCGCCTGGGTGACAGTGCGCTTATCCCCGAGACTGGCGGACGTCCTGGAGCCTCCAGGGGCGCCTGGGAGCGCCTGGGTGACAGTGCGCTTATCCCCGAGAAAGGCCGACGTTCTGGAGCCTCCAGGGGCGCCTGGGTGACAGTGCGCTGATCCCCGAGACAGGCGGACGTCCTGGAGCCTCCAGGGGCGCCTGGGTGACAGTGCGCTGATCCCCGAGAAAGGCCGACGTTCTGGAGCCTCCAGGGGCGCCTGGGTGACAGTGCGCTGATCCCCGAGACAGGCGGACGTCCTGGAGCCTCCAGGGGTGCCTGGGAGCGCCTGGGTGACCGTACGCTTATCCCCGAGACAGGCCGACGTTCTGGAGCCTCCAGGGGCGCCTGGGTGACAGTGCGCTGATCCCCGAGACAGGCGGACGTCCTGGAGCCTCCACGGGCGCCTGGGTGACAGTGCGCTTATCCCCGAGACTGGCGGACGTCCTGGAGCCTCCAGGGGTGCCTGGGAGCGCCTGGGTGACCGTACGCTTATCCCCGAGACTGGCGGACGTCCTGGAGCCTCCAGGGGTGCCTGGGAGCGCCTGGGTGACCGTACGCTTATCCCCGAGACAGGCCGACGTTCTGGAGCCTCCAGGGGCGCCTGGGTGACAGTGCGCTTATCCCCGAGACTGGCGGACGTCCTGGAGCCTCCAGGGGCGCCTGGGAGCGCCTGGGTGACAGTGCGCTTATCCCCGAGAAAGGCCGACGTTCTGGAGCCTCCAGGGGCGCCTGGGTGACAGTGCGCTGATCCCCGAGACAGGCGGACGTCCTGGAGCCTCCAGGGGCGCCTGGGTGACAGTGCGCTGATCCCCGAGAAAGGCCGACGTTCTGGAGCCTCCAGGGGCGCCTGGGTGACAGTGCGCTGATCCCCGAGACAGGCGGACGTCCTGGAGCCTCCAGGGGCGCCTGGGTGACAGTGCGCTTATCCCCGAGAAAGGCCGACGTTCTGGAGCCTCCAGGGGCGCCTGGGTGACAGTGCGCTGATCCCCGAGACAGGCGGACGTCCTGGAGCCTCCACGGGCGCCTGGGTGACAGTGCGCTTATCCCCGAGACTGGCGGACGTCCTGGAGCCTCCAGGGGTGCCTGGGAGCGCCTGGGTGACCGTACGCTTATCCCCGAGACAGGCCGACGTTCTGGAGCCTCCAGGGGCGCCTGGGTGACAGTGCGCTTATCCCCGAGACTGGCGGACGTCCTGGAGCCTCCAGGGGCGCCTGGGAGCGCCTGGGTGACAGTGCGCTTATCCCCGAGAAAGGCCGACGTTCTGGAGCCTCCAGGGGCGCCTGGGTGACAGTGCGCTGATCCCCGAGACAGGCGGACGTCCTGGAGCCTCCAGGGGCGCCTGGGTGACAGTGCGCTGATCCCCGAGAAAGGCCGACGTTCTGGAGCCTCCAGGGGCGCCTGGGTGACAGTGCGCTTATCCCCGAGACAGGCGGACGTCCTGGAGCCTATAGGGGCGCCTGGATGACAGTGCGCTTATTCCCGAGACAGGCGAACGTCCTGGAGCCTCCAGGGGCGCCTGGGTGACAGTGCGCTTATCCCCGAGACTGGCGGACGTCCTGGAGCCTCCAGGGGTGCCTGGGAGCGCCTGGGTGACAGTACGCTTATCCCCGAGACAGGCCGACGTTCTGGAGCCTCCAGGGGCGCCTGGGTGACAGTGCGCTTATCCCCGAGACAGGCGGGCGTCCTGGAGCCTCCAGGGTCGCCGGGGTACGCCTGGGTGACAGTGCGCTTATCCCCGAGACAGGCGGACGTCCTGGAGCCTCCAGGGTCGCCTGGGTACGCCTGGGTGACCGTGCGCTTATCCCCGAGACAGGCGGACGTCCTGGAGCCTTCAGAGGCGCCTGGGGGCGTCTGGGTGACAGTGCGCTTATCCCCGAGACAGGCGGACGTCCTCGAGCCTCCTGGAGCCTTCATGGGTGACAGTGCGCTTATCCCCGAGACAGGCGGACGTCCTGGAGCCTCCAGGGGCGCCTAGGTGACAGTGCGCTGATCCCCGAGACAGGCGGACGTCCTGGAGCCTCTAGGGTCGCCTGGGTGCGCCTGGGTGACAGTGCGCTTATCCCCGAGACAGGCGGACGTCCTGGAGCCTCCAGGGGCGCCTAGGTGACAGTGCGCTGATCCCCGAGACAGGCGGACGTCCTGGAGCCTCCAGGGGCGCCTGGGTGCGCCTGGGTAACAGTGCGCTTATCCCCGAGACAGGCGGACGTCCTGGATCCTATAGGGGCGCCTGGGTGACAGTGCGCTTATCCCCGAGACAGGCGGACGTCCTGGAGCCTCCAGGGGTGCCTGGGTGCGCTTATCCCCGAGACAGGCGGACGTTCTGGATCCTATAGGGGCGCCTGGGTGACAGTGCGCTGATCCCCGAGACAGGCGGACGTCCTGGAGCCTCCAGGGACGCCTGGGTGACAGTGCGCTGATCCCCGAGACAGGCGGACGTCCTGGAGCCTCCAGGGGCGCCTGGGTGACAGTGCGCTTATCCCCGAGACAGGCGGACGTCCTGGAGCCTCCAGGGGTGCCTGGGTGCGCCTGGGTGACAGTGCGCTGATCCCCGAGACAGGCGGACGTCCTGGAGCCTCTAGGGTCGTCTGGGTGCGCCTGGGTGACAGTGCGCTTATCCCCGAGACAGGCGGACGTCCTGGCGCCTCCAGGGTCGCCTGGGTGACAGTGCGCTTATCCCCGAGACAGGCGGACGTCCTGGAGCCTCCAGGGGCGCCTGGGTGCGCCTGGGTGACAGTGCGCTTATCCCCGAGACAGGCGGAGGTCCTGGAGCCTCCAGGGGCGCCTGGGGGCGCCTGGGTGACAGTGCGCTGATCCCCGAGACAGGCGGACGTCCTGGAGCCTCTAGGGCCGTCTGGGTGCGCCTGGGTGATAGTGCGCTTATCCCCGAGACAGGCGGACGTCCTGGGATCTCCAGGGGCGTCTGGGTGACAGTGCGCTGATCCCCGAGACCGGCGGACGTCCTGGAGCCTCCAGAGGTGCCTGGGTGCGGCTGGGTGACAGTGCGCTGATCCCCGAGACAGGCGGACGTCCTGGAGCCTCCAGGGGGCGCCTGGGTGACAGTGCGCTGATCCCCGAGACAGGCGGACGTCCTGGAGCCTCCAGGGACGCCTGGGTGACAGTGCGCTGATCCCCGAGACAGGCGGACGTCCTGGAGCCTCCAGGGTCGCCGGGTTACGCCTGGGTGACAGTGCGCTTATCCCCGAGACAGGCGGACGTCCTGGATCCTCCAGGGTCGCCTGGGTACGCCTGGGTGACAGTGCGCTGATCCCCGAGATAGGCGGACGTCCTGGAGCCTCCAGGGGCGTCTGGGTGACAGTGCGCTGATCCCCGAGACCGGCGGACGTCCTGGAGCCTCTAGAGGTGCCTGGGTGCGGCTGGGTGACAGTGCGCTGATCCCCGAGACAGGCGGACGTCCTGGAGCCTCCAGGGGCGTCTGGGTGACAGTGCGCTGATCCCCGAGACCGGCGGACGTCCTGGAGCCTCCAGAGGTGCCTGGGTCCGGCTGGGTGACAGTGCGCTGATCCCCGAGACAGGCGGACGTCCTGGAGCCTCCAGGGGCGCCTGGGTGACAGTGCGCTGATCCCCGAGACAGGCGGACGTCCTGGAGCTTCCAGGGATGCCTGGGTGCGTCTGGGTGACAGCGCGCTGATCCCCGAGACAGGCGGACGTCCTGGAGCCTCCAGGGACGCCTGGGTGACAGTGCGCTGATCCCCGAGACAGGCGGACGTCCCGGAGCCTCCAGAGGTGCCTGGGTGCGCCTGGGTGACAGTGCGCTGATCCCCGAGATAGGCGGACGTCCTGGAGCCTCCAGGGTCGCCGGGGTACGCCTGGGTGACAGTGCGCTGATCCCCGAGACAGGCGGACGGCCTGGAGCCTCCAGGGGTGCCTGGGTGCGCCTGGGTGACAGTGCGCTGATCCCCGAGACAGGCGGACGGCCTGGAGCCTCCAGGGGTGACAGTGCGCTTATCCCCGAGACAGGCGGACGGCCTGGAGCCTCCAGGGGTGCCTGGGTGCGCCTGGGTGACAGTGCGCTGATCCCCGAGACAGGCGGACGTCCTGGAGCCTCCAGGGGCGCCTGGGTGACAGTGCGATTATCCCCGAGACAGGCGGACGTCCTGGAGCCTCCAGAGGTGCCTGGGTGCGGCTGGGTGACAGTGCGCTGATCCCCGAGACAGGCGGACGTCCTGGATCCTATAGGGGCGCCTGGGCGACAGTGCGCTTATCCCCGAGACAGGCGGACGTCCTGGATCCTATAGGGGCGCCTGGGTACGTCTGGGTGACAGTGCGCTGATCCCCGAGATAGGCGGACGTCCTGGAGCCTCCAGGGGCGTCTGGGTGACAGTGCGCTTATCCCCGAGACAGGCGGACGGCCTGGAGCCTCCAGGGGTGCCTGGGTGACAGTGCGCTTATCCCCGAGACAGGCGGACGTCCTGGAGCCTCCAGAGGTGCCTGGGTGCGGCTGGGTGACAGTGCGCTGATCCCCGAGACAGGCGGACGTCCTGGATCCTATAGGGGCGCCTGGGCGACAGTGCGCTTATCCCCGAGACAGGCGGACGTCCTGGATCCTATAGGGGCGCCTGGGTACGTCTGGGTGACAGTGCGCTGATCCCCGAGATAGGCGGACGTCCTGGAGCCTCCAGGGGCGTCTGGGTGACAGTGCGCTTATCCCCGAGACAGGCGGACGGCCTGGAGCCTCCAGGGGTGCCTGGGTGACAGTGCGCTTATCCCCGAGAAAGGCGGACGGCCTGGAGCCTCCAGGGGTGCCTGGGTGCGCCTGGGTGACAGTGCGCTGATCCCCGAGATAGGCGGACGTCCTGGAGCCTCCAGGGTCGCCGGGGTGCGCCTGGGTGACAGTGCGCTGATCCCCGAGATAGGCGGACGTCCTGGAGCCTCCAGGGTCGCCGGGGTACGCCTGGGTGACAGTGCGCTGATCCCCGAGACAGGCGGACGGCGTGGAGCCTCCAGGGGTGTGTGGAGAAGTGAGATCCGAGAAATCGGAGATCGCCGTTGATTGACAAGTGAGAGACTGGGACCCGGCTGGTCACTATTATGAAACACTGACCTGGCGGGATCTACACAAGGGAGGAAGCAGATAGACGCAGACGGAAGCTGACAGAGCGCCGAACGGGCAGAGTGGATGTGGATCAACGGCGGGTAGCCCAGATCAAGTGGTTCGAAGAAGATCTGAGGATTTGGATCTGGAGCCCAGATCGGGATCAGATCTGATACCGGGGCCCAGATCCAGCATGGCGGATCCGGCGATGACGGCACGCCAGAGGCCTGGATGACGTCATGACGGAGGTAAAGGGAGGCTGCAGAGCCGGTAGATGTCGATGGGATGATAGCTGGATAGAAGGATAGGTATGTAGGATGGGATCGGACTTAAGCATAAATCAGTATCGAATTTGCCTTGGACATCGCAACCGCCTTCTCCCTCGCCTGGAAACGGGAACTACATTGGCCCTGCGAGGAGTAGAAGACACAGCGGTAAGAGATCTAGTGTTGGTAAAGTCTGGATAATATATTGGCCAGCTTTAGACCTTCCTAGTGATCTACCCTCAAGTGCAGATCCCAGATCCACCGGAGTTCACAGCTTGGCCGGTCGGGTCTTCGACGCTCAACAACCACAGATCCCGCTATAGGAAGCGGCAAGCATCGCAAGGAAAGGAACCCGAAAGGGAACGTAAAGGACAAGACCCCGCAAAGGCAACCCCACGGCCGGATCCAGATCCAGGCCACCAGATCCAAGTCTAAGAACACTTGATCTGGAAGTACAACCGCGAGCTGCGTGAAGATTTCCGCGCCGCTCCACCCCATCCCCGCGTCTCGCCAAGACTGTCTCGACTTCAAGGCGTTGACACTTCGGAAGACACCAGAAGAGCAGATCCAGCCCTACCGACGGGTACACAAGGTGACCCAGTTCAGCACACGTCACGGCAGATCGGAGTACCCCCTCCGTTAGTCGGTGTTCGGGCGCAGTTGGTAAGTTGGGTTGGCGATCTCGCTGATTTCGCTGATCCCGCTACACCACAATGGTGCGCGTGCCCGGATCTTCTGGTGACTCGGGATTTCACCGTGAGTCCCAAGAAGAAGTCAAAGTGAAGATAGAGCAAGGGGACCAGGCGTCATCGGACCTCGGATCGACGACGACGCCGCTGAATGAAGCAAGAACCGCAGATCGACAGAGTGCTGGGAGGAACTCTATCGACGGAAAGGAGGCAGATCCGGATCCGGATCTGGAAGATAAACCTCAACCTCCTCCCCAGGTCCCTTCGGGGACCCCTGTGAGTCTCGATTCACATCGAGACTCACTAACAAAACAAACTAAAGCCGGACAGAACCGGTATGCGTTCGCGGACTCGCCAGTCAAGCTGCCGACAGGGGATCCCATATTGAAGCCCAGCTGGGAGTGGGAAGGCAAGGTGTCTGCCAAACGAACGGTGCTCAAGGCCCCAGATCTGGAGGATGAGCCCAAGGACAGACTAGTTCCAGCCAGGATCAAGACGGAGACGTCAGATCCAACATGGAACGAGGCAGATCTGGAGGCCAGATACCACAGGAAGGAACTCCGGGACTTCATGACCCACAACCCGATTATGCAGATCTTACGACCGACGCAGATCGGAGATCATACCGGACCAGTGACGGCACCAGCTTCGACAGACAATAAGCTGGAGGCGATCAAGATCCTCATGAACCTACTATGGGAAGCGGGCCTGGTAGCTGGAGCCTTCGATGCAGACGACTTGTTCCGTCCAGATCTACGGATGTACCAGACGTCGGCGAAGGAACTCTTCGACAAGTTGAAAGTAATAGTCGGAGAGAAGGCTGCGAACCCCAGCACGACCTCTAGCCCGGACTCACCGACCCAGATCGGCTCCACAGGTGACCGAACTTCCTCACCTTTCGTGTCGGCGGCGGAGGCGGATTCGGACGAGTCTTCGGAGCCACGACGGATGTCGCTAGGCCCCACTGGTGCCGCGATGTTGCAGGCCAGATCCAAGGCGTCACGACCGAAACCTACCCGAACCAAGGCGAAGAAGACCTCCGGGACGGTGAACAAGCCGACGGCTTCCCCTCCCCATATCGTGGTTGTGAGCGAAGACGCTACAACCTCGACGGATAAGATGGAGTCCTACTTCCAAGCAGCCATGAGTCGTTTCCTTCGAGAGCAACAGGTCGCCATGCCAAACTTGGCCGCCAGGACCCTCCCGAATCCAAGGGCCAGGGACGTGGAAATGGAATCCGCCGGATCGGAAGACTTGGAGAGATTACAGTGGGAATATGACCCAGACGACTTAGATCTCCCCACCGCAGCACCGGCAGCAGTAGCCACGGCAGCTGCTGCAGGATCCTCGGACTCGACACTGATTCAACGAGTCCGGATCTCCGCCATCTCAGACTTGAAGGAGTTTACGGGGAAGGACCAAGACGAGGATCGAGCGAGGGCCTGGATCAGCAAGGTGAAGTTTTCCTTCATGCGTGACCAAGCTTCCGACGAAGAGAAGTGCCTGACCCTCGCAGACCTGCTGTCAGGGCCGGCGAAGAACTGGTACCGGCAGCTGCCGAGGTCCACCCGCAACAAGTGGACCGAACTACTCAGGAGCTTTCAGATCCAATATTGCGGGTTCGGAATCTCTGTAGCCCGCCAGTACTACCAAGCTCGGAAACGCTCAGATGAGTCTGCGCTAGAATACCTGCACAGGCTCAACGTGGCGGGCTTACGAGCACGACTGAAGGTCAAGGACGGCGGCACCAAGGAACGGAAAGAGCATGTGGACCATTTCATCGAGACACTGGGAGATCCTGAGCTGGCCGACAAGCTGACGATGCTACGACTGTCGGACGCAGATGATTTGGAGGAAGTGTTGCGGGCCCTAGACAGGGCGAAGAGTCGCCAGAAGAAGACGACCGCTGGATCCAGCCGGTACAGGCAGAAGGCAGCTCCGTCGCCGGCGCCAGCCGCCTCGGCCAAACAAGTGCGGGCGATACAGATCCAGGCGCCGGACTCGGAGTCAGACTCCAATTCGGACGGATCGGACTCGGATCGAGATGAACATCGCCGGATCTACCTTGCTGCAAGCGACGAAACCCCGCCGCCCGGAGAAGAGCAGAAGGCTTCGGATCGCGAGCCATCGGATCGCCGCACCCCAGACCCTCAACCCGGGGATACGAGACCACGATATCAAACGGACAACACTGACCGAGGACGATGCTCTCACTGTGGCTCCAAGAAGCACACCGATCTGGGTTGTTGGAGACGTCTGACGTGCAAGAAGTGTGGGAAGAGAGGCCACCCGGCGGATCACTGCCTGTTCGTATGCCGAGGATGTGGAGAACTGCACGACATGGGGAAGTGCCCGATGGAGGAGTTCTACAACCAGATCCGCCAGTGGTTTGATCCAGTTAAACATGCTGGGATGCTGCCAGAGATGGCAGAGAAGATGTTAAACTAGGACGCTCGCCGGGATGGAATCCGGTACGAGCCGAGCGCTCTAGGTATTGCATTTATGCATACGTGAACAAGCCATCAATAGATCCAGCTAGCAGAAGTCCAGATCTATGTGATAATACATTTGATCTACATGGGAAACGCACGGCCTCCATATCCAGTCTTTGCCCAGTGGGTGATTTCGACAGAGCGGAGGCCGCGGAAGTGATCGATCTCGACCCCGGTACCTCTCGTGGGTACTGGAAGCAACAAAACCCAGATCTCTGGTTCTCACCTACGGAAGGGGAAGACATTTCCCCGAACCATCAGCCTAGTCTCGTGGCTGAATGTAAGCGGGCCGGGGATCCGAATCCAGATCTGCTGCCCGGAGAATCGAGAGGATATTGGAAGCATCATGCACCCGGAAAATGGTTCCGGCAGGCCAAGATCACAGGAAAGATCAACAATGAGAAAGCGATCCTGCTCCTCGATACCGGCGCTGAGGTGTCTATCGTGGACACTACGTTCGCCCAGCGGATGGGGTGCTATGTGGATAGGAGCCAGAGTCAAGACTGTGTAGGCATCGGAGATATGGTATACTCGACTGCCGGAAGGACGCGGATCAAGATCACGCTGGCAGGGTACCTGGTGTATTTGTTTGACATCTGGGTTGGTGATCTGTCGGGGCAAGAAGCTATCCTGGGGATGGATTTCATGGTGCCGGCGGGGATCCGGTTGGATTTAGCTGATGGGTCGCTATGTCTCCCAGACGAGGTGCGGATCCAGCTTAGCGGCAGACACCAGTTGTATAACGACAAGGCAAGGGTCGTCCGGTTGGACCAGCATTTGCAGATCGACGTAGGAGATTCGATAGAGGTGCCCATACGGAGGCAAAACTCGGATCAGGACACGTTGTGGGTGACCAGGGGAAGTCGATGGGTGCCGACAGTGAGTCGAGGACCAGGCAAAGCGTTATACTTGACGATTACGAACATCGGAGAGAAGAAGCTGATCCTACAGGGGGATGAACGGGTAGCGATGTGGCTGGCCGGGGATCGGGTGCCTCGACTGCAGGGTTTCGTGACAGCCGGGTCTCGCCGCTACCTAGAGTGGCAGAATCTAGCTCTACAGGCAACCACTGACGTCAAAGTATCGGAGAAGTACCAACGTCCAGAACAGCCGGATCTACCCGCAGTAGAACGGCCAACCTACCCAACCCCGCGGGCGATATTGCGCAAGCCCAGCCCAGACAGCGATCAACGACTAAGATCGGGAGAGCAGAGATTTGTCCTACCTGTCCAAGTCGCGGGGAACCTCCCCGGCCCGGAAGCAGAGGCACCCGTTCAAGTGGCAGTGGATTCGCCAGATCCGGACGCGGAAGCAGACAACTCAGCACCAATTCCCCGGGAGGGAGATCTCGAGTCAACAGCCGATCCAAGTTTGGGTGTAGTCGAACCAGTGGACGAATCAGAGAGCCAGAGTACGATGGAGACGACGAGCGTCTCGAAGGGAAGTCGGGAGGACTTAGAAGAGCCGACTCCGGAGACCGCGCCGTCGGATCCGACTTCTGGAGGAATAACTGCTGAAGTCGATGTCCCGATGGAAGATGAACAGGTGTGCTATCACGAAGGAGGCGATCTCAGAGCCGAAGAAGTGGAGTCAGAGATGGCTGTGTTGCCTGAAGTTACGCAATCGACCGAAGATGTGACGATAGAGGACATCCAAGTGGGAGATCCGACTGTCAACTCAGCTGAGGAGATAGATCGACTACGACGGCTGATCTGGAGGCGCCGACACCTGCTCATCGGAAAGGGCAATGCACTCCCCCCCGCAGCAAAGGGAATTGTCTGTGACATCGATGTGGGAGGCGCTAAGCCTATCGCACAGCGGGTGCGCAAAGTAGCTCCTCAGTTTCGGGAGAAGCTCTCAGATCTGATCAAGGGATTACTTGGAGCTCGGATCATAAACATGTCGACTTCACCCTGGGCCTCGCCGATTGTGGTGATCATCAAGAAGAATGGAGTGGATATCCGACTCTGTATTGACTACCGGCTGGTCAACAGCCTAACGAGACTCATGATCTACCCGATGCCTCTGATCAATGACTTACTGGAAGATCTAGACAAGGTGCTGTGGTACTGCTCGTTGGACATGGCAAGCGGATTTTGGGTTGTGACTATGACAGACCGTGCACGCGCGATCTCGGCATTTATCACCCCCTTCGGACTGTTCGAGTGGAACAGAATGCCCTTTGGTCTGAAGAATGCCCCGCAGATCTATCAGCGGATGCTCGATAACGCACTGTACGGCTTCACGCGGATCCCACGATTGGAAGGGGGCCCGGTACCGGGGCGGCCGGATCCAAAGGCAAGCCCGGATCTGATACCTTCCGAACCTAAGGACGACGGCAAGAAGTCGGTGCTGGGGCGCAGATCCTACATTGATGACATTCTGATCACGGCCGAGTCCTGGGACCACCTCTGCAACAGGGTGGAAAGTTTGCTCGACGTGTGTGACGAGTGGAACCTGTCAATCAGTGTGGTAAAGAGTTCCTGGGGTAAGGATCGAGTGGAATATCTCGGGCATAAGGTGTCAAGCCATGGACTGGAGGCGAACCCGAAGGATCTGTCGGCGTTGACGGAACTACCGTTCCCCGGTTCTCTCCGGGCCATGCAATCTTTTTTGGGGAGCCTT
Organism: Phytophthora x cambivora; assembly: GCA_033557925.1. Classification (NCBI taxonomy): domain Eukaryota; phylum Oomycota; class Peronosporomycetes; order Peronosporales; family Peronosporaceae; genus Phytophthora; species Phytophthora x cambivora. The sequence continues at coordinate 7,981,209 of JAUCEB010000011.1, read as the reverse complement.
AACTACTACAGTAAGTTTATTGAGGATTACGCGATCTATGCTGCAGTGCTGTATGAACTACGGGAAGTTGACTTTGCAGCCATGAGTAAGCCAGAGAACCGATCTCGGATCCAAGATCTGGCAGCCGCCGTAGACGACAGTATGGGAGGAGTCGACAGGCCGGATGAAGCCGATCTACGGTGGATCCGGGCTCACAAGTCGTTCGCCAAGCTGAAAGAAAAGGTGGCGACCACGCCGATCCTGCGCCACTTCCAACCAGAGCTACAACCAGTGGTGGTCGTCTATGCCAACGATTGGGCAATCTCCGCGGCCCTGATGCAGGAGCATGACGAGGTGTTCCACCCAGTTATGTTCGCGAGCCGTACGTTGAAGTCAAACGAGCTGAATTACGGGATCGTGGAGAAGGAGGTGTTAGCCTTGCTCCGTATCTTGGATTTGGGACACAACCTGTTGGTGGGACGGGAAGTCAAGGTGCTGGCCCGCTACTCGACCCTGGCCTGGTTATTCAGATCCTCTGGGCTGCAAGGCCGGCTCGGACAGTGGGCAGCTCTGCTATCCCCTTGGACCCTCGAAATCGTGAAGTGTGCGAAAGGAGAAGACGAGATCTTGGGGGCGATTGCCGCAACTATCACTCCCCGAGCCGAGGTGGATCAAGCTTTAATCGCCATCGCACCCCGCAAGGAACCTCGACGCAAGATCCAGGCCCCGATCCCGACGGTGTACCCCGGAGAAAGTTTGTGGGTGGTGAGCTTTGACGGATCTGCTCGCGTCAAGCGCGGTGGAGGCGCTTATAGCGCGATCTTGTGGAAATTGCCCGAGTGGACAGTGGTGAAGGCCCGATCGGAGTATGTGGATGGCCTGACAGTAAACGAAGCTGAGTATCGAGGCCTGTTGCTATGCATGGATCTACTGGAGGGAGAGAGTCAGCAGCGTCTAGTGGTATGCGGCGACTCTAACCTGGTGATCCGACAAGTACGGGGCGAGATCGACTGCAAGGCCCCCGGCTTGACGTTGTTAAAGCAGAAGGCGCTGGACCGGTTATTGGCATGGCCGAATCACGAACTGCTCCACGTAAAGCGAGATTGGAATGGAAGCGCGGACAGTCTGGCCGGTGCTGCCCTACAGCGTCAAGCTGGAGTCGACGTGGAAGAGGATTCCGATCTCGAGAATCTGGTAACACTGAATCGCCTGCAAGAGATCCTAGTGGTAAGGGAGGCAGAAGAGCATCCCACAGCCAGGATCTGCCCGGTAGCTACGAGAGCGGCCAGCGGCTCCAGATCCCGTCCCGCAGTGCTCCAGGAAGAAGTGGTGAGAGATTTACGGGTGGGGAGGATCAAGCAGGCCCAAGACGAGGAAGTATGGATCGCCGGGTTGAAGAAGTACCTGGTGGGAACTGCACACGACTTGTCCCCTGAAGATATCAAGTCCTACAATGCTATCGGATCCGACTACGAAGTGGATCTGGACGGACTGCTGTTCTACTGCCTGCCCGCCAAACGGACGACGGAAGAGCGTGATGGGCTGATGCGGTTAGTGGTTCCTGAGACGCTGCAGCAAGATGTGCTACACCACTACCACTCTAGCCTCGAAGGGGGACACCAAGGGATCGGACGAACATACCAGCGGATCCGAGACCATTTTCATTGGAGAGGACTCTATCGCAGCGTCCAGCGCTATGTTGGGGAGTGCGTGGACTGCGAGACGGGAAAGGGGCGGCCCACACTTCAAGGAGAGTCGCCGGGTAACATCCAAGCGACCTACCCGTTCCAGATCATCGCGATGGACCATATCCCCTCGCTGCCCAAATCACACAAAGGTAATACCGAGTTGTTGATCTGGGTGGATCTGTTCACCGGGTATGTGATTGCGAAAGCGAGCGCGTCGAGAACCGCACAAACAATAGCAGAATCCTACGAGGAGTGCGTGTTCAGGAGATTTGGAGCCAGCGAAGTGATCCGACACGATCGAGAGCCTGGATTTATGGCCGACTTCTTCAGGTCTTTTAATAAGATCCTGGGCCAACGACAGCGGGCTACGATGGCATACCGACCTCAGGCAAACGGGACGGCTGAACGAATGGTGCAGACCACCACTCGCGCACTCAAGATGTATGTGCAGGAGCTGGATCAACGGGATTGGGACGAATATGCGGAAAGGCTCACATTCGCCATTAACACAGCCCAAGACCGGATCCGAGGGGAGACACCTTTCTACTTGGTACATGGGTGGGACGCCCGATCTACCCTGGAAGCGACCTTACCGGTAGGCAGTACCGCACGTCGAGATCGGGAGCCTCGGAGATGGAGATATCAGATCCAACGGTATTACCAACAGGCGAGATTGCAAGTCGGTGAGCGGATTAGAGAGGCCATCTCAGATCGAGCGGTCCGTCACAATGAAGAGGTCCGACCGCATGAGATCGAGATCGGGTCTCAGGTGTGGCTATATCTGGATCGAGTGAAGGAAGGCTACGCTAGAAAGCTAGCACACTTGTGGCATGGCCCTTTTAGGGTGATGGAGAAGATCGGAGAACATGCGGTCAAGATCGAGACTGCGGGTACAGAATACCGGTTGTTCCCTGAAGTACACATTTCCAAGCTCAAGCTAGTAAGGACATTCCCTGATAGACCTACAGCTCGTCTACTCGGCCAAGAATCGGAACGCGTAGATCTAGACGAAGCCCTCCTCCCCGAAGACAGCTGGATCCGCGACTTAGACGAAGACGAGTATGAAGTGGAGAAAATTACAGACATGAGGACGGGGAAGCGTACTCGATATGGCCGGATCTACCGCGAATTCCGGGTACATTGGCGAGGATATGGAGATCCGACATGGGTGGACGAAGCGGATCTCAACTGCGGAGCGTTGCTGCATGAGTTCCTCCGGAATCACACCAGCCGAAACCGGTTCGGAGTGATGCAGTCTCATGAGGAGTAGTGAGACGGAGACCTCGAGGACGAGTTGGTCGTGCTCGAGTGAGAAGGGGGAGACGGATCTGCAGGGAGGGTGCAGATCGGAGGAAGGAGAAGTGAGTGTTTACATACAAAAAGAGAAGAGGCAAGGTAACCAGATCGCGGAGTCCAGATCGCGGCCAGAGCAACAAACTACTAGTCAGAGATGGATCAAGAGAAAGAAGGCGAAGATAACTCAAGAGGTGCATTAACGATTATGGGAGCTAAACGAAGGAGTGGATGCAGCTAAACAATGAGGAAGGTGGGCGTAGGAACTACGCGGCGCCTTGAGCCTGGACCCCAAAGAACTTGTCTTTGAGACGGGAGATCGAGCGGGCAGGATGCTCCTCGGGCGTGTCGCGGAAGTGATTACGCCACGGATCTTCTGAATTAGCTTCGTCCAGGGCTTCAAGGAGGTCGGTAGGTTCGGCGCGACGAAGCTTGGGGTCTTGGAGGTTAGCTTGGCGCGACGCCAACCCCGGATACCAGATCACGGTCTCCGATCGCTTGGGAAAGTGGAGGAAGAACGGATCCAGCAGCAAATCCAGGTCGCACCAGCCTTCACGCATCGCTAAGATGAAGATCTCCAAGAACGCTTTCCAGTGAGCCCCAGCATGCGAACGGCGGTTGTTGCGCTCCTTCTTGTAGACTTCCAGCCAGGGGTGGTTCTTCATCATTGTCGGGGTGATTACGAAGAAGTGGGTGGACTCCCAGTACGACTGCAGACAGTCAGGCTCGTGGGTCGTATAGCGCCGGATCGCGACCCCGAGACGTCCTCCCACATCCTCCTCAAAAGAGATCGGATCGGCATCAGCGGCTTTCTCCAGGACTTCCCAAGGCCGGGAATCCAGTAGGGCCCGCACGTTGTCCTCCGTGATTAATTCCACACAGTAATCTTGAGGCTTGACTTGGCGCCGATCGGTGGGAGCAATTCGAGGGAACATCCAGCCCGGGCGAGTGGGAAGGACTGGGAACAACACGTCGATCAGCATGGTAACCATGGCCTTGTCCGAGATTTGGTCGGCCAGCCACGGATCCACCTCTCGTTGAATCATAGCGTGTGCTCGACCGCGCCCCGGGATGCACAACTCTTCCCGAGCAAACGGCGCCACGGGTTTCATTGGATCCGGAGTGGACGATCCGGCAGAACGGCGAGATGGCGTAGCTGAAGGACCCCCCGAAGAACTCGCCTTCGGAGTAGACCGAGAGGTCGAATCCGCGCCAGATCCAGAGTCATCGGACCCGTCCGGCGAAGAACCGGATCCGGCCACTTTAGGCCCGCCTCGAGGAGAAGCCAGCCGGCGCCGACGTTCAGCAGAGCGAGACTGAGCGAGGGCTTGCAAGGTCTGATCTTCCAGGAGGTCCTTAGTCACTTCAGCAGTATCCTCGTCCTCCTCCTCGTCACTTCCCGACTTGGCGTCTGAGTCTTCCCCACCACCAGATCCGACGGACGCTGGAGGTCCAGAACCGGCGTCCGAGTTTGCATCGCTGACATCGGACCCTCCGCGGTTGTCGTCTGCGAGATGCCCTTCGTCCTGAGTCAGGTCGACGGGGCTGGAACCACTCCCACTAGCCGAAGGTTTGGATCCCTGGGATCTACAGCCGTCGCTACCGGGAGAGAGTGGAGCTGCTCGACGCTTGGCAGGGGGCGTGGGACTGGACCCGGGCGACGCCGTGGAGCTGCGCGGTCGTTTAGAGCTTGGAGGTGAAGTGGCAGTACCGGACCCGGATGGAACCTGATCCTGAAGGCTGGCCGGAGGATCTTGAGTGGAAGGACCAACCGGCGTGCTACGCAGTGAGTGCAACACGGCGGCTGGACCAGAGGCACCCACGTCCGCGACCGAGATTGGCCCCACCGCTGCGGCCACAGTCGCTATCTTCTGATTAGCGATGTCGAGATCGCGCTGGAGGACGTCGCGTTCTCGTTGAACCCGATCGCGCGCGTCACGGGCAGCGTCTCTCTCACGTCGTAACACTCGGACCGAGTGCTCCAAATCTTGGAGGCGACGCTTCGTGTCCGCGAGCTCCTTGGTCGGAACTCCTTGCGCCTTCTTAACGGTGGCCAACTTGGCGTCTGTAAGAGATATGAAAGAAGCACAATCGAAGAGTTAGTGTGAGAGGTCAAGATCGAAGGAAGGAAGAAGATGACATACTGAGATCCGAGACGTCGCCACGGAGGCGGTCGGCATCGTCCCGCGCGGCATCGCGATCCTGGACCGTGCGATTCAGATCGCGGGTCGAGGCCGCCTGGAGAGCCCGAAGACGGTTCAACTCTGCCGAAGAGTCGCGGCACGAACGCTGGTGTCCCTGGAGATCTTCTTCTACCGCACCCAGGCGATCAGCAACGCGTACCGCCTCGGCTTGGGCTGCATCTCTTTCTCGGATTAGCCGAGTTACGTCCGAAGGAGTCACACTCGGAGTGTCAGTGAGCTGGGCGACTTGAGCCTCAGCCTGCTGCAAGGCCTCAGTGACCCGAGCTAGACTGGTCTCCGTGAGGAGAAGTTCGTGCTCCGCGTTCTCGCGAGCACGGTCCAGATCGTTGCGGTCGCCTTGAAGTTGCTCGATTTCGTCACCGGCCAGCCGCACCTCCTCGGCGAGATGATCGCTCTGATCCTGAAGGGCGTCTCGCTCAGCGACCACGTCGTCGAAGCGCGATCCGAGGCTGCGGAACTCCGCCTCATGTTGTCGGAGCCTGTAATGGGCTTACTTAGCCCAATACTTTAGCTTACACGTGAGCGCACGTGTATGAGGAAGCGTAAGGTGTATTTAACTTAGATTAAGTATACTTGTATCCACAAGTATAATTAGATCTAAATAAAGGTACAAATAGTAGCTTTTGCGGTAAAATGAGAACTGAATTGTTTGTTAACTGTGGCTTTCCTCCTAAAACTGATATCTATAAAGAGGGGTTCTGCCAACGAGTGGTTGGCAGAAACCCTGACCTAATGCTTGAGTATTACTGGTAGAAAGACCCTGCTTTCTGACCAATAGGACTGCTTCCTATTATGAATGGTGACCACACTGCAATGTGGCCCACCTGAATGTATCCACTTAGTGCGTGTTGCACTAAGGTGAGGTTAGCCGAATGTGTAGCCCCGCTACACCATCCCCCCGTTAGGACTTGATGTGCCGGTCTCGACACATCAATCCAAAGTCTTCTTCGGAGAGAACATCGTGCTCATTTCGAAATGAGCACGCCAACGACGCAGACTTCCGACGAGCTTGCTGCACCTGCAGCAAGCAACACAGTCGTCGCCAGCACAGCGACGACTGCCGCATCTTCAGCCTCTTCGGCGTCCGTCGTCACTTCCACGGTGACGACGCAAAGCTCCCCCAAGCGTACCATCTCGGTTGGGGAGTATAAGGCGCGTAAAGTCACCTATGCCAACGAAACCCTCTTCGATGGCATGGTGGACTTGAATGTCGACAATGATGTCGACATGGAGGAGGGCGAGGAGAAGCAAGACTCCTCGTCCACAGGGCGCAATGAAGCTAGCGTGGGGACTCGTCGTCCTCGCGATGACGACTCGGACGCTTCGAGTTCCAAGCGCTCGCGTAGCGGCAGCGATAGGCCGCTCGCAGATGCTGGGGCGTTGTCTACGCCGCGGGGTGGAGACGATGACGACTCCACTCCGTCCGCGACTGTGACGTCGCGCGCTAAGCCGGCGCGCGACCCGTGGATGCCGTCTCCGAGCGAGATCCGATCTCGCTACGGCAATACCACGCCGGTCAGCAAGTACGCGCTGTACTCCTGCAGCGCCATCGTTGATGACGATGTCACCAAGGAGCTCGACTTTGATCCGGCGACGGATCAAAGACGTGATTACTACATCGGGCTCTTCCATGAGCTCCGATTCTACGGGAATAAGAGGACTTCCCGTAAGAGCAAGGTGACAGAGTGGGAGGCACTCTGTCAAAGCTGGGGCGCGTTCGTTGAGAACTTCAACCGCGACCCGGCTGGTTACCGTGAGCGAGTCCGCTCTGCGAGCGAGCGCTACGAGCGCTTCTCGAAGCGGCCCAAGATTTTGCGGCTGCACGAAGGTGCAGTCGAGGCGGGGATTCCGTGCGCAGTGCCGTCTGGCGTTGCGTGCGCGCAGTGCCAACCCGGGGCAGTTCGGCTTTCGGAGCGAGACCTTCTCGGGTACACTGGTATTAGTGTGCCCGTGGAGTTGAAGACACTGCGTGAGAAGTTAGTCACGCAGTTGTCGTCTGAGAGTGCTGAGGGTGAGCGCAACACTCAGCCGAGGGCTGTAGGCGACTACAGCTCTCGCTCAAGTTTTACGCCCTTCGGCGGAGCTGCTGGTGGCGGGCTTCGTACTCCGTCACCATTTCCGGAACGTCGCTCATCAGGACGTTCCGCGGCTCCCATGTATCGTGGTCAGGAGAGTATCCTAACCAACGAATACGAAAATGAACCGGACCTTGGGTCCGGATCTGATGATCAACAATTCGCTGGACAATCCAGCGAGTTTCCCCGCGTGCATCTCGCAACGGGGGCGGTGGCGGCGGGAAGACACCACGAGCCGCCGCCGGCCGGGGTCTGGGAACGTCTGGATGCGATGGAGCACGTCCAGACGGCTGAGCTCGCCGAGATTCGGCAGGAGCTGAAGCTCTTGAAGGCCCGGGTCGGTCAGGCCGGGCAGACCGCCTCGAACATCCAGGTCGACCTGGGGTCGATCGTTGCTCGCGTGGAGCAGCGTGTCTCCGCGCTCGAGAAGAGGATCGCGCCGAGTCACCGGTCGTAGGTGACTCGTGTTGCGAGTACGGCTTCAGCCGCCCAACGTAAAAGGTTGGGTGGAGGCGCATGCTGGACGGTATGTCTAGCGTGTACGCGTTGCCATGCTTCGCCAACACGGTGAATGGGCCGATGAAGCGCGGGGCAAGCTTGCTTGCTCCGAAGTCGGAAACTGCATGTTTAGCTAAGTTCTGTGTAGCTAACAGAACTAATGAACCCACTTTGAATTCATTTGTGTTTCCTCTGCCATTGTTGTCTGCATTCAACTTCTGTCGATCGACAGAAGCTGCAATAGCATCTTGCACAAACCGTATTACGGCTTGGCGGCGCTGGACAAAGTCCATTGCCTTCGAGTTGAACTCCTTGTTCAACCCGTTATTCTTGTTCACTACAGGCCCGGCCTGTGTGTGGGTGTTGTTGTTGAGAGTGTCTACGCCCGGTGTAGACATTGCGCTCTCGTCGATCGGACTACGCGCAGTCCGTGCGCGTGTCGACACAGCTGATATGTTGCTCGTATCAGCGTGTTCATTCGGTTTGTTTGAAACCGGATACCCTCCCCCACTTAAGGAAGGAGCTACCGCACCGAGTACACTCGGTACGCGTGGATGCCTCATGGCGTTCACGTAAAACGGTGTATGTCCTGTGGAGACATGCACCGAGTTGTTGATGGCAAACTCTGCCATCGGCAAGCAGTCGCTCCATTGTTTGAACGAATGAGCGTAGCTCTTCAGAGCGTCAACCAAGACTCGGTTGACGCGCTCGGTTTGTCCGTCGGTCTGCGGATGATCCGCAGTCGACATGGACAGCTGCGTGCCAAGAAGTTCAAACGCTTCTTGCCAGAAACGCGCTGTGAAGCGCGGATCACGATCTGACACAATGTCGATCGGCATGCCATGGTGTCTAAACACCAAGTCAACAAACAGACGTGCCGTCTGCTTGGCTGTCACTTCGGCTGGTACTGCAGCAAGATGCACCATCTTACTGAATCGGTCGACAAAGACCACAATACCAGTCCTCCGCTTGTTGTCAGGCGGAAGACCAAACACAAAGTCCATTGAAATGGACTGCCAACACTCCGACGGAGTCGGTAGTGATTGAAGTGGAGCCTGCGAGAAGGCTGCAGGCTTCACGCGCTGGCAAACCTCGCAAGCACGAACGTACTTGCGTACCCACTTGTACTGGTGACTCCAATAGAAGTCACGCGTGAGAAGCAAGTATGTCTTCTCGCGACCCGGATGTCCCGATGTTGGGGCATCGTGATACTCGTAAGTAATCCTGAGCTTCAGCTCATGATCGTCCGGCACGACAATGCGATCAGCGTTGTCGTCGACTGCGCTGTAAAGCAACAGTCCATTGTGTACACGATAGCGGTGTACACGTGCACGGAGATGTTTCGCCAACTTCTGACGAGACTTGTCAGAAGGCGCAGCGAAGTAGTCCAACAACTGCTGTGCGTCCGCATCCTTCGTGTATGCGGAGCGCACGTCGTCTAACAAAGACGACGAGGGAGTAGACGTCCGTGCGACGCCAATTGCATTGGCGTCGGCCTTGTGCACCGCATAATCAGGTCGACGCGACAACGCGTCGGCCACAACATTCAACCTTCCAGGTTTGTACTCAACCTGGAAGTTGTACTCCGCAAAGAATGAGAGCCATCTCGCCATTCTTTGTGAGATGTGCGGCGACTTGATCGCCGTACGCAATGATGCGTGGTCGGTGTAGACCACAAATGGTCTACTCCCAAGTAGATACACTCGGAACTTCGCGAGTGCATACTTCATGGCAAGGAGTTCCTTGTCATGTACCGGGTAGTTGCGTTCAGCTGGCTTCAGCTGACGCGACTGATAGTAGACCACGCGATCACGTCCCTCGTGGTCGTGTTGCATTAGAGCGCATCCGATTGCGAAATCGGACGCGTCACACACGACGTGGAACGGGCGATCTTGGTCGGCCACCGCCAAGATCGGCGCCTCAGTCAAGCCCTGCTTGACTGTATCAAAGGCCTGCTGACACTCAGCAGTCCAAACCCATGCAGCGTCCTTCTTTAGGAGCTGCGACAGCGGGCGAATCTTGCCCGCGTAGTTGCTCACGTACTTGCATAAGTACGTAGCGAGTCCAAGGAACTGCCTCAGTTCCTTGACATTGGAAGGCGTAGGCCATTCATTGATCACTCTGACCTTTCCCGGGTCAGGGCGTACGCCGTTCTTCCCTACGAGACACCCAAGGACGGGTATCTCGCTAGCCCCGAAGATACACTTCTTCAGGTTCGCGTAGAGCTTGTGTTTGCGCATGAGCGCAAACAACCTGCGGAGATGTTCCTTGTGCATCTCCACTTCCGACTTCCCGTCCACAGCCCGGCTGTGGATGAACACATCATCGAAATAGCTCGGTGCGAAGTCGCGCACCGAGCGCAACAAGTGCGTGACGCACCTGTTGAACGTCGCAGGGGCATTCTTTAATCCCTGCGGCATTACAAGCCACTCCCAGAGCATACCGCTCGGAGTGCTTACCGCCGTGAGAGGTATATCGCTCTCACGCATGAGGATCTGATAGAATCCGTCTCTCAGATCCAGAGCACTGAAGATAGTGCTCAAAGCCATCGAATCGATGATCACATCTTTTCGCGGTATCGGCGTCTGCGCCGGTACCGTTGCGTCGTTCAGCTTGTTATAAGCGTGAACGATGCGCCACCCGCCCTGTGCCTTCTTGACACAGAACGTAGGCGCGCTGTGCGGGGACTTCGATTCCCGCACTTGCCCTGCCTTGCGACGACTCTCAAAGAAGTCGTCGATTGCCTTGACTTGCTCTCGCGGCAGTGGCCACTGCCGCGTCACGCAATACTTCGTTCCCGGCACGAGATCAATCTCGTGCTGAACACCCTTGTCCTGCGGCAACTCCGCAGGGATATCGTCCGGGAGTACGTCTCTGTACTCACGCAAGACCTCGTAGAAGGGGCTCGACTTCAGCGAGTCCCAGCTCTGCTCGTCGAAGCGTTCTTTCTTCGACTTGGCGCTGAGGGCGTCGACGCCCTCAGCGACGAGCTGCTTCAACTCTTCCGCTTCACACTTCATCCTCTCGACATCCGAGAGGATGCAAATCTGCTCGATGCGTCCATCGTGCAGGTCGCGGGCGAAGCGCCTCCAGCTCGTGACTGGAAGCGAAGTCAACTCCGACGCCAATGTCGGAGGGTTCTCCAACTTCATCTTCTTATACTGGAGACCAGTATTCGTACGCGTCAAGACACTCAGTGTCTCGACGGTCGTCTCCAGTTCCTGTGTCTGCCCGGCAGACACTGCGAGTAGCGCCTCGGTCCCTGACCGAGACTTGCGCAGCTTTGCTCGCTTGCGCCGTTCGCTTCTTGTGCGGAACCCGGTTCCGCGCGTCTTGTTTTGTCCGGGCCCGGCCGCGGACAGATCTTCCTTTTGATCGCCGGCGGGTTCAACCCGCGGGCGCACGCAATCAAGCCCGGCTTGATCGCGTATCGCTTCTTCGTGCAGCCCGGCTGCACGTGAGCACGCAATGCGTTTCTTGTTGTCGCCGGCGGGTTCTTCCCGCGGGCGCACGCAATCAAGCCCTGCTTGATCGCGTACCGCTTCGTCGTGCAGCCCGGCTGCACGCGAGCACGCAAGCATTTCCGGTGCGGGACGTTTGCAACCGTCCGCACTGCCTGCAGCGTCGGCTCCCAGAGCCGACGCGCCTTCTTTACCTCGACGCCTGACGGCGGAGCGTCTTTCGACGTTTGGGCCAATCGCATCAGCTCCCTGAGCTGACGCGTCCGAGTCACTGTACTTATTAGTGACTGGCTCCTCTTGTTGAACTTGTGTGTCGACACTAATAGTCGACACGACCGCGTCACTCTTGACGCTTCGAGAACCTCTCGAATCCGATCGAATCTGAGTCTTCTGATTCGACTCACATTTTCTCCCGACGACCCTCTCAGTCGTCGGTGTCCGTGTGGGGTGATCGGAGACAGCCGCGCGTCGCGCTGTCTCTCCTGGTGGGTCGCGTGCACCGCGAGGTGCACGTGCTGCGCCGACAGGGCCATCGCTCACTGTCGCGCCGCTACTCCCGAAGTGCACGATCGTGCGCTTCGTCCAATCGATCACTGGATCATGCCGTGCAAGCCACGGCATGCCCAACACCATGTCGAACTTATCGTCTAAGTCAAGCACGATAAGCTCGTCCACGAACGTTCTCTTCCGATACGAGAAGCGTACGCGTACGACACGCTTCTCGGTTCTGACAACGACACCCGTTGCCAGTCTTACTTCCAATAGACTTCGAGGTAGTTCCACTTCCTCGAAGTCAAGCCTCGCTAGGCTCTGCAGTCGAACAAAGTTGTTCGACGCTCCACAATCCACCAGCGCACGAAGAGACATCTCTCTCTTCGAGCGAACCTTCAAGATGACAAGGTTCGGCCTGTCATCTTGCTTCTTACAGTGAGAGTGACTCTCACTGGGGGCAGCAGTCTTTAATACGGCGTGTCCAATATCGACACGCTCGACTGCATCACCAGCAGGGCGCCCCGCGCCTGCTGGTCGTTCTAGTTTTTTGATTGCCCGTGACGATACCCGGTATCGTCACGCCGGCCCTTGGCCGCCTGCACAGGCGCTGTGCATTCACGGGCGTAGTGACCGTTGTTTCCACACCGGAAACAGCGGACATTCGTTGGTCCACGACGCTGCTGAGATCCAGCAGCCGTCGCACTCGAGAGGTCCATTGGTTCGGGACCTCCCGTCGGCTTCACCGTCGGTCGCGGCATCGGCCGCGGGACGTTCACATGGAGCTTAGCCTGTCGCAGGCTAAACTCTTCTTGCATTGCAAGGGTAATCGCAGACTCGAGAGTACTTGGGTACTCTCGGAAGAGATAGGTCTTCACAGGCCCATCTTTCAGGCCCTTCATGAACGTGACGACCTTTGTCGCCTCGTCTATCGGGTTGGTCACGATGTTCGAGACCAAGTACCGCGCCCTTTGAGCGTAAGCATGCACGTCATGCTTGCCCTGTTGCAGGTCGAGGAACTCAGCCCTCGATCTGAACTCATTCTGCGGGGGCTCAAACGCTTGTCTGAGCTCCTCCTTGAACACCTCGTACGTGCTAAAGCACGTAGGGTCAGTGAGTCGGCGTCCATACGCCCAACTCCTTGCTCGTCCGCCAAGGCATGACATGGCGAACGCAACCTTCGACAACGGGTCGACGATACGTCGAGCCGTAATGGCAGTGTCGACTTCGACAAGCCAACGGAGGAGAGGCTCGCCCTCTCTTCCAACATAGCTGTTCACGTGGAGCTTCAATGACTCCACGCGCGGTGTGGACGGAGTCGACACCGTAGCGCGAGCAGCGGTCTCGCGCTGTTCCTTCATGATGAAGCCTAGAGCAACACCGTGTTGCTCTGTCGGCGATAGCGTGCGTAGCATCGTCGCTACGGCCGCTTCTCCAATGACCGTCGACAGTCGTTGGAGTGCCTCCCACTCTGGATCCGCCAGGTGGAGACAGTCTTCGCGTGCAACATGCGTTGCACCCGTGGTTGGGTTACCAGTGGACATACTCGCGTCCACAGGCAGGTCCTCGGCCCCCGTATCGAACTTCATTCAATACGTAACTAGTCGGTCGTTGGACGGACTACAAAGTGCTACCAGGTGTAATGGGCTTACTTAGCCCAATACTTTAGCTTACACGTGAGCGCACGTGTATGAGGAAGCGTAAGGTGTATTTAACTTAGATTAAGTATACTTGTATCCACAAGTATAATTAGATCTAAATAAAGGTACAAATAGTAGCTTTTGCGGTAAAATGAGAACTGAATTGTTTGTTAACTGTGGCTTTCCTCCTAAAACTGATATCTATAAAGAGGGGTTCTGCCAACGAGTGGTTGGCAGAAACCCTGACCTAATGCTTGAGTATTACTGGTAGAAAGACCCTGCTTTCTGACCAATAGGACTGCTTCCTATTATGAATGGTGACCACACTGCAATGTGGCCCACCTGAATGTATCCACTTAGTGCGTGTTGCACTAAGGTGAGGTTAGCCGAATGTGTAGCCCCGCTACAGAGCCGGGATTCAAGGTTGGCCACGCTCGGATCGGGGGCGGCGCCCTGATCTCTTGGTTCTTGGAAAGACGCAATCTCAGCCCGGAGCCGTCTCCCCTCCTCACGTTGCGCGGCGTACAACTCCTCCAGAGTTCGGAGTTCGCGGGTCTGCCGGAGCAAAGTACGAGAGAGACGGTGCTGCCCGTCGGCCGTCAGGCTTCGGGAAGACGCGGCGGTCTGGAGATCGGCATGCGCGCTGGCCAGGCGTCCGCGCAGTAAGGAGTTGAGGCGGCGAAGCTCGTCAGCCTCAGCCCCGGCCGGAGGAGACTGGCTCGGCGATCCTGGAGGCGACGCGGAAGACATGGAGATCTTGAACTGGCGGACCAAACGGACGGAGTGTGCGGATAAGAATGTTGTGAAGTCGGAACCAACGTCGGAGTGATGGAAAGTGCTCGCAGTGATGTCAGTTGGGTAACAACAACTACGAGCAGGAGGCGACTGTGGAGAAGCGAGATCCGAGAAATCGGAGATCGCCGTTGATTGACAAGTGAGAGACTGGGACCCGGCTGGTCACTATTATGAAACACTGACCTGGCGGGATCTACACAAGGGAGGAAGCAGAGAGACGCAGACGGAAGCTGACAGAGCGCCGAACGGGCAGAGTGGATGTTGATCAACGGCGGTAGCCCAGATCAAGTGGTTCGAAGAAGATCTGAGGATTTGGATCTGGAGCCCAGATCGGGATCAGATCTGATACCGGGGCCCAGATCCAGCATGGCGGATCCGGCGATGACGGCACGCCAGAGGCCTGGATGACGTCATGACGGAGGTAAAGGGAGGCTGCAGAGCCGGTAGATGTCGATGGGATGATAGCTGGATAGAAGGATAGGTATGTAGGATGGGATCGGACTTAAGCATAAATCAGTATCGAATTTGCCTTGGACATCGCAACCGCCTTCTCCCTCGCCTGGAAACGGGAACTACATTGGCCCTGCGAGGAGTAGAAGACACAGCGGTAAGAGATCTAGTGTTGGTAAAGTCTGGATAATATATTGGCCAGCTTTAGACCTTCCTAGTGATCTACCCTCAAGTGCAGATCCCAGATCCACCGGAGTTCACAGCTTGGCCGGTCGGGTCTTCGACGCTCAACAACCACAGATCCCGCTATAGGAAGCGGCAAGCATCGCAAGGAAAGGAACCCGAAAGGGAACGTAAAGGACAAGACCCCGCAAAGGCAACCCCACGGCCGGATCCAGATCCAGGCCGCCAGATCCAAGTCTAAGAACACTTGATCTGGAAGTACAACCGCGAGCCGCGTGAAGATTTCCACGCCGCTCCACCCCATCCCCGCGTCTCGCCAAGACTGTCTCGACTTCAAGGCGTTGACACTTCGGAAGACACCAGAAGAGCAAGATCCAGCCCTACCGACGGGTACACAAGGTGCCCAGTTCAGCACACATCACGGCAGATCGGAGTACCCCCTCCGTTAGTCGGTGTTCGGGCGCAGTGGTAAGCCGGACTAGCGATCTCGCAGATTTTGCTGATCCCACTACACCACAGGTGCCTGGGTGCGCCTGGGTGACAGTGCGCTGATCCCCGAGACCGGCGGACGTCCTGGAGCCTCCAGGGGCGCCTGGGTAACAGTGCGCTTATCCCCGAGACAGGCGGACGTCCTGGAGCCTCCAGGGGCGCCTGGGTGACCGTGCGCTGATCCCCGAGACAGGCGGACGTCCTGGCTCCTATAGGGGCGCCTAGGTACGCCTGGGAGACAGTGCGCTTATCCCCGAGACAGGCGGACGTCCTGGAGCGGACGTCCTGGAGCCTCCAGGGGCGCCTGGGTGACAGTGCGCTTATCCCCGAGACATGCGGACGTCCTGGATCCTATAGGGGCGCCTGGGTACGCCTGGGAGACAGTGCGCTTATCCCCGAGACAGGCGGACGTCCTGGAGCGGACGTCCTGGAGCCTCCAGGGGCGCCTGGGTGACAGTGCGCTTATCCCCGAGACAGGCGGACGTCCTGGATCCTATAGGGGCGCCAGGGTACGCCTGGGAGACAGTGCGCTTATCCCCGAGACAGGCGGACGTCCTGGAGCCTCCAGGGGCGCCTGGGAGACAGTGCGCTTATCCCCGAGACAGGCGGACGTCCTGGAGCGGACGTCCTGGAGCCTCCAGGGGCGCCTGGGTGACAGTGCGCTTATCCCCGAGACAGGCGGACGTCCTGGAGCCTCCAGGGGCGCCTGGGTAACAGTGCGCTTATCCCCGAGACAGGCGGACGTCCTGGAGCCTCCAGGGGCGCCTGGGTGACCGTGCGCTGATCCCCGAGACAGGCGGACGTCCTGGCTCCTATAGGGGCGCCTAGGTACGCCTGGGAGACAGTGCGCTTATCCCCGAGACAGGCGGACGTCCTGGAGCGGACGTCCTGGAGCCTCCAGGGGCGCCTGGGTGACAGTGCGCTTATCCCCGAGACATGCGGACGGCCTGGAGCCTCCAGGGGTGCCTGGATGACAGTGGGCTGATCCCCGAGACAGGCGGACGGCCTGGAGCCTCCAGGGGTGCCTGGGTGCGCCTGGGTGACAGTGCGCTGATCCCCGAGACCGGCGGACGTCCTGGAGCCTCCAGGGGCGCCTGGGTGACAGTGCGCTTATCCCCGAGACAGGCGGATGTCCTGGAGCCTCCAGGGGCGCCTGGGTGACAGTCCGCTGATCCCCGAGACAGGCGGACGTCCTGGAGCGGACGTCCTGGAGCCTCCAGGGGCGCCTGGGTGACAGTGCGCTTATCCCCGAGACAGGCGGACGTCCTGGATCCTATAGGGGCGCCTGGGTACGCCTGGGAGACAGTGCGCTTATCCCCGAGACAGGCGGACGTCCTGGAGCCTCCAGGGGCGCCTGGGTGACAGTGCGCTGATCCCCGAGACAGGCGGACGGCCTGGAGCCTCCAGGGGTGCCTGGGTGCGCCTGGGTGACAGTGCGCTGATCCCCGAGACAGGCGGACGTCCTGGAGCCTCCAGGGGCGCCTGGGTGACAGTGCGCTGAGCCCCGAGACAGGCGGATGTCCTGGAGCTTCCAGGGGCGCCTGGGAGACAGTGCGCTTATCCCCGAGATAGGCGGACGTCCAGGTGCCTCCAGGGACGTCCTGGTGCCTCCAGGTTGCCAGTGTGACAGTGCGCTGAGCCCCAAGAAAGGCGGACGTCCTGGTGCCTCCAGGTTGCCAGTGTGACAGTGCGCTGAGCCCCAAGAAAGGCGGACGTCCTGGTGCCTCCAGGTTGCCAGTGTGACAGTGCGCTGAGCCCCGAGAAAGGCGAACGTCCTGGTGCGTCCAGGAACGCCAGTTCGACAGTGCACGTAGCCCTGAGACAGGCCGACGTCCTGGTGCCTCCAGGTTGCCAGTGTGACAGTGCGCTGAGCCCCAAGAAAGGCGGACGACCTGGTGCCTCCAGGGGCGCCAGTTTGACAGTGCACTAAGCCCCAAGAAAGGCGGACGTACTGGTGCCTCCGGGGGCGCCAGTTCGACAGTGCACTGAGGCCTGAGACAGGCGGACATCCTGGTGTCTCCAGGGATGTCCTGATGCCTCCAGCGCCGCCGGGGGCGCCAGTGCGACCGTGCGCTGAGCCTCAAGAAAGGCGGACGTCCAGGTGCCTACAGGTTGCCAGTGTGACAGTGGACTGAGCCATGAGACAGGCGGACGTCCTGGTGCCTCTAGGGGCGCCAGTGCGACAGTGCGCAGAGCCCCGAGAAAGGCGGACGTCCTGGTACCTCCGGGGGCGCCAGTTTGACAGTGCACTGAGCCCTGAGACAGGCCGACGTCCTGGTGCCTCCAGGTTGCCAGTGTGACAGTGCGCTGAGCCCCAAGAAAGGCGGACGACCTGGTGCCTCCAGGGGTGCCAGTTTGACAGTGCACTAAGCCCCAAGAAAGGCGGACGTCCTGGTGCCTCCGGGGGCGCCAGTTCGACAGTGCACTGAGCCCTGAGACAGGCGGACATCCTGGTGTCTCCAGGGATGTCCTGATGCCTCCAGCGCCGCCGGGGGCGCCAGTGCGACCGTGCGCTGAGCCTCAAGAAAGGCGGACGTCCAGGTGCCTACAGGTTGCCAGTGTGACAGTGGACTGAGCCATGAGACAGGCGGACGTCCTGGTGCCTCTAGGGGCGCCAGTTCGACAGAGCCCCAAGAAAGGCGGACGTCCTGGTGCCTCCAGGTTGCCAGTGTGACAGTGCGCTGAGCCCCGAGAAAGGCGAACGTCCTGGTGCGTCCAGGAACGCCAGTTCGACAGTGCACGTAGCCCTGAGACAGGCCGACGTCCTGGTGCCTCCAGGTTGCCAGTGTGACAGTGCGCTGAGCCCCAAGAAAGGCGGACGACCTGGTGCCTCCAGGGGCGCCAGTTTGACAGTGCACTAAGCCCCAAGAAAGGCGGACGTACTGGTGCCTCCGGGGGCGCCAGTTCGACAGTGCACTGAGGCCTGAGACAGGCGGACATCCTGGTGTCTCCAGGGATGTCCTGATGCCTCCAGCGCCGCCGGGGGCGCCAGTGCGACCGTGCGCTGAGCCTCAAGAAAGGCGGACGTCCAGGTGCCTACAGGTTGCCAGTGTGACAGTGGACTGAGCCATGAGACAGGCGGACGTCCTGGTGCCTCTAGGGGCGCCAGTGCGACAGTGCGCAGAGCCCCGAGAAAGGCGGACGTCCTGGTACCTCCGGGGGCGCCAGTTTGACAGTGCACTGAGCCCTGAGACAGGCCGACGTCCTGGTGCCTCCAGGTTGCCAGTGTGACAGTGCGCTGAGCCCCAAGAAAGGCGGACGACCTGGTGCCTCCAGGGGTGCCAGTTTGACAGTGCACTAAGCCCCGAGAAAGGCGGACGTCCTGGTGCCTCCGGGGGCGCCAGTTCGATAGTGCACTGAGCCCTGAGACAGGCGGACATCCTGGTGTCTCCAGGGATGTCCTGATGCCTCCAGCGCCGCCGGGGGCACCAGTGCGACCGTGCGCTGAGCCTCAAGAAAGGCGGACGTCCAGGTGCCTACAGGTTGCCAGTGTGACAGTGCGCTGAGCCCCAAGAAAGGCGGACGACCTGGTGCCTCCAGGGGCGCCAGTTTGACAGTGCACTAAGCCCCAAGAAAGGCGGACGTCCTGGTGCCTCCGGGGGCGCCAGTTCGACAGTGCACTGAGCCCTGAGACAGGCGGACATCCTGGTGTCTCTAGGGGCGCCAGTGCGACAGTGCGCAGAGCCCCGAGAAAGGCGGACGTCCTGGTACCTCCGGGGGCGCCAGTGTGACAGTGCACTAAGCCCCAAGAAAGGCGGACGTACTGGTGCCTCCGGGGGCGCCAGTTCGACAGTGCACTGAGGCCTGAGACAGGCGGACATCCTGGTGTCTCCAGGGATGTCCTGATGCCTCCAGCGCCGCCGGGGGCGCCAGTGCGACCGTGCGCTGAGCCTCAAGAAAGGCGGACGTCCTGGTGCCTCCAGGTTGCCAGTGTGACAGTGCGCTGAGCCCCAAGAAAGGCGGACGTCCTGGTGCCTCCAGGTTGCCAGTGTGACAGTGCGCTGAGCCCCGAGAAAGGCGAACGTCCTGGTGCGTCCAGGAACGCCAGTTCGACAGTGCACGTAGCCCTGAGACAGGCCGACGTCCTGGTGCCTCCAGGTTGCCAGTGTGACAGTGCGCTGAGCCCCAAGAAAGGCGGACGACCTGGTGCCTCCAGGGGCGCCAGTTTGACAGTGCACTAAGCCCCAAGAAAGGCGGACGTACTGGTGCCTCCGGGGGCGCCAGTTCGACAGTGCACTGAGGCCTGAGACAGGCGGACATCCTGGTGTCTCCAGGGATGTCCTGATGCCTCCAGCGCCGCCGGGGGCGCCAGTGCGACCGTGCGCTGAGCCTCAAGAAAGGCGGACGTCCAGGTGCCTACAGGTTGCCAGTGTGACAGTGGACTGAGCCATGAGACAGGCGGACGTCCTGGTGCCTCTAGGGGCGCCAGTGCGACAGTGCGCAGAGCCCCGAGAAAGGCGGACGTCCTGGTACCTCCGGGGGCGCCAGTTTGACAGTGCACTGAGCCCTGAGACAGGCCGACGTCCTGGTGCCTCCAGGTTGCCAGTGTGACAGTGCGCTGAGCCCCAAGAAAGGCGGACGACCTGGTGCCTCCAGGGGTGCCAGTTTGACAGTGCACTAAGCCCCGAGAAAGGCGGACGTCCTGGTGCCTCCGGGGGCGCCAGTTCGATAGTGCACTGAGCCCTGAGACAGGCGGACATCCTGGTGTCTCCAGGGATGTCCTGATGCCTCCAGCGCCGCCGGGGGCACCAGTGCGACCGTGCGCTGAGCCTCAAGAAAGGCGGACGTCCAGGTGCCTACAGGTTGCCAGTGTGACAGTGCGCTGAGCCCCAAGAAAGGCGGACGACCTGGTGCCTCCAGGGGCGCCAGTTTGACAGTGCACTAAGCCCCAAGAAAGGCGGACGTCCTGGTGCCTCCGGGGGCGCCAGTTCGACAGTGCACTGAGCCCTGAGACAGGCGGACATCCTGGTGTCTCTAGGGGCGCCAGTGCGACAGTGCGCAGAGCCCCGAGAAAGGCGGACGTCCTGGTACCTCCGGGGGCGCCAGTGTGACAGTGCACTAAGCCCCAAGAAAGGCGGACGTACTGGTGCCTCCGGGGGCGCCAGTTCGACAGTGCACTGAGGCCTGAGACAGGCGGACATCCTGGTGTCTCCAGGGATGTCCTGATGCCTCCAGCGCCGCCGGGGGCGCCAGTGCGACCGTGCGCTGAGCCTCAAGAAAGGCGGACGTCCAGGTGCCTACAGGTTGCCAGTGTGACAGTGGACTGAGCCATGAGACAGGCGGACGTCCTGGTGCCTCTAGGGGCGCCAGTGCGACAGTGCGCAGAGCCCCGAGAAAGGCGGACGTCCTGGTACCTCCGGGGGCGCCAGTTTGACAGTGCACTGAGCCCCGAGAAAGGCGGACGTCCTGGTGCCTCCGGGGGCGCCAGTTCGATAGTGCACTGAGCCCTGAGACAGGCGGACATCCTGGTGTCTCCAGGGATGTCCTGATGCCTCCAGCGCCGCCGGGGGCACCAGTGCGACCGTGCGCTGAGCCTCAAGAAAGGCGGACGTCCAGGTGCCTACAGGTTGCCAGTGTGACAGTGCGCTGAGCCCCAAGAAAGGCGGACGACCTGGTGCCTCCAGGGGCGCCAGTTTGACAGTGCACTAAGCCCCAAGAAAGGCGGACGTCCTGGTGCCTCCGGGGGCGCCAGTTCGACAGTGCACTGAGCCCTGAGACAGGCGGACATCCTGGTGTCTCCAGGGATGTCCTGATGCCTCCAGCGCCGCCGGGGGCGCCAGTGCGACCGTGCGCTGAGCCTCAAGAAAGGCGGACGTCCAGGTGCCTACAGGTTGCCAGTGTGACAGTGGACTGAGCCATGAGACAGGCGGACGTCCTGGTGCCTCTAGGGGCGCCAGTGCGACAGTGCGCAGAGCCCCGAGAAAGGCGGACGTCCTGGTACCTCCAGGGGCGCCAGTTTGACAGTGCACTGTGCCCTGAGACAGGCCGACGTCCTGGTGCCTCCAGGTTGACAGTGTGACAGTGCGCTGAGCCCCAAGAAAGGCGGACGTCCTGGTGCCTCCAGTGGCGCCAGTTTGACAGTGCACTAAGCCCCAAGAAAGGCGGACGTCCTGGTGCCTCCGGGGGCGCCAGTTCGACAGTGCACTGAGCCCTGAGACAGGCGGACATCCTGGTGTCTCCAGGGATGTCCTGATGCCTCCAGCGCCGCCGGGGGCGCCAGTGCGACCGTTCGCTGAGCCTCAAGAAAGGCGGACGTCCAGGTGCCTACAGGTTGCCCGTGTGACAGTGGACTGAGCCATGAGACAGGCGGACGTCCTGGTGCCTCTAGGGGCGCCAGTTCGACAGAGCCCCAAGAAAGGCGGACGTCCTGGTGCCTCCAGGTTGCCAGTGTGACAGTGCGCTGAGCCCCGAGAAAGGCGAACGTCCTGGTGCGTCCAGGAACGCCAGTTCGACAGTGCACGTAGCCCTGAGACAGGCCGACGTCCTGGTGCCTCCAGGTTGCCAGTGTGACAGTGCGCTGAGCCCCAAGAAAGGCGGACGACCTGGTGCCTCCAGGGGCGCCAGTTTGACAGTGCACTAAGCCCCAAGAAAGGCGGACGTACTGGTGCCTCCGGGGGCGCCAGTTCGACAGTGCACTGAGGCCTGAGACAGGCGGACATCCTGGTGTCTCCAGGGATGTCCTGATGCCTCCAGCGCCGCCGGGGGCGCCAGTGCGACCGTGCGCGGAGCCTCAAGAAAGGCGGACGTCCAGGTGCCTACAGGTTGCCAGTGTGACAGTGGACTGAGCCATGAGACAGGCGATCGTCCTGGTGCCTCTAGGGGCGCCAGTTCGACAGAGCCCCAAGAAAGGCGGACGTCCTGGTACCTCCGGGGGCGCTAGTGTGACAGTGCACTGAGCCCTGAGACAGGCGGACGTCCTGGTGGCTCCAGGGATGTCCTGGTGCCTCCGGGGGCGCCAGTTTGACAGTGCACTGAGCCCCGAGATAGCCGGACGACCAGGTGCCTACAGGTTGTCAGTGTGACAGTGCACTGAGCCCTGAGACAGGCCGACGTCCTGGTGCCTCCAGGGACGTCCTGGTGCGTCCAGGTTGCCAGCGTGACAGTGCGCTGAGCCCCAAGAAAGGCGGACGACCTGGTGCCTCCAGGGGCGCCAGTTTGACAGTGCACTAAGCCCCGAGAAAGAGGGACGTCCCGGTGCCTCCGGGGGCGCCAGTTGGACAGTGCACTGAGCCCCGAGATAGCCGGACGACCAGGTGCCTACAGGTTGCCAGTGTGACAGTGCACTTAGCCCTGAGACAGGCCGACGTTCTGGTGCCTCCAGGTTGCCAGGGTGACAGTGCGCTGAGCCCCAAGAAAGGCGGACGACCTGGTGCCTCCAGGGGCGCCAGTTTGACAGTGCACTAAGCCCCGAGAAAGGCGGACGTCCCGGTGCCACCGGGGGCGCCAGTCGAGAAAGGCGAACGTCCTGGTGCGTCCAGGGACGCCAGTGCGACAGTGATCTAGACCCCGAGACCGCGGACGACCAGGTGCCTACAGGTTGCCAGTGTGACAGTGCACTTAGCCCTGAGACAGGCCGACGTCCTGGTGCCTACAGGT
This sequence comes from Phytophthora x cambivora, assembly GCA_033557925.1. Classification (NCBI taxonomy): domain Eukaryota; phylum Oomycota; class Peronosporomycetes; order Peronosporales; family Peronosporaceae; genus Phytophthora; species Phytophthora x cambivora. The sequence goes on along the minus strand of JAUCEB010000011.1, from coordinate 7,958,369 downwards.
TGCCAGTGTGACCGTGCACTTAGCCCTGAGACAGGCCGACGTCCTGGTGCCTCCAGGTTGCCAGTGTGACAGTGCGCCGAGCCCCAAGAAAGGCGGACGACCTGGTGCCTCCTGGGGCGCCAGTTTGACAGTGCACTAAGCCCTGAGAAAGGCGGACGTCTCAGTGCCACCGGGGGCGCCAGTTCGACAGTGCACTGAGCCCCGAGATAGCCGGACGACCAGGTGCCTCCAGGTTGCCAGTGTGACAGTGCACTTAGCCCTGAGACAGGCCGACGTTCTGGTGCCTCCAGGTTGCCAGTGTGACAGTGCGCTGAGCCCCAAGAAAGGCGGACGACCTGGTGCCTCCTGGGGCGTCAGTTTGACAGTGCACTAAGCCCCGAGAAAGACGGACGTCCCGGTGCCTCCGGTGGCGCCTGTTCGACAGTGCACTGAGCCCCGAGATAGCCGGACGACCAGGTGCCTACATGTTGCCAGTGTGACAGTGCACTGAGCCCTGAGACAGGCCGACATTCTGGTGCCTCCAGGGACGTCCTGGTGCCTCCAGGTTGCCAGTTTGACAGTGCACTAAGCCTCGAGAAAGGCGGACGTCCCGGTGCCACCGGGGGCGCCAGTTTGACAGTGCACTAAGCCCCGAGAAAGGCGGACGACCAGGTGCCTACATGTTGCCAGTGTGACAGTGCACTGCGCCCTGAGACAGGCCGACGTTCTGGTGCCTCCAGGGACGTCCTGGTGCGTCCAGGTTGCCAGCGTGACAGTGCGCTGAGCCCCAAGAAAGGCGGACGACCTGGTGCCTCCAGGGGCGCCGGTTTGACAGTGCACTAAGCCCCGAGAAAGAGGGACGTCCCGGTGCCTCCGGGGGCGCCAGTTGGACAGTGCACTGAGCCCCGAGATAGCCGGACGACCAGGTGCCTACAGGTTGCCAGTGTGACAGTGCACTGAGCCCTGAGACAGGCCGACGTTCTGGTGCCTCCAGGTTGCCAGTGTGACAGTGCGCTGAGCCCCAAGAAAGGCGGACGACCTGGTGCCTCCAGGGGCGCCGGTTTGACAGTGCACTGAGCCCTGAGCCAGGCGGACGTCCTGGTGCCTCCGGGGGCGCCAGTTCGACAGTGCACTGAGCCCCAAGATAGCCGGACGACCAGGTGCCTACAGGTTGCCAGTGTGACAGTGCACTGAGCCCTGAGACAGGCCGACGTCCTGGTGCCTCCAGGTTGCCAGTGTGACAGTGCGCTGAGCCCCAAGAAAGGCGGACGACCTGGTGCCTCCAGGGGCGTCAGTTTGACAGTGCACTAAGCCCCGAGAAAGGCGGACGTCCCGGTGCCTCCGGGGGCGCCAGTTCGACAGTGCACTGAGCCCCGAGATAGCCGGACGACCAGGTGCCTACAGGTTGCCAGTGTGACAGTGCACTTAGCCCTGAGACAGGCCGACGTCCTGGTGCCTCCAGGTTGCCAGTGTGACAGTGCGCCGAGCCCCAAGAAAGGCGGACGACCTGGTGCCTCCTGGGGCGCCAGTTTGACAGTGCACTAAGCCCTGAGAAAGGCGGACGTCTCAGTGCCACCGGGGGCGCCAGTTCGACAGTGCACTGAGCCCCGAGATAGCCGGACGACCAGGTGCCTACATGTTGCCAGTGTGACAGTGCACTGAGCCCTGAGACAGGCCGACGTTCTGGTGCCTCCAGGGACGTCCTGGTGCCTCCAGGTTGCCAGTTTGACAGTGCACTAAGCCTCGAGAAAGGCGGACGTCCCGGTGCCACCGGGGGCGCCAGTTTGACAGTGCACTAAGCCCCGAGAAAGGCGGACGACCAGGTGCCTACATGTTGCCAGTGTGACAGTGCACTGCGCCCTGAGACAGGCCGACGTTCTGGTGCCTCCAGGGACGTCCTGGTGCGTCCAGGTTGTCAGCGTGACAGTGCGCTGAGCCCCAAGAAAGGCGGACGACCTGGTGCCTCCGGGGGCGCCAGTTCGACAGTGCACTGAGCCCCAAGATAGCCGGACGACCAGGTGCCTACAGGTTGCCAGTGTGACAGTGCACTGAGCCCTGAGACAGGCCGACGTCCTGGTGCCTCCAGGTTGCCAGTGTGACAGTGCGCTGAGCCCCAAGAAAGGCGGACGACCTGGTGCCTCCAGGGGCGTCAGTTTGACAGTGCACTAAGCCCCGAGAAACGCGGACGTCCCGGTGCCTCCGGTGGCGCCTGTTCGACAGTGCACTGAGCCTCGAGATAGCCGGACGACCAGGTGCCTACATGTTGCCAGTGTGACAGTGCACTTAGCCCTGAGACAGGCCGACGTTCTGGTGCCTCCAGGGACGTCCTGGTGCCTCCAGGTTGCCAGTTTGACAGTGCACTAAGCCTCGAGAAAGGCGGACGTCCCGGTGCCACCGGGGGCGCCAGTTTGACAGTGCACTAAGCCCCGAGAAAGGCGGACGACCAGGTGCCTACATGTTGCCAGTGTGACAGTGCACTGCGCCCTGAGACAGGCCGACGTTCTGGTGCCTCCAGGGACGTCCTGGTGCGTCCAGGTTGCCAGCGTGACAGTGCGCTGAGCCCCAAGAAAGGCGGACGACCTGGTGCCTCCAGGGGCGCCGGGTTGACAGTGCACTAAGCCCCGAGAAAGAGGGACGTCCCGGTGCCTCCGGGGGCGCCAGTTGGACAGTGCACTGAGCCCCGAGATAGCCGGACGACCAGGTGCCTACAGGTTGCCAGTGTGACAGTGCACTGAGCCCTGAGACAGGCCGACGTTCTGGTGCCTCCAGGTTGCCAGTGTGACAGTGCGCTGAGCCCCAAGAAAGGCGGACGACCTGGTGCCTCCAGGGGCGCCAGTTTGACAGTGCACTGAGCCCTGAGCCAGGCGGACGTCCTGGTGCCTCCGGGGGCGCCAGATCGACAGTGCACTGAGCCCCAAGATAGCCGGACGACCAGGTGCCTACAGGTTGCCAGTGTGACAGTGCACTGAGCCCTGAGACAGGCCGACGTCCTGGTGCCTCCAGGTTGCCAGTGTGACAGTGCGCTGAGCCCCAAGAAAGGCGGACGACCAGGTGCCTACAGGTTGCCAGTGGAACAGTGCACTGAGCCCTGAGCCAGGCGGACGTCCTGGTGCCTCCGGGGGCGCCAGTTCGACAGTGCACTGAGCCTCGAGATAGCCGGACGACCAGGTGCCTACAGGTTGCCAGTGTGACAGTGCACTGAGCCCTGAGACAAGCGGACGGCCTGGCGCCTCCGGGGGCGCCAGTCGAGAAAGGCGAACCTCCTGGTGCGTCCAGGGACGCCAGTGCGACAGTGATCTAGACACCGAGACCCCGGGCGTCCTCGTGCCTCCGGGGGCGCCAGTTCGACAGTGCACTGAGCCCCGAGATAGCCGGACGACCAGGTGCCACCGGGGGCGCCAGTTCGACAGTGCACTGAGCCCTGAGATAGCCGGACGACCAGGTGCCTACAGGGACGTCCTGGTGCCTCCAGGTTGCCAGTGTGACAGTGCGCTGAGCCCCAAGAAGGGCGGACGACCTGGTGCCTCCAGGGGCGCCAGTTTGACAGTGCACTAAGCCCCGAGAAAGGCGGACGTCCCGGTGCCTCCGGGGGCGCCAGTTCGACAGTGCACTGAGCCCCGAGATAGCCGGACGACCAGGTGCCTACAGGTTGCCAGTGTGACAGTGCACTTAGCCCTGAGACAGGCCGACGTCCTGGTGCCTCCAGGTTGCCAGTGTGACAGTGCGCTGAGCCCCAAGAAAGGCGGACGACCTGGTGCCTCCAGGGGCGCCAGTTTGACAGTGCACTAAGCCCCGAGAAAGGCGGACGTCCCGGTGCCACCGGGGGCGCCAGTTCGACAGTGCACTGAGCCCCGAGATAGCCGGACGACCAGGTGCCTCCAGGTTGCCAGTGTGACAGTGCACTGAGCCCTGAGACAGGCGGACGTCCTGGTGCCTCCGGGGGCGCCAGTTTGCCAGTGCACTAAGCCCCGAGCAAGGCGGACGTCCCGGTGCCTCCGGGGGCGCCAGTTTGACAGTGCACTGAGCCCCGAGATAGCCGGACGACCAGGTGCCTACAGGTTGCCAGTGTGACAGTGCACTTAGCCCTGAGACAGGCCGACGTCCTGGTGCCTCCAGGTTGCCAGTGTGACAGTGCGCTGAGCCCCAATAAAGGCGGACGACCTGGTGCCTCCAGGGGCGCCAGTTTGACAGTGCACTAAGCCCCGAGAAAGGCGGACGTCCCGGTGCCACCGGGGGCGCCAGTTCGACAGTGCACTGAGCCCCGAGATAGCCGGACGACCAGGTGCCTACAGGTTGCCAGTGTGACAGTGCACTTAGCCCTGAGACAGGCCGACGTCCTGGTGCCTCCAGGTTGCCAGTGTGACAGTGCGCTGAGCCCCAAGAAAGGCGGACGACCTGGTGCCTCCAGGGGCGCCAGTTTGACAGTGCACTAAGCCCCGAGAAAGGCGGACGTCCCGGTGCCACCGGGGGCGCCAGTTCGACAGTGCACTGAGCCCCGAGATAGCCGGACGACCAGGTGCCTCCAGGTTGCCAGTGTGACAGTGCACTGAGCCCTGAGACAGGCGGACGTCCTGGTGCCTCCGGGGGCGCCAGTTTGCCAGTGCACTAAGCCCCGAGCAAGGCGGACGTCCCGGTGCCTCCGGGGGCGCCAGTTTGACAGTGCAGTGAGCCCCGAGATAGCCGGACGACCAGGTGCCTACAGGTTGCCAGTGTGACAGTGCACTTAGCCCTGAGACAGGCCGACGTCCTGGTGCCTCCAGGTTGCCAGTGTGACAGTGCGCTGAGCCCCAAGAAAGGCGGACGACCTGGTGCCTCCAGGGGCGCCAGTTTGACAGTGCACTAAGCCCCGAGAAAGGCGGACGTCCCGGTGCCACCGGGGGCGCCAGTTCGACAGTGCACTGAGCCCCGAGATAGCCGGACGACCAGGTGCCTACAGGTTGCCAGTGTGACAGTGCACTTAGCCCTGAGACAGGCCGACGTCCTGGTGCCTCCAGGTTGCCAGTGTGACAGTGCGCTGAGCCCCAAGAAAGGCGGACGGCCTGGTGCCTCCAGGGACGTCCTGGTGCCTCCAGGTTGCCAGTTGGACAGTGCACTAAGCCTCGAGAAAGGCGGACATCCCGGTGCCACCGGGGGCGCCAGTTCGACAGTGCACTGAGCCCCGAGATAGCCTGACGACCAGGTTCCTACAGGTTGCCAGTGTGACAGTGCGCTGAGCCCCAAGAAAGGCGGACGACCTGGTGCCTCCAGGGGCGCCAGTTCGACAGTGCACTGAGCCCCGAGATAGCCGGACGACCCGGTGCCACCGGGGGCGCCAGTTCGACAGTGCACTGAGCCCCGAGATAGCCGGACGACCAGGTGCCTACAGGGACGTCCTGGTGCCTCCAGGTTGCCGGTGTGACAGTGCGCTGAGCCCCAAGAAAGGCGGACGGCCTGGTGCCTCCAGGGGCGCCAGTTTGACAGTGCACTAAGCCCCGAGAAAGGCGGACGTCCCGGTGCCACCGGGGGCGCCAGTTCGACAGTGCACTGAGCCCCGAGATAGCCGGACGACCAGGTGCCTACAGGTTGCCAGTGTGACAGTGCACTGAGCCCTGAGACAAGCGGACGTCCTGGCGCCTCCGGGGGCGCCAGTTGAGAAAGGCGAACCTCCTGGTGCGTCCAGGGACGCCAGTGCGACAGTGATCTAGACACCGAGACCCCGGGCGTCCTCGTGCCTCCGGGGGCACTAGTTCGACAGTGCACTGAGCCCCGAGATAGCCGGACGACCCGGTGCCACCGGGGGCGCCAGTTCGACAGTGCACTGAGCCCCGAGATAGCCGGACGACCAGGTGCCTCCAGGTTGCCAGTGTGACAGTGCACTGAGCCCTGAGACAGGCGGACGTCCTGGTGCCTCCGGGGGCGCCAGTTTGCCAGTGCACTAAGCCCCGAGCAAGGCGGACGTCCCGGTGCCTCCGGGGGCGCCAGTTTGACAGTGCACTGAGCCCCGAGATAGCCGGACGACCAGGTGCCTACAGGTTGCCAGTGTGACAGTGCACTTAGCCCTGAGACAGGCCGACGTCCTGGTGCCTCCAGGTTGCCAGTGTGACAGTGCGCTGAGCCCCAAGAAAGGCGGACGACCTGGTGCCTCCAGGGGCGCCAGTTTGACAGTGCACTAAGCCCCGAGAAAGGCGGACGTCCCGGTGCCACCGGGGGCGCCAGTTCGACAGTGCACTGAGCCCCGAGATAGCCGGACGACCAGGTGCCTACAGGTTGCCAGTGTGACAGTGCACTTAGCCCTGAGACAGGCCGACGTCCTGGTGCCTCCAGGTTGCCAGTGTGACAGTGCGCTGAGCCCCAAGAAAGGCGGACGGCCTGGTGCCTCCAGGGACGTCCTGGTGCCTCCAGGTTGCCAGTTGGACAGTGCACTAAGCCTCGAGAAAGGCGGACATCCCGGTGCCACCGGGGGCGCCAGTTCGACAGTGCACTGAGCCCCGAGATAGCCTGACGACCAGGTTCCTACAGGTTGCCAGTGTGACAGTGCGCTGAGCCCCAAGAAAGGCGGACGACCTGGTGCCTCCAGGGGCGCCAGTTCGACAGTGCACTGAGCCCCGAGATAGCCGGACGACCCGGTGCCACCGGGGGCGCCAGTTCGACAGTGCACTGAGCCCCGAGATAGCCGGACGACCAGGTGCCTACAGGGACGTCCTGGTGCCTCCAGGTTGCCGGTGTGACAGTGCGCTGAGCCCCAAGAAAGGCGGACGGCCTGGTGCCTCCAGGGGCGCCAGTTTGACAGTGCACTAAGCCCCGAGAAAGGCGGACGTCCCGGTGCCACCGGGGGCGCCAGTTCGACAGTGCACTGAGCCCCGAGATAGCCGGACGACCAGGTGCCTACAGGGACGTCCTGGTGCCTCCAGGTTGCCGGTGTGACAGTGCGCTGAGCCCCAAGAAAGGCGGACGGCCTGGTGCCTCCAGGGGCGCCAGTTTGACAGTGCACTAAGCCCCGAGAAAGGCGGACGTCCCGGTGCCACCGGGGGCGCCAGTTCGACAGTGCACTGAGCCCCGAGATAGCCGGACGACCAGGTGCCTACAGGTTGCCAGTGTGACAGTGCACTGAGCCCTGAGACAAGCGGACGTCCTGGCGCCTCCGGGGGCGCCAGTCGAGAAAGGCGAACCTCCTGGTGCGTCCAGGGACGCCAGTGCGACAGTGATCTAGACACCGAGACCCCGGGCGTTCTCGTGCCTCCGGGGGCGCCAGTTCGACAGTGCACTGAGCCCCGAGATAGCCGGACGACCAGGTGCCTACAGGGACGTCCTGGTGCCTCCAGGTTGCCGGTGTGACAGTGCGCTGAGCCCCAAGAAAGGCGGACGGCCTGGTGCCTCCAGGGGCGCCAGTTTGACAGTGCACTAAGCCCCGAGAAAGGCGGACGTCCCGGTGCCACCGGGGGCGCCAGTTCGACAGTGCACTGAGCCCCGAGATAGCCGGACGACCAGGTGCCTACAGGTTGCCAGTGTGACAGTGCACTGAGCCCTGAGACAAGCGGACGTCCTGGCGCCTCCGGGGCGCCAGTCGAGAAAGGCGAACCTCCTGGTGCGTCCAGGGACGCCAGTGCGACAGTGATCTAGACACCGAGACCCCGGGCGTCCTCGTGCCTCCGGGGGCACTAGTTCGACAGTGCACTGAGCCCCGAGATAGCCGGACGACCCGGTGCCACCGGGGGCGCCAGTTCGACAGTGCACTGAGCCCCGAGATAGCCGGACGACCAGGTGCCTACAGGGACGTCCTGGTGCCTCCAGGTTGCCGGTGTGACAGTGCGCTGAGCCCCAAGAAAGGCGGACGGCCTGGTGCCTCCAGGGGCGCCAGTTTGACAGTGCACTAAGCCCCGAGAAAGGCGGACGTCCCGGTGCCACCGGGGGCGCCAGTTCGACAGTGCACTGAGCCCCGAGATAGCCGGACGACCAGGTGCCTACAGGTTGCCAGTGTGACAGAGCACTGAGCCCTGAGACAAGCGGACGTCCTGGCGCCTCCGGGGGCGCCAGTCGAGAAAGGCGAACCTCCTGGTGCGTCCAGGGACGCCAGTGCGACAGTGATCTAGACACCGAGACCCCGGGCGTCCTCGTGCCTCCGGGGGCACTAGTTCGACAGTGCACTGAGCCCCGAGATAGCCGGACGACCAGGTGCCACCGGGGGCGCCAGTTCGACAGTGCACTGAGCCCCGAGATAGCCGGACGACCAGGTGCCTACAGGGACGTCCTGGTGCCTCCAGGTTGCCAGTTCGACAGTGCACTGAGCCCCGAGATAGCCGGACGACCCGGTGCCACCGGGGGCGCCAGTTCGACAGTGCACTGAGCCCCGAGATAGCCGGACGACCAGGTGCCTACAGGGACGTCCTGGTGCCTCCAGGTTGCCAGTGTGACAGTGCGCTGAGCCCCAAGAAGGGCGGACGACCTGGTGCCTCCAGGGGCGCCAGTTTGACAGTGCACTAAGCCCCGAGAAAGGCGGACGTCCAAGTGCCTCCAGGGTTGTCCTGATGCCTCCGGGGGCGCCAGTGCGACCGTGCGCTGAGCCCCGAGACAGGCGGACGTCCTGGTACTTCAAGGGGCGCCAGTGCGACAGTGCGCAGATCCCCGAGAAAGGCGGACGTCCTGGTGCCACCGGGGGCGCCAGTGCGACAGTGTGCTGAGCCCCGAGATAGGCGGACGTCCAGGTGCCTACAGGTTGCCAGTGTGACAGTGCACTGAGCCCTGAGACAGGCGGACGTCCTGGTGCCTCCAGGGGCGCCAGTCGAGAAAGGCGAACCTCCTGGTGCGTCCAGGGACGCCAGTGCGACAGTGATCTAGACACCGAGACCCCGGGCGTCCTCGTGCCTCCGGGGGCACTAGTTCGACAGTGCACTGAGCCCCGAGATAGCCGGACGACCAGGTGCCACCGGGGGCGCCAGTTCGACAGTGCACTGAGCCCCGAGATAGCCGGACGACCAGGTGCCTACAGGGACGTCCTGGTGCCTCCAGGTTGCCAGTTCGACAGTGCACTGAGCCCCGAGATAGCCGGACGACCCGGTGCCACCGGGGGCGCCAGTTCGACAGTGCACTGAGCCCCGAGATAGCCGGACGACCAGGTGCCTACAGGTTGCCAGTGTGACAGTGCACTGAGCCCTGAGACAAGCGGACGTCCTGGCGCCTCCGGGGGCGCCAGTCGAGAAAGGCGAACCTCCTGGTGCGTCCAGGGACGCCAGTGCGACAGTGATCTAGACACCGAGACCCCGGGCGTCCTCGTGCCTCCGGGGGCACTAGTTCGACAGTGCACTGAGCCCCGAGATAGCCGGACGACCAGGTGCCACCGGGGGCGCCAGTTCGACAGTGCACTGAGCCCCGAGATAGCCGGACGACCAGGTGCCTACAGGGACGTCCTGGTGCCTCCAGGTTGCCGGTGTGACAGTGCGCTGAGCCCCAAGAAAGGCGGACGGCCTGGTGCCTCCAGGGGCGCCAGTTTGACAGTGCACTAAGCCCCGAGAAAGGCGGACGTCCAAGTGCCTCCAGGGTTGTCCTGATGCCTCCGGGGGCGCCAGTGCGACCGTGCGCTGAGCCCCGAGATAGGCGGACGTCCAGGTGCCTACAGGTTGCCAGTGTGACAGTGCACTGAGCCCTGAGACAGGCGGACGTCCTGGTGCCTCCAGGGGCGCCAGTCGAGAAAGGTGAACCTCCTGGTGCGTCCAGGGACGCCAGTGCGACAGTGATCTAGACACCGAGACCGCGGGCGTCCTGGTGCCTCCGGGGGCGCCAGTTCGACAGTGCACTGAGCCCCGAGATAGCCGGACGACCAGGTGCCTACAGGTTGCCAGTGTGACAGTGCGCTGAGCCCCAAGAAGGGCGGACGACCCGGTGCCACCGGGGGCGCCAGTTCGACAGTGCACTGAGCCCCGAGATAGCCGGACGACCAGGTGCCTACAGGTTGCCAGTGTGACAGTGCACTTAGCCCTGAGACAGGCCGACGTCCTGGTGCCTCCAGGTTGCCAGTGTGACAGTGCGCTGAGCCCCAAGAAAGGCGGACGGCCTGGTGCCTCCAGGGACGTCCTGGTGCCTCCAGGTTGACAGTTGGACAGTGCACTAAGCCTCGAGAAAGGCGGACATCCCGGTGCCACCGGGGGCGCCAGTTCGACAGTGCACTGAGCCCCGAGATAGCCTGACGACCAGGTTCCTACAGGTTGCCAGTGTGACAGTGCGCTGAGCCCCAAGAAAGGCGGACGACCTGGTGCCTCCAGGGGCGCCAGTTCGACAGTGCACTGAGCCCCGAGATAGCCGGACGACCCGGTGCCACCGGGGGCGCCAGTTCGACAGTGCACTGAGCCCCGAGATAGCCGGACGACCAGGTGCCTACAGGGACGTCCTGGTGCCTCCAGGTTGCCGGTGTGACAGTGCGCTGAGCCCCAAGAAAGGCGGACGACCTGGTGCCTCCAGGGGCGCCAGTTTGACAGTGCACTAAGCCCCGAGAAAGGCGGACGTCCCGGTGCCACCGGGGGCGCCAGTTCGACAGTGCACTGAGCCCCGAGATAGCCGGACGACCAGGTGCCTACAGGGACGTCCTGGTGCCTCCAGGTTGCCAGTGTGACAGTGCGCTGAGCCCCAAGAAGGGCGGACGACCTGGTGCCTCCAGGGGCGCCAGTTTGACAGTGCACTAAGCCCCGAGAAAGGCGGACGTCCAAGTGCCTCCAGGGTTGTCCTGATGCCTCCGGGGGCGCCAGTGCGACCGTGCGCTGAGCCCCGAGACAGGCGGACGTCCTGGTACTTCAAGGGGCGCCAGTGCGACAGTGCGCAGATCCCCGAGAAAGGCGGACGTCCTGGTGCCACCGGGGGCGCCAGTGCGACAGTGTGCTGAGCCCCGAGATAGGCGGACGTCCAGGTGCCTACAGGTTGCCAGTGTGACAGTGCACTGAGCCCTGAGACAGGCGGACGTCCTGGTGCCTCCAGGGGCGCCAGTCGAGAAAGGTGAACCTCCTGGTGCGTCCAGGGACGCCAGTGCGACAGTGATCTAGACACCGAGACCGCGGGCGTCCTGGTGCCTCCGGGGGCGCCAGTTCGACAGTGCACTGAGCCCCGAGATAGCCGGACGACCAGGTGCCTACAGGTTGCCAGTGTGACAGTGCGCTGAGCCCCAAGAAGGGCGGACGACCCGGTGCCACCGGGGGCGCCAGTTCGACAGTGCACTGAGCCCCGAGATAGCCGGACGACCAGGTGCCTACAGGTTGCCAGTGTGACAGTGCACTTAGCCCTGAGACAGGCCGACGTCCTGGTGCCTCCAGGTTGCCAGTGTGACAGTGCGCTGAGCCCCAAGAAAGGCGGACGGCCTGGTGCCTCCAGGGACGTCCTGGTGCCTCCAGGTTGCCAGTTGGACAGTGCACTAAGCCTCGAGAAAGGCGGACATCCCGGTGCCACCGGGGGCGCCAGTTCGACAGTGCACTGAGCCCTGAGATAGCCTGACGACCAGGTTCCTACAGGTTGCCAGTGTGACAGTGCGCTGAGCCCCAAGAAAGGCGGACGACCTGGTGCCTCCAGGGGCGCCAGTTCGACAGTGCACTGAACCCCGAGATAGCCGGACGACCCGGTGCCACCGGGGGCGCCAGTTCGACAGTGCACTGAGCCCCGAGATAGCCGGACGACCAGGTGCCTACAGGGACGTCCTGGTGCCTCCAGGTTGCCGGTGTGACAGTGCGCTGAGCCCCAAGAAAGGCGGACGACCTGGTGCCTCCAGGGGCGCCAGTTTGACAGTGCACTAAGCCCCGAGAAAGGCGGACGTCCCGGTGCCACCGGGGGCGCCAGTTCGACAGTGCACTGAGCCCCGAGATAGCCGGACGACCAGGTGCCTACAGGTTGCCAGTGTGACAGTGCACTGAGCCCTGAGACAAGCGGACGTCCTGGCGCCTCCGGGGGCGCCAGTCGAGAAAGGCGAACCTCCTGGTGCGTCCAGGGACGCCAGTGCGACAGTGATCTAGACACCGAGACCCCGGGCGTCCTCGTGCCTCCGGGGGCACTAGTTCGACAGTGCACTGAGCCCCGAGATAGCCGGACGACCAGGTGCCACCGGGGGCGCCAGTTCGACAGTGCACTGAGCCCCGAGATAGCCGGACGACCGGGTGCCTACAGGGACGTCCTGGTGCCTCCAGGTTGCCAGTTCGACAGTGCACTGAGCCCCGAGATAGCCGGACGACCCGGTGCCACCGGGGGCGCCAGTTCGACAGTGCACTGAGCCCCGAGATAGCCGGACGACCAGGTGCCTACAGGGACGTCCTGGTGCCTCCAGGTTGCCAGTGTGACAGTGCGCTGAGCCCCAAGAAGGGCGGACGACCTGGTGCCTCCAGGGGCGCCAGTTTGACAGTGCACTAAGCCCCGAGAAAGGCGGACGTCCAAGTGCCTCCAGGGTTGTCCTGATGCCTCCGGGGGCGCCAGTGCGACCGTGCGCTGAGCCCCGAGACAGGCGGACGTCCTGGTACTTCAAGGGGCGCCAGTGCGACAGTGCGCAGATCCCCGAGAAAGGCGGACGTCCTGGTGCCACCGGGGGCGCCAGTGCGACAGTGTGCTGAGCCCCGAGATAGGCGGACGTCCAGGTGCCTACAGGTTGCCAGTGTGACAGTGCACTGAGCCCTGAGACAGGCGGACGTCCTGGTGCCTCCAGGGGCGCCAGTCGAGAAAGGTGAACCTCCTGGTGCGTCCAGGGACGCCAGTGCGACAGAGATCTAGACACCGAGACCGCGGGCGTCCTGGTGCCTCCGGGGGCGCCAGTTCGACAGTGCACTGAGCCCCGAGATAGCCGGACGACCAGGTGCCTACAGGTTGCCAGTGTGACAGTGCACTTAGCCCTGAGACAGGCCGACGTCCTGGTGCCTCCAGGTTGCCAGTGTGACAGTGCGCTGAGCCCCGAGAAAGGCGAACGTGTGGTGTAGTGCCCCGCGGAGGAAGCAGACACACCGGACGCCGGAGGAAGAAGGCGCCAAGATGGAGGTCGGCGGACTTGAGTGATGGACTTCGACGCGGCAGGAGAAGCACGGCGCGGTTTGATGGGCGCAACAGCTCGACGGGAGGTGCGACATGGGCGATGAACCGTGGGACGCGGCGCCAGAACCCAGGGCGACGCGTAATCATCCGACAGGTCAACCCACGCGCCAGTTCGGCGAAACGTGCCAACCCTAAACCCCGCCGAGCAAAACCCGCCGAGCAAAACCCGCCGAGCAAAACGCGCCGACCAAAACGCGCCAAGGTAAGATCTTGATTACGCCACGTGAATCAGGTTGAAGGACGGTAGTGCAAGCACGACAGAAGTAAGGACAGGCGCAGAACGGTAGGCTTAGCAAGCAGTGGGACAGAATAGCTAGTAGCAAGGACATAGGATAGGGTAAGGACTCAGTCCCGAAATTTCTCTGAACCACAAAGACCTCCCGTCTTTCCCTCGGTTCCAGGGGAACCACCAAGCGCCGGCAAGTAGAGCCGCCCCGATATCGCGGCCCCCCGTCGTTTGCTGGTTCGGGTGCTCACCCCCCCCCCCCCCCCCCAGACCCGTGCTGGAACAAAGGCACGTTAAACGTATACCGTTTAGGTGGCGCCCGATAACGCGCTGTCTAGGCGAAAGACCGCACTGGCCTGATAACCGCCGTGCAAAAGACCCCCGTGTAGGCCTGATAACGCCACACAAGCCCCAGGAAACGCCGGCCTGATAACGCCGCACGCTCGACGGGAACGCCAAGGAAACGCCGGCCCGATAACGCCGCACGCCCGAGGCTCGACGCCCTACGACAAGGAACAAGCGTCAACCAAGAACCCCCCCCCCCCCCAACTCTGAAGCCTGCGAAGACTTGGGCCTGTATTACGAAGATACGCTACTCCAACAACCGGGTAAATTACTCGACGCGAACGCGATCAAGGCGCGCCGAGCTTGTGCGAGACCGACCCTGCGAGATTTCTGCAAGGCCGCTACTCCACAATGGTGCCGCGACCCGGGAGTACTACTTCGAATGACGGGCTAACGATCCAAGAGGCATCGGAGGCAGGTGCGCAGTCGGCTGGAAGGTCGCCGACCGCAAGAGAGCACAGTGAGAGACCTGTCGCGTCGTGGAGCTCTGAGGGAACCTTCACGACAGGCCTCGGGGCCAGCGACGACCCGGAGGGCTACGAAGAACAGTTTGCCGTTCCCGATACGGCTCCCGACGAGGGAGCCGCCAAGGGCCGCGACTTGCGTCGCGGCCCTACCGGTCGGAAGCCTGCAAAGGCCGACGACCAACAAACAACCACCGCCAAGACAGCCACGGAGCGCAAGTCGTCCAAGAAGAAGAAGAAGTAGCTGCGCGCGCCGGACTCGGCGGATGAGTCGGTGTCCAAGCCGCAAGGCAAGGATGCGGGACGCCAGTACACCGCCGAAGAGGTACGGTACGTCGTGGCGCGCACGGAGCTCTTTCGTCTGCTAGAGCAAGACCCGATCTTGGTTTTCCTCGAGCCCATGCTGATGAGCGACTTCACGGGCCCCTTCGTGGCGCCAGACTTCGACAGTCTCACCAATGTCGCCTACGCCGCGCCGACCCTTTTCCAAATGCTGCGTGATTCGGGGTTCGTGTTGGGGGCTTTCGAGATGGAAAGGCTGTGCGACTGGGACCTCAAGTCTTGGTTGCGCGCGATTCGCGTCGTGCAAGAGCCTTTGACGATTCTGGCTGGATCAGTCAAACAGGCCGCGACGAGTCCTGCAACGGGAAAACATGCGCCGGGCCCCTCGGCGGGCCCAGCCCAGACTTCGACGACCACGCCTTCGCCTCTACCTCGATACCCATCGAGCGTAGACTCCGACAGCAGTCTCGAATCGCCCAAGCGCATGCCAATGAGCCGGCCGCCACGCGCTATGCAGCTATCCGCAGCGCCCGCGCGCACAGAGGTGGCGAAACCCGCCGAAGAGGTGCTCCCCAAGGCCGTGAGAGATTCCATCATCAAGCTGATGCAAACGACAGTGATGAGCACCACGCGCGCCGACACCGCTGCAATTCCCACGGTAGCTCGCCCCCATGAGACAGTGGATGTCGCTACGGAGTCGGTCAGTTCGCACTCCTCGGCGAAGTCCAAAACTCGACGCGCGGACGAAGATCCCGACGACCTGTTCGACTTGGACATCGGAGCGCCGAGAACCACAGCCGCCATCTCGACGGCGACAGCCGGCGGTGTAAGCCTCGCGCGCGTACGCCTCTCAGCCTCTTCCGAGCTGAAAGAGTTCTCGGGACGGGACGCCGGCGAAGAAAAGGCCAGACTATGGCTCAACCGTCTGAAGTCCGCCGCGCGACGCGACGGGATGACGGGCGAAGAAGTGTGTGGGCAGTTCAGCGACTTGATGAGCGGCCCAGCGCGCCAATGGTACCTCCAGTTGCCTAAGACGGTCAAGAAATCATGGACCGAGCTGATGGAGCAATTCCGCGTGCAGTACTGCGGTAAGGGCGTGTCAATGGCCAGCCGCTATTACCATGCGGCCCAACGCCCCGACGAGGCCCCTCTGGATTACTTGTACCGGCTCAATGTCGCGGGTTTGAGGGCCAACGTTCCGTACGCCGATGGCACGACGGAGGAGAAGCGTGAACACATCGAACATTTCATCCGGACGCTGAATACGCAGGAGGCCGAACTCGCCTCACGTCTCACGCTGATGGAGGTCGCCGACTCGGAGGCGCTGGAGAAGAAACTGCGCGCCCGACAGCGCGGATTGGCTCACCAGAAGAAGACTCTCTTCGGCTCGAACAAGTTCCGTCAAAAGGCGCCGACCCCTCCGACTCAGCCGGCACGCGCTGTGCATGCGATCCACGTTGCACCAGACGAGTACGACTCGGAACGTGAAAGCCGCGACAGCGACGATCGCCAGTGGTTTGACCCGAACAAACACGCGGGGATGCTGCCGCCGGCCGCCGAGAAGATGTTAAACTGGGGCGCTCGCTGGCTTGGAATCCAGTACGAGACGAGCGACCTGTTTCCGTCTATGCATATGTGACCAAGAAGTCGCGAGAGGTGTTTAGTGAGAACCGGACTTCCCTGAATGATAATACATGTGAAACCAACCTGGAGTGCACCGTGCAAGAACGCGCGCCGAAAATCTCGGCGGTCCGACGTACAACGGACGACGAGTTCGCACGAGAACCACCCCTGGATGAAATCGACTTGCAACCCGGAGAACGACGCGGATACTGGAAACATTACGCGCCGCACAAGTGGTACAAGCAGGCCAAGATTCATGGGAAGCTGAACAACCACCGTGCTGTGTTATTGCTCGACACAGGTGCCGAGGTGTCCATCCTGGACACCGCCTTTGATCGTGAGGTAGGCTGCCTGATCGACACGGAGATCACGCAAGAATGTGTGGGAATTCGTGATGAGACATATTACACGGTGGGGAGAACCAGAGTCAAGATTACCTTGGCCGGGAACTTGGTATACTACATGCACCTGTGGGTCGGCGACTTGGTCGGCCAACACGCAATCCTGGGGATGAACTTCATGGTGCCGGCTGGGGTGCGCATCGACACGGCGGACGGCACGGCGTGCCTCCCCGACGAGGTGCACATTCAGATGATCGGACGGAGACCACTATACGGCACACGGATGAGCCCGGTCAACTTCAAGGCACCTGTGAGACTCGAGCCGGGGGACACACATGAAGTCCCGCTGAGGCCGGACCGGAACGCACCGTTCCTGTGGGTAACGCGAGCAGAATCGTGGGTGACGACTTTTGTCAAAGGGAGAGCCGGAAAGAAGACTTACCTACGCGTCACGAATATTGGAGACGCGACGGTGACCCTCGACGTGCATGAGACGCTAGGGTGGTGCACGCCGTCTGACGCCCAGCCTCGGAGTCGCGGGTTTGTTCGACTGGGCCCCCCTCGATACCAGCAGTGGCAGAATGTGGCGTACAGCGCGACGCGAGACGCGGAAGAGAACTGGATCCCAGCCGAGCCCGATGGGCAGATGACGGATCGTCCCTCATACCCGACGCCTAAGGCCATTTTGCGCCCGGAACCGAGGCAACTCGGGACGCGACACGCTGTGACCCCAGTGTTGGCGGCAGTCGCGAGAACACCGGAAGTAAGCGGGGTGGAGATGCCGTCCGACGACCACAAGCTGAGTGCAGACGAAGGGGCGGTGGAAGACGAACCCGATATGCCTCCAGTTGGGGCTGGAAGCACCGCGGTGAAAGAATCGCCGAAGACAGGACGCGCCGAGCCAAAACCCGACGAGCCGAAACTCGACGAGCCGAAGTGTGATGGGCAGGGGGAAGACGACGCGGTCCTCATTCATGAGGGGTCCGACCTCTTCGCAGAGGATCTCGAGGCGGAGATGGCGGTGCTGCCAGACCTCTCACTGACCGCCGAGGTGAAGATCGAGGACTTGAAGGTCGGGATGCCAACGGGACTTCCCCCCGAGGAAGTCGCGAAACAAGAAACGCGGCTACGCCAAATCATCTGGAGGCGACGAAAGTGGTTGATCGGCAAAGGAAACGCCTTGCCACCGGCCGCCCTGGGAGTGGTCTGCGACATCGACGTGGGCGGCGCAAAACCCGTGGCGCAACGCGTTCGGAAACTCCCGCCACAGTTCCGAGAGAAGGTGGCCGACTTGATCAAGGGGCTGCTGAGCGCGAGGATGATCCAGAAGTCGAAGTCACCGTGGGCGTCGCCCATTGTCGTGATTATAAAGAAGAACGGCGTCGACATCCGGCTCTGCATCGACTATAGGCTCATCAACGGGCTGACGCAGCTGATGGTGTACCCCATGCCTCTCGTGAACGATTTACTCGAAGACTTGGACAAGTACCTGTGGTACTGCTCCCTCGACATGGCGAGTGGTTTTTGGGTTGTCCCCATGACGGACCGAGCCCGACTCATCTCGGCCTTCATCACGCCGATTGGTCTGTTCGAGTGGCTGCGCATGCCGTTCGGCCTGTGCAACGCGCCGCAGATTTACCAACGTTTAATCGACAACGCGCTCTACGGGTTCCTGAAGCTGTCCTCGGAAGACAGCACTCTGGACGTATTCGAAAATGGCGAACCGGCGAAGCCAGGAATTCACTCGGTTCTGGGACGGAGATCGTACATCGACGACATTCTCATCGGGGGTACGTCGTGGGGCGACCTGTGCGAGAAGGTCGAACGCCTGCTGGATGTCTGCGAGCAGTGGCACTTGTCCATCAGCGTCGAGAAGAGCGAGTGGGGCATGGCCAAGGTTGACTACCTGGGTCATCGAGTCTCCGGACTAGGTCTCGAGGCGAAGCCAAAGAATCTGGAGACGTTGACGGCCCTCGAGTTCCCGCGCACGCTCAAAGGTCTGCAATCGTTCTTGGGTAGTCTCAATTACTACCACCGGTTCATTGCGGATTTTGCGGTGTACGCGTCCACGCTGTACTCGTTGACGGAGGCCGATTTCGACGAGTACGTCACACGTCCGAAATCCCGCGAACAAGAGAAGTGGACCCACGCGACGCGCGCCTTCGACGCACTCAAGGCAAAACTCGCTGAGACCCCGATGCTGAAACACTTCGACGAGAACCGGGAATCCGTCGTGATCGTCTATGCCAGGGACTGGGCCATCTCGGGGGTGCTCTCGCAAGTCCACGACGACGTGTACATGCCTGTGAAGTTCACCAGTCGCACGCTGAAGCCCAACGAGTTGAACTACGGCATTGTTGAAAAGGAGATCTTGGCCCTGCTGCGTGTCCTGAACGAATGTTACACGATGCTAGCAGGGAAACCAGTCCGCGTCCTGACACGTCACACGACACTCGCCTGGTTGTTCCGGTCCAAGGGACTACAGGGTCGTCTGTCACAGTGGGCCGCAATCCTCTCTCCGTGGAAGTTGGAAATCTGCCGATCCATGAAGGGAGAAGAGGAACTCCTCGGCACGCTGGCCGCGAGCATTACACCGCGAGCCTTCGTAGACGCGGCGCTAGAAGAGATCGCCCCACGGAAACGGACATCCAGGATTATGGTCATTCCAGTCCCCAACGTGACGCACGACGAGGTCCTGCACGTCTTGAGCTTCGACGGATCGGCTAAGGCGAAACGAGAAGGCGGAGCATACAGTGCCGTCATTTGGCAGCTGCTGAATTGGGAAATCGTGCGCGCCGCGTCGGGGTATGCGACGGACCTCACGGTCAACGAGGCAGAATACCGCGGACTGTTACTGGGATGTTCTCTCCTAGAAGAGCTCGACGACGTCACCCGACTCGTCGTATGCGGAGACTCCAACCTTGTTATCCGACAGATGCGAGACGAGATGGATTGCAAGTCACCCGGGCTGAAGCTGCTGCGACAAAAGACGCGGAACGCCCTCCAGGCATGGCCACACTGTGAACTCTTTCACGTACGGCGAGACTGGAACGCTAGTGCCGACCTGCTGGCGGGGCAAGCTCTGCAACGTCAAGGGGGCCGCAACGTGCACAGTCCCGAGGAGATCCAAGATCTGAAGACGCTGAACCGCTTGGAGGAAGTCATCCGACCGCGGACATCGAGTCCCGAGAGGGAGGCTCCAGCCAGTCTCGACGCGGATAATCTCGACGCGAAAAATCTCGACGTAAAAAATCTCGACGTGAAAAATCGCGACGCGGAAAACGGCGACATGGGAAATGCCACGGACGCGGGACGCGTGAATGCGCAAGTCCTCGCAGTGACGACACGCTCGGCCGCCGCACGCGCGACAACACGCAGGAGCCGACCGCCCGAAGTCCTAGAAGAGCTGGTGGTACAACGACTGCGCCTGGACCGCATCCGCGTCGCCCAAGACGAGGAGGTCTGGATCGTCAACCTCAAGAAGTATCTCCGAGGCGACGTCGGAGACCTGTCTCGGCGCGAAGTGAAGACCTGCCAGAAGTTGGCGCCTCAGTACGAAGAAGGCGAAAGCGGACTGCTCTACTACCAGGCGAGAAACGATGACTCCGCCGAGGGACGTGACGAGATGATGAAACTGGTGACCCCAGAGACTCTCCGGGAAGATATACTCCATCACTATCACACGAGTCTGGAAGGTGGGCACCAAGGCCTTGGTCGCACATACCAACGCGTGAGACGCCACTTCCATTGGCCAGGGATCTTCAGAAGTGTCCAACGCTACGTCGGTGAATGCACCGACTGCGAGACAGGAAAGGGCCGGCCGACCATCCAGGGAGAGTCGCCAGGCAATATTGTCGCGACATACCCGTTCCAGGTCATTGCCATGGACCATATCCCGTCGTTGCCCGCATCCTACAAAGGCAACACAGAGCTGTTAGTCTGGGTGGACCTCTTCACAGGGTTCGTCGTGGTCAAAGCGAATGCGTCGCGGACCGCGCAGACGGTGGCAGAGGCATACGAGGAGGCGGTCTTCAGACGCTTCGGCGCGAGCGAGGCTATCCGCCACGACCGTGAGCCGGGCTTCATGTCGGACTTCTTCAAGGCGTTCAGCAGACTCATGGGTCAAAGACAGCGAGCAACGCTTGCTTATCGTCCACAAGCCAACGGCGCTGCAGAACGGATGGTACAGACGGTTACAAGAGCGATTAAGATGTACATCGCAGACGTCGAGCAACGCGATTGGGACGAATACGCTGAACGCCTTACCTTCGCGCTAAACACGTCGCATGACCGGACGAGGGATGAGACCCCGTTCTTCTTGGTGCACGGCTGGGATCCCCGGTCGACGCTGGAAACGACGCTAGCCGTCGGAAACACGTCGACCCGAGACGCCGAAGCGAGACGATGGAGGCTCCGTATCCAGCGACACTACAAGGTGGCAAGAGCACAAGCATTGGAGTTGGTCCGAGAGGCTGTCGAAGAGAGGGCGCGCCGACAAACCGAAAGAGCAACGCGACACGAAATTGCGGCGGGCTCGCAAGTTTGGCTGTACCTGGATCGGGTGAAGCCCGGGTACGCGCGCAAACTCGCGCATATGTGGCACGGGCCATTCCGCTGGTCAGCGCGTTCGCAGTACGTCTCGAGACAGCGGGTACGCCCTATCAGCTGTACCCCGTCGTCCACATCTCCAAGCTGAAGCCCGTCCGAGAATTCCCGTCGCGACCCGCGACACAACTGACGACGCCGGCCGAGGAGCGTTTCGACTTCGACGAGGAACTCTTGCCCGAAGACAGCTGGGAAGCCACACGTGAGCTGGAGGACGACGTCTTCGAGGTCGAGAGGATCTTGGACGTGCGCGAGGGGCGGGCCACGCGATATGGACGCACGCGACGCGAGTTCAAAGTGAAATGGAAGGGCTACCCGGATACGACGTGGGTCGACGAGCTTGACCTGAACTGCGGCGGGCTGCTGTACGACTTCCTGCGCGAGCGCACAGGGCGCCACCGGTTCGAGGTGATGCAGTCGCATGAGAACGCGGAGGCAGCGGAGCCTGGTGGGTAGGTGCCCACAGGCGTGGTTAAGTCGGCAGGGGGGCTGCCGATGGGAGAACCGGTGGGAAATCTCGACTCTGGGAATGGCTGGAGCGAGGGATTGGGAGAGGGAAGTGAGGAGGACCAGCCCGTGGCTGAAGATGGGACGGCGGGGGGGCGTCTCATAAAAAAGATATGACAAAGTGGAAAGAAACGAAGGACATGAATCAGGGTTACGCGTTAGTCTGAAGGTTACGACGAGCTAACTTCAAATCTGCTGGACGAACTTATCAGCAAGGCGTGGCACGTGGAAGGCAGGGTGGTCGCGCGTCACGCGGCAGTGCACTTGGGCGTCCATTTCGGCCACAGTGAGCGGCGTCCGGTAAAACCGACGCCACGGCTCCTGCGCGTCGATGTCGTCGAGCGCAGCCTGCAATGTCGCATGCTGTGAACCGGGGAACCACCGCCCGATCGACGTGTGCGCAGGCGGGAAATGGAGCATCATTGGATCCAATAGTATATCCATATCCGCTAGCCCCTGCTGGAACAACCCGACCGCCAGCTGCAGCACACTGGTGAGGTGACCGCCGGCGTGGGAGCGACGCGAATTGCGAGCCGTACGCCACCGCTTCCATGTCGCGCCCTGCACGGGGAGCTCGTGGGTAGACTCCCAGTAGGCTTGAGCCCAGTGCTCAAGGTGGCGCTCGAGTCGACGCAGAAACGGACGGAACGCTGCATCACCGGACGCGAAGAGAAGCGCCTCAGCAGTCTGAGCGAGGTATCGCCGCGGCCGAGTCGCGTACAGCGCGTCGACATTGGCCGGCGTTACGAGAGCACGGTTCCAGTTCGCAGGCTCGGGTGAAGCGCGGCGCGGAATGATCCAGCCGGGTGGCGGCAGGAAGGAGGTCCGCAATTCCTGCACAGTGATGAGGTGGAGACGGAGGCGTCGCACCCGCTTGGGCCAAGGGGCGTAACGCGGCTGCCGCCAGCCAGAAGGGGCCCCGGCGGGCGGGATCACGGGATTGAAGAAGGGAACCGCGGGTGAACCCCCTGCCGAGCCACTGGAAGCGGCGCTTGACGACGAGGCGCGGGACGACGAAGAGGAGGACGGGTCATCACCGCTAGAGTCGCCAGAGCTGCCCGGACCGGGACCGGACCCCCCACTCGCTGACCTGTGACTTCTCGGCGAAGAGCGCCTCGGCGGCGCAGGGGACCGGTGACGCCGAGTTGCCGACCTAGCGGAGTGAGCTGGCCCCGCTGAGTGCACCGAACGCGCCGACGCCGATGAAGCCGAACGCGAGCGCGAACGCGAGACGGGTCTTGGACGTGGAGGCGTGCGGGACGGCGACGGCGAACGAGGAGACTGGCGTGCTGGGGACGACGGGCGAGACCCAGGACCATGCAACCGCGCACGCTTGGACGGGGGTCGCGACGCTTGGTCGTCACTGTCCGAAGACTCCGAGCCGAAGGGCGCCGCGTCCTCTCGAGCACGCCTCGCAGCTGCGGCAGCAGCCGAGAGCGTGGCAGCGGAGGAAGCCTGGGCAGCAGCGCGGGACGAAGCCGTAGTGTCAGCTACCGTGGAAGGCCGCCGGCTACGTCGGAAGGGAGAACCGGACGACGCAGCGGGCGCCGCTCCTGAAGGTCCCGATGCATGCGACTGGGAACTTGAGCGGCCCGACGCGCCGGAGCGAGACCGCCGGGAACCCGATGGAGGCGAAGTGCCAGAGCTCGGCGCAGAGAGAGCAGGAACAGGAGTGGCAGGAGTCGAAACTGCAGATACTGTAGGAACAGCTGCGGTCGTCGGAACGGCAGGAGGGAGAGGAATGGCAGCATCGATCGCCGCTGCAAAAGTGGCTTCGAGTTGGCGGATTAAGCCGGCCATGTCGATATGTCCGCCAGCGCCCGTGACGACGCCGGCGAGACGATCAGCGAGCTCGTCCCGCACCCGCTGTGCCAACTCTCGTCCCCGACGCGCGTCACGGAGCATTCGACGCCAAGCCATGGCACGCTCATCACGCTCTCGGACAGCCAAGTCGCGCTCCCCCTCCAATTCGACGACCCGAGCGTGGAGACGGCAGACCTGAGCTTGGTCGGTCCCTCGACGCCGCTGAGACGACCGCCGCACTGATAACCATCCAGCGCGATACTGCGCTGCTCGAGATTCAGCATCAAGTTCGCCGGCTTGAGCTCGCGCCATCTCAGACTCTGCGGCTACACAGAGGGTCGTGGCAGTAGCCACGGACGCCTCCAACTCTTGGACACGCGTCGCGCCGCGACGGAGCTCCTCGGCGTGGGCCACTAGGAGCGCGTTGGTGCGCCGAAGGTCGTCCTGTAGCGGGACGTTCCAGTTCTGGGCCGCCTTACCCTCGGATCGACTCTGAGAGAGCGACAAGCGGGCCACACGGAGCTCTTCCGCGACCGAGGCACGTTGCTGCCTCTGGGCTGCCAAGGCCAAACGCGCCTGATCTCTCTCAGCAACGGCGGCGTCGCGCTACTGCTCCAAAGGCGCCACAGCTTGACGAGCCTGGTCTCTTTCTGTGACGGCAGCGTCTCGCTGCTGCTCGAGGGGCGCCACGGCTTGACGAGCTTGGTCCCTCTCTGCGACGGCAACATCGCGCTGCTGCTCAAGGGGCGCCAAAGTTTGGCGGGCCCGATCCCTCTCAGCGTTTGCAGCATCCCGCTGCTGCTCGAGGGCAACCACGGCTTGGCGAGCTTGATCCCTCTCCGTGACAGCAGCATCGCGCTCGCGTCTTAGAGTGGTCGAGATTCGAAGCGCTTGGTCCCGCGTGTCGAGAGCTCCGTCACAGGCTTGCTCCGCAACCGCGAGGACACGGTTCAAGCGGTCACGCTCAGCGAGGGCGTCATCGCGTTGCTGCTCGGCGGTGGCTACCAGCTGCCGCGCCTGATCTCGGTCAGTTTCGGCAGCGTCCGCGCGCGCTTGAGCAGCCGCGAGGGCCACGCGAAGGTCGTCACGCTCGCCCTGAGCGGCAAATAGCCGCGCCAGCGGCACGGAAGACGGGGGCGGCGCAGCAGCGGCGCGCGCGAGTTGGGCAGCATAATCGGCGGCCTGGTCTTGCGCCGCCTGGACCTGAGCCTGAAGATCACGATATTGCTCGGCCGAGGAATCGCGTTCGACACGGAGCAGGGTCTCGGCAGCTTCAGTGCGATCGGCACGAGCGCGGAAGTCAGCCACTCGGCCCTCCAGCTCGTTGTAGGCCCGCTCGACGCCCTCCTGAGAGAGCAATGCCTGCTCGAGTCGAGTCATGCCTGCACGATAACCCTCGCGAGCGCGACGCAGGAGCGCGAGGTTGCGATCGTGCAGCTCGGCCGCGTGGGCTGCCAAACCCGCATTGTGGGCGGAGACGAGCTCGCACTGGGCGCGCAACTCTTGGTTCTCGTCCTGGAGGGCGTGGGCGTCAACAACGAGAGCCGGCACCGAAGGAACGTGGGCACCGGCGGCGGGAAGCTGGACTTGGGGCGCGGCAGGAAGACGGGGACGACGCGCGCCGAGAGCGCAGACCACGCAGCCAGCAGCCTCGAGGTCATTGGTGTCGAGCTCCCCTTCCACAAGATGGATGCCGTCGGCGGCGACATCGTGGCGATGAGCCATGAAGCTGAAGGTGCGGCAAGACGAGCGACGGGGTAAGAGATACGGCGGAGTCAAAGGCGCGGAGCAGGTTCTGCGACGACACACCCACCTGGGGAGTGCGCGTGCGTGGCAGCGGGACGAATGTGGTGTAGTGCCCCGCGGAGGAAGCAGACACACCGGACGCCGGAGGAAGAAGGCGCCAAGATGGAGGTCGGCGGACTTGAGTGATGGACTTCGCCGCGGCAGGAGAAGCACGGCGCGGTTTGATGGGCGCAACAGCTCGACGGGAGGTGCGACATGGGTGATGAACCGTGGGACGCGGCGCCAGAACCCAGGGCGACGCGTAATCATCCGACGGGTCAACCCATGCGCCAGTTCGGCGAAACGTGCCAACCCTAAACCCCGCCGAGCAAAACCCGCCGACCAAAACGCGCCGAGCAAAACGCGCCGACCAAAACGCGCCTAGGTAAGATCTTGATTACGCCACGTGAATCAGGTTGAAGGACGGTAGTGCAAGCACGACAGAAGTAAGGACAGGCGCAGAACGGTAGGCTTAGCAAGCAGTGGGACAGAATAGCCAGTAGCAAGGACATAGGATACGGTAAGGACTCAGTCCCGAAATTTCTCTGAACCACAAAGACCTCCTGTCTTTCCCTCGGTTCTAGGGGAACCACCAAGCGCCGGCAAGTAGAGCCGCCCCGATATCGCGGCCCCCCGTCGTTTGCTGGTTCGGGTGCTCACCCCCCCCCCCCCCCCCAGACCCGTGCTGGAACAAAGGCACGTTAAACGTATACCGTTTAGGTGGCGCCCGATAACGCGCTGTCTAGGCGAAGGACCGCACTGGCCTGATAACCGCCGTGCAAAAGACCCCCGTGTAGGCCTGATAACGCCACACAAGCCCCAGGAAACGCCGGCCTGATAACGCCGCACGCCCGACGGGAACGCCAAGGAAACACCGGCCCGATAACGCCGCACGCCCGAGGCTCGACGCCCTACGACAAGGAACAAGCGTCAACCAAGAACCCCCCCCCCCCCAACTCTGAAGCCTGCGAAGACTTGGGCCTGTATTACGAAGATACGCTACTCCAACAACCGGGTAAATTACTCGACGCGAACGCGATCAAGGCGCGCCGAGCTTGTGCGAGACCGACCCTGCGAGATTTCTGCAAGGCCGCTACTCCACAAACGTCCTGGTGCCTCTAGGGACGTACTGGTCCCTCCAGGTTGCCAGTGCGACAGTGCGCTGAGCCCCGAGAAAGGCGGACGTCCTGGTGCCTCCAGGGACGTATCTGTGCCTCTAACGGCGCCAGTGCGACAGTGCGCTGAGTCCCGAGAAAGGCGGACGTGCTGGTGCCTACAGGTTGCTAATATGACAGTGCACTGACCCCTGAGACAGGCGGACGTGCTGGGGCCCCCAGGGGCGCCAGTGCGACAGTGCGCTGAGCCGCGATACAGGCGGACGTGCTGGTGCCCCCAGGGGCGCCAGTGCGTCAGCGCGCTGAGCCCCGAGAAAGGCGGACGTCCTGGTGCCTCCAGGGACGTACTGGTGCCTCCCGGTTGCCAGTGCGATACCGAGAAAGGCGAACGTCCTGGGGCGTCCAGGGACGCCCGGGCGACAGTGCGCTGAGCCCCGCGAAAGACGGACGTTCAGGTGCCTACATGTTGCCAGTGCGACAGTGCGCTGGGCCGCGATACAGGCGGACGTGCTGGTGCCCCCAGGGGCGCCAGTACGACAGTGCGCTGAGCCCCGAGACAGGCGGACGTCCTGGTGCCTCCAGGGGCGCCAGTGCGACAGTGCGCTGAGCCCCGAGAGAGGCGGACGTTCAGGTTCCTACAGGGACGTCCGTGCGACAGTGCGCTGAGCCCCGAGAAAGGCGGACGTCCTGGTGCCTCCAGGGACGTACTGGTGCCTCCCAATTGCCAGTGCGACAGTGCGCTGAGCCGCGAGACAGGCGGACGTCCTGGTGCCCCCAGGGGCGCCGGTACGATAGTGCACTCTGCAATTCTCCTCGGCACACGCAGGAGGATTTGAACCGATCGACCGCGTCAACCAACCACCGCAACCAATGGACGGTGCTGAAGGCCCTCCCCCGGAGGGTCATCCACCGCGGCCCCCGGACCCTACAGGGGTCGGAGCAGCTTCCAACGCAGAGCCCGGCGGGGAACTCGCACCCAGTTTGATTCAAACGACTTCACCCTCGCCGCAGGCATGGACTGCGACTGGCACGGCCGCCATTCGCACGCAACTAACTGAAGGAAATGGCGCCGACGGCCGTCGTGACGCCCAAGAGCGACTCTATCAGCTGTCTACAGCAGCCTACCCGCTTCACGCCGACTCGGCACTCCGACCCATGACTCCAGCAGAGACGGAGGCGATGGAGGCCTACCTGAGCCGCCGACTCGACTTGCCGGCTCCACCCACCTTCTTGAGCTGCACAGCAACGGCTTTCAAGAGGGCGGTCATGGTGGCGTTCCACCAGGAGCACGTCGAAGCTACCCTCATTGCGGAGGTGCCTGCGAACGCCAGGCTGGGGCGTCATGTTCCACGTCAGTCGATCCTGCGTGAGCTCGTGGCTGGCAATACCCCTGACGAAGCTGGCAAGACTCGCATGAAACGGTTCATCAAGGATGTCCAACGGGTCATCTTCGATGGAGAACATACTCTCTCTGTGGTCTTTATGTCTCATCGAACGGCGGCGCAATGGGACGGGGTGGTGCTGCGCCTGAGAGGTCAAAGCTTACGCCTGAATTCAATTGGTGCTCACGTGCCAGGGGTCAGCCCGCCTGCGCTTCTGGCCCGCCATTAGAGACTTTTCGAAGACACAAATGCACAACGTTTGAGTTTCAATTTGAGCTTGGGCGAGTACCGTGATCGACAAGACACTCAAACGAAACTCGATCGTGTGATAGGGTAAAGGAAACTGGCCTTGAAACTCAACCGCATTTCAGCTTGTAAGTGATTGGTTCAGGCTCAAGCCCTCCGGTGAGATGGTATTCGTTGTCCCCAAGCTCACGGCGGACCAAGGCACCGAGATCCTGTGTCAGGTGTGGGCAGCAGCAAGAGGCAGGAGAAAACGTTTTCTTGCGATCATGTCGACGCTCATGGCCAACCACTGCTTCCGCCTTCTCGACCACGAGCCACGGATCAACTTCAGGAACTTCTTCAACCTCGCACTAGATGATAGCACAGCACGCGTTCGCTACAATTTCACGATTGCCCAACTCCACCGTGTCAGTATCCAGCTACAGCTTCCTCAAGACAACCTACGGACTCCTGAAGGTGACGTCGTTTCGAGTGTCGAAGCTTCGGCGATGGTGTGCCGCCGACTGACCGAGCCGTCCAAGCTGTTCACCGTCGCCGACGAGTTCGGGCGCTCAACCGCAGCGTACAACCGCATATGCAAAACGACAATCGCTATTCTGTATGCGAAGCATGCAACGCTGCTTTATTTTGCACGTGCTACCGTTTTGAAGCGCCTAGACGACTACTGTGCTGCTGTTGCACGCAAGGGTTCTCCGTTGCGGGCATGTTGGGCGTTCATTGACGGCACCAAGCAGTACATCGCGCGGCCGAGCGCAAGGTCCAACCCTGAATCCAGCTTTGAGAATCTGCAGCGCTCTGTCTACAGTGGTCACCCGCGAAGGCACTGCCTCAATTGGCAGGCTGTTACTGCGCCTGATGAGCTTATCGTCAGCGTGTATGGCCCCGTCGAAGGAAGAAGGCACGATACAACTATGCTGAGCATGAGTGGTCTGCTCGAGTACATGCAGAAGGAGGGCAGGTTTGAAGGCAAGGTGATTTACGGCGACCCTGCTTATGGTACGGCAGATTATCTATGCTGTCCCTTCCCACTTGCAACACCGGGAAGTGTACAAGCAGAATTCAACGCTCGTATGAGCAGTGTGAGGGAAGCAGTCGAATGGGGCTTCGGCAGAGTAAAAACTCTATGGTCTTTTATTAATTGGGATATAAAGATGCGCGTACGTCAAACGCCAGTGGGAAAGCTTTTCTTCGTAGCAGCCCTGCTGACAAACTGTCACACTTGTTTGCAACCCATTGGCAACCAAATTTCCATGTACTTTGGTATGATCCCACCTTCACTGACCGAATACCTTAGTAGCTAACTAAATGCAACCTAGTTGTCGTTCGACTTTCCCATTGCAATCTGCAGCAACTTTACCATAAATGCCTGGTTTGCTTGTTCACGCTCCTTATCAGCGGCATCGCGTCGGGCATCTCGATCCCGATCAGCTTCCATGCGTCTCTCGTCGAATGCCAACCTTCTGGCCGATTCCTCGCGATCGAATTGAAGTCACTCACGCAGATACTCGTACTTCGCCGACGCTTCCGACAGTGACCCATCTATTGCCTGCGCGATGGAGTCACGCACCACCGAAAGCTTCTCTCGCTTGCTTGGCTTGTGTGTCCGGCGGTTCCCACGTGGCGCCGCCCGCTTCTGACCGCTGTTGATGACGGCACCCTCTCTGCCAGCATCACCAGCATGAGCACTAGCAACACCGGCTTGTTCTTGCTCACCACTGTTCTCCTCTTGCTCACCAGTGTTCTCCTCTTCCTTATCACTTGGGTCGTCTTCATCTTCCATCTCGGCCATCGCCAGCCGACGCATCAACTGCCCCGACGACTCGATGCCCTCCTTTTTGGCTCTCTCCAAGGCCTTGTCCTTTTCCGACTTCTCCTTCCAGTTGTCCATACGACACACAACGTCTTGGAGGAGGACGTCACGCTCCTTGTACTCTTCGGATGTACCTGAAGACCGCATGGAGGCGCGCTGCTGGGCACGGAACACGCGAACAAGACGATCAAAGCGCGTTCGCAGGGCTGGGCCATCTTTCTTGACGAAACCCGGCACAGAGCGGCACTTCTCAGCAATCGTTTCGAATGCTCTCATGATGCCGTTGGAAGTCCCGACTGCTGCCTCCCACGGCCGCACAAGGTTAACACATCGCAGTAAGGAAAGGTCGTCTGCCACTGTGAAGTTCTTCCTCGATCCCGGTGTTGTATCTGCTGAATCACCGGCACGGGGGGACGACACCGCTTCATCCCCGAGGGTGCCATCTGGAGCCATTGCTTGTCGAGCGCTGCACTGGAAAAGTGAAAATAATGCAGTGTTGCGGCCGAAACGGACTTTTGGGTGGACACGTTCTCCTTTCAGTTTTCATAGAACGGCGCGGTTGTGAAACTCAACCTAAACTCGAATGGCCTTCGAAAAGTCTCTATTATGCTGTCAGGATTCTTGGGCCGGATGGGGTCCACGCAGTTCAACTGGTCCAACTACTCGAAGACATCACCCAAGTTTCCGTATTGGATGTGCGCCTTCCGGGTCTGACCGGCTTGAAACTGCCAGACAATGACTACTGGACAGTTATATTCGACGCCCGATCTTGCCCTCGAGAGCTGACTGGGGTATCGGCCATCCGCGTCGGAGATGTGAATCTCACACTTCATCATTTTCAACGCAACCAACAGCCTCCGTGCTGGCGGTGTTTGAATCCGCACCACATGCAGACACGCTGCAAGGTGACGGATGCCCGCTTGGTTCAAGTCCGGGCAACTCGCCAGCGGGAATACGTTGGCCGACTGAGTCCGACCACCTCTTCGCTCCTACCTGATTGCCGCAACCTCCAGTCGCTGAATCAATGGCTCAGTGGCCTCACGCCGTCTGTGGTTGCTGACGAAGGGCATCGGCAGGGACCCGGCGTGCTGAAAGCCGTTACGACTGCTCCCGCCCAACCGGAAACCCCTCAAGTAGCCTCGACTGAGCAATCGAATCGCACTACCCTGCCCGAGACGACCGATGCGTCTGGTATGACGGTGGTTCGCCGGCGTCACTCCAAAAGAAGCAAGAAGGCTACCCTCGACGACCAACCCACGAGCGCTCCTCGCACTGCAGAACTTGTGCGACCTTCCCAACCGACTAACCGTAGACAGGCAGGCGAAACGGGCTAAGATCAGTCGGGAAATTCAGGCAGCGCCACAACAATGCCCGCGGAGACCAGCGCCACGAGTCATCCGCTTTCGACGGCAGCCAGGCGGTATCGGGACACTCTGGCAGCTTATAGAGCGTTGGCTGGGGACTCGGATTCGGATATGGACTCGGACGAGGAGGTCGACTCGGCCATTGGGCAGCCGGTGACGACCACTTTAAGGGAAGTTGCCGCTGCTAGCCTGCAGCCACTGACCCAGACAGCGCCAGTGACGGTCACTACTCCAGTTCAGGAGCCAGATGCTATTATCCCTCTCGGCCGACTGGCTCCACCGCATTCGGCTGGGTCCGAAGACGTAGACATGGATGACCGATCCGAAGGTGGGAGTAATGACGGATCGGCGCTTATGACCGCTCACCCAAGTGCAGGTGGAACCCAACTGGGTGAGCAGGCGGCTCAGACATCGTCTGCGCCTACAGGGAGCTCAGGTGCGCTAGAGGAGGCTGCACTGGAGGACGTTGGCATGACGGACAGCTCAGGCGGGGCCATGCCCGAGCCGGCGGGCGGGTCTTCCGGGGATCATCAGCCCTCGACCTACGGCACGGGACCTTTTGCGGCGGTTCATAGCCCTTCGTCAGAAACAGACCCATCGCAGGAACCTTATTGGCATACAGCATCACCAGTATCGTCTGCTCATGGGGCACCGGACGAGATCGTCGGGGCAACGGCTTCATCTGCCGACAAAGGTGAGGAAAGCGACGGATACGAGCTGGAAAAGGTCGTTCCTCCCAGCCGAACCTACAACTTGGACTACAAGGCATGGATTGGCAGCGTCCATGGCGCTCCGATCTCGGTCCCAGCGAACGGACAATGCCTCTTTTTGGCCTTTTACGCTACGACCACCAATACCCAGGCCAAAAAGCTTACCCTTCGAGCGGCAACGGTGGCGGCTGCGGACTTGGTCAAGCAACGGGTCCTCGATATCGTTCTTGCTAACCTCCGTTACGACGTCAAACTCCGTCTCATCCTGCCCAAGGAAGAACTCCAGCGGATCTTTCCTGGAGAACAGCCTCCCAACTCCCAGGAAGCAGCGGCTGCAATGCTATACGCCCATTATGTTAAAATGCGGGAGGTGTCGGTTGCGACCTCGGTACCTCAAGCCTTTTGGGAAGGGCCAACCGTCCTCAGGGCTATGACCGTCTACTTGCGCGAGCCGATATATGTCTGGGACGTCGATGCTGCCGATAGGGCGTACGTACAGCAGTACTCGTACAAGAAGTTCGAAATGGATAACGGAGACCGTCACGAAACCGGAATCGTCGCTCCGCTTTCTGAGGACAGGATTCGGGACATCCTTGAAGCATGCTTTCATCAGAAAGTAATCCCTACAATGCTCCTGCTCAAACACACGGAAGGCCACTTCTATGGCGTACAACACGGCGATGTGTTTCACGAATGGCATGCCCATCCAGGCCCCGACATGCGTGAACGACTGGACCAAGTCCACCGCCTTGTTGGGCTACCGGTGTTACCGTCCGCTGGGTACGACCCTGAGTCCGTCGCCGCGGAGGCTACGTACGAAGAGCAGGCTCTTTTGGAGGAGATGGGGGTTGATTTTTATGCCAGCGGGTCGCAAACCAGCGTTGTGTCGGAGGCAGCGAATCCACCTGTTGAGCGCGCTCGCGTTGATCCCCATGTCGATGTTCATCGTGGCGTCTATGAACGCATTCTCAGGCACTCCGATCCCAATTCACGTGACGCTATTGACAGCAGACTGGCGAAGCGCCTTCACCGAGCGAACGAGTTGGCCTTCGGTCAATGGCTGGCCGCTGACGGCAAACGCTATGGTGTTCCCACCCCGGAAGTTGGTCTCACGCCTTGGCTCGCCTCTCTCGACTGGCTCAGTTCCACCCCTAACGCCTTCCGGAATGTACTCGCCTACCTGCCATACTCGGAACTAGCGGTTCAATGTTGCTCCCACGAACAACTGAACACTTGGGGTGAGCGCGAAGCCTATCTTGACCAGATGCGGACCCTGGAACGCATTCGGCAGGACGAAGAGAGTGACGATGCGGCCAGAGCAATGTGTGCGTCCTGGACGCAACAGTGTGCTGACGCAGCTCCCCAGGACGCAGTGGACATAGCGCGTGACGGTAATCGATGGGAGGCCCTTGGCCGCCTGGTCGATGGATCTCTACTTCGGGCCCGGCCTCTCACCATTAATCTCGAGCACTGGTTCCTCCTCCACATCCTACCGTACGCGGTTCAGGATTGGACAGATACTGCAATGGGGCGGGCGCCTGACAGCTCGCGTGCATTATGGTACCAGGAACATCCTCAAATTCAAACCCTCTGCACAAGTGTGACTGATAGGCGAGATTGGAGCCTCTCATTGAGGCTCCCCCTTGGACCCACGCGGATGGCGCTATCCCCGCATGCATCGACACATGCACGCAGGGACGGCCCGTCAGCGGACGATCAATAAGGGCGGCCCGGACGCCCCCCCCCCCCAAGCGAGGCGTGAGGCAGCCCACGCTTGGGGATTTTTTTCTCCGTTCAAACACCCGTTGAACGGAAGACCTCTATTCGTCGCGACCTGTTACGATACCGCCGTGGCCAACTTGGTCGTCAACGTCGGACCGAGCAGGCACGGGGACGGCTACGCGAATCGGACAGATGTTCTCGATTACATAATGACGAAGTCACAGCTTGCCTTCTCAGCCAAAATGTGAGAGGCTTTGGCAAGGATACGGCAAGTCGCGGGGTATGGATATCGCAATTCAAGCGACAACACCGCCACGGAAATGTTGATATTGTCCTTTTACAGGAGACCCATGTCTCGTTGGAGACCGCTCCTCTGGTCACTCGGGACCATGCTTGTCAATGGGGGTACAGGGTCGGCCCCGGGGTTCCCACTCTCTCATTCTGGTCCGGCAATGATACCAAAGCGGCGGGCGTGGGAGTGCTTGTGCACCCCCGGAGCAAATTCCACCATGTACGTCCCGTTCTCGAGGAGTTTTGGTCCCCCCACTTTATGGCGGTTTCGGCTCAGCTAGAAGGTGAACCGGTGTACATCCTCAATTGCTACGCACCAGTGGCACCTGCTGCACGCGAGGCGTTCTACGCCGGACTTGCGTCGATCCCAATTCCTAAGGACATTCACCTTTACGTCGGGGGTGATTTTAACTGCACTCAATATGGGGTGCAAGACCGGTCGTTCGGACCGACGGCGAATGATCACTACTCGCCGTCTCTCGACAACCTGCTGCAACAATGGCACTTGCATGACAGTGTCGAGACCCAATTACCTAACCCGGCGGACCCGGAAAGCCTCCGGCAGTTTTACTCGGATCACCACACTCATGAGTATCCACTCCCGGGGCGGGGACTGGCGTCGAGCAGACTAGATCGGTGGTACGGCAATGACAAGGCCAATCCTTGGATGGCAGCCACCCATATTGACATCGATGGCTTGCGGTCAGACCACAAGGGCGTAGCTGTGTATTTACGATCATCAAGGGACCCCGTCCGCATCAAGAAACCGACTCGGGTATTCCCGGTCCCGTCTTACATGAAATCCAGAGCGGATCACGTCGTTCGTACAGAGTTGGGTACCCTGGTTAAAGCGCTTGATCAGCCCTCCATCACGGCGGAGAAGGCGGCGCAAGCCTGGGACATGACGAAAACTAACATAGTGGTCGGGCTTCTTCGAGCTCGCCGCGAGGCCAAGCGCAGTAGGAAGAGCACTTATCGCAAAAAGCTGAAACGCCTGTATCGCCGTCTGAAGAGGATCACGGAATATGCGCGCGTTGAGACTGGCGATTACCCAATACCCCATGATGCCTTGGATGCTCTTCAGGCCAAGGCGCGCGAGCTCACGGCGCGCATAGCCACACTTAAGCGTGAATGGGCGCGAACCAAAACCCAGCGACTATTCCAATCGCATGCATGGACGCCTGGTAAAACCACCAAGCAATTCTTCCAGCGAATTTCTTGTAAGTTTGGAGACAATGTTATTCCTGCCCTCAGTATGCCGAACGGAGAGGTGGCGACGGATCCCCAGGACAAGGCGGACACCCTGGCTGCACGGTGGAGCACGATTATGCAAGGCCCGGCTACTTCGCAGTCGAACATTGATCAGGTCTGCCACTGGATGCCCCAGGCAGATGGCGCCGACGTGGAGGCCTTCGCTAATGCAGACATAATTACAACGGACAGGGTCGCGGCTGCCATCAGGGCTTGCAAGCCCGGTAAAGCTTGCGGTCCCGACCGACTCGGCAACGACTGGTACCGCGAGTACGAAGACCTTCTTGCCCCGCTGCTGACGCGTCTCTACAAACTATGGTATGCTGCAGGGGTATTTCCACCCTCCTTTCTCACCGCGGACATATTCTGCCTTAAAAAGGGAGGGGATGGACGCGACCCGCTCAACTATCGCCCGCTCGCGCTTTTGAACACAGACTACAAGATTCTAACACGGTTACTGACCACAATGCTGCGCAAGACCTTAGCCAGTCGGATCAGCGTTTTCCAGAACGGATTTGTACCTGGACGACAGATCCACGCCACAATCGACTTCCTGGAGGCGGCGCAAAAGATGGCGAACTGTTCCCCCCAGGAACGCGACGCGGTTGCATTACTTCTGGATTTCGCTAAGGCCTATGACTCATTGGATCGCAACTTCCTGTATGCAGCTCTCCGTCGACATGGCTACCCGCCTCACTTCGTCAGGGTGGTTGAACACCTTCACTGTGGTACGACTGTCCGCTTCCTGGCAAATGGCGTCCGCTCCCGCGGTGTTTATGTCACGAGAGGGATCCGGCAGGGGTGTCCGATGGCCCCCCTGCTTTTCATCCTCGCCCTAGAACCACTCTACCAGCGACTACACAACGGCGGCGTTCACGATGGCATACTTCTCCGTACCAAAGCAGCACGGGTGGAGCTCAGAGTCGCGGGATACGCGGATGACACCGCGGTTTACCTGCGCAGCCCCGAGGAACTCCCACCGACGTGTGGTGTCGGGAAACGCAGGCGCCGCCGCCGCCGATGTCGCCGCCGTTGCCGCTTTCTGGATTGACGAGATGAGTCTGGGAAACGGGGACAGAATGTGTGGCGTGGCGCTGATTGGCCAAGAGAATCCCGCAGCTGAGTGACGAGGGCATTGGAGCGAGGTGGTGTGGCACACACTGCCACCGTATCCGGAAAGATATCCGGTAACGACCCCTCGGGTCCTCGGTGAACAGTCGCGAGATCTCGGTGGTTTCATAACGGAAGCGTTTACACTAGATAGTTGTATAGGAGTATAGCAAAGAGTAGATAGACAGATAAGCGCCTTCGAGCGCAACCAACAGAGCAGCTTTTCCTCCCGATCGCACAAGAGTCAAGTCCGGCTACGCAGAGTAAGTCTACGTAGTGTCTGGTCCCGCTTGGTCGCTAGGATTATGCCTGCCGGTGGACGTGAAGGTTAGGATAGCCAAGCGTTCATCCACCCGGCAGCGCCAAGAGAAGGACGTGTGTAGCTGTATTTGGATTATTAGGACGAGAACTGCTCGTCCGACCTCGGAGTGCCTGGGAGCCCCGAGTCTTTTACCCCTAGTCGGAGTTCTACTCCGACGCCTCGTTCACCGGCTGAAAAGTCCTGGACCCTTCCTAACTGAGGGCCGACGAGGTTACAAGTGTGTGATAGCAGACCAGCCTGTGCTCGTGGCTGGTGCTGCTGGAGACCCAACTGGTTGCCCTACCGACAAATCACAACTCGCAGGGTTACTTACCAACCCGGTGCAGGGATCGAGTCAAGGCCTTCAGGTCTTAATCTCGCCCGACATTTCACTGAGTCCTTGCGGACGAGGTGTACGTTGTGGGTGGGAGTACTAGCCTATACAAAATCTGGCGTGTTCCTACACGACAACTGGTGCCGCGACCCGGGATTGGTGTGACCTTCTGTGTGTTGCGGTTTGTTTGTAGGCGACCGGTTTTACGAGCAAACCAAGGAAGAAGAAGAAGAGAAGAAGACTAAGAACAAGATGGTGAAAGGATCAGCGGTACCAACTACGCCGATGAAGACCAGTGGAGCCCGGGACGACGAACCAAGTTCGGCTCCGGAGACCCCGCGCATGGCAGTCATTGCCGAGCGCTCGGTTAGCTTCGAGGACGACTCGGCGGATGATCTCGACACCAACATGGAAGAATATGATGACCTGGAGGAAAAGGCGCCTGCGCCAGCGGTGGTGACACCCGAGACTCCGGAAGGCGCGATAGTGACGACGACTCGCAGCGGCGGGACGCGGTCGCTGTCGCGCAATTTGGCTAAGGAGCTGGACGACGTCGCAAGACCGGATCCAGCGTACAGTGATGATGATGATGATGATTATGGAGAAGAGAAACCCTCCACGAAGACTGAGAAGAGCTCGGCGAAACCTCAGGGCAACCGCCCGCCGCTCAACGGAGACACCCCAGCGGCTAACAAGATCCTCGGGCGGTGCCTGGAACTGATGCTGAAGGAGAGTGAATGGGTGCCGATGTTTGCTCCGAAGCCTGTCCGACAGGCCGTCTGGGTGGACCTCAGCAACGAGTTGGCGTGGCCAGTTAATTCAACCAGCTCCCGTCAAGTGGCCGACGACACTGTCTCGCTTCTGATGGCAATGGGCATAGAAGCGCAGTCGTACCCATCTGGACTGGCGCTGCAAGACTGGAAGCCGGCGGCTGCCGGTGCGGAGCTGCAGAAGTGGAAGAAGAAACTTCGTGCTGCTTTTGGAGCGACCGGACTCGGAGCTGGCCGACAGCCTGTGGCGCGCCAAGCTGGACAAGTCATCGACCCGGCAAATATCCCGCTACCGCAGACTCCCAAAAGGAAGGAGGATACCAGCGCGGATGGGAACTAGACATAACTGGAGCCCTCTAGAGCCCTCTAGAGCACTTCTAACTAGCGTTTTGTATACTGCTTGCACTCCATGTATCAATAACACCTCCACGTACCAGAATGCCTTCTATACTGAGTCTAAGTGCTTTACGTCTATAGTCCCAATACCTGACAGATCTGGAGCGGTTAAGTAGAGTATATTAGTATAACCATTACACGTCTACTTACGCCTCGTGCGATGCCGCTAACACGGGCGTGTCGCGCAACCAACTTACTCAGAATCTGCCGCGCCCTTGAACTCGCGGCTACTCGGTCGGCGTTCCTGGAGTCCCCGGCGTATCGACGTCCATCATCGACGCGCTTGACAACTCGCTCATGGAGAGAGGGGTGTCGATGCGCAACGTCTCTGCCCGTTCGTTGAGAGACGATAGAGATGATCGAGAGGAGATCGATGAGGATGGGCTTTCTGAATCGGTAGTCGCAATCGATCTCAGGTCCAGTAGAGCATCATTCGTCCAATCACGATCGCGGAAGATGTTTAGTAGTCGTGCCTCATCTCGGGAGATAAATGCCCATCCATCTTCGGGATCAGCTCGATCGCGATGTAGAGAACATAGAACGTTATCGTAGCTCGCGCGCACCGGTCGACCGCAACCCTTCTTGCCACTGTAGCAACACTTAACAGTAGGGACGTCCTTGGTGGTGGAGAGGAGGGTGATCGCTGGTTTGCTCATCGCAAGATGAGAAC
Organism: Phytophthora x cambivora; assembly: GCA_033557925.1. Classification (NCBI taxonomy): domain Eukaryota; phylum Oomycota; class Peronosporomycetes; order Peronosporales; family Peronosporaceae; genus Phytophthora; species Phytophthora x cambivora. Next base: position 7,919,914 of record JAUCEB010000011.1, on the reverse strand, counting down.
TGACACGGGATCGATCCCGCTAGGAGATCGAATCGATCTCATGGGAGAGGAAATCGATCAGACCTCGATGGTTGATCGTGTCTGATTGGATTAAAAAAGAATGGACCGGACCGATCTTCAAATCGGGCCAATCACATCGGGCCAATCACATCGGACCGGACCGATATTCAAAAATCGGGCCAATCACATCGGACCGGACCGATTTCATCTGAAAAAGAGATCAAACCCGATCTCGCTGAGATTATAGATCAGACCGATCTCGCTGAGATTATAAATCAGACCGATCTCGCTGAGATTATAAATCAGACCGATTCTGCTCCGATACTGTTGGACCTATTTTTCGCACATATTGCTACTGGACCGATTCTATCAGATTTGAAGGGGTATCAAAAAAAGATGCGAGATGCTGTCTCGTTAGTTGGGAGACACTGCCCGATTTGGGACCGATTCTGGTCCGATACTGTTGGACCTATTTTAATCACACGCCAGTATAACGAGAGAGACACTAGTGGTACATATTGCGACTGGACCGATGGACCGATTTTTTTCCCACTTCTGCCACGGTTTACTACTATCTTATAGGTAGTGATAAATACATATACCATCTCCTCTCTTATTATATTTTTATTAAAGAATATAGAGAAAAAATAGGGCAATCGGTCCAGCGATACATTACTTATACCACAGGCTCTCTCGCCATACTCTCGTTTAAATAAAATCGGTCCCAAAATCGGTCCAAGAATCGGTCCACATAAAAATCGGTCCACAAAATCGGTCCAACAATCGGGCCAACCCAAAGTCATCTTAATTAGAGACATAACCACTAAGTTATAATCACACAACCATGGCATACTCGCCGGAAAAGTACCAAGCTAACAAGGACGCTATCGCTTCTGCGAGGAAACAATACTATCTACAACACAGAGAGAGGATCCTCGCGAGACAGAAAGCCTATGACGATCAAAACCGTGAGGCCATCAGACAGAGACATCCACATGCCGCATTGGCTCGCATGCAGATGCTACAAGACCTCGAACAGCTCTTAGACACATGCTAAGTCATCCATCATTTTTTTTTGTAAAAAAAGAGTGCTTCATCGGCGGATCTGACCGTCCCGTTTGCTACACGTGTGATGACCGTGCTTACTGAGCAAGAACCCGCCTCCGCACGGACATCGCTCGAGTTCAAATTGCCGGTATAGGAACTCCCCAATTGGAGAGTCTTCCGCGAAGATACCGCGAGTTGCAAGCCATCGGCAGTACCCACGGTCCTTCATGATTACATCGTAGATGTAACATCCGCGGTGCTTCCCAAAGTCAAGAGCAAAAGCAAAAGTCATTGTATATTCACGCCCGAGACAATAGTCCCAGCACTTAAATTAATTTCGGTAGATGCTTGAACATTTGATTGAACTGGTCCAGCTTGCGATGCTGCAGGCAGTAGAGGAAAAATACCACGTAGTCTCCACAATGTCCGAATCGATGGTCTTGAACCCTGATTTCGTACTGCTTGTAGTTGCGGGGAATCACGCGTGGCTTCGGAAGCGCTAGAGGATCGAAATAGATCTTGTCCTTATTGCTGACGCAAACCCAGTGCGTACCACCGATGATATGGTTTCCCATGTTTAGTATGCAGTAATCCTTCGATGTATCGAGATATTGCTTGAACACAATCTGATCGACTTCAACTCCCATTGCATGAGCTAACTTCAACAGATCAGCATCCGAGTCGCGGCTCGACTTAATTATTTTTCGGATCGACGGCATATATTTGGCTCAGATATAATCCCTATAATTATGAGCACTGCCGCCGATCTATCCGCATTCGAACATTCTGTCGAACCATCCACTGGTGAAGTACTATTCTCTGGTAAGAAATGGACCTACATCCAAGACTCGAGCTCGACCTCGGGTCAATACTCTGGCCAAATTCAACTCAATTTGTCTTCGATCTCGTCTCAGGCATCGTTTGTTAATTGGCAAGAGGCTGTCATTCAGCTCCCCGTCAAACTCCAGATTATTACCAACTCTGCCTTAGCCGCTAACTGGGGTACTGTCGCAGCTATTGATCAGCTCGTACCAAAGGCTGGATCGTGGCAGTTCATCGACAGCGTCTCTGTCGTCATCGATGGCGTCACCGTGCAGACGAATCAGATTCACGAAAATGTAAACGCTACGCTGAAGGCGCTAACTGAGTGGGATGCTCAGGATCTCGCTAAGCACGGATCGACGAGCAACTTTGCTCTTGATCGCTACGCTCCTCCCGGCCGCAACACTGCGCAGTCGCTCGAGAACGTAGCTACCACGAACTTCATTCGTGGTAAAATCGCTGACGGGACGAGTGAGAACGTTGGTGAGTTTGGCCTCTCTGGCAGCTACGCTAATGAGGGTCTCCGTCAGCGATCGCTCTTCACTGGAGTTTCGACCAAGACGGGAACGCTCGCTTATGATATTATGGGTTCCACTGCCAACATTAGTGCGATTGCTAAGCCGGTCGTATATCTTGCTGATCCGGCTAACGCTGCACCCGTGGGTACTCCGCTGTACGTAGCACATTTCCTAGCCAGTATCAGACTCGCGGACGTATGCGACTACTTCAAAAAGTGCCCTATGTCTAAGAATGCTAAGGGCTTTATCTACCTTAACTACAATGCATCAACTACGACTATTGTCACTGCTGGTACGGCGGGTGTTGTCAATCCCACCACGGTAGCAAGTGTTGCCACCGGAATGAGCTTTGGCAACACGTGCCCTGTCGTGTATAACACCAATCCAGCGAGTACTGGTACTTCGATCTCCAGCTACTCCGGTCTGTCAGTGCCCGCCTCTACCTCGCTCATGATCATCTCAGATATTGATGGCACGAGTGTTCCTGGCTCGGGTATCACCCCCAGTCAGAAGTTCTGTCGTCTCCTTGTGCCAACCTATATGCCTAACCCCACGGCCGACCATGCTCTTGTACAGAAGAAGTCGTTTCGGTATTTCGAGCGCATGACGAACAAATTTACGGTTCCTCCCAATCAATCGTTCAACTTCACCCTAACGAATGGCATCGCAAACCCTAAGAAGCTATTCTTATGTCCAGTGATTACCAACCCCAGTCTACTGCTGAATGCGACAACTTCGGATGTTATCAACCCTTATCGATCGCCTCTAACCACTATTCCGGCTACAATGAGTGCTTTTGCGAGTCTGAAGCAACTTCAGGTAACCGTTGGCAACATCCCGATCTGGAACTCCCCTGTATCATTCGGGTACGATATGTACGTGCAGGAGATGCGCGATTCAGGCGTAGATGGCGGTCTCGATGATGAAACGAAATGCGGACTGTTGAACCAGCAGGACTGGGAATCTCTTTACAGATTTGTTCCTGTTGATATTGGTCGTCGTCTCCCTTCGGAAGATGGCGCCTCGAAGTCTATCATCGTTTCTGGAGTTAATAATACTCAGTATGCTCTCACGGTCTATTACCATATCTGGCGTGATGCTGTGGCCACGGTTGACACTGCTATGGGAACAGTCAGCCAGGGAGCTACTCAGGTTTAAATTAAAAAAATAATATATGATTTGATAATATACGAATAATGTCGTTGAGTAGCTATTTCTCCGATAATCAAACCAAGCAAAAAGCTTACGATCGATACTACGACCAGAAAGCTCGTAGCGACTTCGTTCAGCGGCGCAAGCTACGCGCGCTCATCGCGCAAGAAGCTGCTGATGAGTCTTTGACAGACAAGCTGGCTCAGCTATACATGGGCGCTGTTGGTAAGGCTCCAGAATATGGATATGACAAAGTGCTCAAGAAGGTTCAGATGGCCAAACCTGAAGTGGAAAAGGGACCGACCATTGAAATTCCAAAGGCCCCAGCATCAGCTACGCCCGCAACTACTCGCCGTCCGCGGCGCTCAAGTATGGAAATTTTCCTCGAGGACCAAGCGACCAATAAGTTCATCCATGATACGAGACAGGAGCTATGGGAACGCAAGCATAAAAAAACAAATATCCCTAGCGATGCTCGCGACAAGGCAGAGGCTGATGTCGAATCATACGTCTATGCTTATCAAAAGAGACAACGTGCTAAGAAAGCGTCCAACCGACGCGAGCTAACTGCTGACGAGATCGATGCTGTCAAAAAGCAAGTCGTTAACCAAGTTATGCAGACCGCTGACACCTCAGCTCAGGGAGACGATGCTAAAAAAAAAAAGGTAAACAGAAAACTTCAAATGGATGATGATGAAACAAAGACGGCTCCTGAGGTACTCGAGCGCCAACGGAATTTCGAACGCATAACCAAATTAAGAAAGGATAATCCTAAAATGAAACAAAAATATCTGAATGTAATCGAGAGCTTTGAGCACAATCACAATTATAACCAGAAAGAGCTCTTTGCAAAGCTAAATGAGGTCGTGGGAGCTCATATTAATGCGATAACGTTCGAAAATTATTTTGAGAATATAAAGGCTCTTGAACCAACCAGAGGGAAGACGCATAAGACATTTAAAGTGTATGTTAAACGCGTTAAAGATAATCTTAACGCAGTATTGAATTAACTAATCCCAGATCTCACTGCTCTATTCGCAAATCCGCGATAGATGCTAATTTTTTTGTCAGCGACATGGATTTCCATGATTGCGTCTTCGCCTGATGTTGGGTCTCTGATCGGGACAAATGCACTATCTCCGATAGCTACTATCTGGTCAGCTCGCATGATGGTGGATCCAATTACCTGACCAGGATCTTCGTTTGCAACATTCGACTGTACTGCTTTAGATGGTTTGCAGCCCATTATAGTTTAGAAGGTATATTCGTCGAGCTCGATCCGAAAATATAGGACTCCATCGATGTGATCAACAGATCGGATGCGCACGGGATCCTCGTCAAAGATCAGCTGGTTGAAGTCAGTGCTGAAGACGCATGGATAGAGAATCGTTTTTTTTAGATTGCTGAAGATCATACTTATAGTTTCGAAGAGATAATCGATCTCAATTCATCTATTTCCTTTTGCTGCCTCAATACCAATTTATGCAATAAGCATGCCATTTTGCTGTACTCGACTGAATAGGATATGCCCTCGATGTCTGTCTCGGGGTCCTCAACCGCTAATCCACTGCTTTCGTGGAAAGTAATGACGGACGAGAGACCGGCTTTGAGCAGATCTTGAGCTTTGTATCCTAGTTGAAGTGGTACAGAGCAATCGTCGGTTTTATAACGGAACAATAATGGCTCAATAGATAGCATTTTGTCGCAGATATCGTCCGTTAATGAAGTGAAGTCTTTCTTGAGACGAGCATCTGACCAACAGTACACCCCCGTTGAAGCCACCAGGGCGCCCGAACAACAAATACCTACAGCAACGCTTGATATAGGCCCAACTGTACTCACCAAGCCGCCACTGGTACGAAAGTAAGCAACGCCTGAGCCGCCCCCATCGATGGTGACAGTGGCCGTGGTGGTACAGTGGATGCCATAAAGAGGCGCTGTGATCCCGACTCCTAGACGACCTGTACTAGTGATTGTAGCTCTCGTAGAATTATTAGTCATAAAGCGTAGATCGTTTGCGCTAACGGTACCCATAACAACCGAATTAGTAGACGTACTAGCAACGCCGTTGTTCATTTGAAAGGCGAACAATAACTCAGAGGTAGCATTGCCATTTGAAAGACATAGAGGCATGTTGTACGATGCTGTCGAATCGTTAAACGTATTGTTTGATTTGATAAACATATTGCCATTCAGAGTGACTCCGGCCACTCCGTAGCTGGCGTTGCTATATGGCGTATCGGTGTTGAATAAGAGCTTTTCTACGGCACTGTAGCCAGTTCCAGATCCGCTAACTAGGTACAAGCATCCAGAACTGGGAGCAACTCCGGAGCCCAAAGTGTTAATACAGAAAGCGTCAGTGGTAGTGGCAAGTGTGTGGCAGACAGGGTAGCCGGTTCTGTAATTGCGGGTGTTGCCGAAATCGAGCATATGCTTTATACTCTGACTTGGCCAAGTAGATACCGTTGATTGCTTCCAATCGATCTGAAAAAGGCTTTGTGACACGGAACTTGCGCCGAGTTGAGAAATGCTTTGTGCGTTCTCGCTCGCTACCAAATTCAATATCGGATACACTATGTTGCTGCTAACCGTCGAGCAGGTAGATGCGATCACTAATCCAGATGTATCTGAGGCACGGTATAGATTGACTGACTGCGTGTTAAGGGTCGACCCCCAAAATCTTATATTATTGTTGGTCAATGAACTAGACCCTGCGGTTCCTAGACCTAATGTAATACCAGTCGAGGTTAAATTTGAGCTACACTGGATCGAACCATATACCTCGAGGGCACATGATGGGATCGTTTGGTTAATGCCGACCATGCCATTATTAGACACTGTGAGCGTGTTAGCAGAGTTATGGCCCAATGAAAGATAATTATTATTTGTGTTGCTGCTATCATAGTAATAATTGATCCGTGCATATTGATCAGCTACATAATTCCTCCCTAATATGAGATAGCATGCGGATGTGCTCGACAGTGAAGGCATTAGAATCTTACCAAACGAACCATTGCTTCCACTGGCAGAAACGTTTAGCGAGGTTAACGTGCCTATCGAAGTAATATTAGGTTGAGAAGCTGTCTGGAGAGTACCAGTGAGAGACGTTGCTGATAGTGAACCGATTCCGGTGATGTTGCTCGAGCTGTCTAGGACTAGAGCTTTAGATGGAGCTGCTGTGCCTTCGGTGATTCCAATTACATATGATGGCGGTGGTACTACAACACTGCCTCCGACCGTCAAAGCTCCTCCGATACTTAGGCTTCCAGCTATGACGCCTCCCCCAAGGCTGAGGTAGCGTTTATCAGCCAATGCGATGGTTAGAGGATCTGAGTTAGCGCTAAAGAATCCGCTGTTAAAGATCGGAGATTGGATTACTGGAGGCTGAGACATTTTTGGACTGGTTATATATAACACCTTGACAAAAAACACGATGGTGGTCCATAATTTCTATACGTCTATCGATAAAAAGCTTCTGAAAAAATTTCCCAAGAATGAACACTTCGATCTACCATTTCGAGCAACCTTCTCGGCTCCAAGTGGTGCAGGGAAATCGAATACAGTACTTAACCTCATAGCATTGCTGTCTAAGTGCTTTACGAAGATTGTCGTCATCACTAAGGAGATGGAACCGCTATATGAGCATCTCAAAGATAAGGTCCGCGGCGTTGAGATACGCGAGAATGCCGATATGATCAATATCAACGAATACGACAAGGATACATCGAAACTACTAATTCTTGATGACCTTGTTCTCGAAAAAAAAGCCGTACAGGCTCAAATTGGCCAACTATATATCAGAGGCCGCAAGCTTGGTTGGAGCACGATTTACATTAGCCAGAGCTACTTCGGCATATCTAAGATGATTCGGATTAACGCTCAGGAGGTATTCCTTGGCCGCAATTTGACTCAGAGGGATCTCCAGATCATATGCAGAGACTTTCCGAGTGATATCTCGATCACTGAGTTCATTTCGCTCTATAAATCGATAACGAAAGAGCCGCTCAGTAGCATGCGAATCGATATCATCAAGCGCAAGATCTTCAAGAATTTGACCGAATACGTATGTGACCTCTAAACATTGAATGGGTCGCTCTTACGCGGCCTTACCAACAATCGGATGCACAAATTCGGATCGATCATCTTCAGAGGAAGCATGTTCTGATCGTACAGACTCAGAGTAATTTCGTTTGTCGATCCCTGCATTGGCGTAAATATAACACCTTGCCCTTGGCTAGTGGTGATCAAGCCACCAAAGCCGACCCCGGCGCTCGTAAAACTATGGAGAACCTGGTTATTGCCGGCGAGAGGGTTGTCAAGATTCGACAGACCAACGATAACACTTTGAACGGGATCGATAGTTGGAGTATAGTTGCTCATCGAGCTGTATACAGATGCCGTCTGAGCGGACGGATACGTCCCCTGGGAGAAGCCAACGATTGAGCTGAATGATGAACTGCCTGTATCAGTGATTTGCAGCTGCGGAGTATATCCGCTCGTGCTGAAGGCTAATGCTCCAGAGGCGGCAGTGTAGCCACTAACCGCCTTATAAGGCTGCATGGTGAATTGGATAGCATACGCTGATGCGTTTGCCGCGCAACTGATGTAGTACATGTATTGTCCGGTCGTGTTATTGATTGCATACAAATTGTTCTGGATACTCCAGTACTGAAGGTAGTTATTGATATCGCCCGCTTCGTACGTTCCATCCGGCAAGGTAATCGTGAATGTCTGAGTCGTTGTTCCCGTAGGCCAAATTATCTTGAATGAGTTATTGCCTCTCGCTGATGTAATAGCCTTCCACGAGTAGAAAATACTAATCGAGCCAAGGGCGACTTCGAGCTTAGAAAGATCTACAGGTCTCGAGAACGTGTACTTGAACTGATGCTGGGAGATCTGATTGTTGATGTTGAGCATAATTGGATAGCTCATTTTATCGTTGATAATATATATATCAGCGATTCATAAAAATTATGTTACGACGAAAACGACTTCGAAGATCACTTATGCCATCCGCGGCAACCCCGATGGAACTAGACATAACTGGAGCCCTCTAGAGCCCTCTAGAGCACTTCTAACTAGCGTTTTGTATACTGCTTGCACTCCATGTATCAATAACACCTCCACGTGCCAGAATGCCTTCTATACTGAGTCTAAGTGCTTTACGTCTATAGTCCCAATACCTGACAGATCTGGAGCGGTTAAGTAGAGTATATTAGTATAACCATTACACGTCTACTTACGCCTCGTGCGATGCCGCTAACACGGGCGTGTCGCGCAACCAACTTACTCAGAATCTGCCGCGCCCTTGAACTCGCGGCTACTCAGTCGGCGTTCCTGGAGTCCCCGGCGTATCGACGTCCATCATCGACGCGCTTGACAACTCGCTCATGGAGAGAGGGGTGTCGATGCGCAACGTCTCTGCCCGTTCGTTGAGAGACGATAGAGATGATCGAGAGGAGATCGATGAGGATGGGCTTTCTGAATCGGTAGTCGCAATCGATCTCAGGTCCAGTAGAGCATCATTCGTCCAATCACGATCGCGGAGGATATTTAGTAGTCGTGCCTCATCTCGGGAGATAAATGCCCATCCATCTTCGGGATCAGCTCGATCGCGATGTAGAGAACATAGAACGTTATCGTAGCTCGCGCGCACCGGTCGACCGCAACCCTTCTTGCCACTGTAGCAACACTTAACAGTAGGGACGTCCTTGGTGGTGGAGAGGAGGGTGATCGCTGGTTTGCTCATCGCAAGATGAGAACTGACACGGGATCGATCCCGCTAGGAGATCGAATCGATCTCATGGGAGAGGAAATCGATCAGACCTCGATGGTTGATCGTGTCTGATTGGATTAAAAAAGAATGGACCGGACCGATCTTCAAATCGGGCCAATCACATCGGGCCAATCACATCGGACCGGACCGATATTCAAAAATCGGGCCAATCACATCGGACCGGACCGATTTCATCTGAAAAAGAGATCAAACCCGATCTCGCTGAGATTATAGATCAGACCGATCTCGCTGAGATTATAAATCAGACCGATCTCGCTGAGATTATAAATCAGACCGATTCTGCTCCGATACTGTTGGACCTATTTTTCGCACATATTGCTACTGGACCGATTCTATCAGATTTGAAGGGGTATCAAAAAAAGATGCGAGATGCTGTCTCGTTAGTTGGGAGACACTGCCCGATTTGGGACCGATTCTGGTCCGATACTGTTGGACCTATTTTAATCACACGCCAGTATAACGAGAGAGACACTAGTGGTACATATTGCGACTGGACCGATGGACCGATTTTTTCCCCACTTCTGCCACGGTTTACTACTATCTTATAGGTAGTGATAAATACATATACCATCTCCTCTCTTATTATATTTTTATTAAAGAATATAGAGAAAAAATAGGGCAATCGGTCCAGCGATACATTACTTATACCACAGGCTCTCTCGCCATACTCTCGTTTAAATAAAATCGGTCCCAAAATCGGTCCAAGAATCGGTCCACATAAAAATCGGTCCACAAAATCGGTCCAACAATCGGGCCAACCCAAAGTCATCTTAATTAGAGACATAACCACTAAGTTATAATCACACAACCATGGCATACTCGCCGGAAAAGTACCAAGCTAACAAGGACGCTATCGCTTCTGCGAGGAAACAATACTATCTACACCACAGAGAGAGGATCCTCGCGAGACAGAAAGCCTATGACGATCAAAACCGTGAGGCCATCAGACAGAGACAGAAAAGGTACAACCCCCGTCGTAGATCTGGCGGCAAGGTTCGTATTGACTAAGTCACCAACATTTTTTTTATAACTTTTTTTTCTATTTAAAGGTTCGATATACTAAGTTATAATCACCCCCATCGAGTCATCGAACAACCCATAACCCACAACCCATGTGCAACGGCCTTACTAAGAGCGGCAAGCCCTGCCAACGCAAAGCTGATTGGTGCTCTCAGCATCTGAGTCAGAAGCCCATCGCGGCTGAGCCCGTCGTTGAGCCTATCGTCGAGGAGCCTGTCATCCAGCAAAAAAATGAGGAGCCTGAATTAATTGTGGCTGACAAGGAAATTGTGTCGGAGAATATAGTTCCACCCATGTCTCCGAACAACATCCTTAGCAACTCATCTTCGCAGGACCCATCTATAGTAGTTGAGTCAAACATTGCTCCGGCTAAAAAAATATTCGACGAGCGTACATGTCTTCACTTTCGCAAAGGCCTCGAGTACCAGTACTGGATTGACCAGTGCGCGGTTGGTGATGCCAAGGTATCATGGCGACTTCGCTCGCCCAGCGGCGAATTCGTATTTGACACCAAGAACTGCAAGGTGCTACAGGTCGTTCAGTACGTTGGCAAGCACAAGTTCAGGAAGTATGTATGGTTCTACAATCACGTTGATATGTATGCTTTCGTAAAGTACTTCCACGGCGAATCGGCGAATCGCTCCTGCCAGTTCGAATGCCACGAGGTGTTCGTTGGCAAAGATCCGACAATAAAGCTCTTCTTTGATATCGAACAGGTCATCTCAACTGAGTTCTACAACGAACTCAAGTCCAGTTGCGGCAATAGCGACGCAGGCGTGGGCGAGAGAATCTGTCGCGATGTGATGAGTGCTCTAAGCGGCGCCCTCGAGGAGTTTGATCACCGTTTCGAGTTCTACGAGTCAAATATCGACCATGCTATCGTGAGCCGCATCCGTGCTGTTGGAGACAACCAGACGAAGATCAGTTTTCATCTCATCACCAATGTAGCCATGCGCGTATCTGAGTGCAAGGCCATTGTCAAAGTTATGAAGGAGAGCTATCTAGGCAGCGGTGCCGACTGGAGCGACGAGTACATGGAGCTTCTCTGTTCGAAGACTACAATCGATACGAACCCCTACCGTCTCAACGGCAGCCTGTCGCTACCCGGTGGGCGTAAAAACACTCACCAACTGACTACCATTCGTGAGTTCGCGCAGAAGTCGATGGATCTACACCTCACCAATACAGATGAGTGCAATCGATACCACGATTTTAGCGACGAGTTGCCAATAAAGTCGAACCAATCCAACCGCGAAGCCTTCGAGGAGTCGAGCTCTGAATTTATCCAGAAGGCTCTGGAGAAGCTTGAGAACGACGCAAAACGTGTCCCTGCGTACGACCCTGCTGCTATGGACCTATACGCCAACGCACCGCGGGGCAACTACCTATGGGTAGCTCGTACCGCACCGAGCCACTGTTCTGAATGCGAACGCACTCATGACAACGCCGATACGCTCCTTCTCATCTTTAACGAAGCCAAGGAGATCGCTCTCTGGAAGTGTGCTCATAATGAGGACATGAAAGCAAGGCGCTGGTTCGGCAAGTCGGGCCAGAAGGAGTACGAGATCGACGCACACAGCGATGATGATATCGAAGCATTCGCTCAGACTCTGACGACACGCGCAAAGAAGGCTGAGGAGACTCAAAAGGCTAAACAGGCTGAGAAGGACCAGGAGAAGAAGGAGATAATGAGTGGAGGTGAAGCCTTATTCGCTCTTCCCGACTGGAACATCGAGATTGATCCTGAGACCATCCCTCCAATCAACGACATCCACAACCCATGTTGCTACGCTGACTATCTGAAGCTACAGCAGAAGGCTATCTCTGGCGAGGAAGCGATGGAGTACATATTCAAGAACTTTGCGCTTATCCTAAACGGCGGAGAGTCCTTCTTCATATCAAAAAACTTCAACAAACGCGCAAACGGTGCTCGTGTTGTATCATATCAGTACCTCAAGTACAAAAACATCAAGAACGTCCCTGGTTCGCTATCAGTTAAAGTAGCCAACCCTGACACCAAAAAGACTGAGATTCATAGCTTCTCCATTTTCCAGCTTCTGATCCGCTGGCAATCGCACATTGCATACCCGGAAATGCGTTTCTCTCCGTTTGGAGCTAAGCTCGGGTACGACTGGTCCCAGAAGGACATATTCAATACCTTCTCTGGATTCGTGCACAAGTACGATTCTGACTTCGAAGTGGATGAGACCAGAATCGCTCGATTCTTGGCCCACATCCGCGAGGCATGGTGCAATGATGATGAGAAGCTGTTTGAATTCACGGTCAAGCTCTTTGCTTACATGGTCCAGTTTCCCCACCTCAAGTCGGCTGTTGCGATGATCGTCATGGGACCGGAGGGCCTCGGCAAGAACTTCGTCATGAACCTCTGGCGCGACCACGTCATCGGAAAGAGCTACTTCTTCGAAACGCCGAGCATCGATGCTATCACAGGTAAGTTCAATGCTATGCTTGAAGGTAATCTCATGGTCGTTCTGAACGAAGCAGCGAAGGTCAACAAGTCAATAGAGGCCAACCGAGCTCAAGAGGTGATGAAGGACATTATTACTGAGGAAACCCGTAGATACGAGCGCAAGGGATGCGAGGCATACATGGGCGAGTGCTTCAACAATGTCATCTGCTTCAGCAACAACGACTACGTTGTCCGCGCTAGCACTGAGATGCGCCGATTTGTCTTTTATAAGGGTTCTGGTAGATTCATCGGCCAGGAGCTAGAGCATTTCGCGCCTATCAAGAAGGACTTTGATGAGAACGATGCCGGTATTCACCTATACCACTATTTGATGAGCATTGATCTCACAGGCTTTCACCCGCAGCGTAGTGCTCCCACCACTCAGGCCAAGGCGGATCTCCAGATGTCAGCTATTGATCGGCCGATTCAATGGATCATTGCTTGCCTGAACCGAGAGGTTCGAAACTCATTCATTAATTTGGAGGTAGATCACTCCACAGAGGAGTTCTATCAAAGCGACACCATCCTCGGGGCTTACAACGATTGGCTGGAGTCTTGCGGGGAAAAATCCGATGCTACGTTGAAGAAACTCGGAAAGACACTCAACAAGTACTTTGGCGATAAGCTTGCTCGTAAGCGTGTCGGCAGCATGAAACTGCGCGGTTATACCATTTCGATAAACGAGATGAAGGAGTTAATTTCGAAGACCACTCGGCGCAATGATTTGTTTGATGCGGACGATGAATAATTAAATAGCCACCGCGTTATTTTTTTTGCGATGTATATAGCCGATGGATATCGAGTACGTCGATCCTCCCTATAGAGAGCCCATCTTCGATAATCGTTGCCTTGAGTTCATACATGAGCAGCAACCAACGACATTAAGCAGCAAACGATACGATCGAAGAGTTCCGCTATCCCCTAAGGCCGCCAGCGTGGTCAGAAAATTGACACTCTCCGAACTGAAGAGCCTTGATCTATGATACTAACGGCATCCTGGGATTTTTTTTTTTTCCAATTGAACAATGCTCCTTTTAGTATACCAACAGATCTGTCTATAGAACCATGTTTACCAAGGAAGATTTCGTTAAGATGATTACGACCGGCAAGCCGCTCTCGGAGGCTACCACCCGTGGGCGAGCGGCATACCTGTTCAAGCTCTATCGCGATGTAGCCAACGGCGCGGATGATCTCCTCTGGATGAACCAGTACAGCAAGGTGATCAAGCATGCTCGTGAAGGCAAGTCAGCGGAGGGAGGCAAGACCAAATTGTTTCACATCCTATACCTAGTTGATTCTAAGGCGGGTAAAAGCATCGATGCCACCGCCAAGAAGCAATACCGAGCAGCAGCAACACGCGCACGTAATCAGAGCATGAAGGACACTGTAGAGAATGTAGCAACTCCCGAACAGCTAGCTATGTACGTCAGTCTAACTGATATGACTAAGCAGCTTAAGGAGGGAATGACTAGGCTCTTCGCAGAATACGAGCTCCCGGAGAGCGCCAAGAAAATCAGCAATGATGACTTCGCGCGCTGGGATATCCAGTCCGATCGAAAGAACATCAAGAGCTTCGCTCGCGATTTCCAAAAGCTCCTCATGCTCGCATGCTACATCCTTCAGCCGGCCCTCAGATCGGATTGGAGCACGCTTGAATATACCACTGCCGCAATCAACAAGCTCAGCGCCGATCAGAACTGGATTCAGTTCCTGCGTGGCGGTAGGATTCGCATAGCCATGAACAAGTTCAAAAATGTTAAGCATATGGGCGCTCAGATCGTCGAGATCGACTCTCCGCGACTCAAGAGATACTTGCGTTATTGGATTGACCTCCTAACTCGATTGAATGGTGCTGTGCCTAAGCAGCTCTTCATTTGGCGTCTATCTCCAGACAAGGAAGTCAAACTATCCACGATCAACCGCGAATCATTCGCTAAGGCATTGTCGAGAGCATCTGAAGGTGTTCTCAGCAAGCGACAGACTGTCAATAGCTTCCGACACGCTCACGAGATCGCTCTACAGCGAGATGGTAAGTACCAAGACATGACTGTCGGCGAGCGCGACAGAGCTCACGGGAAGCTCCTCCACAGTCATCGCACAGGCCTCATCTACAATTGGCAGGTGCGCGATAGTAAATAAAAAAAAGTATCTTCGTTTTGTATATAGTATATCGTATAATGTGTTTGGTTAGCGTTTGTTCGTACTACGCAGCAATCCCCGTAGTGTGTATGAAAGGGCCTATGACCCGTTTTGATTATCTAGCGCTCAGTATGCTAATTGTTCTCCATTGGAAGAAGCTATGGTGATATTTTTTTTGTTGCTCATCCGAGACGGAAGGAACCTCCTGCCATGCCCACGCCATACTTTTTGCGAATACCCCGACGGAGGCCCCGAATCATTTCATGATGCTCCGGGCGGTCGCTTTTAGTGATTAGGTACTTCTCGCCTTGGTCAATGACATCACTAATGATTCCCTTCTTTTTAGCATAGTTGAATGCACTTCTTGCTCCGTGCTTGATATCTGCTGCACTCAACATTCCTCCGTCCATGCCAACTCCAGTTAGCTGCTTGATACCGCCTCTGACGATAGGAGCCGCCTCAGGAGCACCCAAGGCAGTTGCTGCCGCTGGAATACCGGCGTCTAGTAGCTTGCTGAGAATGCCACTGTCCTTCAAGAATTTGGCTCCCTTCTTGATTCCGCCCCAAACATTTCCCCAAAATCCAGATCCGCTCAATCCAGAGTGGAATGTTGCAGCTACCTCTCCATGCGCCATCGCAAGAGTGAGGCCCTTATTAGCACGTTTAGCGCGAACGAGCTTTTTATAGTTCTCCGGGTGGAACATGTGCTCATGGCCGCTACCGAGCTGCTCAGCTCGCAGACGAATAGTTTTCCCACCTAAAACCTTCTTAGCCTGTGCTGGCGATAGATCAAGCTTGTATGACTTGTACATGTGTTATATTAGCCAACGAGACAAAAAAATAATAAAATTATTCAAAAATTAGCAATCTGATGCAATTCTGTATATTTTCTCTGGTTGGGATTATATCGGCTCTTAATATAACCATGTCGAAGCGTTTCAAATCACCAAACGGACCTTTCCACATGCATTTTGATGGCCTATTCGCGTCAATCAAGTCGAAGCATGCCAAAACCCGAACCGTGCGTTCTCTACTCGTCTCACACCTGTTCGTTGAGCTATGGCGTACTATTGAGAGCGATAAGAGCTTTGATCAGACGATCTTTAATCAAATGTCTGAGAGCGAACGAGACTTCATGGCATATGCCCTCAAGCGCTGTAAAGTCGAGTCTAGAGAATCCGAGAAGGCATACAACCTGAGTATCGGACACTATGTTGATCGGCTTAACATGATTCAAGGAGCTATGAAGATCGGGGATGACAATCCGTCATTAAAGACGGAAATGAAGCAGATTCTGGACAAACTATACGATAAAGGTGTATTCTCACACCAGTTCTACACCCAATTCAAGAAGTATCTTCATGACTCCTAGGTGTTCTAGAGAATTTAAGAAGCGAGCTTGTGTCTATGTACTTGGGCTTTTTCTTCTTCTTCGATTTATCGATGATCGATTTGACCGTAATCTTCTCCAGTTGATTCGTCAGGGTTTCAATGTTAGTTTGCTGATGCTCGCGTGTAGCTGCCTTCAATGGTTTGTCTGTCCCCGATATTCCCTGTCCATCTATTTCCATCGGGGTTGCCGCGGATGGCATAAGTGATCTTCGAAGTCGTTTTCGTCGTAACATAATTTTTATGAATCGCTGATATATATATTATCAACGATAAAATGAGCTATCCAATTATGCTCAACATCAACAATCAGATCTCCCAGCATCAGTTCAAGTACACGTTCTCGAGACCTGTAGATCTTTCTAAGCTCGAAGTCGCCCTTGGCTCGATTAGTATTTTCTACTCGTGGAAGGCTATTACATCAGCGAGAGGCAATAACTCATTCAAGATAATTTGGCCTACGGGAACAACGACTCAGACATTCACGATTACCTTGCCGGATGGAACGTACGAAGCGGGCGATATCAATAACTACCTTCAGTACTGGAGTATCCAGAACAATTTGTATGCAATCAATAACACGACCGGACAATACATGTACTACATCAGTTGCGCGGCAAACGCATCAGCGTATGCTATCCAATTCACCATGCAGCCTTATAAGGCGGTTAGTGGCTACACTGCCGCCTCTGGAGCATTAGCCTTCAGCACGAGCGGATATACTCCGCAGCTGCAAATCACTGATACAGGCAGTTCATCATTCAGCTCAATCGTTGGCTTCTCCCAGGGGACGTATCCGTCCGCTCAGACGGCATCTGTATACAGCTCGATGAGCAACTATACTCCAACTATCGATCCCGTTCAAAGTGTTATCGTTGGTCTGTCGAATCTTGACAACCCTCTCGCCGGCAATAACCAGGTTCTCCATAGTTTTACGAGCGCCGGGGTCGGCTTTGGTGGCTTGATCACCACTAGCCAAGGGCAAGGTGTTATATTTACGCCAATGCAGGGATCGACAAACGAAATTACTCTGAGTCTGTACGATCAGAACATGCTTCCTCTGAAGATGATCGATCCGAATTTGTGCATCCGATTGTTGGTAAGGCCGCGTAAGAGCGACCCATTCAATGTTTAGAGGTCACATACGTATTCGGTCAAATTCTTGAAGATCTTGCGCTTGATGATATCAATTCGCATGCTACTGAGCGGCTCTTTCGTTATCGATTTATAGAGCGAAATGAACTCAGTGATCGAGATATCACTCGGAAAGTCTCTGCATATGATCTGGAGATCCCTCTGAGTCAAATTGCGGCCAAGGAATACCTCCTGAGCGTTAATCCGAATCATCTTAGATATGCCGAAGTAGCTCTGGCTAATGTAAATCGTGCTCCAACCAAGCTTGCGGCCTCTGATATATAGTTGGCCAATTTGAGCCTGTACGGCTTTTTTTTCGAGAACAAGGTCATCAAGAATTAGTAGTTTCGATGTATCCTTGTCGTATTCGTTGATATTGATCATATCGGCATTCTCGCGTATCTCAACGCCGCGGACCTTATCTTTGAGATGCTCATATAGCGGTTCCATCTCCTTAGTGATGACGACAATCTTCGTAAAGCACTTAGACAGCAATGCTATGAGGTTAAGTACTGTATTCGATTTCCCTGCACCACTTGGAGCCGAGAAGGTGGCTCGAAATGGTAGATCGAAGTGTTCATTCTTGGGAATTTTTTTCAGAAGCTTTTTATCGATAGACGTATAGAAATTATGGACCACCATCGTGTTTTTTGTCAAGGTGTTATATATAACCAGTCCAAAAATGTCTCAGCCTCCAGTAATCCAATCTCCGATCTTTAACAGCGGATTCTTTAGCGCTAACTCAGATCCTCTAACCATCGCATTGGCTGATAAACGCTACCTCAGCCTTGGGGGAGGCGTCATAGCTGGAAGCCTAAGTATCGGAGGAGCTTTGACGGTCGGAGGCAGTGTTGTAGTACCACCGCCATCATATGTAATTGGAATCACCGAAGGCACAGCAGCTCCATCTAAAGCTCTAGTCCTAGACAGCTCGAGCAACATCACCGGAATCGGTTCACTATCAGCAACGTCTCTCACTGGTACTCTCCAGACAGCTTCTCAACCTAATATTACTTCGATAGGCACGTTAACCTCGCTAAACGTTTCTGCCAGTGGAAGCAATGGTTCGTTTGGTAAGATTCTAATGCCTTCACTGTCGAGCACATCCGCATGCTATCTCATATTAGGGAGGAATTATGTAGCTGATCAATATGCACGGATCAATTATTACTATGATAGCAGCAACACAAATAATAATTATCTTTCATTGGGCCATAACTCTGCTAACACGCTCACAGTGTCTAATAATGGCATGGTCGGCATTAACCAAACGATCCCATCATGTGCCCTCGAGGTATATGGTTCGATCCAGTGTAGCTCAAATTTAACCTCGACTGGTATTACATTAGGTCTAGGAACCGCAGGGTCTAGTTCATTGACCAACAATAATATAAGATTTTGGGGGTCGACCCTTAACACGCAGTCAGTCAATCTATACCGTGCCTCAGATACATCTGGATTAGTGATCGCATCTACCTGCTCGACGGTTAGCAGCAACATAGTGTATCCGATATTGAATTTGGTAGCGAGCGAGAACGCACAAAGCATTTCTCAACTCGGCGCAAGTTCCGTGTCACAAAGCCTTTTTCAGATCGATTGGAAGCAATCAACGGTATCTACTTGGCCAAGTCAGAGTATAAAGCATATGCTCGATTTCGGCAACACCCGCAATTACAGAACCGGCTACCCTGTCTGCCACACACTTGCCACTACCACTGACGCTTTCTGTATTAACACTTTGGGCTCCGGAGTTGCTCCCAGTTCTGGATGCTTGTACCTAGTTAGCGGATCTGGAACTGGCTACAGTGCCGTAGACAAGCTCTTATTCAACACCGATACGCCATATAGCAACGCCAGCTACGGAGTGGCCGGAGTCACTCTGAATGGCAATATGTTTATCAAATCAAACAATACGTTTAACGATTCGACAGCATCGTACAACATGCCTCTATGTCTTTCAAATGGCAATGCTACCTCTGAGTTATTGTTCCCCTTTCAAATGAACAACGGCGTTGCTAGTACGTCTACTAATTCGGTTGTTATGGGTACCGTTAGCGCAAACGATCTACGCTTTATGACTAATAATTCTACGAGAGCTACAATCACTAGTACAGGTCGTCTAGGAGTCGGGATCACAGCGCCTCTTTATGGCATCCACTGTACCACCACGGCCACTGTCACCATCGATGGGGGCGGCTCAGGCGTTGCTTACTTTCGTACCAGTGGCGGCTTGGTGAGTACAGTTGGGCCTATATCAAGCGTTGCTGTAGGTATTTGTTGTTCGGGCGCCCTGGTGGCTTCAACGGGGGTGTACTGTTGGTCAGATGCTCGTCTCAAGAAAGACTTCACTTCATTAACGGACGATATCTGCGACAAAATGCTATCTATTGTTCCGTTATAAAACCGACGATTGCTCTGTACCACTTCAACTAGGATACAAAGCTCAAGATCTGCTCAAAGCCGGTCTCTCGTCCGTCATTACTTTCCACGAAAGCAGTGGATTAGCGGTTGAGGACCCCGAGACAGACATCGAGGGCATATCCTATTCAGTCGAGTACAGCAAAATGGCATGCTTATTGCATAAATTGGTATTGAGGCAGCAAAAGGAAATAGATGAATTGAGATCGATTATCTCTTCGAAACTATAAGTATGATCTTCAGCAATCTCAAAAAAACGATTCTCTATCCATGCGTCTTCAGCACTGACTTCAACCAGCTGATCTTTGACGAGGATCCCGTGCGCATCCGATCTGTTGATCACATCGATGGAGTCCTATATTTTCGGATCGAGCTCGACGAATATACCTTCTAAACTATAATGGGCTGCAAACCATCTAAAGCAGTACAGTCGAATGTTGCAAACGAAGATCCTGGTCAGGTAATTGGATCCACCATCATGCGAGCTGACCAGATAGTAGCTATCGGAGATAGTGCATTTGTCCCGATCAGAGACCCAACATCAGGCGAAGACGCAATCATGGAAATCCATGTCGCTGACAAAAAAATTAGCATCTATCGCGGATTTGCGAATAGAGCAGTGAGATCTGGGATTAGTTAATTCAATACTGCGTTAAGATTATCTTTAACGCGTTTAACATACCCTTTAAATGTCTTATGCGTCTTCCCTCTGGTTGGTTCAAGAGCCTTTATATTCTCAAAATAATTTTCGAACGTTATCGCATTAATATGAGCTCCCACGACCTCATTTAGCTTTGCAAAGAGCTCTTTCTGGTTATAATTGTGATTGTGCTCAAAGCTCTCGATTACATTCAGATATTTTTGTTTCATTTTAGGATTATCCTTTCTTAATTTGGTTATGCGTTCGAAATTCCGTTGGCGCTCGAGTACCTCAGGAGCCGTCTTTGTTTCATCATCATCCATTTGAAGTTTTCTGTTTACCTTTTTTTTTAGCATCGTCTCCCTGAGCTGAGGTGTCAGCGGTCTGCATAACTTGGTCAACGACTTGCTTTTTGACAGCATCGATCTCGTCAGCAGTTAGCTCGCGTCGGTTGGACGCTTTCTTAGCACGTTGTCTCTTTTGATAAGCATAGACGTATGATTCGACATCAGCCTCTGCCTTGTCGCGAGCATCGCTAGGGATATTTGTTTTTTTATGCTTGCGTTCCCATAGCTCCTGTCTCGTATCATGGATGAACTTATTGGTCGCTTGGTCCTCGAGGAAAATTTCCATACTTGAGCGCCGCGGACGGCGAGTAGTTGCGGGCGTAGCTGATGCTGGGGCCTTTGGAATTTCAATGGTCGGTCCCTTTTCCACTTCAGGTTTGGCCATCTGAACCTTCTTGAGCACTTTGTCATATCCATATTCTGGAGCCTTACCAACAGCGCCCATGTATAGCTGAGCCAGCTTGTCTGTCAAAGACTCATCAGCAGCTTCTTGCGCGATGAGCGTGCGTAGCTTGCGCCGCTGAACGAAGTCGCTACGAGCTTTCTGGTCGTAGTATCGATCGTAAGCTTTTTGCTTGGTTTGATTATCGGAGAAATAGCTACTCAACGACATTATTCGTATATTATCAAATCATATATTATTTTTTTAATTTAAACCTGAGTAGCTCCCTGGCTGACTGTTCCCATAGCAGTGTCAACCGTGGCCACAGCATCACGCCACATATGGTAATAGACCGTGAGAGCATACTGAGTATTATTAACTCCAGAAACGATGATAGACTTCGAGGCGCCATCTTCCGAAGGGAGACGACGACCAATATCAACAGGAACAAATCTGTAAAGATATTCCCAGTCCTGCTGGTTCAACAGTCCGCATTTCGTTTCATCATCGAGACCGCCATCTACGCCTGAATCGCGCATCTCCTGCACGTACATATCGTACCCGAATGATACAGGGGAGTTCCAGATCGGGATGTTGCCAACGGTTACCTGAAGTTGCTTCAGACTCGCAAAAGCACTCATTGTAGCCGGAATAGTGGTTAGAGGCGATCGATAAGGGTTGATAACATCCGAAGTTGTCGCATTCAGCAGTAGACTGGGGTTGGTAATCACTGGACATAAGAATAGCTTCTTAGGGTTTGCGATGCCATTCGTTAGGGTGAAGTTGAACGATTGATTGGGAGGAACCGTAAATTTGTTCGTCATGCGCTCGAAATACCGAAACGACTTCTTCTGTACAAGAGCATGGTCGGCCGTGGGGTTAGGCATATAGGTTGGCACAAGGAGACGACAGAACTTCTGACTGGGGGTGATACCCGAGCCAGGAACACTCGTGCCATCAATATCTGAGATGATCATGAGCGAGGTAGAGGCGGGCACTGACAGACTGGAGTAGCTGGAGATCGAAGTACCAGTACTCGCTGGATTGGTGTTATACACGACAGGGCACGTGTTGCCAAAGCTCATTCCGGTGGCAACACTTGCTACCGTGGTGGGATTGACAACACCCGCCGTACCAGCAGTGACAATAGTCGTAGTTGATGCATTGTAGTTAAGGTAGATAAAGCCCTTAGCATTCTTAGACATAGGGCACTTTTTGAAGTAGTCGCATACGTCCGCGAGTCTGATACTGGCTAGGAAATGTGCTACGTACAGCGGAGTACCCACGGGTGCAGCGTTAGCCGGATCAGCAAGATATACGACCGGCTTAGCAATCGCACTAATGTTGACAGTGGAACCCATAATATCATAAGCGAGCGTTCCCGTCTTGGTCGAAACTCCAGTGAAGAGCGATCGCTGACGGAGACCCTCATTAGCGTAGCTGCCAGAGAGGCCAAACTCACCAACGTTTTCACTCGTCCCGTCAGCGATTTTACCACGAATGAAGTTCGTGGTAGCTACGTTCTCGAGCGACTGCGCAGTGTTGCGGCCGGGAGGAGCGTAGCGATCAAGAGCAAAGTTGCTCGTCGATCCGTGCTTAGCGAGATCCTGAGCATCCCACTCAGTTAGCGCCTTCAGCGTAGCGTTTACATTTTCGTGAATCTGATTCGTCTGCACGGTGACGCCATCGATGACGACAGAGACGCTGTCGATGAACTGCCACGATCCAGCCTTTGGTACGAGCTGATCAATAGCTGCGACAGTACCCCAGTTAGCGGCTAAGGCAGAGTTGGTAATAATCTGGAGTTTGACGGGGAGCTGAATGACAGCCTCTTGCCAATTAACAAACGATGCCTGAGACGAGATCGAAGACAAATTTAGTTGAATTTGGCCAGAGTATTGACCCGAGGTCGAGCTCGAGTCTTGGATGTAGGTCCATTTCTTACCAGAGAATAGTACTTCACCAGTGGATGGTTCGACAGAATGTTCGAATGCGGATAGATCGGCGGCAGTGCTCATAATTATAGGGATTATATCTGAGCCAAATATATGCCGTCGATCCGAAAAATAATTAAGTCGAGCCGGGACTCGGATGCTGATCTGTTGAAGTTAGCTCATGCAATGGGAGTTGAAGTCGATCAGATTGTGTTCAAGCAATATCTCGATACATCGAAGGATTACTGCATACTAAACATGGGAAACCATATCATCGGTGGTACGCACTGGGTTTGCGTCAGCAATAAGGACAAGATCTATTTCGATCCTCTAGCGCTTCCGAAGCCACGCGTGATTCCCCGCAACTACAAGCAGTACGAAATCAGGGTTCAAGACCATCGATTCGGACATTGTGGAGACTACGTGGTATTTTTCCTCTACTGCCTGCAGCATCGCAAGCTGGACCAGTTCAATCAAATGTTCAAGCATCTACCGAAATTAATTTAAGTGCTGGGACTATTGTCTCGGGCGTGAATATACAATGACTTTTGCTTTTGCTCTTGACTTTGGGAAGCACCGCGGATGTTACATCTACGATGTAATCATGAAGGACCGTGGGTACTGCCGATGGCTTGCAACTCGCGGTATCTTCGCGGAAGACTCTCCAATTGGGGAGTTCCTATACCGGCAATTTGAACTCGAGCGATGTCCGTGCGGAGGCGGGTTCTTGCTCAGTAAGCACGGTCATCACACGTGTAGCAAACGGGACGGTCAGATCCGCCGATGAAGCACTCTTTTTTTACAAAAAAAAATGATGGATGACTTAGCATGTGTCTAAGAGCTGTTCGAGGTCTTGTAGCATCTGCATGCGAGCCAATGCGGCATGTGGATGTCTCTGTCTGATGGCCTCACGGTTTTGATCGTCATAGGCTTTCTGTCTCGCGAGGATCCTCTCTCTGTGTTGTAGATAGTATTGTTTCCTCGCAGAAGCGATAGCGTCCTTGTTAGCTTGGTACTTTTCCGGCGAGTATGCCATGGTTGTGTGATTATAACTTAGTGGTTATGTCTCTAATTAAGATGACTTTGGGTTGGCCCGATTGTTGGACCGATTTTGTGGACCGATTTTTATGTGGACCGATTCTTGGACCGATTTTGGGACCGATTTTATTTAAACGAGAGTATGGCGAGAGAGCCTGTGGTATAAGTAATGTATCGCTGGACCGATTGCCCTATTTTTTCTCTATATTCTTTAATAAAAATATAATAAGAGAGGAGATGGTATATGTATTTATCACTACCTATAAGATAGTAGTAAACCGTGGCAGAAGTGGGAAAAAAATCGGTCCATCGGTCCAGTCGCAATATGTACCACTAGTGTCTCTCTCGTTATACTGGCGTGTGATTAAAATAGGTCCAACAGTATCGGACCAGAATCGGTCCCAAATCGGGCAGTGTCTCCCAACTAACGAGACAGCATCTCGCATCTTTTTTTGATACCCCTTCAAATCTGATAGAATCGGTCCAGTAGCAATATGTGCGAAAAATAGGTCCAACAGTATCGGAGCAGAATCGGTCTGATTTATAATCTCAGCGAGATCGGTCTGATTTATAATCTCAGCGAGATCGGTCTGATCTATAATCTCAGCGAGATCGGGTTTGATCTCTTTTTCAGATGAAATCGGTCCGGTCCGATGTGATTGGCCCGATTTTTGAATATCGGTCCGGTCCGATGTGATTGGCCCGATGTGATTGGCCCGATTTGAAGATCGGTCCGGTCCATTCTTTTTTAATCCAATCAGACACGATCAACCATCGAGGTCTGATCGATTTCCTCTCCCATGAGATCGATTCGATCTCCTAGCGGGATCGATCCCGTGTCAGTTCTCATCTTGCGATGAGCAAACCAGCGATCACCCTCCTCTCCACCACCAAGGACGTCCCTACTGTTAAGTGTTGCTACAGTGGCAAGAAGGGTTGCGGTCGACCGGTGCGCGCGAGCTACGATAACGTTCTATGTTCTCTACATCGCGATCGAGCTGATCCCGAAGATGGATGGGCATTTATCTCCCGAGATGAGGCACGACTACTAAACATCCTCCGCGATCGTGATTGGACGAATGATGCTCTACTGGACCTGAGATCGATTGCGACTACCGATTCAGAAAGCCCATCCTCATCGATCTCCTCTAGATCATCTCTATCGTCTCTCAACGAACGGGCAGAGACGTTGCGCATCGACACCCCTCTCTCCATGAGCGAGTTGTCAAGCGCGTCGATGATGGACGTCGATACGCCGGGGACTCCAGGAACGCCGACCGAGTAGCCGCGAGTTCAAGGGCGCGGCAGATTCTGAGTAAGTTGGTTGCGCGACACGCCCGTGTTAGCGGCATCGCACGAGGCGTAAGTAGACGTGTAATGGTTATACTAATATACTCTACTTAACCGCTCCAGATCTGTCAGGTATTGGGACTATAGACGTAAAGCACTTAGACTCAGTATAGAAGGCATTCTGGCACGTGGAGGTGTTATTGATACATGGAGTGCAAGCAGTATACAAAACGCTAGTTAGAAGTGCTCTAGAGGGCTCTAGAGGGCTCCAGTTATGTCTAGTTCCACGTGGAACGCGACTAACAAAACGTTTGCCGCGTCTGCTGAACGCTCGCCATACTTTCAAGATTCACACATGGTGACTCCACGCTCAACCAGCCGTACCGCACGACTCGCACGTGAGATTGAGGCTTCGAACTCGGAGCAGCCGACGCGACGTGGATCAGGGAAGCGTCCTTGATGGAGACTTTCTGGTGGCGATGACTCGTCTGATGATGGGCGTGATCTTCTTGACTTCGGAAATAATGGTGACGATCTGGCGACGGAGTTCGCGCAACAGATGCGTGAAGCGAGTGAGATGGAAAGTGCCAACGTGACCCCAAGACTGGAGATCGCGACGCACCGACCTCTCGCTCAGATCAAGCCCTACGCTGGACTTCGCGACAAGCAGGAGAACTCGATGCAGTGGCTGCGCGCGTTCGTGTATGAGATGAAAGGCACGCACACTCCGCCTAACGAGTGGTGCATGGCCTTTGAACTCAGCCTTCGGGACGGAGCCCTTCATTGGTTCCGTCAACTCCCGAGGAAGACGAAACGTGACTGGAAGCTGCTGAATGCGGAGTTCATCAAGTATTACTGTTCGCAGTTCAACGAGTCCTCGAAGACCCGCTACTACTCGGCACAACGAACCGACAAGGAGCAAATCTGCGACTACTTGAACCGACTCAACGGCTACGCACGGAACGCTGGCATCAGATTTGCTAACAGTGGTCGCGAGGCCCGAGACCACGTCCGACGATTCCTGAAGACGTGCGGCGATAAGAGCCTGCAAAAGCGACTGGGGCACCTACAAGTGAGCGACATCCACGAGCTGGAAGGTATGATCAACGAGATCTTGAAGATGGAGGATCGCAGCTTGAACAAAGACACTCCGCAGCAGCCCCAGCGCAGTCGTGACTCCTCGCGAGGTCGCGACAATTACCGCCGACGTGACGAACGACGTGACGATACCCGTGATGGATTCCGTCGCGACAGACGAGACCGTGATTACACCCGACCAGCGTAATCCGCCACGTGTTGCACTCGCTGAAGCGTCGCTAACGGACCTTATCGCTGAGCTGAACGTCCGTGAGACACGAAGTGAACATGTAGACCGATCGAGCTCACGCCACCGTGGGGTGAGCGAGGACGAGTACGACTCGGAGTCTGAACGAAGTTTCAAGAGCGATGACCGCGACAGTGAAGACTCTGATATCGAAGGACGACACCTCGCAGCTGCAAACGAGAACGAGCGACGTACAGCTGCAGTGGGCACCTTCGGCCGGTCTGACAACC
Organism: Phytophthora x cambivora; assembly: GCA_033557925.1. NCBI lineage: Eukaryota > Oomycota > Peronosporomycetes > Peronosporales > Peronosporaceae > Phytophthora > Phytophthora x cambivora. The sequence goes on along the minus strand of JAUCEB010000011.1, from coordinate 7,892,823 downwards.
GACCGCCAAGGGGTGACCGACCCGAGCGAAGCCACAGCCGTGATGACCGTTACCCAAGGGACCGCCGCGACAGTGGTCGCCAGCATGGCCCTTGTGCAGCATGTGGCGGTCTCAACCACTCGGCTCACTACTGCTTCAAACGCTGCAAGTTGTGCAAACAAGTGCACGATGCAGGGAAGTGTGAAGCCTTCCAAGAACTCACAAACCTCGTCAAGTCGAAGATTGACAAGAAGGACCTCTCCCCAGAGCTCCAGAACCTCGTATTCGGGCATTTAAACTAGGCAGCCCGCCAACTGAAACTGGGTTGGTCCCTATCGGGCTGCCACAGTTAGCCGAGTCCACGTGCTTTGAAGCTCAATGCATCTACGCATACGTGGGCAAGTGCGAATGGCCGAATGATGAAAGCGAGGATGATGAAGACAACGACATTTCGACGGAACTGGAAAAGGAGAGAGACGCAAGTCTCGGTGGAGGTGAATTGAGTGGTGAAGAGAGTGGTGAGACAAGCGGCAATGGAACCGCAGATTGGGTCTCAAGTGCAGTGCGCTCCGAGAGTAGGCAGCGAGGTCTCGGCAAGACGATGAGACTGTTGCCTGGAGAGCGCCTGGGGTGGTGGTCCTCCCGGAAGTACGATCAACGAAGAAGGATGAGAGCCCTAGTCAACGGAGCAGTGAACAACGCGAGAACAAGGATTCTTTTGGACACTGGAGCGAACGTCAGCGTCATCTCGACCAAGTTGGCCAGGAAGCTCCGGATACGGGACGTACCAGATCACGGTCGGTACATGGAAGTACAAGGATTCACCAAAGGAAAAGAAGGAACATCGCGACGAGCGCTCGTCAAGATCACGCTCGGTTGGGAACGCGTGTACGAGTTCGAGATGTGGGTCATGGACCACAGTGCGGGAGTTGAAGTGGTGCTGGGCACGGATTTTATGATTCCGGCCGGAGTCCGGCTGGACCTGTTCCATGCTACGGCGCAGCTTCTGGACGAGGTCAAGATCCCGCTGGTTAAGACGCAGAGCGCAGCAGATGACGACTTCGGAGTGGGTCACGTGGTAGGTGGCCCTACCGACGTCCTACAGATACCAAAATGGGAATCACGGGAATTCAGGCTTCAACGCCGGCAACCCACTTCGGATACGCACGAAGTATGGATCAGAGGAACGCAACAACTGGTGCCGACAGTGGCGAGCTTTCGTCGCGGACAGCCCGACCGTGTTCGACTTACGAACATCTCCGAGAGGTTGGTCGCCTGCCCGTGTCATCTGCCGGTCGTCCTATGGGTACCTGTTGGAGATCTCCCGCGAGACGAGGGGTACGTCCGGCTGGACTCCCGGAAGTACAAGGAGTGGCAGGTTTTGGCGTTCTCTGAATGCCGAGACTCAAAGCTCTTCGAGAAGGAACGCCGATGGTATGAGGAGTGGCTGTCGGAGCAGCCACCGACGGTCGAGGTACCAGAATACGCCCGACCGCGAGGATTGAGACAAAGACCAGCTGACGACTCAAGCGACGAAGACGAGAGGCTCACATGTGCACAACGATGGGAGCGCTTGCTGCAGCAACGCAGTGACGAAGACTCGGACGACAGCGCTGACGGCTTGCCAGTGGGCAATGATCCAGCGATCGAGTCATCCGAGTTGCCCGAAGTCCATCAGGATGCACCCACAGGGGTGATGCATCCGAGGATGGCTGGCGAAATCGAGTCCACGGACGAGCCACCTTCGGAGGGTGATGCAGCCGAGATGGATACACTTCCTGAAGGAAACAGTACTGATCCAGTGGCCCAGCTAGAGCAGACGTTCGTATCGGTGTTGCGAGTGCTGAATATGGAAGGCAACGAAGACTCCGGGGGCGCGAACGAGAGCTCATTCGAACACCAAGCCCACGGTATTGAGCTTGAGGACTACGCACAAGAGCTCGCGTTCCTCCCAGACCTGACCGAAGTCTCTGTCACGGTCTTGGATTACTCTGCACCGAATGTACTCAACAAGGATTTGGAGAAATTGCAGCAAGCTGGGCTGATCAGGGTGTTAAAGAAGCACGAGCGCATAATGATATCGAGTGGCAACGCTCTCCCTCCCCCTGCGTACGGCGTCGTGTGTGACATTGACGTCAAGGGGCACGCACCGATCAAACAGCGTGCCCGACGGGTTCCGTTACGACACCTCCGCAAGCTGTACGAGCTCTTAAGGGGCTTGCTTAAGGCAGGACTCGTCGCCTTCTCGGACAGCCCGTGGGCGTCGCCAATTGTAATCGTGCTAAAAAAGAACGGACTTGACATCCGTTTATGCATCGACTACAAACTAGTGAACGCAATCACGGCTATCATGGAGTACGCAATGCCGCTCGTAGACGATTTGCTGACGGATTTGGAGGCCTACCTATGGTTCTGCTCATTGGATGCAGCCAGCGGATTCTGGGCAATTGTGATGACCTTACGCGCACGCAAGATCTCCGCGTTCGTCTGTGCCTTGGGGCACTTCGAGTAGCTGCGTATGCCATTCGGTCTCAAGAACGCGCCGATGATTTACCAGCGTATGATCGACAACGCGTTGTGGGGTTTTGTCCAACCGAAGGGAGGCTGGCAGCACTACGCGACACTTATGCGTGCAGCCGAAGAGCGAGCCAAGCAACTCCATGATGCAAGTAACGAGCTCTCGCTGACGGAATTCGGACCTGAATCGAGATCTCGGACGAAGTTTCAAGCAGATCGAGCAGCCTCAACGGTGACTGACCCGGTGACTGAGCTGGTCAACAGCCCTATCGCCGACATGTTCTCGAACGGCGAAACTGATGAATCGGCACTGGTTCCAGTGTTCGAACGTCGCTCTTTTGTTGATGACATCTGTTTCGGCAGTTCTACGTTCGACGACTGTCTGGCTACTCTGGACCGTCTGCTAAGTCGCTTTGAAGAGTGTCGAATCAGTGTCAGTTTCACGAAAAGCATCTTCGTCCAGTCGCGGGTCGACTTCCTGTCTCATGAAGTATCACGCGAAGGCATCCGAGCGGATCCGAAGAAGCTTACGGCTATCACCGAGCTCTCGTTCCCGACATCCAAGAAAGGAATGCAGTCCTTCCTCGGTGCGTTGAACTACTACAGCAGATTTATCCAAGATTATGCTGTGTACGGTGCTACGCTCTACCAGCTCAAGGACGCGGACTTTGGATCAGAAGGTGAACTCACGACAGCCCGGCGATGTTTCGAAACGCTCAAGAAAAAAGTGGCTGACGCTCCGATCCTGCGGCATTTTGACCGGACAAAGGAGGTGCACGTCACGTTGTTCGCCAACGAGTGGGCACTCAGCACCACCCTGATGCAAGAATACGAGGGCTTACTACACCCGGTGCGATTCAGTGGCCGAGTGCTGAAGGACGCAGAGATGAACTATCACCCAGCAGAAAAGGAGGTGCTGGCGTTGCTGCTCCTCCTGAAGCAGTGTTATACCCAGCTCGCAGGACGGACACTTCATGTGTACACGCGGTTCTCTACGTTAGATTGGATACATCGGTCGAAGTCACTATTCGGCAGAGCAATACAGTTTTCGGTTCTACTCTCGCCATGGCATTTGAAGGTCCAGCGCGTTTCTGAGAAGGACACTGCGTTCGCTCAGCTCCTGCAATCGACAATTACGAATTTTGTGACTCTCGAAGACTCGTTGGCTCTAGTTGCACCGCCTACGAAGGGATCTCCAACAGTCCGGATGGACCCTGAGCTTCTGTACGCACGCCTACCTCGCGACTATCAAGGCCTCGTTGTGTCATTTGATGGCTCAGCGAAGACAGCGAAGTATGGAGGCTACGGGAGTTGTTCCTGGATTGTATGGCGACTCCCTGAATGGAGCATAGTGATCGCTGCGAGTGCTTTCCTCGAGACCACCACGGTAAATATTGCGGAATACACCGGCATGAATAACGGAGTCCAAGCCGCTTTGGACCATGGTGCCGAGGACTTGGTAATTGTTGGTGACTCGAGACTCGCAATCCAGCAATCACTAGGGGTGATCGCTTGCCGGAAGGAGTCGCTCATGACTATGCTGAACCACCACAAGGAGCTTACAGCGAGACTTCGGTCGGCAAGATACCTCCATGTGGTGAGAGAATACAACTCCGCAGCAGACTCACTGGCCGGCGAAACCCTGGAGACGAGGGTGTCGAAAGTTGTCCTCAGTACGGACCGGAAGACCGAACTCTCAAGCCTGAATAGGATACCCGAGGTGATCTATGAAGTCCCTACCGGTGACACCGACGAGCTGAATCAAACCACAGGAAATTTCGTCCAAACTTTGGATGCTGAAGTTATGTCAGAACGCAAGACATTCGTGGATTTCGTTCTCCCAGAACGAGGGGAAGTCTCGGTGGTAACACGAAGGCAGAGCAAGGCACGCGAGAAACGAGTCAGATTCGCTGATGAAGTCTCAACTGAGCCTCCCACGGATGCTAACCCGTCGACCGAACCGACAGGGGCACCCACCAGAAGTTCGAGACGTAAATCACGCCGCCGCCCAACGCAGCTTCCGACACCAAGTAGCAACGACATCGACCCAGTCGCAATACAAGAAGAACGGAGACGGCGTATCCGCGAAGGTCAAGATGAAGAACTACGATGGTCGAATCTAAAAGCCGTTATGCGAGGCGAGGAGTCAACTCTAGGCTACCGAGCTGCGCGGGACGCGTGGAAGCTGGCCGATAAGTTCGTGCTCACGGACGATGGATTGCTGTACTACATGGGATTTCGCCGACATGGTGACGACGGACAGCGGGCTGAGACCCATCTTCGGCTAGTGGTGCCTACAACGATGATTCAAGAAGTGCTCCAGAACTGCCATGACTCTCTCGAAGGCGGGCACCAAGGTGTGGTGCGAACGTATCAGAGAGTGAAGCTCGACTACTACTGGCTGGGTCTATATGCAGACGTCGAGAAGCATGTGAAGTCGTGTCCAGACTGCAGCTCCAGCAAGAGTCGACCACATCTTCGCGGATACTCACCTGGCAACGTCTTGGCCGAACGGCCATTCTAGATCGTCTCAATGGACTTTGTCATACCCTTGCCGAAGTCTCGTCGTGGCAACACCGCCTTATTGCTGTTCCAATGCTCGTTCACGGGGTTTGTCATCGCAAAAGCTATGTCAGACACGACCGCGCTCACGGTTGCACAAGCCTTCGAAGAATGTATATATCGACGCTTCGGCGCACCTTCACTCATCCGTCACGACCGCGATCCTCGCTTTATGAGCGAGGTTTTCCAAGCGTTCACGGAGATGATGCAGTCCAGGTCAAGGGCGACGCTGAGCTATAGACCCCAGGCAAATGGACAGCAGGAGAGGTCGGTGAAGACGGTGATGCAGTCGATCAAGGTGTATGTGGAGGACCCGTTGCAGCAGGACTGGGACGAGATCGTCGAGCGGCTGGTGTTTGCAATCAACACGTCCTTAGACACGACGCGGAAGGAAACTCCGTTCTACCTCGTGCATGGATGGGATGCGCACTCGACACTGCAAGCAATGACGACTTCCTTACGACGTGGAACGGGGAAACAGTCCGACGCGCTCACGTGGCGCCGAGAAGTTAACCGCCAGCAGGAGATCGCGCTCGAGATGGCAAAACAGTATCAAGCAACCGAGAAAGCTCGAAGAGCGAGAGAACACAACGAAGCCTTAAGTCGTCGAGAGCGAGCTGCTGTACCCCAGAGTCCTGAGGAAGCGACATCCGCCACCACGAGAGCTCCGCGAATGACGAATCCGAATCTGCAACGAGGTCTCTGTTCGAACCCGGAAGCCGAGTATGGCTCTACATGGAGCGCGTGAAGCCTGGCTTGACGAAGAAACTTGCTCATCGATGGCACGGGCCGTTCCGAGTCAAACGAAAGGTCGAGGAGTATGCTTACGAGCTGGAATTGCCCGACCGCAGCGGATACCGCTTCTATCCTATCGTGCACGTTTCGCGCCTGAAAGCAGTGAGTGAGTTTGGAGACAGACCGAGAACTCGATTGGCGCCTGACGTGACCGAGGATTCACGTTTCGACTTGGACGAGGAACTCTTACCAGAGGATAGCTGGGAGCCGGGCGGTTTGGCTGGAGAGAGCGAGGTTTTGGAAATCCTGGACGACAGAATGCCGATGTCGACGAGAACTGGACGCTCCATCCGAGAATTCAAGATCAAGTGGGCTGATCAGGACGAGCCAACGTGGGAGCCGATCTCTAATTTGTCCTGTGGTGGAATGCTGTACGATTACTTGCAGCGGAAGAAGCGCGAGCATCGACTCCAGATGGTCCAAGTCGCTGACGAGGACTAGATCAAGATCATCATGAAGAACGAACTGCACTCGGGGCAACGCAGCCCGAGATCGCAGACGAAAATGGCTACTGCGGCACGATGGTGGTCTCACTTCCGGACGGGAGTTCGCCATGCCACCATGAACAATGACCTGCACTTGGGGCAATGCAGCCCGAGTTTGCAGACGAAAACAGCTACTGCAGCAACTACATATTGCATTTGATTGATATTTGTGAACGACTTCACGTGGAGAATGGAATAATTACGAAGCCAAGACACGCCAACTACACTACGATGCTACGGTCAAAACTTGGACGTTCTTGGTGACACGAGGAAACACGTGACGCTGATACCGAAGACAAAATAGAAGTCACTTCACCCGCCGACGAAACACCGCTTGCCGCATCACCTGCAACAACACAGGCTTTTCAGTGCCAAGCACCGACCATTGTCGTCCATTGGGGTGAGATGTCGGTGTCAGCCAACTTAGGGTTCACGACGACAGCACTTCCGACCTCCGCCTCTGTCATACCTTCAGGCACGAACAGCTTGGAATCCGGGTTACAGGGGACGAAGGTAGTGTTGTACGGGTGCTCGTTGGGCACGTCGACCCAACAGTTCCGCCAAGGCTGAGCCGCGTCCACCGCTTCGACCTCCTTGCACCAATCCGCCGTGGTAGGAATCCATGGCAGCACCTCGAACGTGTACGCTAGCATGGTCGGCTCGAACATGTACTCGGCCGGAACTTCACGAACACCGTCCCCATTCACGATGCACCACTGCCAGAACTGCATGAAGCGGTTGCGCAAGTTGTCTGCACGCCGGCTGCGGTCTCGATAGTAGATGGACCAAGCTCTGCGGACAGCCTTGACAAGTGCCGAGTTCTCGATGTGGATTCGAGCCAAGGCAGCAATTGCTGCCTCGACCACAGCATTCGGGACCCAGTGACCTCGTTCCCAGAGAGCCATGCCAACGTCAGGACTCTCCGACTTCTCGAACGCATTTCCGTGCGTCTGGCGCCAGAGTTTGACGGTGCGATCCTCCTTGGAGCCACGAATGGAGATGTGAACGTCCGGCATGAATGGTTCAACGTCAAACAGGAGCGCACTCTCCGGCAGCTTTTGGTTCAAGATCTGCCAAGGATGCTGCGGGTCCGCCCAACCAGCGAAGGCCACGATACCTTCTGCAGTACATTTCAGAACGAGATCTCCATCAATTGGCATGGGCGTCCGGAAGTTTAGAATCCGATACCAGCACAGCTGCGCGCCCTTCTTCTCGAAGCCAGGCTCCACAAAGGGAGCCATGGTGAGGACGACCTTCTTCTTTGGACGCACGAGAGGCTGCCAGCCCCTGATCGAAGGTGGAAGGTCAACGGTCACTGCGTGTCCGAGAGCACCAGGTAAAGCAGCCATGCTCGCCAGTATCACGGTGTGAGGAAGCACCACACACGCGGTAGCCGACGCCGACCCTTGACGAGACCACACATCGCTGCTAGCCGGTTGATCCGTTCCTGTGTGACGATCACTCGCATCCTGGCTCGTCAATTCCAACTCGCGAGGAGCGAGTCGATCTGCTTCCTTCTCCTCGGTCGACGCTTCGGCACGACTAGGTCGGGGTGGATTCGTAGAGCGACTTGCCGGTGAACCTGGCGTCGGAGAACCAGAGCCCAAGATGAAGTCATCGTCCACAGCTTCCTGAGCGATGACTCGAGCAGAATCAGCACGCGAATTTGCCGCTGCTTTACGCCGAGACCGACGCTGAGGCTCGGGCAGAACCGAGGAGTCGCCAGCTTGAACTGCAATTGGACCAACACGGAGTGGAATGGGCTCGGACGCCGAAGCGAAAGATTGCATCGTTTCAAAGTCCAACGTAGCAGTGGACGACTCTGAGCCCGGCGAGCGTGGTGCAGAGTTAGCGGCAGGAATGGGCGTCGACGACGCCGGATCCTGCCCCGGAACCACAGCCGTGACAGGGGACACCGATTCCTCGTCGACCGCAGGTCCAGCCTCAATACTGGGCTGAGTGATAGTGGGTGAAGCCGCGCGTGGCACAGCTTCTGCACGTGGCACCGACTTCGAGTGCGTCACCGACTTCGAGCGCACCACAGACGTCGAACGCGTCACACTCTTCGAGCGTGATACGGACTTGGAAACTGGCGGTGACTTAGAACGTGGTGGCGACTTGGAACGCGGCTGTGACTTGGAACGTGGAGTTGATTTCGAACGAGCTCTCGATGGAGTGCCAGGCTTGGACGTTGCCTTAACGCTGGACGCAGGCTTGGCCAGTCGAGCTCTCTTCGACTTGGATGTTGCAGCTCTAGCCTTTGTAGCCGAGCGCTTGCCGAGTACTGGTGATCCACGTGCCGGTGCACTGGACGAAGGAGTCGCAGCAGAGGAGTCCGACGGGTCAGTACGACCCTCAACCTCACCCTCGCCGCCTTCATCAGTGCCGGCAACCGGTGCAGTGACCACTGAAGCTTGGCTTGTGGTACCAGTCGGAGGATCCGCCAGGATGGGGCCGTCTCGAATGCGATGAACAAGCTGAGCGAGCTCTGTAGCCTGAGCTTTTGCAGACTTCGAGGGGTCCAATTCTTGGATGGCGTCTCTCACGATGTCTACGGCGTCCTGGTCAAGGCCCAAGAGCCCAATGTCCAGCTCGCCAATGCACCCACCTGTGAACACAAGCATACCGAACATTCATGGATATCAGTGACAGATTGAAGACAGTCACCACGCCGATGTACGCACCCTCCGCGAGAAGCATCAGGGTGTCTGCATCCAGACGACGGTCGTCAACGAACTTTCGGAGATAGCGGTTAGCTTCGAGAGTCTTGCTCGTCGTGAACTTCATGGACTCGATCAGGTGACTTTGAGCGCGGTCTGCAGCCTCGGTGCCATTCGCCGCGAGGTAGCGGTGGAGTCGCGCCACGCGGTCCGCGAACAAGGCCAAGTTCTTCTTGTAGAACTGCCAATCGCGCGGGATTTTCTTGGCTTGAGACTCCAACAATTCGTCAGCTTGCTTCAAGCGCGCGGTGGTCCGGGCGAGGATCTCATCATGAGCCTCCACGTCACCTTGCTGGGCAGCAACTGGGTTGTCGCTGGTAATGCGCTGGCCTTCCGACGCTTGGATCCTTTTCTGAAGCTCGGCGTTCTCGGCAGCCATGCTGACCAACCACCGATCCTTCTTCTTGAGGTCTGCCTTCGAGTCGAGTGCAGAACGCTCTGCAGCAATGCGAGCCGCTTGTTCGGCAGCGAGACGTGCCTGGAGCTGACCAAGTTCTTCAGCGAGGTCTCGTGGATCTTCACCCGGCTCTTGCACTGCAGCAACAAGCTCAGGGATGGACCGCGCTTCAGCGATCCGACGATCACGAGTTTGGTCCTGGCAGCGAGGCGGGTCGATCATGACTTGGACGAGACACCGGATGGCTTCAGTGAGACGCGAACCGAAGACAGCGAAGAGCCTCTCCGTAGACTCGTCCGCCACATCCATCAGCAGTCCATGCAGTACGGTGCCCTCAATGTCGGACAGCCGCGGAGCTGGAAGCCGTGCTGGAAGCCGTGCTGGAGGCTGCACGCAAGAAGTGCAAGATTTCGGTAAGCTGACCAAGATATGCAAGGTGACACGATCAAGACAGGTGACGTACCGACGACGAAGACTGGACATGGGGTGCTGAAGCACCTGACGTCGAACCATGCGCAGGCTGCATAGCCTCGGAGGCGCGTGATGTCGTGGCAGCTGGTGCTGGAGCAGACGAAGCTTGGACCGGGGTCGACACTGGTGCAGCAGCAGCCGAAGTCATTGCAGGTGCAGCAGCGTCCGAAGGTTCCACCGAAGGTCCTGCCGAGTTCTGTAATACAAGCAGCAGCAGCGCATCAAGAGCAGTTAGTACCAGGCATGGAGCAAGAAGCATCAAGATACAGCAAGTGGAGGAGACCGGAGCGGAGACGTACCTCAGGATCGTTGGGATTGGCGATGCCTATACGTCGGGCGACAGCTCGCGCAGCCAGAATGATGCTCGAGGGCGTGGACATGCAGCAGCCGACACGCACTACGACGCTCACCAAGGCTGTAGCTTGCGTCGCAGTGGGGGCAGTTGTGGTGTCGGGAAACGCAGGCGCTGCCGCCGCCGATGTCGCCGCCGTTGCCGCTTTCTGGATTGACGAGATGAGTCTGGGAAACGGGGACAGAATGTGTGGCGTGGCGCTGATTGGCCAAGAGAATCCCGCAGCTGAGTGACGAGGGCATTGGAGCGAGGTGGTGTGGCACACACTGCCACCGTATCCGGAAAGATATCCGGTAACGACCCCTCGGGTCCTCGGTGAACAGTCGCGAGATCTCGGTGGTTTCATAACGGAAGCGTTTACACTAGATAGTTGTATAGGAGTATAGCAAAGAGTAGATAGACAGATAAGCGCCTTCGAGCGCAACCAACAGAGCAGCTTTTCCTCCCGATCGCACAAGAGTCAAGTCCGGCTACGCAGAGTAAGTCTATGTGGCGTGGAGATTTGGCCGCGGCGCGGCAGCTCTGTTGCTCATGCCGCCACCGTCAAACCTTTCAGTGAAATGCTGTTCTGGGTTCTGATTGGTGGATTACATTTCCCGCGGTAGAGTGACATGGAACTCGGTAGTGACACAAGCCTTGGCGGGCCATAATAAATACCCGACCGAGGCTAAATACGCCGATTTAGTAATAGGTCCTCGGTCGTACCCAAGTGGAAGCCTCGGTCGTACCCCCGAAGCCTCGTCGTACTTAAGTGGAAGCCTCGGTCAGGTGACCGAAGCCTCGTTCGGACGACCGAAGCCTCGGTCGACCCTCGAGGTACCTCTGGCGTAATCACCGTCATTATTGATGAGTGTACAGAGGTCGCCACATCGAGATTCATTTATACTAGATATTTGTATGTAGGATTAGGATTAGCTATAGGATGATCTGCAGAGGCTCTCAGAGCCTCTGAATATTCAGTAATAAATCAGCAGTCTTCCCCCCAAGTCTTCAGAGGTTAAGTCCGACTCCGGTAAGTGTTAGCTAGCTTGCTGTAGTGCCTGGATACGCCTGGCTTAGTGGTATGACCGTTGACGGATTAAAGATTAATTAATCAATAGTCCGCCGTGGTCAAGCCAAGAGTTGGCGTGGCCGAGAGGCTAGAGTGGCACTTAGAGTGTCGTTCTGTGTGTGTGTGTGGGGTGTCTTAGTCCCCTAGAGTATATTTTACTACCGACCGAGGATTACCTCGGTCCCCTTTGTATTAGGCCTAATCCGCCGGTACCCTTCCATCTGAGGGACTGCAAAAGGGTTGCGCGAAAGCGCTATATTGCATTCTAGCCTTCGTTCGTGGCTAGTTAGTGCAGGTTTTGGGTTGACCTAAAACAACTTGGGTACACAGAGGCTTATATCCAACCCGGTGTAAGGGATCGTTCCTGGACCTCAGGTTTGATTCCAACTTTCGTTGACCTAATTAGGGAAACGTGTGTTGTTGGTGGGACTCGTACCTTACGGTAGCGAGATTTTAAGCGTGTTCCTACACGACATCTACGTAGTGTCTGGTCCCGCTTGGTCGCTAGGATTATGCCTGCCAGTGGACGTGAAGGTTAGGATAGCCAAGCGTTCATCCACCCGGCAGCGCCAAGAGAAGGACGTGTGTAGCTGTATTTGGATTATTAGGACGAGAACTGCTCGTCCGACCTCGGAGTGCCTGGGAGCCCCGAGTCTTTTACCCCTAGTCGGAGTTCTACTCCGACGCCTCGTTCACCGGCTGAAAAGTCCTGGACCCTTCCTAACTGAGGGCCGACGAGGTTACAAGTGTGTGATAGCAGACCAGCCTGTGCTCGTGGCTGGTGCTGCTGGAGACCCAACTGGTTGCCCTACCGACAAATCACAACTCGCAGGGTTACTTACCAACCCGGTGCAGGGATCGAGTCAAGGCCTTCAGGTCTTAATCTCGCCCGACATTTCACTGAGTCCTTGCGGACGAGGTGTACGTTGTGGGTGGGAGTACTAGCCTATACAAAATCTGGCGTGTTCCTACACGACAGACGTTACTTGTCATCGACGCCTTTGGTGAAGCATCGGGCCTACTACTCAACCGCACCAAAACGGTCGCCATCGCTCTCCACCAAGACGGGCTGAGCGCGGGTGCTGCCTGGACGGCTGACATCAGGTTGCTGGGACCGGAGGATAAATGCCGATATCTTGGAGTACAAGCCGGCAGCCAGCCCAGTGCGGCCCATTCGTGGGAAGTTGCAGGGGCTCAATTACGGACCCGTATACGGCTGGCCAGTCACCGAACCTTGACGGTGGAGCAACGCGCTCGTGTGGCGGCGGCGGTAATCATACCCAAACTGCTATATGCGGGGCGTCACGCTTGGCCCACCCCGGATATTGTGAAATGTTTTTCGACCTGCATCACGAACTTTGTATGGACTGGCCTCTTTACGGACAATGCACTCAGCGGGGCTTCTTGGATCGACAAGGACATTGCAGGGCTCCAACGTCGGGATGGTGGGATGGCGGTGCCGGACCTCAAAGCGGAATTGCTGGCGATGGCGGCATCAACACTCAGCACTTGGGCCGTCGCAGGCACAATCATGGACCACGCCGTTGGTGACATCCTTCATGCCAGACGGGCTACCACGCAAGCTCCTCCCGTTATTATTACACCAGGCACCGGCGTCCGTGACACCGGAGGCTTTCGACTCGGACTCAGTATGGGGACAGCTGGAGTGGCTCTCATCCGACGGGCGGGGGCGACTCCACCACCTGCAGATCTCCGCACAACCATGACCGACCTGTACGAGCTCGTCACAGGAACGCTTCCGCCAGCCTTGGATTGGCACGGAGAGCAATGCGATCTCAATCTCCTCCCTCTTGCCGGAGGAGAGGCTGGGGCACTCCGCCTCATGCTGCGCCAAAAGACGGGGGTACCTTGCATGGAGTGGTTGCCCGTCTCTGAAATTGGCCGTCTGCTCCCATGGGAGACTCAGACGCTAGGTGGTGTTGAACCCCTTCCGGCGAGGCTGCTGCAGCAGGGGCGGACAGTACAGGAGGTTGTGCGGTGGGAGCATGAACGCACGGGACGGCTCACCCTCCACAAAGCGCCCAGGTTTGACGGGGCCGACGTCCGACTCCTGGTCGTTCATCTACTGGCTCACTTCCCTGAGCTGGCTTTCGCGCCGACCAGCCCCGCCGAACTCCACATGCGAGCAAATCCAGCTGATCATCCCATGGTGGTCCACGTGACCGAGAATCAAGACTTCGTCCTACAGCGACTACTCACAGTACACACCACCGTGGCAGGCTCTCCCCAATGTGTCGTCGCTGCTTCGCGAAAGGAGGCTCTGCACAAACTAAACCTGTTCGCGGGCGCTGAAGTTCACATTCACACCATCCAACCTCATCCCAGCCTGGACCGGATGGTCTGTCTGTGGACCAAGAAAAGTAAGTGGCGACGATCCCGCCACGACTCGTTAGAACGGCCAGCATAAGTCGGGGCCGAGTCAAGGTCGCAGACAGGGCTACAGGGTGGAGTCAGGACCACGCGACCATTGCCAAAGCCATTGCTCAGATCAGGTGGACAGATATCCGCCGAATCACTGGGGCCACAGCGTGGGGGGAGCAAATCATTTATCGCCTAAAGACTCGTGCTTTCACATGGTGGGACTCTCAAAGGTGTCTTCCTGGCTGCCCCGTCGAAGAGTGTCTGCAGAAGGACATTACCACGGCCCATACTTTCTGGGTCTGTCTGGGAGCAGCTGCTCAGTGGGCGGTCTTTCATGCCCCATGGGCAGCGCTTGGCCTCGTCAGCAAGGACAGACACTGCCATACGACGTTCGCTCTGACTCTCGCCCATGTGCCGGCTCGGGTCTGGGATCTACTCGACGATCTTCACCATACTGCCTCGGAGGAATTCCGCCACAAGGTTCGCGGGCAAATGCATGACCTGCTACAGTGGTGCTGGGCTCTAGGAGTCGTAATCACGCTGCAAGGTATATGGCGACGCCGTTGTTTATATCGGGAGAATATCGAGGATACATCCGCCCACGCAGCAGAGGCCATCCTCCATGGACGACTGCGATCGGCCTATCTCACCATCAGGATGTATGCGTCGGCCCCATCTGCGTCGCCACATCGCGTTGCAGCGGCGAAGGTCTGCTACCTGGCGTTGACTCAGGAGTTGGACCCTAGTCTCCACATCCCCCGGTCGACGAGGCGCACGGAGCATCGGCTCCTTTTCTTTGATGGTGGATCGAGAGGTAAACCCGGCCCGGGCGGAGCTGGCGCGGTCATCGTCGCAGTGGGCGGCAGACATATCACCCCACCATCCTGTGGATGGCCAGCGTATCCTACGCCTTGCGGACCACCAACAATGTCGCCGAATATCAAGGACTCCTGATCGGCCTTCGCTACGCCTCACGCCACCGCCTATATGGACTGCACGTCATCGGTGACAACCAACTCATCCTGACGCAGCTCCGTCAGCGGCGTCTCCCTCGGGCCCGGCATCTCCAAGGCAGGTACGACCAGTGCCGGACACTCGCGGACCGACTGATGATCACGTCGTGGACGCATCATCTCCGGGAATTCAACAAAATGGCAGATTCGCTCGCGAACATTGCCATGGACACGAAAAAGAGCATCGAAGTGCCTGCGGCCGACGTTACGCGTTTGCCTCCGCGTTGGAACCCAGTGGTTCGGGCCCTCCAGGGGGATATACACCATTGGCTCGACACCACACCGGATATGGAGGGACCATGCCGACCTCCATCCCCCATCGGCGCAAATTAACCTGGCGCATATGTTAGCATGGGCAGTCCTATAGCTAACAACCCCACGGATGATCTGTAAGCATTCGAGGGCGGGCATTTTCTTAGTCGTTAGAACACCTAAAAGACCGAAATGTATCCTCACTGACAACAACAACAACGATAGTGCGCTGAGCCCCGAGAAAGGCGGACGTCCTGGTGCCTCCAGGGGCGCCAGTGCGGCAGTGCGCTGAGCCCCGAGAGAGGCGGACGTTCAGGTGCCTACAGGTTGCCAGTGTGACAGTGCACTGAGCCCCGAGAAAGGCGGACGTCCTGGCGCGTCCAGGGACGTACTGGTGCCTCCCGGTTACCAGTGCGACAATGCGCTGAGCCGCGAGACAGGTGGACGTCCTGGTGCCTCCAGGGGCGCCAGTGCGACAGTGCGCTGAGCCACGAGAAAGGCGGACGTCCTGGTACCTCCAGGGATGTCCTGGTGCCTCCGGGGGCGCCAGTGCGACAGCGCGCTGAGCCCCGAGAAAGGCGAACGTCCTGGTGCCTCCAGGGGCGCCAGTGCGACAGTGCGCTGAGCCCCGAGAAAGGCGGACGTCCTGGTGCCTCCAGGGACGTACTGGTGCCTCCCGGTTGCCAGTGGGACAGTGCGCTGAGCCCCGAGACAGGCGGACGTGTGGTATTGCAGTGTGACAATTAGAGAGCCCGATCGGCCGTTGGCGCAAGGCTCCCAGATGGATGGATCCTGACCACGCGACATGCAGGCTTTAATCCGGGACGGATCGAGCTAACCGTCCCATAAAGGTAAGATACGGGACGGGTCGCGAGGAGGATCCCATAAAGGTCGGATATGGGACGGGTCACGAGGCCGCCCCGTATTAGACGGATCCGGATAACGGATCCGGATCAGATGATTCTGAGTCGATAGTTATACAGTCAAACCTGTTTATATGAGGCCCTGTTGGTGGTCATCTACAACAATGACTCATATAAAATGGACTCAGTTAAAAAATATGTGGTGCACGTAAAGAAATCGTGCATAGTTCGCTGCCGCTTTGCCTTCACCGTATTCTCCCGAACCAAAGCGGTCACGGTCTGTAAAGCTCTTCGTTCTCTATCAGTCTGCTCTCTGCACCAGCCCAAGCATCTATAGAGAATTGGACAGCTTCAAGTACGTTGAGCTTGCGTGTGATGTTAGCTTCAAGCGCATCCAAACACCACCGCACAAAATACTTTCGGTACCGAGCCTTGAACAACCGGATGATACCTAAATATTGTTTTTTGTAAAAGAGTTGGTTAGTTTTGGTCTTACCACAATACTGTTGAAATATTTCCCTGCATCTAGCGGTTGGACAGCGGATGTCATGTTAGGAGGGAGGAAGTGGACGATCACATGAGTCAGGTTTCGTAGAATCTTGAGTCGGGCAAGTGTAGCACGGCTGCCCGGGCCTTGAACGTCGCGTAGATCCACTCAGAGAGCATGGGGTTGTTCATGCCAGGATTCTGCTTGAGCTTTAGGTGCACTTGGAGCTTTGTTCTAGCGTCAGATAGGTGCGAGGAGACATTGCGAGGGAAGGGGGCTTGCGTTGGGCGTTGGGTGTTGAACAGAGGGGGCTTTGAAGAGTGTGTGGTCGTGAAAAGTGTGAATCAAATAAACAGGTTAGACCTCATTTGGTCCTCCAAAATGTGACTCATATACCTTGTATGCATATAAACAGCGGTCATACAAAAACTAAGTTAAATATTTGGTAGCAACAAAGCTTGCATCAAATAAATGGCAAGGCTCAAATAGGGAGGATCATATAAACAGGTTTGACTGTATTAAGATGTAGGTCAAATGGGAGGCTCAGACCGCTCGGGGGGAAGAGGTCCAGTTAACACTTAAATCAGAACCGAATTTGCACTGGAGGACTCACTTGGCTATAGTATAGGGGATTATTATTGGCCCCATACTTAGATCAAGTGTATTTTGGTTATCTTCCTGCAACACGTGACAGCCCCTGGATAGCTTGGCCAGGCAGCGCGCGCCCTTCGAGCTCTCAACCCCCTCAAAGATCCCGCTATTGGAAGTGGCAAGCAACGTAAAGGAACAAGGAACACCCCGTAAAGGGTACAAGGAACCCCGCAAAGGAACAACTCCGGATCGCGCATTTCTATTGCGGATCCACAAGGCCTACTCAAGTAGCTCAAGGCCGAACCCATCCGGATCCCGTGCGCAGGAATACCCGCGCGGATCCACCAACCTCTCAAGTCCCCACAAGGACGTCCACCGCTCACCAGTGCGCATCTCGTGTCAACGAGAGAGCTGTACCAGCCCGCCGACGGGTACACAAGGTGAACCACTCAGCAACTACACGGCCGTCGGAGTACCCCCTCCGTTAGTCGGTGTCTGGGCGCAGTGAGTGCGAGTCGGGATCCCTAGAAAATCTAGAGGATCCGCTCCACCACAGACGTCCTGGTGCCTCCAGGGGCGCCAGTGCGACAGTGCGCTGAGCCCCGAGAAAGGCGGACGTCCTGGTGCCTACAGGTTGCCAGTGCGACAGTTGTGGTATAGTAGAACGCACAAAATTAGTTCTTGCCACAGACACAACAATCGCCGAGCTAGTCGGCGTTTATCGGCCTGTGCTAGGTTGTCCCCAGCGGTTCGGCCCTTCCGGGACAGTAGTGGCGGTTCTCGCCGAGACCAGGCAACCAAGCCAGTCAAATTCTTCCGAGAGTCAGCTGAGCTCACTGACTTCGTTCCACAAAACCCTGTGCCCTCCACCAAAGGATGCACGACGGCGCGCGAGCGCTTTTACAGGTCACCGAGAGCAAAGGCTTCTCAGCTGGAAGAGTTACGGCACCCCGGCTGACGGGCGTACCGGCTCGCTGGACTCAGCGAGACTTGCACTAGCGCACTTGGCGAACATTGCCCTCCCCGGGCCGACTTAGTCTCTTGGCGCTACCTGTCAACACCCTACAAGCTATGCCTCTCGGGTGGTGACGGCAGACATAATCCAGCCCACGCAGGGACTTACCGGAGAGTGTACGCTTGTCTTGGACTTAGAAAATTCTGCTCTGTTGGTTTGTTATATCTTCGGAAGAGCCTCTTGGGCTCTATCTACTCTTTCCTATGGTCAAATACAAATATCTAGTGAAATGAGGGAGTTTTGGATCCCAGCCAACCTCCCGCGGATCCCCTTCGTAACCACCGCAAGATCTCAGCCGACCCTTCGATCTCAGCGATACAGCACCGTGTCGCTCTCAATCTGAGACGCATACCATCCCCAGCTTAAAGTCGCAGACCGCTCTCACTCTGAGACAGTGCCGACTTGCTTGAGTCACCGAATGCTGGTGTGGCGTCACATGCGGGTCACCGAATTTTCGGTGTGGCACTACACCATAACTGCCCCGGTCATGATACGAAGCCAGCTGGTGAGTGTCTTGACCCAACTGGTGTGTCGTCTGGATCTCTTCCCGATGCTGCGGCGGGACCGGATGCGCCGTCGACTCCTGGATCCCAGCGCCCTGGATTCCAGCTCCGTTCCATCTTGAAGGATCGCTCAGCTGGAGACTCTTTCCGCTTGTGGATCCTCCTCGGAAGCCGACTCGTGACGACCCCGCCATGCGGCCAGTCTCGCCTGCTTCACCGGCCGATCCAGATGAGTCTGGCTCGGCGTGTCCGTCTCCAGCGTATAGCAAGACAAATTCATCGTTGTCGTCGTGTACGCCGAGTCCTCCTCGTCCTCAAGTGCCTCCAGGATTCATGCCAGACGGGTTGATGGAAGCAGGGATTCCAAGTCGACCTTCCGCTGACTCTTCTGGACCTTCGCCGAGCTCGCCTGTTCCGTCGGCCAGGCGCCTCGCTCCAAGTGACTCGCCTCCCTCGCTTGTTGGATCGCCGTGCTCGGTTGCCGAAGACGAGTCCACACCAGCGACGGTGGCCGAACTGTGGAGTCTTCTTCAACGCCAAGAACGCGCTCGCCGAAACCACGAAAAAAATCAAGCTCGGCTGACCGCGTATGCTTTTCTTCGCCCTCCCACATCGTCGGATGCAGCGCTCCGCCGGGATCTCCTCTCCGCTGATTCCTCGTCCCAGATGTTGGAGATCCTTCAAGCCGACGCGCCGGAGCCTCCGTGTTCGACTAAGGAGCTCGCCGAGCTGCGGGTCCGAGACGCCCAGCTGACGCGCGAAAACAATGCGCTCACCCGTCGGATGGAGACGGCGGTGGCCGAGGCTACTCGGCTATCCCACGAGTTGGTGGTCTTGGTTCGTGAGCGGGACGAGTGGAAGAAGGAGGCTCAGCGCCACACGGAGCTGATCACTTCCTTCCGCAAGATCGTCTGCACTCACGAGGCCCAGATGAGGGAGGTGCCTCGGTAATCCAACCGCCAAGTGGATTCTTCTCAAGTGCTCGTGGATCATCTCCGGATCATGGTCGAGACGCGTGACAAGGACCTGGACCGCCTGATGGGTCATCTCAAGGAGCGCGATGTTGCTTAATCCGCTCTTCAGGGAGTGTCGTCGTCGTACTTCGCTCAGATCCAAGAAGCTGTTCAAGTCGTCTCGTCTGGTGTCCAACCTCGCGCCTTGCGCTTCGCCAACCAGACCATTCACGAGCAGCGCCGAGTCATTCAGCAGCAGAAGAACATCCCCCGCCCCAATGGTCAGATCGCTGTGACTGACCCGGCTCTGGCAATGGCTGCTACCGCTGGACTGGATGCTCCTGGCTTGTCCCCGAGTGAGCTGGCCATCAATGCTCGGTTATGTCGGCTTCTCGAGGCTCGCTGGCCTGAGCTGGCGCGAACTTCGGATGATGAACTCCGCGAGGTGACTCTGAAAGTCAGCGGGCCTGTAGCTCCTGTGAATCCTCCGGTAAGTTTGCCTACTCCGAATCCCATAGTCTCGGCTTCGTCCGCTGAGCCCGACGAATCCACTCTGGACTTCGACGTGCCTTCTGTGGAGCCTCGCCGAGTTCCTGGGAGTCGTTACGCCCGAGACCACCTGACTCCAGCTACTCGACCCTCCGTGCGCCTTCCGACGACTTCGGCTACGACCTCGACTGTATCTGGGTCTGCTGCATCAGTGGTGGCAGTGAGCCAGGCTGGCGACCAAACGCTGCCTGGATCAACTGACTCACGTGGTGGCACGGCGAGCGCTTCCTCGGCCACTGTTGTCAATTCTCCGCCGAGTTCTACGCCGGCCCCACCGGCCGCCGCGACTCAACACTCGGCTCCGAGTTCAGCTGCATCAGCTCCTGTGGTGTCGACTGCCACCACGAAAAAGAAGAAGAAAGTGTCCAAGCCGGCGGTCTCCGTTGCTGCGGGGTCCGCATCATCTCCTCGGAGTGCAGTCAAGCGCTCAGTCGAACAAGTCGGCTGGGACCAAGAAGTCCGTCCCCCCACGCACGACCGGGAAGCGGATGGCGGCCCAGAACGCGCGTGTTCTTCAAGCTCTCGAGATTAAGACGCTGGAGGCCTCGGACGACGCCGTTCTGGGCAGTGCCGACGGGGTTCCGCCGACAAATGCTGACAATCCCGTAATCGTCGGGTCATCGATTGCCTCCTCTGAGTCCGATCAAACTGAGGAGTTGGCTTTTTCGGCTTCTCACTCAGCGGCGTCTTCCGCCGACTCCGACTCGGAGTCAGGCGATTCTGCTAGTGTAACGGGCCTAGTGAGTACCCGTCACTAGCTTACACGTAGCGGTGAGGAAGCGTCCAGTTCTCAGTAATACTGAGACCAAGTATTAAGTCCGAAGTAAAATCAACTCTGTTTTATTATTGGGACCAGGGCGGGGGCCTATGGTCTAATGTGAACCACTCAAATGCGGGTCAGCAGCTGATTGGCTGGAATGGGGTCTGGCTCCCCCACTTTCAGCCAATCAGACGATGACATGTCAGCACACGCTAGCCGTGTGCTGCTGTGCCTACTTATGTAATATCTGTAAGAGATCTACCTACTTATGTAAATGGAGGGCCCATTACATCACCCTCCTCTCAAAGTTGCACTTAAGCAACGTAAGCGCAAATAACACTGGAAAACAACTGAAGACAACCGTGGGACGACGGACGGCAGTCGGCGACGGATGCAGCTCGGACGACGGACACGGCAGTCGGCGACGGATGCAGCTCGGACGACGGATACGGCGCTCGGCATTGAGCGCGAGCATGGAGAGTAGCACCTCGACGAGTGTGGAGATCCGAGATGGCGATCACCGCAGCACGACTCTTCAAAGCAACCCTTCGAAGTAACTGCTGGCGTCGACTCGACTCGACGCGCCAACAGGACCAGCTTGGAAATCTTCATCGCCGGCGAATGACGGCGGCGTGGTGCAGTGCGCAAGAGCGCACTATTCCATCCTGGTGCACGTGGGTTCAATCCCCACGTGGGACACACGCTTCGATCACGATGCGAGAGCGTCCAGAGCTTTTCCACGCGCGCTTCGACATCGCCAAGCGTCGGACACTCGGCTACCGAGACACAGACCCATTGCAGGACACATCGTGGACACTCCACGTGAAGACGCACTCAGGCGGCTGAGTGCACGCTGGACCGAAGCTCGTCGGTGTTGGAGATCTCGGGCGTCACGAACAACAGCATGAGCGCGTCGAGTGACACCTGTGGCGACACAAGCGATGGTGGATGCCGGAGCTTGAGGTCGGGGCTCAGATCGGAGTAGTAAGGCACGTTGAAGCTTGGTTCCACAGTCAAGGTCGTCATCGAGGTGGCTCGAAGTCAAGCCAGCTCAGTGGTCAAGCACTGAGTCGTCAAGCCGAAGGTCACCGGATCGAGTCCGGGGGTCGTCATCAGTTGTTGGTCCTAATCATCACGGCGAACCTCGCCGCGTGCTTGCGTCGAGGGTTCCCGTTCACTGTCGCTGCCGTTCGCGATCTCATCCTCGTACTCGCGAACAACGTCCGGGACGTCCCGGAGAAGAGTCGAGCGTGGCTCCCACGTATCGTCGTCTGGTGGAAAGCCAAGCCACCGTACTCGGTAACGCTGCGCGGCAGGAATCCCGCGCGAAGCCGGATCACTCGTACGGATACGGGTACGAATCGTAGCACGAGGAGGGTCCTCGTGTGCCACAATGTGATCCACGATCCAACGTGTATCGCCAGCCGAGTCAACAATCGGCGGGGGAGGTTCGCGTCGGTAGCTCGTACGCTTGGGTTGCCCAATACGACTTGGAGATCGATTCGAATCGTGCAGTGGGCGCTCAGACGAAGGCTGAGGCGGCGACGACTCAGGTTGCGCAGGCTCGGGCAGAGCTGGAGGTGACGCGGACTGCGCGTCGTGAGGGGCGTTCGCTCTGCGCTCGTGTGCCGAAGAGGACGTCGTCGACGGGATAGTTGCAGGATGGTACTTCTTGAGTCGCCCGACGTAGAACGTCGGGTGAAGCCGTAAAGACGTAGGAATATCCAACGTGTAGGCTTCTCCATTAACCTTCATGACTCTGAAAGGTCCAATGAGAGTTTGCTCGCGCCAAGATTAGTCACTGCTGATGACCGAATGCCGTCAGTTGACAGGAGTACTTGATCTCCTGTCGCAAAGGTAGCCGTGTTCTTGCGCCCACGCTTGTCAGCATTCTCCTTTTGCTTGTCCACTGCGTCCTGCAGTGCGTCGCGCACAAAACGGGCAATTGATTGTCGTTGCAAGACGAACTCCGAAACAGCGGCGTTGTCGACGGGACGCGCCGGAGTTTTCGGCGCGTAGTTGGCAGCTGCAACTGGAACCCCAGCGTTGCCTGGGTCGATCAATGTACGGGTAGTCCATGTTGCGAGAGGACACGCCGCAATGTCCGGCGTCGCGAGGACCCTCTTCGTCTTTGAGCGGGTGACAGCATTCAGCATCACGTCCTCGTGAGCTGCACTCGTCATGTCGTTAACACCATCTTCATCCCCACCCAGAGTGGGGCCACGAGGCGCCGTGGGGTGGCCCACGGCGATGAGAGCAGGCACGCGCGGATGACGCGCGTTGTTGGCGAAGAATGGCGTCAGACCCGTTGACGCGTGCTCAGCGTTATTGAGTGCAAACTCAGCAAGGGGCAGGAAGGAGCTCCAACTCGCGAACGACGTCGCGTAGCTTCGAAGCACATCTTCGAGGACCCGGTTGACTTGCTCCGTCTGGCCATCCGTCTCCGGATGTGCTGCCGTCGACATCGACAGCTTCGTACCCAGAAGCTGGAAGAGGCTGGACCAGAACGCGGACGTGAAACGTGGGTTACGGTCAGAGACAATCGACTCTGGCAGGCCGTGATGACGGAAGACGCAGTCGATGAAGTGCGCCGCGGTCTCGGCCGCGGTGACCGTGTCACTCACGGGGATGAGGTGCACTATCTTCGTGAATCGATCCACGAAGACCAAGACGCCGGTTCGACCTTCGGCGTCGGGTGGAAGCCCGAAGATGAAGTCCATGGAGACTGAGCGCCAGGCCTCAGTCGCGATCGGCAATGGTCGCAGGGGAGCCTGCGACGACTTCGATGGCTTCACCCGCTGGCAGGTCTCGCAAGTGCGGACCCACTTGCGCACCCACTTGTACATGTGGGGCCAAAAGAAGTCGCGTGAAACAGCCGCGAATGTCTTCTCGCGGCCCAGATGCGTGCCCATGGGGCTGTCGTGGAAGTCGTGGATGATCCGAGCTCGCAAGTCGTCGTCATTGGGCACGACGACTCGAGGAGCATCGAACTTGTCGATGTTGTAGCACAACAGGTCACCGTCAACGTGGTAGTGGTCGATCTGGTTGCGCATGTTGCGCGACAGAGCCCCCAATGTCTCGTCACTGGGAGCGCGGAGATACGCCACAATGCCGGCGTAGACCGCGTCGTCTGCGTACGCCGCGACGATCTCGTCGCGCAGATCCATCTCCGGGGACACGTTCGTCAGGTTGATGCCTGACGCGATGCACACAGCACAATGGTCGTCGTCTTCGTCTTCGTCGTCAATCACTTGACGACCTAGCACAGTCCGAGGATCGTAATCAGGTCGCCGAGACAGTGCATCGGCGAGGATGTTGTTCTTGCCCGGCTTGTAGTGGACGACGAAGTTGTACTCGGCGAAGAACGACAACTAGCGAGCCATGCGCTGGGAGAGGTGTGGCGACTTCATCGCTGTCCGCAGCGATGCATGATCCGTGTACACAGCGAATGTCTGCTCGCCTAGCAGATAAACTCTGAACTTGATCAGAGCGTAGCGCATCGCAAGGAGCTCCTTGTCGTGAACGGGGTAATTGCGCTCCGCCGGCTTCATCTGTCGTGACTGGTAGCTCACGACTCGCTCGCGACCTTCGTCGTCGAACTGCATGAGCGCACACCCGATAGCGAAGTCGCTAGCGTCACACACAACGTGGAAGGGCTTCGAGTCATCTGGAAGCATCAAGATTGGCGCTGACGCCAAGCTCTTCTTCACCGAGTCGAACGCGGCTTCGTGCTCCGGACGCCACAACCACGTGGCGTCTTTCTTCAACAAGGACGAGAGAGGCTGGATCAATCCAGCGTAGTCCTTCGTGTACTTGTGCAAGTAGTTCGCCAGACCCAGCCACTGACGAAGCTCAGTGGGACTTGTAGGCGTAGGCCATGAACAAATAGACGAAATCTTCTCTGGGTCAGCGCGTACTCCATTCTTGCTCACATAACAGGTAAGCACCGGAATCTCCGGCGCGCAAAAGACGCCCTTCTTGAGGTTGGCGTAGAGCTTGTTCTCTCTCATCACTTGAAAGACTTGCCTCAAGTGCCGCACATGGACTTCGACCGCGCTGAGATCTCCTTCAGCGCGACTGTGGACGAAGATGTCGTCAAAGTAGCTCGGTGCAAAGTCACGGAGCGGGCGAAGCACATGGGACACCATGCGATTGAACGTCGCAGGTGCATTCTTCAGACCTTGGGGCATGACAAGCCACTCCCAGAGCATGCCGCAGGGAGTACTGACCGCCGTGAGAGGGATGTCGATCTCTCGCATCAGGATCTGGTAGAAGCCATCGGTCAGGTCGATGGCGCTGTAGATGACGCTGCCCGACATGGAGTCCAGTACCATGTCCTTGCGGGGGATCGGCGTCTGCGCCGGGATGGTGGCGTCGTTCAGCTTGTTGAAGGCGTGGACGATGCGCTATCCGCCGGTGGCCTTCTTCACACAGAAGGTCGGACTCGAATGCGGCGAGATACTCTCGCGGACGTGGCCGGCTTGCCGGCGACCCTCGAAGAAGTCGTCAATGGCCTTGACCTGGTCGCGCGGCAGTGGCCACTGCCGTGTCACGCAGTACTTCGAGCCAGGCGCGAGGTTAATCTCGTGGCGCACGCCACGATCTGCTGGCAGCTCCGCTGGGATCTTGTCGGGGAAGACGTCGGCGAGCTCGCGAGCTGTCTCGTAGATCGGGTTGCCCGACGCCTTCAACGACTCCCAGGACTGCGCAGCGAAGCGCTCTTCGCGCGCTGACTTCGGCTCAGCGCTCTTCGGTCGTGACGACATGTCGACCGCGCCCACGGAATTGATCGTATGAGACACCGAGTCACCATCGGTGATCAAGCACACTTGCTCAATGTCTCCGGCCTTGAGGTCTCGGAGGAATTTCTTCCAGGAGAGGCCTGGAAGACTCGTGATGGACTTGGCGTCGCGAGGCGGAGTCGCGACCTCGATGACACGAGTGCGGTTCGGGGCTCCGTCCACATACTCGACCGTGCAGACCGACTCAGTCGGGGATGAGGGTGGTTCACCGCACGGCGAGGCTTCAATCGCCTCTGCGATCGACGGGACGTCTTCGTGCGTCTCGAGCCCCTGCTCGAGACTGAGGTGTCGCTCTCGCTGGACGAGGCTTCACCCTCCTCTAGACGCGAGAGCTCGTTCTCGACCGCGCCGTTCACGCGCGGTGGCAGCTCCTGCTCGCCCGCGGCATCGTCATGCGGGAGCCCCTGCTTGACCGCCTCAATAGCATGCGGGAGCCCCTGCTTGACCGCCTCAATAGCATGCGGGAGCCGCTGCTCGACCGCCTCGTTGACAGGCGGGAACCACTGCTCGACCGCCTCATTGGTGGACGGGAACCTCTGCTCGACCGCCTCGTTGGAAGGCGGGAACCACTGCTCGACCGCTTCCTTCACATACGGGAGCCTCTGCTCGACCGTCTCGTTCTTCATCCGCGGGAACCACGGATGCTCAACCGCTCGCCTCTCACTCGCGCGCCCACGCGCGGGTTCTTCATCTTCGTCACCAGTCAACAGCACCGCGCATGTTGTGCAGAGAGGGCCGTCGCTCGCTCTGCGCACAACGTGCGTCGTGGGCCCCGTCCACGACTGTGACATGGGGCCAATCCCTTGGCGCGACCAAGAGATGCGTGAAGACTTCGGTCACGGCGAAATCTTGACGCTGCTTGACCGACCGAGCCAACCAGTTGATCTGGGGTTGGTACCGAACCAACCATGTGATGCCCAGGATACAGTCGAACGCGTAATTCATATCGAAGACGATTAAGTTGTCGTTGCTGTGGAAACCATCGAACGTGTACGGCAACGACAACTCACGCCGTGCGACACGGCGAGGCTTCCCATCCGCAAGCTTGACAATCACATCTCCAGGAAGATCTCGCACGGGAACGCCCGCGGGGTGGATCGATAGACACGACGCCCGGAAGAAGTTGTTGGTCGCTCCTGAGTCCAGGAGCGCGCGGAGAGGTCGCCGAGCACCGGCGACAAAGAGGCTGACGATGATCAGCCTCGAGTCGCCACTGGCAGTGGTGGCATTGAAATGTGCATGAAGCACGGGGGGGGGCTAGAAGGTCGGGCTGCCACCGGGGGACCCGGACCTCCATTCCAACCAGTAGGGCGCCCCGCCCCTACTGGACCCGGCCGTTTTTTGGTTGTGCGGCCGGGGTTTTCTCGTCGGACGCAACATGCTCCATGTGCGCAATCACCGGAGCCGGCGCGCGGCACACCGCCGCGCGATGTCCAGACTTCCGGCATCGGAAGCAGACCAGCGCACGTGGTTCACGACCACCTCGTCCTCGCCCCGAGGACGACCACTGTTGGCGCTGCGACGCCTCGACAGCGTCGATCTCCATGGGCTCGGGTCCCGACGAGGGAACCTCCGCAGGCATCTGCCTCGCGTACGACGACGCCACCACGTAGTCCTCGCGTTGCGCGAGGGCAAAAGCTTCTTCCAGAGTGGCGGGCTCAGCTCGCGTGAGACAATACCGCATCATGCCCTCGCGCATACCAAACACAAAGACGTGGACTTGAGACGCCAGGTCGATCGGCTTCGTGACGATACACGAAGCGAGGTGGCGCGTCTTCTGGACGTAGTCACGCATGGACATCTTGCCTTGCTTGAGGGCGAAGAATGTCGCGCGCACGCGCGACTCATCTTGAGGCGGCTCCAAGGCGAGACGCAGGTCACTCTGGATCGCATCCAGAGTCGGGAACGCGAGTTGGTCGACAACGAGCTTGCCGAGGGCCCATTCCTTGGCCTTGCCGGAAAGACGGGACAGCAAGAAGTTCACCTTCGCTGACGGTGCCTCGATCAACCTCGAGGCGATCGCGATGCAATCTCCCTGAACCAGCGGTTCAGAGGGAGACGATCTGGGCCAGTCCCAGAGTATGAAGACGTCTCCATCTTCACGACGTTGTTCTTGGACGCGTGCGAGGGAGTTGACACTCGCCGCTTTGCTTCGGCGAGCTCGCGATCCATGAACTCTTGGATGGCTAGGCGCTGTTGGTCGGGCATCGCTGAGCTCAGCAGCGACGTGACGACGACTTCTCCGGACACCGCCGCGAGGCGGTGGAGTGCCTGCCACTCGATGGACGTCAGATGGGGAAAGGCCGCGTGCTCCAGCGTCATGGCTGGAGGTTCGGTGGGCTGGTCTTCACTCATCTCGAACTTGGTCATGGGAAGGACTACAAAGTGCTACCAGGTGTAACGGGCCTAGTGAGTACCCGTCACTAGCTTACACGTAGCGGTGAGGAAGCGTCCAGTTCTCAGTAATACTGAGACCAAGTATTAAGTCCGAAGTAAAATCAACTCTGTTTTTTTATTGGGACCAGGGCGGGGGCCCATGGTCTAATGTGAACCACTCAAATGCGGGTCAGCAGCTGATTGGCTGGAATGGGGTCTGGCTCCCCCACTTTCATCCAATCAGATGATGACATGTCAGCACACGCTAGCCGTGTGCTGCTGTGCATACTTATGTAATATCTGTAAGAGATCTACCTACTTATGTAAATGGAGGGCCCATTACAGCTAATCGATCGGCCCGGCGTCTTCAAGATGCTAAGGCTCTGGAAGCTCTTCACACTTGGAGCAACAAGATGAAAGATGCCAACGCCGCCAGCGATGATGACGACGAAGAAGAGGACGAAGAGCCGGAGGACAAACCTGCACCTCCTGCTAAAGTCGACGACTCAGCTTCTGCGACTCCCGCCGCTTCTTCGTCTTCTCGGGGAAGAACTAAGCGGGGCCAGTCTTCTCCCCAGTCGTCGTCCAAGAAGGCCCGGAAAACTTCGACGGCTGTGAAAAGCAAGTCTTCGTCGGCCAAGCCTGCTTCGTCCAAGTCGGCTTCGTCCAAGTCGGCTTCGTCCAAGCCAGCTTCGTTCAAGCCAGCCGCGCACAAATCGGCATCTTCCAA
Source organism: Phytophthora x cambivora (assembly GCA_033557925.1). Taxonomy (NCBI): domain Eukaryota; phylum Oomycota; class Peronosporomycetes; order Peronosporales; family Peronosporaceae; genus Phytophthora; species Phytophthora x cambivora. The sequence goes on along the minus strand of JAUCEB010000011.1, from coordinate 7,864,218 downwards.
GTCAGCTGCGACCAAGTCAACGCCATCCAAGTCTACTGCGCACAAGTCAGCGCCCTCCAAGTCGACAGTGACTAAAACCGCCAAGTCGAGTTCAGCGTCGTCCGGTCAGTCGGCTGGCAGCTCCGCCGGCTCTAATCTTCCCGACGTATTGGCGCTGCCGATTGCAATTTTGAGGACTCGGGCAGCTCAGGCTGTTGCGCGCGATTCTCGTGTGCCGGCCCAGATGAAGATATGGAGGAATCCTCCCTTCTTCCACTTGGGGTCAGCTCGTTGCTGGGACAAGATCCTGGCTTCGTGTGCTGTCACCATCGAGATGGAGACCGTCGGCGGTAAGTCTTTTGTCAAGCCGACTCCTTCGTCTCCCGAGGGTCTCGCCGCGTTCCTGGATGTTGCGTCGACTCAGCACCCGTGTCAGCGACTTCGCTCAAAGCTTCCAGAGTTGGGTTTCTTCATGTCGCCGAAGGTGCTTCACCGAGTCGAGTCTCGGCGATCGTCTCCCAAGACTGCACCCCCCGTCGAGATCGTTGTCGAGTGTTGGCTCAAGTGTCGATGAGATCGTCCGGGTTTGATGAAGATCTTTATTGCTCTGTACGAGCGCATGCACTGGGTCGTGGATTCAAGCGTCATCCTCGGTCGGCATCCTGATCTCAACCCTGGACGGACCCCAGCCGAGCTCGCACTGGCTCTCAAGTTGTGGCAGCAGTATAGCCACGAGCGGAAGCGTCGCAGCGATGCGCTGCGCCCAGTTCTGAACGAGCTGTACGGCGCCTTGTACCAAGCGTCGAAGGTCGTCGACTCAGCAAATGACCAGCCCGCTCCGGAGCTGGATCCAGAGTTGTACTTCGATCCCTCGGTCCCTTTTGCGCCTCCAGCCAATCTTCCGTGGGTTCCTGCGAGCGCTGATTGGTGTGCAGCGTCGGCGTTGGTCGATTGGGCTGAGCCATGGCGTGCTTGGTGGCTCCGCCACCCGGCTTTGCACCCGTACAACGAGTGTTTCTTGCCGCTGCACCCAGAGTTCCCGGTGTTCACCTCGACCGATTTCGATCATGCCCAAGTTCGCAGCCTGGTCACCGAGGACGTGGATCCTAATGCGCCGACCCCTCCTCTGTGTTCTGCTCAAGCGCCGACTCCTGCCAATCGTGAGGAGTTGAGCATCTTCGAGAGCATTCTCGAGGCTTCGGACGACGCGTCTTCGTAACTGTTCTTGTTTCATCCAGCTGAGTAGTAGGTAGTTCGTCCGTAGTCCCGAGAGAACTCAGCTAGGTCCGTAATTCCATCATTTCTTCCACATATATCACATGCATTTGCAGTAGCTGTTCCATTTTCGCCGAGCCTGCATAGTCACTCGGTGGTGGTTAACATATGGTGCAGTAGCTTTTAGTCTTCGTCTGCAACCTGCACCATTTGCAGACGACTTTCACGTTTCTTGTTTCGCAAGTAGTCGAACAGGAGCCCTCCGCACGACAGATTAGCGAGCGGTTCCCAAGTCGGTTCGTCGTACCCGACCCACTTGACTTTGAACAATCTCTGAGCTCGACTGTTGCTCGTTGACTCTGACATCTCGTCACCGAGGATTGCTTCCACTTCGTACTTTTCAACGTCTTCACCGAGTTCCCAGCTGTCTTCGGGTAGTAATTCCTCGTCGAAATCGAACCGTTGATTTTCGCTGAGCTTGTCGACTAGCGGGACTGTGGGTCTCTGCCCCAAGTCGGTGACTTTCTTCAGCCGGGACACATGGACCACTGGATAAAACCCGTAGCCACTCTTGTCCGGGAGTTCCAGCTCGTACGCGAATTCTTCCATCTTCTTCTTCACCCTGAATGGGCCGTGCCATCGGTGGGCCAACTTCTTCTTGAGACCCGGCTTGACTCTCTCCATGAACAGCCACACTTGTTCTCCCGTCTGGAACAGTGACTTATGGGACTCAGGTGAGTCAGTGGACAGATTCTCTCCTTCCTCCGCTGACTCCACTGAATCCGGCAGTGCTCTCTGTTCCTTGCTGCTGAGTCGTGCGTTGTATTCCTCAGCTCGCCGAGCCTTCTCGGCTAGTTGGTATTCCTTTGCCAGTTGTAGAGCGATTTCGCACTGACGGTTGGCCTCTCGTCGCCATTGCTTGGCGTCAGCAGAACCCGCTGGGTCTCTTTTTATAGTAGACGTCATGGCCTTCAGGGTGGACTGAGCGTCTCACCCGTGCACGAGATAGAAAGGTGTCTCCCGCCGAGTGGTGTCTCGAGAATTATTGATGGCGTGCACCAGTTTCTCGGCGATATCGTCCCAGTCGGCCTGCAGCGGGTCCTCCACGTACACTCGAACAGTCTGAACCATTGTCTTGACTGAGCGTTCTTGCTGGCCGTTGGCCTGAGGTCGGTAGCTCAGCGTGGCTCGCGATCTCGACTGCATCAGCTCGGCGAACGCCTGAAACACTTCACTCATGAACCGAGGGTCTCGGTCATGGCGAATGAGTGACGGTGCTCCGAATCGTCGGAACACGCATTCTTCGAAAGCCTTGGCCACGCCGAGTGCCCCAGTATCACTCATTGCTTTGGCAATGACGTATACAGTGAAGTGGTCTTGAAATAGTAGCAACGCTGTGCTGCCCCGCTGAGTCTTGGGCAGCGGGATTACGAAATCCATTGACACCATTTGAAACGGGAACTCAGATGCCACGTTTCCAGGAGAATATCCCTTCAGCTGAGGCTTGCTCTTGCTGGTGCTGCAATCTTCACAAGCCTGGACATGTTTCGCTACGTCGGCGTACAATCCAACGCAGTAAAACTCAGCTTTCACTCTGTAGAACGTCCGAACTATGCCTTGGTGGCCACCTTCAATCGCATTGTGGCAGCTGTGGAGAACTTCGTCAATCAGTGTTGTCGGAACTACTAGTCTGAGGGCGAGATCTGCCGATTCGAGCTCAGCACGATGCCGTTTTTGACCTTGGTAGTAAAGCAGTCCATCCTCGCTGAGTAGGAAGTTATCCGCGACCTTGCCGGCGTTCTTAGCCCGGCGGTGAGTGAGCCCATCCAGTTCTCCGCACAGGAAGGCTTTCAGGTCAGCTCATCTGAGCTCTTCGTCTTGAGCGTTCGAAATACGCCGTCGTCGCTCGGCTTGCACCACTGCTGGGTCGATGTCGGCCACGTCCGGGGTCCTATTCTCGTTGACTTCGACTTGGGTTTGTCCCTCGACTCGGCGGATTCGAGATGGTATTCTTGGGGATTCAAATTCGGTGTCATCAGTGTCCGCTTCTGGTAGGGATGGTATCCTCGGCTCGTCCTCGAGCTCGCTCTTCATTTCATCTTCAAAGTGGACTCGGCGCTTCTGGTTCCGTGTCATTACTGTCACTTTGGCTTTGGCTTCTGCTGAGTCTGTCTTGACTTCGGCATAGAGGACTTCGGATATCCTGTTAAGCGTTTTGAGGTCGGCTTTGCGTTCTCCGCTGAGTATAACTCGGCCGGCTTTGTCTTCCAGAGCTTCAGTTGCCAGAGAGTCGGCGGCTGCATTGTAGTGACGTACTACGTGCAGATAGCGGACCGAGCTCAGCTGTTCGGTCATTTGCTTGTGGCGTGCTAATTCAACCTGCAGCGCCTCCTTCCTACATGCGATCACCCCCATGGATTGCTGGATCGCCAGCCGATAGTCGCCCACGATAATCAGATCCGTGACACCGCGCTCTAATGCAGCTTTCACTCCATTGTTCATGCCGGTGTACTCGGCGATATTGACTGTGGTCGACGAGAGGTGCGCGCTCGCAGCGATCTCAATGTCCCAAACAGGAAGACGCCACAACATCCAAGAGCAACTGCCATAGCCGCCGTGCTTTTCAGTCTTGGCGGACCCATCAAACGACAGCAAGTACCCTTCAAAGTCACGGGGCACATGTGCATATAGCAGTTCTGGGTCTAGTCGAACTGTAGCCGAGTTCTTCGATGGCGGGGCCGGATGAGTAAGGGACTCGTCGAGCCCAATGTGCGGCGTGACGGTCGCCTGTAAAAGCTGAGCGAAGTCGACATCGTTTTCGCGAACACGCTTGATCTGCAGGTGGTATGGTGATAGAAGTACTGCAAAGCTGACTGCCCGTCCATACAAAGACTTCGACTGGTAGACCCACTCCAATGTGGAAAATCGAGTGTAGATGTGGAGCGTCTTTCCGGCGAGAAGAGTGTGGCAGGTCTCCAATAGATGTAGCAAAGCCAACACTTCCTTCTCAGCTGGATGATAGCCGAGCTCGTTTTCCTTGAGCACTCGTCCACAGAACCGCACTGGGTGAAGTTTCTCCTCGTGAGGCTGTAACAGCGTGCTGCTCAGCGCCCACTCATTAGCGAAAAGCATGACGTGGACCTCTCTGGCCGCGTCAAAATGTCGAAGTATAGGAGCGCCAGCTACCCTCTTCTTCAACTCGGCGAAAGCCACCTTAGCGGCAGTGAGGTCACCCCCTTGACCGAAGTCGTCGTCTTTCAGCTGATACAGGACTGCCCCGTACACGGCCATGTCCTGGATGAACCGGTTGTAATAGTTCAGTGCCCCCAAGAAAGCCTGCATTCCCTTCTTAGATTTAGGGAACGGCAGCTCGGCGATTGCCGCCATCTTGGCTGGGTTAGCTCGGATTCCGCTCGACGAGATCTCGTGTGACAGGAAGTCGACTGCCGGTTGCACAAATATGCTCTTGGTAAAGCTGATGCTGATCCTGCACTCGGCGAGCCTGGCTAGTAGTAGGCTCAGCGTGTCCAAACACTCGTCGAATGTGGCTCCGCCAAAGCAAATATCGTCGACAAATGACCGGCGCTTGAATACCGGGGTCAATGCCGTCTCATCGGTTTCGCCATTGGTGAACATATCACCGTCTGGTCAATTGACCAGATCCTGTAGCGGATCTGACTCGGCTGAGGCACGATGGTCTGTTTCGAACTTGGATGTTGAGCTTGGAGAAGGCTGGGTCAGCTGGTTGGTCGTTTCGGCCTGCTGACTGCGCTGGATCGCTGAGGCGGCCTCAGCTCGGCGGACGCGCTCGGCGTGAGCCGCCCAGCCACCCCATGGCTGTAAGTAACCCCACAAGGCGTTGTCGATGATGCGTTGGTAAATCATCGGAGCGTTCTTCAACCCGAACGGCATCCTGAGCCACTCGAAATGTCCTAGTGCGCATACAAACGTCGAGATCGCTCGGGCTCGCCGAGTCATCATAACCGCCCAAAACCCGCTGGCTGCGTCTAGCGAGCAGAACCAGAGGTAACTTTCCAACTCAGTGAGCAGGTCGTCGACTAGAGGCATAGCATATTCCATCAACACCGTGATAGCGTTGACCATCTTGTAGTCGATGCACAGCCTGATGTCGACGCCATTCTTCTTCAAAACAATCACTATAGGCGACGCCCAAGGGCTTTTCGAAAAGGCGATCAACCCTGCCTTGAGTAGTCCCTTCAACAGCTCGTATAACTTCTTCAAATGTTTGAGCGGAACTCGGCGGGCTCGTTGTTTGATCGGTGTGTGTCCTTGCACGTCGATATCACAGATCGCTCCGTAAGCTGGCGGAGGCAGTGCAATCCCACTGGCAATCATAATTCCTTCTTGTTTCTTCAACATCTCCACCAGTCTGACCCGCTGACTCTCCGTGTGAGCCGTACACACCTGTGGTATCGGGAAATGCAGGCACTGCCGCCGCCGATGTCGCCGCCGTTGCCGCTTTCTGGACTGACGAGATGAGTCTGGGAACCGGGGACAGAATGTGTGGCGTGGCGCTGATTGGCCAAGAGAATCCCGCAGCTGAGTGACGAGGGCATTGGAGCGAGGTGGTGTGGCACACACTGCCAGCGTATCCGGAAAGATATCCGGTAACGACCCCTCGAGCCCTCGGTGAACAGTCGCGAGATCTCGGTAGTTTCATAACGGAAGCGTTTACACTAGATAGTTGTATAGGAGTATAGCAAAGAGTAGATAGACAGATAAGCGCCTTCGAGCGCAACCAACAGAGCAGCTTTTCCTCCCGATCGCACAAGAGTCAAGTCCGGCTACGCAGAGTAAGTCTACGTAGTGTCTGGTCCCGCTTGGTCGCTAGGATTATGCCTGCCGGTGGACGTGAAGGTTAGAATAGCCAAGCGTTCATCCACCCGGCAGCGCCAAGATAAGGACGTGTGTAGCTGTATTTTGGATTATTAGGACGAGAACTGCTCGTCCGACCTCGGAGTGCCTGGGAGCCCCGAGTCTTTTACCCCCAGTCGGAGTTATACTCCGGCGCCTCGTTCACCGGCTGAAAAGTCCTGGACCCTTCCTAACTGAGGGCCGACGAGGTTACAAGTGTGTGATAGCAGACCAGCCTGTGCTCGTGGCTGGTGCTGCTGGAAACCCCAACTGGTTGCCCTACCGACAAATCACAACTCGCAGGGTTACTTACCAACCCGGTGCAGGGATCGAGTCAAGGCCTTCAGGTCTTATTCTCGCCCGATCTTTCACCGAGTCCTAGCGGACAAGGTGTACGTTGTGGGTGGGAGTACTAGCCTATACAAAATCTGGCGTGTTCCTACACGACAACTGGTGCCGCGACCCGGGATTGGTGTGACCTTCTGTGTGTTGCGGTTTGTTTGTAGGCGACCGGTTTTACGAGCAAACCAAGGAAGAAGAAGAAGAGAAGAAGACTAAGAACAAGATGGTGAAAGGATCAGCGGTACCAACTACGCCGATGAAGACCAGTGGAGCCCGGGACGACGAACCAAGTTCGGCTCCGGAGACCCCGCGCATGACAGTCACTGCCGAGCGCTCGGTCAGCTTCGAGGACGACTCGGCGGATGATCTCGACGCCAACATGGAAGAATATGATGACCTGGAGGAGAAGGCGCCTGCGCCAGCGGTGGTGACACCCGAGACTCCGGAAGGCGCGATAGTGACGACGACTCGCAGCGGCGGGACGCGGTCGCTGTCGCGCAATTTGGCCAAGGAGCTGGACGACGTCGCAAGACCGGATCCAGCGTACAGTGATGATGATGATGATGATTATGGAGAAGAGGAACCCTCCACGAGGACTGAGAAGAGCTCAGCGAAGCCTCAGGGCAACCGCCCACCGCTCAACGGAGACACCCCAGCGGCTAACAAGATCCTCGGGCGGTGCCTGGAACTGATGCTGAAGGAGAGTGAATGGGTGCCGATGTTTGCTCCGAAGCCTGTCCGACAGGCCGTCTGGGTGGACCTCAGCAACGAGCTGGCGTGGCCGGTTAATTCGACCAGCTCCCGTCAAGTGGCCGACGACACCGTCTCGCTTCTGATGGCAATGGGCATAGAAGCGCAGTCGTACCCACCTGGACTGGCGCTGCAAGATTGGAAGCCGGCGGCCGCCGGAGCGGAACTGCAGAAGTGGAAGAAGAAACTTCGTGCTGCTTTTGGAGCGACCGGACTCGGAGCTGGCCGACAACCTGTGGCACGCCAAGCTGGTCAGGTCATCGACCCGGCAAACATCCCGCTGCCGCAGACTCCCAAAAGGAAGGAGGATACCAGCGCGGATGGGAACGCGACTAACAAAACGTTTGCCGCGTCTGCCGAACGCTCGCCATACTTTCAAGATTCGCACATGGTGACTCCACGCTCAGCCAGCCGTACCGCACGACTCACTCGTGAGATCGAGGATTCGAACTCGGAGCAGCCGACGCGACGTGGATCAGGAAAGCGTCCTGGATGGAGACTTTCGGGCGGTGATGACTCGTCTGATGATGGACGAGATCTTCTTGACTTTGGAAATGATGGTGACGATCTGGCGACGGTATTCGCGCAACAGATGCGTGAAGCGAGTGAGATGGAAAGTGCCAACGTGACCCCGAGACTGGAGATCGCGACGCACCGACCTCTCGCTCAGATCAAGCCCTACGCTGGACTTCGCGACAAGCAGGAGAACTCGATGCAGTGGCTGCGTGCGTTCGTGTATGAGATGAAAGGCACGCACACTCCGCCTAACGAGTGGTGCATGGTCTTTGAACTCAGCCTTCGGGACGGAGCCCTTCACTGGTTCCGTCAACTCCCGAGAAAGACGAAACGTGACTGGAAGCTGCTGAATGCGGAGTTCATCAAGTATTACTGTTCGCAGTTCAACGAGTCCTCGAAGACCCGCTACTACTCCGCGCAACGCACCGACAAGGAGCACATATGCGACTACTTGAACCGGCTCAACGGCTACGCGCGGAACGCTGGCATTCGATTTGCTAACAGTGGGCGCGAAGCCCGAGACCACGTTCGACGATTTCTGAAGACGTGCGGTGACAAGAGTCTGCAAAAGCGACTGGGGCACCTACAAGTGAGCGACATCCATGAGCTGGAAGGCATGATCAACGAGATCTTGAAGATGGAGGATCGCAGCTTAAACAAGGACACTCCGCAGCAGCCCCAGCGCAGTCGGGACTCCTCGCGAGGTCGCGACAATTACCGCCGACGTGACGAACGACGTGACGATACCCGTGATGGATTCCGTCGCGACAGACGGGACCGTGATTACAACCGTCGACGTGACGACCAGCGCAATCCGCCACGAGTTGCACTCGCTGAAGCGTCGCTGACGGACCTTATCGCGGAGCTGAATGTCCGCGAGACACGAAGTGAACATGTAGACCGGTCGAGCTCACGCCACCGTGGGGTGAGCGAGGACGAGTACGACTCGGAGTCTGAACGAAGTTTCAAGAGCGATGACCGCGACAGTAAAGACTCTGATATCGAAGGACGACACCTCGCAGCTGCGAACGAGAACGAGCGACGTACAGCTGCCGCGGGCACCTTCGGCCTGTCGGACAACCGACCGCCAAGGGGTGACCGACCCGAGCGAAGCCACAGCCGTGATGACCGTTACCCAAGGGATCGCCGCGACGGTGGTCGCCAGCATGGCCCTTGTGCAGCCTGTGGCGGTCTCAATCACTCAGCTCACTACTGCTTCAAACGCTGCAAGTTGTGCAAACAAGTGCACGATGCAGGGAAGTGTGAAGCCTTCCAAGAACTCACAAACCTCGTCAAGTCGAAGATTGACAAGAAGGACCTCTCTCCAGAGCTCCAGAACCTCGTATTCGGGCATTTAAACTAGGCAGCCCGCCAACTGAAACTGGGTTGGTCCCTATCGGGCTGCCACAGTTAGCCGAGTCCACGTGCTTTGAAGATCAATGCATCTACGCATACGTGGGCAAGTGCGAATGGCCGAATGATGAAAGCGAGGATGATGAAGACAACGATATTTCGACGGAACTGGAAAAGGAGAGAGACGCAAGTCTCGGTGGAGGTGAATTGAGTGGTGAAGAGAGTGGTGAGACAAGCGGCAATGGAACCGCAGATTGGGTCTCAAGTGCAGTGCGCTCCGAGAGTAGGCAGCGAGGTCTCGGCAAGACGATGAGACTGTTGCCTGGAGAGCGACTGGGGTGGTGGTCCTCCCGGAAGTACGACCAACGAAGAAGGATGAGAGCTCTAGTCAACGGAGCAGTGAACAACGCGAGAACAAGGATTCTTCTGGACACCGGAGCGAACGTCAGCGTGATCTCGACCAAGTTGGCTAGGAAGCTCCGGATACGAGACGTACCAGATCACGGTCGGTACATGGAAGTACAAGGATTCACGAAAGGTAAACAAGGAACTTCACGACGAGCTCTCGTCAAGATCACGCTCGGTTGGGAGCGCGTGTACGAGTTCGAGATGTGGGTCATGGATCATAGTGCGGGAGTTGAAGTGGTGCTGGGCACGGACTTTATGATTCCGGCCGGAGTACGGCTGGACCTGTTCCAAGCTACGGCGCAGCTTCCGGACGAGGTCAAGATCCCGCTGGTCAAGACGCAGAGCGCAGCAGATGACGACTTCGGAGTGGGACATCTTGTAGGTGGTCCTACCGAGGTCCTGACGATACCAAAGTGGGAATCACGAGAATTCAGGCTTCAACACCGGCAGCCCACTTCGGATACGCACGAATTATGGATCAGAGGAACGCAACAACGGGTGCCGACGGTGGTGAGCTTTCGCCGGGGGCAGCCCGATCGTGTGCGACTTACGAACATTTCCGAGAGGTTAGTCGGCTGCCCGTGTCACTTGCCGGTCGTCCTGTGGGTACCTGTTGGAGACCTCCCCAGAGACGTGGGATACGTCCGTTTAGACTCCCGGAAGTACAAGGAGTGACAGGTGTTGGCGTTCTCTGAAAGCCGAGACTCGAAGCTTTTCGAGAAGGAACGCCGATGGTACGAAGATTGGCTGTCGGAGCAGCCTCCAACGGTCGAGGTACCAGTATATGCTCGACCACGAGGCTTGAGACAAAGACCAGCTGATGCCTCAAGCGACGAAGCCGAGAGGCTCACATGCGCACAACGATGGGAGCGCTTGCTGCAGCAACGCAGTGACGAGGACTCGGACGACAGTGCTGACGGCTTGCCAGTGGGCAATGATCCAGCACTCGAGCCTGCGGAGCTTCCCGAAGTCGCTCAGGACACACCTACAGGGGTGACGCCTCCGAGGACAGCTGGCGAAATCGAGTTTACAGACGAGCCACCTTCGGAGAGTGATGCACCTGAGATGGATGCACTCCCTGACGGGAACATCGCTGATCCAGTGGACCAGCTAGAGCAGACGTTCGCATCAGTGTTGCGAGTGCTGAATATGGAAGGCAACGAGGACTCCGCGGGTGCGACCAAAAGTTCATTCGAACATCAAGCCCACGGTATCGAGCTTGAGGACTACGCACAGGAGCTCGCGTTCCTCCCAGACCTGACCGAAGTCTCAGTCACTGTCTTGGATTACTCTGCGCCGAATGTACTCAACAAGGATTTGGAGAGATTGCAGCAAGCTGGGCTGATCCGGGTGTTAAAGAAGCACGAGCGCATCATGATATCGAGTGGCAACGCTCTCCCTCCCCCTGCGTACGGTGTCGTGTGTGACATTGACGTCAAGGGGCACGCACCGATCAAACAGCGTGCCCGACGGGTTCCTTTACGACACCTCAGCAAGCTGTACGAGCTCTTAAAAGGCTTGCTCAAGGCGGGACTGGTCGCTTTCTCGGACAGCCCGTGGGCGTCGCCGATTGTAATCGTGCTTAAAAAGAACGGGATTGATATCCGTCTATGCATCGACTACAAATTGGTGAACGCAATCACGGCTATCATGGAATACGCAATGCCGCTTGTAGACGATTTGCTGACTGATTTGGAGGCCTACCTATGGTTCTGCTCATTGGATGCAGCCAGCGAGTTCTGGGCAATTATGATGACCTTACGCGCGCGCAAGATCTCCGCGTTTGTCTGCGCCTTGGGGCACTTCGAGTGGCTGCGCATGCCATTTGGCCTCAAGAACGCGCCGATGATTTACCAGCGTATGATCGACAACGCGTTGTGGGGGTTCGTCCAACCGAAGGGAGGCTGGCAGCACTATGCGACACTTATGCGCGCAGCCGAAGAGCGAGCCAGGCAACTCCATGATGCGAGCAACGAGCTCTCGCTGACGGAATTCGGACTTGAATCGACAGCTCGGACGAAGTTTCAAGCGGACCGAGCAGCCTCAACGGTGACTGATCCGGTGGCTTCTGTACGCGCGCCTACCTCGCGACTATCAAGGACTCGTTGTGTCCTTCGACGGTTCGGCGAAGACTGCAAAGTATGGAGGCTACGGGAGTTGTTCCTGGATTGTATGGCGACTTCCTGAATGGAGCATAGTGATCGCTGCGAGTGCTTTCCTCGAGACCACCACGGTAAATATTGCGGAATACACCGGCATGAATAACGGAGTCCAAGCCGCTTTGGACCATGGTGCCGAGGACTTGGTAATAGTTGGTGACTCGAGACTCGCAATCCAGCAATCACTAGGGGTGATCGCTTGCCGGAAGGAGTCGCTCATGACTATGCTGAACCACCACAAGGAGCTTACAGCGAGACTTCGGTCGGCAAGATACCTTCATGTGGTGAGAGAATACAACTCCGCAGCAGACTCACTGGCCGGCGAAACTTTGGAGACGAGGGTGTCGAAAGTTGTCCTCAGTACGGACCGGAAGACCGAACTCTCAAACCTGAATAGAATACTCGAGGTGATCTATGATGTCCCTGCCGGCGACAACGACGAGCTGAACCAAACCACAGGAAATTTCGTCCAAACTTTGGATGCTGAAGTTATGTCAGAACGCAAGACATTCGTGGATTTCGTCCGCCCAGAACGAGGGGAAGTCTCGGTGGTAACACGAAGGCAGAGCAAGGCACGCGAGAAACGAGTCAGATTCGCTGATGAAGTCTCAACTGAGCCTCCCACGCATGCCAACCCGTCGACCAAACCGACAGGGGCACCCACCAGAAGTTCGAGACGTAAATCACGCCGCCGCCCGACGCAGCTTCCAACACCCAGTAGCAACGACATCGACCCAGTCGCAGTACAAGAAGAACGGAGACGGCGTATCTGCCAAGGTCAAGATGAAGAACTACGATGGTCGAACCTAAAAGCCGTTCTGCGAGGCGAGGAGTCAACTCTAGGCTACCGAGCTGCGCGAGACGCATGGAAGCTGCCGATAAGTTCGTGCTCACGGACGATGGATTGCTGTACTACATGGGATTTCGCCGACATGGTGACGACGGACAGCGGGCTGAGACCCATCTGCGGCTAGTGGTGCCTACAACGATGATTCAAGAAGTGCTCCAGAACTGCCATGACTCTCTCGAAGGCGGGCACCAAGGTGTGGTGCGAACGTATCAGAGAGTGAAGCTCGACTACTACTGGCTGGGTCTATACGCAGACGTCGAGAAGCATGTGAAGTCGTGCCCGGACTGCAGCTCCAGCAAGAGCCGACCGCATCTTCGCGGATACTCACCTGGCAACGTCTTGGCCGAACGACCATTCCAGATCGTCTCAATGGACTTTGTCATACCCTTGCCGAAGTCTCGTCGTGGCAACACCGCCTTATTGCTGTTCCAATGCTCGTTCACGGGGTTTGTCATCGCAAAAGCTATGTCAGACACGACCGCGCTCACGGTTGCACAAGCCTTCAAGAATGTATATATCGACGCTTCGGCGCACCTTCACTCATCCGTCACGACCGCGATCCTCGCTTTATGAGCGAGGTTTTCCAAGCGTTCACGGAGATGATGCAGTCCAGGTCAAGGGCGACGCTAAGCTATAGGCCCCAGGCAAATGGACAGCAGGAGAGGTCGGTGAAGACGGTGATGCAGTCGATCAAGGTGTATGTGGAGGACCCGTTGCAGCAGGACTGGGACGAGATCGTCGAGCGATTGGTGTTTGCAATCAACACGTCCTTAAACACGACGCGGAAGGAAACGCCGTTCTACCTTGTGCATGGATGGGATGCGCACTCGACACTACAAGCAATGACGACTTCCTTACGACGTGGAACGGGGAAGCAGTCCGACGCGCTCACGTGGCGCCGAGAAGTCAACCGCCAGCAGGAGATCGCGCTCGAGATGGCCAAACAGTATCAAGCAATCGAGAAAGCTCGAAGAGCTAGAGAACACAACGAAGCCTTAAGTCGTCGAGAGCGAGCTGCAGTACCCCAGAGTCCTGAGGGAGCGACATCCGCCACCCACGAGAGCACCGCGAATGACGAATCCGAATCTACAACGAAGTCTCTGTTCGAACCCGGAAGCCGAGTATGGCTCTACATGGAGCGCGTGAAGCCCGGCTTGACGAAGAAACTTGCTCATCGATGGCACGGGCCGTTCCGAGTCAAACGAAAGGTCGAGGAGTATGCTTACGAGCTGGAATTGCCCGACCGCAGCGGATACCGCTTCTATCCTATCGTGCACGTTTCGCGCCTGAAAGCAGTGAGTGAGTTTGGAGACAGACCGAGAACTCGATTGGCGCCTGACGTGACCGAGGATTCACGTTTCGACTTGGACGAAGAGCTCCTACCCGAAGATAGCTGGGAGCCGGACGGTTTGGCTGGAGAGAGCGAGGTTTTAGAAATCCTGGACGACAGGATGCCGATGTCAACGAGAACTGGGCGGTCAATCCGAGGATTCAAGATCAAGTGGGCTGATCAGGATGAGCCAACGTGGGAGCCGATCTCTAATTTGTCCTGTGGTGGAATGCTGTACGACTACTTGCAGCAGAAGAAGCGCGAGCATCGACTCCAGATGGTCCAAGTCGCTGACGAGGACTAGATCATCATCATCATGAAGAACGACCTGCACTCGGGGCAACGCAGCCCGAGACTGCAGACGAAAATGGTTACTGCGGCACGATGGCGGTTCAACCTCATGACGGAGAATTGACCCTGCCATCAGACGGAACGACCTGCACTTGGGGCAACGCAGCCCAAGATTGCAGACGAAAAAGGCTACTGCGGCACGATGGTGGTCCGACTCCCTGACGGGAGTTCGCCATGCCACCATGAACAATGACCTGCACTTGGGGCAATGCAGCCCGAGTTGGCAGACGAAAACAGCTACTGCAGCAACTACATATTGCATTTGATTGATATTTGTGAACGACTTCACGTGGAGAATGGAATAATTACGAAGCCAAGACACGACAACTACACTACGATGCTACGGTCAAAACTTGGGCGTTCTTGGTGACATAAAGAAGCACGCGACACGGGTGCAGCAAGACTAAATGGAGGCCACTCCACTCGCCGACGAAACACCGCTTGCCGAATCACCTGCAGCAACACTGGCTCTTCCGTGCCAGGCGTCGACCATCGTCGTCCATTGGGGTGAGATGTCGGTGCCAGCCAACTCAGGGTTCACAACGACAGCACGTCCGACCTCCGCCTCTGTCATACCTTCTGGCACGAACAGCTTGGAATCCGGGTTACAGGGGACGAAGGTAGTGTTGTACGGGTGCTCGTTGGGCACGTCGACCCAACAGTTCCGCCAAGGCTGAGCCGCGTCCACCGCTTCGACCTCCTTGCACCAATCCGCCGTGGTAGGAATCCATGGCAGCACCTCGAACGTGTACGCTAGCATGGTCGGCTCGAACATGTACTCGGCCGGAACTTCACGAACACCGTCCCCATTCACGATGCACCACTGCCAGAACTGCATGAAGCGGTTGCGCAAGTTGTCTGCACGCCGGCTGCGGTCTCGATAGTAGATGGACCAAGCTCTGCGGACAGCCTTGACAAGTGCCGAGTTCTCGCCGTGGATTCGAGCCAAGGCAGCAATTGCTGCATCGACCACAGCATTCGGGACCCAGTGACCTTGTTCCCAGAGAGCCATGCCAACGTCAGGACTCTCCGACTTCTCGAACGCATTTCCGTGCGTCTGGCGCCAGAGTTTGACGGTGCGATCCTCCTTGGACCCACGAATGGAGATGTGAACGTCCGGCATGAATGGTTCAACGTCAAACAGGAGCGCACTCTCCGGCAGCTTTTGGTTCAAGATCTGCCAAGGATGCTGTGGGTCCGCCCAACCAGCGAAGGCCACGATACCTTCTGCAGTACATTTCAGAACGAGATCTCCATCAATTGGCATTGGCGTTCGGAAGTTCAGAATCCGGTACCAGCATAGCTGGGCGCCCTTCTTCTCGAATCCAGGCTACACAAAGGGAGCCATGGTGAGGATGACCTTCTTCTTTGGACGCACGAGAGGCTGCCAGCCTCTGATCGAAGGTGGAAGATCAGCGGTCACCGTGTTCCCGATAGCACCAGGTAAAGCAGCCATACTCGCCAGTATCATGGTGTGGGGAAGCACCACACACGCGGCAGCCGACGCCGACCCCTGACGAGTCCATACATCGCTGCCAGCCGGTTGATCCACCGCTGCATGACGATCATTCGCATCCTGGTTCGTCGACTCCAATTCGCAAGGAATAAGTTGGTCGTCTACCTCCTTCTCCTCTGTCGACGCTTCGGCACGACTAGGTCGGGGTGGACTCGTAGAGCGACTTGCCGGTGAACCAGGCGTCGGAGAACCAGAGCCCAAGATGAAGTCATCGTCCACAGCTTCCTGAGCGATGACTCGAGCAGAATCAGCACGCGAATTTGCCGCTGCCTTACGCCGAGATCGACGCTGAGGTTCAGGCGGAACCGAAGAGTCATTAGCTTGAACCACAGCCGGACCAACAAGGAGCGGAATGGGCTCAGATGCCGAAGCGAATGATTGCATCGTCTCAAAGTCCAACGTAGCAGTAGACGACTCTGAACCCGGCGAGTGTGGTGCAGAGTTAGCGGCAGGGATGGACGTCGACGACGCCGGGTCCTGCTCCGGAACCACAGATGTGACAGGAGACACCGACTCCTCGTCGACCGCAGGTCCAGCCTCAATACTGGGCTGAGTGATAGTGGGTGAAGCCACGCGTGGCACAGCTTCTGCACGTGGCACCGACTTCGAGTGCGTCACCGACTTCGAGCGCGCCACAGACGACGAGCGCGTCACAGACTTCGAACGCGTCACACTCTTCGAGCGTGATACGGACTTGGAAACTGGCGGTGACTTAGAACGTGGCGGCGACTTGGAACGCGGCTGTGACTTGGAACGTGGAGTTGATTTCGATCGAGCTCTCGATGGAGTACCAGACTTGGACGTTGCCTTAGCGCTGGACACAGGCTTGGCCAGTCGAGCCCTCTTCGACTTGGGTGTTGCAGCTCTAGCCTTTGCAGCCGAGCGCTTACCGAGTACTGGTGATCCACGTGCCGGTGCACTAGACGAAGGAGTCGCAGCAGAGGAGTCCGACGGGTCAGTACGACCCTCAACCTCACCCTCGCCGCCTTCATCAGCGCCGGCAACCGGTGCAGTGACCGCTGAAGCTTGGTTTGTGGTACCAGTCGGAGGATCCGCCAGGATGGGGCCGTCTCGAATGCGATGCACAAGCTGAGTGAGCTCTGTAGCCTGAGCTTTTGCAGACTTCGAGGGGTCCAATTCTTGGATGGCGTCTCTCACGATGTCTACGGCGTCCTGGTCAAGGCCCAAGAGCCCAACGTCCAGCTCGCCAATGCACCCACCTGAGAACACAAGCATACCGAACATTCATGGATATCAGTGGCAGATTGAAGACAGTCACCACGCCGATGTACGTACCCTCCGCGAGAAGCATCAGGGTGTCTGCATCCAGACGACGGTCGTCAACGAACTTTCGGAGATAGCGGTTAGCTTCGAGAGTCTTGCTCGTCGTGAACTTCATGGACTCGATCAGGTGACTTTGAGCGCGGTCTGCAGCCTCGGTGCCATTCGCCACGAGGTAGCGGTGGGGTCGCGCCACGCGGTCCGCGAACAAGGCCAAGTTCTTCTTGTAGAACTGCCAATCGCGCGTGATTTTCTTGGCTTGAGACTCCAACAATTCGTCGGCTTGCTTCAAGCGCGCGGTGGTCCGGGCAAGGATCTCATCATGAGCCTCCACGTCACCTTGCTGGGCAGCAACTTGGTTGTCGCTGGTAATGCGCTGGCCTTCCGACGCTTGGATCCTTTTCTGAAGCTCGGCGTTCTCGGCAGCCATGCTGACCAACCACCGATCCTTCTTCTTGAGGTCTGCCTTCGAGTCGAGTGCAGAACGCTCTGCAGCGATGCGAGCCGCTTGTTCGGCAGCGAGACGTGCCTGGAGCTGTCCAAGTTCTTCAGCGAGGTCTCGTGGGTCTTCACCCGGCTCTTGCACTGCAGCAACAAGCTCGGGAATGGACTGCGCCTCAGCGATCCGATGTGGTCTCGGCAGCGAGGCGGGTCGATCATCACTTGGACGAGACACCGGATGGCGTCGGTGAGGCGCGAACCAAAGACAGCACAGAGCCTCTCCGTGGACTCGTCCGCGGCATCCATCAGCAGCCCATGCAGTACGGTGCCCTCAATGTCGGACAGCCGCGGAGCTGGGAGCCGTGCTGGAGGCTGCATACAAGAAGTGCAAGATTTCGGTAAGCTGACCAAGATGTGCAAGGTGACATGATCAAGATAAGTGACGTACCAATGATGACGACTGGACATGTGGTGCCGAAGCACCTGACGTCGAATCATGCGCAGGCTGCATAGCCTCGGAAGCGCGCGGCGTCGTAGGAGCTGACGCTGGAGCAAGCGAAGCTTGGATCGCGGCCGATACTGGAGCAGCAGCGGGCGGAGTCATTGCTGGTGCAGCAGCAGCCGGAGGTTCCACCGAGGGTCCTGTCGAGTTCTGCATGCAGCAGCAGCGCATCAAGTCTCGTCAGTATCAGCCACACAGCAAGTTGCGTCAATATGCAGCAAGCGCAGGAAGCCGGAGCAACAACGTACCTCTGGATCGTAGGCGTTCGCGATTCACATGCGCCGAGCGAGAGCTCGTGCGGCCAAGATGGTGCTGGAAGGCTTGGACATGCAGCAGCCGACACGCACTACGACGCTCACCAAGGCTGTGGCTTGCGTCGCAGTGGGGGCAGTTGTGGTATCGGGAAATGCAGGCACCGCCGCCGCCGATGTCGCCGCCGTTGCCGCTTTCTGGATTGACGAGATGAGTCTGGGAACCGGGGACAGAATGTGTGGCGTGGCGCTGATTGGCCAAGAGAATCCCGCAGCTGAGTGACGAGGGCATTGGAGCGAGGTGGTGTGGCACACACTGCCAGCGTATCCGGAAAGATATCCGGTAACGACCCCTCGAGCCCTCGGTGAACAGTCGCGAGATCTCGGTAGTTTCATAACGGAAGCGTTTACACTAGATAGTTGTATAGGAGTATAGCAAAGAGTAGATAGACAGATAAGCGCCTTCGAGCGCAACCAACAGAGCAGCTTTTCCTCCCGATCGCACAAGAGTCAAGTCCGGCTACGCAGAGTAAGTCTACGTAGTGTCTGGTCCCGCTTGGTCGCTAGGATTATGCCTGCCGGTGGACGTGAAGGTTAGAATAGCCAAGCGTTCATCCACCCGGCAGCGCCAAGAGAAGGACGTGTGTAGCTGTATTTTGGATTATTAGGACGAGAACTGCTCGTCCGACCTCGGAGTGCCTGGGAGCCCCGAGTCTTTTACCCCCAGTCGGAGTTATACTCCGGCGCCTCGTTCACCGGCTGAAAAGTCCTGGACCCTTCCTAACTGAGGGCCGACGAGGTTACAAGTGTGTGATAGCAGACCAGCCTGTGCTCGTGGCTGGTGCTGCTGGAAACCCCAACTGGTTGCCCTACCGACAAATCACAACTCGCAGGGTTACTTACCAACCCGGTGCAGGGATCGAGTCAAGGCCTTCAGGTCTTATTCTCGCCCGATCTTTCACCGAGTCCTAGCGGACAAGGTGTACGTTGTGGGTGGGAGTACTAGCCTATACAAAATCTGGCGTGTTCCTACACGACACACCACATTCTTACTGGCGTAATCCAATACCGTAAGCGCCGCGTCGGTTAGGTCAGGGAGGAATGCCAATTCGTGAGCATAGTCGGCGAGATCAATCTCGTTAGCCGAGCTCTCGAACTTCGCCGCTTCCTCACCCGCAGTGCTTACCATCGTAATGGCTTCATCTTCGCAGAGTGTCATCGCCGCAACAAAACGGAGACGGAGGTCTTCCTCAGGATCATCGGCCAAACACACATCGCTGACTTCAATCTCGTCACGGAGAACCTTGTCCATAGCGGCGCTGCAAGAGTCCACACCATTGTTTTCATCTGTCTCCAACTCGGCGCTAAGCTTCCGAGCGTTATCCAATAACTGCGTCAACTCGGAGATAGAATCTTCCGCTTCACGCACTCGGCTGCGTCCTGACACGACGGCAGCTTCTTCCGATCCCGCGTCCGCGGTTACCGCTGAGTGTCGTGTAGGAACACGCCAGAATTATATAAATATAAGGCACACCTCCCAACCAACAACACCCACCAAGTCACTAAGACTCAATGAGCTTGTTTAGGTTAGAACCTGAAGGACCAGGAACTTTCCCTTGCACCGGGTTGATGTTTCCTCTGTGCACCGTGGTTTCCGCGGGTCAACCAACAACCCCAGCGTCACTAGCCACGAGCAAAGGCTAGCACGCTCTCACGCAAGTATACCTCGCAGGCCCTCAGAAGGAAGGGTCCCAGCCAATTACGGCTTGATACGAGGGTGTCGGAGCTATACTCCGACGGGAAGAATAGGAGGGGTGCGCTCTCGCTACCCCAACACACGGCGACAACTCGCCACAAACCACCACCGGCCACTACAATCTCTTGGCTTTGCCAGGTGGGTGAACACACACTTCGATACTAGTAGGCGTCATACTCCTTCCTACCAGGTTTATCCAGTCGCTACGTATACTTACCGATAGCCGGACTTCTACCTTGCGTGGTTGAGAGGAAAAGCTGTTCTGTTATTTGTTGCCCAATGGGCTTACCTGATTTATTTTGTCTTTACTATGTCCCTATACAAATATCTAGTATAAACGCGTCCGTTTTGGGTCGCTCTGCGTAACCCACGCCTCTTCGCAAATATCTCAGTCGTTTCAGTCCGCCACCGACGACTCAAACGACTCTTGGAAGGGTCGCCGTCGACTCGATCTCGCCTGAACAGTCGCCGAAGACTCGGACTCTCACTAAGGTACGGATCTCTCCTGATTGGTTGACGCGTCGTCGTCACCTCCTCGGCTTCCAGCGTTGTGTGGACCCCATCTTCAACTGATCTTCAACTGAGACGCGTAGACGTGCGACGGCCGTAATCACTCTGATCTGCGACGCCGTGATAAACGGGTGGCGCGTCACCGTCCCGTCAGCCACTCAGCGTCGAGCAGAACTCCGTAGAAGATTCCTGACAGGGATCGACTCTGCAGTTGTCGGCACCAACTCCAACCGTGCCGCCGGGGTCTGGCGCATCGGCATTTCCCGACACCGCAAAGCTTGGTCACCGGCTTACTCTCGCTCAGCGGTAAAACACTACACCACAACTGCCCCTACCACGATGCGATCCATGGCACTGGCGAGCGTCGTGGTGCCAGACTCATTTCGCCATCTTGGTGAGCTTGGTGATATCGTAGCGTCCGGCGACACACTTGTGAGCGTGCGCTGTGCGGTGAGCGGCGTTCGTGCACGAAATCATCGTCCCCACACTAAACCTTGGTCTCCTGGAGACCCGGGTGGTGGTAGACACGTCGGCGAGTTGCTGCCACCCGTCATCCAATGTGGCTCGCGATCGATGCTGCTGCTGCTGCCATCTTGGTGAGCCTGTGCGGTCGTATGGTCAGTGGCATAATTGGCTTACGGGCCACGTAGTCCACCCACTGCGTCTAATGAAGCTCGTTGCTGGAAGCGTACCATCCGCAGTGCACCAATGCTTCTCCAGCGGCTAGCATGCCTCGCCAACGTCGTCCCGACAACTCAGTCTACGACGATGGGACGGTACATCGTGACTGTCTGTGTACTTCCATTTGCTTCTCCGGAATCATATGTCAATCATATGTCAATCACTGTCGTGACACATGGCGACCGCATAGACGAGTCGGGTGAGTCAGCAATAATTGTCGGACCCTCGCATTCAAGTCCAGGTGCGACAGGATCATTGTGCGGCTGGCTCTTGATCATTCTCGTTGTAGCTGTTCATGTGGTAGTCGAAGCATTGCACCGGCGTGTAAAGCAGACGTGGACGTGGACGTGCTCGACGCCGTTGCAGCCTTCGCCAGTTGTCATCACGGTAGACCAATCATGCAAGCATCAATTGAGTCACGTCCAGCAGCCGTAATGGGTTGGTGACGACTCGGAACATAGTCTGAAGCTCTGACAGACTTCCGATTGTGTCTGATTCGTCGTCAAGTGCTGCACCACGAGCCACCACAAGTTCCTCGCTGCTTCAGCAGCTCAGCGGTCTTGAGAACTCATCGCAATGCCCCCGGGGTGCTCTGGCGAGCCTTCGAGTCATCGTCAGCCATCGCCAGTCGTCCAAATCAGTGCTAGAATGCTCGATATCAAGTCAGCGCTGCGGTTGGGTTATCGTGGCTTGTAGAAACCCCTTTCAGGCGTAAATCTTCGTCCGAATTCGATCGCGTTCACTCTCCATGTAATATGCAAATCTGCAGTAACCATTTTCGTCTGCGTACCTGGGCTGCATTGCCCCAGGTGCAGTTCATCGCGACGCTGAGTTGTCGCTACCTCGTCCTAAGCCGCATCACCGGCTTTGACCATCCGAAGCCGTAGTCCATGTCGTGTGCACTGAGTGCTCGTCGCCAACTGCATCTCGCTGATAATGCCCTTGTAATTTCCAGACCATTTACCTCGCTCCATGTATGGCCAGATGCGCCTGATCCACTTGATGCGAGGTTTCGGTGCTCTGTCATCCTGCCTATGGTCTGCATGCTTCGCACTGCTTTCAACAGTCGTGGACCAGGGAGGTTTCTTGTTCACACGTCTGACCGGCTCCTTGGCGTGTGAGTGAGTTACCGCTTGAATGGTGTTGGGCTCGCCACTCGTGAATTCAGTGCAAGCCTTGTGCTTGAGAGAGGTGTCACCATCCACAATTTGATTAGAGCTCCGAGAATCTGTATTTTGCCCATCTGGTCCCTCCGATGGCTGCTCGTAAATAGCTTCGTTGATTCGGTTGAGGTCGTTGAGCTCGACCTTCCTGCTTGGATTCAGGACCACCTTTGACATCTTTGCTTACAGAGCTTCGGTCGCCAGTGAGTCCGCGGCAGTGTTGTACTCTCGAAGAATGGGGACGTATTTTACCCATCGCAGACGTGTCGTTATCTCGTTGTGGCGGCTTCGTTGAGTCACCAATGACTCTTCCAGGTCGACCATCACCCCTAGAGATTGCTGGTTTGTGAACTTCGAGTCCCCAACTATGACCAATTCTTCGGCGACATGCTGTTGTGGAGTAGCGGCCTTGCAGAAATCTCGCAGGGTCGGTCTCGCACAAGCTCGGCGCGCCTTGATCGCGTTCGCGTCGAGTAATTTACCCGGTTGTTGGAGTAGCGTATCTTCGTAATACAGGCCCAAGTCTTCGCAGGCTTCAGAGTTGGGGGGGGGGGGTTCTTGGTTGACGCTTGTTCCTTGTCGTAGGGCGTCGATCCTCGGGCGTGCGGCGTTATCGGGCCGGCGTTTCCTTGGCGTTCCCGTCGGGCGTGCGGCGTTATCAGGCCGGCGTTTCCTGGGGGTTGTGTGGCGTTATCAGGCCTACACGGGGGTCTTTTGCACGGCGGTTATCAGGTCAGTGCGGTCTTTCGCCTAGACAGCGCGTTATCGGGTGCCACCTAAACGGTATACGTTTAACGTGCCTTTGTTCCAGCACGGGTCTGTGGGGGGTGAGCACCCGAACCAGCAAACGACGGGGGGCCGCGATATCGGGGCGGCTCTACTTGCCGGCGCTTGGTGGTTCCCCTGGAACCGAGGGAAAGACGGGAGGTCTTTGTGGTTCAGAGAAATTTCGGGACTGAGTCCTTACCGTATCCTATGTCCTTGCTACTGGCTATTCTGTCCCACTGCTTGTTAAGCCTACCGTTCTGCGCCTGTCCTTACTTCTGTCGTGCTTGCACTACCGTCCTTCAACCTGATTCACGTGGCGTAATCAAGATCTTACCTCGGCGCGTTTTGGTCGGCGGGTTTAGGGTCGGCGCGTTTTGCTCGGCGGGTTTTGCTCCGCGGGTTTTGCTCGGCGGGGTTTAGGGTTGGCACGTTTCGCCGAACTGGCGCGTGGGTTGACCCGTCGGATGATTACGCGTCGCCCTGGGTTCTGGCGCCGCGTCCCACGGTTCATCACCCATGTCGCACCTCCCGTCGAGCTGTTGCGCCCATCAAACCGCGCCGTGCTTCTCCTGCCGCGTCGAAGTCCATCACTCAAGTCCGCCGACCTCCAACTTGGCGCCTTCTTCCTCCGGCGTCCGGTGTGTCTGCTTCCTCCGCGGGGCACTACACCACACTGTAGTGCTGCGATAACACCATTGTTCATCCCCACGTACTCGGCAATACCGCATGTGGTCTTCTCGAGGTAAGCACTCGCGGCAATTACTATTCGCCATTCCGGTAGGCGCCACACAATCCAAGAGCAGCTACCATAGTCGCCATTCACTAAACCACCGAACGACACCACGAAGCCAGTATAAGTATACGGCAGACGGACGAACGGAAGGTGTGGGCCCATTCAAGTTGTCGGAGGACTAGTTGGCGTTGTACCTTCGCCGTTTGAGGCATCAGCCTCTTTCATGTTCCGGGAGCTGGTCACCGACTGGTGCGAAATCTCCGGTGAGGTGACTGAAGCTTTAGCGGCGTATCCGGAGGCTGGGTGAGTTGTCGGTGCATGGTCGGTCAGAGTGTTCGGCTTTGAGAGACCATGTTCGTCATCCTTTGCCGGCTCAATATTATCTCGGGTTGCCCCAAGATCCGTGGGTAGGGCGTAATCCTCCAATTCAATGTCCTTCGTGGCATGTTCGAACAGGTCTCTAACGCGAGCGCGCGAACCTTCAACTCCTGCCAAGCGCAAGGCTCGGATTTCTGACACGAACATCAGCTCGAGTGTAGCCAGGGACGAGTCCGCGTTGACAACAATGGTTGAATGATTCGTCGGTGATAGGGAATTATCGTTCAGCTGCAAATTAGTTGCATCGGCAGCCATCGGTAACTCTCGGACTGCTGGTGGCCCTGCACGCAAGTTCGGATTGTCGGCGGTAGTATTCGTCACGGGTATCGTCACGTCATCAACGGCGGTCAGGAATTCATCTTCGAAGTCAAGATGTGTCGATACTGGTCCGTCACCCTGCCACAACTCATCAGAGCTATCACTCTGATCGTAGTCGTCCCATGCCTCCTTTGAGTCGTCGTCCGTGCGACACAATACTCCTGTTGGTGTTGGGTACTGTCGTCGTTCTACCGCCGGAGGCTGGTTCGCTAGCCATTCTTTATACGGCTGAGCTTCCCACTCGAACTGAGTATTGCTCCGCACTGCCGCGTATGCTAACACCTGCCATTCAGTATACTTCGCAGATTCCAAGGGGACGTAACCTTCAGTCTTCGGTAACGATCCTGTAATGGGCTTACTTAGCCCAATACTTTAGCTTACACGTGAGCGCACGTGTATGAGGAAGCGTAAGGTGTATTTAACTTAGATTAAGTATACTTGCATCCACAAGTATAATTAGATCTAAATAAAGGTACAAATAGTAGCTTTTGCGGTAAAATGAGAACTGAATTGTTTGTTAACTGTGGCTTTCCTCCTAAAACTGATATCTATAAAGAGGGGTTCTGCCAACGAGTGGTTGGCAGAAACCCTGACCTAATGCTTGAGTATTACTGGTAGAAAGACCCTGCTTTCTGACCGATAGGACTGCTTCCTATTATGAATGGTGACCACACTGCGATGTGGCCCACCTGAATGTATCCACTTAGTGCGTGTTGCACTAAGGTGAGGTTAGCCGAATATGTAGCCCCGCTACACCATCCCCCCGTTAGGACTTGATGTGCCGGTCTCGACACATCAATCCAAAGTCTTCTTCGGAGAGAACATCGTGCTCATTTCGAAATGAGCACGCCAACGACGCAGACTTCCGACGAGCTTGCTGCACCTGCAGCAAGCAACACAGTCGTCGCCAGCACAGCGACGACTGCCGTATCTTCAGCCTCTTCGGCGTCCGTCGTCACTTCCACGGTGACGACGCAAAGCTCCCCCAAGCGTACCATCTCGGTTGGGGAGTATAAGGCGCGTAAAGTCACCTATGCCAACGAAACCCTCTTCGATGGCATGGTGGACTTGAATGTCGACAATGATGTCGACATGGAGGAGGGCGAGGAGAAGCAAGACTCCTCATCCACAGGGCGCAATGAAGCTAGCGTGGGGACTCGTCGTCCTCGCGATGACGACTCGGACGCTTCGAGTTCCAAGCGCTCGCGTAGCGGCAGCGATAGGCCGCTCGCAGATGCTGGGGCGTTGTCTACGCCGCGGGGTGGAGACGATGACGACTCCACTCCGTCTGCGACTGTGACGTCGCGCGCTAAGCCGACGCGCGACCCGTGGATGCCGTCTCCGAGCGAGATCCGATCTCGCTACGGCAATACCACGCCGGTCAGCAAGTACGCGCTGTACTCCTGCAGCGCCATCGTTGATGACGATGCCACCAAGGAGCTCGACTTTGATCCGGCGACGGATCAAAGACGTGATTATTACATCGGGCTCTTCCATGAGCTCCGATTCTACGGGAATAAGAAGACTTCCCGTAAGAGCAAGGTGACAGAGTGGGAGGCACTCTGTCAAAGCTGGGGCGCGTTCGTTGAGAACTTCAACCGCGACCCGGCTGGTTACCGTGAGCGAGTCCGCTCTGCGGGTGGACGCCACGAGCGCTTGTCGAAGCGGTCCAAGATTTTGCGGCTGCACGAAGGTGCAGTCGAGGCGGGGATTCCGTGCGCAGTGCCAACCCGGGGCAGTGCGGCTTTCGGAGCGAGACCTTCTCGGGTACACTGGTGTTAGAGTGCCCGTGGAGTTGAAGACACTGCGTGAGAAGTTAATCACGCAGTTGTCGTCCGAGAGTGCTGAGGGTGAGCGCAACACTCAGCCGAGGGCTGTAGGCGACTACAGCTCTCGCTCAAGTTTTACGCCCTTCGGCGGAGCTGCTGGTGGCGGGCTTCGTACTCCGTCACCATTTCCGGAACGTCGCTCATCAGGACGTTCCGCGGCTCCCATGTATCGTGGTCAGGAGAGTATCCTAACCAACGAATACGAAAATGAACCGGACCTTGGGTCCGGATCTGATGATCAACAAGTCGCTGGACAATCCAGCGAGTTTCCCCGCGTGCATCTCGCAACGGGGGCGGCGGCGGTGGAAAGACGCCACGGGCCGTCGCCGGGAGCGGTCTGGGATCGTTTGGAGGCTGTGGAGCGCCTCCAGACGGCTGAGCTCGCCGAGATACGGCAGGAGCTAAAGCTCTTGAAGGCCCGGATCGGTCAGGCCGGGCAGACCGCTTCGAACATCCAGGTCGACCTGGGGTCGATCGTTGCTCGCGTGGAGCAGCGTGTCTCCGCGCTCGAGAAGAGGATCGCGCCGAGTCACCGGGAGTAGGTGACTCGTGTTGCGAGTACGGCTTCAGCCGCCCAACGTAAAAGGTTGGGTGGAGGCGCATGCTGGACGGTATGTCTAGCGTGTACGCGTTGCCATGCTTCGCCAACACGGTGAATGGCCCGATGAAGCGCGGGGCAAGCTTGCTTGCTCCGAAGTCGGAAACTGCATGTTTAGCTAGGTTCTGTGTAGCTAACAGAACTAATGAACCCACTTTGAATTCATTTGTGTTTCCTCTGCCATTGTTGTCTGCGTTCAGCTTCTGTCGATCGACAGAAGCTGCAATAGCATCTTGCACAAACCGTATTACGGCTTGGCGGCGCTGGACAAAGTCCATTGCCTTCGAGTTGAACTCCTTGTTCAACCCGTTATCCTTGTTCACAACAGGCCCAGCCTGTGTGTGGTTGTTGTTGTTTTGAGTGTCTACGCCCGGCGTAGGCACTGAACTCTCGTCGATCGGACTACGCGCAGACCGTGCGCGTGTCGACACAGCTGATATGTTGCTCGTATCAGCGTGTTCATTCGGTTTTGAAACCGGATGCCCTCCCCCACTTAAGGAAGGAGCTACCGCACCGAGTACACTCGGTACGCGTGGATGCCTCATGGCGTTCACGTAAAACGGTGTATGTCCTGTGGAGACATGCACCGAGTTGTTGATGGCAAACTCTGCCATCGGCAAGCAGTCGCTCCATTGTTTGAACGAATGAGCGTAGCTCTTCAGAGCGTCAACCAAGACTCGGTTGACGCGCTCGGTTTGTCCGTCGGTCTACGGATGATCCGCAGTCGACATGGACAGCTGCGTGCCAAGAAGTTCAAACGCTTCTTGCCAGAAACGCGCTGTGAAGCGCGGATCACGATCAGACACAATGTCGATCGGCATGCCATGGTGTCTAAACACCAAGTCAACAAACAGACGTGCCGTCTGCTTGTCTGTCACTTCGGCTGGTACTGCAGCAAGATGTACCATCTTACTGAATCGGTCGACAAAGACCACAATACCAGTCCTCCGCTTGTTATCAG
This sequence comes from Phytophthora x cambivora, assembly GCA_033557925.1. Classification (NCBI taxonomy): domain Eukaryota; phylum Oomycota; class Peronosporomycetes; order Peronosporales; family Peronosporaceae; genus Phytophthora; species Phytophthora x cambivora. The sequence continues at coordinate 7,836,404 of JAUCEB010000011.1, read as the reverse complement.
GCGGAAGACCAAACACAAAGTCCATTGAAATGGACTGCCAACACTCCGACGGAGTCGGTAGTGACTGAAGTGGAGCCTGCGAGAAGGCTGCAGGCTTCACGCGCTGGCAAACCTCGCAAGCACGAACGTACTTGCGTACCCACTTGTACTGGTGACTCCAATAGAAGTCACGCGTGAGAAGCAAGTATGTCTTCTCACGACCCGGATGTCCCGACGTCGGGGCATCGTGATACTCGTAAGTGATCCTGAGCTTCAGCTCATGATCGTCCCGCACGACAATGCGATCAGCGTTGTCGTCGACTGCGCTGTAAAGCAACAGTCCATTGTGTACACGATAACGGTGTACACGTGCACGGAGATGTTTCGCTAACTTCTGACGAGTCTTGTCGGAAGGAGCAGCGAAGTAGTCCAACAACTGCTTCGCGTCCGCATCCTTCGTGTATGCGGACCTCACGTCGTCTAGCAAAGACGACGAGGGAGTAGACGTCCGTGCGACGCCAATTGCATTGGCGTCGGCCTTGTGCACCGCATAATCAGGTCGACGCGACAACGCGTCGGCCACAACATTCAACCTTCCAGGTTTGTACTCAACCTGGAAGTTGTACTCCGCAAAGAATGAGAGCCATCTCGCCATTCTTTGTGAGATGTGCGGCGACTTGATCGCCGTACGCAATGATGCGTGGTCGGTGTAGACCACAAATGGTCTACTCCCAAGTAGATACACTCGAAACTTCGCGAGTGCATACTTCATGGCAAGGAGTTCCTTGTCATGTACCGGGTAGTTGCGTTCAGCTGGCTTCAGCTGACGCGACTGATAGTAGACCACGCGATCACGTCCCTCGTGATCGTGTTGCATTAGAGCGCATCCGATTGCGAAATCGGACGCGTCACACACGACGTGGAACGAGCGATCTTGGTCGGCCACCGCCAAGATCGGCGCCTCAGTCAAGCCCTGCTTGACTGCATCAAAGGCCTGCTGACACTCAGCAGTCCAAACCCATGCAGTGTCCTTCTTTAGGAGCTGCGACAGCGGGCGAATCTTGCCCGCGTAGTTGCTCACGTACTTGCATAAGTACGTAGCGAGTCCAAGGAACTGCCACAGTTCCTTGACATTGGAAGGCGTAGGCCATTCATTGATCACTCTGACCTTTCCCGGGTCAGGGCGTACGCCGTTCTTCCCTACGAGACACCCAAGGACGGGTATCTCGCTAGCCCCGAAGATACACTTCTTCAGGTTCGCGTAGAGCTTGTGTTTGCGCATGAGCGCAAACAACCTGCGGAGATGTTCCTTGTGCATCTCCACTTCCGACTTCCCGTCCACAGCCCGGCTGTGGATGAATACATCGTCGAAATAGCTCGGTGCGAAGTCGCGCACCGAGCGCAACAAGTGCGTGACGCACCTGTTGAACGTCGCAGGGGCATTCTTTAATCCCTGCGGCATTACAAGCCACTCCCAGAGCATACCGCTCGGAGTGCTTACCGCCGTGAGAGGTATATCGCTCTCACGCATGAGGATCTGATAGAATCCGTCTCTCAGATCCAGAGCACTGAAGATAGTGCTCAGAGCCATCGAATCGATGATCACATCTTTTCGCGGTATCGGCGTCTGCGCCGGTACCGTTGCGTCGTTCAGCTTGTTATAAGCATGAACGATGCGCCACCCGCCCTGTGCCTTCTTGACACAGAACGTAGGCGCGCTGTGCGGGGACTTCGATTCCCGCACTTGCCCAGCCTTGCGACGACTCTCAAAGAAGTCGTCGATCGCTTTGACTTGCTCTCGCGGCAGTGGCCACTGCCGCGTCACGCAATACTTCGTTCCCGGCACGAGATCAATCTCGTGCTGAACACCCTTGTCCTGCGGCAACTCCGCAGGGATATCGTCCGGGAGTACGTCTCTGTACTCACGCAAGACCTCGTAGAAGGGGCTCGACTTCAGCGAGTCCCAGCTCTGCTCGTCGAAGCGTTCCTTCTTCGACTTGGCGCTGAGGGCGTCGACGCCCTCAGCGACGAGCTGCTTCAACTCTTCCGCTTCACACTTCATCCTCTCGACATCCGAGAGGATGCAAATCTGCTCGATGCGTCCATCGTGCAGGTCGCGGGCGAAGCGCCTCCAGCTCGTGACTTGAAGCGAAGTCAACTCCGACGCCAACGTCGGAGGGTTCTCCAACTTCATCTTCTTATACTGGAGACCAGTATTCGTACGCGTCAAGACACTCAGTGTCTCGACGGTCGTCTCCAGTTCCTGTGTCTGCCCGGCAGACACTGCGAGTAGCGTCTCGGTCCCTGACCGAGACTTGCGCAGCTTTGCTCGCTTGCGCCGTTCGCTTCTTGTGCGGAACCCGGTTCCGCGCGTCTTGTTTTGTCCGGGACCGGCCGCGGACAGATCTTCCTTTTGATCGCCGGCGGGTTCAACCCGCGGGCGCACGCAATCAAGCCCGGCTTGATCGCGTATCGCTTCTTCGTGCAGCCCGGCTGCACGTGAGCACGCAATGCGTTTCTTGTTGTCGCCGGCGGGTTCTTCCCGCGGGCGCACGCAGTCAAGCCCTGCTTGATCGCGTACCGCTTCGTCGTGCAGCCCGGCTGCACGCGAGCACGCAAGCATTTCCGGTGCGGGACGTTTGCAACCGTCCGCACTGCCTGCAGCGTCGGCTCCCAGAGCCGGCGCGCCTTCTTTACCTCGACGCCTGACGGCGGAGCGTCTTTCGACGTTTGGGCCAATCGCATCAGCTCCCTGAGCTGACGCGTCCGAGTCACTGTACTTATTAGTGACTGGCTCCTCTTGTTGAACTTGTGTGTCGACACTAATAGTCGACACGACCGCGTCACTCTTGACGCTTCGAGAACCTCTCGAATCCGATCGAATCTGAGTCTTCTGATTCGACTCACATTTTCTCCCGACGACCCTCCCAGTCGTCGGTGTCCGTGCGGGGTGATCGGAGACAGCCGCGCGTCGCGCTGTCTCTCCTGGTGGGTCGCGTGCACCGCGAGGTGCACGTGCTGCGCCGACAGGGCCATCGCTCACTGTCGCGCCGCTACTCCCGAAGTGCACGATCGTGCGCTTCGTCCAATCGATCACTGGATCATGCCGTGCAAGCCACGGCATGCCCAACACCATGTCGAACTTATCGTCTAAGTCAAGCACGATAAGCTCGTCCACGAACGTTCTCTTCCGATACGAGAAGCGTACGCGTACGACACGCTTCTCGGTTCTGACAACGACACCCGTTGCCAGTCTTACTTCCAATAGACTTCGAGGCATTACAACCTCCTCGAAGTCAAGCCTCGCTAGGCTCTGCAGTCGAACAAAGTTGTTCGACGCACCACAATCCACCAACGCACGAAGAGACTTCTCTCTCTTCGAGTTAACCTTCAGGATGACAAGGTTCGGCCTGTCATCCTGCTTCTTACAGTGAGAGTGACTCTCACTGGGGGCAGCAGTCTTTAATACGGCGTGTCCAATATCGACACGCTCGACTGCATCACCAGCAGGGCGCCCCGCGCCTGCTGGTTGATCTAGTTTTTTGATTGCCCGTGGCGATACCCGGTATCGTCACGCCGGCCCTTGGCCGCCTGCACAGGCGCTGTGCATTCACGGGCGTAATGACCGTTGTTTCCACACCGGAAACAGCGGACATTCGTTGGTCCACGACGCTGCTGAGACCCAGCAGCCGTCACACTCGAGAGGTCCATTGGTTCGGGACCTCCCGTCGGCTTCACCGTCGGTCGCGGCATCGGCCGCGGGACGTTCACATGGAGCTTAGCCTGTCGCAGGCTAAACTCTTCTTGCATCGCAAGGGTAATCGCAGACTCGAGAGTACTTGGGTACTCTCGGAAGAGATAGGTCTTCACAGGCCCATCTTTCAGGCCCTTCATGAACGTGACGACCTTTGTCGCCTCGTCTATCGGATTGGTCACGATGTTCGAGACCAAGTACCGCGCCCTTTGAGCGTAAGCATGCACGTCATGCTTGCCCTGTTGCAGGTCGAGGAACTCAGCCCTCGATCTGAACTCATTCTGCGGGGGCTCAAACGCTTGTCTGAGCTCCTCCTTGAACACCTCGTACGTGCCAAAGCACGTAGGGTCAGTGAGTCGGCGTCCATACGCCTAACTCCTTGCTCGTCCGCCAAGGCATGACATGGCGAACGCAACCTTCGACAACGGGTCGACGATACGTCGAGCCGTGATGGCAGTGTCGACTTCGACAAGCCAACGGAGGAGAGGCTCGCCCTCTCTTCCAACATAGCTGTTCACGTGGAGTTTCAATGACTCCACGCGCGGTGTGGACGGAGTCGACACCGTAGCGCGAGCAGCGGTCTCGCGCTGTTCCTTCATGATGAAGCCTAGAGCAACACCGTGTTGCTCTGTCGGCGACAGCGTGCGTAGCATTGTTGCTACGGCCGCCTCTCCAATGACCATCGACAGTCGTTGGAGCGCCTCCCACTCTGGATCCGCCAGGTGGAGACAGTCTTCGCGTGCAACATGCGTTGCACCCGTGTTTGGGTTACCAGTAGACATACTCGTGTCCACAGGCAGGTCCTCGGCCCCCGTATCGAACTTCACTCAATACGTAATTAGTCGGTCGTTGGACGGACTACAAAGTGCTACCAGGTGTAATGGGCTTACTTAGCCCAATACTTTAGCTTACACGTGAGCGCACGTGTATGAGGAAGCGTAAGGTGTATTTAACTTAGATTAAGTATACTTGTATCCACAAGTATAATTAGATCTAAATAAAGGTACAAATAGTAGCTTTTGCGGTAAAATGAGAACTGAATTGTTTGTTAACTGTGGCTTTCCTCCTAAAACTGATATCTATAAAGAGGGGTTCTGCCAACGAGTGGTTGGCAGAAACCCTGACCTATTGCTTGAGTATTACTGGTAGAAAGACCCTGCTTTCTGACCGATAGGACTGCTTCCTATTATGAATGGTGACCACACTGCGATGTGGCCCACCTGAATGTATCCACTTAGTGCGTGTTGCACTAAGGTGATGTTAGCCGAATGTGTAGCCCCGCTACAGATCCAGTCGGCACCCACACCACTATCGGCATGTGGATTGGGCAGTTCGTGAACTTGTTGGTGATGTTTTTCAGTCGAACTCGGTCAGGGGTCCCTCTCTTGAATCGAGTCACCGTCGGAATGAATGTCTCTGTACGACGGACCCACAGCACGTGAGTATCACACGGAGGCTTTCGACGAGGTAACCGGAACTCTTTCCATTCCCGGCCCGGTATTTGTAGCACTTTAGTTGGGCCGCTGGTGACGTGGTTTCCTTCTGCCTCGTTGATTATGTTCAGCGTCTTGATCAGGCGTATCAGAACTTCATCCGGCCGCTTGGCTGTTGCGTTAAACAAATCGAATCGGATTCCAGCTGGGATCATAAAATCTGTGCCGAGAACCACGTCGACTCCGGCGTTGTGGTCCATGATCCAGACGTCGAAGACATAGACGCGTTCCCATCCAAGAGTGATTCTCACTGATGCTCTACGAGTCGTCGCCGTCTTGCCTTTCGTTATCCCCTGGACTTCGATGCATCGACCGTGATCCGGGATGTCTCGGAGTCTCAACCTCTTGGCGTACTTCTCGGAGATGACACTAACATTTGCGCCTGTGTCCAGGAGGATCCGTGTGCGAGAGTCATTCACGGCTCCATTCACTAACGTCCGCATCCGTACACGCTTGTCAAACTTCTGTGCCGACCACCATCCCATACGTTCTCCAGGTAGTAGCCGCACCTCCGCCGCGAGTTGACGCTGCGATACTCCTTGTGTCGCACTTGCCATCCAGTCGTCGGTGGTATCTTCAATCGATCCACTGTCGCTTCTCGCACTCATTTCACCGTCACCGAGGCTGTTGCCTCTCTCCTTTTCAGTTTCCGTCGAATTCACACCATCGTCTTTTTCATCGGGCCATTCGCTCGAGCCTATAAAAGCGTAGATACACTCCGCTTCGATAACAGGTTCGGCTAACTGTGGCAGCCCGATTGGGACCAACCCAGTTTCAGTTGGCGGGCTGCCTAGTTTAAATGCTCCGTGAACAGGAGATTCTTGAGTTCCGGAGTAAGGTCCTTCTTGTCCACCTTAGTGCGTACCAAATTTGCAATCTCCTGGAACACCTCGCACTTGCCGGCATCGTGCACTTTCTTGCACAGTTTGCAGCGCTTGCGGCAATAGTGGGCGGAGTGTAGAGACCTCCACAGGCTGCACATGGACCATACTGACGGGCGCGGTCGTCGCGGTTGCTGTCACGGTTCCCTCGAGACTGGTATCGGTTGTCGCGACTACCGTTTCTGCGTCCGGCTGTGTCACCCCTGGGTGGTCGAATGTCGGATCGAGCGTACGTTCCTTCAGCAGCGGCTCGTTGTTCATTGTCGTTTGCCGCTGCAAGGTGGTGATCACCCCCGTCCTATGAATAATCATCGCTACGGTCGTCGGCACAGTGACCTGAGTCTTCGGATCCATCATCACTAGCTTCATCACTGACACTGTCACCGTGGAAACACCGGCGTGAACTCAGTCGGTCACTCGGCACGTCCCGGGCGTCTCGTCCTTGAAGTTCGGCGACTATGTCCGCCACCGATGCCTCTGCCAACGTGACGCGAGGTACATTTCGTGAGCCGTCGTGGAGGCGCTCATAATCTCGTTCGCGTCGGTCTCGACGGTTGCTTGCGTCCCGCGCTTCATCCCCGCGGCGATCATCACGGCGACGCGATTCATCATAGCGTCTATCTTCACGGCGTCGAGGTTGCTCTCGTGCTCGAGAGCGCGATTGCGTCGAGTCGCGAGTTGTTGTTCTCTCTTCTATCTTGAGTATCTCGACAATCATTTCCTCCAGCTTGTGATTGTTTTTAATCCGTAAGTGGGCGAGGCGTCTTTCCGATTCACTGTCGCCACACGTCTCCAGGAAACGTTTCACGTGGTCTGTAACGGGCCTAGTGAGTGCCCGTCACTAGCTTACACGTAGCGGTGAGGAAGCGTCCAGTTCTCAGTAATACTGAGACCAAGTATTAAGTACGAAGTAAAATCAACTCTGTTTTATTATTGGGACCAGGGCGGGGGCCCGTGGTCTAATGTGAACCACTCAAATGCAGGTCAGCAGCTGATTGTCTGGAATGGGGTCTGGCTCCCCCTCTTTCAGCCAATCAGATGATGACATGTCAGCACGCGCTAGCCGTGTGCTGACTGTGACTACTTATGTAATATCTGTAAGAGATCTACCTACTTATGTAAATGGGGAGGGCCCATTACATCACCCTCCTCTCAAGGCAGCACTCACGCACAGTGAGTGCAAGCAAAGACAAATCGAAGAAACTGGGAGACGACGGTGGCGCAACGCCAACGGGATGATCGGGACGGACACAGGCAGCAGCTCCCGCGCTTCGCAGGAGCACAACCGAACTTGCGGAGCAACGGAGAAGATGCAACAGGCGACGACGACGAACGCGGGGACCTCGACGACGATCGCGAGATCGGGCAACACGGCGACGACCACGGACGCGAACACCTCGACGGCAGCGACAGCGGCAAGCGCGGGCACACCCGCGCTGCAGGCTCCATCAATGTTGAGCGTGATGGATCGCGAGCTGAAGCCGTGGGGCTTGTACGACTTGACGGGCGCTGAGTCGCCAGAACCGCTGGCGACGATGCAGGCCTACTTCCGCCGGTTCCGTGCGCTGCAAGGGAAAAGTGTCGAAGGCGTCTCACACGACTCGCTCCAACGCTCGTGGTGCGCCATGATCACCCGGTGGAACCGGATGCTTCGTGCGAACGCCAGCTTCGTCGCGAGGAAGTCGTCGGCAACCACTCGCTGCGGGATCTGCGTGCGCGCGTGTGCTCCAACGCGTGGGATGTCGGTCGGATCTGCTACGTTCAAGTGCGTGAAGGTTGTGCCGTCTGTGGAAGCTCGGAGAACTTCTCCGAGGCGGATTGGCAGCGTGACGTCGCCGAGCAGCCGCTCGGTGAAGGGGAGCAAGCTTGGCTTGCGAAGTATCGGCGTGCGCTTGCCGAGGTCTCAGTGTCTTCTAGTCGCGGCGGGGCTCTTCTCCGCCGGCGCGTGGTCGTTCGCGTTCTCGGTCGCCGCGAGGTCGGCGACAGTCGCGTTCCCGCTCGCGATCTCGTCCTCGTACTCGCGAACAACGTCCGGGACATCCCGGAGGAGAGTGGAGCGTGGCTCCCATGTATCATCATCCGGTGGAAACCCAAGCCAGCGCACCCGGTAACGCCGCGCGGCAGGAATCCCGCGCGTGGACGGACTACTCGTACGGACACGGGTACGAGGCGTGGCACGAGGCGGGTCCTCGTGCGCAACAATATGGTCCACGATCCAGCGCGTATCACCAGCCGAGTCAACAATCGGCGGGGGGCGGCTCGCGGCGGTAGCTCGTACGCTTGGGTAGCCCAAGATGAGCTGGAGCAAGCTGCGAATCGGGCGTGGGATGCTCAGGCGGAGGCTGAGGCGGCGACGACCCAAGTGGCGCAGGCTCGGACGGAACTTGAGGCGGCGCGCCAGTCGAACCGAGACCTGCTGGCGCGGACTCGCGAGCTGGAGAGGCGTGTCTTCGGGGCGCCGCAGGCGGCAGCTCAGCCTCGCCAGTCTGCGGCGAGGACTGCGCGTCGCGAGGGCCGCTCGCTCTACGCTCCGGTGCCGGAGGGTTCGTCGTCGACGGGACAGTAGCAGCGTAGTACTTCTTGAGGCGCCCGACGTAAAACGTCGGGTGCAGCCGTAACGACGAAGGGATATCCAACGTGTAGGCTTCTCCATTTATCTTCATGACCTTGAAAGGCCCAATGAATCGAGGCGCGAGTTTGCTCGCGCCAAGGTTGGTCACTGCTGATGACCGAATGCCGTCAGTTGACAGGAGCACTTGATCTCCTGTCTCGAATGTAGCCATGTTCTTGCGCCCACGCTTGTCAGCATTTTCCTTTTGCTTGTCCACTGCGTCCTGCAGTGCGTCGCGCACAAAACGGGCAATTGATTGCCGTTGCAAGACGAACTCCGAAACAGCGGCGTTGTCGACAGGACGCACCGGAGTCTTCGGCGCGTAATTGGCAGCAACGGGAACCCCAGCATTGCCTGGGTCGATCAATGTGCGCGCAGTCCATGTCGCAAGAGGAGACGCCGCAATGTCCGGCGTCGCGAGTGCTTTCTTCGTCTTCGAGCGGGTGACTGCATTCAGCGTCACGTCCTCGTGAGCTGCACTCGTCATGTCGTTAACACCATCTTCATCCCCACCCAGAGTGGAGCCACGAGGCGCCGTGGGGTGGCCCACGGCGATGAGAGCAGGCACGCGCGGATGGCGCGCGTTGTTGGCGAAGAATGGCGTCAGGCCCGTTGACGCGTGCTCAGCGTTGTTGAGTGCAAACTTAGCAAGGGGCAGGAAGGAGCTCCAACTCGCGAACGACGTCGCGTAGCTTCGAAGCACGTCTTCGAGGACCCGGTTGACTCGCTCCGTCTGGCCATCCGTCTCCGGATGTGCTGCCGTCGACATCGACAGCTTCGTACCCAGAAGCTGGAAGAGGCTGGACCAGAACGCGGACGTGAAGTGCGGGTCACGGTCGGAGACGATCGACTCAGGCAGGCCGTGATGACGGAAAACACAGTCGATGAAGTGCGCCGCGGTCTCGGCCGCGGTGACCGTGTCACTCACGGGGATGAGGTGCACCATCTTCGTGAATCAATCCACGAAGACCAAGACGCCGGTTCGACCTTCGGCGTCGGGTGGGAGCCCGAAGATGAAGTCCATGGAGACTGAGCGCCAGGCCTCAGTCGCGATCGGCAATGGTCGCAGGGGAGCCTGCGACGACTTCGATGGCTTCACCCGCTGGCAGGTCTCGCAAGTGCGCACCCACTTGCGCACCCACTTGTACATGTGGGGCCAGAAGAAGTCGCGCGAAACAGCCGCGAATGTCTTCTCGCGGCCCAGATGCGCGCCCATGGGGCTGTCGTGGAACTCGTGGATGATCCGAGCTCGCAAGTCGTCGTCATTGGGCACGACGACTCGAGGAGCATCGAACTTGTCGATGTTGTAGCACAACAGGTCGCCGTCAAGGTGGTAACGGTCGATCTGGTTGCGCGTGTTGCGCGACAAAGCCCCCAGTGTCTCGTCACTGGGAGCGCGGAGATACGCCACAATGCCGGCGTAGACCGCGTCGTCCGCGTACGCCGCGACGATCTCGTCGCGCAGATCCAGCTCCGGGGGCACGTTCGTCAGGTTGATGCCTGACGCGATGCACACAGCGCAATGGTCGTCGTCTTCATCCTCGTCGTCAATCACTTGACGACCCAGCACAGTGCGAGGATCGTAATCAGGTCGCCGAGACAGTGCATCGGCGAGGATGTTGTTCTTGCCCGGCTTGTAGTGGACGACGAAGTTGTATTCGGCGAAGAACGACAACCAGCGAGCCATGCGCTGGGAGAGGTGTGGCGACTTCATCGCTGTCCGCAGCGATGCATGATCCGTGTACACAGCGAATGTCTGCTCGCCTAGCAGATAAACTCTGAACTTGATCAGAGCGTAGCGCATCGCAAGGAGCTCCTTGTCGTGGACGGGGTAATTGCACTCCGCCGGCTTCATCTGTCGTGACTGGTAGCTCACGACTCGCTCGCGACCTTCGTCGTCGAACTGCATGAGCGCACACCCGATAGCGAAGTCGCTAGCGTCACACACAACATGGAAGGGCTTCGAGTCATCTGGAAGCATCAAGATTGGCGCTGACGCCAAGCTCTTCTTCACCGAGTCGAACGCGGCTTGGTGCTCAGGACGCCACAACCACGTGGCGTCTTTCTTCAGCAAAGACGAGAGAGGCTGGATCAATCCAGCGTAGTCCTTCGTGTACTTGTGCAAGTAGTTCGCTAGACCCAGCCACTGACGAAGCTCAGTGGGGCTTGTAGGCGTAGGCCATGAACAAATAGACGAAATCTTCTCTGGGTCAGCGCGTACGCCATTCTTGCTCACGTAACAGCCAAGCACCGGAATCTCCGGCGCGCAAAAGACGCACTTCTTGAGGTTGGCGTAGAGCTTGTTCTCTCTCATCACTTGAAAGACTTGCCTCAAGTGCCGCACATGGACTTCGACCGCGCTGAGATCTCCTTCAGCGCGACTGTGAACGAAGATGTCGTCAAAGTAGCTCGGTGCAAAGTCACGGAGCGGGCGAAGCACATGGGACACCATGCGATTGAACGTCGCAGGTGCATTCTTCAGACCTTGGGGCATGACAAGCCACTCCCAGAGCATGCCGCTGGGAGTACTGACTGCCGTGAGTGGGATGTCGCTCTCTCGCATCAGGATCTGGTAAAAGCCATCGGTCAGGTCGATGGCGCTGTAGATGACACTGCCCGACATGGAGTCCAGTACCATGTCCTTGCGGGGGATCGGCGTCTGCGCCGGGATGGTGGCGTCGTTCAGCTTGTTGAAGGCGTGGACGATGCGCTATCCGCCGGTGGCCTTCTTCACACAGAAGGTCGGACTCGAATGCGGCGAGATACTCTCGCGGACGTGGCCGGCTTGCCGGCGACCCTCGAAGAAGTCGTCAATGGCCTTGACCTGGTCGCGCGGCAGTGGCCACTACCGTGTCACGCAGTACTTCGAGCCAGGCGCGAGGTTAATCTCGTGGCGCACGCCACGATCTGCTGGCAGCTCCGCTGGGATCTTGTCGGGGAAGACGTCGGCGAGCTCGCGAACTGTCTCGTAGATCGGGTTGCCCGACGCCTTCAACGACTCCCAGGACTGCGCAGCGAAGCGCTCTTCGCGCGCTGACTTCGGCTCAGCGCTCTTCGGTCGAGACGACATGTCGTCCGTGCCCACAGAATTGGTCGTATGAGACACCGAGTCACCGTCGGTGATTAAGCACACTTGCTCAATGTCTCCGGCCTTGAGGTCTCGGAGGAAGTTCTTCCAGGAGAGGCCTGGGAGACTCGTGATGGACTTGGCGTCGCGAGGCGGACTCGCGACTTCGATGACACGAGTGCGGTTCGGGGCTCCGTCCACATACTCGACCGTGCAGACCGACTCAGTCTGGGCTGAGGGTGGATCTACTGCACGGCGAGGCTTCAAACGCCTCTGCGATCGACGGGATGTCTTCGTGCGTCTCGAGCCCCTGCTCGAGACTGAGGTGTCGCTCTCGCTGGACGAGGCTTCACCCTCCTCTAGGCGCGAGAGCTCGTTCTCGACCGCGCCGTTCACGCGCGGTGGCAGCTCCTGCTCGCCCGCGGCATCGTCATGCGGGAGCCCCTGCTCGACCGCCTCAATAGCATGCGGGAGCCGCTGCTCGACCGCCTCGTGGACATGCGGGAGCCGCTGCTCGACCGCCTCATTGGCATGCGGGAACCACTGCTCGACCGTCTCGTTGGGAGGCGGGAACCCATGCTCGACCGCCTCATTGGTGGACGGGAACCTCTGCTCGACCGCCTCGTTGGAAGGCGGGAACCACTGCTCGACCGCTTCCTTCACATACGGGAGCCGCTGCTCAACCGTCTCGTTCTTCATCCGCGGGAGCCACGGGTGCTCAACCGCTCGCCTCTCACTCGCGCGCCCACGCGCGGGTTCTTCATCTTCATCACCAGTCAGCAGCACTGCGCATGTCGTGCAGAGAGGGCCATCGCTCGCTCTGCGCACAACGTGCGTCGTGGACGTACCGTCCACGACTGTGACATGGGGCCAATCTCTTGGCGCGACCAAAAGATGCGTGAAGACTTCGGTCACGTCGAAGTCTTGACGCCGCTTGACCGACCGAGCCAACCAGTCGATCTGGGGCTGGTACCGAACCAACCATGGGATGCCCAGGATACAATCGAACGCGTAGTTCATGTCGAAGACGATGAAGTTGTCGTTGCTGTGGAAACCATCAAACGTGTACGGCAACGACAGCTCTCGCCGTGCGACACGGCGAGGCTTCCCATCCGCAAGCTTGACAACCACATCTCCAGGAAGATCTCGCACGGGAACGCCCACGGGGAGGATCGACAGACACGAGGCTCGGAAGAAGTTGTTTGTCGCTCCTGAGTCCAGGAGCGCGCGGAGAGGTCGCCGAGCACCGGCGACAAAGAGGCTGACGATGATCAGCCTCGAGTCGCCACTGGCGGTGGTGGCATTGAAATGTGCATGAAGCACGGGGGGGCTAGAAGGTCGGGCTGCCACCGGGGGACCCGGACCTCCATTCCAACCAGTAGGGCGCCCCGCCCCTACTGGTCCCGGCCGTTTTTTGGTTGTGCGGCCGGGGTCTTCTCGTCGGACGCAACATGCTCCATGTGCGCAATGACCGGAGCCGGCGCGCGGCACACTGCCGCGCGATGTCCAGACTTCCGGCATCGGAAGCAGACCAGCGCACATGGTTCACGACCACCTCGTCCTCGCCCCGAGGACGACCACTGTTGGCGCGGCGACGCCTCAACGGCGTCGATCTCCATGGGCTCGGGCCCCGACGAGGGAACCTCCGCAGGCATCTGCCGTGCGTACGACGAAGTCACCACGTAGTCCTCGCGTAGCGCGAGGGCGAATGCTTCTTCCAGAGTGGCGGGCTCAGCTCGCGTGAGACAATACCGCGTCATGCCCTCGCGCATACCGAACACAAAGACGTGGACTTGAGACGCCATGTCGATCGGCTTCGTGACGATACACGAAGCGAGGTGGCGCGTCTTCTGAACATAGTCGCGCATGGACATCTTGCCTTGCTTGAGCGCGAAGAATGTCGCGCGGACGCGCGACTCATCTTGAGGAGGCTCGAAGGCGAGGCGCAGGTCACTCTGGAGCGCCTCCAGAGTCGGGAACGCGAGTTGGTCGACGACGAGCTTGCCGAGGGCCCATTCCTTGGCCTTGCCGGAGAGACGGGACAGCAAGAAGTTCACCTTCGCTGACGGCGCCTCGATCAACCTCGAGGCGATCGCGATGTCAATCTCCCTGAACCAGCGGTTCAGAGGGAGACGGTCTGGGCCAGTCCCAGAGTACGAAGACGTCTCCATCTTCACGGCGTTGTTCCTGGACGCGTGCGAGGGAGTTGACACTCGCCGCTTTGCTTCGGCGAGCTCGCGATCCATGAACTCTTGGATGGCTTGGCGCTGTTGGTCGGGCGTCGCTGAGCTCAGCAGCGACGTGACGACAACTTCTCCGGACACCGCCGCGAGGCGGTGGAGTGCCTGCCACTCGATGGACGTCAGATGGGGGAAGGCCGCGTGCTCCAGCGTCATGGCTGGGAGTCCGGCGGGCTGGTCTTCACTCATCTCGAACTTGGTCATGGGAAGGACTACGAAGTGCTACCAGGTGTAACGGGCCTAGTGAGTGCCCGTCACTAGCTTACACGTAGCGGTGAGGAAGCGTCCAGTTCTCAGTAATACTGAGACCAAGTATTAAGTCCGAAGTAAAATCAACTCTCTTTTATTATTGGGACCAGGGCGGGGGCCCGTGGTCTAATGTGAACCACTCAAATGCAGGTCAGCAGCTGATTGTCTGGAATGGGGTCTGGCTCCCCCTCTTTCAGCCAATCAGATGATGACATGTCAGCACGCGCTAGCCGTGTGCTGACTGTGACTACTTATGTAATATCTGTAAGAGATCTACCTACTTATGTAAATGGGGAGGGCCCATTACATGGTCTCGTGCTTTCCGGCCACCGTTCTCGAACGGGATTCCCGCGTTCCTGGCGTAGTCATTAAGGCGATTCAGGTAGTCGCATACGTGTTCCTTCTCTTCACGTTTGGCGGTGTAGTAACGAGTCTCCGCGGACTGGCTGAACTGGAAGCAATAATACTTGATGAACGCTTCGCTGAGCTGGCTCCATGTTTGCTTGGTCTTCTTTGGCAATTGCCGGTACCAGTGCAAGGCGCCATCTCGGAGGCTCAGCTCGAAGGGCATACACCACTCATTAGGTGATGCGCGCGTCCCTTTCATCTCGTAGACGAAAGCTCGTAGCCACTGCATTGAGTTCTCGCTCTTGTTCCGGTGACCTGAGAATGCTCTGATCTGCCCAAGTGGTCGGTGGGTAGCCACTTCGATCCGCGGGGTCGATTTCAGCAACATGGACTCGGTCACTCCTTGAATTCGCCGCAGGTACTCACCCACTTGGGCATCGGCATCTCCAGTAAACCCTTCATCGCCATTTGATGAGGCATCGGCAGGTTGAAAACGGCGAAATGGCTCTGTCGTCACCGGTGACTTCGGGACCTCGGTGCTGTCTTCAAAATCTTTGAAGTCTCCATACGCTGGCTCAAGGCCAGCCACTTCAGCCAGTTCATCCACGAAGTTTCGCGAAACGGGGATACCGTCTTCGTCTAGCTCGCTTGCAAGGCTTCGCAACAAAGAGATCGCCCCACCGCTGCGTCCCGCGGACATCACTGCATCTTCCGGAGTCTCGGGTGTCACCACCGCTGGCGCATGCGCCTTCTCCTCCAGGTAGTCGTCATAATCTTCGTTCATCTCTTCGTTCTCGGCGTCGGATCCATTCATTGACTCGTCGAAACTGACAGTACGCTCAGCGATTGATTCGAGTTGCAGCGTGATCAGTGCCGCCGTCGAGTCATCACCACGCGTTCCACCAGACTTCATTGGAGTCGCTGGTACCGTCGAACTTGATCCCTTCGCCATTCTTCTTCTTCTTCTTCTTCTGTTTTCTTCTGTTTCTTCTCCTTGGTTGCTCGTAAAGTCAGTTGACCTGCAGTAGCACGAAGCTCAGAAGGTCACACCAATCCCGGGTTGCGGCGCCAGTTGTGGTGTAGGAACACGCCAGAATTATATAAATATAAGGCACACTTCCCAACCAACAACACCCACCAAGTCACTAAGACTCAATTAGCTTGTTTGGGTTAGAACCTGAAGGACCAGGAACTTTCCCTTGCACCGGGTTGATGTTTCCTCTGTGCACCGTGGTTTCCGCGGGTCAACCAACAACCCCAGCGTCACTAGCCACGAGCAAAGGCTAGCACGCTCTCACGCAAGTATACCTCGCAGGCCCTCAGAAGGAAGGGTCCCAGCCAATTACGGCTTGATACGAGGGTGTCGGAGCTATACTCCGACGGGAAGAATAGGAGGGGTGCGCTCTCGCTACCCCAACACACGGCGACAACTCGCCACAAACCACCACCGGCCACTACAATCTCTTGGCTTTGCCAGGTGGGTGAACACACACTACGATACTAGTAGGCGTGTCCTCCGACAGTCATAATCCTTCCTACCAGGTTTATCCAGTTGCTATGTGTACAATCTCTTGGCTTTGCCAGGTGGGTGAACACACACTACGATACTAGTAGGCGTCATACTCCTTCCTACCAGGTTTATCCAGGTGTACTTACCGATAGCCGGACTTCTACCTTGCGTGGTTGAGAGGAAAAGCTGTTCTGTTATTTGTTGCCCAATGGGCTTACCTGATTTATCTTGTCTTTACTATGTCCCTATACAAATATCTAGTATAAACGCGTCCGTTTTGGGTCGCTCTGCGTAACCCACGCCTCTTCGCAAATATCTCAGTCGTTTCAGTCCGCCACCGACGACTCAAACGACTCTTGGAAGGGTCGCCGTCGACTCGATCTCGCCTGAACAGTCGCCGAAGACTCGGACTCTCACTAAGGTACGGATCTCTCCTGATTGGTTGACGCGTCGTCGTCACCTCCTCGGCTTCCAGCGTTGTGTGGACACCATCTTCAACTGATCTTCAACTGAGACGCGTAGACGTGCGACGGCCGTAATCACTCTGATCTGCGACGCCGTGATAAACGCGTTGCGCGTCACCGTCCCGTCAGCCACTCAGCGTCGAGCAGAACTCCGTAGAAGATTCCTGACAGGGATCGACTCTGCAGTTGTCGGCACCAACTCCAACCGTGCCGCCGGGGTCTGGCGCAACGGCATTTCCCGACACCGCAAAGCTTGGTCACCGGCTTACTCTCGCTCAGCGGTAAAACACTACACCACATGAGTCTGTTTCCCCTTTGGGGTCGTCTGTCGGAACTGGTCCTGCCGACTCGTCGGTCTTGATTGTCACCCCAGTCGAGTCGACCGACTCGGAGGCTTGCTCCTCAGCACCACTCGACTTCATAGGGACTGCAGTCAGCTGGTTCCGTTCTCCATGGCGCTGTGCACACGTCCGTTCTACGCCGTCCTCACCCGGCCGGCGGGGTTCTCGACTCATCACTCCCTGTGGTCGAGTATATCGCCGCCGCTCAACCGCCGGAGGTTGCTTGTCCAGCCACACATCGTATAGGCGCTGCTCGCGTTTGAGCAAGTCTTTGTCGATTGCAGCTTCGTAGGCGAGAAGCTGCCACTCGCGGTATCTCGCCGATGTCAGCCTGACATATCCGTTGTCAGGAGTCAGCTCGCCATATGGTGCCCAGTGGACCACTGGGAAGTGGGCGGGACACCATACAAGTTTCCCACTAACATTCGTGAGTTGAACTCGAGTAGGCCTCCTGTGTGAGTTGTGTATCAAGGTCGGTACCCAGTCCTTCGTTCGCTGTACCCATAGTTCATGGGTCTCGTCACTTGGCTGCTTGCGTCGTAGCTGGAACTCAGCGATCATCCTCGCCTGAATGCTAATCGACTCAGCTGGGCCGTCGGTAACGTGATCACCATATGACGGTCCCGTAATCTCGGCTGCACGTGATTTGAACAGCGGTATGATTACCTCATCAGGTAACCTCGCCATCGAATTGTACAAATCAAGCCGGATACCAGCTGGAATCATGAAATCGGTCCCCAGGATTAGGTCGACACCGGCATGATGATCCATAATCCATACCTCGAATTCGTAAACAACCTTCCAGCCGAGTGTCACCTTCACTGTTGTTCGGGACGTCGTGAGCAACTTGCCCTTGTTAATTCCTTGTGCGTCGATCTGCGTATCCGTGCTTGCTCGGGCCTTCAGACGTAGCTTCTTGGCAAAAGATTCGCTAATAGCCGAGACGTTTGCGCCAGTATCCAGCAGTATCTCCGTACGCACATCATTCACTGCACCCATCACTAAGGCACGCATACGGACTCGGCGGTCGAACTTCTGCGCTGACCACCACCCCATGCGCTCACCTGGGTACAATCTCATCGTCTTGGAGCATCCGTCTGCCCCAGCCTGCCGCTGTTGCTGAGGCTCCATCATTCCACTTGCCATCACTCGGCGATCTTCCTCTGGATCGTCGAGTTCATCACCCCCGTCAGTTTTACGTTTAAGTCCGTCGTTTTCGCATTCAACTCCCGCGCTCTCTTCTCCACACATCTCGGGCCGTTGCGCTTCACCGACAAAGGCGAACACATAGTTCGCTTCTACTGCCGGCTCAGCTAACTGTGGCAGCCCGATATTATCCAACCCAGTCGACGACTTCTTCGAGGGTCGCCGGCAAGCCGGCCACGTCCGCGAGAGTATCTCGCTGCATTCGAATCCGACCTTCTGTGTGAAGAAGGCCACCGGCGGATGGCGCATCGTCCACGCCTTCAACAAGCTGAACGACGTCACCATCCCGGCGCAGACGCCGATCCCCCGCAAGGACATGGTACTGGACTCCATGTCGGGCAGCGTCATCTACAGCGCCATCGAGAGTTCGAGCATGGCTCCTTCGGACTTGGCCCGGCTAATCCGAGAACGAGATGCAGCTCGGGCTGAGGTGGTTCGCGTTGGCGATCGCCTGGGTGCTGTGGAAGAAGATCTTCAGGGGCACCAACGTTCGTGCCGTGACTCCTCGGCGGAGCTGAATCGTCTTCGTGCCCTCCAAGCGGCCTCGACCAACGATTTGAACCGCACGGTCCAGGATCGCGACGCAGCGCGGGACGACGCCGACCGCCTCCGTGGTGACGTCTCAGATCTCGGTACGTACTCTCCCTCTTCCTCCAGATCTCGGCTTCTCTAATTAACCCTTCGACTGCGCTTCCTTTCATATTTCTCATAGCCGCCGAGTTGGCCACCGCTAAGAAGGCGCAGGGAGTTCCAGCCAAAGAACTCGCGGATGCGAAGCGTCGTCTCCGGGACCTGGAACACTCGGTCCGAGTGCTGCAGCGCGAACGGGACTCCGCTCGTGACTCACGCGATCAGGATCAACGAGAGCGAGACATGTTCCAGCGCGACCTCGACATCGCCAATCAGAAGATAGCGACTGTAGCCGCGGCAGTGGGGCCGATCTCCGTCGCGGATGCGGGTACCTCAGGTCCAGCGGCCGTGCTGCACTCCCTTCGTAGCACGCCCGTTGGTCCTTCCGTGCCAGATCTTCCAGCAGGTCCTCAAGATCGGGCTCCGGCTGGACCTGACGCTGCCACTCCACCCCCGAACTCCAAACGACCGCGTAGTCCACCGACGTCGCCCGGATCCAGTCCGGCGCCCCCTGCCAAGCGTCGAGTGGCTCCTCTCTCTCCGGGGGGCGACGACCATGGGTCCAAGGGGTCCAAATCGGCTAGTGGGGGTGGTTCCAGTCCTGTCGATTTGACTCAAGACGACGGACATCTCGCAGACGACGACCGGGGAGGATCCGACGCCAGTGACGCCAACTCGGATGCTGGTTCTGGGGCTCAGGCCTCTGTTGGATCTGGTGGCGGGGGGAATTCCGACGATAAATCGAGCAGCGACGAGGAGGAGGATGAAGATACTGCTGAGGTGGCTAATGACCTCCTGGAAGACCAGACCCTGCAGGCTCTCGCCCAGTCTCGTTCCGCCGAACGTCGGCGGCAACTCGCATCTCCTCGTCGTGGTCCTCGAGTGGCCGGATCCGGTGCATCGCCTGGTGGATCTGACGGCTCCGACTCTGATGCGGATGCCGCCTCCCGACCGGCTCCGAATGTTAACCCGTCGGGTGGTGCACCGGCTCCGCCTCGCCGTCAGGCTGCGGATGCCCCTCTCCCGGATCCGATGAGACCTGTAGCCCCATTTGGCCCAGAGGAACTCTGTATTCCGGGGCGGGCTCAAGCGCGCGCTATGATCCAGCGTGAGGTGGATCCGTGGTTGGCCGACCAGATCAAGGATATGGCTATGGTCACCATGTTGATCAACGCGTTGGTCCCCGCACTTCCCACTCGCCCCGGCTGGTTGTTTCCCCGGATCGCCCCCACCGACCGGCGCCAATACACGCCTCGAGATTACTGCGTGGACTTGATCACGGAGGACAACGTGCGGGCTTTGCTGGATTCTCGGCCGTGGGAGGTCTTGAAGAGAGCGGCCAACGCCGATCCCATCACTTTTGAGGATGATGTGAAAGGACGTCTTGGGGTCGCGATCAAAGCGGTATCGGACCCACGATCCTGATTGCTTGCAGTCGTATTGGGAGTCCACGCACTCCTTCGTGATTACCCCTTCGATGATAAAGCAGCACCCCTGGTTGGGGACCTACAAGAAGGAGCGCAACAACCGTCGTTCGCATGCTGGTGCCCACTGGAAAGCGTTCTTGGAGATCTTCATTGTGGCGATGCGCGAAGGCTGGTGCGATCTGGATCTGTTGTTGGATCCGTTCTTCCTCCACTCCCCCGATCGCTTACTCCCCCGATCGCTTGGGGAAGTGGAGGAAGAACGGATCCAACAACAGATCCAGATCGCACCAGCCTTCGCGCATCGCCACAATGAAGATCTCCAAGAACGCTTTCCAGTGGGCACCAGCATGCGAACGACGGTTGTTGCGCTCCTTCTTGTAGGTCCCCAACCAGGGGTGCTGCTTTATCATCGAAGGGGTAATCACGAAGGAGTGCGTGGACTCCCAATACGACTGCAAGCAATCAGGCTCGTGGGTCCGACGCGATGCCAGCCCTGGGTACCAGATCCGAGACGGTGATCTGGTACCCAGGGCTGGCATCGCGTCAAGCGAACCTCCAGGATCCCAGCCTCCGCCGAGCTGAACCTACTGACCTTCTCGAGGCCTTGGACCAAGCCAATTCCGCCGATCCGTGGCGCAACCACTTCCGCGATACGCCCGACCAACATCCAGCTCGCCCCATCGCCCGCCTGGAAAGTAAGTTCTTCGGGGTTCAGGCTCAAGGCACTGAGTAAACTCCGGATCGGGATCCAGGCCCAGAACACCACGTAGCTTCTGACCACATTGTCTTAGCCACTCCTTTGTTATTTCACATCCGTAATCTTTAATCCATCTTCGTCGAGTAGCCATTGTTCTTCCTTTTTTCCGATCCGCTCCTGAGCGGTAGCTTGTCATTCTGATTGCGTTCTGGACTTCACGATCTGTTTGTCTTGCCTTCTCTTTCTTCTACATGTAAACATTCATACCACCTTCCTCCAATCTGCACCCTTCCTGCAGATCTACCTTCTTCTTCTCCCTCGGACACGACCAACTCGTCTCCGAGGTTCCACCTCACTACTCCTCGTGAGATTGCATCACTCCGAACCGGTTTCGGCTGGTGTGATTCCGGAGGAACTCATGTAGCAGCGCCCCGCAATTGAGGTCAGCCTCGTCGACCCATGTCGGATCTTCGTATCCTCGCCAATAAACTAGGAACTCGCGATAGATCCGGCCATACCGGGTCCGTTTCCCCGTCTTCATATCTGCGATCCTTTCCACTTCATATTCATCTTCGTCCAAATCGCGGATCCAGCTATCTTCGGGAAGGAGAGCTTCGTCCAGATCTACACGTTCCGATTCTTGACCGAGCAGACGAACTGTGGGTCTGTCAGGGAAGGTCCTTACCAGCTTGAGTTTGGAGATGTGCACTACAGGGAATAGCCGATATTCTGTACCAGCAGTTTCGATCTTGACTGCATGTTCTCCGATCTTTTCCATCACCCGGAAAGGGCCGTGCCACAGATGTGCCAGCTTCCTAGCGTAGCCTTCTTTTACCCGATCCAGATACAGCCACACCTGAGACCCGATTTCGATCTCATGTGGACGAATCTCTTCATTGTGACGGGTGCTCGATCTGAAATGACCTCCCTAATCCTTTCGCCGACTTGGGATCTTGCCTGTTGGTAGTACCGCTGGATCTGATATCTCCACCTCCGAGGTTCCCGATCCCGGCGTGCGGTGCTGCCCACCGGCAAAGTCGCCTCCAGTGTAGATCGGGCATCCCATCCATGTACCAGATAGAAAGGTGGCTCCCCTCGGATCCGGTCTTGGACCGTGTTGATAGCGAATGTAAGTCTTTCTGCATACTCGCCCCAGTCCCGTTGGACTAGCTCCTGCACATACATCTTGAGCGCGCGCGTAGTAGTCTGCACCATTCGTTCGGCCGTCCCGTTCGCCTGGGGCCGGTAAGCCATCGTAGCCCGCTGCCGCTGACCTAGGATCTTGTTGAAGGATCTGAAGAAGTCAGCCATAAACCCAGGTTCCCGATCGTGTCGGATCACCTCGCTGGCCCCAAATCTCCGGAACACACATTCTTCGTAGGACTCAGCTATCGTTTGTGCGGTCCTCAACGCGCTCGCCTTCGCAACCACGTACCCCGTGAACAGATCCACCCAGATCAGCAAATCAGTATTACCTTTGTGTGACTTGGGCAACGAGGGGATATGGTCCATCGCGATGATTTGGAATGGGTAGGTCGCTTGGATGCTGCCCGGCGACTCCCCTTGGAGTGTGGGCCGCCCTTTACCCGTCTCGCAGTCCACACACTCTCCGACCTAGCGTTGCACGCTGCGGTACAGCCCTCTCCAATGGAAATGGTCTCGGACCCGCTGATAGGTTCTTCCGATCCCCTGGTGTCCCCCTTCGAGACTAGAGTGGTAGTGATGCAGCACATCCTGCTGCAGCGTTTCCGGGACCACCAACCGCATCAGCCCATCACGTTCTTCCGTCGTCCGTTTGGCGGGCGGGCAGTAGAACAGCAGTCCGTCCAGATCCACGTCGTAGTCGGATCCGACAGCATTGTAGGACTTAAGATCTTCAGGGGACAAATCGTGTACGGCTCCCACCAGGTATTTCTTTAACCCGGCGATCCACACTTCCTCCTCTTGAGCCTGCTTGATTCGCCCGATCCGCAGATCCCTTACTACTTCCTCCTGGAGTACCGCACGGCGAGATCTGGAGTCGCCGATCTCCCTCGTAGCTACTGGTCAGATCTTGGCTGTGGGATGTTCTTCTGCTTCCCCCGCCACCAGGATCTCCTCAAGGCGGTTCAACGTCACCAGATTCTCGAAGTCGGACTCTTCCTCCACATCGACCCCAGCTTGGCGCTATAGGGCAGCACCCGCCAGGCTATCAGCACTCCCGTTCCAATCTCGTTTGACGTGGAGCAGCTCGTGATCTGGCCACGCCAGTGAACGGTCCAGCGCCTTCTGCCTTAATAGCGTCAAGCCGGGGGCCTTGCAGTCGATCTCTCCTCGAACTTGTCGGATCACCAGGTTAGAGTCGCCGCAGACCACCAGACGTTGTTGGTTTTCTCCCTCCAGCAAATCCATACACAGCAATAGGCCTCGGTATTCAGCTTCGTTGACCGTCAGGCCGTCCGCATACTCCGATCGGGCTCTCACTACCGTCCATTCGGGCAATTTCCACAGGATCGCGCTATAAGCGCCTCCACCACGTTTAACGCGGGCAGATCCGTCAAAGCTTACCACCCACAGGCTCTCTCCGGGGTGCACCGTCGGGATCGGGGCTTGAATCTTGCGTCGAGGTTCCTTCCGTGGCGCGATGGCGATCAATGCCTCGGCTCGGGGAGTGATGGTAGCAGCAATCGCCCCCAGGATCTCGTCTTCTCCTTTCGTGCACTTCACGATTTCGAGGGTCCAAGGGGATAGCAGAGCTGCCCACTGCCCGAGCCGGCCCTGTAGCCCGGAGGCTCTGAACAACCAGG
The DNA here is from genome assembly GCA_033557925.1 of Phytophthora x cambivora. Taxonomy (NCBI): domain Eukaryota; phylum Oomycota; class Peronosporomycetes; order Peronosporales; family Peronosporaceae; genus Phytophthora; species Phytophthora x cambivora. The sequence continues at coordinate 7,812,721 of JAUCEB010000011.1, read as the reverse complement.
CCAGAGTCGAGTAGCGGGCCAACACCTTGATCTCACGTCCCACCAATAGATTATGTCCCAAATCCAAGACACGGAGCAAGGCTAACACCTCCTTCTCCACGATCCCGTAGTTCAGCTCGTTTGACTTCAAGGTACGGCTCGCGAACATAACCGGGTGGAACACATCGTCGTGCTCTTGCATCAGGGCCGCCGAGATCGCCCAATCGTTGGCATAGGCGACCACTACCGGCTGCAGTTCTGGTTGGAAGTGGCGCAGGATCGGCGTGGCTGCCACCTTCTCCTTCAGTTTGGCGAACGACTTATGAGCCCGGATCCAACGTAGATCGGCTTCAACAGGTCCGTCGACTCCTCCCACATTGTCGTCTACGACCGCCGCCAGATCTCGGATCCGAGATCGGTTTTCCGGCTTACTCATGGCTGCAAAATCGACCTCCCGTAGTTCGTACAGCACTGCAGCGTAGATCGCGTAATCCTCAATAAACTTACTGTAGTAGTTGAGGCTCCCCAAAAAGGATTGCATGGCCCGGAGCGAACCGGGGAATGGCAGTTCCGTCAATGCCGACAGATCTTTCGGGTTCGCCTCCAGTCCATGGTTCGACACTTTATGTCCAAGATACTCCACTTGATCCTTACCCCAGAAGCTTTTTACCACACTAATTGACAGGTTCCACTCGTCACACACGTCGAGCAAGCTTTCAACTCTGTAGCAGAGGTGGTCCCAGGACTCGGCCGTGATCAGAATGTCATCGATGTAAGATCTGCGCCCCAGCACCGACTTCTTTCCGTCGTCCTTAGGTTCGGAGGGTATCAGATCCGGTTTTGTCTTTGGATCTGGCTGCTCCGGCACGGGATCCCCTTCCAATCGTGGGATCCGCGTGAAGCCGTACAGCGCGTTGTCGAGCATTCGCTGATAGATCTGCGGGGCATTCTTCAGGCCAAAGGGCATTCTGTTCCACTCGAACAGTCCGAAGGGAGTGATGAACGCCGAGATCGCACGTGCGCGGTCCGTCATAGTCACAACCCAGAATCCGCTTGCCATATCTAGCGAGCAGTACCACAGCACCTTGTCCAGATCTTCCAGTAAGTCGTTGATCAGAGGCATCGGATAGATCATGAGCCTCGTCAGGCTGTTGACCAACCGGTAGTCAATACAAAGCCTGATGTCCACCCCATTCTTCTTGATGATCACCACAATCGGCGAGGCCCAGGGCGACGTCGACATATTAATGATCCGAGCCCCAAGCAACCCCTTGATCAGATCGGAGAGCTTCTCCCGAAACTGAGGGGCTACTTTGCGCACCCGCTGTGCGATGGGCTTAGCGCCTCCCACATCAATATCGCAGACGATTCCTCTCGCGGCGGGGGGAAGTGCATTGCCTTTTCCGATGAGTAGGTGCCGGCGCCTCCAGATTAGCCGTCGCAGTCGATCTATCTCCTCGGCTGAGTTGACAGTCGGATCTCCCACTTGGATGTCCTCTATCGTAACATCCTCTGTCGATTGCGTGACTTCGGGCAACACAGCCATCTCTGACTCCACTTCTTCGGCTCTGAGGTCGCCTCCTTCATGATAGCACACCTGTTCATCTTCCACCGGGACAGCGACCTCAGCTGTCACTCCCCCAGAGGTCGGGTCCGCCGGTGTCGTCTCAGGAACTGGCTCTTCCACTTCTTCCTGACCTCCTTCCGGGACGTCCGTCACTCCTTCCGTGTTCTGGCTCTCCGACTCGTGTTCCGCTTCGTCTGCAGGCTGTCTATCCGGATCTGGGTCGGCGGTTGACTCGAGGCTTCCATTCTGGGGGGGGGGGGGGTGTTGAGTCATCTACTTCTGCTTCCAAATCTAGCGACTCCACCGCTACTTGGACGGGTAGGACAAATCTCCGCTCTCCCGACCTTAGTCGTTGGCCGCTGCCCGGGTCGGGCTTGCGCAGTATTGCCCGCGGAGTTGGATAGGTTGGTCGTTCTACCGCAGGTAGATCTGGCTGCTCTGGACGCTGGTACTTCTCCGATACCTTGGCATCCGTGGTTGCCTGTAGAGCCAGATTCTGCCATTCTAAGTATCGGCGAGATCCGGCTGTCACAAAACCTTGCAGTCGAGGTACCCGATCTCCGGCCAGCCACATCGCTATCCGTTCGTCCCCTTGTAGGATCAAATTCTTCTCTCCGATGTTCGTGATTGTCAAATACAGCGCCTTGCCTGGCCCTCGACTCACTGTTGGTACCCATCGGCTCCCTCTGGTCACCCACAACGTGTCCTGATCCGAGGTTTGCCTCCGCATAGGCACTTCCATCGAATCTCCTACATCAATCTGCAAATGCTGATCCAGCCGGACGACCCTTGCCTTGTCGTTATACAGCTGGCGTCTGCCGCTGAGCTGGATCCGCACCTCGTCTGGGAGGCACAGTGATCCATCCGCCAGATCTAAGCGGATCCCTGCGGGCACCATGAAGTCCATCCCCAGGATAGCTTCTTGGCCCGATAGATCGCCAACCCAGATGTCGAACAGATATACCAGATATCCCGCCAGCGTGATCTTGACCCGCGTCCTTCCGGCAGTCGAGTATACGGTATCTCCGATGCCTACGCAGTCTTGACTCTGGCTCCTATCCACATGACACCCCATTTGTTGGGCGAACGTAGTATCCACGATAGACACCTCGGCGCCAGTATCGAGGAGCAGGATCGCCTTCTCATTGTTGATCTTCCCCGTGATCTTAGCTTGTCGGAACCATTTTCCGGGTGCATGATGTTTCCAATACCCTCTCGATTCTCCGGGCAACAGATCTGGATTCGGATCCCCGGTTCGATTACATTCAGCCACGAGACGAGGCTGATGGTTCAGGGAAATACTTTCCCTTTCCGTAGGCGAGAACCAGAGATCTGGGTCCTGTTGCTTCCAGTACCCACGCGAGGTACCAGGGTTGTGATCGATCGCTTCGGCGGCCTCCGCTCTGTCGAAGTCACCCGCTGGGCAAAGACTGGATACGGCGGCAGTGCGTTTCCCATGTAGATCAAATGTATTATCACATAGATCTGGCCTTCTGCTAGCTTGATCTATTGATGGCTTGTTCACGTATGCATAAATGCAATACCTAGAGCGCTCGGCTCGTACCGGATTCCATCCCGGCGAGCGTCCTAGTTTAACATCTTCTCCGCCATCTCTGGCAGCATCCCAGCATGTTTAACTGGATCAAACCACTGACAGATCTGGTTGTAGAACTTCTCCATCGGGCACTTCCCCATGTCGTGCAGTTCTCCACATCCTCGGCATACGAACAAGCAGTGATCCGCCGGGTGGCCTCTCTTCCCGCACTTCTTACACGTCAGACGTCTCCAGCAACCCAGATCGGTGTGCTTCTTGGAGCCACAGTGGGAGCATCGCCCCCGGTCCGTGCTGTCCGTTTGATATCGTGGTCTCGGATCCCCGGGTTGAGGGTCTGGAGCGCGGCGATCCGATGATTCGCGATCCACCGCCTTCTGCTCTTCTCCGGGTGGCAGGGTCTCGTCGCTGGCGGCAAGGTAGATCCGGCGATGTTCATCTCGGTCCGAGTCTGATCCGTCCGAATTGGAGTCTGACTCCGAGTCTGGCGCCTGGATCTGTATCGCACGCACTTGCTTGGCTGAGGCGGCTGGCGCCGGCGATGGAGCTGCTTTCTGCCGGTACCGACTGGATCCCGCGGTCGTCTTCTTCTGGCGACTCTTCGCCCTGTCTAGGGCCCGCAACACTTCCTCCAGAACATCTGCGTCCGACAGTCGTAGCAACGTTAATTTGTCGGCCAGTTCCGGGTCTCCCAGGGTCTCGATGAAATGGTCCACATGTTCTTTCCGCTCCTTGGTTCCACCGTCCTTGACCTTCAGTCGTGCTCGTAAGCCCGCCGCGTTGAGCCTGTGCAGGTATTCCAGCGCAGACTCATCCGAGCGTTTCCGAGCTTGGTAGTATTGGCGAGCTACTGAGATTCCGAACCCGCAATATTGGATCTGAAAGCTCCTGAGTAATTCGGTCCACTTGTTGCGGGTGGATCTCGGCAGCTGCCGGTACCAGTTCTTCGCCGGCCCTGACAGCAGATCTGCGAGGGTCAGGCACTTCTCTTCGTCGGAGGCTTGGTCACGCATGAAGGAAGACTTCACCTTGCTGATCCAGGCCCTCGCTCGGTCTTCATCCTGGTCCTTTCCTGTAAACTCCTTCAAATCTGAGATAGCAGAGATCCGGACTCGCTGAATCAGTGTCGAGTCCGAGGATCCGGCTGCTGCAGTTGCGACTGCTGCCGGTGCTGCAGTGGGGAGATCTAAGTCGTCTGGGTCATATTCCCACTGCAGTCTCTCCAAGTCGTCCGATCCGGCGGATTCCATCTCCACGTCTCTGGTTCCTGGATTCGGAAGGGTCCTGGCGGCCAAGTTTGGCATGGCGACCTGTTGCTCTCGAAGGAAACGACTCATGGCTGCTTGGAAGTAGGACTCCATCTTATCCGTCGAGGTTGTAGCGTCTTCGCTCACGACCACGATATGGGGAGGGGAAGCCGTCGGCTTGTTCACCGTCCCTGAAGTCTTCTTCGTCTTGGCTCGGGTGGTTTTCGGTCGTGACGTCTTGGATCTGGCCTGCAACATCGCGGCACCAGTGGGGCCTAGTGACATCCGTCGTGGCTCCGACGACGCATCCGAATCCGCCTCAGCTGCCGACACAAAAGGTGAGGAAGTCCGGTCACCTGTGGAGCCGATCTGTGTCGGCGAGTCCGGGCTTGAGGTCATGCTGGGGTCCGCCGCCTTCTCTCCCACTATTACTTTCAGCTTGTCGAAGAGTTCTTTCGCTGACGTCTGGTACATCCGTAGGCCTGGACGGAACAAGTCGTCTGCGTCGTACAATCCAGCTACCAAACCCGCTTCCCATAGTAGGTTCATGAGGATCTTGATCGCCTCCAGCTTATTGTCTGTCGAAGCTGGTGCCGTCACTGGTCCGGTGCGATCTCCGATCTGCGTCGGTCGTAAGATCTGCATAATCGGATTGTGGGTCATGAAGTCCTGGAGTTCCTTCTGGTGGTACTTGGACTCCAGATCTGCTTCGTTCCATGTCGGGTCTGACGTCTCCGTCTTGATCCTGGCTGGAACTAGTCTGTCCTTGGGCTCGTCCTCCAGATCTGGGGCCTTGAGCGCCGTTGGCTTGGCAGGCACCTTGCCTTCCCACTCCCAGCTGGGCTTCCACAGGGAATCTCTTGTCGGCAGCTTGCCTGGCGAGTCCGCGAACGCATACCGGTTCTGCCGCTTTAGTTTGTTTTGTTAGCGAGTCTCGATGTGAATCGAGACTCACAGGGGTCCCCGAAGGGACCTGGGGAGGAGGTTGAGGTTTATCTTCCAGATCCGGATTCGGATCTGCCTCCTTTCCGTCGATAGAGTTCCTCCCAGTACTCTGTCGATCTGCGGTTCTTGCTTCATTCAGCGGCGTCGTCGTCGATCCGAGGTCCGATGACGCCTGGTCCCCTTGCTCTATCTTCACTTTGACTTCTTCTTGGGACTCACGGTGAAATCCCGAGTCACCAGAAGATCCGGGCACGCGCACCATTGTGGTGTAGCGGGATCAGCAAAATCTGCGAGATCGCTAGTCCGGCTTACCAACTGCGCCCGAACACCGACTAACGGAGGGGGTACTCCGACTGCCGTGACGTGTGCTGAACTGGGTCACCTTGTGTACCCGTCGGTAGGGCTGGATCTTGCTCTTCTGGTGTCTTCCGAAGTGTCAACGCCTTGAAGTCGAGACAGTCTTGGCGAGACGCGGGGATGGGGTGAAGCGGCGTGGAAATCCTCACGCAGCTCACGGTTGTACTTCCAGATCGAGTAGTCTTGCACTCGGATCTGGCGGTCTGGATCTGGATCCGGCCGTGGGGTTGCCTTTGTGGGGTCTTGTCCTTTACGTTCCCTTACGGGTTCCTTTCCTTGCGATGCTTGCCGCTTCCTATAGCGGGATCTGTGGTTGTTGAGCGTCGAAGACCCGACCGGCCAAGCTGTGAACTCCGGTGGATCTGGGATCCGCACTTGAGGGTAGATCACTAGGAAGGTCTAAATCTGGCCAATATATTATCCAGACTTAACCAACACTAGATCTCTTACCGCTGTGTCTTCTACTCCTCGCAGGGCCAATGTAGCTCCCGTTTCCAGGCGAGGGAGAAGGCGGTTGCGATGTCCAAGGCAAATTCGATACTGATTTATGCTTAAGTCCGATCCCATCCTATCTTCCTATCCTTCTATCCAGCTATCATCCCATCGATACCTACCGGCTCTGTAGCTTCCCTTTACCCTCGGTATGGCGTCACTCGCGCCCCTGGCGTGTCGTCATCACCGGATCCGTAATGCTGGACCGGGGTCCTGGTATCAGATCTGATCCCGATCTGGGCTCCAGATCCAGATCCTCCGATCTTCTCCGAACCACTTGATCTGGGCTACCGCCGTTGGCCCACGCCTGCTCTGCCCTTCCAGCGTCTCGTCAGCTTCCGTCCTGCGTTTCCTTGCCTCCTCCGTCGTGTAGATCCCGCCAGGTCAGTGTTTCACAATAATGACCAGCCGGGTCCCAGTCTCTCACTTGTCAATCAACGGCGATCTCCGATTTCTCGGATCTCGCTTCTCCACAGGCCTAATACAAAGGGGACCGAGGTAATCCTCGGTTGGTAGTAAAATATACTCTAGGGGACTTAAACACACACACCCACACACATAGAACGACACTCTAAGTTCCACTCTAGCCTCTCGGCCACGCCAACTCTTGGCTTGACCTCGGTGGACTATTGATTAATAAATCTCTAGTCCGCCAACAGCCATACCACTAAGCCAGGCGTATCCAGGCACTACAATAAGCTAGCTAACACTTACCGGAGTCGGACTTAACCTCTGAAGACTTGGAGGGAAGACTGCTGATTTATTACTGAATATTCAGAGGCTCTGAGAGCCTCTGCAGATCATCCTATAGCTAATCCTAATCCTACATACAAATACCTAGTATAAAACGAATCTGGATGTGGCGACCTCTGTACACTCATCAGTAATGACGGTGATTACGCCGGAGGTACCTCGAGGGTCGAACGAGGCTTCGGTCGTCCGATCGAGGCTTCGGTCACCTGACCGAGGCTTCCACTTAAGTACGACCGTGGTTGTGGTCGTAAATAGCACTGAGTCTGACGTATTTAGCCTCGGTCGGGTGTTTATTAGGTCCCGCCGAGGCCAATGTCACTACCTGTCACTCTACCGAGGTAAATGAGAGTGAAAGCTTGTCACAACGGCAACTTCCTTTCCGTCAGCGAATCCGACGGAGTACGCTTGCAGCGCAGCCCGGCCGAGGTCACTTTTCGGCCGGATCCCCACGCCACAACTGCCCCCGCCTCGTCGCGAACCCGGCACTGGTGAACGGCGTGGCGTAATGTCTTGTCGTCCAACCCGCCCCGAATCTCGCTCGCTGGCTTCGGCCACTGCGCGAGCCTTCCGGTCCCTAAGCTGTACGGGCGGGGTAAGCACCTTCTTATTCGGCTTGTTCGTATCTTGATCATCTTGGTGCTGACTTGTTCCCCTTGTTCATCCTTCAGAGCACCCTGGACGTCCTCGCGGAGGCGTCAAGCGGGTCTCATCCGCGTGATGACGCTCCTCCGACCGCCTCTCAACCCGGCGACGCGGCTTCTGCGGCTCCCGAGTCCTCGGTCGAGCATCCCGCACCTCCGGGGAGCCTTCTGGGCTCATATCCAGAGTCGTCCGAGGGCCCACGGTCCGTTTCGGCTGAGTTACCGGGTGATTCCCCGTATCGCTCGCCTCCGACTTCTCCGCCGCGTGCCAATCCCCCTCCGTCGCCAACTCCCGCGCCTTCGGCATCGTTGGCAGCTCGCGGGGCGTCGGTCGGGGATGTAGCTGCCGGCGCGATGGTTGCTGCACCCACAGCGGGTGTGACCGAGCCTCCCACGACGGTGTTGACGGTGTCCGACCGCCAGTTCTACCGTCTCGCCGAGTTGGTCGTCAGTGTCGCTCGTGCCCCTCCTGCTCGGGTCGATCCAGTGTTGGATCGGCGCCTTGAGCATGCCACGACCCTCAAGGAGGTGACTACGGCCGCGGTGGCTCCCCGTCGTTTGCCAGTCGCCGAGTCCGAGGAGATGATATCCCTCCGTCAGGAGGTGGACCGGCGAAGGACACAGAGGACAAGCTCCACGTCGAGATGGACCTCCGTGTGAAGTCCGACATCTTCTGTGTGCAGACGTCGACCGAGCTCCACCAGGCTCAAGATCGGCTCGACGAGCTTCGAGAAGAACGGTTGCAGCATCTCGGACGGCTGGCTGAAGCCAAAGCTGCCTTGGAGTCGCACCGGGAGGTGACCGCCTCTCTCGAACGACGCCTCGTTGACACCAACGCCGAAGCGACTACGGCTCGTCAACAGCTCACGACCGACCGGGAGCGGTTGAAGGCAAGCCTCGTTGCACACACCGCCCAGCTCGACCGCCTTCGGCGGCAGCTGTCCGACCAAGACCGAGGGCAATCCGGGGTCATACCCGCGCGCATCCAAGCTCTCCAAGACGAAAACAACAGCTTGCGTCGGGCGGACTCGGTACTGCGACGCCACTCTGCGATGCATGAGTTGGACGTGGACACTCTCGTCCTGGCGTCGGCGGGCATCTCCGCTAGTGAGATCGACTGGACGCTGCTGGGTCTCAACCCTCCAGACGTCATCGTCGGGTCTCCGCAGAGTGGTAACGAGTCGTCAAGCCCGGACGAACCGCCCACCGAGGTTTCCTCGACTCCCGTGGTTCCTCGCTCCAGCCCTCCGGCATCGCCCTCGTCCGCATCATCTTCGTCGAAGCGCAAGCGGGACTCGTCCCCTCAGTCGTCGACCGAGGGCGCGGCTGCCTCACAGCTGCCCCCTTCCAAACGGCTTGGTCGTGCGTCTGTCGACCTGCGGGCGAGGGCCGCGGCTACTGCTGCGCAACGCGCTGGCGGGTCTCCTGGTGGTCAGCAACCCTCGGTTGCCCCTCCGTCGCCTTCCACTTCTCTCGGGTCACCTGCTGGGGGAGGTCGACCGAGGGAAGCGGCGCTTCTCCAGTTCAAGTGTCGTCGTCGGCATCGGCTAGTCCTTCGTCTCCGGCTGCTTCGGGACATCCGTCTGCGCCGTCGGACGACAGCATGGGTCAATCCGGTTCACCTGGTGGAGGTGACTCTCCGAGAGACGAGGGCCCGCCTGGATCTCCAGCCGGCGGTTCGCCAGGGTCTCCAGCCGGCGGCTCCCCCTCAAGTAGTGGGGACGGTGGTAGTCCGTCGCCTCCAGGCTCTGACGAAGGCGAGCGCTCCGACGGATCTTCAGGCGGGTCTGACGATTCTTCTGCCGCGTCGGACGCTAGCGGGTCCCCTCCGGCAGCACCGCCCCAGCAACCGGTGGCTTCGTCAAGGAACCTCGACGACTTGTCCCCGGACACGCTCGAGCGGGCCATGTTTGGCTCGGAGAGCGAAGACGAAAACCCGTCTCTCTCGGCCGGGGCTGCCTCTCAAGCCTCGTTCACTCCTGCTGCGTCTTCGCCAGGGTCTTCTGCACCCGGTGCTTCGCCGACCGAGGGTTCGTCTGCCGTTCCACGACACGGGCGTCCTCGGTCCGAAGTGACTGCCACTCTCTCGGCTGCCCCTGGCACCGTGCAGACCGGGTTCACGCCTGTCGTCACCAGTGTGTCCGACGTGGCAGAAGGGTCTCGGAAGCTGTCAGAGCTCGGCAACTTATTCCTCTTGCCGGGGTTCACGGCACCGGGTGCTCAGGAATGCTGGTGTCTGCTGCAGAATCTCAGCGTCCCTGATATTCCGGCTGACGACCCGGTGTCTCCGAGCTCCGAAGCTGGGATCGCCGCGTTCTCCGATTGGGCGAACCCCCTTCACCTGTGGCAACTGGTGAGGGTCAAATTCCCCGCCGAGCCATGCACTTTCGGTGACGAGAAGGCCGACCTGGGGTTCGCCTTGTGGGAGCGTCGTCACTGGATCTCGGTGTCTGTCATTGAGGCGTATTTCAGTGATCTGGCTGCGAGGCACGGTCGTCGTCACCCACTCCTCCTCAAGCTTCGCCAGCTCTGGCGAGAGTACGCCCGAGGTCGGAGCCTCCGAGCTGACCGTCTCCGGCAGCAGATGGTGAAACGGTTGTGGACGGGTTGTATCGAATACAACCGCGAGCCTCGTCAATTTCACACCGAGACCCTGTTGGAGCCCACTTACCTCCAGTACTCGTTCGAGGTCGTGGAGTGGGCTCCCCGGACGTCGGATTGGATCGCGGAGGTGAACGAGCTGGACACTCGTCAACCTTGGCGCAACTGTTGGGTCGATGACCCCGCGAGCCACCCGTTCAACACGACGTTCGCCGCTTGCAATCCTGCAGTGTCGCTGTTCGTGCCACGCGGAATGACCAGCGAAGAGGTGGCAGCTTCTGTGGTCGTGGAGCCATCTCTTCCTGCGTCGTGGGTGACTGTCCCATGGGTCACTCAATTTGGTGCCGGTCATGACGATGGCGCCTCGGACGAGGAGTCGAAGGACTCGCCGAACGCCGGCGCAGACACTCCTTAGGCGCTCCTGCCCTCGGTCGTCCGTCATTCCCGATCTCCAGCATCAACTCTCGCTGCTCCAGTACTGTCCGACGCTCCAATTTTGCAGGCGGCTCGTAGGGTTGTAGTTCATTCTTCGTTAATTCTCCATAATCATTTCAACCCATTCGTAACTCCTTCCCTGCTGCATCTTCCGTCGCGAGTTTGATCTACCCCTCGTTCGGTGTCCTGCTTCCTTAGTCTTGGTCCTGCGGTTCTTCTGATGTGCCGACCGAGGAGTAGTTTCGCGTTCTTGAGTCGTCATCTTAATTCATTCACATGTACATATGCATTGTTCGTTTAGTATCTTCTTTCGTCTGCTACTGCGAGCCAATTGCTCCTCGCAGGCAGTTCGTCCCTCGGTCACCTCTGCAGTAAGTTCTCTTCGTTCATCTCCAACCCTTCCGCGGGCGACCGTGTTCCCAGTAACCTCTTTCGTCTGTATTTGCGAGCTGGAGCCCCTCGCAATCAGTTCATTCATCGATAGCGCCGAGCACTACTCCTCGTCCGCAGTCTGAGCCATTTGTAGACGTCGGTCGCTGCGTTTCTGACGCAAGTAATCGTAGAGTAGTCCCCCACACGACAAGTTGGTAGCTGGTTCCCATGTTGGCTCCTCGTAGCCGACACATTTCACTTTAAATTCTCGAACCGCTCGATTGGTGCTCGTTGATAACGGCGTGCGGTCGTCCCGGATAGCTTCGACTTCAAAATCACCCGATGGGTGGTCCGGCTCCCAGCTATCCTCGGGCAGCAACTCCTCGTCGAAGTCCACTCGTGACTCCTCGTCTACCGCTGGTGCCAGCCGGACTTTAGGCCGGTCTCCGAACTCGCTCACTGCTTTCAACCGCGAGACATGTACGACCGGGTAGAAGCGGTAGCCGCTTCGATTCGGTAGCTCTAGCTCGTAAGCGAACTCTTCCACCTTCTTTTTGATACGGAATGGCCCATGCCATCGGTGCGCGAGTTTTTTCGACAGGCCGGGTTTTACTCGTTCCATGTACAGCCACACGCGACTTCCTGGTCCGAACAGCGACCTCGGTGGGGCCTCGTTTGGATCCGCCTCGCCTGAGGGGCTCGGTAGCGACTCTCTCTCCTGCCGCCCGAGTGTCTCGTTGTGTTCCTTGGCCCTCCGAGCCTTTTCCGTTGCTTGGTACTCTTTGGCCATACTGAGCGCAATCTCCTGATGCCGGTTGACCTCACGGCGCCACGCCAGTGCGTCGGACTGCCGCCCGGAACCTCGTTTGAGGGACGACGACATCGCCTTGAGCGTTGACTGTGCATCCCAACCATGAACGAGGTAAAACGGGGTCTCCTTCCGGGTCCCATCCTGCGAGTTGTTGATAGCGAAGATCAGCTTCTCAGCGATCTCGTCCCAGTCCTGTTGTAGGGGATCCTCGGCATACACGCGCACGGACTGCACGACGACCGTTCTTGCTGCCCATTCGCCTGTGGCCGGTAGCTCAGCGTAGCTCGAGACCGGGACTGCATCATCTCAGCGAAGGCTTGGAACACTTCACTCATGAACCTCGGATCTCGGTCGTGACGAATCAGTGAGGGCGCACCGAACCTTCGGTAGACACACTCTTCGAAAGCTTGGGCAACGACTAGTGCAGTAGTATCCGACATGGCTTTACCCATCACAAATCCGGTAAACGAGCACTGGAAAAGCAGTAGTGCCGTGTTTCCTCGCCGAGACTTCGGTAGCGGGATCACGAAGTCCATGGAGACCATCTGGAACGGTCTCTCGGCCAATACGTTTCCTGGCGAATAGCCTCTCAGCTGGGGTCGGCTTTTGCTCGAGCAGCAGTCCGGGCAGGACCTGACGTGCTTCTCTACATCCGCGTACAGTCCGATCCAATAGTAGTCCGACTTCACTCTGTGGTAAGTGCGATTAATACCTTGGTGTCCACCTTCCAACGAGTCGTGGCAGCTCTGTAGCACTTCTTGAACCATCGTTGAGGGTACTACAAGACGCATCCACATTCCCGGTTGCTCGTCCGGGTCCGAACGACGGTTGTTTCCCACAAAGTAGAGGACCCCATCTTCGCTCAGAACGAACCGGTCAGTCATTTTCCACGCGTCACGTGCCGCCTTGTAGCCTAAGGGCCAGTCTTGTATCTCGCGGGATGCAAGACGGGTGTGGCGAAGTCGGTGACAACTTTTTGCCGCCCAGGTGTATAGTGCTCGTGCTACCCTCGATGGGACCTGTTCCCTCCTTTCCAAAAGTAAAACTTCCAGGAGGAGAACAGGCGGGTATACCTCCAAACGAGAAACCTCGTTTGGAGTTGGCGTGTGTACCTTGCGTAATCCCATTCTCGGGCCGTTTATCTTCGGCGGACCGGATTCCACCTAGTGAGTTGTTAATAAATGGGTATAGAAAATATAAGAGTACTGAGTGTGGACGTATCTCCGAACGACGCTCGTACAGTTAGTGAGAAGTAGTGATCTACCAACCAGATCCACTCCCAGAGTAGAGATAACCAATCCCAAATATACAGAATACAAATACAAACAACTACCCGTCACTTATTCTTTTGGACCCTCGGACGGTGGGTCAACACTCCAGTCAAATAGGGTTCTCCGTTTGGAAGCACTGGTCAACCTCCAAACGAACCCTTACCAATATTTTTCTCTTCGACTCACGCACCACCTCTGTCGTGTAGGAACACGCTGAAAATCTCGCTACCGTAAGGTACGAGTCCCACCAACAACACACGTCTCCCTAATTAGGTCAACGAAAGTTGGAATCTACCCTGAAGGTTCAGGAACGATCCCTTATGTCGTGTAGGAACACGCTGAAAATCTCGCTACCGTAAGGTACGAGTCCCACCAACAACACACGTCTCCCCAAATAGGTCAACGAAAGTTGGATCAAAACCTGAGGTCCAGGAACGATCCCTTACACCGGGTTGGATATAAGCCTCTGTGTACCAAGGTTGTCTTCGGTCAACCCAAAACCTGCCCTAACTAGCCACGAACGAGGGCTAGAATGCAATATAGCGCTTTCGCGCAACCCTTTTGCAGTCCCTCAGATGGAAGGGTACCGGCTGATTAGGCCTAATACAAAGGGGACCGAGGTAATCCTCGGTCGGTAGTAAAATATACTCTAGGGGACTTAAACCCCACACACACACACAGAACGACACTCTAAGTGCCACTCTAGCCTCTCGGCCACGCCAACTCTTGGCTTGACCTCGGTGGACTATTGATTAATTAATCTCTAATCCGCCAACAGCCATACCACTAAGCCAGGCGTATCCAGGCACTACAATAAGCTAGCTAACACTTACCGGAGTCGGACTTAACCTCTGAAGACTTGGGGGGAAGACTGCTGATTTATTACTGAATATCCAGAGGCTCTGAGAGCCTCTGCAGATCATCCTATAGCTAATCCTAATCCTACATACAAATATCTAGTATAAACGAATCTCGATGTGGCGACTTCTGTACACTCATCAATAATGACGGTGATTACGCCAGAGGTACCGCGAAGTGCGACCGAGGCTTCGGTCATCTGACCGAGGCTTCCGCTTAAGTACGACGAGGCTTCGGGGGTCTGACCGAGGCTTCCACTTAGGTACGACCGAGGACCTATTACTAAATCGGCGTATGTAGCCTCGGTCGGGTATTTATAATGGCCCGCCGAGGCTTGTGTCACTACCGAGTTCCATGTCACTCTATCGCGGGAAATGTAATCCACCAATCAGAACCCAGAACAGCATTTCACTGAAAGGTTTGACGGTGGCGGCATGGGCAACAGAGCTGCCGTGCCGCGGCATAATCTCCACGCCACAACTGCCCCCGGCGCGATGCGAACCTGTCCCGATGGAGAGCGTCGTGTCGCCTCTCGAATGCGCCGCCTTGGTGCGCGTGGCGTGCTCTGTAGCCCTCGTCCCAGTATCCATCCTTCGGTCAGTTCTTGGCATCTTGGGCGTCGGTAGCTTGTCCTCGTTGGCACTTGCCGTGGCGTCTACGTCGCTAGAATCTTCGGTGGTGCTTCAATTGCCTTGTATGTAATCACATAAAGCTGCGGATCTACCCACCGAGCCTTTAAACTCACCCAGGCTGTCCGTGGGGAGCCACCCAAGGGTCGTACAAAGGACCGCCTGAAGGGTCACCCTAGAGGTCTTGCTCCATGATCGTCCTGAGAGCTATCGCGACTTGTGCGGCCAATTAAGCCTCGTTCGTCCTCTCTCCAGCCTCGGCTTCGTCGACTCGAACTGGTCAGGTACCGTCTGAGGATTGTAGCGGACACAGCTTTTGGCGGCTCAATCTTCTTTCATCGGAATCCGCTCCACCGAGACTTCATTCACTGCTGAGTAGGAGGCGCTCAAGGGTCATCCGAAAGGTTGTACGAAGAGCCTGAAGGGTTGCCGAGGGATATCCGAAGGCTTCTCCACAGGCGTCATGAGCGATACCAAGGCTTCTGCGGCGATTTAAACTTCCGTCGTTCGTTCTCCTTTGCCGCATCATCTGTTTAGAGCCTCGGTCGCCCCACCAGTAGTTTCACACTCGTGTCTTCTTCCTCTCGACGCATCGACCGAGGGCTGCAGCACCGTTCTTGAGTTTTCATCATGATTCTTTCCTTCACATGCACATATGCAGTTCTCGTTTGGTATCCATCTTCGTCTGTCACTGCGAGCCAATTGCTCCTCGCAGGCAGTTCATTCTTCGGTTGTGCATGCAGCAGATCCTCCTCTGCAACGTGGATAACTCGTTCACCGGTATTCTTCTTCGTCTGTCTCTGCGAGTCGGATAACCCTCGCAGGCAGTTCAATGTTCGGTTGCTCGTGATCAGTTTAGAGGTCGGCCGACGCCTCGGTCACTCTCCGAGTTCGTCCACTTCCATCGGCGGGACAATTTTGCGGCTCCATCGGGTTTGCCACGTTCCATGTAAGGCCAAACACGAATCATACGCCGACGTAGGGGCCGCGGTCGTGCATATAGAGCATTGCACGCTGCCCTTTCGTCCGAGGAAGTCCCGACCGAGGGTTCGTTCACAATAGTAGTCGGTGCCATGTTGCACGAGTCACTTGCCTTGACTTCAAAATTCGATCGGTGCAGTTTGATGCCACCCAGAGCCTCGGTCGGTACCTCATACGAATCCTCTCGACGAGCTGCATCTCCTGGACGCATGACCGACACTTCATCCGAGGAAGTCCCGACCGAGGGTTCGTTCACAATAGTCATCGGTGCCATATTGCACGAGTCACTCGCCTTGACTTCAAAATTCGAACGGTCCAGTTTGATGCCGCCCAGAGCCTCGGTCGGTACCTCATACGAATCCTCTCGACGAGCTGCATCTCCTGCACCCATGAACGACACTTTATTCGCAAATCCGACGAGTTCCTTCTTCGCTCTTGTTTGACGCCGCATTACTGCTACAAAATCAGAGTCGTCTCCGGCGCAGTCTCGTTCGGCTCTGCCGCGCACAAAATCGAAAAAAATCTTGCCACCGGTGTTCGTGGAGGCCACGGAAGCTTGTGCAACATTGACCGAGGGTTCGCTCGTTGTCGGGCTGCCGAGGAGGGTAACGTCGCTGATTCGGTTCAAGCCGCTTAATTTCGATAGTATGGTGTCGGTCGATATCACCATTGTCACCTCGTTCTCCATCGCTTCGCTCACCAGGCAGTCCGCTGCCGCATTCAAATTTATCTTCCCGTGTAGATACGTCACCGACCGAAGTTTGGTAGTCAGATCTCGGTGGCGGTAGAGTTGCGTCATAAATTCCATCCAACGACATGTGATTGCCCCTAGAGATTGCTGGATTGCGAATCTCGAGTCCCCGACGATGGTTACGACCTCGGTCTTGGGTTTCAATGCAGCAGATACGTCATTGCACATCCCAGTGTACCGAACGAGGGTTACTGCGGTGTCCTCGAGATAAGCACTCGCAGAGATCACTACAGTCCATAATAGTAATATCCACAAAGTCCATGAGCGATCTGACCCTTTGGTAGTCACCTGTCCCATTACGCGAGGATTACGCACTGGCGGGGTCGGAACATTCGTAATCAAGATCTCGCGCTGAATAGCATCCATGCCCCTGCTCTGGCCAATCGGTTCAGAATACGTCAGCATCGTCTCGGGAGAGCCCGTTAGCTTGGTCTCGTTCTCCTGATTCTCCATGGGCTTGATCTCGTTCTGTCGATACTTGAACGTGTCGGTAGCGTCTGCGTCATTACAACGATTTTCTGGTGGCATCACATCAACCGCCGAGGCATAACCGGCATCCAATAGGCGCTCTGCATTTTCTGCCGCCTCGTCATCAGAATAACCATTCGTGTCAGGTCTGGCGGGTTGTGCCCCATGATCGTTCCAGCCCTCGGACGGCCCATAATCTTCATCACCGTCTCGAGATCTGTCGACCACTACTGCCACCGAGGTTTTAAACCCCTGGGTTGGCTTGGAAATCTTCGCCGAACCATCGATCGGGCTAATGCCCCCATCGCTGCTTCCTCTGGTGTCTGCAGTGGGTCCATAGGCATTTGAATCCTCGGACGAGGTAGATTCACCATCGTCATGACCCACTGCATCCTCCTGGACCACCACCGAGGGTTTGTGTACTCCTGGTCCAGCGAGATCGTCGGTCGAGGCGGGCGCTAGTCCAGTCAGCTCAACCGACGTTATCCGACACTCGTCGGCGGATCTCAAAGCCTCGGTGGCTCTCCTGAGGATCTTGCGCGGAGTCAGGCAGTCTTGGCGGACAACAACCGACGGTTGTTCTGCCACCCAGCGTTCATAACGCTGTTGCCGATGCATCATGGCCCCGTTGGACAGCGTCGTCGTGCCGTGGGACAGGTCCAAGTTGATTCCATCTGGGGTCAAAAGCCCCATGCCCCTAATGATGTCCAAGGTTCCATTCGTTGCGACTCGATGCTCGTTCTCGGTGGTGGACTCAATGCACACGTGAGTCGGATCCGACCCGTAACCGTCGTCCGACTTCTCGTCCGAGTATTGGCTGCGCTCGTACGCGCGCTCTACGTTGCCGCAATCATCGGTAGCATCATATCCATGTCTGCGCACGTCCAGGGAGCTTGTCCGTGACCCATCCGAGCCTCTTGCTTTCAGCGCCGCGAATACATTTGTCAATGCCTCGATAAGGGGAGTAATCCTCGGTCGGACATGATGACGGTCACTGTCTCGGAAACCTCGTTCGCGGTGGTAGCCGCTCCGGGGACCCTCGGTCGACCTGCCCTCACGTCGACGATCATCATCTTGACCTCTGTTGCGGCGCAACGAGGGTTCCCGGGCTGCGTTTCGCTCGCGGTAACGCAAAATGTCGTCGATCATGCCTTCAAGTTCGTAGATATCCGAGACTCGGACGTGGCACAGACTCTCTTCTAGACCTCGGTCGTCGCACGTATCGAGAAAGTGTTCCACATGGTACTTAGCATCGCGTCCACCATCCTCAAACTGCACACCAGCGTTGCGAGCGTAGCCATTGAGTCGGTTTAGGTAGTCGCACACGTGCTCCCTGCCATATCGCTTCGCTGAGTAGTACCGAATCTTCGCCGACCGAGTAAACTCCGTACAGTAGTACTTGATGAACGCCTGACTCAGCAATGTCCAAGTGCGTTTCGTCTTGCGCGGAAGCTGCCGGTACCAGTACTGTGCCCAGTCGTGTAGGCTAAGCTCGAACGCCACGCACCACGTGTTAGGAGGCTTGTGCGTCCCTTTCATTCCGTAAACGAAAGACCGAAGCCACTGCATGGACTTCTCGCATTGATTGCGAGTACCGTATAATGACTCGATGCGGTTGAGCGGGAGATGCGTGGCAATTCTAAGCCTCGGAGTGGTGCTTCGGTTGTCCACCGCACTCAGATCCCTCACTTCTCGCGCCCATTCCCTCGTCAAGTCTCTGTCGTGGTCATCGTCAGCAGGTTCGGCTTTAGCCACGTTATCCAACTCCTCAACGAGGCTTCGGGCGAACGGTCGCACTCCGCTGATTCGCCCTCCAGACACTTGCGCTGCCTCGGCGGCCTCGGTCATGGTGCCCCTGACTTCCCAGTCAGCTCACCAAACATTCGTCCATCTCGACCATCGGTGTAGTCACAAACGAGATCCTGGAACCCACCGAACCCTCGGTGAGCATCCGACTTGACTTCGCTTGCGTGGCTGGTATCATCGACTTGACTCCACTCGCCG
This sequence comes from Phytophthora x cambivora, assembly GCA_033557925.1. Classification (NCBI taxonomy): domain Eukaryota; phylum Oomycota; class Peronosporomycetes; order Peronosporales; family Peronosporaceae; genus Phytophthora; species Phytophthora x cambivora. Next base: position 7,794,007 of record JAUCEB010000011.1, on the reverse strand, counting down.
TCTTCTCTTCTTTTCTTTGCTGTTTTCTTCTTCTTCTTTTCTTCTTTTTTCTTTTTCTTCTTCTTTTTCTTCTTCTCTTCTTCTCCTCTCCTCTTCTCCTCTTTCGTTCGTTGGGGTTGACACCGCTCACAACCACGACACACAAAAGGTCACACCAATCCCGGGTCGCGGCACCAGTTGTCGTATAGGAACACGCTGAAAATCTCGCTACCGTAAGGTACGAGTCCCACCAACAACACACGTCTCCCCAAATAGGTCAACGAAAGTTGGATCAAAACCTGAGGTCCAGGAACGATCCCTTACACCGGGTTGGATATAAGCCTCTGTGTACCAAGGTTGTCTTCGGTCAACCCAAAACCTGCACTAACTAGCCACGAACGAGGGCTAGAATGCAATATAGCGCTTTCGCGCAACCCTTTTGCAGTCCCTCAGATGGAAGGGTACCGGCTGATTAGGCCTAATACAAAGGGGACCGAGGTAATCCTCGGTCGGTAGTAAAATATACTCTAGGGGACTAATACACCCCACACACACACAGAACGACACTCTAAGTGCCACTCTAGCCTCTCGGCCATGCCAACTCTTGGCTTGACCTCGGCGGACTATTGATTAATTAATCTCTAATCCGTCAACGGCCATACCACTAAGCCATGCGTATCCAGGCACTACAGCAAGCTAGCTAACACTTACCGGAGTCGGACTTAACCTCTGAAGACTTGGGGGGAAGACTGCTGATTTATTACTGAATATTCAGAGGCTCTGAGAGCCTCTGCAGATCATCCTATAGCTAATCCTAATCCTACATACAAATATCTAGTATAAAACGAATCTCGATGTGGCGACCTCTGTACACTCATCAATAATGACGGTGATTACGCCGGAGGTACCTCGAGGGTCGAACGAGGCTTCGGTCGTCCGAACGAGGCTTCGGTCACCTGAACGAGGCTTCCACTTAAGTACGACTATGGTTGTGGTCGTAAATAGCACTGAGTCTGACGTATTTAGCCTCGGTCGGGTGTTTATTAGGTCCCGCCGAGGCCAATGTCACTACCTGTCACTCTTCCGAGGTAAATGAGAGTGAAAGCTTGTCACAACGGCAACTTCCTTTCCGTCAGCGAATCCGACGGAGTACGCTCGCAGCCTGGTCCGGCCGAAGTCACTTTTCGGCCGGATCTCCACGCCACAACTGCCCCCGCCACGTCGTGAACCTGGCACTGGCGAACGGCGCGGCGCAATGTCTCGTCCTCCGACTCGTCCCGAGTCTCGATCGCTGGCCTCAGCCACCGCGCGCGCGCTCCGATCCTTGGGCTGTACTGGCGAGGTAAGCACTTTCTTGCGCAGCTCGTTCTTATCTCGGTCATCTTGGTGCTGACTTGTGTCCTCTTTGTTCATCTGCTCAGAGCGCCCTGGACGTCCTCGCCGAGGCGACGCAGCCTCAGCCGCATCTACCCACTGGGGCGCCTTCTACTGGACCTCGTCCACGCGGTGGTACTCCGTCAACCGCTTCTCGGCCTGGCGGTGCGGCCTCGGCGGCGTCCGGATCCTCGGTCGAGCACTCGGCGCCTCCAGCAACCATCTTGGACCCTTACCCCACGTCAACCGAGGACCCGGCATCCGCGGCGACAGAGGCACCGGGTGAATCTCCGTACCGTTCACTTCCAACTTCTCCGCCGCGCCGCCATCCTCCTCCGTCGCCAACTCCCGCGCCTTCGACTTCGTTGGCAACTCGCGGGGCGTCGGTTGGGGTCGAGTCTACTGGAACAATGGTCGCTGCGTCCACGGCTGGTGCGACCGAGCCTCTCGCGCCAGTATTGACGGCGTCCGACCGCCAGTTCTACCGGCTCGCCGAGTTGGTCGTCAGCGTCGCTCGTGCGCCTCCCGCCCGGGTCGATCCGGTGTTGGATCGACGCCTTGAGCACGCCTCGACTCTCGAGGAGGTGGCGACGGCTGCGGTGGCTCCCCGTCGACTTCCCATCGCCGAGTCCGAGGAAATGATGTCCCTCCGTCAGGAGGTGGAGCGGCTCCAAGCTCTGGCGAAGGACACGGAGGATCAACTCCACGTTGAGATGGATCTCCGTGTGAAATCCGACGTCTTCTGCGTGCAAACCTCGACCGAACTTCACCAAGCTCTGGATCGCATCGAAGAGCTTCGGGAAGAACGGCGGACGCTCCTCGAGCGACTCACCGCGGCGGAAGCCACCTTGGCGTCTCATCGAGAGGTGACTGCTTCGCTCGAGAGGCGCCTCGTTGACACCAACGCTGAGGCGACCACGGCTCGCCAGCAACTCACGACCGACCGAGAGCGGTTGAAAGCAAGCCTCGTTGCGCACACCGCCCAGCTCGACCGCCTTCGCCGACAGCTGGCTGACCAAGACCGAGGCCAGTCGGGGGTCATACCTGCGCGCATCCAGGCGCTTCAAGACGAAAACAACAGTTTGCGTCGTGCAAACTCCGTTTTGCGGCGCCACTCTGCGATGCACGAGTTGGACGTGGACACCCTTGTCCTGGCGACGGCGGGCATCTCTGCGAGCGAGATCGACTGGACGCTGCTGGGTCTCAACCCTCCAGACGTCATCGTTGGGTCTCCGCAGAGCGGCGACGAGTCTTCAAGCCCAGACGAACCACCCACCGAGGACTCTTCGACTCCTGAGGTTCCTCGCTCCAGTCCTCCAGCGTCGCCCTCGTCCGCCTCATCTACGTCGAAGCGTAAGCGAGATTCATCTCCCCAATCGTCGACCGAGGGCGCGGCTGCATCACAGCTGCCTCCGTCCAAGCGGCTCGGTCGCGCGTCTGTCGGCCTGCGAGCGAGGGCTGAAGCCGCTGCTGCTCATCATGCTGGCGGGTCTCTCAGTGGCCCGCAGCCCTCGGTCACCCCTCCGTCGCCTTCTGCTTCTCTCGATTCGCCTGCTGGTGGGTCGACCGAGGGCAGCGGTGCTTCTCCGACTCGGGTGTCGTCGTCGGCCTCTGCTAGTCCGTCGTCTCCTGCTGCTTCTGGGCCCCCGACTGTGCAGTCGGATGACCGCATGGGTCGAACTGGCTCGCCGGGTGGAGGTGACTCTCCGAGCGATGAAGGTCCGCCAGGGTCTCCCGCCGGTGGTTCGCCAGGGTCTCCTGCTAGCGGTTCGCCAGGGTCCCCCGCTGGCGGTTCGCCTCCAAGCGGCGATGATGGTGGTAGCCCGTCGCCACCTGGTTCCGATGAAGATGGGCGGTCTGACGAGTCCTCCAGAGAATCGGACGACTCGTCCATCGCGTCGGGCGCTGGTGGAACTCCTCCTGCAACGCCACCCCGTTCTCAACAGCCGAGTGCTTCGTCGAAGAACCTCGACGACTTGTCTCCGGACACACTCGAGCGGGCGATGTTTGGTTCGGAGAGCGAAGACGAAGGCTCGCCTCCCTCGGCTGGAGCAGGATCTCAAGCCTCGTTCGCACCCACTGCGTCGTCGCCTGGGTCCTCTGCATCCGGTGCATCACCGACCGAGGGTTCGTCCACTGTTCCACGACCCGGGCGTCCTCGGTCCGAAGTGACTGCTACTCTCTCGGCCGCCCCTGGCACCGTGCAGACTGGGTTCACGCCTGTCGTCACCAGTGTGTCTGACGTGGCGGAGGGGTCTCGGAAGCTGTCCGAGCTCGGCGCTCTGTTCCTCGTGCCGGGCTTCGCAGCACCGGGTGCTCAGGAATGCTGGTGTCTGCTGCAGAATCTCAGCGTGCCAGACATTCCGGCCGAGGACCCTGTGTCGCCAAGCTCCGAAGCCGGAATTGCGGCGTTCTCCGACTGGGCGAATCCCCTTCACCCGTGGCACCTGGTGAGTGTCAAGCTCCCCGCCGAGCCGTGCACCTTTGGTGTTGGTCAATTTACCGACGGTGTGGCGATCTCCGTCCGGGCCACTGGCCAAGCTCTCCTCGTTCGGCTCTGGCGGCAGTTCCAAGGCACCTCCACTGATGCGACTGAGAAGGCCGACTTGGGCTTCGCCTTGTGGGAGCGCCGCCATTGGATCTCGGTATCGGCCGTCGAGGCGTACTTCGACGAGTTGTCCATGAGGCACGGTCGTCGTCACCCACTCCTCCTCAAGCTTCGCCAGCTCTGGCGAGAGTACGCCCGAGGTCGGAGCCTCCGAGCTGACCGTCTCCGGCAGCAGATGGTGAAACGGTTGTGGACGGGTTGTATCGAATACAACCGCGAGCCTCGTCAATTTCACACCGAGACCCTGTTGGAGCCCACTTACCTCCAGTACTCGTTCGAGGTCGTGGAGTGGGCTCCCCGGACGTCGGATTGGATCGCGGAGGTGAACGAGCTGGACACTCGTCAACCTTGGCGCAACTGTTGGGTCGATGACCCCGCGAGCCACCCGTTCAACACGACGTTCGCCGCTTGCAATCCTGCAGTGTCGCTGTTCGTGCCACGCGGAATGACCAGCGAAGAGGTGGCAGCTTCTGTGGTCGTGGAGCCATCTCTTCCTGCGTCGTGGGTGACTGTCCCATGGGTCACTCAATTTGGTGCCGGTCATGACGATGGCGCCTCGGACGAGGAGTCGAAGGACTCGCCGAACGCCGGCGCAGACACTCCTTAGGCGCTCCTGCCCTCGGTCGTCCGTCATTCCCGATCTCCAGCATCAACTCTCGCTGCTCCAGTACTGTCCGACGCTCCAATTTTGCAGGCGGCTCGTAGGGTTGTAGTTCATTCTTCGTTAATTCTCCATAATCATTTCAACCCATTCGTAACTCCTTCCCTGCTGCATCTTCCGTCGCGAGTTTGATCTACCCCTCGTTCGGTGTCCTGCTTCCTTCGTCTTGGTCCTGCGGTTCTTCTGATGTGCCGACCGAGGAGTAGTTTCGCGTTCTTGAGTCGTCATCTTAATTCATTCACATGTACATATGCATTGTTCGTTTAGTATCTTCTTTCGTCTGCTACTGCGAGCCAATTGCTCCTCGCAGGCAGTTCGTCCCTCGGTCACCTCTGCAGTAAGTTCTCTTCGTTCATCTCCAACCCTCCTGCGGGCGACCGTGTTCCCAGTAACTTCTTTCGTCTGTATTTGCGAGCTGGTGCCCCTCGCAATCAGTTCATTCGTCGATAGCGCCCAACACTACTCCTCGTCCGCAGTCTGAGCCATTTGTAGTCGTCGGTCGCTGCGTTTCTGACGCAAGTAATCATAGAGTAGCCCTCCGCACGACAAGTTGGTAGCTGGTTCCCACGTTGGCTCCTGGTAGCCGACCCATTTCACTTTGAATTCTCGAACTGCTCGGTTGGTGCTCGTTGATAGCGGCGTGCGGTCGTCCAGGATGGCTTCGACTTCGAACTCGCCCGACGGGTGGTCCGGCTCCCAGCTATCCTCGGGCAGCAACTCCTCGTCGAAATCCACTCTCGATTCCTCGTCTACCTCTGGTGCCAGCCGAACTTTAGGCCGGTCTCCGAACTCACTCACTGCCTTCAACCGCGAGACGTGTACGACCGGGTAGAAGCGGTAGCCGCTTCGATTCGGTAGCTCTAGCTCGTAAGCGAACTCCTCCACCTTCGTCTTGATACGGAATGGTCCGTGCCATCGGTGCGCAAGTTTCTTCGTCAGTCCGGGTTTTACTCGTTCCATATACAACCACACTCGACTTCCTGGTTCGAACAGCGACCTCGGCGGGGCCTCGTTAGGGCTCGCCTCGCGTGAAGGGCTCGGTAGCGACTCTCTCTCTCTTGCCGCCCGAGTGTCTCGTTGTGTTCCTTGGCCCTCCGAGCCTTCTCTGTTGCTTGGAACTCTTTGGCCATACTGAGTGCAATTTCCTGTTGTCGGTTGACCTCGCGGCGCCACGCTAAGGCATCGGACTGCCGCCCTGAGCCTCGTTTGAGGGACGAGGACATCGCCTTGAGCGTCGACTGTGCATCCCAACCATGAACGAGGTAAAACGGGGTCTCCTTCCGGGTCCCATCTTGCGAGTTGTTGATAGCGAAGATCAGTTTTTCTGCGATCTCATCCCAGTCCTGTTGCAAAGGGTCTTCCGCGTACACGCGCACAGACTGCATGACGGTTTTCACCGACCGTTCTTGCTGTCCGTTAGCCTGCGGTCGGTAACTCAGCGTAGCTCGCGACCGAGACTGCATCATCTCAGCGAAGGCTTGGAACACCTCGCTCATGAACCTTGGGTCTCGGTCGTGACGAATCAGCGAGGGTGCGCCGAACCTTCGGTAGACACACTCCTCGAAAGCTTGGGCAACGACAAGTGCAGTGGTATCCGACATAGCTTTACCCATCACAAATCCGGTGAACGAGCACTGGAAGAGCAGTAGCGCCGTGTTTCCTCGCCGAGACTTCGGTAAGGGGATCACAAAGTCCATGGAGACCATCTGGAACGGGCTCTCGGCCAGTACGTTTCCTGGCGAATAGCCTCTCAGCTGGGGTCGGCTCTTGATCGAACAGCAGTCCGGGCAGGATCTGACGTGCTTCTCTACATCCGCGTACAGTCCGATCCAGTAGTAGTCTGACTTCACTCGGTGGTACGTGCGATTAATACCTTGGTGGCCACCTTCCAACGAGTCGTGGCAGCTCTGCAGCACTTCCTGGACCATCGTTGAGGGTACCACGAGACGCATCCACATTTCTTGCTGCTCGTCCGGGTCCGAACGACGGTTAGTTCCCACAAAATAGAGGACCTCGTCTTCGCTCAGAACGAACCGGTCAGCCATTTTCCATGCGTCATGAGCCGCCTTGTAGCCTAGGCGAGCATCTTCGCCTCGGAGGACCGCTCTCAGGTTGGACCATCTCAGTTCCTCTTCTTGTGCAGCGGCGACCCTTCTCCGACGCTCTTCCTGCACTGACAGCGGGTCTATATCCGCTGCATCAGGCGGAGCCGCCGTGGCAGCCGTCAAAGCCTCGTTGGCCGGTAGCGTTCCTTCCTGCGCGTTCTGAGCCTCGTTCGGTACCGCGTTGGATTCAGCAAGCCGAGCTGCATCGTCCTGACCCATGACCGATACTTCGTTCGCGAATCTGACTCGCTTCGTCTTCGCCTTCGCCTGGTGTCTCGTTGTAACCGTCACATGCCCTGAATCTCGGCCTTCAGACCGCACAAAATCGAAAAAAGTCTTACTTCGGGGTTCTTCGCGAGTCATTGATGCCCGCAAGACGCTCACCGAGGGTTTCTCTTCCGTCGTTCCGGCCACCGAGGTTTCATAGATGACTTCGTTAATCCGGTTCAATGCTCTCAGTTCCGCGATCCTCGCCTCGGACGTCGTCACTGTCGACACTTTAGACTCCAACGTTTCGCTGGCCAGAGAATCTGCTGCTGCATTGAATTCTCGTACTGCATGCAGGTACTTGACCGACCGAAGCTTGGCTACGAGTTCCCGGTGGAGGTTGAGTTGCGCCATCAGCGTCTCCTTCCGGCACGCTATCAACCCTAGTGATTGCTGAATGGCGAGTCTCGAATCTCCAACGATGACGAGGTCTGTAATGGCTAGACCGAGCGCCGCCGAGACGCCATTGTTCATACCGGCGTACTCGGAGAGGTTGACCGTAGTGGCTTCGAGATAAGCACTGGCAGCGATCACTATCGTCCATTCCGGAAGCTTCCATAAGATCCATGAGCAACTCCCATAGCCGCCGTGCTTCTCCGTTTTCGCCGAGCCGTCGAACGAGAGGACGTGGCCACTGTACGAGGTCGGTAGACGAGCATATAACATATGCGGGTCCAAACGAACGTTCGGTGACCCTTTGGATGGAGGGGCCACCGAGGCCAACGACTCGTCTAAATCGACGAAGCTCGTCAGCCCCGCTTGGAGCAGCTGAGCGAACGCGCAATCCTTTTCCTTCACTCGTTCGACCACCAGGTGCCATGGCGACAGCAAGACGGCAAATTGGGTGGCCCGACCGAAGAGTGTCTTGGACTTGTGCACCCACTCGAGTGTTGAAAACCGAGTGTAGACTCGGATAGTCTTCCCAACGAGCTGAGTATAGCATACCTTCAAAACGAGCAGTAGGGCTAGGACCTCCTTCTCGGCCGGGTGGTAGTTCATCTCGGCGTCCTTCAATACTCGACCACAGAAGCGAACGGGGTGCAGCTTGCCCTCGTGTTCTTGCATCAGAGTAGAGCTAAGGGCCCACTCGTTCGCGAACAACGTGACGTGGACATCCTTGCCCCTGTCGCAGTGGCGCAGTATCGGAGCGTCTCGGACGCGTTGCTGTAGCATGGCAAAGCTCTGCCTGGCCGCGGAAAGGTCCCCACCGAGCTCAAAATCAGCGTCCTTGAGCTAGTAGAGCGCTGCCCCGTACACCGCAAAATCCTGGATAAAACGGCTGTAATAGTTGAGCGCTCCGAGGAAGGATTGAATTCCCTTCTTCGACGCGGGGAACTTGAGCTCGGTCACCGCCGCTGCCTTCTTAGCGTCGGGAGCAATACCCGCCGCCGAGACCTCGTGGGACAGGAAGCCCACCTTCCGTTGTACGAACAGGCTCTTGGAGAAGCTAACACTGATCCGACACTCCTGGAACCGGCTTAGCAGGCGGTCTAGCGTCGCCAAGCAAGCGTCAAAGGTCTCGGAGCCGAAGCAGATATCGTCTACGAACGAACGCCGATCCAGCACGGGTACCAACGAGGATTCGTCTGGCTCTCCGCTGGAGTACATATCGGCCAGAGGGCTGTTCACCAGGGTTGCAACGGCGCTTTCGGTGGTCGACAGGGCTCGGTCGGCGTCAAATTTGGTCCGGGGAGCCTCGTTCAGGCTGACCGAGGCCTCGGTCACCCCTGCCCTGTCCTCGGCGTCGGCCGTTTCAGCTATCCGCATCTTCTCCGAGAAGCTAGCCCAGCCTCCCTTCGGTTGAACGAACCCCCATAGGGCGTTGTCAATCATTCGTTGGTAGATCATGGGCGCGTTCTTGAGCCCGAACGGCATGCGTAGCCACTCGAAGTGGCACAGCGCGCAGACAAAGGCGGAGATCTTGCGGGCTCGGCGAGTCATCATCACCGCCCAGAACCCGCTCGCCGCATCCAAGGAGCAAAACCACAGGTATGCCTCCATCTCGGTCAACAGATCGTCGAGCATGGCATATTCCATGATTGCAGTGATTGCATTCACTCGTTTGTAGTCAATACATAACCGGATGTCGATTCCGTTCTTCTTCAGCACAATAACGATAGGTGAAGCCCACGGGCTATCCGAGAACGAGACCAGTCTTGCCGTCAGTAGACCCTTCAGCAGCTCGTAGAGCTTCCCCAGCAAACGTAGAGGGGTCCTCCGAGCTTTTTGCTTGATCGGGGGGTGCCCTTGCACGTCGATGTCACACACCACACCGTATGCCGGTGGGGGCAAAGCGTTGCCGCTCGCAATCATGATCTCTTCGTGTTTCTGTAGCACCGCCACGAGCTTCGCTTGCTGGTCGGTCGTCAAGTCGGGGTTCTGGACATTCGGACCCGAGTAATCAAGAGTCGTCGACGAAGGTTCCGTCAGGTCGGGCAAGAACGCAAGCTCGTGCGCGTAGTCCGTCAACTCGATCTCGTTCGGTAGGTGTTCCGCCGTATCGTTTGTGCCCCAGTCTGCATCAGCGACTGTTGCCGGACTGCCTCCAGCCATGACCGAGACGTAGACAGCTTCCAGACGCTCTGCGTCAGACTGGACATGTCGTCTGTCGGTTGGGCCGGTGGTTGTCCGATCAATCTCAACCTCGGCCCCTGGATCACCCCTGGCCTCGGTCGTCCCACAAGCGCCTGCTTGATCAGCGCGGGAGTCGCCACTGTGGCGTGGAGATCCGGCCGAAAAGTGACCTCGGCCGGACCAAGCTGCAAGCGTATTCCGTCGGATTCGCTGACAGAAGGAAGTTGCCGTTGTGACAAGCTGTCACTCTCATTTACCTCGGTAGAGTGACAAGTAGTGACATTGGCCTCGGCGGGACCTAATAAACACCCGACCGAGGCTAAATACGTCAGACTCAGTGCTATTTACGACCACAACCATAGTCGTACTTAAGTGGAAGCCTCGTTCAGGTGACCGAAGCCTCGTTCGGACGACCGAAGCCTCGTTCGGACGACCAAAGCCTCGTTCGACCCTCGAGGTACCTCTGGTGTAATCACCGTCATTATTGATGAGTGTACAGAGGTCGCCACATCGAGATTCGTTTTATACTAGATATTTGTATGTAGGATTAGGATTAGCTATAGGACGATCTGCAGAGGCTCTCAGAGCCTCTGAATATTCAGTAATAAATCAGCAGTCTTCCCCCCAAGTCTTCAGAGGTTAAGTCCGACTCCGGTAAGTGTTAGCTAGCTTGCTGTAGTGCCTGGATACGCCTGGCTTAGTGGTATGACCGTTGACGGATTAAAGATTAATTAATCAATAGTCCGCCGTGGTCAAGCCAAGAGTTGGCGTGGCCGAGAGGCTAGAGTGGCACTTAGAGTGTCGTTCTGTGTGTGTGTGGGGTGTCTTAGTCCCCTAGAGTATATTTTACTACCGACCGAGGATTACCTCGGCCCCCTTTGTATTAGGCCTAATCCGCCGGTACCCTTCCGTCTGAGGGACTGCAAAAGGGTTGCGCGAAAGCGCTATATTGCATTCTAGCCTTCGTTCGTGGCTAGTTAGTGCAGGTTTTGGGTTGACCTAAAACAACTTGGGTACACAGAGGCTTATATCCAACCCGGTGTAAGGGATCGTTCCTGGACCTCAGGTTTGATTCCAACTTTCGTTGACCTAATTAGGGAGACGTGTGTTGTTGGTGGGACTCGTACCTTACGGTAGCGAGATTTTAAGCGTGTTCCTACACGACAACTGGTGCCGCGACCCGGGATTGGAATAACCTTCTGTGTATTCTGGTTGTTGTAGGTCTCAACCCCTACGAGCAAAAAAAAAGAGGAGAAGAAGAAGAGAAGAGAAGAAAGGAGAAGAGAAGAAGAAGAAGATGGCGCGAGGAACCAAGTCTGCGGCTCCAACTACGCCGATGAAGTCGAGTGGGTCGCGCTCCTAAGCGCTGGACCACTCCGGAAGCTCGTTCGAGTCTCTGGCGACCGTGGCGATGGACAGAGTCGACGAGCATCAGGCGACCTACGATTCTGCGTTTGAACCCTCGGACGCCATGGAGGAAGACGAAGATGATGACTGGGAAGTCAAAGGCACTGCGAACGAGGCCGCGGAGGAAGCGGTTGTGTCTGCAGGGCGAAGCGGTGGTGTGCGACCGCTCGCCCGAAACCTCGTTGACGAGCTCGACGACGTCGCCAAACCGGAGCCAGCCTTCGGCGAAGACGACGGAGAAGATGGAGCGAAGGACTTCCCGAAGACGGCGGCGGCCACGACGCAGCCGACGGGGATCCGTCCACCCCTCAACGGGGACACACCGGCGGCCAACAAGGTGTTGGGCCGGTGTGTGGAGTTGATGAGGACGAAGAGCAACTGGATGAGGCAGTTTTCACCCAAGATGGTTCGTCAGGCGGTGTGGGCGGATCTCGGACGAGCGCTGGCCGCGCCCATTGACTCAACGAGCACCTTGGCGGTAGCTCGAGAGACCGAAGGATTACTCAGAGCGATGGGGTGCGACTCTCAAATGTACCCGTCGACCATGGCGCTTGCCGACTGGAGTCCGACCGAGGCGGCCACTGCTCTCTCGAAGTGGAAGAAGAAGTTGCGAACGGCGTTCGGTGCTACCAACGCAAGCGTGGCCACCCTAGTGTTTGGGACGAAGGCTTACCTCGTCCAAACCGAGGCGGATCCGTCAAAGGTGCCATTGCCACCGACACCCCAGAAGGAGACCAACGACTCCAAAGCTGGAGTGTTCGCTGCGAAGGGCCTGGCGTCACCGTACATGCAAGACTCGCACATGGTGACGCCGAGGTCTGTCGACCGTAGTGACCGACTAGCGAAGGAGAACGAGGCCTCGTTCACTACGCCGAACACTCGCCGAACGACAGTCCGACTTCCCGAGAAGAAGTTCGAGGCCCGAGAGGAGTCGTCGGACAGCGACGAGGATCGTTTTGACCCGGACTACTACGACGGTGACCAGACGGGTGAGTGGGCACGCCAAGTGAGGGAACTGAGTGCAGCGAATGGCCGGAGTAACACACCGAGGCTTGAGATCGCGACGCACCTTCCCCTCGGCAACATCAAACCGTTCCTCGGTACTCGCAACAAGAGCGAGCGGTCGATGCAGTGGCTCCGAAAGTTCATGTACGAGATGAAGGGAACGCACACTCCGACGAACGAGTGGTGCATGGCGTTTGAACTCAGCCTCCAAGATGGGGCACTCCATTGGTACCGCCAGCTTCCTCGCAAAACGAAGCGTACGTGGAAGCTGTTGAGCGATGCTTTCATCAAGTATTATTGCTCGAAGTTCACCCAGTCAGCGAAGGCTCGCTACTACTCGGCGAAGCGAGAGGATAAGGAGCACGTCTGCGACTACCTCAACCGCCTGAACGGGTACGCGCGCAACGCTGGCGTGCAATTTGAGAACGGTGGACGTGAGGCGAAGGACCACGTGGATCACTTCCTCGATTCATGTGACGACCGAGGCTTGGAAGAACGACTGTGTCATGCGCGGGTCAAGGACATCCACGACCTCGAAGAAATGATCAACGACATCCTGCGCAGTAGAGAGCGAAAGACGGCGCGCGAACCCTCGGTGAGACGCCACCGAAGCCAAGATGATGACCGGCGACGTGAAAACCGGTCGAACGAGGCTGCGAGAGGCGGTTTCAGCCGTGAACGACGCTACCGAGACGATGGTCGACGCCGAGAACGACGTGACGAATCCCCATACAGGTCGAGGATTACCCTAGTGGAAGCCTTGGCTGACGTCGTCACCGCTTTGAACATCAGAGCCTCGGACACAGATCACGAAGATTCCCAATCTGCTCGCGGATACGGGCGTGATACGACCGAGGCTAGTGGTCTAAACGGCGCGCCGTACGACGCCGACGAGTATTCGGACGCGGAATCGGACTCGAGCGAAGTCTCGGCTGACGATCGTGGACATGTGGATGCGACGAACGACAACGAACGTCGAGCCGCGGCGGCTGGGACCTTCGCTCGACCGGACAATCGTCGTCAGTCAGGTGGAAGCACCCAATTCCAGCGCGAACGAGAGGGACGTCGCCAGTACGGACCGTGTGCGGCATGCAACAGCCCATACCACTCGGTGCACTACTGTAACAGGAGGTGCAAGTTGTGTAAACAAGTACACGATGCCGGCAAGTGCGACGCCCTCCGGGAGCTGACGAGTTTGTTGCGAACGAAGGTCGACAAGAAGGATCTCACCCCAGAGCTGCAGAGCCTGGTGTTCGGGAGCCATTTAAACTAGGCAGCCCGCCAACTGAAACTGGGTTGGTCCCAATCGGGCTGCCACAGTTAGCTGAGCCTGCTGTCGACGCAGACTATTTGTTTGCGTTCACAGGCAAAAGCAAATGGCCCGACGATCGAACGAACAACGAACGAGTGAACACGATGGAAAATGGAAGTGACAGAGGCGTACGCCTCGGTGAGAATGGAATTGATGAAACAAGTGATGGCGAACACGTACGTGCCCCGACCGAGGCTGTCATCACGAGTATGGCTCAAGTGGAGTCGGTCGACCGAACCCTCGGTCGGGCAATAAAATTACTGCCCGGCGAAAGAATGGGGTGGTGGTCGTCCCAACGATACGACAAGAGGAAGAGAATGCGCGCGCTGGTCAAGGGCGCAGTAGATGACACCCGGATACGGATTCTGCTCGATACAGGAGCGAATGTGAGCGTGATCTCGGCGAGCTTTGCCAAGAGGCTCCGAGTGAAGGAGGTATTCGACCACGGTCGTAGCCTGGAAGTGCGGGGCATCAACCCGGGCACTATGGAAACTCAACGAAGAGCCCTGCTGAAGGTCACCCTCGGGTGGAGACACGCGTACGAGTTTGAGATGTGGATCATGGATCACAGTGCTGGAGTAGACGTGGTCCTAGGCATGGATTTCATGGTACCCGCCGGAATTCGACTAGACTTGTTCCACGGTACGGCTCAGCTTCCGGACGAGGAAATGGTACCCCTTCTGAAATCGAAGGAGTCGGACGAGCCGGTGTCATACGGCAGTCACATCGTAGGAGGTCCTACCGAGCTGCTGGCGATCCCAGGCAGGGAATGGAGAGAATTCCGCTTGGCTCGCCGACAACCGTCTCGAACGACCCACGAGACGTGGATTCGTAGGTCAACGAGGCTTGTGCCGACCGTGGTGAAGAGTCAACGAGGCCGGCCGATCTGGGTACGGCTGACTAATGTTACAACGAAGGGAACGAGTTGCTCGGCGCACGAACCTGTCGTGTTATGGGTGCCTAGGGGCGACCTACCTCAGAGAACGGGCTACGTGCGAGTAGGGTCCGACAAATATCGAGAGTGGCAAGTGCTGGCGTACGCGGAGAGCAGGGATGAAACGCTGTTCGGACGCGAGGGCAAGCTCTACCAAGAATGGCTAGCGGCACAACCCTCGGCCGTAGAACGACACGAGTATCCGACTCCACGGGCACTCCTCAGACGACCGACCGAGGCTACGGCGTGCACTGAGACGTCAAACGAGGGCGACGATGGCCAACTAGCGACGGCCAACGGTCTGGACCTCGTTGGGACTGTTGACGAAGCGAGCGAGTGCCAGCCACCCTCGGTCGATACCGAACCATGTTCAGCGAGAGGTGAAGGACAGGATTCAAGGCCGTCCGAGGACTACGCGACAGAAGAAATCACAGAACGACCCGAATCAGGTAACCCGGATCTCGAAGTCCGAATTGATGACTCCGCGCGCCCTCCAGGCGAGTTCGGAGAGATCCTGGCCTCGGTGACCACGGGTGACGATGCCCGTTCTGACCAAGTAGGCGTTTATGCGGTGACCGAGCCCAGGGGTGACCCGGAAGCCGCAGCAGCGACTGACCGAACAACCACCAACTCAACCGACAGACATGTCAAGTCCGACGCGGAACGTCTGGAGGCTGTCTACGTCTCGGTCATGGCTGGAGGCAGTCCGGAAACAGTCGCGGATGCGGACTGGGGCACCAACGATACGGCGGAACACCTACCGAACGAGATCGAGTTGACGGACTACGCACACGAGCTCGCGTTCTTGCCAGATCTGACGGAACCGTCATCGACAACTCTGGACTACTCGGGTCCGAATGTCCAGAACACCGACCTGAAGACTGAGCAGCAGGTGCAACTCGTAGCGGTGCTTCAGAAGCACGAAGAGATCATGATTGCGAGCGGCAACGCTCTGCCCCCACCGGCATATGGTGTGGTGTGTGACATCGACGTGCAGGGGCACCCCCCGATCAAGCAAAAAGCTCGGAGGACCCCTCTACGTTTGCTGGGGAAGCTCTACGAGCTGCTGAAGGGTCTACTGACGGCAAGACTGGTCTCGTTCTCGGATAGCCCGTGGGCTTCACCTATCGTTATTGTGCTGAAGAAGAACGGGGTCGACATCCGGTTATGTATTGACTACAAACGAGTGAATGCGATCACTGCAATCATGGAATATGCCATGCCTCTGGTATACGACTTGCTGACCGAGATGGAAGCTTACTTGTGGTTTTGCTCACTGGACGCAGCGAGCGGATTCTGGGCGGTGATGATGACTCGCCGAGCCCGCAAGATCTCCGCTTTTGTCTGCGCGCTGGGCCACTTCGAGTGGCTACGCATGCCGTTCGGTCTCAAGAACGCGCCCATGATCTACCAACGAATGATTGACAACGCCCTCTGGGGGTTCGTTCAACCAAAGGGAGGCTGGGCTAGCTTCTCGGAGAAGATGCGGATAGCTGAAACAGCCGACGACGAAGACAGGGCAGGGGTGGCCGAGGCCTCGGTCAGCCTGAACGAGGCTCCCCGGACCAAATTCGAAGCCGACCGAGCTCTGTCGACCACCGAAAGCGCCGTGGCAACCCTGGTGAACAGCCCTCTGGTCGATATGTACTCCAGCGGGGAGCCAGACGAATCCTCGTTGGTACCAGTGCTGGATCGGCGTTCGTTTGTAGACGACATCTGCTTCGGCTCCGAGACCTTTGAGGCTTGCTTGGCGACGCTAGACCGTCTGCTAAGTCGTTTCCAGGAGTGTCGGATCAGTGTTAGCTTCTCCAAGAGCCTGTTCGTACAACGAAAGGTGGGCTTCCTGTCCCACGACGTATCGGCAGCGGGTATTGCTCCCGACGCTAAGAAGGCAGCGGCGGTGACCGAGCTCAAGTTCCCCACGTCGAAAAAGGGGGTTCAATCCTTCCTCGGAGCGCTCAACTATTACAGTCGTTTTATCCAAGATTTTGCGGTGTATGGGGCAGCGCTCTACCAGCTCAAGGATGCAGATTTTGAGCTCGGTGGGGACCTTTCCGCGGCCAGGCAGAGCTTTGCCATGCTACAGCAGCGTGTACGAGACGCTCCGATCCTGCGCCACTTCGACAGGAGCAGGGATGTCCATGTCACCCTGTTCGCGAACGAGTGGGCCCTTAGCTCTACTCTGATGCAAGAACACGAGGACAAGCTGCATCC
Source organism: Phytophthora x cambivora (assembly GCA_033557925.1). Lineage (NCBI taxonomy): Eukaryota > Oomycota > Peronosporomycetes > Peronosporales > Peronosporaceae > Phytophthora > Phytophthora x cambivora. Next base: position 7,777,567 of record JAUCEB010000011.1, on the reverse strand, counting down.
CGTTCGCTTCTGTGGTCGAGTATTGAAGGACGCCGAGATGAACTACCACCCGGCCGAGAAGGAGGTCCTAGCCCTACTGCTAGTATTGAAGGTGTGCTACACCCAACTCGTTGGGAAGACTATCCGAGTCTACACTCGGTTTTCAACACTCGAGTGGGTGCACAAGTCCAAGACACTCTTCGGTCGGGCCACCCAGTTTGCCGTCTTGCTATCGCCGTGGCACCTGGTGGTCGAACGAGTGAAGGAAAAGGATTGTGCGTTCGCTCAGCTGCTCCAAGCTGGACTGACGAGTTTTGTCGACTTGGACGAGTCGTTGGCCTCGGTGGCCCCTCCATCCAAAGGGTCACCGAACGTTCGTTTGGACCCGCATATGTTATATGCGCGACTACCGACCTCGTACAGTGGCCACGTCCTCTCGTTCGACGGCTCGGCGAAAACGGAGAAGCACGGTGGCTATGGGAGTTGCTCATGGATCTTATGGAAGCTTCCGGAATGGACGATAGTGATCGCTGCCAGTGCTTATCTCGAAGCCACTACGATCAACCTCGCTGAGTACGCCGGCATGAACAATGGCGTCTCGGCAGCGCTCGGTCTAGCCATTACTGACCTGGTCATTGTCGGAGATTCGAGACTCGCCATTCAGCAATCACTAGGGGTGATAGCGTGCCGGAAAGAGACGCTGATGGCGCAACTCAACCACCACCGGGAACTCGTAGCCAAGCTTCGTTCGGTCAAGTACCTGCATGCGATACGAGAATTCAATGCAGCAGCAGATTCTTTGGCCAGCGAGACGTTGGAGTCTAAGGTGTCGACAGTGACGACGTCCGAGGCGAGGATCGCGGAACTGAGAGCATTGAACCGGATTAACGAAGTCATCTATGAAACCTCGGTGGCCGGAACGACGGAAGAGAAACCCTCGGTGAGCGTCTTGCGGGCATCAACGACTCGCGAAGAGCCCCAGAGGAAGGCTGCACAGGAAGAGGAACTGAGATGGTCCAACCTGAGAACGGTCCTCCGAGGCGAAGATGCTCGCCTAGGCTACAAGGCGGCGCGTGACGCGTGGAAAATGGCTGACCGGTTCGTTCTGAGCGAAGACGGGGTCCTCTACTTTGTGGGAACCAACCGTCGTTCGGACCCGGACGAGCAACCGGGAATGTGGATGCGTCTCGTGGTACCCTCAACGGTGGTCCAAGAAGTGCTGCAGAGCTGCCACGACTCGTTGGAAGGTGGCCACCAAGGTATTAATCGCACTTACCACCGAGTGAAGTCGGACTACTATTGGATCGGACTGTACGCGGACGTAGAGAAGCACGTCAGGTCCTGCCCGGACTGCTGTTCGAGCAAGAGCCGACCCCAGCTGAGAGGCTATTCCCCAGGAAACGTACTGGCCGAGAGACCGTTCCAGATGGTCTCCATGGACTTTGTGATTCCCTTACCGAAGTCTCGGCGAGGAAACACAGCGCTACTGCTCTTCCAGTGCTCGTTCACCGGATTTGTGATGGGTAAAGCTATGTCGGATACCACTGCACTTGTTGTGGCCCAAGCTTTCGAGGAGTGTGTCTACCGAAGGTTCGGCGCACCCTCGCTGATTCGTCACGACCGAGACCCAAGGTTCATGAGCGAGGTGTTCCAAGCCTTCGCTGAGATGATGCAGTCTCGGTCACGAGCTACGCTGAGTTATCGGCCGCAAGCGAATGGGCAGCAAGAACGGTCAGTGAAAACCGTCATGCAGTCCGTGCGTGTGTACGCCGAAGACCCCTTACAGCAGGACTGGGACGAGATTGCAGAAAAGCTGATCTTCGCCATCAACAACTCGCAGGATGGGACCCGGAAGGAGACCCCGTTTTACCTCGTTCATGGTTGGGATGCACAGTCGACGCTGAAAGCGATGTCGTCGTCTCTCAAACGAGGCTCCGGACGCCAGTCCGACGCCCTAGCGTGGCGCCGTGAAGTCAACCGACAGCAAGAGATTGCACTTGGTATGGCCAGAGAGTACCAAGCGACGGAGAAGGCTCGGAGGGCCAAGGAACACAACGAGACACTCGGACGGCAGGAGAGAGAGTCGCTACCGAGCCCCTCAGGCGAGGCGGATCCAAACGAGGCCCCACCGAGGCCGCTGTTCGAACCAGGAAGCCGCGTGTGGCTGTACATGGAACGAGTGAAACCTGGGCTGACGAAGAAACTTGCACACCGATGGCATGGACCATTCCGTATCAAGAAGAAGGTAGAGGAGTTCGCTTACGAGCTGGAGCTACCGAATCGGAGCGGCTACCGATTCTACCCGGTCGTACATGTCTCGCGGTTGAAGGCCGTGAGCGAGTTCGAGGACCGGCCCAAAGTCCGGCTGGCACCAGAAGTAGACGAGGAATCACGAGTGGACTTCGACGAGGAGTTGCTGCCCGAGGATAGTTGGGAGCCGGACCACCCGTCGGGCGAGTTCGAAGTCGAAGCCATCCTGGACGACCGCACGCCGCTATCAACGAGCACCAACCGAGCGGTTCGCGAATTCAAGGTGAAATGGGTCGGCTACGAGGAGCCAACGTGGGAACCAGCTACCAACTTGTCGTGCGGAGGACTACTCTATGATTACTTGCGTCAGAAACGCAGCGACCGACGACTACAAATGGCTCAGACTGCGGACGAGGAGTAGCGCGTGGTGCTATCAACGAATGAACTGATTGCGAGGGGCACCAGCTTGCAAATACAGACGAAAGAAGTTACTGGGAACACGGTCGCTCGCGGAAGGGATTAAGATGGAGAAAGAGAACCCACCGCTGAGGCGACCGAGGATTGAACTGCCTGCGAGGAGCAATTGGCTCGCAGTAGCAGACGAAAGAAGATACCAAACGGACAATGCATATTTACATGTGAACGAATTAAGATGACAACTCAAGAACGCGAGACTACCCCTCGGTCGGCACACCGGAGGAACCGCAGGATCACGGCGGAGAAGGTAGACCACCGAACGAGGGGTATATCATGGTCGCGACGGAAGATGCAGCAGAAAAGGAGTTACGGATGGATTAAAGCGATTATGGAGAATTAACGAAGAATGAACTACAACCCTACAAGCTGCCTGCAAAACTAGAGTGTCGGACGATACTGGAGCAGCGAGAGTTGATGTGGGAGAACGGGAATAACTTGCGACCGAGGACAGGAATGCCTAGGGGGTGTCTGCGCCGACGTTCGGCGAGTCCTTCGACTCCTCTTCCGAAGCGTCATCGTCACGACCGGCACCAAACTGGGTAACCCATGGAGCGGTCACCCATGACGCAGGAAGAGACGGTTCCACGACCACCGAGGCCGCCACCTCTTCGCTGGTCATCCCACGCGGCACGAATAGCGGAACTTCGGGGTTACAGGCGGCGAACGTCGTGTTAAAAGGGTGGCTCTCGGGGGCGTCAATCCAACAGTTGCGCCACGGTTGACGAGCGTCCAACTCGTTCACCTCCGCAATCCAATCTGACGTCCGAGGGGCCCATTCCACAACCTCGAACGAATACTGGAGGTAAGTCGGCTCCAACAGAGTCTCGGTGTAGTACTGACGAGGCTCGCGGTTGTATTCGATACAACTCGTCCACAACCGTTTCACCATCTGCTGCCGGAGGCGGTCAGCTCGGAGACTCCGACCTCGGGCATACTCTCCCCAGAGCCGGCGAAGCTTGAGAAGGAGAGGGTGGTGACGACCGTGCTTCGTCGACAAGTAAGCGAAGTACGCCTCGACGGCAGATACCGAGATCCAGTGGCGACGCTCCCACAAAGCGAAACCGAGGTCAGCTTTTTCGGTCGCATCAGTGGAAGTACCCTGGAACTGCCGCCAGAGCCAAACGAGGAGAGCTTGGCCGGTGGCCCGGACGGAGATCGTCACGCCATCGGTGAACTGACCAACGCCGAAAGTACACGGCTCGGCAGGGAACTTGACCCTCACCAGTTGCCATGGATGGAGGGGGTTCACCCAGTCAACGAACGAGGCTATGCCAGCCTCCGAACATGGGGACACCGGGTCTTCAGCAGGGATGTCCGGCACGCTAAGATTCTGAAGCAGACACCAGCATTCCTGAGCACCTGGGGCTGTGAAGCCCGGCACGAGGAACAGGTTGCCGAGTTCGGACAGCTTCCGAGACCCTTCCGCCACGTCGGACACGCTGGTGACGACGGGCGTGAACCCGGTCTGCACGGTGCCAGGAGCAGCCGAAAGAGTGGCAGTCACTTCGGACCGCGGACGCCCGCGTCGCGGAGCAGCAGACGAACCCTCGGCCGGTGATGCACCCGATGCGGAAGACGCCGGCGACGACGTGGCAGGTGCGAACGAGGCCTGAGACCCAGTCCCAGCAGAGGGAGACGGGTTTTCGTCTTCGCTCTCCGAACCGAACATGGCCCGCTCGAGCGTGTCTGGAGACAAGTCGTCGAAATTCTTTGACGAAGCGGCCGACTGTTGGGGCGGTGTTGCAGGAGGAGATTCGCTACCGCCCGACGCGGCAGATGACCCGCCGGACCCGCTGGACGACTCACCGGAATGCTCGCCATCATCAGAGCCCGGCGGCGACGGGCTGCCACTACTTGGAGGCGAACCGCCAGCTGGAGAACCAGGCGAACCGCCAGCCGGAGAACCGGGCGAACCGCCAGCAGGAGACCCTGGCGGACCGCCAGCTGGAGACCCTGGTGGACCTTCATCGCCCGGAAAACCACTTCCTTTCGGTGAGCCAGGTTGACCCATGCGGTCATCAGACTGCGTAGTTGGGGGGCCCGAAGCGACAGGCGATGACGGACTAGTCGAAGCCGACGACGACACCTGAGCCGGAGAAGCGTCGCCACCCTCGGTCGACCCACCAGCAGATGGCTCGAGAGAAGCAGAAGACGACGGAGAGGCGACCGAGGGTTGCTGACCCCCAGGAGACCCACCGGCTCGCTGTGCAGCAGTAGCCGCAGCCCTCGCCCGCAAGTCGACAGACGCGCGACCAAGCCGTTTGGACGGAGGCAGTTGAGAAGCAGCAGCACCCTCGGTCGATGACCGAGGAGACGAGTCCCGCTTACGCTTCGACGACGATGACCCGGACGAGGGCGATGCCGGAGGACTGGAGCGAGGAACTGCAGGAGTCGGAGAACCCTCGACGGGCGGCTCATCAGGGCTTGATGACTCGTCACCACTCTGTGGAGACCCGACGATGACGTCTGGAGGGTTGAGACCCAGCAGCGTCCAGTCAATCTCGTCAGCCGAGATGCCTGCCGACGCCAGGACGAGAGTGTCCACGTCCAACTCATGCATCGCAGAGTGGCGACGCAAGACCGAGTTCGCACGACGCAAACCGTTGTTCTCGTCTTGGAGAGCTTGGATACGTGCGGGTATGACCCCGGATTGCCCTCGGTCTTGGTCGGCAAGTTGCTGCCGAAGGCGGTCAAGCTGAGCGGTGTGCGCAACGAGGCTTGCTTTCAACCGCTCGCGGTCCGTTACGACCTGTCGACGAGCCGTGGTCGCCTCGGCGTTGGTGTCAATGAGACGCCGCTCGAGCGAAGCAGTCACCTCTCGGTGGGACGCCATGGTAGCTTCCGCCTCAGCCAGCCGTCCGAGAAGCAGCCGCCGCTCCTCTCGAAGCTCATCGAGTCGATCTTGAGCCTGGTGGAGCTCGGTCGACGTCTGGACGCAGAAGATGTCGGACTTCACGCGGAGATCCATCTCAACGTGGAGCTTATCCTCTGTGTCCTTCGCCAGAGCCTGAAGCCGGTCCACCTCCTGGCGAAGGGAAACCATCTCTTCAGACTCGGCAACAGGCAGACGCCGAGGAGCCACGGCAGCAGCAGCCACCTCTTCTAGGGTCGTAGCGAGCTCAAGGCGCCGATCCAACACCGGATCGACCCGAGCGGGAGGTGCGCGAGCGACGCTGACGACCAACTCGGCGAGCCGATGGAGCTGGCGGTCTGACGCCGTCAAGACTGGAGCGGGAGGCTCGGTCGCACCCGCTGTAGATGCAGCGACCATGGTTCCAGCAGCCTCGACCCCGACCGACGCCCCGCGAGTTGCCAACGAAGTCGAAGGCGCGGGAGTTGGCGGCGGAGGGGAATGGCGGCGCGGAGGAGAAGTCGGAGGCGAGCGATACGGAGAATCGCCCGGTAACTCCGCCGGCGGGGACCCGGGATCCTCGGTCGACTCTGGATATGGACCCAAGAGACTGCCCGGAGGTACGGGGCGCTCGACCGAGGACTCGGGAGCCGCAGGAGCCACGTCTCCGGGTCGAGAAGCGGTCGGAGGAGCGTCACCACGCGGACGAGACGTGGCAGTGCCGGTGGGCAAGTGTGGCTGAGGCTGCGTGGCCTCGGCGAGGACGTCCAGGGCGCTCTGAGGGAATGAACGAGGAGATACAAGTCAGCACCAAGACGATCAGGACAAGAACGAGCTGCGCAAGACTGAGCTTACCTCGCCAGTGCAGCCCAAGGATCGGAGCGCACGCGCGGTGGCTGAAGCCAGCGACCGAGATTCGGGGCGAGTCGGAGGGCGAGACATTGCGCCGCGCCGTTCGCCAGTGCCGGGTTCACGACGAGGCGGGGGCAGTTGTGGCGTGGAGATCCGGCCGAAAAGTGACCTCGGCCGGACCAAGCTGCAAGCGTATTCGGTCGGATTCGCTGACAGAAGGAAGTTGCCGTTGTGACAAGCTGTCACTCTCATTTACCTCGGTAGAGTGACAAGTAGTGACATTGGCCTCGGCGGGACCTAATAAACACCCGACCGAGGCTAAATACGTCAGACTCAGTGCTATTTACGACCACAACCATAGTCGTACTTAAGTGGAAGCCTCGTTCAGGTGACCGAAGCCTCGTTCGGACGACCGAAGCCTCGTTCGGACGACCGAAGCCTCGTTCGGACGACCAAAGCCTCGTTCGACCCTCGAGGTACCTCTGGTGTAATCACCGTCATTATTGATGAGTGTACAGAGGTCGCCACATCGAGATTCGTTTTATACTAGATATTTGTATGTAGGATTAGGATTAGCTATAGGACGATCTGCAGAGGCTCTCAGAGCCTCTGAATATTCAGTAATAAATCAGCAGTCTTCCCCCCAAGTCTTCAGAGGTTAAGTCCGACTCCGGTAAGTGTTAGCTAGCTTGCTGTAGTGCCTGGATACGCCTGGCTTAGTGGTATGACCGTTGACGGATTAAAGATTAATTAATCAATAGTCCGCCGTGGTCAAGCCAAGAGTTGGCGTGGCCGAGAGGCTAGAGTGGCACTTAGAGTGTCGTTCTGTGTGTGTGTGGGGTGTCTTAGTCCCCTAGAGTATATTTTACTACCGACCGAGGATTACCTCGGTCCCCTTTGTATTAGGCCTAATCCGCCGGTACCCTTCCGTCTGAGGGACTGCAAAAGGGTTGCGCGAAAGCGCTATATTGCATTCTAGCCTTCGTTCGTGGCTAGTTAGTGCAGGTTTTGGGTTGACCTAAAACAACTTGGGTACACAGAGGCTTATATCCAACCCGGTGTAAGGGATCGTTCCTGGACCTCAGGTTTGATTCCAACTTTCGTTGACCTAATTAGGGAGACGTGTGTTGTTGGTGGGACTCGTACCTTACGGTAGCGAGATTTTAAGCGTGTTCCTACACGACACCACCTGTGGTCACCGAGGTCAGGATCTCTCCGGATTCGCCTGGAGGGCGCGCGGAGTCGTCAATTCGGACCCCGATAGCCGGGTTACCCGATTTGGGTCGTTCTGCGATCTCCTCGGTTGTGTAGTCCTCGGACGGCCTTGAATCTTGTCCTCCATCTCTCGCTGGGCAAAGTTCGGCGTCGACCGAGGGCGGCTGGCACTCGCCCGCTTCGTCAGCAATCTCGGCGAGGTCCAGACCGTTGGCCGCCGCTATTTGACCACCATCATCTTCGCGTGGCGCCTCGGTGCACGCCGGAGCCTCGGTAGGTCGTCTGAGGAGTGCTCGAGGAGTCGGGTACTCGCGTCGTTCCACGGCTGAGGGCTGCGCAGCCAGCCATTCTTGGTAGAGCTTGCCCTCGCGTCCGAACAGCGTCTCATCTCTGCTCTCCGCGTACGCCAGCACTTGCCACTCCCGATATTTGTCGGACCCTACTCGCGCGTAGCCCGTTCTCCGAGGTAGGTCGCCCCTAGGCACCCATAACACGACAGGTTCGTGCGCCGAGCAACTCGTTCCCTTCGTTGTAACATTAGTCAGCCGTATCCAGATCGGCCGGCCTCGTTGACTCTTCACTACGGTCGGCACAAGCCTCGTTGACCTACGAATCCACGTCTCGTGGGTCGTTCGAGACGGTTGTCGGCGAGGCAAGCGGAATTCTCTCCATTCCCTGCCTGGGACCGCCAGCAGCTCGGTAGGACCTCCTACGATGTGACTTCCGTATGACACCGGCTCGTCCGACTCCTTCGATTTCAGGAGAGGTACCATTTCCTCGTCCGGGAGTTGGGCCGTACCGTGGAACAAATCTAGTCGAATTCCGGCGGGTACCATGAAATCCATACCTAGGACCACGTCTACTCCGGCACTGTGATCCATGATCCACATCTCAAACTCGTACGCGTGTCTCCACCCGAGGGTGACCTTCAGCATAGCTCTTCGTTGAGTTTCCATAGTGCCCGGGTTGATGCCTCGCACTTCCAGGCTACGACCGTGGTCGAATACCTCCCGCACTCGGAGCCTCTTGGCAAAGCTCGCCGAGATCACGCTCACATTCGCTCCTGTATCGAGCAGAATCCGTATCCGGGTGTCGTCAACTGCGCCCTTGACAAGCGCGCGCATTCTCTTCCTCTTGTCGTATCGTTGGGACGACCACCACCCCATTCGTTCACCGGGCAGTAATTTTATTGCCCGACCGAGGGTTCGGTCGGCCGACTCCACTTGAGCCATACTCGTGATGACAGCCTCGGTCGGGGCATGTACGTGTTCGCCATCACTTGTTTCATCAATTCCATTCTCACCGAGGCGTACGCCTCTGTCACTTCCATTTTCCATCGTATTCACTCGTTCGTTGTTCGTTCGATCATCAGGCCATTTGCTTTTGCCTGTGAACGCAAACAAATAGTCTGCGTCGACAGCAGGCTCAGCTAACTGTGGCAGCCCGATTGGGACCAACCCAGTTTCAGTTGGCGGGCTGCCTAGTTTAAATGGCTCCCGAACACCAGGCTCTGCAGCTCCGGGGTGAGATCCTTCTTGTCGACCTTCGTCCGCAACAGACTTGTCAGCTCCCGGAGGGCGTCGCACTTGCCGGCATCGTGTACTTGTTTACACAACTTGCATCTCCGATTGCAGTAGTGCACCGAGTGGTACGGGCTGTTGCATGCAGCACACGGTCCGTACTGGCGGCGGCCGTCTCGGTCGCGCTGAAATTGGTTGCCTCCGCCCGACTGACGACGATTGTCTGGTCGAGCGAAGGTCCCAGCCGTTGCTGCTCGGCGCTCATTGTCGTTCGTCGCGTCCACATGTCCGTGAGCGTCAGCCGAGACTTCGCTCGAATCCGACTCTGCGTCCGAATACTCGTCGGCGTCGTACGACGCGCCGTTTAGATCACTGGCCTCGGTCGTATTACGCCCGTATCCACGAGCAGATTGGGAGTCCTCGTGATCTGCGTCCGAGGCTCTGATGTTCAAGGCGGTGATGACATCGGCTAATGCTTCCACCAGGGTGATCCTCGACCGGTACGGGGATTCGTCACGTCGTTCTCGGCGTCGACCATCGTCTCGGTAGCGTCGTTCGCGGCCGAAACCGCCTCTCGTAGCCTCGTTCGACCGGTTTTCACGTCGCCGTTCATCGTCTTGGCTTCGGTGGCGTCTCACCGAGGGTTCACGCGCCGTCTTCCGCTCTCTACTGCGCAGGATGTCGTTGATCATTTCTTCGAGGTCGTGGATGTCCTTGACCCGCGCATGTCACAGTCGTTCTTCCAAGCCTCGGTCGTCACATGAATCGAGGAAGTGATCCACGTGATCCTTCGCCTCACGTCCACCGTTCTCAAATTGCACGCCAGCGTTGCGTGCGTACCCGTTCAAGCGGTTGAGGTAGTCGCAGACATGCTCCTTATCCTCTCGCTTCGCCGAGTAGTAGCGAGCCTTCGCTGACTGGGTGAACTTCGAGCAATAATACTTGATGAAAGCGTCACTCAACAGCTTCCACGTACGCTTCGTTTTGCGAGGAAGCTGGCGGTACCAATGGAGTGCCCCATCCTGGAGGCTGAGTTCAAACGCCATACACCACTCGTTCGTCGGCGTGTGCGTTCCCTTCATCTCGTACATGAACTTTCGGAGCCACTGCATCGACCGCTCGCTCTTGTTGCGAGTACCGAGGAACGGTTTGATGTTGCCGAGAGGGAGGTGCGTAGCGATCTCAAGCCTCGGTGTGTTACTCCGGCCATTCGCCGCACTCAGCTCCCTCACTTGGCGTGCCCACTCCCCCGTCTGGTCACCGTCGTAGTAGTCTGGGTCAAAACGATCTTCATCGCTGTCCGACGACTCCTCTCGGGCCTCGAACTTCTTCTCGGGGGTCGGACAGTCGTCCGACGAGTGTTCGGCGTGGTGAACGAAGCCTCGTTCTCCTTCGCCAAACGGTCACTGCGGTCGACTGACCTCGGTGTCACCATGTGCGAGTCTTGCATGTACGGGGACGCCAGGCCTTTCGCGGCGAACGTTCCTTCCTTGAACTCGGTGGTTCCCTTCTGAGGTGTCGGTGGCAGCGGCACTTGCGACGGATCCGCCTCGGTCTGGACGAGGTAGGTCTTCGTGCCAACCACGAGGGTGGCTACGCTCGCGTTGGTAGCACCGAAAGCTTTTCGCAGCTTCTTCTTCCACTTCGAGAGGGCCGTTGCGGCCTCGGTCGGACTCCAGTCGGCAAGCGCCATGTTTGACGGGTACATTTGTGAGTCGCACCCCATCGCCCGGAGTAGTCCCTCGGTCTCTCGAGCTACCGAAAAGGTGCTCATTGAGTCAATGGGCGCGGCCAGCGCTCGTCCGAGGTCCGCCCACACTGCCTGACGAACCATCTTGGGCGAAAACTGCCTCATCCAGTTGCTCTTCGTCCTCATCAACTCCACACACCGACCCAACACCTTGTTGGCCGCCGGCGTGTCCCCGTTGAGCGGCGGACGGGTCCCCGTCGGCTGGGTCGTGACCGCAGCAGTTTTCGGGAAATCTTTCGCACCGTCCTCCCCGTCGTCTTCGCCGAAAGCTGGTTCCGGTTTGGCGACGTCGTCGAGCTCGTCAACGAGGTTTCGGGCGAGCGGTCGCACACCACTGCTTCGCCCTGCAGACACCGCCGCTGCTTCCGCGGCCTCGTTCACGGTGCCTTTGACTTCCCAGTCATCATCTTCGTCTTCTTCCATGGCGTCCGAGGGTTCAAACGCAGAATCGTAGGTCGCCGGATGCTCGTCGACCCTGTCCATCGTCACGGTCGCCAGAGATTCGAACGAGCTTCCGGAGTGGTCCAGCCCTTCTGAGCGCGACCCACTCGACTTCATCGGCGTAGTTGGAGCCGCAGACTTGGTTCCTCGCGCCATCTTCTTCTTCTCTTCTCTTCTCTTCTTTTGCTCGTAGGGGTTGAGACCTACAACAACCAGAATACACAGAAGGTTATTCCAATCCCGGGTCGCGGCACCAGTTGTCGTGTAGGAACACGCTGAAAATCTCGCTACCGTAAGGTACGAGTCCCACCAACAACACACGTCTCCCTAATTAGGTCAACGAAAGTTGGAATCTAACCTGAAGGTTCAGGAACGATCCCTTACACCGGGTTGGATATAAGCCTCTGTGTACCAAGGTTATCTTCGGTCAACCCAAAACCTGCACTAACTAGCCACGAACGAGGGCTAGAATGCAATATAGCGCTTTTGCGCAACCCTTTTGCAGTCCCTCAGATGGAAGGGTGCCGGCGGATTAGGCCTAATACAAAGGGGACCGAGGTAATCCTCGGTCGGTAGTAAAATATACTCTAGGGGACTAAGACACCCCACACACACACAGAACGACACTCTAAGTGCCACTCTAGCCTCTCGGCCACGCCAACTCTTGGCTTGACCTCGGCGGACTATTGACTAATTAATCTCTAATCCGTCAACGGCCATACCACTAAGCCAGGCGTATCCAGGCACTACAGCAAGCTAGCTAACACTTACCGGAGTCGGACTTAACCTCTGAAGACTTGGGGGGAAGACTGCTGATTTATTACTGAATATTCAGAGGCTCTGAGAGCCTCTGCAGATCATCCTATAGCTAATCCTAATCCTACATACAAATATCTAGTATAAAACGAATCTCGATGTGGCGACCTCTGTACACTCATCAATAATGACGGTGATTACGCCGGAGGTACCTCGAGGGTCGAACGAGGCTTCGGTCGTCCGAACGAGGCTTCGGTCACCTGAACGAGGCTTCCACTTAAGTACGACTATGGTTGTGGTCGTAAATAGCACTGAGTCTGACGTATTTAGCCTCGGTCGGGTGTTTATTAGGTCCCGCCGAGGCCAATGTCACTACCTGTCACTCTACCGAGGTAAATGAGAGTGAAAGCTTGTCACAACGGCAACTTCCTTTCCGTCAGCGAATCCGACGGAGTACGCTCGCAGCCTGGTCCGGCCGAGGTCACTTTTCGGCCGGATCTCCACACCACACCTCCGTTTGGAGGAAAATAGACAGACCTAATACACAGTCCTATAACACAGTAATCTATCAATAATTCCAGGGGCCGATCACTAACAAACCTCCAAGACTGCAGTTAATATGGAATGGATAAAGCTCCTCTGCGAAAGAGTGTACTTCCCAACTAATATTGTGAATTCCGTCCAAATTTACCGAATCGGATCGGTTTCAAGACTCCGCCAGAATCGCTCCAATACAATTCCCAAGTCAGATTTGGAATCGCCCGAGGAAGCCAGGAGGGACGATGATACATCCACCGGACGAAAAAAAATTACGCTACAACTTCCTAACCCTACCATAAACAGTCATATGGTTCTGAGTAAATCTGCAAAGACATATGAGAATAAATGACGAAGATATATGGTTGTGGGGCGAGCAGCAACGTAGTTTACCAATGCACAGTGTCTAAATTTAGATAAAGTCATGTTTTGTGCAAAAACGTGCTGATTTTGTACCGGATTATAAGTGTTTTGTACCAAACACTTCATGCGAGTGACTTGCATTTGTCTATGAGACGGAAAGAAAATAATGGGACGGTAAGGTTGAGACGGACAGTGCAACTGCAACAACACTTTGTTTGGTTGGGCAAACTCAAACAAGAATAAAACAAGAATACTGGTTCGCACTACTCTCTCTCTCTTTTCCTTCGTGTAGTTAACCTTCTGAGTCATGTGCACACATGCGTAGGTAACGAACACGATAGTACTGCTCCCACTGATAGCACGAGTCGCTCCACTTGTGATCGCACAGCATCGACTCCAGAAAAAATAAAGACCACAATCCACACGAGTGACCGTCGTTCTGCTTGCACTTACGCCACTGTGTAAACGTTACCGCAGGTTGACCACGCAACTGCGGAACAACAGCCTTCCTCAGAGCACTTTCAAGGTCTGTGTACCTGCTGGCTTTCTGCTGCGGGTCGAACATGACACAGCTAGCCGGATCGGTTGTCAGGTCAATAAAGAACACCATCCAGTGAACGCCCTCTGCGTTTACTACACCAACTTGCCGCTGAACGTTTTCGTGAAAAGCTCCGTGTGTAGCCGCATACAACTTCTGTCTTGACACGTCCTCATACGGATACCAATCCGGCATAAAGATTCCAACATCTTTGTCCACATGTCGACGCGCCAACATGATTAATCCGGCCCTTATGCAAGTCGATCCCAACCACTCCGAAGCACGAAATTCGAGAAGACGCCCTCCCTCAATCTCTTCACCAGCTATTGTGTACTTGTTGAGAGTCATGTTTTCCACCGTGTCCTTGAGAATAAGCTACAACAGCAAAAGAAAAATATCCGGTATTAATATCCGGTATCAAATAATGGTTCTGTACCGGACGAAGAGATCTGCTACAACATTCGTACGCACCTTTGGGATCTCCATACAGTCGTTGAACGGCGGCCGCAATTCATCGCTGGGCATCACGAGCTTCTCAATCCACTCCAGCGTCGCTTTCACAATAGGCATCGCTTTTCTGGCGTCAATCACCAACACCATAGTCCTCAACTGCTCTACTGTAGCGTAACCAAACTGCTCCCAACGAGCCAGATACACGGATTCTCCATCCTCGCCCTCAACTCTCATATCAATGTCGGTAATTGCTGCGGTGCACACCTCTCTTGGTAGTATAGCAGTAGGTTGCGGAAGTGGCTGCCCCACATTCATTCTCTGGATGGTGTGCTCAGTATGGATGCCGACTTGTTTCATCGGAAGAAGCTCCACCATTTTAGAAACATAATCGTAGCAATATTGTCGCGATAAAAGCAGCCCGACCTCAGCCAAGTTTGGTGGGGATGCCTTCTGACCTCGTGCGAGCATTTTCGCGCGTCGTTGAACATGACGGAGTGCTGTAGTCTTCTTTGCTTTTTTTTCTTTTCGACGCGCTGCCTGGGTTTTCTTCGCAGACTGAGAGAATTTTAGTCCACTTGGCGGAGCTCCTTCCTGCTTAGTCTCTGGCGGTGGTGCCGTATGTTCGTCATGTCTTTGCTTCTTCTGCATGCTTCCGGGCACTTGACTCTCAACTACTGCCATTGCGTCTGCTAGCTTTCGCACTTCCCCAGCTCGACAAAGTTTCTCAACGGTTTGGAGCAGATTCATGGTTGCATTGAAATCGGCTACTCCCTGATCAGCCATGATCCCTTGTAACTGCTTGCACACCGTGCCTGCCACACTGTACTGCTGGTCTCTGGATAGCATTCGCGCTGTGGCCTTGGTTCGCTTGACAGTGCGGAGATTCCCGCCAACATCAACGTGCCCCGTTGAGATGTCGTTTGCCGGGGCAAACAGCGACCAGCGGGCAGTGTAAAACTTGGGAGGGGGAATTGCAGATTCGTATGCTTGAGTGCGTCGAAAGTAAATCACGTGTCTGCATGGTAACAGCAGCGTCTGCATGAACGCGCAGTTGCACTGGAAAGTCTAAAATCCAAGATACAATACAATACCGGATATGCCAAAACGGTACAAAACAAAGTTCAAAATAGTACCGGACATACAAAAACGACTTGTGAGATACATCACGGTACCGGAGACACCAAATGTGACACAATACACGTACCCCTGTATCTAGCACGTGTAGCGTACGCTCGTCCCTCTCACTCGGCATGCGCAACTCAACCCTCGTTCCGTCAATTCGGACCTTGTACGAGGCTTCCGCACTACACGCGAACTTGTACTGCTCTCTCACGAGCCTGTACGCATGTGGGCTCAGCTGGACGGCCAGTGTGAGCAGCTCAGGATCAACGGCGTCTTCTGCAATAGGCGTCTGTCGGGTTCCCAAGCTCCGGAACTCCTTCATATATCCCTCTTCTGACCATTCTTG
Source organism: Phytophthora x cambivora (assembly GCA_033557925.1). Lineage (NCBI taxonomy): Eukaryota > Oomycota > Peronosporomycetes > Peronosporales > Peronosporaceae > Phytophthora > Phytophthora x cambivora. Next base: position 7,762,117 of record JAUCEB010000011.1, on the reverse strand, counting down.
CAACATGATCAACGTTCCAATGAGCTCATCGATAGGATCTTCGCGTTCCACCACTTGCTTGATCTTGCCCCAGCCGCTTTCGATCCTATTGTTTGTATGGTTATTCAGATGGGGCACATTGTCACGGCGGTAGTTAACCCACTCCTCCTTGCATGTCTCCCAATTGACCTCGAAGTACTCGAAGAATGCGTCTTTCTTGTCGTTGCCAAGTGAACGCAGCATTTCTTGCCTATAGGCTGAGTAAGCTGTAGCACTTTCAGCTTTCATCATCAGCTGTAGCGCGGCAATAATATTTTTCTTGTCCTCAGGGCCACGTCCGCATCGGCTTCCAACCTGAATCGTCCGAACAAATTGTTAGAAAACCTTTGCATATACACATGAACCATGTGCGTAAAATACCTGCTTGCGAAGATAATCAATCACGTGAAATTGACAGAGAAGCTGCCTGGCGTCTGGGAACGCATCGGCAAGTACATCCTTCTCATTGAAATCTTTGTCGGTCACGACCACTCGGATATTCACCCACGCCGGGTTCGATTCTTTAAATTCCTTCAAACAAAACGACAGATAGTCTGTCATTTCGCTCTCCACCAGTGAGTGGTACACGTACTGACCCTGCAGCATGTGACATATACACCAAACAAGCAAAAGTTAGGCACGATCCGGTACGAGAAATATTGTTCCATACAACATGTTGTACACAAACTTTCAGGAACAAAATATTGTACGAAACCTATCTTCCGGTACAACACACAGCATTATTATACAGTACCTTGCCGAATACATCGTCCACCTGAATGCTGAATAGCTTGTACTTGTTCTTGTTCGTGTCATGCGTGGTGTCGACCAGGATTACCTCAGGAAAAGCCTTGAACAACCGCTTCTGGCGCGCCGTCTGGAAGCACACGGCATGTACAAGCCAAGACGAATCGTCAACGGATAACGTTGCTGCATTTCCGTCCGTTTCGCAGAACTCACGCAGCAGTGAGACTGTACGCTCTTCATCCGTCTTCCCCCCTTGATTTTTACGCGTACCAGCCGCGAGCAAGTTGTGGACGTCGCGTAGATCCATGCTTTTCCCTACGTTTTAATATAACATAAATTGTTAGATTCGTTAATTTGAGTATATCAGCAAAGTCAACTTACCCGTTTCCTCGCGAAGGTGTTGCAGAATACCCTTAGCCGATGCTCCAGCTTTCTTCATTTTTCCCGCTTGTACCAGCACGGCGGGGTCTGTGATACACCGATTCTCTGCGTAATATCGAAACAGCTCCTCGCTGCGCAAATGATTGTGGGATTTCTCCCACGAAACGTGCACCTTCCACTCGCCGTCATCACTTTGCCGAGACAAAGCGTTAACCTTGGCACAGCACCCCAAGTACCGGATAATCCTCCGCTGACGTTTACCCTTGCCTTTCTTGGGGTGATCAATTCCATGGGTACACAGAAGCGTGAGCGAATAGTACGGGAAGGTTGATGGCAGTAGCCGAGGATCACCATCCGGTACGCCACGCGCTTTCATCTTCTTGTTTCTCAAATCTGCACTGTAGGAAGTACGCTTGGGCAGTAGTTGCCAAGTCTCGTCGCAGTGTTTCTTCAGTGCTGAAAAAAAATCTTCCCATGAATCGTGAACTTGATCAAATCCTTGCATGAATGCTCCGTCTTCTTCCACAACACGGCCACGCGGCGATTCCAACGTGGCAATTGCGGTGTCTTCATCAAAAAGGCCGCCATTGTGTCTACCCTCATCTGCATCAGGTGCATGTTCGACCTCTTTTACTACCGGATCCGGTACGAGTTTGCTGGGTTTCGTACGGAATCTCGACTTGTCCGGTACACAACCGTCCGATTTCGTACCGGATGTTGTATCATCTTGTGTGGTGTGAGGTTGCGTCTTGGTTACAGAATCGGCATCTGAGAGATCATCCAGCTCAGCTGAAGCCTCCTTCTGCGCAAGCTGCAGCGGGAGACCTCTATCGTCATCATCGTCATCTTCTTCGTAGCTGTCCTGGTACTCATAATCTTCCGATACGCTCACGGCTTCACTCGAACTTTCCGATGGTTGCATGCAGATCTGGGCGATGGTGAACGCCATCCGCTTCTTACGCGGCGCCCGAAACGCCTGCGCGGACCCGTCTTCTGCTTCTTCATGCTTCACTGCACCTCTCTTCAACCTGGACCTGGGTGCAGTGGAAGCCGAAACTGTAGCGTCGTCGCCTTGCTTGCCAGTCGCGCTTGTCAACAACAGCGAGCGCTGAGCGCTGCCTTGCCCAGTCCTTTCGCCGTCTGTTATGATGTCTTGCCCCACCGCAAGACGACATCCTTCTGCTGCGCCGTCTTCAGCATCCTGGTGGGCGCTTGTCAGTTGGACGGGAGGCTCCACGCAGCCAACCTCCGCACTGGGGGCATCCTCCGCACTGGGGGAGTCCACACCGAACGGCTGCGCCGGACACAGTTTGCGCTCTTCTGCTGCCCCCTCCCCTTCGTCAGCCTTCTTGACGCAATCCCCCTCCAGCGGTGCAGTATCGCTGCAGGTGTCCTGTCGTAGTGCCTTCTTGAGCGCCGCTGCTGCCTGCCGTAGCGCCATCTCGGTCTCGGTCAGCACCTCTCCCTTCTCCCCCCTGCTTTGATTCTGAGCCACTCCCGGATTTCTCTAAATTTCGAAACACATATTAGAGAGTTTTCGCAGTGCGGCCTATTCCCATTCCCACATAAAATCTCCAAATCGACTCATACCCTATTGGAGGTTTTCGTGTGTGGGAATGGAAAGTTTGTCTGTAGATTTTGCGAGAATACGGGAAACAAGACCTTCTCCCACAGATTTGAATCCAAATCCTTAAGGATACCTCTTAGATCTTATCGATGCGTGTGGGAATGGGATTGGAAAAGTTGCGAAAACTCTCTATTTTACGGGAAAATAAATCTTTCTGCCCTTTACTTGGACACGCACGCCAGGATACACGGTACCACTGTCGTGATAATGGTACCGGAGCATAGGGCAGATTGGTACCGGACTCACAATATGGAGTACCATGTGGTACAAATTTCCGGTGGATGCATCCATACCCAGCCAGGAGCCGCATGTCATGGCTGCATTCGTATTTAATCTGTCTGCTATACGATTTGTATACGCTCGGGCGATTGATCGCGCGATTGGGCTCGGGCGATTCAATCAATCGCCCGAGGAAATTTTGAGTAGAACCCACAATAATATGGAATAGCAACGGATCACTCCCGGTGTGCGAGCCCGGGTCCCCGTCCTAAATGTGACTTGACCTTTTTGGGTGAGAATCCCCACACGTCCCCTGGCACGGTCGGTGTGTCTGGAAGTTGACGGTCGGGCAGGCAGACCTCCGGGGGCGGTCCCTAAAAAACGCGGTAGGCTGCTGTCCTCTGGTCCCAGGCGATATTCGCCTCGCTCCCGTGCTCGGAATTACGATGCACTTGCGGGTCTTGAGGCAAAACGGATTCTGTTATTAATGGTTATCTTGGTCTCTTACTCTCTCTCTCTTTTATCTTGGCTAGAAGATCTCTGCTGGATTTCTGCTTGCGTTCTTGGCGTCGATCTTCGACACACACTCTTCTTGTTTCTTGATCTTTGTATGGGGCGCGTCCCAGCTTCAACCTTGGCGCGCGTAATCGTCCTACGCGTCGGGTCCGCATCCTCGCACGTGGGTGTGACTCAGTGGGTGACAGTGGTACATAAGTACCACACTTCGCTCCGGACATATCTTGAGATCTGACTTGACTTGGACTTTTTTATGGTGACTCATCTTGGAGCATCACCCTCTTCGTGACTTCGTTCTGTGACTTCCCTTCTTGTGGAACATCACGTCACAGCTTGACTTCTTGGACTTCTTCTTCCTCTTGGACACTTGACTCCTGGGCTTCTTCCTTCTCTTGGACATCTTCGACTTCTGCTTGTCACGCAGCTATTTTTGTAATATTGGCATATTAGAAGCCAGTCCAGAGGATGGTGTGATGCAGTTGGGTAAGTGAGTAATACGTTGCCGGGCGGATGCCATGATATGCGATAGGGCAGGTCGATGATCTAAGGTCGGGACCGGACGGACGGCAGACCGAAAGACAAAGCTCGTAGTCGGTTAGTTGTTGTGGATAATCGAGCTGTTGCAACTCTAAGAGATGAAGACTACGGCGGGCACCTCTTCTTCACGGAGCAACCCACTTTTTAGGCCCTGGTCCAGGTAACAGAACGCATTCTTGTTCCCGTCGAGGGTTAGGTGTTTGAAACAAGAACCAACGTGATCTATGCATTTGAGAATCTGTGCCAGCCCTGGTCCAAGTGCGCGCTAGCCGGAGGGGGGATTTTACGTGTGCGGCTCATTTTCACTTCGCCCTTGCAGAGCCGACGAGGCGCCCATCCGCTGTGGCCACGGCGATGGCACCAGCGCACACACGGATGACTGCAATGTCTGCTGCCAGGCGATTCTTCTCCATCGGTGAATCACCGATGGAGAAGAATCGCCGACGGTGAAGGGGGGCGGGGATGGTGAGAGGAGGGAGGTGGGTAGAACAAAATTCTGACTTCAGAACACCTCTGCGCGGTGTTTTGAAAACTGCGATTCCCAGAATGCGGAGTCACAAAAATGGCACATTGTACCATAGTCAGCTGACCAATCAGATGTACGGAAGGTGGTAGCCCAGAATGCATTCCGGCACTTGGACCAGGGCCTTAGGCCGTGTTCGACGCGGTAAGATAATAACACTTTTGGTCTAAAATTGCATTTCGAGTCATCTGCACGGCAACGAACACGCGAAAATCAGAATCGCATTATCACGTGAAAATAGCATTACGGCCACTGTTTCAAAATACAGGTCGGAGGGTGTATTTGCCGAGCAATTTTGTCGGTGCCTCAGCAGGTCACTAAAGTGGACATTTGAACCCCTAATTGACCAGTAAAACGAGTTGTTACCTCTCTCATTAGTGACATCGGATATTTATCCAAGAAGACGACAAGAAGAACGCCTCGTACCATGGCCAACGCCAACGCCGTTCGTGCTGCAGACGCTACAAAATGCCGCTGCTGATGCCGGCAACTCCGGTGACGTTCCAAGTGGTGGAGGAGCTGTGAGAGCACGAGATGGAAGAGTTTGACCCTGCTGGACAAGTACCTGGACGCAAGAAACAACCGATCCCTGCGACTGACAAAAGCATCAAGGCTAAGATGCCTTTGTCGGTCGCAAAGGATCGGTTGTTTCTAAGGCATGGAACCCCTTGGTGCTATCTCTCAATGCCAAGCACCAACGAACCCTCGGCAAAGGTGACTGAAACGGGTGTGTGTACATCCTTTGCTTGGACAGCTTACCTTCTATCTGGTGATCATTTTAGGGCAGTTCAAGTCGAAGTACATGCGACTCATGCAAGACTATGATCTGTACATGTACCTCACAGGGCTATCTGGCGTCGGCATCTGTCCCGACACTGGCAAGCCGATGATCGATGACGATGTATGGGAGCGCCTCCTGCGATCGAAGACGAAGCCGAGGCCAACATTGTGGCCATGAGAGAGAACGGGTTCCCGCACGCTACGATGTGCTGCTTGATCACGGGTAAGGTGGCTTTATATCAATTCTTAAGAGCGGCTGCTAATTTCAGTTGTGCAAAGGGGGCACCCGTGCCACAGGTGCCCAGGCACAATCTCGGCATTAACAAGTGAACTTTGCCGCAGCGACTTGGACGACAACAACGCCAGCGACACCGGCGATGGAGGCAGTGCCGTGTCCGCGTCGGACAATACCACGACGGCTTGGGCAGGCCTCGCGAAAACCTCCGAAGAGCCCACAAGCGGACGCGAAGTCTCCGACAGCCATCGGCAGCGCGTGGACAAGGTCAAGCGTATCCGTGGCGGCGCGCTCAGTAATAATCTCTGTCAGGTAATACAGCCACCTTAAATGCCGAATTACAGCGTTAGCTTGTTGGCCATGAAGGCACGAGATCAAACGAGTTGTCCAGGACCTCTTTTCGAGAGTGGCCATGAAAGTTGACAGATGAATCTTATGTGAACCACACCGAATACGACCACTATAATGAGATTTCGGCCTCGAACACGACTACCAGTGAAGTGAGATTTTGCACTGCGCAAGAATGCTTTTCCCGATGAGCCGAGCTGACAAAATGCTGGGAAATCATGATTCAAGGAAAATGGCGATGTTGTCGAACACGGCCTTAGACATTTTATCTGCCTGGTAAATCTGATAATGACAGCCTGCGTTTGGACACCAAAAACTATCGACCTGTCATATAGCTTACCTGCGTTTATTTATTACCGGAGGACGATGTACCAAAAGATAGGTACATCCTCCCCCTGTCCGTTTCGCGTCCTGACTCCGCAGTCGTCTACCCAGTTCTCCGCAGTCTGCCGCAGCGTGCCCTTCGCCACTATGTCGCTCTTCTCGCGTCGGAAGAACCCAGATCAGCTGGTGAAGCTGCTGAAGGACGCGCTGGTGGATCCTTCGGCCCCGGCAAAGCCCTCGAAGGACGGGACGGTGAGCAGTCTCTGCCGCTATGGCTGATATTTTACGCTGAAATGTGTGGCCCCCTTGGCTGCTGCAGGCCGTTGAAGAAGTTACCAAGCGCTTGAGCGAAATGAAGCTGCTGCTGTACGGCGATGGAGAACAGGAGGCCAAGCCGGAGAAGTGCGCGCTGCTAGCGGAGCTGCTGATCGCTAGCGGCCTCGTCCCCAAGCTCATCACGGGACTGGACAAGCTGCCTTTCGAGGCCCGCAAGCAGTTCGCCCAGGTGTACAACAACCTCATGCGTCGCGATCTCGCGGGCTTTGTGAGCTATGTGGAGCGCAAGCCGGAGATTCTGTCGGCGCTCGTTGCGGGCTACGAGAACCCCGAGGTGGCGCTCAACTGCGGCACCATGCTGCGTGAGGTACGGACTGGTCTGACATCTGCACGTTACGTGGTGCAGAGGAAATTGAAATTATGGGGCGGCGAATGATCTTACGCGTGCTTCTTTTGGTGACGTGCTTGTTGCAGTCGATTCGCCACGAGATTCTTGCAGGCAAGATCTTGTACTCGCCCGACCTGTGGAAGTTTTTCGACGTGTATGTACATTTGCCCAACTTCGAGGTCGGGTCGGACGCATTTGCTACGTTCAAGGACCTTTTCACGCGCCACAAAACGCTGGCTGCTACGTTCTTCACGTCCAATTTTGATGTGGTCTTCGCGAAGTACAACTGCCTGTTGATGTCAGAAAACTACGTCACGCGGCGTCAGTCGCTGAAGCTGCTTGGAGAGATCCTGCTGGATCGCTCTAATTTCGACGTCATGATGAAGTACATTGGGTACGTTTGTTTGTGCGAGCGTAACTATGCGAACTGTTCCGAGGTGCTGATGTCGTGTTGGTATTCTCAGGGAGAAGGAGAACCTGAAGATGATGATGAACTTGCTCCGTGACACAAGCGCAAATATTCAGTTCGAGGCCTTCCACGTGTTCAAGGTGTTCGTGGCTAACCCGAAGAAGCCTGAGGCCATCTCTCAAATTCTAGTGAACAACCGCGACAAGCTCATTGCATACCTGAAGAATTTCCAAAACAGCAAAGGTACGTGTGGCTTGCGGTCGTTATGAGAATGCTTCGACGCATCTAACAGGTATTCTATCGTGGTAAGCAGAGGATCCGCAGTTCATTGAGGAGAAGGCGTTGCTTATCAGGACGCTGGAGGGCTTGAAAGTCGGTGAAGCTACCGCTGAGACGCCCCCGGCCCCGTCATCACAGTGAGGCCACCCTGCTCGTTGGGGGGGGGGGAGGGTACTCTGTATGATCTTTGAGCGCTGCGCTACGATATTGGAGCTGCAACCACAGCGTATTTGATACCGGTACTTAGGTCGCGATGAAATTAGCTAGAAAAAGGTCCCTTCTTGATTGATCTCGTGAGCGCAAGCGAGCAAGACGAAAATGTGAAATGGCATCGCAATAGACTTTGGGATCCCTCGTGGGTGGGGCATCCATACGTTTGGAAAGACACATCACTTTGAAGTTCTTCAAGCAAGCTCGTGAAATGTGACGAGGCATTCGCAGCTACGGTAGTCGGGTAACTGCTGCAACGCAACGCTTTGCATGCGGCGAAGATTCAAGTGGCGTCGAAGCGGCACAGCGGGGGCAGGAGCAAAGGGAGGCTGCGAGCAACGAGGAAGCGAGGTGCTGGGTCCGTGGGAACGCTGGAAGCCGTGCTGGCGACTCGCTCGGAAGACTCGGAGCTCTTGCACTCGTGGGCTGGAGCGCGAAATGCCTGCGGTCGGGCAGCGATCCGAGTGCGTCACGCCGACAGGCGAGCGACGGACGATGGCGGGCGTCCAGTTCGGCGCAGAAAGAGGCCGGAGCTCGCGAGAGGCAGGGTCCGGAGCGTGCGGATGCTGACGACGTCGCAACTGGCGGCTCCGGTGCCAGGCGGAGGCAGAACCCGCCCGGAGCACACCGGAGCCGACGTTCTATTTTCGGCAAAAAAAGGGGTAACGCTTCACTTGAATATCGTGAAATTCAAGCCGTCCAACTGAAGTCATGGTAAATGAACTATCGGCTCGGCAGATGAGCTACTGTATCTGGTATTGGACGTCCAGTGCCGATGGAAGTATGGACGGCACCGAGATGGTTTCCTTCCAACCTCGCCTTGCCAGCGCCACTGCACCCTATTGTGTTTGGCCGGTCGGTGCCCGAGACGGTGGGACCTTTTACAGAGCACGCCAGCCACATATACACACACATTTCGTGTCATCGCTTCAACCATGCAAGCCACCCGAGCAGCTCCGCACTCGAACGATGAACCGCACTTGACGCATCAAGCACTGCACCGAGCGACGAACACGCGCTGACACGCGCAGGAAAGTTCCTCGTGCAGTGCACCGCGATGCATAAAGCCACTTACTTGGACTGCAACGCCGTCATCGTCCGAACGCTTGGCTGGGTCGTCGCTCCGATCGCGCGATCGGACGTTCTATTTTCCCACCAATCGGGTCGCTTCAACCTCGATTGACCAATCAGCGCGCACGTTCGAAAAACTCCGCGGTGCAGCGAGCCTGGCACCGGAGCCGCCAGTCGCGACGTCGCCAGCATCCGCACGCTCCGGACCCTGCCTCTCGCGAGCTCCGGCCTCTTTCTGCGCCGAACTGGACGCCCGCCATCGTCCGTCGCTCGCCTGTCGGCGTGACGCACTCGGATCCGCAGCCCGGCCTCAGGCATTTCACGCTCCAGCCCACGAGTGCAAGAGCTCCGAGTCTTCCGGCGAGTGAGCGAGTCGCCAGCACGACTTCCAGCGTTCCCACGGTCCCAGCACCTCGCTTCCTCGTTGTTCGGGGCCTCTCTTTGCTTGTTCCCTCGCCGTGCCGCTTCGACGCCACTTAAATCTTCGCCGCATGCACGCCACGAGCTCCAGCACGCAGAGCGGAGGCAGCCCCGTCACGGAGGACGAGGAGTCCATGTCGCCCTTCTCATCGCCTTCCTCTGCCTCCACCAACGGCGCCAGCTTCGCGCAGTTGCTGCAGCGAGCAGCGCAGGCCGGAGACGTCAAGCAGATCGCCAAGCTCGTGCAGACGGCTCGCACCAGCGCGTCCTCTCCGTCTTCCAGCATTGACGCCCCAAAGTGCTCCTCCTCCTCCTCCTCCTCCTCCTTGGCGACCGCCTGGCTGGACGCAGCTGATGAAGACGGCTTTACGGCGCTCCATCTCGCATGTGTCGGCGGCCACGACGATGCTGTGGATGAGCTGCTGAGAGCAGGCGCTCACTTGGAAGTCGCAACGCCCGAAGGCTTCACTGCACTCATGTTTGCGGCGTGGGCAGGATCGCTGTCCTTGGTGCAAACACTCGTCTCGCACGGAGCGGACGTTGCGGCTCGCGACGTGGACGGCAACGACGCCGCTTTCATCGCCGAGATGAACGAGCACACGGACGTGGCCAAGTTCCTGGAGCAGCAGATGGAAAACCCGGAGGACCCGCCGAGGAAACCGCACAGTTCGTCGTCATCGAAAAAGAGCGGGCAGGACCAGGACCTTGACTCCAAGTCCCTCGAGAGCTCCCCGATCAAGTCGATCAAGTCCAGCGACTCCAGCGCTTCTACTGGGTCCGAGGGCAGCGGCCTTGACAGCAGCAGCAGCAGCTCGTCGACGTGCTCGTCGCCCGAGCAGCTTGCAGGGAAGGCGCTGCTTACGGAGGAGTCGAGCCCTTCCGGCGACACTGACGGCGCCACGCCATTACACGTTGCGGCTATGCACGGACAATTGGAGACCGTCAAGGTGCTCTTGGCTCGCGGCGCAAGTCTGTCAGCGGCGCTGCCTGGTGGGGCTACTGGCTTGCACTTGGCGTCGGCATCGGGCTTTGCTGATGTGGCCTCGTATCTGATTGACCAGGGTCTGCCCGTGGACGAGCGCACAATAGCTGGCACCACTCCGTTGCACGAGGCTGCGTACCAGGGACACGTGGACGTGGCAGCGCTGCTGCTGGAGCGAGGGGCCAATGTAGATGCCGCCACCGAGCGCGGAACGACGCCATTGCACCGCGCAGCTGAAAATGGGCACGTGCAAATTGCAGAACTGCTGATCGCGCATGGAGCACACATCGATGCTGTAACGACGGACTACTTAGCTGCGGCTGGAGACGGTGAAGCGGCAGGCTTGAGCTCGCGCCGGCGGCGACATCGGAGACGGAAGAAATTGGTGGCAGTGGACACGGAGGGAAAAGCTCTAGCGGAAGAAGCACCCGAAGTCGAGCCGCGAACCCCGGATGAGCTGGAAAAAGAGGCCTCTTCCTGTCGATCGAACCAAGTGGCGCTTTGCCTAGCAGCCAAGAATGGCCACCTCGACATGGTGCAGTACCTGCTGCTTCGTGGCGCAGCTAGCTCATCGGATCTTGCTGCACTTGAGCCGTCGAGACATCCGATCATGCTGGCAGCTCGACGTGGTCATCTGGAGATCGTTCGTTTCCTGCTCGCTCACGACGAGTGTGTATCCAGCTTGCCCGACGCAGCATCGCGCGTCCTGTGCACTGCCGCGGAACACGGGTATCTGCAAATGGTGGAGCATGCCTTAGCTCGTGGGGCCAACATCGAGGCCGTCGGTGGCAAGAAGCAAGCCACGCCGTTAGTACTTGCGGCTCGACAGGGCCACTTGGCTGTTGTGCTTCACCTGTTGTGGGGCGGTGCAAAGCTGGATGCTGCAACTGCATCCACGGGGTACACCGCATTGCATTATGCGGCCAAACACGGACATCTTACGGTTGTCAACAGTTTGCTGCTCAACGGTGCTGATGTGGACGCTGTTTGTGCACAGCGCCACTCGTCGCCACTCCACCTGGCGGCTGAGTCGGGCCATGGGGACGTGGTGCGATGTCTACTGTCATTTGATGCGAACGTTGACGCCGAGAAGCACCCGGGCACTATGACGGCGCTGCATATTGCAGCCGAACGCGGCCACGTGGGGGTGGCGCGCGAGCTTCTGGCGAGCGGCGCACAGCTTGAAGCTCAGGCACAGAACAACCTGCGCGCGCTCTTCATCGCCGCCTATTGCGGCCACAAGGAGTTTGTCGAGCTGCTGCTGGACCACGGGGCCGAGCTGGAAGCGACGTCGGGGGCCAACAAGACCACACCTCTGCGAGGTGCCGTGTCGAAGGGCAGGAAGGAAGTGGTGGAGCTGCTGCTGGCACGCGGCGGCGACGCCAACGCGACGCAGTCCACCGATGGGACTACCAGCTTGCACAGCGCAGCTGCGAACGACTTTGGGGACATCCTGAAGCTGCTCGTTGCAGCGGGTGCCGACCCAGACCGAGTGGATCGCGAAGGACGCACCCCCATGGACTATGCTGCGTCAGACCCCGTGCGTTTGCAGCTTCGACTTGCGCTGCTGAAGTCTCACTGGCAGAAGCAGGATAGCTGCACGTAGTTGGCGTCAACCGGAGAAGCGGCGACGGGCAGGTGTTCGCGGATGCAAGCGAGTGCCGTTGCAGCCCTCACTATTTTACAGACATGTTAGATCATGTACATGCAGAGCACCACCGAGAACGGGGCGCCTGACCTATCTGAAAAAATAATTTAATAAATTGGTGCGCAGTGGAGCACCGTGTCGACAATGTGTGCGGCGACTTGCCATTCCCACGAATCGTCGCCTCTCCCCACCACAGAACACGCTGGGGGGAAGATATGGAAGCTGAGATCGCCAGCGATACAGGTCTACCAACACGAGGAGCTACTGGGGCACAACGACCTGCATGGGAAGTTGTCGCCAAGACCGCGCCTTCGATGCGAGAGAGGTATCCTAGGTCTGGGCGGTCCCCAAAGTTTGGGGCCAAACGTCGGAGACCGACGGCACCGTAGCTGTCACGAACGTGGGCCTGCTGACGTAGGTGTACCGGTACATTCAGCGCGTTGGTAATGTTGCAGTTGCGCCAGGTAAGCGTAGGTCACGTCAACGAGCCTGGTTCAGAATTCGGCGCCGAGCTGCAGCTGAGCTGCCAGCACACCTGCCGGGGCCACAGTCTGATGGAGTTCGAGCTTTAGTCTGGCGCTGGGCTGGGCGCTTTCCGAGCGGACATGACAAGCATGTACACCGGTAATGTTGCATGATGTAATGCACAACCATGAGCGCTGGACACGCGCGGTATGGCCGTCAGCGCGGTCCGCTGGGGCTGTCGTTCGCCACCTACAGTACAGAAACCTGCGGCAGTATCGAACGTCTGATATACATAAGGGGTCGTAGTGCATAAAGTAACATGAACAGAACTCTGAACAGTGAATAGCGGCGTCGAGCCACCACAATGTGGTGGTCGAACCACCAACGTGCATACTTGGCAGGGGGGAATACCATCGTGTGATCGAAGTACTGGTAAGTGTGCATGAATACACTTATATGTATGAAGTGAGAAGGTGACCAAAAGCTCGCTAATAGCGCTCCATTTCAAGCTGCATATCTCCCCTCGTGATGTTGCTGCCTCAATAAATATCAAATATACGAGGTTATTAGTTGTATACCCTGACGCCGAGCGCAGATCAGTTTTGTCTAAGTGGGGACGTGGACAGGCGTGGATACACAGCGGAGCATTACAGCCGAGTCTCGCGGCGCATGTGGGGTGACACATCGCTTGTCAAAAACTGCAGATGTACTTCGAAGTACATGTACAGACAGCCACCACTGCGGGTGCAGCGGTATGCATGTATACATGTGCTGTACTACGGTTGGCTTCCAGCTGCAGCGCTCTTTAGCCGCGCCGCGGCGGCGAGCGTGCTGCCGAAGCGGTAGCGGGTCGGCTTGCACTGCATCCTGAATCCCGCGACTGCAAGGTGAGTCGGTCACCGCAATCGCGAGAAGTCAGAAATTGTACTTGTTCTCTGTATGCTCCGAACCGGCTTGCTTGTCGCACGGGCACAGCTCGCGCTCTGCGCGCCATCTGCCGGGCCTGCCGATCAGCGTCTGGTCCTCCGGGAGACACGCAGGCGGGCCACTGGCTGCTGACAGGCATGGGCTTTCGAGCGAGCCGTGCTGCCGCCGCGGACAAAGGCGGAGAGGAAGCTCATTTCCGATTTTTCTATCTGCAGACCAAGCAGCTAGCTCTACCCCCGACTCCGTCAGTACCATGAAGTTTGCCGCCATCGCCTCCGCCGCCGCGCTCGTCGCCGTCTCCAACGCCGCCTCGTGCGACGTGACCTCGCTCCAGACGCTCCTGACCTCGTCGGACACGACCACGTGCGCCTCGGACTCGGGCTACACGGTCACCTCGCTGGCCACGCCCACGGACACCCAGATGGCCGCCATGTGCGCCAGCTCGTCCTGCCAGTCGGTGCTCACGCAGCTCGAGACACTCGCCCCCTCGGAGTGCACTCTGGGCGCGTTCGCCCTGTACGCCGACCTGATCACCCCGCTGACCAACTACTGCTCGGGCGGCTCGTCGGCCACCACCACCGCCACCGCCGGATCGTCGGCCACTACCGCCACCGTGGGCTCCACGGCCGGCTCCAGCACGTCCGCCACCGTGACGACCAGCTCCACGGGCTCGGCCGCCTCGACCACGACCACGACCTCGACGACCTCGAGCGGCTCCAGCACCTCGCAGACGGCCTCGTCCTCGTCGGCCGCTTCGGCCGCCGCTTCCGCCTCGGCCAGCAGCAGCGCCAGCATGGCCGCCGTCTCGGCTGGTGCCGTCCTGGCCGCTGTGGCCGCCACCTTCTTCTAAGCTTAGCAGGTTATGAAGACCGGTTTTGGAACCCGTTATAACGATTATATAGTGTCCTCATAGCGCATTCGCTATTGCACATTCACCCCGCGCCTTCACTTCCTCTGTAGTGGTGCAATTGGTAGCGATCTTTATCTTTACCTTTCAGATCGGCGAGAAGACAATGCGTTGCGCTTGCAACTTCTCTTTGCATTGCGGACGGAATCAAGCTGCTGCAGGTTTGCCACGTGTTTCCGAGGTAATGGTAGACTCCGCGTCCCATTACGAGCATGAACGGCGTGCCACCTCCGTCGTACTAGTATACCTTACCAGCAGAACCGAGAAGCATGCTACTGGAAGAAGAGATCGAGCGCAACGAAGCCTTGGAGGTTCACGTCAGGCCCGAGTGGAAATGCACATATTTTTAATTCAGCCGTATCACCAGCGTTTCCGACGAATCACACCTTCAAAGTAGTCGATTCTGGGTGCTTATAACAAGTACCAGGTTTTTCGCAGTTCAATCAATATGTTAGCGGCGCTAGCGGGCCTTTTGTATCTTTTGGCGTTTCCGTAAAATGCGCGAATAGAGCTACACCAAATCGAGGTTTTACTCATATCGATGTGCCAAATACCACGTTAAGTGTCTTTTTGGCCCGCAGCGGCGAACAGCCACCGGTCGAGCGACGCTTCTTCTCAGGACCTCCTCGAGTCGCCCGTGGTGGGGAAGCAGGCGCGGCAACTGGAGCAGGGCCAGTCGCCGGCCGACAGTGAGTACCAGGAGATCACTCGAACCACGGCCGCGAACTCGCGCTCTTCGGGCAGCTCCATGCCGGACGGCAGGCGGCACCGGAGCACGCTGTGGGAGGACCCGGCCATTCTGGCGTCGCGGATCCCCATCGACCGCATCGAGCTAGGGGCCGTCATCAGCCGCGGCGCCTTCGGAGAGGTGTACCGAGGGCGCTACCGAGACCAGGACGTGGCCATCAAGACGCTGCTGCCGGAGAAGCGCAAGGACCTGGCGCACATCCAGGCGTTCCTGGCGGAGGTGCGGCTCACGGCGACCATGGAGCACCCGCACATCGTGCAGTTCGTCGGTGTGGCGTGGGAGTCGCTGAGCGACCTGTTCTGCGTGTCCGAGTTCATGGCCGGCGGCGACCTGCGCTCGCTGCTCAAAGAGTATCTCGCCGCCAGGGGATGGATGCCAGCAAGGTGCGGATCGCCTACCAAGGGGCCTACGCGCTGACACGACTTGCACTCGCTGGAGCCTGTGGTGCTGCACCGCGACCTCAAGTCGCGCAACATTTTGCTGACGGAGGCTCTGGACGCCAAGATCACGGACTTCGGGGCCTCGCGCATCCGGTCGGACGCCACCATGACCGCCGGCGTGGGCAGCTCGCTGTGGATGGCGCCCGAGGTCATGATGGGCCAGCGCTACGGCGAGAAGGCGGACGTGTTCTCGCTGGGCGTGGTGATCTCGGAGCTGGACACGCACGAGCTGCCGTACGCGGCAGCGGCGGGCGGTCGCTCCCGGACACGGCGGTGCTGCGGCGTGCGCTTCTCAGCGTTCATGGACCCGGACATGGCTCGCTTCCTAGGCAGCTGCGGAACCGAGCGCCGAGGTGCCTCAGGTCCTGTTACCTCAGGTCCTGCAGGTGGCTTTGATTGAAGGCGGCTTTGATTGAAGGAAGCTTTGATTGAAGGAAGTCAACTGGACGATCTCGAAAACAATTCCGGTAATTTGTACGGTACTGTTGGTGCGCGCACCTGTCAAGTAAAAAAATGGCCGGCAGTTCGGAAAGAGAATCCCCGGAGATGGAGGAGATGAAGGGGATGGCGCAGGCGCTCGCGGCGAGCGGAGGCGCCGAAAGCAGTCTGGCGGACCAGCCGTCGGCGTTTACAGTCGAAGAGAGCGCAGGTGAGACACTAGCGCCAGTGGGTGAAGAATCGTTGGCCCGGGCGGAGGGAGATGACGATGACGCCGTGCAGAGCGTCGCGCAGGAGGATGTGGAAATGAAGAGAGCTAAGTCTGCAACGGATTTGCTGGATGCTGACGACGAGAAGATGGAAGAGGCCGAGACAACCACCTTGGAGGACGAGTCGTACGCGAAGAAGGCGTCCCAGGCAGTGTGGAAAGTCATCAAGTCGCAGGTCCCCCGTGGCACGCAGTACGCAGACCTCAAAATCGACGACAAAACCCTTCTCGATCTAAATGGCAATGCGGACGTTCTCTTGCTGTTCAAGCTGAACGATCTCCTCCTGAAAGCCTACAAAGGCGTTGACGCACAGTTTTGGCTTGATCATGGCGTAAAGATATTTTCGTCGGTGAAAGAAGCGCTCAGCCAGCCGACCAAAGCGGAAATGGAGAGGAGGAAACAGCTCGCCACTGCCTTCACTGGGACCTACTCGGGTTCTGCTCATGACGAGTTCCAGAAGTATCTGACGCGGTGTTGCGAGCAATACCGAGCCAGTCCAACCACCTACATCGCTCCATACGTGGCCATCACACAGAGCTCGGGCTTTGGTAAGAGCCGCGTTCTGTTCGAGCTAGCGAAGAAATGCGCCAGTGACGTAACCCAAACAATGAGGCTGCTCTACGTCTGTGCGCGGAACGTCGCTGGCTCGACGGGGTTTCCTGTCGCCACACCAAAACTCGTCAATTTTCTTTTCGAGCGCGCGACTGAACCAGGAATTGCTTCAAGACTGCTTTTGGCGTTCGATTACGCATGTGAACACTGGGGGACGGTCCAGCAGGAGTGGTTGGAGGTGTTCAGCGCGGAAGGTGATCGTGTGGACAAGGAACTGGCCTCCAACTTGAAAGGCTGGAAGCCTCCGACGGAACTCCACAACCAAGCCCCTGATTCGCCGGTGCTTGTTCTAGTAATTGACGATGCGGGATCGCTTTTGGCCGAAAGTGACGCTGACGGCGTTAGCTACCTCCGTCTTTTGCGCCACGCACTCAAACAAGCGAACGTTGATTTGCGCCAGAAGGGATCGACGGGGCTAATCATCGGAGTGGTTGTTGACACCAACGCCCTGATTCATGATTTCGTACCGCCTTCTGATAAGCCTTCTGTGCTTGATCCCTCGTCACGGGCGCACCAGCCGAAACATTTGCGGTCGTTTCCGCCGTTCGTGCTCACCCAGACAATGGACGTGTTCTTCAAGGAGCTCGTGTCGCCGCTGATTGACGACCCATTCAACTACAAGGATTGTGTGTTGGAGACCGATCGTGAGAAGATCCGGGTGATGCTCCTCTCCTTCGGTCGGCCGCTGTGGTACAAATACTATTCCAATGTTACCAGTGAGGATCCACTGAGCACTGTTCTTGACCTCGGCGGGGGCAAGCTTTTGAGAAGTCTCGATCCAAGGGAGCTGCTGAGCTGTAAGAACGATACACTGCATGGTGTAGCTGCTGTCATGTGTCGTCTCGGATTGCGTCCCCAGTCGAGCTCGCCATTCGCCTCGGAACTTGTGGCTAACTTCATGGCCGTGTTGCATGCTGTCAAGTACACGTATGACGCGCACATCAGCGGCTACGTGTCGGAGCCGTTCTTGGCGTTCGCAGCGACGCACGTATGGTACGAGGAGTACCCCGAGTCGCTGACGAAGCACATGCTCCCTAAGTTGCGAGAGCTGCTGATGCAAGGAATCATCGACGTCGGATACGTAGGTGAGATGGTGGCGCGCTTGTTCTTGCTGCTGGCGATGGACACTGCCATCATGGGTGGCGATGAAATCGAACACTATACGTTAAAGGGAGGCGGCAAGCGCTTCGAGGGCCAGTTTTGCTCGGTCTCGTTGCTGCTGAGCATGCTCGACGGGTCGTTTGGCACGGATGCGAGTGTGGAGGTATTTCGGGTCACGATGGAATTTCCAGACGAGAAGAGTGGTGGTACCAGTGACGCGGCAGATGCCAGCGGCAGTGCTAGTGGTCGTGTTAGTGCCGAGTGCGGAGCTCAAGTGCAAGGAAATACAACGGGAACTGCCAACTTGTCCCGCGACTCGAACCTCAAACGGGAAAGAGAGCCTTCGAAGCAACAACCCGGCCGATCTAGCAAGAAGCAAAAGGAAAACGTGACCGACAAGCAAGAGGCTCAACGTACCGAGAGAGCTAAGGCGACCAAACCGAAGAAAACGCCCACGTTTAAGCTTGCCGAGGACGAGCAGCGCGACCAGTTCCATGAGTGGATGAAGCACTGGGACGAGTGGAGCGTCGGCTTCAGCCACTTCGTGGAGCTGACAGAAGTTCCCACCAAGGAAACGTTGTGGTGTCTGCTGGGCCGACGCGCCGCCGGTGTATTTTCACGTGGCCATGAGGATGCTGACCTGATTATTCCGATCTTTCGGCGGGATCCTGCCAAAGTGTCGTTCATGCTAGTGCAAGTGAGCAACGAAGACGGTGCCAACAACTGTGCTCTCAGCCAATTGAGTCCTGCGAGTGTGTTCAAGAATGAAGAAGAGAAGCACGAGCTGGTGGACTTCTCATCGCTCGACGTGGTTCGGATCTACATGAGTCTGCGCGAGAGCACTTACAACAACCCGGCGCGGTCGTATTTTATTGACGCCACGGGAATGAGCGAGGAACCCGACGCAGACAAGGACTCGTACACGTTGTGTCTTCGCGGCATTTGCCAAGATCCCAAGCTCAATGCTCAGGTGAAGCCGTCTAAGCATTGGCGGTTCTTGGGCCACGAAATTTGGGAACAGCTCAAGGACCTCGCCGAGTCGGCATGGTGGGATCCGATGAAGGCGATCAAGGACGATCTGCGCTTCCGTGAGAAGTATGCGGAGGAGATGATGGAGGAGGTACCGGACGTCGAGGTGTTGAATGGTGCGAAGCATATGCTGGAGCTGCTGCCGGACGAAAAGGATGCGGTTGACGACACGATGTGAGAGGATAATGGGCCGCGTCCGTTCAGGAGTGTTGTTGCATTCAGATTCTCCAAGAACTGCTCGTACTTGGTATGTGCGAACCAATGTGACTGGTCTCCCTGCTTGTGCTCGTTTTTATACTTGGTGCCGGAACGATGCGTGGGGCTGCTACATGTAGCTGAATCGAAGTTTTGATAGTACATGCAGTACTGTCGTTGCGTGGGTATCATCCTTTTAGTTGTTTAGGGTCTATTTAACCTTGGTTAATAGTTTCCTGATACTACTACTACTTATTTGCAGCAATGGAGACGCTTTCGACGTCACCCACCGCGTTCCTGGTGGAGGGTGGATCTGCTGGTTCCACTTCATTCACAATATGATATTGTCAATATCTAAGAACCGGTAGCACTCTAGACTGATTTGGAACTGACATGCACCTCGAATATATGTGGGCATCCACAATCCGCCACCTCTGAGCGGCCGCTCGCAGGCAACACATTCACGGGGAGCCCAAAATTGCGGGTCTCCAGTGTTGTCCGTCATTTACTACTGTACTTGGTTGCGAATTTGCCATAAGCTTACATGTAGGAGCGCGTATCCGGCGGATACCCAGCGTTTTATTCCCTTTAGTTTGAGCGAAACGTTTGATTTGTCGTTAAGTTTTTTAAAACAAATTATTTAAAAATAAATAAAAATAAACCCGAACTTTTTGAAAAGTTTAAAAACTATCTTATCAGATTTGAAAGCATTGCGACGAGTCTGATGAAGGCCGTCGTCCGTGGAGACTGTCGCTCTCCCCGGCGCCGTCTCCGACGTCGTCCAGCTCCTCCACCTCATCTCTGGACGCTCGGTGAGGCGCTGAGGCCCCCACTCCGCTGCTGCCGACCCCGCAAATGACCGCGCACCGCGTCGTCTTCGGTTCACAATGCGATCAAAGTGCCGCTCAAGCAGACGCCGACCAGCGAATACGTGGACCTGGTGCTATCGCAGCTCGAGTTCGACGTCATGACCGTCCACGTGCCGCAGTACGAGGCGCTTCCGCCCGAGGAGCTGCCCAAGCGCATCGCGCAGCTGCTCAAGGAGCAGGAGACGAGGAAGCGCGCAGCGACCAGCAGCCCGGAGACTCGCTCGCGACCTTCCAGAGTCGCCTACTGCAGCTCTAGTACGAGCGCAAGGGGCTTCACGCCAGGGTCCAGGGCGCCAAAGCGCTGCAGGTCGGTCTCACGGACGAGAATACGACGCTGAGGGTGCAACTGGAGCAGGAGGAGCAACAGGCCGTGGACATGGAGGAGCATCTGCAGGAGAAGGAGCTGCTGCTGTACCAGACGCTGCACTTGGGGGAGACGTGACCAAGTGGCAGAACGTAGCGATGCACCCGTTGCGGCAGTTGAGGGCGTTGTAGGAGCTGCTCCAGGTCTTGAAGCAGGTCAAGGGCGAGTGGGACGAAGCGGTGGCGACTGTGGAGGACGCCATGGCCATGGCGGGAGGATGAGACCAGATACAAACACGTGCTGCAGCTACACACCGAGCGCTTGGAGATGGAAATGTTGCCCGTCTTCACGGGCTCGGCGCGCTCATTGTACTCGTCGATGGCGCGCTTCTCCCCGTTCAGCAACGCCACCGCGTACATCTACTGAGTGAGCACCGCGGGCTTGCGGAACAGTCGGACCATGTACTTGAGCGAGAGCACCATGAAGGGCATGACACACGCCATGAAGAGGCTCAGATCCCAGTCGCGTGTAAATCCGATGACGTAGCCGACGAAGAACTGACACGACTTGCACTCGCTGGAGCCCGTGGTGCTGCACCGCGACCTCAAGTCGCGCAACATCTTGCTGACGGAGGCTCTGGACGCCAAGATCACGGACTTCGGGGCCTCGCGCATCCGGTCGGACGCCACCATGACCGCCGGCGTGGGCAGCTCGCTGTGGATGGCGCCCGAGGTCATGATGGGCCAGCGCTACGGCGAGAAGGCGGACGTGTTCTCGCTGGGCGTGGTCATCTCGGAGCTGGACACGCACGAGCTGCCGTACGCGCACGCCAAGGAGAGCGGCAGCAGTGGCGGCGGCAGCGGCGGGCGGTCGCTCCCGGACACGGCGGTGCTGCAGATGGTGTCGCTGGGCAAGCTGCGCGTGCGCTTCTGGCTCACTTCGTATACAGCTAACCGAGCGCCGAAGGTGCCTCAGGTCCTGTTACCTCAGGTCCTGCAGGTGGCCCGTGATTGAATGAAGCTTTGATTGAAGGAAGCCAACTGGACGATCTCGAAAACAATTCCGGTAATTTGTACGGTAGCGCACCTGTAAAGTAAAAAAATGGCCGGCAGTTCTGAAAGAGAATCTCCGGAGATGGAGGAGACGAAGGGGATGGCGCAGGCGCTTGCGGCGAGCGGAGGCGCCGAAAGCAGTCTGGCGAACCAGTCGTCGGCGTTTACAGTCGAAGAGAGCGCTGGTGAGACACTAGCGCCAGTGGGTGAAGTATCGTTGGCGCGGGCGGAGGGAGATGCCGTGCAGAGCGTCGCGCAGGAGGATGTGGAAATGAAGAGAGCTCCGTCTGTAACGGATTGGCTGGATGCTGACGACGAGAAGATGGAAGAGGCCGAGACAACCACCTTGGAGGACGAGTCGTACGCGAAGAAGGCGTCCCAGGCAGTGTGGAAAGTCATCGAGCGGCTGGTCCCCGGTGGCACGAAGTACGCAGACCTCAAAATCGACGACAAAACCCTTCTCGCTCTATATGGCGATGCGGACAAGGTTCCCTTGTTGAAAAAGCTGAACGATCTCATCGAGAACGCCTATGACGGCGTTGGCGAATCCATTCTACACCGTATTTGGCGCAAACATGATCTCGACATATTGTCGGCGGTGAAAGAAGCGCTCAGCCAGCCGACCAAAGCGGAAATGGAGAGGAGGAAACAGCTCGCCACTGCCTTCACTGGGACCTACTCGAGTTCTGCTCATGACGAGTTCCAGAAGTATCTGACACGGTGTTGCGAGCAATACCGAGCCAGTCCAACCACCTACATCGCTCCATACGTGGCCATCACACAGAGCTCGGGCTTTGGTAAGAGCCGCGTTCTGTTCGAGCTAGCGAAGAAATGCGCCAGTGACGTAACCAAAACAATGAGGCTGCTCTACGTCTCTGCGCGGAACGTCCCTGGTTCGACGGGGTTTCCTGTCGCCACGCCAGAACTCTGCAAGTGTCTTTTCGGGCGCGCGACTGAACCGGGGATTGCTTCAGGACTGCGTTTGGCGTTCGATTACGCATGTCAACACTGGGGGGCGGTGCAGGAGGAGTGGTTGGAGGTGTTCAGCGCGGAAGGTGATCGTGTGGACAAGGAACTAGCCTCCAACTTGAAAGGCTGGAAGCCTCCGACGGAACTCCACAACCAAGCCCCTGATTCGCCGGTGCTTGTTCTAGTAATTGACGATGCGGGATCGCTTTTGGCCGAAAGTGACGCTGGCGGCGTTAGCTACCTCCGTCTTTTGCGCCACGCACTCAAACAAGCGAACGTTGATTTGCGCCAGAAGGGATCGACGGGGCTAATCATCGGAGTGGTTGTTGACACCAACGCCCTGATTCATGATTTCGTACCGCCTTCTGATAAGCCTTCTGTGCTTGATCCCTCGTCACGGGCGCACCAGCCGAAACATTTGCGGTCGTTTCCGCCGTTCGTGCTCACCCAGACAATGGACGTGTTCTTCAAGGAGCTCGTGTCGCCGCTGATTGACGACCCATTCAGCTACAAGGATTGCGTGTTGGAGACCGATCGTGAGAAGATCCGGGTGATGCTCCTCTCCTTCGGTCGGCCGCTGTGGTACAAATACTATTCCAATGTTACCAGTGAGGATCCACTGAGCACTGTTCTTGACCTCGGCGGGGGCAAGCTTTTGAGAAGTCTCGATCCAAGGGAGCTGCTGAGCTGTAAGAACGATACACTGCATGGTGTAGCTGCTGTCATGTGTCGTCTCGGATTGCGTCCCCAGTCGAGCTCGCCATTCGCCTCGGAACTTGTGGCTAACTTCATGGCCGTGTTGCATGCTGTCAAGTACACGTATGACGCGCACATCAGCGGCTACGTGTCGGAGCCGTTCTTGGCGTTCGCAGCGACGCACGTATGGTACGAGGAGTACCCCGAGTCGCTGACGAAGCACATGCTCCCTAAGTTGCGAGAGCTGCTGATGCAAGGAATCATCGACGTCGGATACGTAGGTGAGATGGTGGCGCGCTTGTTCTTGCTGCTGGCGATGGACACTGCCATCATGGGTGGCGATGAAATCGAACACTATACGTTAAAGGGAGGCGGCAAGCGCTTCGAGGGCCAGTTTTGCTCGGTCTCGTTGTTGCTGAGCATGCTCGACGGGTCGTTTGGCACGGATGCGAGTGTGGAGGTATTTCGGGTCACGATGGAATTTCCAGACGAGAAGAGTGGTGGTACCAGTGACGCGGCAGATGCCAGCGGCAGTGCTAGTGGTCGTGTTAGTGCCGAGTGCGGAGCTCAAGTGCAAGGAAATACAACGGGAACTGCCAACTTGTCCCGCGACTCGAACCTCAAACGGGAAAGAGAGCCTTCGAAGCAACAACCCGGCCGATCTAGCAAGAAGCAAAAGGAAAACGTGACCGACAAGCAAGAGGCTCAACGTACCGAGAGAGCTAAGGCGACCAAACCGAAGAAAACGCCCACGTTTAAGCTTGCCGAGGACGAGCAGCGCGACCAGTTCCATGAGTGGATGAAGCACTGGGACGAGTGGAGCGTCGGCTTCAGCCACTTCGTGGAGCTGACAGAAGTTCCCACCAAGGAAACGTTGTGGTGTCTGCTGGGCCGACGCGCCGCCGGTGTATTTTCACGTGGCCATGAGGATGCTGACCTGATTATTCCGATCTTTCGGCGGGATCCTGCCAAAGTGTCGTTCATGCTAGTGCAAGTGAGCAACGAAGACGGTGCCAACAACTGTGCTCTCAGCCAATTGAGTCCTGCGAGTGTGTTCAAGAATGAAGAAGAGAAGCACGAGCTGGTGGACTTCTCATCGCTCGACGTGGTTCGGATCTACATGAGTCTGCGCGAGAGCACTTACAACAACCCGGCGCGGTCGTATTTTATTGACGCCACGGGAATGAGCGAGGAACCCGACGCAGACAAGGACTCGTACACGTTGTGTCTTCGCGGCATTTGCCAAGATCCCAAGCTCAATGCTCAGGTGAAGCCGTCTAAGCATTGGCGGTTCTTGGGCCACGAAATTTGGGAACAGCTCAAGGACCTCGCCGAGTCGGCATGGTGGGATCCGATGAAGGCGATCAAGGACGATCTGCGCTTCCGTGAGAAGTATGCGGAGGAGATGGTGGAGGAGCTACCGGACGTCGAGGTGTTGAATGGTGCGAAGCATATGCTGGAGCTGCTGCCGGACGAAAAGGATGCGGTTGACGACACGATGTGAGAGGATAATGGGCCGCATCCGTTCAGGAGTGTTGTTGCATTCAGATTCTCCAAGAACTGCTCGTACTTGGTATGTGCGAACCAATGTGACTGGTCTCCCTGCTTGTGCTCGTTTTTATACTTGGTGCCGGAACGATGCGTGGGGCTGCTACATGTAGCTGAATCGAAGTTTTGATAGTACATGCAGTACTGTCGTTGCGTGGGTATCATCCTTTTAGTTGTTTAGGGTCTATTTAACCTTGGTTAATAGTTTCCTGATACTACTACTACTTATTTGCAGCAATGGAGACGCTTTCGACGTCACCCACCGCGTTCCTGGTGGAGGGTGGATCTGCTGGTTCCACTTCATTCACAATATGATATTGTCAATATCTAAGAACCGGTAGCACTCTAGACTGATTTGGAACTGACATGCACCTCGAATATATGTGGGCATCCACAATCCGCCACCTCTGAGCGGCCGCTCGCAGGCAACACATTCACGGGGAGCCCAAAATTGCGGGTCTCCAGTGTTGTCCGTCATTTACTACTGTACTTGGTTGCGAATTTGCCATAAGCTTACATGTAGGAGCGCGTATCCGGCGGATACCCAGCGTTTTATTCCCTTTAGTTTGAGCGAAACGTTTGATTTGTCGTTAAGTTTTTTAAAACAAATTATTTAAAAATAAACCCGAACTTTTTGAAAAGTTTAAAAACTATCTTATCAGATTTGAAAGCATTGCGACGAGTCTGATGAAGGCCGTCGTCCGTGGAGACTGTCGCTCTCCCCGGCGCCGTCTCCGACGTCGTCCAGCTCCTCCACCTCATCTCTGGACGCTCGGTGAGGCGCTGAGGCCCCCACTCCGCTGCTGCCGACCCCGCAAATGACCGCGCACCGCGTCGTCTTCGGTTCACAATGCGATCAAAGTGCCACTCAAGCAGACGCCGACCAGTGAACACGTGGACCTGGTGCTATCGCAGCTCGAGTTCGACGTCATGACCGTCCACGTGCCGCAGTACGAGGCGCTTCCACCCGAGGAGCTGCCCAAGCGCATCGCGCAGCTGCTCAAGGAGCAGGAGACGAGGAAGCGCGCAGCGACCAGCAGCCCGGAGACTCGCTCGCGACCTTCCAGAGTCGCCTACTGCAGCTCTAGTACGAGCGCAAGGGGCTTCACGCCAGGGTCCAGGGCGCCAAAGCGCTGCAGGTCGGTCTCACGGACGAGAATATGACGCTGAGGGTGCAACTGGAGCAGGAGGAGCAACAGGCCGTGGACATGGAGGAGCATCTGCACGAGAAGGAGCTGCTGCTGTACCAGACGCTGCACTTGGGGGAGACATGACCAAGTGGCAGAACGTAGCGAGGCAACGAGCTACCCCAGGTCAAGAAGCAGGTCAAGGACGAAGCGGTGGCGACTGTGGAGGACGCCATGGCCATGGCGGGAGGATGAGACCAGATACAAACACGTGCTGCAGCTACACACCGAGCGCTTGGAGATGGAAATGTTGCCCGTCTTCACGGGCTCGGCGCGCTCATTGTACTTGTCGATGGCACGCTTCTCCCCGTTCAGCGACGCCACCGCGTGCGGAACAGTCGGACCATGTACTTGAGCGAGAACACCATGAAGGGCATGACACACGCCATGAAGAGGCTCAGATCCCAGTCGCGTGTAAATCCGATGACGTAGCCGACGAAGAACTGACACGTGAACTTGATCGAGTCGCTAAGCTTCTGGCCCATGCCAGCCTTTATTTTGACCGAGGACCTCGAGTCGCACGTGGTGGGGAAGCAGGCGCGGCTACTGGAGCAGGGCCAGTCGCCGGCCGACAGTGAGTACCAGGAGATCACTCGAACCACGGCCACCAACTCGCGCTCTTCGGGCAGCTCCATGCCGGACGGCAGGCGGCACCGGAGCACGCTGTGGGAGGACCCGGCCATTCTGGCGTCGCGGATCCCCATCTACCGCATCGAGCTGGGGGTCGTCATCAGCCGCGGCGCCTTCGGCGAGGTGTACCGAGGGCGCTACCGAGACCAGGACGTGGCCATCAAGACGCTGCTGCCGGAGAAGCGCAAGGACCTGGCGCACATCCAGGCGTTCCTGGCGGAGGTGCGGCTCATGGCGACCATGGAGCACCCGCACGTCGTGCAGTTCATCGGTGTGGCGTGGGAGTCGCTGAGCGACCTGTTCTGCGTGTCCGAGTTCATGGCCGGCGGCGACCTGCGCTCGCTGCTCAAAGAGTATCTCGCCGCCAGGGGATGGATGCCAGCAAGGTGCGGATCGCCTACCAAGTGGCCTACGCGCTGACGTACTTGCACTCGCTGGAGCCCGTGGTGCTGCACCGCGACCTCAAGTCGCGCAGCATCTTGCTGACGGACGCTCTGGACGCCAAGATCACGGACTTCGGGGCCTCGCGCATCCGGTCGGACGCCACCATGACCGCCGGCGTGGGCAGCTCGCTGTGGATGGCGCCCGAGGTCATGATGGGCCAGCGCTACGGCGAGAAGGCGGACGTGTTCTCGCTGGGCGTGGTGATCTCGGAGCTGGACATGCACGAGCTGCCGTACGCGCACGCCAAGGAGAGCAGGAGCAGTGGCGGCGGGCGGTCGCTCCCGGACACGGCGGTGCTGCAGATGGTGTCGCTGGGCAAGCTGCGCGTGCGCTTCTCGGCGCTCATGGACCCGGACATGGCTCGCTCTAACCGAGCGTCGAGGTGCCTCAGGTCCTGTTACCTCAGGTCCTGCAGGTGGCTTTGATTGAAGGAAGCCAACTGGACGATCTGGAAAAAATTTCCACCTGTCAAGAAAAAAATGGCCGGCAGTTCTGAAAGAGAATCTCCGGAGATGGAGGAGACGAAGGGGGTGGCGCAGGCGCTCGCGGCGAGCGGAGGCGCCGAAAGCAGTCTGGCGAACCAGTCGTCGGCGTTTACAGTCGAAGAGAGCGCTGGTGAGACACTAGCGCCAGTGCGTGAAGAATCGTTGGCCCGGGCGGAGGGAGATGACGATGACGCCGTGCAGAGCGTCGCGCAGGAGGATGTGGAAATGAAGAGAGCTAAGTCTGCAGCGGATTGGCTGGATGCTGACGACGAGAAGATGGAAGAGGCCGAGACAACCACCTTGGAGGACGAGTCGTACGCGAAGAAGGCGTCCCAGGCAGTGTGGAAAGTCATCGAGCGGCTGGTCCCCGGTGGCACGAAGTACGCAGACCTCGATGTCGACGACAAAACCCTTCTCGATCTATATGGCGATGCGGACTTGGTGATGGAGCTGATGTATCTCATCGAGGACGCCTACAAAGGTGTTGACGAACTACACCGTATTTGGCGCAAACATTATCTCGTCATATTTTCGTCGGTGAAAGAAGCGCTCAGCCAGCCGACCAAAGCGGAAATGGAGAGGAGGAAACAGCTCGCCACTGCCTTCACTGGGACCTACTCGGGTTCTGCTCATGACGAGTTCCAGAAGTATCTGACGCGGTGCTGTAAACTATACCGGGCCAATCCATCCGTCTACTTCGCCCCATACGTGGCCATCACACAGAGCTCGGGCTTTGGTAAGAGCCGCGTTCTGTTCGAGCTAGCGAAGAAATGCGCCAGTGATGTCAAACCAACGAGGCTGCTCTACGTCTCTGCGCGGAACGTCGCTGGTTCGACGGGGTTTCCTGTCGCCACGCCAGAACTCTGCAAGTTTCTTTTCGGGCGCGCGACTGAACCGGGGATTGCTTCAAGACTGCTTTTGGCGTTCGATTACGCATGTGAACACTGGGGGGCGGTGCAGGAGGAGTGGTTGGAGGTGTTCAGCGCGGAAGGTGATCGTGTGGACAAGGAGCTGACTTCCAACTTGAAAAGCTGGAAGCCTCCGACGAAACTCCACAACCAAGCCCCTGATTCGCCGGTGCTTGTTCTAGTAATTGACGATGCGGGATCGCTTTTGGCCGAAAGTGACGCTAACGGCGTTAGCTATCTCCGTCTTTTGCGCCACGCACTCAAACAAGCGAACGTTGATTTGCACCAGAAGGGATCGACGGGGCTAATCATCGGAGTGGTTGTCGACACCAACGCCCTGATTCATGATTTCGTACCGCCTTCTGATAAGCCTTCTGTGCTTGATCCCTCGTCACGGATGGACCAGCTGACACATTTGCGGTCGTTTCCGCCGTTCGTGCTCACCCAGACAATGGACGTGTTCTTCAAGGAGTTCGTGTCGCCGCTGATTGACGACCCATTCAGCTACAAGGATTGCGTGTTGGAGACCGATCGTGAGAAGATCCGGGTGATGCTCCTCTCCTTCGGTCGGCCGCTGTGGTACAAATACTATTCCAATGTTACCAGTGAGGATCCACTGAGCACTGTTCTTGACCTCGGCGGGGGCAAGCTTTTGAGAAGTCTCGATCCAAGGGAGCCGACGAGCTGTAAGAACGATACACTGCATGGTGTAGCTGCTGTCATGTGTCGTCTCGGATTGCGTCCCCAGTCGAGCTCGCCATTCGCCTCGCAACTTGTGGCTAACTTCATGGCCGTGTTGCATGCTGTCAAGTACACGTATGACGCGCACATCAGCGGCTACGTGTCGGAGCCGTTCTTGGCGTTCGCAGCGACGCACGTATGGTACGAGGAGTACCCCGAGTCGCTGACGAAGCACATGCTCCCCCAGTTGCGAGAGCTGCTGATGCAAGGAATCATCGACGTCGGATACGTGGGTGATATGGTGGCGCGCTTGTTCTTGCTGCTGGCGATGGACACTGCCATCATGGGTGGCGATGAAATCGAACACTATACGTTAAAGGGAGGCGCCAAGCGCTTCGAGGGCCAGTTTTGCTCGGTCTCGTTGTTACTGAGCATGCTCGACGGGTCGTTTGGCACGGATGCGAGTGTGGAGGTATTTCGGGTCACGATGGAATTTCCAGACGAGAAGAGTGGTGGTACCAATGACGCGGCAGGTGCCAGCGGCAGTGCTAGTGGCCATGTCAGTGCCGAGAGCGGAGCTCAAGTGCAAGGAAATACAACGGGAACTGCTAACTTGTCCCGCGACTCGAGCCTCAAACGGGAAAGAGAGCCTTCGAAGCAACAGCCCGGCCGATCTAGCAAGAAGCAAAAGGAAAACGTGACCGACAAGCAAGAGGCTCAACGTACCGAGAGAGCTAAGGCGACCAAACCGAAGAAAACGCCCACGTTTAAGCTTGCCGAGGACGAGCAGCGCGACCAGTTCCATGAGTGGATGAAGCACTGGGACGAGTGGAGCGTCGGCTTCAGCCACTTCGTGGAGCTGACAGAAGTTCCCACCAAGGAAACGTTGTGGTGTCTGCTGGGCCGACGCGCCGCCGGTGTATTTCCACGTGGCCATGAGGATGCTGACCTGATTATTCCGATCTTTCGGCGGGATCCTGCCAAAGTGTCGTTCATGCTAGTGCAAGTGAGCAACGAAGACGGCGCCAACAAGGATTACCCACACTGTGCTCTCAGCCAATTGAGTCCTGCGAGTGTGTTCAAGAATGAAGAAGAGAAGCACGAGCTGGTGGACTTCTCATCGCTCGACGTGGTTCGGATCTACATGAGTCTGCGCGAGAGCAACTACAACAACCCGGCGCGGTCGTATCTTATTGACGCCACGGGAATGAGCGAGGAACCCGACGCAGATAAGGACTCGTACACGTTGTGTCTTCGCGGCATTTGCCAAGATCCCAAGCTCAATGCTCAGGTGAAGCCGTCTAAGCATTGGCGGTTCTTGGGCCACGAAATTTGGGAACAGCTCAAGGACCTCGCCGAGTCGGCATGGTGGGATCCGATGAAGGCGATCAAGGACGATCTGCGCTTCCGTGAGAAGTATGCGGAGGAGATGGTGGAGGAGCTACCGGACGTCGAGGTGTTGAATGGTGCGAAGCATATGCTGGAGCTGCTGCCGGACGAAAAGGATGCGGTTGACGACACGATGTGAGAGGATAATGGGCCGCGTCCGTTCAGGAGTGTTGTTGCATTCAGATTCTCCAAGAACTGCTCGTACTTGGTATGTGCGAACCAATGTGACTGGTCTCCCTGCTTGTGCTCGTTTTTATACTTGGTGCCGGAACGATGCGTGGGGCTGCTACATGTAGCTGAATCGAAGTTTTGATAGTACATGCAGTACTGTCGTTGCGTGGGTATCATCCTTTTAGTTGTTTAGGGTCTATTTAACCTTGGTTAATAGTTTCCTGATACTACTACTACTTATTTGCAGCAATGGAGACGTTTTCGACGTCACCCACCGCGTTCCTGGTGGAGGGTGGATCTGCTGGTTCCACTTCATTCACAATATGATATTGTCAATATCTAAGAACCGGTAGCACTCTAGACTGATTTGGAACTGGCATGCAGCTCGAATATACTAGTATGTGGACATCCACAATCCACCACCTCCGACTCGGAGGCTCCGAGCGGCTGCTCGCAGGCAACGCATTCACGGGGAGCCCAAAATTGCGGGTCTCTACAGTGTTGTCCGTCATTTACTACTGTACTTGGTTGCGAATTTGCCATAAGCTTACATGTTGGAGCGCGTATCCGGCGGATACCCAGCGTTTTATTCCCTTTAGTTTGAGCGAAACGTTTGATTTGTCCGTTAAGTTTTTTAAAACAAATTATTTAAAAATAAACCCGAACTTTTTGAAAAGTTTAAAAACTATCTTATCAGATTTGGAAGCATTGCGACGAGTCTGATGAAGGCCGTCGAGTCGCCTACTGCAGCTCTAGTACGAGCGCAAGGGGCTGCACACCAAGCTCCGGGGCGCCAAAGCGCTGCAGGTCAGTCTCACGGACGAGAATACGACGCTGAGGGTGCAACTGGAGCAGGAGGAGCAACAGGCCGTGGACATGGAGGAGCATCTGCAGGAGAAGGAGCTGCTGCTGTACCAGACGCTGCACTTGGGGGAGACGTGACCAAGTGGCAGAACGTAGCGATGCACCCGTTGCGGCAGTTGAGGGCGTTGTAGGAGCTGCTCCAGGTCTTGAAGCAGGTCAAGGGCGAGTGGGACGAAGCGGTGGCGACTGTGGAGGACGCCATGGCCATGGCGGGAGGATGAGACCAGATACAAACACGTGCTGCAGCTACACACCGAGCGCTTGGAGATGGAAATGTTGCCCGTCTTCACGGGCTCGGCGCGCTCATTGTACTCGTCGATGGCGCGCTTCTCCCCGTTCAGCAACGCCACCGCGTACATCTACTGAGTGAGCACCGCGGGCTTGCGGAACAGTCGGACCATGTACTTGAGCGAGAGCACCATGAAGGGCATGACACACGCCATGAAGAGGCTCAGATCCCAGTCGCGTGTAAATCCGATGACATAGCCGACGAAGAACTGACACGACTTGCACTCGCTGGAGCCCGTGGTGCTGCACCGCGACCTCAAGTCGCGCAACATCTTGCTGACGGAGGCTCTGGACGCCAAGATCACGGACTTCGGGGCCTCGCGCATCCGGTCGGACGCCACCATGACCGCCGGCGTGGGCAGCTCGCTGTGGATGGCGCCCGAGGTCATGATGGGCCAGCGCTACGGCGAGAAGGCGGACGTGTTCTCGCTGGGCGTGGTCATCTCGGAGCTGGACACGCACGAGCTGCCGTACGCGCACGCCAAGGAGAGCGGCAGCAGTGGCGGCGGCAGCGGCGGGCGGTCGCTCCCGGACACGGCGGTGCTGCAGATGGTGTCGCTGGGCAAGCTGCGCGTGCGCTTCTGGCTCACTTCGTATACAGCTAACCGAGCGCCGAAGGTGCCTCAGGTCCTGTTACCTCAGGTCCTGCAGGTGGCCCGTGATTGAATGAAGCTTTGATTGAAGGAAGCCAACTGGACGATCTCGAAAACAATTCCGGTAATTTGTACGGTAGCGCACCTGTAAAGTAAAAAAATGGCCGGCAGTTCTGAAAGAGAATCTCCGGAGATGGAGGAGACGAAGGGGATGGCGCAGGCGCTTGCGGCGAGCGGAGGCGCCGAAAGCAGTCTGGCGAACCAGTCGTCGGCGTTTACAGTCGAAGAGAGCGCTGGTGAGACACTAGCGCCAGTGGGTGAAGTATCGTTGGCGCGGGCGGAGGGAGATGCCGTGCAGAGCGTCGCGCAGGAGGATGTGGAAATGAAGAGAGCTCCGTCTGTAACGGATTGGCTGGATGCTGACGACGAGAAGATGGAAGAGGCCGAGACAACCACCTTGGAGGACGAGTCGTACGCGAAGAAGGCGTCCCAGGCAGTGTGGAAAGTCATCGAGCGGCTGGTCCCCGGTGGCACGAAGTACGCAGACCTCAAAATCGACGACAAAACCCTTCTCGCTCTATATGGCGATGCGGACAAGGTTCCCTTGTTGAAAAAGCTGAACGATCTCATCGAGAACGCCTATGACGGCGTTGGCGAATCCATTCTACACCGTATTTGGCGCAAACATGATCTCGACATATTGTCGGCGGTGAAAGAAGCGCTCAGCCAGCCGACCAAAGCGGAAATGGAGAGGAGGAAACAGCTCGCCACTGCCTTCACTGGGACCTACTCGAGTTCTGCTCATGACGAGTTCCAGAAGTATCTGACACGGTGTTGCGAGCAATACCGAGCCAGTCCAACCACCTACATCGCTCCATACGTGGCCATCACACAGAGCTCGGGCTTTGGTAAGAGCCGCGTTCTGTTCGAGCTAGCGAAGAAATGCGCCAGTGACGTAACCAAAACAATGAGGCTGCTCTACGTCTCTGCGCGGAACGTCCCTGGTTCGACGGGGTTTCCTGTCGCCACGCCAGAACTCTGCAAGTGTCTTTTCGGGCGCGCGACTGAACCGGGGATTGCTTCAGGACTGCGTTTGGCGTTCGATTACGCATGTCAACACTGGGGGGCGGTGCAGGAGGAGTGGTTGGAGGTGTTCAGCGCGGAAGGTGATCGTGTGGACAAGGAACTAGCCTCCAACTTGAAAGGCTGGAAGCCTCCGACGGAACTCCACAACCAAGCCCCTGATTCGCCGGTGCTTGTTCTAGTAATTGACGATGCGGGATCGCTTTTGGCCGAAAGTGACGCTGGCGGCGTTAGCTACCTCCGTCTTTTGCGCCACGCACTCAAACAAGCGAACGTTGATTTGCACCAGAAGGGATCGACGGGGCTAATCATCGGAGTGGTTGTCGACACCAACGCCCTGATTCATGATTTCGTACCGCCTTCTGATAAGCCTTCTGTGCCTGATCCCTCGTCACGGACGGACCAGTTCACACATTTGCGGTCGTTTCCGCCGTTCGTGCTCACCCAGACGATGGACGTGTTCTTCAAGGAGTTCGTGTCGCCGCTGATTGACGACCCATTCAGCTACAAGGATTGCGTGTTGGAGACCGATCGTGAGAAGATCCGGGTGATGCTCCTCTCCTTCGGTCGGCCGCTGTGGTACAAATACTATTCCAATGTTACCAGTGAGGATCCACTGAGCACTGTTCTTGACCTCGGCGGGGGCAAGCTTTTGAGAAGTCTCGATCCAAGGGAGCCGACGAGCTGTAAGAACGATACACTGCATGGTGCAGCTGCTGTCATGTGTCGTCTCGGATTGCGTCCCCTGTCGAGCTCGCCATTCGCCTCGCAACTTGTGGCTAACTTCATGGCCGTGTTGCATGCTGTCAAGTACACGTATGACGCGCACATCAGCGGCTACGTGTCGGAGCCGTTCTTGGCGTTCGCAGCGACGCACAAATGGTACGAGGAGTACCCCGAGTCGCTGATGAAGCACATGCTCCCCCAGTTGCGAGAGCTGCTGATGCAAGGAATCATCGACGTCGGATACGTGGGTGATATGGTGGCGCGCTTGTTCTTGCTGCTGGCGATGGACACTGCCATCATGGGTGGCGATGAAATCGAACACTATACGTTAAAGGGAGGCGGCAAGCGCTTCGAGGGCCAGTTTTGCTCGGTCTCGTTGTTGCTGAGCATGCTCGACGGGTCGTTTGGCACGGATGCGAGTGTGGAGGTATTTCGGGTCACGATGGAATTTCCAGACGAGAAGAGTGGTGGTACCAGTGACGCGGCAGATGCCAGCGGCAGTGCTAGTGGTCGTGTTAGTGCCGAGTGCGGAGCTCAAGTGCAAGGAAATACAACGGGAACTGCCAACTTGTCCCGCGACTCGAACCTCAAACGGGAAAGAGAGCCTTCGAAGCAACAACCCGGCCGATCTAGCAAGAAGCAAAAGGAAAACGTGACCGACAAGCAAGAGGCTCAACGTACCGAGAGAGCTAAGGCGACCAAACCGAAGAAAACGCCCACGTTTAAGCTTGCCGAGGACGAGCAGCGCGACCAGTTCCATGAGTGGATGAAGCACTGGGACGAGTGGAGCGTCGGCTTCAGCCACTTCGTGGAGCTGACAGAAGTTCCCACCAAGGAAACGTTGTGGTGTCTGCTGGGCCGACGCGCCGCCGGTGTATTTCCACGTGGCCATGAGGATGCTGACCTGATTATTCCGATCTTTCGGCGGGATCCTGCCAAAGTGTCGTTCATGCTAGTGCAAGTGAGCAACGAAGACGGTGCCAACAACTGTGCTCTCAGCCAATTGAGTCCTGCGAGTGTGTTCAAGAATGAAGAAGAGAAGCACGAGCTGGTGGACTTCTCATCGCTCGACGTGGTTCGGATCTACATGAGTCTGCGCGAGAGCAACTACAGCAACCCGGCGCGGTCGTATTTTATTGACGCCACGGGAATGAGCGAGGAACCCGACGCAGACAAGGACTCGTACACGTTGTGTCTTCGCGGCATTTGCCAAGATCCCAAGCTCAATGCTCAGGTGAAGCCGTCTAAGCATTGGCGGTTCTTGGGCCACGAAATTTGGGAACAGCTCAAGGACCTCGCCGAGTCGGCATGGTGGGATCCGATGAAGGCGATCAAGGACGATCTGCGCTTCCGTGAGAAGTATGCGGAGGAGATGGTGGAGGAGCTACCGGACGTCGAGGTGTTGAATGGTGCGAAGCATATGCTGGAGCTGCTGCCGGACGAAAAGGATGCGGTTGACGACACGATGTGAGAGGATAATGGGCCGCGTCCGTTCAGGAGTGTTGTTGCATTCAGATTCTCCAAGAACTGCTCGTACTTGGTATGTGCGAACCAATGTGACTGGTCTCCCTGCTTGTGCTCGTTTTTATACTTGGTGCCGGAACGATGCGTGGGGCTGCTACATGTAGCTGAATCGAAGTTTTGATAGTACATGCAGTACTGTCGTTGCGTGGGTATCATCCTTTTAGTTGTTTAGGGTCTATTTAACCTTGGTTAATAGTTTCCTGATACTACTACTACTTATTTGCAGCAATGGAGACGCTTTCGACGTCACCCACCGCGTTCCTGGTGGAGGGTGGATCTGCTGGTTCCACTTCATTCACAATATGATATTGTCAATATCTAAGAACCGGTAGCACTCTAGACTGATTTGGAACTGACATGCACCTCGAATATATGTGGGCATCCACAATCCGCCACCTCTGAGCGGCCGCTCGCAGGCAACACATTCACGGGGAGCCCAAAATTGCGGGTCTCCAGTGTTGTCCGTCATTTACTACTGTACTTGGT
This sequence comes from Phytophthora x cambivora, assembly GCA_033557925.1. Classification (NCBI taxonomy): domain Eukaryota; phylum Oomycota; class Peronosporomycetes; order Peronosporales; family Peronosporaceae; genus Phytophthora; species Phytophthora x cambivora. The sequence continues at coordinate 7,726,151 of JAUCEB010000011.1, read as the reverse complement.
TGCGAATTTGCCATAAGCTTACATGTAGGAGCGCGTATCCGGCGGATACCCAGCGTTTTATTCCCTTTAGTTTGAGCGAAACGTTTGATTTGTCGTTAAGTTTTTTAAAACAAATTATTTAAAAATAAATAAAAATAAACCCGAACTTTTTGAAAAGTTTAAAAACTATCTTATCAGATTTGAAAGCATTGCGACGAGTCTGATGAAGGCCGTCGTCCGTGGAGACTGTCGCTCTCCCCGGCGCCGTCTCCGACGTCGTCCAGCTCCTCCACCTCATCTCTGGACGCTCGGTGAGGCGCTGAGGCCCCCACTCCGCTGCTGCCGACCCCGCAAATGACCGCGCACCGCGTCGTCTTCGGTTCACAATGCGATCAAAGTGCCGCTCAAGCAGACGCCGACCAGTGAACACGTGGACCTGGTGCTATCGCAGCTCGAGTTCGACGTCATGACCGTCCACGTGCCGCAGTACGAGGCGCTTCCACCCGAGGAGCTGCCCAAGCGCATCGCGCAGCTGCTCAAGGAGCAGGAGACGAGGAAGCGCGCAGCGACCAGCAGCCCGGAGACTCGCTCGCGACCTTCCAGAGTCGCCTACTGCAGCTCTAGTACGAGCGCAAGGGGCTTCACGCCAGGGTCCAGGGCGCCAAAGCGCTGCAGGTCGGTCTCACGGACGAGAATATGACGCTGAGGGTGCAACTGGAGCAGGAGGAGCAACAGGCCGTGGACACGGAGGAGCATCTGCACGAGAAGGAGCTGCTGCTGTACCAGACGCTGCACTTGGGGGAGACATGACCAAGTGGCAGAACGTAGCGAGGCAACGAGCTACCCCAGGTCAAGAAGCAGGTCAAGGACGAAGCGGTGGCGACTGTGGAGGACGCCATGGCCATGGCGGGAGGATGAGACCAGATACAAACACGTGCTGCAGCTACACACCGAGCGCTTGGAGATGGAAATGTTGCCCGTCTTCACGGGCTCGGCGCGCTCATTGTACTTGTCGATGGCACGCTTCTCCCCGTTCAGCGACGCCACCGCGTGCGGAACAGTCGGACCATGTACTTGAGCGAGAACACCATGAAGGGCATGACACACGCCATGAAGAGGCTCAGATCCCAGTCGCGTGTAAATCCGATGACGTAGCCGACGAAGAACTGACACGTGAACTTGATCGAGTCGCTAAGCTTCTGGCCCATGCCAGCCTTTATTTTGACCGAGGACCTCGAGTCGCACGTGGTGGGGAAGCAGGCGCGGCTACTGGAGCAGGGCCAGTCGCCGGCCGACAGTGAGTACCAGGAGATCACTCGAACCACGGCCACCAACTCGCGCTCTTCGGGCAGCTCCATGCCGGACGGCAGGCGGCACCGGAGCACGCTGTGGGAGGACCCGGCCATTCTGGCGTCGCGGATCCCCATCTACCGCATCGAGCTGGGGGTCGTCATCAGCCGCGGCGCCTTCGGCGAGGTGTACCGAGGGCGCTACCGAGACCAGGACGTGGCCATCAAGACGCTGCTGCCGGAGAAGCGCAAGGACCTGGCGCACATCCAGGCGTTCCTGGCGGAGGTGCGGCTCATGGCGACCATGGAGCACCCGCACGTCGTGCAGTTCATCGGTGTGGCGTGGGAGTCGCTGAGCGACCTGTTCTGCGTGTCCGAGTTCATGGCCGGCGGCGACCTGCGCTCGCTGCTCAAAGAGTATCTCGCCGCCAGGGGATGGATGCCAGCAAGGTGCGGATCGCCTACCAAGTGGCCTACGCGCTGACGTACTTGCACTCGCTGGAGCCCGTGGTGCTGCACCGCGACCTCAAGTCGCGCAACATCTTGCTGACGGACGCTCTGGACGCCAAGATCACGGACTTCGGGGCCTCGCGCATCCGGTCGGACGCCACCATGACCGCCGGCGTGGGCAGCTCGCTGTGGATGGCGCCCGAGGTCATGATGGGCCAGCGCTACGGCGAGAAGGCGGACGTGTTCTCGCTGGGCGTGGTGATCTCGGAGCTGGACACGCACGAGCTGCCGTACGCGGCAGCAGCGGGCGGTCGCTCCCGGACACGGCGGTGCTGCGGCGTGCGCTTCTCAGCGTTCCTGGACCCGGACATGGTTCGCTTCCTAGGCAGCTGCGGAACCGAGCGCCGAGGTGCCTCAGGTCCTGTTACCTCAGGTCCGGCAGGTGGCTTTGATTGAAGGCGGCTTTGATTGAAGGAAGCTTTGATTGAAGGAAGTCAACTGGACGATCTCGAAAAAAATCCCGGTAATTTGTACGGTACTGTTGGTGCGCGCACCTGTCAAGAAAAAAATGGCTGCCAGTTCTAAAAGAGAATCTCCGGAGATGGAGGAGATGAAGGGGATGGCGCAGGCGCTCGCGGCGAGTGGAGGAGCTGAGAGCAGTCTGGCGGACCAGTCGTCGGCGTTTACAGTCGAAGAGAGAGCTGATGAGACACAAGCGCCGGTGCGTGAAGAATCGTTGACCCGGGCGGAGGGAGATGACGCCGTGCAGAGCGTCGCGCAGGAGGACGTGGAAATGAAGAGAGTTAAGTCTGCAGCGGATTGGCTGGATGATGACGACGAGAAGATGGAAGAGGCCGAGACAACCACCTTGGAGGACGAGTCGTACGCGAAGAAGGTGTCCCTGGCAGTGTGGAAAGTCATCGAGCCGCTGGCCCCCCGTGGCACGAAGCGCGCAGACCTCGATGTCGACGACAGAACTCTTCTCGAACTACATGGCAATTGGTACACGGTTCCCTTGCTGATGAAGCTGAACGATCTCATCGAGGACGCCTACAAAGGCGTTGACGAATCCATTCTACACCGTATTTGGCGCAAGCATTATCTCGACATATTGTCGGCGGTGAAAGAAGCGCTCAGCCAGCCGACCAAAGCGGAAATGGAGAGGAGGAAGCAGCTCGCCACTGCCTTCACCGGGACCTACTCGGGTTCTGCTCATGACGAGTTCCAGACGTATCTGACGCGGTGCTGTAAACTATACCGGGCCAATCCATCCGTCTACTTCGCCCCATACGTGGCCATCACACAGAGCTCGGGCTTTGGTAAGAGCCGCGTTCTGTTCGAGCTAGCGAAGAAATGCGCCAGTGATGTCAAAACAATGAGGCTGCTCTACGTCTCTGCGCGGAACGTCCCTGGCTCTACGGGGTTTCCTGTCGCCACGCCAGAACTCTGCAAGTTTCTTTTCGGGCGCCCCACTGAACTGGGGATTGCTTCAAGACTGCGTTTGGCGTTCGATTACGCATGTGAACACTGGGGGACGGTGCAGGAGGAGTGGTTGGAGGTGTTCAGCGCGGAAGGTGATCGTGTGGACAAGGAGCTGGCTTCCAACTTGAAAGGCTGGAAGCCTCCGACGGAACTCCACAACCAAGCCCCTGATTCGCCGGTGCTTGTTCTAGTAATTGACGATGCGGGATCGCTTTTGGCCGAAAGTGACGCTGACGGCGTTAGCTACCTCCGTCTTTTGCGCCACGCACTCAAACAAGCGAACGTTGATTTGCGCCAGAAGGGATCGACGGGGCTAATCATCGGAGTGGCTGTTGACACCAACGCCCTGATTCATGATTTCGAACCGCCTTCTCAGAAGCCTTCTGTGCCTGATCCCTCGTCACGGACGGACCAGTGGACACATTTGCGGTCGTTTCCGCCGTTCGTGCTCACCCAGACAATGGACGTGTTCTTCAAGGAGCTCGTGTCGCCGCTGATTGACGACCCATTCAACTACAAGGACTGTGTGTTGGAGACCGATCCGAAGAAGATCCGGGTGATGCTCCTCTCCTTTGGTCGGCCGCTGTGGTACAAATACTATACCAATGTTGCCAGCAAGGATTCACTAAGCACTATTCTTGACCTCGGCGGGGGCAAGCTTTTGAGAAGTCTCGATCCAAGGGAGTCGACGAGCTGTAAGAACGATACACTGCATGGTGCAGCTGCTGTCATGTGTCGTCTCGGATTGCGTCCCCAGTCGAGCTCGCCATTCGCCGCGCAACTTGTGGCTAACTTCATGGCCGTGTTGCATGCTGTCAAGTACACGTATGACGCGCACATCAGCGGCTACGTGTCGGAGCCGTTCTTGGCGTTCGCAGCGACGCACGTATGGTACGAGGAGTACCCCGAGTCGCTGACGAAGCACATGCTCCCCCAGTTGCGAGAGCTGCTGATGCAAGGAATCATCGACGTCGGATACGTAGGTGAGATGGTGGCGCGCTTGTTCTTGCTGCTGGCGATGGACACTGCCATCATGGGTGGCGATGAATTGAGACACTATACGTTAAAGGGAGGCGGCAAGCGCTTCGAGGGCCAGTTTTGCTCGGTCTCGTTGTTGCTGAGCATGCTCGACGGGTCGTTTGGCACGGATGCGAGTGTGGAGGTAATTCGGGTCACGATGGAATTTCCAGACGAGAAGAGTGGTGGTACCAATGACGCGGCAGGTGCCAGCGGCAGTGCTAGTGGCCATGTCAGTGCCGAGAGCGGAGCTCAAGTGCAAGGAAATACAACGGGAACTGCCAACTTGTCCCGCGAATCGAGCCTCAAACGGGAAAGACAGCCTTCGAAGCAACAACCCGGCCGATCTAGCAAGAAGCAAAAGGAAAACGTGACCGACAAGCAAGCGGCTCAACGTACCGAGAAAGCTGAGGCGACCAAACCGAAGAAAATGCCCACGTTTAAGCTTGCCGAGGACGAACAGCGCGACCAGTTCCATGAGTGGATGAAGCACTGGGACGAGTGGAGCGTCGGCTTCAGCCACTTCGTGGAGCTGACAGAAGTTCCCACCGAGGCAACGTTGTGGTGTCTGCTGGGCCGACGCGCCGCCGGTGTATTTCCACGTGGCCAGGAGGATGCTGACCTGATTATTCCGATCTTTCGGCGGGATCCTGCCAAAGTGTCGTTCATGCTAGTGCAAGTGAGCAACGAAGACGGCGCCAACAAGGATTACCCACACTGTGCTCTCAGCCAATTGAGTCCTGCGAGTGTGTTCAAGAATGAAGAAGAGAAGCACGAGCTGGTGGACTTCTCATCGCTCGACGTGGTTCGGATCTACATGAGTCTGCGCGAGAGCAACTACAGCAACCCGGCGCGGTCGTATCTTATTGACGCGACGGGAATGAGCGAGGAACCAGACGCAGATAAGGACTCGTACACGTTGTGTCTTCGCGGCATTTGCCAAGATCCCAAGCTCAATGCTCAGGTGAAGCCGTCTAAGCATTGGCGGTTCTTGGGCCACGAAATTTGGGAACAGCTCAAGGACCTCGCCGAGTCGGCATGGTGGGATCCGATGAAGGCGATCAAGGACGATCTGCGCTTCCGTGAGAAGTATGCGGAGGAGATGGTGGAGGAGCTACCGGACGTCGAGGTGTTGAATGGTGCGAAGCATATGCTGGAGCTGCTGCCGGACGAAAAGGATGCGGTTGACGACACGATGTGAGAGGATAATGGGCCGCGTCCGTTCAGGAGTGTTGTTGCATTCAGATTCTCCAAGAACTGCTCGTACTTGGTATGTGCGAACCAATGTGACTGGTCTCCCTGCTTGTGCTCGTTTTTATACTTGGTGCCGGAACGATGCGTGGGGCTGCTACATGTAGCTGAATCGAAGTTTTGATAGTACATGCAGTACTGTCGTTGCGTGGGTATCATCCTTTTAGTTGTTTAGGGTCTATTTAACCTTGGTTAATAGTTTCCTGATACTACTACTACTTATTTGCAGCAATGGAGACGCTTTCGACGTCACCCACCGCGTTCCTGGTGGAGGGTGGATCTGCTGGTTCCACTTCAATCACAATATCTAAGAACCGGTAGCACTCTAGACTGATTTGGAACTGGCATGCAGCTCGAATATACTAGTATGTGGACATCCACAATCCACCACCTCCGACTCGGAGGCTCCGAGCGGCTGCTCGCAGGCAACGCATTCACGGGGAGCCCAAAATTGCGGGTCTCTACAGTGTTGTCCGTCATTTACTACTGTACTTGGTTGCGAATTTGCCATAAGCTTACATGTTGGAGCGCGTATCCGGCGGATACCCAGCGTTTTATTCCCTTTAGTTTGAGCGAAACGTTTGATTTGTCCGTTAAGTTTTTTAAAACAAATTATTTAAAAATAAACCCGAACTTTTTGAAAAGTTTAAAAACTATCTTATCAGATTTGGAAGCATTGCGACGAGTCTGATGAAGGCCGTCGAGTCGCCAACTGCAGCTCTAGTACGAGCGCAAGGGGCTGCACACCAAGCTCCGGGGCGCCAAAGCGCTGCAGGTCAGTCTCACGGACGAGAATACGACGCTGAGGGTGCAACTGGAGCAGGAGGAGCAACAGGCCGTGGACATGGAGGAGCATCTGCAGGAGAATGAGCTGCTGCTGTACCAGACGCTGCACTTGGGGGAGACGTGGCCAAGTGGCAGAACGTAGCGAGGCACCCGTTGCGGCAGTTGAGGGCGTTGTAGGAGCTGCTCCAGGTCAAGAAGCAGGTCAAGGGCGAGTGGGACGAAGCGGTGGCGACTGTGGAGGACGCCATGGCCATGGCGGGAGGATGAGACCAGACACAAACACGTGCTGCAGCTACACACCGAGCGCTTGGAGATGGAAATGTTGCTCGTCTTCACGGGCTCGGCGCGCTCATTGTACTTGTCGATGGCACGCTTCTCCCCGTTCAGCGACGCCACCGCGTGCGGAACAGTCGGACCATGTACTTGAGCGAGAACACCATGAAGGGCATGACACACGCCATGAAGAGGCTCAGATCCCAGTCGCGTGTAAATCCGATGACGTAGCCGACGAAGAACTGACACGACTGGCACTCGCTGGAGCCCGTGGTGCTGCACCGCGACCTCAAGTCGCGCAACATCTTGCTGACGGAGGCTCTGGACGCCAAGATCACGGACTTCGGGGCCTCGCGCATCCGGTCGGATGCCACCATGACCGCTGGTGTGGGCAGCTCGCTGTGGATGGCGCCCGAGGTCATGATGGGCCAGCGCTACGGCGAGAAGGCGGACGTCTTCTCGCTGGGCGTGGTGATCTCGGAGCTGGACACGCACGAGCTGCCGTACGTGGCAGCGGCGGGCGGTCGCGACACGGCGGTGCTGCGGCGTGCGCTTCTCAGCGTTCATGGACCCGGACAAGGCAGCTGCGGAACCGAGCGCCGAGGTGCCTCAGGTCCTGTTACCTCAGGTCCTGCAGGTGGCTTTGATTGAAGGCGGCTTTGATTGAAGTGATTGACGGAAGCCAACTGGACGATCTGGAAAAAAATTCCGGTAATTTGTACGGTACTGTTGGTGCGCGCACCTGTCAAGTAAAAGAATGGCCGGCAGTTCTGAAAGAGAATCTCCGGAGATGGAGGAGACGAAGGGGGTGGCGCAGGCGCTCGCTGCGAACGGAGGCGCCGAGAGCAGTCTGGCGGACCAGCCGTCGGCGTTTACAGTCGAAGAGAGCGCTGGTGAGACACTAGTGCCAGCGCGTGAAGTATCGTTGGCGCGGGCGGAGGGAGATGACGATGACGCCGTGCAGAGCGTCGGGCAGGAGGACGTGGAAATGAAGAGAGCTAAGTCTGCAGCGGATTGGCTGGATGCTGACGACGAGAAGATGGAAGAGGCCGAGACAACCACCTTGGAGGACGAGTCGTACGCGAAGAAGGCGTCCCAGGCAGTGTGGAAAGTCATCGAGCCGCTGGTCCCCGGTGGCACGAAGTGCGCAGACCTCGATGTCGACGACAGAACTCTTTTCGATCTACATGGCAATTGGTGGGACACGGGTCCCTTGCTGATGAAGCTGATGCATCTCATCATGAACGCCTACAAAGGCGTTGCCTTACCGACTTGGCTCCCGCATCTTTCGGGCATATTGGCGTCGGTGAAAGAAGCGCTCAGCCAGCCGACCAAAGCGGAAATGGAGAGGAGGAAACAGCTCGCCACTGCCTTCACTGGGACCTACTCGGGTTCTGCTCATGACGAGTTCCAGAAGTATCTGACACGGTGTTGTGAGCACTACCGGGCCAGTCCAACCACCTACATCGCTCCATACGTGGCCATCACACAGAGCTCGGGCTTTGGTAAGAGCCGCGTTCTGTTCGAGCTAGCGAAGAAATGCGCCAGTGACGTAACCAAACCAATGAGGCTGCTCTACGTCTCTGCGCGGAACGTCCCTGGTTCGACGGGGTTTCCTGTCGCCACGCCAGAGCTCTGCAAGTTTCTTTTCGGGCGCGCGACTGAACCGGGGATTGCTGCAAGACTGCTTTTGGCGTTCGATTACGCATGTGAACACTGGGGGACGGTGCAGGAGGAGTGGTTGGAGGTGTTCGGCGCGGAAGGTGATCGTGTGGACAAGGAACTAGCCTCCAACTTGAAAGGCTGGAAGCCTCCGACGGAACTCCACAACCAAGCCCCTGATTCGCCGGTACTTGTTCTAGTAATTGACGATGCCGGATCGCTTTTGGACAAAAGTGACGCTAACGGCGTTAGCTACCTCCGTCTTTTGCGCCACGCACTCAAACGAGTGAACGTTCATTTGCTCCAGAAGCGTTTGCCGGGGCTAATCATCGGAGTGGTTGTTGACACCAACGCCCTGATTCATGATTTCGTACCGCCTTCTCAGAAGCCTTCTGTGCCTGATCCCTCGTCACGGACGGACCAGTTCACACATTTGCGGTCGTTTCCGCCGTTCGTGCTCACCCAGACAATGGACGTGTTCTTCAAGGAGCCCGTGTCGCCGCTAATTGACGGCCCATTCAGCTACAAGGACTGTGTGTTGGAGACCGATCCGAAGAAGATCCGGGTGATGCTCCTCTCCTTCGGTCGGCCGCTGTGGTACAAATACTATACCAATGTTGCCAGCAAGGATTCACTAAGCACTATTCTTGACCTCGGCGGGGGCAAGCTTTTGAGAAGTCTCGATCCAAGGGAGTCGACGAGCTGTAAGAACGATACACTGCATGGTGCAGCTGCTGTCATGTGTCGTCTCGGATTGCGTCCCCAGTCGAGCTCGCCATTCGCCGCGCAACTTGTGGCTAACTTCATGGCCGTGTTGCATGCTGTCAAGTACACGTATGACGCGCACATCAGCGGCTACGTGTCGGAGCCGTTCTTGGCGTTCGCAGCGACGCACGTATGGTACGAGGAGTACCCCGAGTCGCTGACGAAGCACATGCTCCCTCAGTTGCGAGAGCTGCTGATGCAAGGAATCATCGACGTCGGATACGTGGGTGATATGGTGGCGCGCTTGTTCTTGCTGCTGGCGATGGACACTGCCATCATGGGTGGCGATGAATTGAGACACTATACGTTAAAGGGAGGCGGCAAGCGCTTCGAGGGCCAGTTTTGCTCGGTCTCGTTGTTGCTGAGCATGCTCGACGGGTCGTTTGGCACGGATGAGAGTGTGGAGGTATTTCGGGTCACGATGGAATTTCCAGACGAGAAGAGTGGTGGTACCAATGACGCGGCAGGTGCCAGCGGCAGTGCTAGTGGCCATGTCAGTGCCGAGAGCGGAGCTCAAGTGCAAGGAAATACAACGGGAACTGCTAACTTGTCCCGCGACTCGAGCCTCAAACGGGAAAGAGAGCCTTCGAAGCAACAGCCCGGCCGATCTAGCAAGAAGCAAAAGGAAAACGTGACCGACAAGCAAGAGGCTCAACGTACCGAGAGAGCTAAGGCGACCAAACCGAAGAAAACGCCCACGTTTAAGCTTGCCGAGGACGAGCAGCGCGACCAGTTCCATGAGTGGATGAAGCACTGGGACGAGTGGAGCGTCGGCTTCAGCCACTTCGTGGAGCTGACAGAAGTTCCCACCAAGGAAACGTTGTGGTGTCTGCTGGGCCGACGCGCCGCCGGTGTATTTCCACGTGGCCATGAGGATGCTGACCTGATTATTCCGATCTTTCGGCGGGATCCTGCCAAAGTGTCGTTCATGCTAGTGCAAGTGAGCAACGAAGACGGTGCCAACAACTGTGCTCTCAGCCAATTGAGTCCTGCGAGTGTGTTCAAGAATGAAGAAGAGAAGCACGAGCTGGTGGACTTCTCATCGCTCGACGTGGTTCGGATCTACATGAGTCTGCGCGAGAGCAACTACAGCAACCCGGCGCGGTCGTATTTTATTGACGCCACGGGAATGAGCGAGGAACCCGACGCAGACAAGGACTCGTACACGTTGTGTCTTCGCGGCATTTGCCAAGATCCCAAGCTCAATGCTCAGGTGAAGCCGTCTAAGCATTGGCGGTTCTTGGGCCACGAAATTTGGGAACAGCTCAAGGACCTCGCCGAGTCGGCATGGTGGGATCCGATGAAGGCGATCAAGGACGATCTGCGCTTCCGTGAGAAGTATGCGGAGGAGATGATGGAGGAGGTACCGGACGTCGAGGTGTTGAATGGTGCGAAGCATACGCTGGAGCTGCTGCCGGACGAAAAGGATGCGGTTGACGACACGATGTGAGAGGATAATGGGCCGCGTCCGTTCAGGAGTGTTGTTGCATTCAGATTCTCCAAGAACTGCTCGTACTTGGTATGTGCGAACCAATGTGACTGGTCTCCCTGCTTGTGCTCGTTTTTATACTTGGTGCCGGAACGAAAGCATTGCGACGAGTCTGATGAAGGCCGTCGTCCGTGGAGGCTGTCGCTCTCCCCGGCGCCATCTCCGACGTCGCCCAGCTCCTCCACCTCATCTCTGGACGCTCGGTGAGGCGCTGAGGCCCCCACTCCGCTGCTGCCGACCCCGCAAATGACCGCGCACCGCGTCGTCTTCGGTTCACAATGCGATCAAAGTGCCGCTCAAGCAGACGCCGACCAGCGAATACGTGGACCTGGTGCTATCGCAGCTCGAGTTCGACGTCATGACCGTCCACGTGCCGCAGTACGAGGCGCTTTTTTATTTTTATTTTTTTGCGGTCAAAGCCGGTGGCACTCAGGGCGAGCGCAGCATCAACCCCGCTTACCGGGTACCCCCTCTTCCTACCCGGCGGCTCCGGCTGTCCGAGCCTCGTGCTACTGAGGTGTACATGTAGTGGTTAATATGCAGGTAGCGCGCGGTCCGGACTAATCGAAATGAAGATATGCAGAGACGCGTATGCGTCCCGGCCGTATGGCGGCCGACTAGTTGGGGTTCTGAGTATCTGATGAGTCATGGTCCCCATCCTGTAACTGGTGTTCTCGGTCTGCGTGCCAGCCTTCAGCACGCCTCCGGAGCACCGCATCGTGATCTTGGAGGATTTTATCTAAGCTCAATGTCGCGTGAGCATGACTGCGTCTCCCAAGCGTAATTAGGTTGTTCACCTCGTGAAGGAGCTCTCCGTCCCCCCCTTCAGTGATGGCAGTAGCGTTCTCGAAGCATGTCGTATTCCAGTGGGCACGGTTGTTCGCCCAGATTGCCTGCAGAATCGCTTTGTGGAACCGTTTAGCCCAGTATCGGTTGTGCATGAGTGCCGCCGCCCATCGCTCTGTCGCAGTAGTAGACGATGGCCACAAACGCCACCCTACCGGACCCGAATACAGCTCCGGAAACCGTTGTACGAGCCATTCCCGCGCTTCAGCTAGTCCCTCGTCTACTCCGGTCGTGGCTGTCGCACCGAGCCACGAAATACTGGCCTGGCGTGGCCCGAAGCCGCGGGGAACCTCACCCAGTTGATCACTCAGCAGCCAAGAAAGTGAGTAGCAGTGACTAAGCCCAGCGGCCCATTCATGTACATACTGGTGGTAAACTTCGTGTGTCATCATGGGGTGTCTGACCCCAATCCAGATATCTCGGGGGTTGGAAGTCATAAGCTCTCTTCGGTTGACATGGCGATTTTGCCGCACCGCCTGGTCCGATCTCATTTTCAGCGCTTTCGTCGGGACGCGTACCAGCCATAAGGAGCCCGCAGCTCGCGCCGCCTGGTAGCCTGCAGTACCGTCGTAACATGCGATCCAAAGGATTCTCGAGCATGAGCGTCCCAGTAGCTCGTTCCACCAGTCCGCCATTTCTGGTACAAACACATCATCCACCCACAAACACTGGCCTTCTTCCGAATGTGTACATGTGAGTGCAGTTTCCTCAATAGGATACCCGTCGTGGAGTGTTGTTCCCTGACGCCACAACGTGGATATTTGACTAGGGTGATACTGGTAGAAGATCGCTTCCGTGCTACACGCACGCACTACGCGCTGGAACGACAGCGGGAGCAAGCGACCAGTAAGGCGCCGACGACAGCGCTGTGACTCCAAGTTGTACAAGTGGCTTGCGTATTGTGCCCACCTCCAGCCACGGACCAGCCCGAGGAGGTTGATTGCATGTACCCACGTATTGCCCGCAACCAGGATCATCGGACGCCATAGGTTCTGGTCCTGAGTCCACCACGGTCGCGTGGGTCTAGCGCTCTCTGTGGCCATTTCATGGCCGCGTCCAGGCGTGTAGTACTCCTGGTCCGGTACCCAGAGTCGACAACAGACCTCCTCCAACGCGGAGCTGTACTCTGCATAAATTGACGCGGCACTGGTACAGGGTAGTGGCCCGAGTCCGTATCTGTGGCCTTGAGAGTCAGGGGTCATGACTGGGCACAGTCGGCAGTGTGGCTCCCATTGAGGGCACAAGCGATTCTTTTGGGCGTTCGTATGCAGGACATATCCGATAGACCTCCAGTAAAATCGACACTGCTGCTCATCCCATTGAAGAAAATCTGACATCACCACAGCCGCTTCGCAGGCGGTTTGCCTATGCGGGCCTCTCTTCCGTTGTTTGTCCTGCCAGGCTTGCTTCCGCTGGTGCGCTGCCGCCGTCAGCAAGAAGGCATACGCGCTGCCTAGAACCGGTCTGTGCATCTCATCCACCAAGTGCACCATATCCCAGTGCATAAGGTGGCTATAGGTATCCGACATTACCGCATCGTGGCCTGTGGCCGCGTCGCGATCGGCCCGGGCTAGTGCATTCCGTTGCTCTACGAGAACTCGATCGGTACTGGTTTGTTGCTCCTGATGGGATCGCACCCATGTTGCCGTAAAGTTCCCACCTGGTCGCATTAATGCTACCATTGATCGTATCTCGACCCTGTGCGGATTCCTGTACTTAATGTGTACAGGTCTCTTTCCTTGTGCAATCTCACGCGCCTTCTCCAGAATTCTGATAGCTGCCTGATTATCGCACACTTGGATTCCACTGTCCCCCGACGCTGCCAGCCCTGCGATGAGAGCATGACATTCGCAGCGTGTCGAGGTGATATCTGCCCAGTACGCTTTAATTCGGCCGATCTGACACAATGATTGTGCGCGAAGCCCCCACGCGCCACACGCAACCCGTGTTCCGCCGTCCAGAACACTTCCGTCTCCTGCAGCATAGCGGGCTGGTGAGGTGGTAGAGCATGTCAGCTCTGTCCAGGCCGTTCGGACAGGGGGTCGAGGAACCTGACCGCATAACCTACAGTTGGGGTGATGCCAGTCTCCGCACAGCACACATCGGACGGATCCACGTAATCGACGACATTCTCGGCACCGTCGGTCGATACTTGTTGGTACAGCGCCGGAGTGGAGAACCTCCTGATATCTTCGATTACTACGCTCAAAAGCAACGTGCACCAGCTCCCTGTCCATCGTACCGGTTACACCTCTGATGCAAGTATCTGTCCAAATTATCACGCGTTGTGGCGTCCGCGTAGATGGGTGCCGCGACACCGACGTCACCTCCACTGGTATGCATACATCTGCGTATTCAGTTCCCCGGCCTTCCGGCCGGGGTGTCCAGACATCGCTACCAGGAGTGCGTTCATGCCACCATTGAACTTCAATTTCGGTACCCAGGCCTAGGTCGCTATCGATGAGTCGATCTCCAACTCGTTGGCCGAGCTCATATCCCCGCAGCTCTAAGCTTTCGTTCTGCGTGACGAACTGGCTGACCACAAAGAACCCATCGGGATGAACATTAATTGCTTCCATCATAAGATGTGTCGTTGAGTGAACCGTCCTGCCCACTGGTGTTCGCAGAGCGTAGCCGTGATCGGTACAACATTGGCGTCGGATGTCCTCCTCTAGGCCTGCATACTCTCTGCATTGTCGCGGAGGCCATCGTCCCCTCCGCGCTAAGTCGGCGCCTCGAAGCATTCGAGTTCCACTGGTGTCCGCCAAGTCGCCAATAAATCGGATTTTAGCAGGGTATTTGACATTGAATCGGAGTAGACGCTGCTGTGTCTTGGCGCACACTTCTGACCAAATAGACCGGTCGTTTGGTCTCTCCGACGTACACGCCTTCGGGTTGATCCAGACGATCGACACCATGCACCCTAGTCGTGCCGCCGCCCGAATTGTTTGGTGGATCCAGTCGTGCAGGTGAGGAGGGGGTTCTATTAGCAGCTCGAGCGGGTGTGCCGTAAGTCCAGCCTGGACTTGGTACAGTTCAAATCCTTCTACCAGGAGGTGATATGCTGGGATGTGCGGTGAATTGTGCACTCGAAGGGCCAACTGGACTCGGGACGCGTTGCACGCATCCTCAAAGCTCGTAAGGCCGACCCCCTGCTCTCGATCATGGAAAATTTCCTTCGGAGTTCCGTAGGGTAATCGAAGCACGGTACGGGCCACACGTCGGATGAGCTTGTCGATATGGTGCGCCATCTTCAGCGACGTATTAAGTTGAGTTCGGTACTGCAGTCTCGGTATCCATACGCTGTTTACGATATATCGTAGCTGGTCCGCCGATAAGCGGCACCTGCAAATTACGTCCGCGTCCTTCTTGAGTTGTCTCCATACTGGGTTGAGCGTCTTGCTCCACATATCGTCTGTGCTTTGGGTAATTCCTAAGTGCTTGAAGCCTTCCGCGGGGCTGACGACCGCCACCGGACGAGGCACTCCATGCCCATCATTAAGATAGATTGTCTCCTCGTGTACAGGCCGACCGGGCTGGTATACGTGCTGGACATATTCCGTGACAGATTTTGGAGCAGCGAAAGGATATGAAAGACTGGTCCATTCGAACCGAGAGGCACCTCAAATTAAAGAAGAACGCTAGAGCTGTCCAATGGTGCTCTGCTTGATTTTTTAAAGCTCATATGCGCAGAGATACCATCGCTCAAAGACACCATTCAAATTGTGTGCCACATTCCGTGACAGGCGTGGTTCCTATATATAGTCTATACAATAGTTATAGTGTCACTCTGGAACAGCGTGTTCTGGTCCAGCGCTTGAAGAGGACGTCGACTGCGTCCTCGGGCTTTCAGTGTAAGGCCACCCCTGCTGATGTCCTCCATGCTCATCTGCTTCCTCGCCGCAGCTTCCACCTCATGTTGACGACATCGCAGTAAAACTCTTGTTGCAGCTTCTTCCTGGCATCTGTCTCAACTCTCGAGAAATCATCTTACGTTCCTGCTCCAGCGCAGCCTCGCGTTTTACCTTCCGCTGATGCAGCTCACACTGGCGATCCGCTTTCTATCAGGTGCAAGCTTTATGAAGGCTTGTGCCCGGCATTCATCCAGGCGCTGTGCCTTACGTTGACTGAAAAAAAAAACACTGTGCCGCTTTTGGAAGCGCTTGACCCAGCGCAGAGACGGAAACTTAGCAAGAACTACACGCTAGTGAGGGCTATCTTCGATATACTTCCGGACAAAAGCAACAAGTTCTTGGCCTGTCATGCATTGGGCGTGATCGGTTCGCTTTTCAAATGCTTCCAGTATACTACTAGTAGTAGCTTAGTCACCTTTAGTGAGCCCCCTTCCTAGTCTTCATTCGAACTTCCCCAGACACACGTCGCTGAATTCGCATCCTGCTAATGCTGTAGACTTCTTCAGCTGTACAAAACGTCATTTCCCACCAGCAACAGCCTTAACAGCCGCCTGTAGCCGCTCGTAGTTCCCCAGCGGCCCGGCGCGGCCGAGCTGCTGCAGGCCAAGAAGAACCAGCTGGGTAGGCGCGAGCTGCTGAGCCAGCACCGCCGCTTCGCCGCGCGCGTCGGCCCGGGCCAGGAGCAGCACGAGCAGCAGCAGCGCGTCGTTAGCTGCTACCTCTCAAAATGCAGGAAGATCGCCGACTGAATGGTTCTTGTGACTGGCTATTACGTTTTGATAGTGGTCTGGGATTGGCTAAAATGTGTTCTGTCAGGAGCCTCTCAAAATGCAGGAAGATCGCCAACTGAATGATTCTTGTGACTGGCTATTATGTTTTGATAGTGGTATGGGATTGGCTAAAAAGTGGTCTGTCACGGAATGTGTCCCTGTCACGCTGTTGTCCACTACGTATAGTGTAACAGAAATGACTTAGCCGCGCCAAAAACCCCACCTGTCGCGTTGATTCCGGTGAAAATATTGGAGGCTCTGACACGACTTTCGATCCCTTCCCTAGTCGTCGCAACGTCCACCACATCATCGACCAGGACTGTCGCGGCGATCACTTGGTTACCAGGAGCTTGAGAGTGGCTCGTGACAACTGCCCCGACACCATCAGCTTGCCGTTCCATCAGGAGGTCCATGTAAAACCCGATATGTCTAATGGATAGGACGGACCCTTGGCCCAGACCAAATTCCCTTTTGCCCGTCGGGATCCACCCGAATGCTGAACGTACGTCAATGTCTCCGGCCGATAAGAATCCCATCAAGATGTCGTACAGTTTGTTAGGGACCCCGATGCGCTTGTAAATGTAGGCCATTACCCACCGAGGGATACGATCGTAGCATTTTTCACAGTCTTTGCTCAGCAGATAGAGGTCCTCCCGAAGTTGTTTAGCTCGGTCCAGTAGCAGTGTCGTTGCGAGAGCAGCATCCTGGACATTTCGATCCCTCTGAAACCCGTGCTGCATCGGGTGATTCGGCACCACTCGCTCCAAATATCCGCTGATCGCTGTAAATAGCCTGGTTGCTAATGAGCTTTGCACTGTAATCGGTCTCCAGGGCGGTAAGCCATCGCGGTTCCACACTCCTGTGGCTTGAGGTGATTTGGGTAGGAATACCATTTGTCTGTGGTTTAGGACCTCCGGAACAATTCCTGTCTGAAGGATTGTGTTCATAATGAGTCGCTCGCGCTCTCGTATTACGTCTGGGGCTGCTATCCACAATTCTTGCGGGATGCCACCAAAACCAGGGGCAACTCCGGTGTTGACCTGGCTGTCAACCCACCTTTGCATATTTAGGTCATATTGTACGTCGCTCCAGCTGTGTGCGGGGTCTGTAAACGCCTCTTGATGGGTACCGCCGGCTTTGATATCCGCCAGCATCCATTCTCGAATGAATTGGGGTAAGTCAGCTTCATCTGCCTCTAGCCCAGTCGACAAGTGTTGTGGTGCTGTGGTCTTTTGATCGGGCGGAACCCAGCTGTTGAGCAGGTCCGTCATTGATTCTCGCACTGCTTCCCGCGTTTCCACATAGGCGAAATCCGGTGCCTCTCCTATAAGGCCTCCCTGGATATTTACTGGCGGTTGATTGTCAGAGATTGTAGATCGCAAGAATTTCTTGATTTGGCCTGTAGACATCCATACTTTCCGTTGCACCCTTTGACCTTCTTCCCTCCTTCGCTGCCGCCAACATCGGCGAACCCGCAGCAGCTTCTTCCACTGGTCCCATCCAGAGTCCAGCCACTCCTGAAGTTCCGGTAACGTTGGTGGTTGTTCCGACCGGCGCCACTCATTTAACAACCGGGCGCCTTCAGCGTGTGGGCTGGTGGCAGGTATGCGATCGGGGAAGATAACCCATTTAGGCCACTGCACGCGTCGAAATGCGTTCCGGAGCTGTTCCACGGTCGTTGCTGAGTGGTGTTGGAGCCGACGTAGCGCTTTGAATTGCCCGTGACACCGGTTGGTGCGCTTGATACTCACCGCTCTATCAATCGAGCGACGACCTTGGCTCGTTTCGCCCCAGACGTGTTTTGCAGCGTGATACATACAGCTGTACAAATTGGTGATAGCAGCTTCCAGCCACTCACTAACTTCATTGTCCGAGTGTTGCTCATTTGTGGGCGGGTCCACGAGGTGTTGTGCTCCGGTCTCAAGCTGTTCTTCGAGGTACGCGGCGAAATAGCCAAGTTCCTC
Organism: Phytophthora x cambivora; assembly: GCA_033557925.1. Lineage (NCBI taxonomy): Eukaryota > Oomycota > Peronosporomycetes > Peronosporales > Peronosporaceae > Phytophthora > Phytophthora x cambivora. The sequence continues at coordinate 7,708,214 of JAUCEB010000011.1, read as the reverse complement.
TGATGTTGCACCTTTTACTGGTAAGACCGTGATAGGATGCACATTTTGAAGGCGATTTCGAGTATTCTGGGTCCTGTCGAAGCCGATCGTCACAAATGGGGTACCGACGTGATCTCCATGGTTGAGCGAGTACAGCCAAACGCCGCTATGTCGAATTCGATGAGCGTAGGGCGCCGTAATGTAGATGTCGTCTAGAGCCGATTTGGTGGTCCCATTTTGATATGTGTAGCGCGGCAGAGTGGCATGCCGGTGCCTGAAACTCGATATGATATCATTGTCATCGGTCCACTCCCGAAAGGCTTCGCTCGATCGGTGAGCGTAGGTGTCTCTGGGAGCTACCCCGTACCGATCGAGTTCCTCATCCAAATACGCGTTAAAGTCCCCAGCAACAACACTCATATAGCCGCGGCGGCGGCCGATGTCAAGCTGGTTCGCGATCCATGCACGTTCGCATCGCGTGGCCTCCACATTGCGCTGGGGCGTGTCCGGCAAGTATGTCGCGATAATGTGCAGACGCGATCGTACTCCCACTCGTAGCTCGATACTGAGAGACCGTCCTGATGGGGAGTATCGTGTGGCGTCCTTAACTATTCGCGATTGCCATCGCTCCATATCCATTACTACCCCCACGCGGTGGTGACCAACTACCAGGAGAGCTGGCGACTTGCCTCCGGTAGAGGATCTGCTCCACACTGTGCGCTCCACTTGTGCATCCAACCCGGCGTCGGCGACAACCAGGAAGTCCAACTGGTTGGCAATGAACCATACACACATTTGTGAGTACATTTTGCTCCAAAAACCTTTGTTGATGTTCGTTGTGGCGATTCGGATGGCGTCGTCGCGTCTTTCCTCTGGGCATTCGCCTCGATCACCGATAAACTGCTCCGCGAAATATTCTCGTTGAAGAATTTCTTCGAGCACTACGTGTTCCCCGGTCGCACCAGGACATTCGACCCGGTCCACGTGGGGCCGCCAGCGGCGTCGCCGCTTTCCGCGCTTATTGCGTGACGGCCTCACCGTGCCTGGCTGAAACATCAGGTGTGCGTCCTCATTTTCGGAGTTGCTTGAGTCGTCAGAGGAAAGTGGTGGGTCCGCTGGTCCTGGCAGCGCTATCTCGATTGGCATAATGGATTCTCGGTTGGATACTGCCACTTCAGATCCTGCCCCCTCTACCGGCCCACACCAGACCAGTAATGACAGCAGTAGTATAGTCACCATCCAGGTCCACTTGTTGCTGTGGCGGAATGTTACTGGGAGCCTGCTCCGCCCGCTGGGCTCCCGTTGGAAAAATCCGGCACTTTGAGATGTGCAGCCATCCGACCGAGCAGCGCCGCGATGCCGTGGACTTCCGATGTGGTCGCTTCTTGAGTAGCTTGCATACGTTGAATTGCCGTGTCGTGGCGATGTAGACGCTCGTCTACCGCCTGCGAGTGTCGCCGAAGCTCTATTTGGACGTCCCGTACGATGGTTTGAGATTGAGCTCGGACTTGGTCGGCAATCAGCGACCGCATCATGGGCTCGTATTGCTGCAGGAGAGTCCGCTGGTCTACGACTACCTGAGTTTCTCCGCGCCCGTCGCGACGACGTCCTGTCGTCCTCCCACGTTCACCTAGTACTCTGCCGCCGCTGTTGCGTGCCGCCGCAGCGATAGCTTGCCAATGGCTATTCGCCCGTCCTCGCGAGTACTCCGGCCCCTCCGTAAACGTGTGACGATGATCAGCCTGAGTTGTAGCACCCGTTTCTTGGCGGCATTCCCGTCGAAAGTGACCGGACACCCCACAGCGGAAACAGCGTAGACCTCCATCTTCTCCAGGCTTGTTTACAAAAAGTCGAATGTTGCCGAGGAATATTCTGCGTTTTTGATGGACACCATACGCTTCACACAAGCGGTCTGCGCTCTGAGTATCCTGGAGAGTTATCGTGCCCCACCAGCGGCCAGGTTGGATTGACACTGTGGCGCCATCGTACCCTAGACTGGCAAGCTTGTCTTGGATCTGCTCACACCCAATCTCTGGGTTAACTCCAAATACGTGAAGGCGTCTGCTCAAATTCTCTAGTTCTGACGCAGCGGAGGGTCTTATCATCTGGCCGCGCTCTGAGCACCATTCCACTCGCTGGACAGGGGTTAGTCGGATAGTCCGTCCGTCTTCGACGCGTTGCTCAGCAGTAGTATCTCGGTCGAGGAAACTCTGGTAGACCGTGTTTGCCGTGGCTGGACACTCGAAGCAAAGCCGGAACGCGAACTTAGGTTCTCCTGTGGCGGGGTCTATTACTGCGTTAGTGATGCACGCGATCGACGGCCATTTACCCTGGCGAAGTCTACTGGCCCCGTGTGAGACGACGAGCGCCTCTAGTGCTCCCCATTCTCGGAGGACTTTGCGGAGATCGTGTGCAGACAGATAATTTGCGTTGCTGTACTCGATTTCGATTAGGTCGAGGTTTGACTGGCTCCGGCCTGTAAACTGTGGCGCGACCCATATCGTGGCCCCGTGGACTTTGACGTACCCTCGGCGCAAAAACCTCCAGAGATTTCTGTCCTGGACTTTCGGCCGACCGAGTAGTAAAGTCATTTGTCCATCCACGGGTTGTAGTCCTGGAGAGGCAAACCAAACCCCCTTGGATCCGCACACTTGGACGATACTCGTTGCTAATTCCTGGAGTCCCCAGTACCCGCGTTCCGGCACTAAAATAGTTGGCTCATCGATGGAGAAGGAGATCCTCATGTCCGTTGTCTTAAAGCGCTTCTCGAACTCCCTCCATTCAGATTCCGTATGGTCATGCTCAAGTTGGTCTTCTCCTTCGTAGATGCCAATGCCAGGGGCCCGTAGGGTCTCATCGGAGGCGTTAGTGCCTTCGATCAAGTCTGTCTCCCTGCGTCCAGCTGTGTTCGGCGACCACTGGCTCGAGGTATCCATTTCTTCACCAGGGCTGCCCTCCGTGCGGTCTCTATGTATATTCTCCGCACTGGTAGTAAGTGCGAAGCGTAGCTGGCTCCTCCCAGTATCACACGCTTCGCCGTCAGCTTGAGGCAGACGTTCTACAGACTGGGTTGGCCGATCACGTCCAGAGCTACCTCTCGTGCGTACCGCGTCTAGTGTCCCCTCCGCTGTCACCTTGAGAGGGCTTGGTTTGCTTTTCCCTTTCGTGAAGGATACAGGCGCCATCGTGTGCAGAGCTCTGAAACTTTGGAACTAGTAGACTGCTGTCACCGTCTGCACTCTGATCGATTGCCCCTTTGTCGTGCCGAATGGTCGTACCGCTTCGTCCGTTTCGAAACCTTTTTCGTAGGGCTTCTCGAGCGTCTGCTGCTTGTGGTAGCGGCTTGCTCTGCTTACAGCCGGGTGCAATTCTGTCGTTGTCTTGTGTGGCGGTGTCGTCCCTGAAGTGCGTCCTGTATAAGTGTCGTAGAAGTAACAGTGCGCGGTAGCGCTACGCCCGCGGATCGTCGCGGGCTGCCGAGGATGCAGCCTTGATTCCCTCCTCGGACTTCCGGCTTGTCGGTTTCGTTTGGGCACCTCCTGGCACTTTGGGGAATTACGTACGAGGCGCTTCCGCCCGAGGAGCTGCCCACGCGTATCACGCAGCTGCTCAAGGAGAAGGAGACGAGGAAGCGCCAGCGCGTGGGCAGCGACCAGCAGCCCGGAGACTCGCTCGCGACCTTCCAGAGCCGCCTACTGGAGCTCTAGTACGAGCGCAAGGGGCTGAACGCCAAGCTCCGGGGCGCCAAAGCACTGCAGGTCAGTCTCATTGACGAGAATACGACGCTGAGGGTGCAACTGGAGCAGGCGGAGCAACAGGCCGTGGACATGGAGGAGCATCTGCAGGAGAAGGAGCTGCTGCTGTACCAGACGCTGCACTTGGGTGGCAGTTGAGCGCGTTGTAGGACGAGCTGCTCCAGGTCAAGAAGCAGGTCAAGGACGAGTGGGACGAAGCGGTGGGGACTGTGGAGGACGCCATGGCAATGGCGGGAGGATGAGACCAGACACAAAACACGTGCTGCAGCCACACACCGAGCGCTTAGATATGGAAATGTTGCCCGTCTTCACGGGCTCGGCGCGCTCATTGTACTTGCCGACGGCGCGCTTCTCCCCGTTCAGAGACGCCACCGCGTACATTTACTGAGTGAGCACCGCGCGCTTGCGGAACAGTCGGACCATGTACTTGAGCGAGAACACCATGAAAGGCATGACACACGCCATGAAGAGGCTCAGATCCCAGTCGCGTGTAAATCCGATGACGTAGCCGACGAAGAACTGACACGTGAACTTGATCGAGTCGCTAAGCTTCTGGCCCATGCCGGCCTTGATTTTGACCGTGTCGCCCCGTGATGCGGCTGGGCAGCTCGAAGGCGTCGCTGCGGTCGTACCAGCTTACGTCATGTAGAGCATGTGAGCAAACACGTGGCCGCGCAGCACCTTCATCTGCCGCTCCGCCGAGTTGCAGAAGAAGATGATGTAGGCCAGCCAGTCCGTGGTGGACAGCGCTACAGCGATGAGGAAGTAGTAGAGGGCGGCAGTTCACGGCGTCGCGGACGACGCCCCCGTCCGCTTGGACGAAGGCGTTGATGGCCGTGCCGAAGACCAGCGCCATGCACGGGAAGATGGTGCCGTTCACGCCAGCCAACACGGCGCCCAACACGAGCTGCAGCTTATCGGCCGGTGTGGCGAAGCAGTACAGTGCCAGGAATGGCATTGAGTTGTCTTTCTGCGTGACAGACCCTAGGAGACGAAGCTGCTGTTGCTGAAGCTATCTGGCCGAGAAGAAGGAGTTTGAGAAGGCGCGCAGTGTCATCTACGGCCAGTGGGGATTTGACTTTGGTCAATCCATCAAGCAGCAGAAGGGTTTACCTGTGGTCCACCGGGCATTGACAAGCTTAGCACATCGGCTTTGAGATCGGCCGCCCGCTCAAGGTTGTCAGCTTCGTTCAGCTGGTTGTCGACTCGGCGTCAGAGACCCGCAAGGCACTGCGTGCTGGTGCTTACGGGCTTCGAGTCCTTCAGCAGCCACATCGAAGGCGGCGTCATTCCGATCAAAGTCTGGAGTCTTCGCCCCGCTTCCGCATGGAGGTGATGCGACTGCTGGAGCGCATGGGCACCATCATTATGTTATGCATGCCAGCGTGGACAGGTCTGCCGCGTCATCGCAGTCATCTTGATCGCTTGGCCGCAAGGACGAAAGTGACTTTGGAGTTGTGAATTTAATCCCCACCGGCAAACTTGCGGAGTTCTGCCGCCGTCTCAAGTTCGTGGTGGAGATGCGGAATGAAGCTGCGTGAGAAGCTGTGACAAGCGTGATCCCGCCCAAGGCGCCGCTGGACACCAAGAAGTCCGTCGACTTCCAGTGTCTGGTGGAGCGGTTTGGCCATTGCGGGTTCTGGGAAGGAGTTTGCCTTTGACCAGGTGTTTGGACAGCAGAGCACACAAGCGGACTCGTACACACAAATTGGGCCGTTGATTGTGTCGTTTACGGATGGATATGAATGACCAAGGGCCACTGGAACACCGCGCGAATTGCCTCAAGGTGCATGCCAATGCTGGTGTTATTCAACGCGTGCTTCAGCAAGTGTTCGCTGTGATGAATAAGCGCCAGATGACGTACATGGACACGCTTCGTGTGAGTATGGTGGAGATTTTGAGCGGTCGCTCGCAGGCAACGTATTCACGGGGAACCAAAATCGCGGGTCTCCAGTTCCAGATTACTTAAGTAGTCTGGAGTGTTACCTGGTGCGTAGGTATTGTGATTGAAGTGGAAGCAACAGATCCACTGCGCGGTGAGAGACGTCGAAGGCGTCTCCATTGCTGCAACGACTTGGAAAATAAGTACTTCCTCCGGTAAGAAATAAACGCAGGTAAGCTATATGACAGGTCGATAGTTTTTGGTGTCTGAACGCAGGCCATCAACATCATATTTACCAGGTTAATCAATTTATAAGAGGTTGGTTGTCCTGCTTGTAATAGGAATGAGCATAGAAGCATATAGAATATAATAATTTAGAGGTTAGCGTACCAAGGACAAGCGTCGGCAGAAAGAAACAACGTCTTGGAAGGTGCCGTTTGCTTGGGCGGGCTCACAGCGGTAGAACCTCAGCTTCGTACGGTAGGATTGATCTCTTGTCTTTATCGGAACGGAGCCACTCCTGTCAACGTGAACTACGTCCAGCATAGGCTCGAACTGCGTGATATGGGCGTCTACTATGGCGAGCACAAACTCGATTCGTTGGAGCGATTGCGCTGGGAGAGCAGTGGTTTAATGTGCGTTGAATGACACGATATATCGCTGTTCTTCATCGTGTCCGCCAGCAAATACCGCGAGACACCCGCGAGAAGCCTGCGCGAGCTGCCACTCGACGTAACACACGTCGCTCAATCAATAGCACGGCACGGACCTTTTTGCGAACTTCTTCACGGCCTACGCGTTTTCTGCCGCACTTTCGAGCCTCATACCCTTTCACGCATCTCTGTGGCGCCTCTCGGTCTTCCTCGCTACGAAGGAAGTCCAATTACACGCCACGGTGACGGGGTCGAAGCGTCACCTCTCCGTTGCTGCAGCATAGCTTCCGCGGGGCAGAACGCAGTCAATACTGACCGCTAGATGCTCGTCGATGAAAATGCAGGGCTTCCTGACCGTGACGTTGGGCATGCTGTTGCTGGATTGATGATCTAGGCCTTAGTTAACCCGTGGCGGAATTCCGTCAAATAGAGACCGGAAGGCAGTGTCAGTTTGGGGTCACATCTCCACCAATACTTCGAATCCAGCGACGAAATGCATATCAGCCAATAGCTGAGATCGTGTAGATTATTTTGGACCAATCAACGTACAGATACGCGTTGTTTTGACGGAATAACGGGTCATTGTGTCTGAAACCTGCGTTTATTTTTTACCAGAGGAAGTAATAGCTACTACCTCCGTTCGGAAATAAAAGGCAGTTTGAAGTTCAACCTGATTTATGATAGCGTATACCCCCTCATATCCGATACCACCACCGCCGTTTGAATCTCCCGCCCATTTTCGGCAAAGATGAGCTGAAATCCCCCTCATTCCCGAACTTGAGCGCTCCCGCTCATGACGAAGCAGATAACCGACGATCTGGCGCAAGCGCTGTGGGAGACACTACTACTCCACAGCACTAAGGGCAGGATCCGCTATGGGGACATCACTGCGATTGCATGCGAGTTCGGGCTCACCACGAAGGATGTCACGCGCGTCGAAGAAGGGGATACGCTCGATGGGGGATCGTGTCGCTGCAGTGGTGAAAGCTGGCTGGAGCCGGCGAGGCCGGAATAAGGTTGACCGCGCGGAACTATGCAAACGCGTGGCCCAAGTCCCCGTTGCGGATCGCGAGAATCAACGCAGGCTGCAGTACGCCACGAACCCTAGCGCCTACCTCATCAACAGTCGCAGACTCGGCCTCGAACGACCGAGGGTCTCATCGAGGAGGTAGAGTACGCCTTTCACGAGACCTCTGCGGGCACCCTCACGAAGACGTTCCTAACGTTGCAGTCGGTGGTGCTGGAGATCATGAAGTGTGGAGGCTCCAACACGTACAAGATCCCTCACCTACACAAGGACAAACTGCGCAATGCTGGCAAACTACCCATCACGCTGCCATCACTGATGTCCAAGCCTACTGGAGCGCTCGCGCTGCCATCATGGGACCTTTCCTAGCGCCCAACAACCAAGATGCCTCTGATCTCGATGTCTTTCTTTACTAAATGTCTTTCATTTCCCTAGTGGCGGAACAAGCACGCCTAGCTCGTAGCCTTGGTTACCATCATGATGCCGATGACTCCCTTTCGACTTCCAACAGCAGTAACCCTCTGCACATTTTATAATCCTAAAAAAACGAGGCGGAGCTATGCGCAATTTTTTTTAAAACTGCCCTTATTTTCCGAACGGAGGTAGTATTAACCAAGTTAAATAGACCCTGAACCCACGCAATGAAAGTACTGCATGTGCTATCAAAACTTCGATTCAGCTACATATATATAGCAGCCCCACACATCGTTCCGGCACCAATATATAAAAACGAGCACAAGCAGGGAGGGAGACCAGTCACATTGGTTCGCGCATACCAAGTACGAGCAGTTCTTGGAGAATCTAAATGCAGCAACACTCCCGAACGGACGCGGCCCATTATCCTCTCACATCGTGTTGTCAACCGCATCCTTTTCGTCCGGCAGCAGCTCCAGCGTATGCTTCGCACCATTCAACACCTCGGCGTCCGGCAGCTCCTTCATCATCATCTTCGCGTGCTTCTTACGGAAGCGCAGATCGTCCTTGATCGCCTTCATCGGATCCCACCATGCCGACTCGGCGAGGTCCTTGAGCTGTTCCCAAATTTCGTGGCCCAAGAACCGCCAATGCTTAGACGGCTTCACCTGAGCATTGAGCTTGGGATCTTGGCAAATGCCGCGAAGACACAACGTGTACGAGTCCTTGTCTGCGTCTGGTTCCTCGCTCATTCCCGTCGCGTCAATAAGATACGACCGCGCCGGGTTGTTGTAGTTGCTCTCGCGCAGACTCATGTAGATCCGAACCACGTCGAGCGATGAGAAGTCCACCAGCTCGTGCTTCTCTTCTTCATTCTTGAACACACTCGCAGGACTCAATTGGCTGAGAGCACAGTGTGGGTAATCATTGTTGGCGCCGTCTTCGTTGCTCACTTGCACTAGCATGAACGACACTTTGGCAGGATCCCGCCGAAAGATCGGAATAATCAGGTCAGCATCCTCCTGGCCACGTGGAAATACACCGGCGGCGCGTCGGCACAGCAGACACCACAACGTTGCCTTGGTGGGAACTTCTGTCAGCTCCACGAAGTGGCTGAAGCCGACGCTCCACTCGTCCCAGTGCTTCATCCACTCATGGAACTGGTCGCGCTGCTCGTCCTCGGCAAGCTTAAACGTGGGCGTTTTCTTCGGTTTGGTCGCCTCAGCTTTCTCGGTACGTTGAGCCTCTTGCTCGCCGGTCATGCTTGCCTTTTCCTTCTGGCCCTTGCTCATCGGTGGTGTTTGTTTCTCTTGTTGATTCGCCGCGTTTGCTTTTTGCTTCTTGCTAGATCGACCGGGCTGCTGCTTCGAAGGCTCTCTTTTCCGTTGGGGGCTCGATTCGCGGGACAAGTTGGCAGTTCCCGTTGTATTTCCTTGCACTTGAGCTCCGCTCTCGGCACTAACACGGCCAATAGCACCACCGCTGGCATCTGCCGCGTCACTGGTATCACCACTCTTCCCGTCTGGAAATTCCATCGTGACCCGAAATACCTCCACACTCGCATCGGTGCCAAACGACCCGTCGAGCATGCTCAGCAACAACGAGACCGAGCAAAACTGGCCCACGAAGCGCTTGCCGCCTCCCTGTAACGTATAGTGTTCGATTTCATCGCCACCCATGATGGCACTGTCCATCGCCAGCAGCAAGAACAAGCGCGCCACCATGTCACCTACGTATCCGACGTCGATGATTCCTTGCATCAGCAGCTCTCGCAACTTAGGCAGCATGTGCTTCGTCAGCGACTCGGGGTACTCCTCGTACCATACGTGCGTCGCTGCGAACGCCAAGAACGGCTCCGACACGTAGCCGCTGATGTGCGCGTCATACGTGTACTTGACAGCATGCAACACGGCCATGAAGTTAGCCACAAGTTGCGCGGCGAATGGCGAGCTCGACTGGGGACGCAATCCGAGACGACACATGACAGCAGCTGCACCATGCAGTGTATCGTTCTTACAGCTCGTCGGCTCGCGTGGATCGAGCCTTCTCAAAAGCTTGCCCCAGCCGAGGTGAAGAACAGTGCTCAGTGGATCCTCCCTGCCAACATTGGAATAGTATTTGTACCACAGCGGCCGACCGAAGGAGAGGAGCATCACCCGGATCTTCTCACGATCGGTCTCCAACACACAATCCTTGTAGTTGAATGGGTCGTCAATCAGCGGCGACACGAGCTCCTTGAAGAACACGTCCATTGTCTGGGTGAGCACGAACGGCGGAAACGACCGCAAATGTGTCACCTGGTCCGCCCGTGACGAGGGATCAGGCACAGAAGGCTTATCAGAAGGCGGTTCGAAATCATGAATTTGGGCGTTGGTGTCGACAACCACTCCGATGATTAGCCCCGTCGATCCCTTCTGGCGCAAATGAACGTTCACTCGTTTGAGTGCGTGGCGCAAAAGACGGAGATAGCTAACGCCGTAAGCGTCACTTTTGTCCAAAAGCGATCCCGCATCGTCAATTACTAGAACAAGCACCGGCGAATCAGGGGCTTGGTTGTGGAGTTCCGTCGGAGGCTTCCAGCCTTTCAAGTTGGAGGCCAGTTCCTTGTCCACACGATCACCTTCCGCGCTGAACACCTCCAACCACTCCTCCTGCACCGTCCCCCAGTGTTCACATGCGTAATTGAACGCCAAACGCAGTCTTGAAGCAATCCCCGGTTCAGTCGCGCGCTCGAAAAGAAAATTGACGAGTTTTGGTGTGGCGACAGGAAACCCCGTCGAACCAGCGACGTTCCGCGCAGAGACGTAGAGCAGCCTCATTGGTTTGGTGGCGTCACTGGCGCATTTCTCCGCAAGCTCGAACAGAACGCGGCTCTTACCAAAGCCCGAGCTCTGTGTGATGGCCACGTATGGAGCGATGTAGGTGGTTGGCCTGGCTCGGTAGTGCTCGCAACACCGCGTCAGATACTTCTGGAACTCGTCATGAGCAGAACCCGAGTAGGTCCCAGTGAAGGCAGTGGCGAGCTGCTTCTCGAGCTGTTTCCTTCTGTACACAACGTCGTAGATGTCGTCGTACATTTCGTCGGGGTCTTTGGCTTCGGCTGGCTGAGCGCTCCTTTCCGGCACGCCTGCTCTACCTCTCGCGTTGTTGGTAATTTGTAGAATGGGCTTTATTCACAGCCACCGAAGCTTGCTTAGTCAAGTGTCTTCAATCTAGTCTTAAACCTTCTTTTAGTCAACTCACATCTTCTCTCTTGGTGGTAGGAGATTTCCTATCCTGGCTTGCTTCCGTTGGCACAACACGCCAATATGTCGAGATTATGCTGGTAACAAATACGGTATCGAAAGAGTTCGCCAACACCGCCGTAGGCGTCCGCGATGAGATTGACCAGCTCTCTTCATTTCCACGTCCTCCTGCGCGACGCTGTGCACGGCGTCATCTCCCTCCGCCCGGGACAACAATACTTCACGCCCTGGCGCATCAGCGCTATCTTCGACTGTAAACGCCGACGACTGGCCCGTCAAACTGCTCTCGGCGCCTGCTCGTCGCGAGCGCCTGCGCCATCCCCTTCATCTACCCCCATCTAAGAGAGCACCCTGTCTGTCTGCGTGTGTGTCAGTTGGTGCGTCCCGATGGGTACAGTGGGCCATGGGCCGCTGAGCGCAGCGATGGCGGCACCCCATTGGCCAAAAAGCTGCCGAGCGCAGCGAAGGCGGCCCCCGCCGCCGAAGGCGGCCCCACCGGCGTGTATTGCGGGACCGCAGGGCCCGCCCATCATCAGGGCCGTTCTTAACGACGGTAGTTTTGGTTGTGCAGGTTGTGCGTAGTTTTGGGTGTCGAGGTAGTTTTTTGCTTCGATGAGAATAAAAAGTAGAGGGGGAGGGACTTGTAGCGGTTTCTTTGTCCCAATACACAAGTCCCTATTGCACAGAATCCAAGAATCCTGGACCACGATAGATGCAGGATGAAGCTGCAAGATACCGACTCCGATGGCGAGACGCTCTGCACGCCGCCGCGCCCCCCCTCCCCCTCCTGGAGATGATCCTCGCGACGATCCCCTGCATTGGGCGGCAGGTTCCCCCGCGAAATGGGCGGCTCAAAGCCCTCGACGTCACTTCTGGCCCTGCTAGTCGAGGAGGAGAGAAGTTAGCGCTATCGGTCGGATATACGAATCACTGAAACGCGCTGGTCGTCGTGGATACTTCTGCCAGTATCTCTTACGCTATCCAGTCGGCGGTCCGAGGTGGAGGCTCCTCCGTGGAGATGTAGCAGCCTGCAGACAAGTGGGGCGAGTCATAACACAATTAAATTATTTCTACATTTTTAAATTTAAAAATGCGCATTGGAGGCAAACTACCTGGACACCCGCACAACCCCCCGCTTGTTGAGCGGTAGTCCCTCAACGACCCGCACTACCATTTAACCCTAAACGTTGTTCACCACATGTCGCATAAACTACCTTTGAGCCCAAAACACAACAAACTACCTGTCGTTAAGAACGGCCCTCAAATTCACTAACATAGCACTGCGAGTAGTGCAGCGAGCCGACGAGGCGAGCGGAACGGAGGCGGGATATCACTCCGCCGCGCAGCGGCGGCACTCGGCTAATTTAATAAAACTGACATAGATAATAATAACACCGCCGCGTAGCGGCGGCTCATATAAACACCAACGTAAATAATAGCGCCACCGCCGCGGAGCGGCGGCGCTCGGCTAGTCCACAACAACTAACAGAGTACGAGGTTTGTTTGTTGGTCAGGGTGTCGGTAGGGGTCCCTGTCTTACAGACTTGGCCTTCCCTGTCGCATATCATAGTTAGAGCCCGGCCACACATTACTCACCCACCTTAATACATCACACCATCTTACGGACTCGCTTCTATTATGCAAATATTACAAAAATAGCAGTGCGTTAGAAGAATGCAAAACCGGGACGCTGCCGAGCGAAGCGACGGCGGCCCCCATTGGCCAAAAAGCTGCCGAGCGCAGCGAAGGCGGCCCCGCCGCCGAAGGCGGCCTACCGTGTCGATATAGCGGGACCGTAGGGCCCGCCCTCCAGTAATTAAATATCATAACACGGCGAGTAGTGCAGCGACGCCGTAAGGCGAGCGGAACGGGGGCGTTATATTACCCCGCCGCGCAGCGGTGGCGCTCGGCTTAATAAAAACACTAACTTTATTATTAATACCCCCGCCCGCGGAGCGGGCGGCGCTCGGCTAGTCCACAACAACTAATAGAATCTGAGGTTGGTTTGTTGGTCAGTTGGTCCGTTCCCGCCCTTGCAGCATCGACCTCACCTACCGCATACCATAGTAAGAGCCCGGCCACCTATTTCTCACCCACGCTACCGCATCACATCATCCTCCGGACTGGTTCCTATTATACGAAAACTACAAAAATAGCTGCGTGACAAGAATGCAGACCAGCCTTATTGTAGCGCGCAAAAAACGGAACGCTGCCGAGCGAAGCGACGGCGGCCCCCATTGGCCAAAAAGCTGCCGAGCGTAGCGAAGGCGGCCCCGTCGCCGAAGGCGATCTACCGTGTCGATATAGCGGGACCGTAGGGCCCGCCCTCCCTTAATTAATTAGCATAACACGGCGAGTAGTGCAGCGACGCCGTAAGGCGAGCGGAACGGGGGCGTTATATTACCCCGCCGCGCAGCGGTGGCGCTCGGCTTAATATTAACACTAAATTAAATATTAATACCTCCGCCCGCGGAGCGGGCGGCGCTCGGCTAGTCCTAAACAACTAACAGAGTACCACGTGTTTTGTCGTCCGCTGTCCGTCCGTTCCCGACCTTAGAGCATCGACCTCTCCTGTCGCATATCATAGTTAGAGCCCGGCTACCTATTACTCACCCACTCTACTGCATCACACCATCCTCCGGCATTGTTTCTATTATACAAATATTACCAAAATAGCTGCGTGACAAGAATGCAGACTAGCCTTGATGTAGTGCGCAAAAACGGAACGCTGCCGAGCGAAGCGACGGCGGCCGCCATTGGCCAAAAAGCTGCCGAGCGCAGCGAAGGCGGCCCCGCCGCCGAAGGCGGCCTACCGTGTCGATATAGCGGGACCGTAGGGCCCGCCCTCCCGTAATTAAATATCATAACACGGCGAGTAGTGCAGCGACGCCGTAAGGCGAGCGGAACGGGGGCGTTATATTACCCCGCCGCGCAGCGGTGGCGCTCGGCTTAATAAAAACACTAACTTTATTATAAATACCTCCGCCCGCGGAGCGGGCGGCGCTCGGCTAGTCCACAACAACTAACCGACTTCGAGCTTTGTTTGTCGTCGGCGGTCCGTCCGTAGGCTCCCGACCTTACAGCATAAACCTTCCCTATCGCATATCATAGTTAGACCCGGCCACGCATTACTCACCCACCTTACTGCATCACACCATCCCCCAGACTGGCTTCTAATATACAAAAATTACAAAAATAGCAGTGTGTGACAAGAATGCATACTAGCCTTGATGGAGTGCGCAAAAACGGAACGCTGCCGAGCGCAGCGAAGGCGGCCCCCATTGGCCAAAAAGCTGCCGAGCGCAGCGAAGGCAGCCCCGCCGCCGAGGCGGCCTACCCTGTCGATCTAGCGGGACCGATAGGGCCCGCCCTCCATTAATTAATTATCATAACACAGCGAGTAGTGCAGCGACGCCGTAAGGCGAAGCGGAACGGGGGCGGTATACTAACCTGCCGCGCAGCGGTGGCGCTTGGCTTAATATTAACACTAACTTTAATATTAATACCTCCGCCCGCGGAGCGGGCGGCGCTCGGCTAGTCTAAAGCATCAATCAGAGCAACGCTGTCCGTCACGGAGGGGGGACACGAATTCGATTGGCCAAAATTCGCGATCTACGACATACATTGGGCATTAATGCTAAAAATCCTTCATTGGACACAAATACTGCTGCCGAGTGCAGCGAAGGCGGCCTTCATTGGATAATTTATTTATTTTTGCTGCCGAGCGAAGCGAAGGCGGCCTCGCAGAACCATTGGGTGAGTAGTGCAGCGAGGCCGCAGGCGAGCGGAACGGGGGGCGTCACTGCCGCAGCGTAGCGAGGCAGCCTGCCTTGAATAGCGAGGCGAGCGTAGTGAGCTGAGCGGCTCCAACTAATAAGAAAACCACCACCGCGTAGCGGTGGCGCTTGGCTAGTCTCCTTTCAGAACTGCAAGCGAAATTTTCTTGACAGGTGACCTAAATCGCTCTAAGTACGAATTGAGTTTGCATATGTTTTGGGCAAATCACTAAACTTTTGTACACGTACCCTCAATATGCGCTACCTATACCTTCCATTACCCTATCATATCCGATCGCCTGTATTGGAAATTAGCAGTCAATCAGGACGTCGGAACTGATCTTTGTTATTGATTCCCTGTCAAATCGCCACTGCGCATATCGAGGGTGTTCGTTGAGGGATACGGTGCGCAAAAAACGTGTCCGCGATGTGCCAGCTCACGCCGCAGCGGCGGCCTCCACTCCGCTGCCTCGCAACACTACTGTAGCGACTCGGCGAGTACAGTAGCGAGTCGCTAGGTAGTCCCGGAGGTAGTCCCGGAGCTTGATGTAACCTACTCAGATCAAGTGATCGAGAGTCAGACGCAGCGACTGTCGCGTTCAATCGTGGTGCAACATGCATGTCAAGGTCTTTATGCTACCGGTGCAACCTTCTCGCTTGTCGGTGCGCAACTCTTTTGCTTCCGACTCTATCGATAAGCTTATCCTACCTCCTCCTGCTTCCACCGAGCGATCGCAAAGCTCCTATTACTCCTCCGTCACGCGCTACAATTACCACAACCTGCATTGGCAGCCTGGAGATGCCGATGCCAGTGCCGCTGGACAAACGAGAAAAAGAATGCTGGAGCGCTTCAACCCGAGAACGCATTACTGGCACACAACAGTGCAGCCATGGCACAGTGGGTCTGTCGCAGCACCATAAAAACTGGTCAGCACCACAGAGTGCTGTGCCAGCACAATAGATTGTTTAGTTTATACGCGTTTGCACGAAGCGCGCAAGCGGGGCGCGGTTAGGTGGAAGCTGGCCAACCAGCGCTCGTTTCTAAGACAAGTGGTCCACAGCACTGTTTGTGGGAGCCACACCATTCCCCGAGTTCACTGAGCGCACGTCTGGCGATCATGCCGAGGCGTGTGAGCTGGCGCGAGAAGGCTGTCCGCGTCGACGCCGCCGAAGGGGAAGCGGTGGTGTCGTCTCTCAAGTCGTTTGACATCGACAAGAGCCAGACGATGGCGTGCACGCTCTGTCCTGAAGCTGCACACAAGATGCGCTACCGCCTTCTTGTGTGCAGCTCCGAAGCGTGCATCGAGGCAAGTGGCGTCAAGTGCGCGTGGCGCGGGAAGATCGTCACGTGCTTGGAGACAGAGCACGTGTCGATCTTCGATTTCGGCGACCACAACACGCTTGCGTCGTCCCCCAGGCGCAAGAAGCTCACGACGACGCAGAAGGCGTTCTGCCGTGAGCTCGCTGAGAATCACTTGCGCCCGATGCGGATCCGCCACGCCCTGTCTCGCAAGTTCGGCACCCCTCTCGAGGAGCTGCCGCCGCTGAAGTCTGTACAGAACTTTGTGAATCATTACGGGCGGACAAAGATGGAGAACCACGACCGCGTTGATGAACTAAGGGCATGGATTCACGAACATGCATTCAACGGGTCTGAGCTGATGACTCAACCCTTCACGTTCGGCTGGCTGATGGACAACGCTGGCAAGCCAGTCGTAGGCAATGGCTCCGACGAGAGGCCCTTCATTATCGGCCTCTCGACGAAGGCATTGATGCTACGGTTGCTAGTTCCTACGGACAGCTTCATTTTTCACTTGGATGCAACCTACAAAATGAACCAGTGCGATTACCCTGTCCTAGTGATAGGTTTGTCGGACCGTTCGCGCCGATTTCATTTGGTAGCGCTGTTTATTATCTCTCAAGAGACGCAACCTGTATTCGAGGCTGCTCTACTGTCACTGCGTCGACTCTACTACTGGGTCACGCAGAAAAACTTAGTGGTGCAATATGCAATGGCTGATGGAGACAGAGCGCAGTGCAATGCTCTTGCAGCCGTATTTGGAGGCAACCCCGGCTACAGATTTTTGATGTGTTTCTTCCACGTCATGAAGAAGGTTCAAGAGCACGTAAAGTTATTTTCCTCGGGCACACAAGCTAGCATCCTACGCGATATCTATGACCTACACTTTGCTAGAACGCATCCCGACTTTTTGCGCATGCGGAACGCTATTTTGAAGCGGTGGGTTCGAGAGCTTGGAGCTCTACCCTTCGCTAAGTACATGTGTGGCCAGTGGTTGACTGGAAATTTTACTAGCTGGCAGGCGTACATGACGCCGCCCGGGTTTGCTACGACTAACAACCCAGCTGAGACTTTTAACGCTTTATTAAAGCGTGACTACACACTACGTAGGCGGTTGAAGATGGGCTCTCTTCTGAGAGAGCTCAGTGCGTGCTGTCAGGACCAATCTAGTAGCGTGCGTGCTTTTGAGTTCGGCGTGGTGCCGACGGCAACCCTCGCGCGCCGTGTCTCGGAGCTGAAGCGGGCTAACCTACTAGGCCTGGCCGAAGGCCAGACTGTCGACGGCTCGCTTACTGGAGATCAAACTATCCTACTGGTCGTGTCGCTGCGCGCTCCTCGGGTCATAGTGGCCCCTAATAAACGCAGTGAAGAAGGAATTGCCGTCTCGGCACAAATGGGGGCAAATTATGCCCGGATGGAGGTTGAAATGCAGCCGTGGGGTGGTTGGCCGGTCGATGTTGAGCGGCAATGGTGCCCGTGCAACTACTGGTTCGTGTTTGGGTCGTGCATACATGTACTATTCGCTCTACGTTGTACTGCTAACGTGGACAGTAGTGGTAGAGACATCCTCGTGTCTCGGCGCAAGCGTAAACGGACGACCGTGTCTGTGATCGACAACACCGGTCGGCCGCGCTCAAATGGACCGGCGCTCAGCTTCGAGTGACCCAGCGCGCAGGAAACACAGGTGGAGGGTGATCCGAGTGTGTAGTTCGACACGTATTACCAGTTCGGTAGGCTCAAGAGCGAGTAAGTTTCATTTTTTCTAATACATTCCTTTTGAAATACAAATGAATACATGATATTGTAGAAGTAAGATATATCTACGTAATGCAACCGGTGCTACTCCTACTTTGCACTAGCTTGAGCCTCTTGCTCGTCGTTGACTTCCTCGTCTTTTACTTGCCAACAGTCGTCACACGCGCACGTGAACCAACGTTCCTTTCCGTAATTGACGGTGATCTGCGCCCCAGCCTTAACGTCCTTGATCATCTTCACGATGACCTTGACGCTGGCGCGGTTCTGTTGCTCCACGAACGTAGCGTTCGGGTCACACGCGTGGCAAATGAAGCGAGTAATGGAGCCGCTCTTTAGGGCATCTACGTAGACGTAGTTTCTTTTCGTGGATTTCGTGTTGTACAGCAACGTAAAACCACTGTTTTGCTTGACGGCCTGGTCAGGTTGGCCTTCAACGATGGCCGGAAACTCGCTCAGCTCTCCGCAGTACTCCCCGAGAACGTCTCCGACGTCCAAATTGGTCGTGGTGTACACGCCCAGGCCTACTCGCCCAGTATCAAATAGTTTTAGGGTCTTTAGAGTGCGCGGCGCGTTGCTGCAGCGCGCCCCGAGCTGGCAGCAGCTAGGAGTGCAGAACGTCGCACTCGCGACGTTCTTGCACGAGTCAAGAAAACAGTCCCCGGCGCACTCGCACGGGTCGAACGCCCCGATGTCACGAAAAGTGACGCCGCTAGCTGCGCATGTTTCAATGCGCAGAATGTGGCCGGGCCACGCAACTTCTGCAATAGGTAGTGTAGTCTGCTGCACAGGATCCTCGGGGAACGACGGTCGCCTCGCGTGCAGGTTGCGAAGTCTCCACTTGACCTCTGGAGAGCGGAGGACGCTCTTTATTTGAGCCGCCTTCACTGTTTTGGCGTGGTAGATCACTTGCCCGCTTCTAGTAATGGCGGACTTCGCCAAGTCCTTACGCTTCCGCGATCTGGGCACCAGCCACTCCACACGCCGCTTCTTCGGCTGGTTCCTGATCTTGCCACGGTCGTGGCGACTCGGTATCGACTTCATGTAGGTACCCGCCGCCACGACCATGGCGTCGCTAGCATCAAGCGGG
The DNA here is from genome assembly GCA_033557925.1 of Phytophthora x cambivora. NCBI lineage: Eukaryota > Oomycota > Peronosporomycetes > Peronosporales > Peronosporaceae > Phytophthora > Phytophthora x cambivora. The sequence continues at coordinate 7,689,341 of JAUCEB010000011.1, read as the reverse complement.
GAGCTCGCCACAGGGCCCGTGGACGTGGCGTCCTCCTCCTGGGACGACACCAGGTTTATAATTTCGTTAATAAACGACTTTTTAGTGGTTTCCTCGTTTGTGTCATGGGCCGGAGGGGTGTAGATCTCGCTTTCTTGGCTCGGAAGCCATGTCAGGTCTACAACGCGTGCGCTGGGCGGCTCCTCGCGTTCTGAGTCTGGCTGCATCGGGCTGGAGCAGTCGGACTGAGGACTCTCGGGGACGATCTCCTCTGGCACTTTGCCAAGAGCCTCGCGAACGGCTGCCATTGACGCCTCCACAACGCCCTCGAGCAGCTTTTTGAGAGCGCAGGCCCTCGTAGGCGACGCAAACGACCCACTAATCAACTTGTAGGTTCTTAATTTTCGCCACTTGGCGGCGTCGGGCGGGAGCGGCTCGCCGAAGCGGTCCGCCACCCTCCTCATCATCATGTCGGGCGGGATAACCTCCTGGCTGTTGACTGCAATCGGGAAATCGGCGGCGCTGGCGTCGACGCCAGTTACTACCGCTATGCGGCGGCCTCGTGCGTCGCCCCAGACGAAAGCGCGGCAATAATACTCTATTGTATCCCCAGGATACAGCGTCTGTGGGGACAGCTCAGACGCGCTCAGGCCTGGCATCTTCGACGTGCGTGCGCAGGACGCTCTGCCAGCGGTGACTGGCGCTGCTAGTTGCTGCTGGCAGCTGAGGGAAGATTTCAATGTAGTGTGGCGTAGTGTGGCGCGCCATCCAGGCCGTCAGATAGTGACGCCGTCGTGTCATTTGCACTGCCGTGCACAGCAGTGCACAGCGCCGGAAGGGCGGCTCCGGCTGCACTGTCCGTGTTTATTGTGGGAGATGGGCTATTGTGCTTGTCAGATTCCTACATGTGTTTGTTATATTTCCTCCTTCAACCCGAGCCGTCCCAGCTGCCGCGCCCGAGCCTGGACATTACCACGCTTGCGGTGAGTGCCCGCTCCCGTCGTTGATCCCGCCGGGGCTATGCCCGACCGCCCGGTAGAGTAGAGCGTGCGTCACGGTGAAGGGCCACTTTGGGCCGGCTTGCCTTGCGGCAAGGCCCTTGCCTGTCCACTCGAGCGTCGCCGCGTTCCGTACCTTGGACGCGAGTCATTCTCCAATCTGCACAGATACCCGCAGCCACCCTCGCCAAGCATGAAGGTCTTCGCGTCCTCGCTGATCGCCGCCACCATGGCCGCCACCGTCGTGAACGCCGCCACCTGTGACACCGCCTCGGTGACGGCGCTGCTGACGTCCGACGAGGTGACCTCGTGCGCCAGTGACTCCGGGTACTCTCCGTCCTCTCTCAAGACGCCGACGGAGGCCGAGATGACCCTCATGTGCAGCGACACTGCGTGCCAGACCGTGCTGTCGGATCTTACCACCATGTTCCCGGAGGAGTGCACGGTCGGCACCTTCGCGCTGTACTCCGACCTCATCACGCCCGTGACTGCCCACTGCAGCAGCTCCACGTCGAGCTCGTCCACGGCCGCTTCGGCCAGCACAAGCGCTTCGTCAACGTCCGCCGCCGCCACGTCGACGTCTGCTTCTTCCACCGGATCCGACAGCGTCGCCACCAGCGCGTCGTCGGCCTCGCTCGGAAGCGCCGCTGAGGTGACTGCGGCCCCTGCCAACACGACGTCTTCGGCCAGCTCGAACGACGACGTGACTGTGGGCGACTCGAGCTCGGGCAGCCTCGCGATTGAGACCCAGACTCCGGCCACGGAGGCGCCTTCCTCCTCGACCACGGCGGACTCGGCCGCAAGCGCGTCCAGCGCTGCGGACGACACGTCGAGCGGCTCCAGCGCCGGCGTGGCAGTGAGCCCTTCGGTCGCCCTGCTGGGATCAGCCCTCGTCGCCACGGCTGCTCTCTTCCTGTAGCGCCCATGACACCCAGCAACACTGACTGAAGTCTGCAATAATGTTTTTGGTGCTCAGTGCAATTATTCATTTTTAATGAGGCAGTTCCATTCAGCTTTTATTCAATAATGGCGATTGTTATGCATTCAGTTCTCAATTCACTCGCTCCGTTGGCTTGATGCGTGTAAGGGGCGACTATTTTTCAAGCAAGGGTTACTACAGTACTTTAAAGCCTAAACTACGGCGGGACGAACAGGTCAAAGCGAGTAGCTGCTCGGGTACGCCTTCGAGATCGTGTGCAACCGGTACAGCACCTCCGCAGCTGTGGGGCGGTCCTCGGGCTCCATCTGCAGACACTGCTGCGCCAGCTGCGTCATCTCCAAGGGACCGACGTTGGAGAACTGCACTTGCAGCCTTCCCATAAGCACAAGCTGAAGCACCGCCGCGTCGGGCAGTGGTCTGCCTGTGTCGCTGTTCTCCTTCGCGTGCGAGTACGGCAGCTCATGCGTGTCCAACTCCGACAGCACGACACCGAACGAGAACACGTCGGCCTTCTCGCCGTACTGCTCGCCCATGACAACCTCAGGCGCCATCCAGAAGCTCGTGCCAACGCCAGCAGTCATGGTCTGATCCGACCGTTCTCGAGATGCCCCAAAGTCCGTGATCTTGGCGTCCAAGGAATCCGTCAGTAGAATGTTGCGCGACTTGAGGTCGCGGTGCAGCACTACGGGGTCCAGGGAGTGCAGGTACGTCAGCGCATGCGCCACCTGCAGTGCCATCTTTGTCTTGGCGGGGTCGAAGCCCCTCGGGTGGTCGGTCTCGTAGTATTTTATCAGCAACGTGCGAAGGTCGCCGCCCTCCATGAATTCCGAGACGGCGTACAACTCGCTCAGAGACTCCCAGGCCACACCGATGAACTGCACAATCTGAGGATGCTCCATAGTCGCCATGAGCTTGATCTCGGACAGGAACGCTTCGATGTGGTTCATGTCCTTCCTGGTCGATGGCAGCAGCGTCTTGACAGCGACATTTTGCTCACGGTACCAACCGCGGTAGACCTCGCCGAACCCGCCGCGGCTAATCAGCTCTCCGAGCTCTACGCGGTCGACGGGGATGCGAGCGGCGACGATCACCGGGTCGTCCCAAAGACTAGAGGGGTGTCTGCTCCCGCTGCGGTGCGACGGGCCCGTGTCCCCTCCATACATGGAGGCGGCGGTGCCGTTGCGGTTCGGGTGGGTGGTGGAGCCTGTGTAGGTGGAGCCCGTATTGTGCTGGCGTTCCTGCTCGTACGGCACGTCGATGGCGTGCGAGTCGCCCTTGGGCGTGTTGACCATAGCGGCGGCCACCGCCGCCTGCAGTTCTCGCTGTCGCTTGGCCTTTCGGCGCTTGCGCATGCAGCAGCAGCAGCAAATGAGCAGCAACAGCACCACGACGCATCCGGCGACGATCGCGATGAGCGTACCGGTGCTGAGACTCACCGAGTACGAGACCTTGTCGTCCTGCGCCGCGGCCAGCAGCGGCAGCAGGCAGGACACCACCACGGCGGCCAGCATGATGGAGACCTGCGCTGATAACGGGGGGAGTCGGAATACACAGGGCAAGGGATTCCTGCTGCAAGCGTAGCGTCGCAGAAGGCATAGCGAATCATTGCACCCTGCCCGCCAACAGATGGGCAACAGAGACGTGCCTTGGCGAAATCCCGGGACTGCTTCAGCTCGGTTACCGCGTTAGAATTGGTTGCCGAGGAACACTCGAACACCCAACAGGACGTCGTTGGTGCTCACAACTACTATCGGATACGGTAACGTTAATACTGCAATCGCCATCCACTTGCACGCAGCTTACTACATGCACATGCATCATGCATGATGCATGCAGCTGAACTGCTTCATGTGTCTAGCGAAATGTGTGTAATTGAGACGTGTTGCAACAACTTCAACATGAATGGGCTCAGCGTCAGTACTGTCGGTTGCGGGCCGCCACCTGCAGGTAATACAGCACCTCGGCTGCTGTGGGGCGCTCGGTCGGGTCCACGCTCACGCAGCTGCCTACGAAGCGAGCCATGTCCGGGTCCATGAACGCCGAGAAGCGCACGCGCAGCTTGCCCAGCGACACCATCTGCAGCACCGCCGTGTCCGGGAGCGACCGCCCGCCGCTGCCGCCGCCACTGCTGCCGCTCTCCTTGGCGTGTGCGTACGGCAGCTCGTGCGTGTCCAGCTCCGAGATGACCACGCCCAGCGAGAAGACGTCCGCCTTCTCGCCGTAGCGCTGGCCCATCATGACCTCGGGCGCCATCCACAGCGAGCTGCCCACGCCGGCGGTCATAGTGGCGTCCGACCGGATGCGCGAGGCCCCGAAGTCCGTGATCTTGGCGTCCAGAGCCTCCGTCAGCAAGATGTTGCGCGACTTGAGGTCGCGGTGCAGCACCACGGGCTCCAGCGAGTGCAAGTACGTCAGCGCGTAGGCCACTTGGTAGGCGATGCGGACCTTGCTGGCATCCATCCCCTGGCGGACGCCGGCGGCGAGATACTCTTTGAGCAGCGAGCGCAGGTCGCCGCCGGCCATGAACTCGGACACACAGAACAGGTCGCTCAGCGACTCCCACGCCACACCGACGAATTGTACGATGTGCGGGTGCTCCATGGTCGCCATGAGCCGCACCTCAGCCAGGAACGCCTGGATGTGCGCCAGGTCCTTGCGCTTCTCCGGCAGCAGCGTCTTGATGGCCACGTCCTGGTCTCGATAGCGCCCTCGGTACACCTCGCCGAAGGCGCCGCGGCTTATGACGGCCCCCAGCTCGATGCGGTCGATGGGGATCCGCGACGCCAGAATGACTGGGTCCTCCCACAGCGTGCTCCGGTGCCGCCTGCCGTCTGGCATGGAGCTGCCCGAAGAGCGCGAGTTGGCGGCCGTGGTTCGAGTGATCTCCTGGTACTCACTGTCGGCCGGCGACTGGCCCTGCTCCAGTAGCCGCTCCTGCTTCCCCACCACGGGCGACTCGAGGAAGTCCTCCGAAGAAGCGTCGCTCGACCGGTGGTTGTTGCGCCGCCGCTGCGCGATGAAGAACGCGAACAGCGCGAGTATGAAGACGACCGCCGCCACGATGATCCCGATGATCGCCCCGACGCTGATAGAGCTCGACGACTTGGAGGAGGTGCGGGAGTCCGACTGAGAGCTGCCTGACTGGCCTGCAGTTTTGTTGTCGGCGCCACCTCCACCACTGCTACTACTGTTACTGGTGGTGCTGCCTGAGCTGGTCGTCGGGCTCAAGACGATCGTCTTCTCCGTGTCGCCGCTCCTTGTGATGACCACGTAGCTGTACGACGTGGTGCCGTCCCCCAGCGTCGACTCCGTGACTTCCACCGTCACGAGCTCGTCGCCGCCGAGCATGCTGGAATCGATCCCAGGGGGCAGAGTGGACGAGTTGTAGTGCGTCACCACGGGCGCCGCCGTTGTCGCAGCGGGAGAAGCCGTCGCCGCGGTTGTCGGCGTTGGAGCTGTAGTCGGCGTAGTTGCTGTTGTTGTTGTAGGGGTCGGAGCTGTGGCGGTGGGGGTTGGCGCTGTTGTGGTAGGCGTCGGGCGCGTAGTGGCTGGTGCTGTGGTTGCCGGTGCTGTAGTTGCCGGTGCTGTGGTGGCTGGAATCGTGGTGGCGTCGCTGGAGCCTGTACCTGTGCCCCCAGAGGAGGCGTCTCCTGAAAGCAGACGAGTGAGTCAATTCAATTCCTTGGTCCCGCAAGACAGAGGCACTCACCAACATCCTGCGAGCTCGCCACGGCTACGAAGAGAGCGAGGCACACGCAGCAGGCTGCGCGGCGCCGCCAAGCATATCGATGCACCATGGCGCTGAAGAGTCAACGCGAGGAAAGCTGGAAAATCTCCCACTGAGGAATCTCCCATTGAGTCCAGCTCCAGTCTGGATAAAGGGTTCATTGCAGCCAAAAGCCAACGCCTCCCTAGGGTAGAGTGACAACTGTGTAGACTACGGTGCAGGCTTGCTCAACGAGTTCGTCGCATGAAGGAAGACTCACCCATCCATAGTAATACTAACCGTCTTGCTCATTAGCGCACACGCATGCATGCTCTTTTCACCATCGCTACCAGTCCGCAACGCTACTAAAAGGATCCCGGTCGCTTACTGTCCCTGGCGCTGGCGCGGCGCGCACTTAATAATGTCGTCTACTCTGAGAATCATCTCAGCGGCCTCGGCGGCCGAGAACAGCACCTGCTTCTTGCTCTTCAACGCCTCGCGGATGCCCAGCGCCTGCATGTCGCCCACGCGTCCCGTGCGCATGTCCAGGCCAGCCGTCGTCTCGCCACGGTGGTGTGCTGCGCGCAGCTGCGTCACCAGCTCCGAGCTGTCGTAGCCACCGTTGTCGGCGATGATGCTGGGCAGCTGACGCAGCGCGCGCGCGAACGCCTCCATGGCCAGCGCCTTCTTACCGGGCACGGAGGGCGCCTTGTTGTCGATGGCCTGCGCCATCAACACCTCCGTGCAGCCGCCGCCCATGACTGTCTGCGAGTGCTTCACCGTCTGGGTCAGCACGGCCAGCGCGTCGTGCAGCGAGCGCTCGGCCTCGTCCAGCAAGTGCGAGCTGGCGCCGCGCAGCACCACGGAGCAGGCCGTTCCCGTCTTGACGCCCGAGAACCGCAGCAGACGGTCCTCGCCGATGATGATCTCCTCGATCAGCTTGCACTCGCCGAGCTGCACGGCGTCCGGGTTGTCGAACGTCGACGCGATTTCGCCGCCCGTGACCGCGGCCAGGTGCTCGATGCCGTCAAAGTCGGCGTGCTCGATGGCCATGATCCCCTTGTCGGAGAAGATCTGCTCGGGGTAGTTGTAGATGAGCTGTCGGTTCACGAAGCAGTTGATGCCGAAGTTGGCGATCTTCTCGACCTTGGCCTTCATCTTGGCCTTCTCGGCGTCCTCGATGGCCGAGACCTTGTCCATCGAGTCCACCTTGACGCGCGCGCCGTAGATCTTGATCTTGTCCGTGTCCATGCCCGTGTTGGCCACGAGGATCTTGGCGTTCTCGATGCGCTTGGGCTGGCCCACGCCGATCTTCTTGTCCAGGATGAAGCCCTCGTCCAGGTACGAGTCGCGCAGGGAGCCGCCCGCCTTCTTGATGATCTGGATGTAGTCCAAGTTGCTCGAGCCGCGCAGCCGCAGCACGGCGTCCACCGCCAGCTGGGCGAAGTGGTCCTTCTCGTACGTGAGCAGCTTGGAGCTGAGCGTCGTGCGCGCGATGTTCATCAGGTCCTCGCGGAACTTGTCGGCGTCCTGCGAGTTGTCCACGGCCGAGCCCACGAGCGCGTCGTGGGCGGTCGTGAGCGCGATGCGCCAGCCGTCGATGATGGTCTGCGGGTGGATGCGCTGGTCGATGAGCTTCTCGGCCTCGCGCAGCAGCTCGCCGCAGAGCACGGCGACGCTCGTGGTGCCGTCGCCCACCTCCTCGTCCTGCGTCTTGGCGATGTCCACGAGCACCTTGGCGGCCGCATTGTCCACGTACACGCTGCGCAGGATCGTGGCGCCGTCGTTCGTGACCGAGATGCTCTTGTCGGGGCCGCCCATGGACTGCAGGATCTTGTCCATGCCCTTGGGCCCCAGCGTCGTCTTGACCATGTCGGCGATGGCGATGGCGCCCACGAACGACGACATGCGCGCGTTCTCGCCCTTCTCCACCTGCGACTCCGGGTCCAGTACGGCCTGCTGCATCGTTACCTTGCTCTTGCTTGCTCTTGCTCTTGCTGGGTCGACGACTCGCTCGCTTTATGTATGGAGCTGCGCCCGCCGCGAAGATATTTGAGTGGCCCCCTCCGTCAAACCCACCCAAAAGAATGTCATAGTCAATTACATAGGATAGTCACATTGCGAAGCGACCATCTACTTCGCGCATGCGCGAGCCACGTGAATGGTTCGAGGCGTCGGCCGTGCCGTCTAAGTGGTCGTTGGGTGGATGTGTCGTGGGGGAAGGCAGAGGCCAGTATGGGAGTCTCCAGATGCCGCTTGTCACGGAAGAATCCCAAGCTGAGCCTGGCAGGCAAAACAGCATGTCTGTCAGGGCAATGCTACTGTATGGATATAGCGACTGAAGTCGGAGAAACTCTCGCGGTTGATTAATTGAGGTGGTTTTCTTAAGGTGCTTACCTGGTACTGCCGCTTGAATGTGCCTGCAAGTCCCAAGCGGGCCACTGGGCTGTTGGTGCTGATGGATTCGCGGCCACCATGGCAACATGGCCGAGCTCAATTGGCAGGACCTTTGGGAGTTAGAACTGTTGACGATACGACCAAGTACGTTTCACTTGCCTCCCTGGCGTATTTCCGCTTTCACTTAGGGTCGAACAAGGTTGAACAATAATAAATGCGTCAGCGTGTGTCCCGGACCGTCGGCAAACCCGAGTCCCGATTGCGAGCAGATGCGGGGATCACAGGTTGCAGTTGTGGCCCATAACTTGTGGTACTGTGAGATGCTGGTCTTTGTGGAGAATCTTCAGCGAGCTACATGTACCAGGGCATCATTGTAAGCCCCCCCCCCCCCCACGATACCCCAAATGTTTCGTAGCTAAGCTCACTAACGAGCGAGTGTGCATGCTATTCGCCCCGAACCAAGATTTTCTCGCGCTGGTGTAAAAGATTTGTGTGCGGAAATGAAGGCGTGAGGAAGGACTGAAGCGGAATTTGTCCGGCATCGTTTCCGAACACGCAAAGATAATTTTATGCCACGGTCTCATGTCGTGTCTTTACTTGTCGACGACAAGCTGTCGTGGTGGCCCAGAACCCCGAAATAATCGGTGTTTACAGAACTGCAAAGACGCAGCGTCGAACAACCACACACGGGGGCACTTGATTGTGTCGTGATGATCTCTACGGACAGGATGCATCAAGCAGAACGCAGTGCTCTGCTCCCGTTAATGCTTCTGGCTAACTTCGCGGTGTTTCAGTACCTGCTGCTACTCTTTCACAAACGCTGGAGGGAACCGTATGTGCTACTTCTACTCTTCACCGCGACACTGGGTTGGGTTAGTCTCGTGCCTTTCGCGTCTGTTGACACTGAACACTTGCAGGCGATGAATGATGTCTCGGAAGGAAGCCTTGCGTTGTTGTTACTGGTGGAGACTACCCTCGTAGGTTCCTCAAGCTTGCAGCCCAGTGCTGTACCGTCACTTGAGGAAACCCAAGAGCGTTCGGACACGGCGTGCGTAGTTAAGTCGGTGAATGAAAGTTCCCGCAGAACAACCGCGAGTCGAAGTGCTGGGAGTTTGCTGATGCGAGGCGGACGACTTCTAGCGAATGCACTCATTATCGTTGAACTCGCCTTGCTGGTGCTGGATGTGGCACTCATTTTCTGCGATCTTCCTCCTGCCGATGAACATCGACTTGATGTAGTCAATGGCGCAATGGAAAATTTATCTCTCGCTTTCACGTTCATATACCGTTTCGGACTATTGTCGATAGCCCAAAAGCGCGGGTTAGCTCAGTTACTGCACGATGAATGGCTGGAGATACTCTTTCACGTCATCTTTGCTACTCATGAATACCCCTTTATGGTGCTAGAGAATTCCACGGGTGCGGCATGGGAGTATGTACAGGGGCTGTATATGCGACTTACTCTGTTCCCCTGTATTTGGATGACTATCGGGAACCACCACTATCATCCTCCGGTACCTTCTGTCGGTGCTATCCGCCGTCTCAGTCAAGTACATCGCTAAGAATCGAGCGCGTAGATCAAAGATAGGAGTAGCTGTTGTGTGCTTGATTCTCGAGAAAAGAAGAGTGATGCGCGAAGAGGGAATGCATTACAAAGTTTAAACCAAACTCAAAAGAATGAGATGCATATATATTGCCATACAGTATAGCGTTCATGGTTGGAAGTCCACAGACGAGAGCCAACGCGCTAACGTTAGTGTCGTATTCAGAGCACACCATCCCTCCTAAAACTCTCAACCAATACACCCGACCCAACCCAAACACGGTCCAGTAAATGAACTCGAGAGTCTTTATCGAAGCAATCAGATGAGAAGCCAACGGCAAGGAGTGATCCAATCCATACCACTAACATGTTATGATCTATCGCTTGATGAGGGACACCGAGTTGACACATTCGATAACATAGAAGAAAATGTGACGCCGGGATGAAAGGGAAACAAATATTCTTGATGGTATTGATGCATGTCTGGATCATGCAGCAACTGTAATTGTCATAGCCCCAAGATGACTCACTGCCCATTGATGGGGAAACGAGATGCTTTCATAGCAAAATCGCCCACACAATTTACCAAAATCCCGTGCATCAGTTATCCGCTACTTAGCTATTGAGAGTACATATGCCGGGTGCTACCCGCTCGGAGCTCGAGAGCGAATGGCATCGACGAGTATCGCATCTAACAACTTGCGGCTGGCGTCAAGTTGATGAGCGCGAGCAGCGGCATTTTCGAGCAGCGCAGGCAGGAAGCTCTGTTTTACATCCTTTGCCAATGGATCGAAGAAATGGCCGCTTTCCACGAGCGTGTCGAACACTTGAGCGTGCAAACTCGCCAGATATTGCTTGGCGGATGCGCGAGCTGCCACCTTCTCTTCCAGCTCGGCTTGTGCTGCAAGTCGCGCCGTCTCCTCGTCCAGACGCCGCTGCTTCTCGGCGAATCGGCGCTTGGCTTCGGCCTCAAGACGTTGCACCTCGGCCAGCTCCGCGTTACGAGCCTGTTCAAACAGCTCCTGGCGCTGGCGAATTTCGCGCAGCTCGCTCTCCTCGAGCAGCTCCAGCATCCCAAGCTCTAACGTCTTCCCTACGAGCACCTCCAGAATCGGCTCGACCTCCAGGTCGAAGTCGAACAGGTCTCCGCCCTCAATCTGCGTCGCAACGTCCACCCCCGACGGCGTCGGCACGAACGATACAGGCGGATGCAGGTCCAGCAGGGCGTCCGTCTGCGTATCCGCGTCCACCTCCGGGTTGCGATCCGTCAGCTCCTCCAGATAATTGTCCGTTTGTACGTCCATGTGGAACCTTCCGCCCACAGGAGGCGGCGTGGCCGGTCGTTGCTGTTGTTGCTGCTGCTGTTGGTCTTGCTGATAACGAGCCGCCCTCGTGGCTGCCTTGCTGAGCTTCCTGGACTCCCCGCTGCTGCCTCTGCCCGGACTCTCGGGCGTCTCCTGCAGAAGGCGCCAACCCCAGTGAGCGCGCGAGACTAGAAACACCAAAGCAACGACGACGACGCACGCACCTCTCGCATGACATAGGCGCTGCCGCGGTGCACGCGCTTGTCGAACATGATGTTCTGCGCGCGCTCGGCATGGCCGTTGACGTTGACGTTCCTGGGCACAACAACATCAGAGTGAGAGCGGCTCGGTGGGGGGCGGGCAACTGCAGCAGGACGCACGAGACCGCGGACGCCTTGCTGCGCTTGGTGGCCACGGAGCGCGGCGCTGATGCGAACTCGTAGCCGCCGGACTGCATCGCGCCGAGATGTCAATGAGCCCCTCGTCTCGCCGCCGCTTCAATCGTCCTCGAAACCTTTCGCGCCGCTTCGATGTCCTAGGGGCAGGGGAGGCCTTAATCTGCACGCGCACGGTACTGCGATGACGAGATGGGCGCAATCGGGATGCGTGACCAGAAAAGGCGCGGCGAGACACTTGGCTTCACTTCTGCAAGTGTCAGCAGCTCTAGCTCCGCTCTTCCTGCTCGTTTACGGCCTTCAAGGCGAACTCCGTGTCACAGCTCAGAGGTTCAAAGGATGTGCTGGCCCTGCACTGCTGGGCTCCAGCCTGGCGGCTCAGCAGTGAGCTGGACTGCAAGCAGGGGCTCGAATTCGAGCGCCTCGGTCGGAACACGAGCGGGGCGGCAGTTCAAGCACAGCCGCGCGCCGGCGCTCGCGCTTGCACTCGGCCGTGTTGCCTCCGTCTGCTTTGACCCAGGAGGGACGGACCACCCACCAGTTTCAGCCCAGCCGCTGCAGCACCTCGTCCGAAACCACACGCGCTACGCTTCACACGTTACGATGCCGTCGGCGTATCCAGTGCCCCGCAGCCGTCAGCATGGCCTCCAGCCAGCCATTCGCCGCCGCCGCATCATGCGTCCAGCCTCGCTCCGACATCTTCGCAGTGCTTTTGTGATCTGCGCGCCAATCCTCAGCGAGCCGCGTGAACAAGGGCCTGATATCCAGGCGGACATAGCCTCGAGCCGCGTGTCCGACGCTCGCCTCCGCCGTCGCTGAGCTCAGCGTGCAATGCTCTGGTAAAGTACTGCGTGGAGGTCAACACCCACACCCAGAGGATACTCTAGCAGCAAACACGCTACCAACGCGCTGCAACAAACACGCTACCAACGCGCTGCAAATATTCAGCGCCATGCGGCGCTGATGTGATCAGACGTTGTCTTCCGACCAGCAGCTCGAGTTGAGGCAGAGGAGCGGCAAATCAGAGAAGTCACCGGCCAATCGGAGCGCGCGGTGTGGTCCACACCACCGGCTCTTCCTTGGAGAAAAAGACCCGGGTGCGTGCAACTAGTGATGGAAAAGAACCGTTCTAAACGTTTTTCAAATAAAGGTTGATTACCGCAAGGTTGAAAACCCAGTTTTAAAACTTACCGCTACTAAAAATAGAATTCAACCAGGGCGTGCCCATTAATTAATACCAGGCGAACGTTGGAACGACCTTATGCGTGTGACTGGGACGCCTGATGTGTCGCAGGCAGGCAGCATAGAATCCCCCGTACGCTGGGAACGTGGAGATGATAATTCGCGTCGTAGAGGGATGGAGATGATCATGCGTAAGAGGCCGTGCGACCAGGCATGGCCGTCGAAAAAGCGCCGCAGCTCGTTTGCATGCGTGAACGCACTTTCGTTTGTGGCGACAGTTTCCAGGGTAGCACTTCCCATGAAACTTGGTAAGTTCCGAAGGAATGCAGCCCGTTGATGCCCCCAGTTGATTTACGACAGCGAGGTTGCTATTCTAGTATGGGCCTCTATTGTGGTAGACAACTGTTAGCTGACTGGGTTTTTAAACCGGTCTAAATGTTTAGAAACGGTTGAAAAGGTTTACAACGTTAAAAACTTTTTAAACCCACCAGGTTCTTTTCCATCACTACGTGCAACAGCCGCCACAGCTTGTTTTCCCTCGCGTACCTATCCGAGCGCCCCGCGTTCCTGAGCTCCTTCCTTCCGCCCCCCGCAGCTGCCCCCACCACGTACGTACCCGAACGCCCGTCGCCCACGCTCGCAGGCCGCGCGCTGACTCGAGTCTCGTGTCGTCCACCGCAGGTCCATCCGCAGTCCCAATGGATTCACAGCAGCAGCAGTTCGAGTCGGACGCCGACGCCAGCAGCGCGGCCATGGCGTCCGCCGCCGCCTCGTCCTCCGTGGCGACGTCCGCGGCCACGTCCAGCGGCCGCCCGCCGCTGCAGGACTCGTCGGCGCTCGAGATCGCGTACAGCACCATCTCCCCCAAGGTGGAGCAGCCGCCGTACCCCATGCACATCAAGCTCAACCTGATCGACCAGAACCCGCTGACCTCGGGCCTCTCCACCAATGGCGACTCGACGTCCTGCGAGAGTCCGTACCCCATGACGCCCATGACGCCGGGCGGCTACTCGTCCAGCGGCGGAGACCTGAGCAAGAAGCAGCGCCACAACCTGCGCGAGCAGCGGCGCATCCTGCGCATCAGCAACCAGTTCGACATCCTGCGCAACAAACTCGAGGGGGCCGGCTACTCGTCCTCCAAGAAGGACAAGTACAGCGTGCTGCAGGCCACGCTCGAGTACATCTCCAACCTCGAGCGCAACCAGATCGGCGGCGTGGCGCAGATGCCGCACCACATGCAGCACCCGATGCGGCATCTGCCGTCCCCGTGCAGCGACGCCGGCGGGCGGCTGTCCATCACGGCGCCATCGCCCAGCCACGTGGACAGCAAGGGCCAAGTCTTCATGATCGACAGCATGCCGTCGCCCGTGCCGGCCTTGTCCATACCAGGGATGCAGCCTCAGACCTCGTATCCGCTGGACATGGACAACATGTACGGCAGCCCCGCCAACGGCCCCTCGAACGCTGGCGTGAGCGAGATCGAGGGGTCCACGGCCTCCTATCGCGACGTGTTCGCCAACAGTAGCATGCCCAGTCTCCTAGCCAAGCTGGACGGTACCATCGTCGAGGCCAACGCGCTGTTCCTGGAGCTCTGCTGCAAGAACATCGACGAGCTTCGGCTTCACAGCCTCTACACCGTGTGCACCGCCATGGACGCCCCCAAGATGTACACCCTCGTGAGCAAGATCCTCTCGTGCGAGATGGCGTCCGCACAGAGCAAGATGATGTGGCACTTTTCAAGCACAGGCGACCGAAAGGTAATGTGCTGCAAGTATTGACTCTAGCAGCTCCTGTTCTGAGGGAGATCTCACCTGTTTGATTGTACATTGCTACTTTGTGCAGGTGTTCGTATCAGTGTCAATGATCCACGATAGCCTCCACCGACCCGCCAACCTGCACTGCAGTCTGCTGCCGCTGTCATGAACCCCACAGCAGAGCCACGCTAGGACAACTTCCGCGGAGTGGGACGAGCTGCCCTGGTAACCGGAGCCTTCCTCACTAGGCGCTGCTGGATCTGCAGATTGTATGGCTCGCTGCGGCTGACCACAAGGATGGCGGCAGTGGGTGTTGATGGATTGTGGCCATTTTGTAAATGCAGCCACCTCCGTTGCCAGCGGCAACGGGTGGGACCGAGTTAGTGAGACGGAGACGAGTGCACTGCTCCTGCGCCTCTCCGCCTCTGCATGTTTAGGCTTTATCTTTTGCATGAGCTGTACTATACGAAGCCCCATCGCAACGCTTGTGGTGCTGGTGGGGCTGACAGGAGAGAGAGCAACGACCGACAACCAGCATAAAAAGCATACATGGACGCTATTTATCATCAGCCCGGTCTTGTTCCTGCTTGTCCCTCTGGCCGATCCAGGCGCGGATCTTGTGGCCGCAGTCCTCGCAGTTGAACCACGACTTGGCAGCACCGGTAGAACTTCCGCCAGCGTCAGCTGCAATGGCTGGCGACTCCTTCGGCGTCTCAAACAGGTGCGTGGTGGCTCTCCAGACTCCAGCGGCAGCGAAAGTGCCGGCGCAGGCGAGCAGCCATCGACGTTGTCCCAGGTCATGTCGGGGCAGCTTGGAGCGCTGCCAAATGAAAAAAAAATACCAGGGTGGAAGAATCGAATCGTGAATGCTGCGAGCGTAAACTCCACGAACCTCGTTGAGGAAATAGGCGCCCACGCCCAGCAGAGTCGCGGACCCGGTGAGGCGGCAGCTATAGACAGACAGACAGACAGCAGCATAAACGACTCAGAGGAATGATACTCAGTGCATTCATCAGCCACGTGCACCTTACCCGAGGCAGTCCTCCATCTCGGACGCTTCAGAGGTGTTCGCCATTGGAGACGACAAAAATGACGTTGCAAACCAAAATTTGGAAAACGAAATATCGCAATAGGTAAAATGGGTACAGGTTGAAGTGCACATTTGGTCCGCGGCCACATGAGATGCAAGTTGCTGCATCATGCAGCAAAAACTTCAGTATTCTTGTGTGGTGTATTTTTAGTGATGTGCTTCAAGTTTGTCTGCTGTCGCTGGAGAAAGCACTGGTTTGTGAACCTTCCTCGACTGAAAGGAAGGAAAAGCGCTCGTTCTGATCGAGCGTCCGCATCGACGCAATGTGGACGTCCGTCACGCAGGATCAGATCGACCAAGTGGCCCTCGAGGCCTTGTTGCCAGTGGTGTTGCTGCTCAACTACACCCTCCTGATATACCTCGCGGTGTTCTACTGGAAGCGTCGACGAGAGCGGCGAGTCATTCTGCTGCTGTGTGTCGGAACGCTGGGCACTGTGGCCATAATCCCCTTCGCGCGACCGGATCAGAGCTTTGTGGAGGCCGTCAACGACATCTCGGAGGCTTGCTGCGTTTTGACCTTCTTACTGCAGATCACCATCATCGGCTACGACTTGAACAAACGATTCAAAATGCGCTCTGTCATGTTCCTCACCTACGCGGCCGAGGTGCTCATCCTGGCCGACCTTGTGTCGATCCTGCTCTCGTGCGTGGTGGTGCTCGATCGCAGCATCATTTCAGAAAACAAAGGGCAAAAGATCTCAAATATTGCCGAAAACATGAACCTAGCGTTCATCTTCATTTTCCGCTTCTGGTACATCGGAATATCACGCGGGTGGATGAGCATTTGGAGGACGCGGAAGCTCGAGGTATGCTGCTACCTGCTTTTTGCCACGCATGAAATGCCTTTCGATTTGATATCTGCTGCTAGTGGCCTCAATTGGGAGTTTGCTCAGGCTATTTGGCATCGCACCACTCTCACGGCGTGTCTGCTCATTACGGCGCGAACCAAGATCAAACGGCTCTCAGTCGCTAATGGCACGAGCACAGCTACCAACGTCAGCTCGGCAAGCAGTGGCAGGGAGAAACCGAAGGTCAGTTCGTTCTCGTTCACAAAGAACTCGAAGGGGACAAACTTGCGGCGCATTTTCCAGGGCAAGATCTCTCCTCGCCTAGACTTTCTTGTTCGAAAGTCGGGGCAATCAGGAGGGCGGCGCGGCTCGGGTCCGCAAACATGCACTGTGGCCCCCATGAAGCAGCTCAATGACATGTGAGGACTTTCTGGACTTCCAACCTTATCCACACGACGGCCTCGTGGTCTTGGTGTTGCTTGAGACCTAAAATAATTTATCTCGATGGTGACTATTTTGCACCTTTCACATCCACTTTCGTTCGCACCATGATCGTCACCCAGAGCGACATCAATCTCGTGAGCAAGGTATTTTGCCTACCGTGTGCGTTGCTGATCAACTTTGGGCTCTTCCAGTTTCTGGTCATCGTATTCCAGAAGAGACGCAAGGAACCAAGCATAAGAATTCTGCTCGGCATCGCGTTCATCAGCTTTGCTTGTCTAGTTCCTGGTGCCCATCCGAACCACGAACTCGTGCGCGACCTGAACGACATTTCCGATGTCTGCTCCGTGCTGAGCTTCCTCCTGCAGATCACTGTTCTCACGCGTGATGTTAACAAAAAAATCAAGATCCCGACAATGGTGAAGCTCGCTCGCGTGGCACAACTTCTCGTTTTGTTGAGCTTCCTGGTGCTTCTCATCAACTTCGCCGATATTGTCGTGCCCTCGTTTGATCTGGATGCTATAGAGGTGCTTGACGTCGTTACGGAATACATTTCGCTGGTCTTCGTCGTATGCTTCCGATTTTACTTTCTGGCCATGGTCCGAGGTCCTGCCGAGGTTTGGAAGTCGCAGAAGCTCGAGGTGATCTTCTACGTTTTGTTGGCGACTCATGCAGTGCCGTTTGCAGTTCTCACTCACGCGACGGGCTTAGATTGGCATCACGTTCAAGGGCTTTGGATGCGTTGCACCATTGTCCTCTGCCTTGCATCCACGATCCACGCCAGGCTTTCCAGTGCGAGCTCCAAAGGAAGCCAAACTACGTCCCACAGCAAGATGAAGAGGGACAACAGTCTTAAGGCCGGACCGTCGAACAAGCACTTGGGCACAAGCACTAAAATGTCATCAATCCACCCAAGTCCACCATCGCTGTTGCTTTCAGCACATCGACAGTTGCGTCAGTTGTAAGTTCGCATTCAACATTTTACCACACTGCCGAAATGCAACTGCAAGCAGTTTTCCCACCAACTTACCCTTCCTTCAATAAGCCAAAACTAAGCTCCCGTTTTACACATTTAGATTGTCGTAGTTTCGTAGCCAGTATCTAGGAGTTTGTATGCAATCGTAGGAAAAATCTCCGATGATTTTGCAGATATACAAAATAGTGAGAGGCCGAGTGACCTAATGTTTGTATGCAGGTCGTGTGAAGGCGAATTGTGCTTGTTTTGTAGCCTAAAAATCCTACACAAAAACAGCTTCCTGGGATTGGTCACAGCGTGGATCCACCAAACGGGCGCAACACAAACGCTCGAAGTCTCTCCAGGGCGAACGTCAAGGCGCAAGCTTCGGCGCATACTGGTCGCAGTAGAGAAAACGCAAACGCTCTCAGCCTCTCCAACGCGAACGTCAACGCGCGGAGCGCATACTGGTCGCAGTAGAGACATCCCCACGCTCTCAGCCTCTCTAGAGCGAACGTAAAGGCGCGAAGCGCATACTGGTCGCAGTACCGACAGCGCCAGCGGTGCCGAAGCCCAGTGGCCCGGCCCTCACTGTGTACTTGATCCCATTCAAGACCAGCGTGCATCGATAGGTGCTGCTACTTCCAAGATGGCTACACAGAGTACTCCCAGCGAGGAAGCTGCTCATTCGCGCTAGCGGATTCAGTCTAGGGCAGAAATATCCAGTCCCGTGGATGTTGCTGCGCCCGCAGCGACGGGCACGCCTGGTTTGGCTCCGGTGGTCGACACGGGTGATTCAGCCGATGATGCGAGGATGACAGCAGCGTCCGTGGTGGAGAGAGTGATTTCTTCAAAGGAAGTGACCGCACAAGATGTGCGTGACGCGTGCATACCTCGAAGAACGCAGTATGCATACGCAGGCAGTCTCAGGGCCATTTCGCGCTGGATTGTATCGACCAAAAGCAACGAGGCAAGCAGCTACTTTAATAGATGTGGAGAAATTAATCTCGATCGATTTACGGCACGTGACTTTGAAGCTTTTAGTGGAGAAGCGGAAGACTGTCGGGATTAGCACTTTAAATGGATACCGGAGCTGCACAAAATGCTCTCAGACTGGGGTGTACTGATACGACACATCAAGCAAGCAGCAGAGGCGGCTGGGTCAGCTGTACGGGTCAATATGTCCGAGCAAGAGGCTGCAGAGGTTTTTCGCACTGGAATGCCTAACTTACACCTTACAGCTACATAATAAAACGTCGGGCTGCAGAGCTTTCGGTCACCACTGTTCTTCGGCTACTTACTTCGAGAGGCATAGCAATACCGAGAACAGACCACTTCAACGTTAGCAACCAAGCGGCAGCGCCTTGCTTAATTTCATCCAATCATATTGCGTAGCATCATTTTCCTACAAATTTGCTAGATAAGTGATTGTCGTAGTTTCGTAGCCAGTATCTAGGAGTTTGTATGCAATCGTAGGAAAAATCTCCGATGATTTTGCAGATATACAAAATAGTGAGAGGCCGAGTGACCTAATGTTTGTATGCAGGTCGTGTGAAGGCGAATTGTGCTTGTTTTGTAGCCTAAAAATCCTACACAAAAACAGCTTCCTGGGATTGGTCACAGCGTGGATCCACCAAACGGGCGCAACACAAACGCTCGAAGTCTCTCCAGGGCGAACGTCAAGGCGCAAGCTTCGGCGCATACTGGTCGCAGTAGAGAAAACGCAAACGCTCTCAGCCTCTCCAACGCGAACGTCAACGCGCGGAGCGCATACTGGTCGCAGTAGAGACATCCCCACGCTCTCAGCCTCTCTAGAGCGAACGTAAAGGCGCGAAGCGCATACTGGTCGCAGTACCGACAGCGCCAGCGGTGCCGAAGCCCAGTGGCCCGGCCCTCACTGTGTACTTGATCCCATTCAAGACCAGCGTGCATCGATAGGTGCTGCTACTTCCAAGATGGCTACACAGAGTACTCCCAGCGAGGAAGCTGCTCATTCGCGCTAGCGGATTCAGTCTAGGGCAGAAATATCCAGTCCCGTGGATGTTGCTGCGCCCGCAGCGACGGGCACGCCTGGTTTGGCTCCGGTGGTCGACACGGGTGATTCAGCCGATGATGCGAGGATGACAGCAGCGTCCGTGGTGGAGAGAGTGATTTCTTCAAAGGAAGTGACCGCACAAGATGTGCGTGACGCGTGCATACCTCGAAGAACGCAGTATGCATACGCAGGCAGTCTCAGGGCCATTTCGCGCTGGATTGTATCGACCAAAAGCAACGAGGCAAGCAGCTACTTTAATAGATGTGGAGAAATTAATCTCGATCGATTTACGGCACGTGACTTTGAAGCTTTTAGTGGAGAAGCGGAAGACTGTCGGGATTAGCACTTTAAATGGATACCGGAGCTGCACAAAATGCTCTCAGACTGGGGTGTACTGATACGACACATCAAGCAAGCAGCAGAGGCGGCTGGGTCAGCTGTACGGGTCAATATGTCCGAGCAAGAGGCTGCAGAGGTTTTTCGCACTGGAATGCCTAACTTACACCTTACAGCTACATAATAAAACGTCGGGCTGCAGAGCTTTCGGTCACCACTGTTCTTCGGCTACTTACTTCGAGAGGCATAGCAATACCGAGAACAGACCACTTCAACGTTAGCAACCAAGCGGCAGCGCCTTGCTTAATTTCATCCAATCATATTGCGTAGCATCATTTTCCTACAAATTTGCTAGATAAGTGAATAGCACGAACAAACTTGCTCTGCGGTCTTCATCATCGCTATCCTTTCTATCCACGACAGCATCGCATTCTGAGACCAGGACGTACGTATATATAGCCTTGAGCAGGGCCGACCAACACCGCGGATTTATATTGCCACTTCACAACGAACGAAGTGGACAACAACTATGGTTACCCAGGCAGGAATTTACCTCGCGAGTCAAATTTTCTGCCTCCCGTGTGAGCTTCTGCTCAACTTCGGACTTTTCCAGTTCCTGTTCTTCATTTTTTTCGAGCGGCGCCAAGAATCGGCCGTGCGCATACTGATGACAGTTGCTTTCTTCAGCTTTGCCTGCCTCATACCAGGCGCCCACCCAAATCACCAGCTCGTGCGCAACCTGAACGACATTTCCGACGTGTGTTCCGTGCTGACCTTCCTCCTTCAGATCATCATCCTCACGAACGATGTCAACAAGAAGTTTAAGATCGCGACCATTTCGAGGCTTTCTAGTGTGGCACAAGTTCTCGTGGTGCTGAGCTGCGTAGTGCTTTTGATTAATGTTGTTGATTCTGCTTGCCCCGAGCTTGGTTTGTCGACTACTGAGCTCGTGGACGTCATCATTCAACACATTTCCCTCGCTTTCGTGGTGGGGTTCCGGTTCTACTTTTTGGCCATGGCTCGTGGTCTGGCCAAGGTGTGGCGTTCCCAGAAACTCGAGGTGTTCTTCTATTTGCTACTTGCAACGCATGCGATCCCCTTTCATGTTCTTACCCAAGCTACCGGTCTGGACTGGCACCACGTACAGGGGCTCTGGATGCGGGTCACGATCACACTCTGCCTTTCGTCCACGATTCGTGCAAAGCTGTCCAACCGCAGCTCTAAACGGAGCCAAAGTGTCTTTCATAGCAAAGGGAGGAATATTCTTCTGGCTGGCCCGTCGAGCCCATCAGCAAACCTACTAAAGACATCACCGAGGAAAAGGATTACACCGACCGTCTCAACGCCATCGTATCAGGGTGACGAAAAAGTCGACTGTAACACGAAAACCTAAAGTTTCATAATTGTTTTTTTGCTTTGCTTCAGGTCTTGAGTTCCTCCCCTCTCCTATCCATTTAATTTTACTGAAATCTCTTAAAGTTCGTTGTCAAGCAACCGAGGTCGGACTTTCGCCTAACATTTGATTCGCAGTTCCTCAACATCTGAGCTTGAAAAAAAAAACTATATTTGCCCAAGCTAAAAATGCTCGCAGTCAAAGCCACGAGGACGCTCTCCCATTCTATCACAATATAAAAACGAACTTGCCTGTCAAGTCATGGGCGTCTCGCAGGAAAACATCCAGCTCATGAGCTACGTATTTTGCCTCCCATGCTCGCTACTGGTCAACTTTGGGCTCTTCCAGTACCTACTTTTTGTGTTCTACAAGAGACGCCAGGAGCGGCTAGTACGATTGTTGCTCGGAGTCGCTCTCATCAGCTTTGCGAGTCTTGTGCCTGGTGCACACCCGAACCATAAACTTGTGAGCGATCTCTTTGACATCTCCGACGTCTGCTCCGTGCTGAGTTTTCTGCTGCAAATTACTGTGATTACCGGCGACGTGAACAAGAAATTCAAGATCCCAGCAGTAGCAAGGCTTTCGCGTGTGACACAATTGCTCGTGGTGGTGAACTTTGCTGTGTTCTTAATGAACATTATCGATATTGCTGTCCCTGAATTGAATATCGACGCCATCGAGCTGCTGGATATCATCACCGAGTACATATCACTGGTTTTCGTGATGGGGTTTCGCTTCTACTTTCTAGCCATGGCCCGCGGCCCCGCTAAAGTGTGGCAGAATCAAAAGCTGGAAGTGTTTTTCTATTTGTTGCTAGCGACCCACGCGGTTCCGTTCGCTATTCTCAACAAGGCCACGGGTCTCGACTGGCACCTCGTCCAAGGACTTTGGATGCGCTGCACGATCGCTCTCTGTCTTTCGTCAACGATTCATGCAAGACTTTCCAGTGGGAGCTCGAGCGCGAGTCAAAACATGTCCCGAACCAAAGTAAGGGACAGAAACACTGGCGATGGTCCGTCCGCCAGAAATCTGGTCACTTCAGGGAACAGTAGCAGGCTGTCATCAATTCACCCAACGCCGCCATCGAGATGGAGCTCCGTTCGTCGACATTTAACCAAGTCTCAACCATGACTCGCTTTCGGTTCGAATTGTGCACTTCGGGTTTCAGGAGATAGACGACCCATGATGAAGTTATCCTGGCACATTAGATCATTTTTTTTTGTGCAGCTTTGTTAGGCTCTCGATAAACATCATAGACATCACAGCGTGCTGTCAATGCTCAGTAATGAATACGATAATGCGTCGACCTACAAGAGACTACGTGGAGACAAGAGGTTAAGAATCTCGTAGAGGTGCCTCGTGCACGAACTAGGTGCATCTTTCAATGTAGGACTCCCCGGTAAATATCAAGATTTTGACGAGCACAACCAATCTTGGAGATTTATTTTATTCGTGAGATGCCTCAAATACACGGTACGGTATGCTCGCGACTTCAGTACGATAATATCGTATATTATACTTATTAATAAGTATAGAATTACATAATTGTTTTCTTTATGACAGCTTTCCGTTCGCTGACATGCCACTAACAGTAAGAATGTATTCGAACTCACACAGTTAGATCGACTCTCACAAAACTCAATGACCTACGTCAGAATAGCTCGACGACAACGAGCCGGGCTCGCTGGCTCGTTGTCGTCGAGCCCAGTGTTGCCCTGGTTTTGCTAGCAAGGGCGGACCGACTCGGTGGCTTGTCACAGATACGTGAATGCATTGAAGTAAGGATCTGCTGGCTGGCACTGCGCGACCGCCTCGCGGTGCTGTGGGACTGAAGCGGAATACTGTGCATGTATGTATATGAGGAGAGCAGTTCACGCGCGTCTGGCCAGCACGCCACCAGGATCGCACCCAATAGTGCAATCGAGTGACTTCGATTATTTTCTGTTGAGGTTCTCGGCGATTCAATGGAGGTGGCTGTTGTAGAACTGTACAGGTTGTATCCGTCGCTGGAAGTGACGGTCTCCGCTGTTGAAGAGAGTACAATAGTATAATCCTACTTTACGAATTGAGCACCAAGCACTGCTTGGCAAGCAGCACGCTCACTGAGCGGTGGTCAACGTGCTGCCTGAGCGGCGCTCAGGCCGCGGCAACATGCCGGCAGGTGATAATCGCTCCCTATTCGTCCATTCCACTTGATTTATCGATGCAAGCACGCAGGCCAGCAAGAGATGCTGCCCATGATGGACTCCATCCGCGGACAAGACCCTCCGCGCTCCCTTTCAGTCCTGATGGAACCTTGTCATCACCATCGGATGGCTTCAATTTTAAACTTCAATAACGGCAACTTAAAAAACGATCACTAACACGCAGCGAAATCGGCGGCGTATTGGCCGTAGCCACAGTGCGATGTACTGCCGCCGCTGGGCCCATGTGGTCGGTCGCCTACATGTACATGAACTTCGTGGTCTCTGGGCTCAGAGCCTCTGACCCACAGCCTGTTGTTAGCAACGACGAGTTGGTGTTGCCAAGAAAACAGCCCCCTCTGTCCTAGATACAGTACATCGCAGTGCTCCGTTCGCGCCAGCCCTGCTCAGCGGGGGTCGCCTGGTTGCCTCGCGGTGCGACGTGAGTCGATCTTTGCGAACCCATCCTCGCGTAGTCGTAGGCGGCAGCCAGCCTTCACCATGAAAGCCGGCGCTGGCAAAGCCTCCGTCCGTGCGCTCTCGGGACATGTTAAATGCGATCACTACATGTACATGTAGTACATGTACATGTAAAAGTGCTGTGCGGTTCAAGTCACGGAGTCAGCATGGGAGTGACCAGCTTACGCATGGAGACCGAGAACGCTCCGGTGGCAGGCGATTGTTGGTTGAAGAACGTCAAATTGAGCAGTGGCATGTCGCGAAGAGCTCGACCGGAAACGGCCCGGGGTCTTTATTTAGCGCCGCGGAACGCGTGCCGACGCCGCCCAGACTGCGAGCGAGCACCGATGGCACATTGTCGCCGGACTGCGGCCCGGAGCGGTCAAGCTCGCGGCCAGCGTGGCGTATCGGTTTCGCGCTCGGATTCAAAAGAGCAAAAGTGGAGCCCTCAAAAGTCGAATCCTGAAGCAGGAGATGGGCTTGGAAAATAGAACCCAATGCTGGACCCGTCCCACCTGGTCATGAGTCAAGGCGCAAGCCACCACTGGTGGCATGCTGGCCCACCATGCTGCAACCCCCAGCAACGATTCTCCTCGCGCGGCGAGCTCGTCGACGCATGTGGCCCGGATTTATAAGGATGTGTATGGCGCCAAGCCCGGCGCCGCAGCAAACTTGCCGCCAGACTGCGACCTTAGTCCACCAGCCGAGCGCAGCCAGTTGGTGCGACCAGCGCCATGCCATGTCACTCGCTCGCGTTTCGAGCGTTAGACTCGGTCCGGTACTGGCGTGCGCAGCGCAGCGACGGGTCAGTGACGCACGTGGGGCGACCGGATCTCTCTCTGTGAGCAAGTCGCCGCCCTTGTCGCGTGCCAGCCAATGCTGCTGGTTAAATGCCAGACGATCGGTCGATCCCGTCGGCCGGTGACCGGATGATCATTTCGGAACTCGCTGTCACTTGCGCACTCGCTTTCGATCCACCACTCCCCCCACTCCCGTCTTCTACAATGCTGCCGCCCAACTCCCCCACCAACTCCTCCGTCGCCCTGAGCGACGTGCGCTGCTCCGTCGTAGCCACCCGCAAGGTGGCGGGCCACACCGACTACGCCATCCGCGTGCAGACCGACCGCTTTGGCGGCGAGGACCTCGTGTACCGCCGCTTCTCGGCCTTCCTGCAGCTTCAGCAGCTGGCACACCGCCACTTCCAGGAGCACGCCGTGTGCTGCGGCGGCAACAAGAGCTGCCTGCTCGCGTCCTGCCTCGAGCGCGTGTTCGTAGACACCGAGTTCCCCGTCATGCAGGGGCGATTCCTGGGCAAGAACTCCAAGAGCGTCGTGCGCGAGCGCGTGCTCTTCCTCAATGCCTTCCTGCTGGAGCTCGAGGAGGCGCTCTGCAAGTGCCCGCCCGTGGTCATGAAGCGCTGCGAGAACCAGGGCTGCAAGATCACCAAGCTGCTCAAGAGCTTCTACGGCTGCCTCAACGTTTCGAACAACGACGACGCCATGTAAAGGACTTTCAGCCAGCTCTTATCTGTGTGCGTGTTCGCGACGCAAGTCCAAGCGACGACAAGCATTCGCCCCCCACTGAGATTGGCCAGCTTTGATCTCCCGAAACTAGCGCAGCGACTCTCTCCGATCGAAGGAGGAGCTACGACAAGTCTGCGCGGTTTTAGGCGGGCTGGTCACATCCTGTTGCATCAACTACTTATTAGGTCGACCTACTCGAAAGCGAGTGTAGATTATCAGCCAGCACATGCACGAGCATGTAGATATTTAACAATTCAGCATCGCTATTCACGGCAGCACTCTCTCGATTCAATCCATTCCTGAAATATAGGCTGAATATATAGCGTCCTGGCTAGCAAAGTGCGTGAAAGTCACCGAAGAGACGTTTGAAGGAGTCCAATCCGACGCGCAATGGAGCTACTGACGAAGGTTCGCGACGCAGAGCACTGGGCGCAGGTGCTGGAAAGTAGCGAGAAGAAGCTCGTTGGTACGACTTTAGTTATCGAAGAAGCGGAGGAGTTCAGCTACTAACGTCTTTGTGGCAGTTGTCGACGTGCACAAGGATTGGTGTGGCCCTTGCAAGATCGTGGAGCCAACATACAAGCGCTTGGCGACAGAGATCGACCACGCGGAGCGCCGAGTCATGTTCACCACAGTAGGTACATCTTCTGCCACGTCGTATTAGTTGTGCGCCACTCACTCGTCGTAGCTTAATGTTGGCCTCCATATCGATGGCATCGAGGACACAGGGAGCTGCAAGCCTCGATTCCTGTTTTTCAAGGTTTGCTTGTAGCCACATTGAGTGCCACTTCGCATTTCGGAGACTTACGTATCCTGATCTTGCAGGATCGCAAGCACATCGCAGATGTGGATGGTGCAAATGCACCACAACTGGAGCAGCTAGTCAAGCAGCACCTACCACCGCTCGGGAATGACGACGAAGAAATCTGAGTCTACACTGTAGCACGATTTCGTTGGTGATGGCAACAGGAAACTGTAGCTGTTTTTAATTGAATTCACGATTTGTGATGAAGAGAAAACTGGAGCAGTAGTCGCTCCAACTATGTTGTTTCTTGGGGTTCAGGGGAAGAGTAGCATCGAGTACCCTGGAGCAAACTTTAAAGCGAACACACGGGTTAGATCGAAGCCTTTTACAGTGATTGTTTTAAAGAAACTAAGGCACCAGTGTGTACTGGTCGCCGGAGCAAATTTAAGTCGAAGGATCGCTTGAAGATGGCGTGAAGACAAAGCCAGCATCTTCTTGTCGACCAACTCGGCACCGTTTGCATGTATCCCTGCGCAAATGTTAGTCATCGATAAATTTACTTACGTGATAGGGCTGCTGTCAAACCTGTACGAAAAATTCTGTGACTCAGATAATTTACTAGGTTAGCGCTGCTTCGAACACAAAAAGATAACCCAAGAAACAAGTACGTGGTTGCCTAAATCACATAATGTGGGGTAAGTAAACGCGAGGCTAAGCACCGGATCGTCAAACTGATGGAGCATACCACAATTGGTGCATTTCCAGTCGCCCTACACAACAACAAAGTTCACATGCGTTCTCAAGTTATCATCATTGGGATTTTCGCGAACAAAGTAGCACTGGAACCAGGTTACCGGCCACCAATCCATGTGTGGAGCGATCTTCTTGGACGAGAGTGACACCTTCAGCTGTAAATCGCATCGGAGAGCATCATAATTGTTAGTGGGTTTGTGCGCCTGCTGATGTTGGAGAGGTTGAATCGTTACCATTTGTATGAGCTCGCTCGTGTCTGTGGTCTGGCGAGGATAAAACGTTGGCGTGTGTGCTGAAAGCGCAAAATTCTGGGTATAACCCAGCACATCTGATGGTTCGCTCCTCAAAGACGGAGACAAACCAACGGCAGGTGGTGCTTCCTTCTCCTCATGTGCTTCGACGTCGCTAAGATAACAAGAACACAGGAAGTGTAAGTGTTACGGTGAAAATGCGTCTAGGTGAGCTCACTTTTGTTCTGGTCCAGGTGGGATGAAGACTGGCAGACCGTAGTATTTCTTGAACGTTCGTCTCGGTCGTTCCACTTCCACCACAGTCTTCGTCTGATCAACGTGATTCTCAACAAACCCTGGCAGATTTCGCTTGCTCGCTTCAGCATAAGAGAGCTTCTTAGCTGGCTCGGCGGCTCGTGCTTCCAAGCTAATCATCTCTTCCTCCAACGCAGACAGCTCCTCCGGCGTAACACTCCAAATCGTGCGGCCAAACTGTGAAGTGTCCTTCTCTAGGCCCTTCGCTTCAGGTGTTGGCGGACTTCTCGGGAAACGCTGCGGCAGCTCGCCTTCGCCTGCATTGCTAGCATTATTCCTCTTCGTAGAGGGTCTTCCCATGATTCGATCGGCACTAATATCCGCTTCATCATCACCCTTCTTCATCACTCGCGAGGCTTTGAGGCCCAAATGCTGCGGCAAATGCTGGTACTGCTGCTGCTGCTGCTGCTGTTGGTAGTGCCTCGGCGAGGGCTCCATGACATGTGCAGTCGGCGGCTTGTTCCCCGTCTTGTCTCCCGACGAAATACTTGTGTCTGCATCCAGCACGTTCGTGATCTTCACTCCAAACCTCCTAGAGCTCTGGCGCCATGGTGTAGCGGGCTCAGGTGGCGGAGGTGGCGACGTCTTTCTCAGCCACGCGTTGTCGTCTGCGTCCGGCGGGGAGAGCGGCGGTAGTGGCGGGAACACAAGAGACGAAGGCGGAGGACGCGGCCGCGACGTCGGTGGCCCGAAGCTCTGTGCGTTCTCCTTGTCGGACGCCATGGTGGTCGACGACGACGCGATCTCCTTGCTGCACCTTGGAAAGTGCTGCTCTCGTTGCAGAGTGAATGTCAAACTTCAACTTGCTAAGTACGGCTGCATAGAAACGCTCAGGTGGATGGTACAGTGTACCATAGCTTTATTGCCCCATGTTGGCCACAAACACAACGCACTCTTGTCAATGCTGCGTCAAGTCGGCGCGCGCGTGCGATTACTGCGTGTGCCCCAGGCGCCTACCCGCCTCGCTGCGCCGCTATTCATCACTGCAGATGCCCTCTCCACCCGCTCACCTATAAAAACTCCCGCGTTTGCGCGGTTCCTCCACACAGAGCAAGTGGATGCGGAGCTGCCGGAGCCACAGTCGACGGTCCCACCTGCATCTGCAACTGCTTCCCCGGAGACGCCCGGGACCGAAGTGACCATCGAACCCGATCATAAGCTGTTCAGACGCATTGTGGACCGCGACACGTCGTACCACACGGCGCTGCAAGCGTTCAATGACCTGCGGGCCCGTGGTCTGAAGCTTAAAGAGGAGAAATATCTGTCGCTGCTGTACAAGGCGTCGCGAGAGGGGCGGTACGGGCGTGTGTGGGACGGATACAACGAGTTCGTGGAGGACGAGAGGCGGGGAGAGGTGCTATTGGCGCCCAGAGCTGCCACTACGTGGCTAAAACTGACGCAGGCCAGGATGCAGATGCACCGCTTCGTGCTCTGGGCAATGCTGGACACGCATCGGAGGAAGGAGATGGGTTCATTCTACCAGAGCGAAGTCGTGGGCAAGGACAACTCGCTGGGCATCCACGAGGCGGACGCGTTAAACTTTATGTTGCGGATGGAGTGCACGGCCAAAGCGACGCACGAGCAGGAACAGGGACTGCGACAGCGCGTGGAGACGCTGCTTAACTATCTTAACCGTCGTGGACTACGCACAAGCTACTCGTCCACACACTCGCTCTTCAGACTTATTTTCCACCGCCCGAAATTTTTCTTGGAGAGCAATAAAGAGAGCCAAGGGGTCTCTGAGTATGACGTGGATACCAGCAAACACTCCGGATACACGGCCGAAGCAATGGGGAACTTGATTGTTGAGTACATGGAGCGATTTCCGAATGCTCTCGGGATGGATCCGAAGAAACTCTCGATTGGTGTGAGTGCTGCCGCGGCTGCAGGCCAGCATAATGCGGGAAAGCTGCTGCTTGAGCACGCAGCTAAACATCACGTGCCGATCGACGCAGGTTCGTTCGCTCATGCTGTGGAGAGTGCAGCTGACGTTGCGAGCCGCCTCAAGGTGGCGGATTTGTACATGCATGCCAAGGAGAACGAACTGGTATACACAACGCAGGACACCGAGAGCAGCATCACCAATTACCTCCTGCTTCACGCCGTGTGGGATGGTAACTATAAGCATATGATGGAGCTTCTACACGAAATGCAGCTGAACAACAACAAAATGAGCAACAGGGTAGTGCATGAGCTTTTTAAAAGTATCTCGCAGTACCGGGCCGAAATTCGGCGTCCCGCGCCCGAGGGTGACCCGCATGACAGCGGGGACCGTGACGCAAACTATACCAACAAGAAGCTGGCCGAGTGCCCAACAATTATGGAGCTTCTCGAAAGGTTTCCGGACGTCATTCCACGCACGGTGCACTCGTTCTCTCAAGGAATTCTCCAGAGTCTGTATGCGGGAGACCTGGGGGTAGCACTCGATCTTATGCGCGCAGCTCTTTGGGCCAAAGATGTCAAGTTGCGACCAGAGATTTATTCCCAGCTTCTGTATCCTTTGCTCGCAGGCGGGCAGCGAGGAGGAGACAAGTCTAGCGACGCCAGCGTGTTTGACCGTTTGGAGGTGGAGCGGTGCTTCGACAAGCAGCACCCGAGCCAGCGAACGTACTTGAACTCGCTGATTGTGAATATTTGCCAGACCAACGACGACCTGTCCACGATGCTCGTGTGTTTGGACCGCTGGCAGGGACAAGGACACCCGCCAATGAGCCGACGAGTGACGAAGCGCGTGTTCGAGGTGATCGCAAAGCAGATTCAGCAGCTCCGGCAGCAAAGTGACGAGGTTACGCCCGGCACGGCTTTCATCGTGGATGGCATGCAGCTTTCGTACTTGGCGTTCATGCTGCGGTATCGCGAGATCATGACGTGGGACGCCTGGACAATAGAGCGCGCGATTGTTCGCGCCCGTACCAGTGGTCTGCAGGCGGATGTGGTCGCGTTGCTGACGGAGGCCGACTCGCGGAATCTCGTGCTGAACAGCGCCGCCTACGTCGTGTCGCTTTGCGTGCTGGAAGAGGTCGGCGATCCATCCGCTGTCGTGGCTTGTGCGGAGAGGATGAAGGCGAACGGCGTGTGGGAGAAGTCGGTGAGCAAGGACCCGGAGGTGCAGCAGGTTTTGAACCGCGCGTCAGCGAAGCTGCAGGAGGACGCACTCGCGACAGACCGTGAGCAGTAGATACTGTAGCTCCTACCAATAGACCAGTCCGGTGGACTGGCCCAGCAATCAGAGCGTCCATGTTGTTGTCCAGCAATGTCCTTCTTATTCCCTTCGTCGAAAAAATTACTGCGATCCCTCCACTTCAAGTAGCTCAGCTCATCCCACGCGAGCGTCTCCGCAATCAGCGTCAGTCGCCATTTGGGTCCGTCGAGCAGACGTCGAATCCTTCCAGCGCCCTCGCGATGGCCGAGCTGAACTACGCCCCGATGCGCCAAGCCGTGCAGCTGGAAGAGGCCAGACGCGCGCGGCAGCGAGCGCACGTCAAGAACAACTACCACCGAAAGCAGGTATGGGTTCGAGCTCATTCGTCCTCGAGGGTATCTGCTGATACGTGTAGCTAACATGGAGGCTCTTGTTCTTTGGGCTGCCAGAACATGATCAAGGCGCTGCGCCAGGAGATGCAGGGGCTGGAGCACGAGTACTCGCGCACACTCCAGTGCAAGCAGCAGCAGCTGCAGTGGCGCGAGGTCGCGGAGGCTCTGGGCTGCGACGAGAGCCGCAAGCACTCGGACGACCTCGTGGAGCAGTACATGCAGCTGTCCATCAAGAAGGAGCGACTGCGCCAAGAGAACCAAGAGCTGGCGCTCATGGCGGCGAAGCACACCCAGTTGTTCCTCAAGGCGGAGAAGTTCTGCGAGAACGTGCTGGCCTCGGATGGCCTCCCGCTGCTCGAGCCTCCCGCGACGTCGGTAGGTACACGTGACGCATGCCAGTTTCTGGGGACCAGGGTGGCCCCCCCTGAGACCCGTGGGACCGACGAGGATGGGATCACTCACTCACTCACTTGATGCCTTGCCCTCCAGCTGAACAGCATGTCCTTCCAATCGATGACGATTGCCGAGTGCCATCAAGTCGCCATCGAAGCCTACCAAGAAATCCGCGCGTTCCTGGAGAGCAACAACTACCTGACAACCGGCCACGAGTTGTTTGGGTGGTCTGAACAGCGACGCGAGGCGCCGGACCATGTCAAGTTCACACTCAAGAAACATTTCATGGGTACCACGCCAGCAGAGATGTCGGCTCGCGCGTGGCGGGTGGTGTCGTCACCACAAGGTCTTGCAGGTCTCTATTCGTCTTCGATGCGCGTGTCACTCGAGACGCTTCAGACCGTTGACGACAACAACGTCATCATGTACCGTGTACTACGACGCGCTGGCACCAAGAAAATGGTTCGATCTCTCTTCCTGGTGTCACGCTTCCACTTGGATAGCGGCGGCTACATGGTCCTGTTCCGGTCTGTCAATCGCAACCGACTGCGCAACCAGTGCTATGATGACACGTTCGAGACTGAGGGCGAGGAGGACGAGTGGCTTGACATGTTCACGTGGTACGTAGTTCTGTATGGGAACTGTAGCAAAGGAGAGGGTCTAACTAACCTGTTGCCATACTTGTGGTATGAATCATACCGTATGATAGGACGCTTTTCGAAGACGAGCCCAAAAACGAGAATGCCGTCACGTTCAGCTACGGCGGTATCGTGTACGGCACAGAAGCGGTCGGGACCCACGTGTGGATGCTGGAGATTTTGATGCTCGCCGTCCAGTGGGAGACAAAGGTCGTGGGGCCCACTTTCAAGCTGTGCGGCTAAAGGAAATGGGTGCAGCTAACTACGCAAGTATGGATGAATCAGTCAAATTAATGAAGAAGAGGGATGCAGTCTAGCATGGTACAAAGTGAACGTATTGGCTTTAAGGCCTCGCAGCGAGACGTTCGAACCCACTCAGCACCGCGTCCACGTCGTCGTGCTCGGCACAGAGCTCCTCGATCTCTGCTGGCGTGAACGCTTGCGGGGAGGACTCGAAGGCATCTCCCAGCCGACGAACTTGCGACTTGTCAAGCGTGGCGACGCAGTAGTACTCGATCATCTGCTGGATCTGCGTGCAGCCCATGTAGCCTAGCAGCAGCTTCTTGTTCACGCGACCGGGACGCACGAGCGCCGGGTCGAGCTTTTCCGGGTGGTTGGTCGTCATGATGACGATGCGACCGGGGCAGTCGATGACGCCGTCCAGCACGTTCAGCAGCCCCGACAGGTTGAGCTTGTCGTTGCGCATGTTGTACTTCTTTTCGTCCTCGAGGCAGGCCTTGATCATCGTGGACACGAGCTTATCGTCTTCGGACTGCGGCGGCTTGTCGTCGCCAACGCCGGCGCTCTTGCTGTCAGTGACATCGCTGGCTCGCGCCTTCACGATGGAAGACGCGCAGTCGATGTCCTCCATGACGAAGACGACTTCCTCGAAGTCCATTTCAATGGGCGAGTCCAGACCCTGCACGGCGAACTTCATGTCGAAGAGCGCGTCGAGCAGCTGCTGGTTGGTCTTGATCTTGCCGAGCGAGATCGTCACCACGTCCCGGTTGGTGTACTGCGCGACGGCCTTGATGAGGCTGGTCTTGCCCGTGCCAGGCGGGCCGTGCAGCAAGAGGCCGAGCTTGTACGGGAAGCCCTTGATGGCGAACTTCCCCGAGCGCGACTCGAAGTTGTCCAGCAGCTGCAGCACCTGCTGCTTCTCCTCAAAGAAGAGGTTGTCGAACGTCTTCTCCTCGCCCAGCGCGTACCGCTTGTAGGCGACCACGGGCGCGGCGTTGTCGTCTCCGCCGCTGCTGCCGGTCGCCGTGTCGACCTGGATGTAGAAGTAGCGGGCTATGTCCTCCACGTGCTTGCGACGCTCGATGGCCTGGTAGTTCGTGAACGCCCGGTCGATGATGGCGTCGATGCGCTTGGACGCGTCGGGCAGGGCCGACTCGAACCGGAAGTTCACCGTCGACTGCTTGACGGTGACTTTCTTGTCGCCGCCGGAGCTCTCGGGCGCGACGGTCTCGTGCTTGAAGTGCACGCCCGGCTCGATCTCGATCCACTCGTTGAGCGGGGGCAGAGCCTCGACGTTGAGCCGGTTGACCTCTCCGTAGTACTCGTCGTCGTCGTCGTCCGAGGACTCGGAGCCCGTCGTGGAGCAGTCGGACTCGCTGACGGCGTCCAGCAGGGCCTTGGTGGTGGTCTTGGGCCTCCTCTTGGTCTTCTCGAGCAGCTCGTACCGCGCGTTCTTGCTCTTCAGGTCCAGCACGTCGGCCAGGTAGAGCGAGATGGCCTTCTGCAGCAGGTGGTTCTTCTGCTCGCAGTCCCAGACCTTGCCCCAGCGGTTGAAGCGCTGCTTGACCTCGATGACCCGCGAGACGCGGCGCTCCTCCTTCTCCGGCGAGAAGAAGTGCGTGAACATGGCCACGAGGGACTTGGGCGACTGCTGCACGTAGGCCACGACCTTCTGGATGAGCAGCGGCACGAGCATGCAGAGCAGCGTGTCGACCAGCACGTTGTGTGTGCGGAAGGTGTTGATGAGTCCGAACTCGACGGCCGTGGAGCTCATGGCTGTGCTGTTGGTTGTGTGGAAGAAGTGCGCTGGCTTGTTGCGGTGTGCGACTCGGCGCAAATTCGGAAGTGAGCTCTCGGTCGTGAGGTCTCCAGCGCTTTGATGCTGTTTCTGGCAATCAGCAATGACGAAGTATGCCGACTGTATCATAATGACGTGGTGAACCCATTTCGATGAAGAGGCACTTTGTCGCCAGCCAATCAGACGCGATTGTTGAAGTTGCCGTGAGTGATGGTGGGTTAAAACCTGCGAAAACCTGTACCATGTGGTCATACACTGTATGAGCCATTCGGGTCATGTTTGTATGTGACGTCTATTGCTTCCATCACGAGTCTAGTAGCCTACCACACAAACAAACAGGTAATGGGATATGCAACTATCGCGATATACAGTCGATCCGCTCACCATCACTCACGCTTTCGATGATCGACACGGTACACACCACGCCAAAGCTTGTCATTACGTCGAAGACGCTGGAAAGCCTTCTGCACCATGCACACTCGCCTTGCTTCGCCTCGACCGGCTCATTGTTCAATTTGCCAGCCGAGCGACACACCGCCTTCGTTCACCCTCGTCATCCCCACTACACTGCAATCAGCCACGTTGACTGCCATGGACAACGCGACCGCGACCCCGTTGAACCCCACGGACGAGTTCCTGCGCGGACTCAGCACCGGCTACGTGGTCGTGGACGCCTTCGTGTGCCTCGTGGCGTCGCTGCTCCTGCAGCAGCTCATCACGTACCTGCAGGGCTCGGGCGACTCGCTGCTGAGCCGCCTGTACGCGCTGCTCTTCGGGGAGAAGCAGCCCGAGGGCGTGTACCGGATCATCGGCATCACGCAGCGCTTCAGCTCCGAGGGCCACAAGATCTGGGACTACGAGCAGAAGAACCACCTGCTGCAGAAGGCCATCTCGCTCTACCTGGCCGACGTGCTGGACCTGACCAACAAGGACGCCAAGTACGACCTGCTGCACCGGTCGCAGAAGAAGAACAAGACGCTCGCGGACGGCGACGACGGCGACACAAGTGAGTCCTCGGACGACGAGGGCTACTGTGGCGCCGTTGATGGTCTGTGCTGGGAGGCGCTTCCCCAGGAGAACGAGTGGATCGAGGTGGAGGAGGGCGTCCAGTTCAAGCACGAGACCGTCGAGCCCGAGGACAAGGAGGAGAAGAAGACCAAGACGCTCACGGAGACCAACGTCAACTTCAAGTTCTTCTCGACGCTGCCCGACGGCTCCGAGCGCATCGACGCGTTCATCAAGCGCGCCTTCAAGAACTACCAGGACATGGAGCGCAAGCGGTACACCAAGGACACGCTTCGGTACTACTACATCCAGACTGGCGGCCCGAGCATTCTGGACAAGGACGCCCAGTTGAAGTACAAGCGGTACGCGCTGGGCGAGGAGAAGACGTTCGACAACCTCTTCTTTGAGGAGAAGGAGAACGTGGTGCAGCTGCTCGACAACTTCACCAACAAGTCGGGCAAGTTCGCGATCAAGGGGTTCCCGTACAAGCTCGGCCTCCTGCTGCACGGCCCGCCCGGCACAGGCAAGACCAGTCTCATCAAAGCCGTCGCCCAGCACACACGGCGCCATATCGTGACGATCTCGCTCGGCAAGATCCACACGAACCAGCAGCTGCTCGACGCGCTCTTCGACATGAAGTTCGCGGTGCAAGGGTTGGATTCGCCCGTCGAGATGGACTTTGAGGATGTCGTGTTTGTCATGGAGGATATCGACTGCGCGTCCTCCATCGTCAATGCTCGTAGCGACAGCGACACGAAGCCAAGCAAAGCCGATCGCATGCTCGGCAGCCAGAAGAAGGCAATGGAGGAGGACGCCGAGGACGGCGTGGCCGGGCTGATGGGCCCCATGCTCAAGCCGAAGGGTGCCGAAGACAAGCTGAGCCTCTCGGGGCTGCTTAATGTGCTCGACGGCGTCATCGACTGCCCCGGTCGCATCGTGATCATGACGACGAACCACCCGGAGAAGCTCGACCCGGCACTCGTGCGCCCCGGTCGCGTGAACAAGAAGCTGTTGCTAGGACACATGGGCCCCAAGCAGGTGCAGCAGATGATCGAGTACTACTGCGACTCGAGTCTGTCCGAGGAGCAGCAAGCGCGTTTAGACGCCCTCTTCGTCGTCAAAGCAACACAGTTTACGCCTGCAGAGGTGGAAGAGTTTTGCGCTGAGTTTGACGACGTTGATTCGATTCTGGGCGGGCTTGAGCAAGCTCATAAAGCTTGAAAGTCAGGGTGCTCTCCAAAATACACTAGATGCGGTTCGTTCTTCTCTTGATATCATAGACCTCGTTTTCATTCTATCTAGTTTATTTGCTTTCAGTAGTTGAAGTGACTCACTCAGCAGCGATCGTGACGCCTGCATGCAAGCGTGGCGAGCCCACAGGACCGAGGCTACTTATCGACTTTTGAGCAAGCCTGTGGTGCGTATATCACGGTCTCGACTGCCGGAAGACGCTCGTTGTGCAAATGGCGGACCCGATCCCAGTTAGCAGCACCCTATCCTAGGATAGTACTGTATCGGAATCTCTGTAGCATCGCGGTCCTGTGGGCTCGCCACGCTTGCATGAAAGCAAAGAAACTAGATAGAATGAAAACGAGGTCTATGATATCAAGAGAAGAACGAACCGCATCTAGTGTATTTTGGAGAGCACCCTGACTTTCAAGCTTTATGAGCTTGCTCAAGCCCGCCCAGAATCGAATCAACGTCGTCAAACTCAGCGCAAAACTCTTCCACCTCTGCAGGCGTAAACTGTGTTGCTTTGACGACGAAGAGGGCGTCTAAACGCGCTTGCTGCTCCTCGGACAGACTCGAGTCGCAGTAGTACTCGATCATCTGCTGCACCTGCTTGGGGCCCATGTGTCCTAGCAACAGCTTCTTGTTCACGCGACCGGGACGCACGAGTGCCGGGTCGAGCTTCTCCGGGTGGTTCGTCGTCATGATCACGATGCGACCGGGGCAGTCGATGACGCCGTCGAGCACATTAAGCAGCCCCGAGAGGCTCAGCTTGTCTTCGGCACCCTTCGGCTTGAGCATGGGGCCCATCAGCCCGGCCACGCCGTCCTCGGCGTCCTCCTCCATTGCCTTCTTCTGGCTGCCGAGCATGCGATCGGCTTTGCTTGGCTTCGTGTCGCTGTCGCTACGAGCATTGACGATGGAGGACGCGCAGTCGATATCCTCCATGACAAACACGACATCCTCAAAGTCCATCTCGACGGGCGAATCCAACCCTTGCACCGCGAACTTCATGTCGAAGAGCGCGTCGAGCAGCTGCTGGTTCGTGTGGATCTTGCCGAGCGAGATCGTCACGATATGGCGCCGTGTGTGCTGGGCGACGGCTTTGATGAGACTGGTCTTGCCTGTGCCGGGCGGGCCGTGCAGCAGGAGGCCGAGCTTGTACGGGAACCCCTTGATCGCGAACTTGCCCGACTTGTTGGTGAAGTTGTCGAGCAGCTGCACCACGTTCTCCTTCTCCTCAAAGAAGAGGTTGTCGAACGTCTTCTCCTCGCCCAGCGCGTACCGCTTGTACTTCAACTGCGCGTCCTTGTCCAGAATGCTCGGGCCGCCAGTCTGGATGTAGTAGTACCGAAGCGTGTCCTTGGTGTACCGCTTGCGCTCCATGTCCTGGTAGTTCTTGAAGGCGCGCTTGATGAACGCGTCGATGCGCTCGGAGCCGTCGGGCAGCGTCGAGAAGAACTTGAAGTTGACGTTGGTCTCCGTGAGCGTCTTGGTCTTCTTCTCCTCCTTGTCCTCGGGCTCGACGGTCTCGTGCTTGAACTGGACGCCCTCCTCCACCTCGATCCACTCGTTCTCCTCGGGAAGCGCCTCCCAGCACAGACCGTCCACGGCGCCACAGTAGCCCTCGTCGTCGTCCGAGTCGTACGAGGACTCACTTGTGTCGCCGTCGTCGTCGTCCGCGAGCGTCTTGTTCTTCTTCTGCGACCGGTGCAGCAGGTCGTACTTGGCGTCCTTGTTGGTCAGGTCCAGTACGTCGGCCAGGTAGAGCGAGATGGCCTTCTGCAGCAGGTGGTTCTTCTGCTCGTAGTCCCAGATCTTGTGGCCCTCGGAGCTGAAGCGCTGCGTGATGCCGATGATCCGGTACACGCCCTCGGGCTGCTTCTCCCCGAAGAGCAGCGCGTACAGGCGGCTCAGCAGCGAGTCGCCCGAGCCCTGCAGGTACGTGATGAGCTGCTGCAGTAGCAGCGACGCCACGAGGCACACGAAGGCGTCCACGACCACGTAGCCGGTGCTGAGTCCGCGCAGGAACTCGTCCGTGGGGTTGAACGGGGTCGCGGTCGCGTTGTCCATGCCTGTCAACGTGACTGACTGCAGTGTAGTGGGGATCACGTGGGTGAACGGAGGCGGTGTGTCGCTCAGCTGGCAAATTGAACAATGAGCGGTTCGAGGCGAAGCAAGGCGCGTGTGCAAGTACAGAAGGCTTTCCAGCGTCTTCGACGTAATGACTAGCTTGTGACGTGGTGTGTACCGTGTCGATCATCGAAAGCGTGAGTGTTGGTGAGCGGATCGACTGTATATCGCGATAGCTGCATATCCCAGTACCTGTTTATTTGCGTGGTAGGCTACTAGACTCGTGATGGAAGCGGTAGACGTCACATACAAACATGACCCGAATGGCTCATACAGTGTATGACCACATGGTACAGGTTTTCGCAGGTTTTAACCCACCATCACTCACGGCAACTTCAACAATCGCGTCTGATTGGCTGGCGACAAAGTGCCTCTTCATCGAAATGGGTTCACCACGTCGTTATGATACAGTCGGCATACTTCGCCATTGCCAGAAGCAGCATCAAAAGCGCTGGAGATCACACGACCAAGCGCTCACTTCCGAATTTGCGCCGAGTCGCACACCGCAACAAGCCAGCGCACTTCTTCCACACAACAAACAGCACAGCCATGAGCTCCACGGCCGTCGAGTTCGGACTCATCAACACCTTCCGCACGCACAACGTGCTGGTCGACACGCTGCTCTGCATGCTCGTGCCGCTGCTTATCCAGAAGGTCGTGGCCTACGTGCAGCAGTCGCCCAAGTCCCTCGTGGCCATGCTCACGCTCTTCTTCTCCCCGGAGAAGGAGGAGCGCCGCGTCTCGCGAGTCATCGAGGTCAAGCAGCGCTTCAACCGCTGGGGCAAGGTCTGGGACTGCGAGCAGAAGAACCACCTGCTGCAGAAGGCCATCTCGCTCTACCTGGCCGACGTGCTGGACCTGAAGAGCAAGAACGCGCGGTACGAGCTGCTCGAGAAGACCAAGAGGAGGCCCAAGACCACCACCAAGGCCCTGCTGGACGCCGTCAGCGAGTCCGACTGCTCCACGACGGGCTCCGAGTCCTCGGACGACGACGACGACGAGTACTACGGAGAGGTCAACCGGCTCAACGTCGAGGCTCTGCCCCCGCTCAACGAGTGGATCGAGATCGAGCCGGGCGTGCACTTCAAGCACGAGACCGTCGCGCCCGAGAGCTCCGGCGGCGACAAGAAAGTCACCGTCAAGCAGTCGACGGTGAACTTCCGGTTCGAGTCGGCCCTGCCCGACGCGTCCAAGCGCATCGACGCCATCATCGACCGGGCGTTCACGAACTACCAGGCCATCGAGCGTCGCAAGCACGTGGAGGACATAGCCCGCTACTTCTACATCCAGGTCGACACGGCGACCGGCAGCAGCGGCGGAGACGACAACGCCGCGCCCGTGGTCGCCTACAAGCGGTACGCGCTGGGCGAGGAGAAGACGTTCGACAACCTCTTCTTTGAGGAGAAGCAGCAGGTGCTGCAGCTGCTGGACAACTTCGAGTCGCGCTCGGGGAAGTTCGCCATCAAGGGCTTCCCGTACAAGCTCGGCCTCTTGCTGCACGGCCCGCCTGGCACGGGTAAGACCAGCCTCATCAAGGCCATCGCGCAGTACACCAACCGGGACGTGGTGACGATCTCGCTCGGCAAGATCAAGACCAACCAGCAGCTGCTCGACGCGCTCTTCGACATGAAGTTCGCCGTGCAGGGTCTGGACTCGCCCATTGAAATGGACTTCGAGGAAGTCGTCTTCGTCATGGAGGACATCGACTGCGCGTCTTCCATCGTGAAGGCGCGAGCGAGCGACGTCACTGACAGCAAGAGCGCCGGCGTTGGCGACGACAAGCCGCCGCAGTCCGAAGACGATAAGCTCGTGTCCACGATGATCAAGGCCTGCCTCAAGGACGAGAAGAAGTACAACATGCGCAACGACAAGCTCAACCTGTCGGGGCTGCTGAACGTGCTGGACGGCGTGATCGACTGCCCCGGTCGCATCGTCATCATGACGACCAACCACCCGGAGAAGCTCGACCCGGCGCTCGTGCGTCCCGGTCGCGTGAACAAGAAGCTGCTGCTAGGCTACATGGGCTGCACGCAGATCCAGCAGATGATCGAGTACTACTGCGTCGCCACGCTTGACGAGTCTCAAGTTCGTCGGCTGGGTGATGCCTTCGAGTCCTCCCCGCAAGCGTTCACGCCAGCAGAGATCGAGGAGCTCTGTGCCGAACATGACGACGTGGACGCGGTGCTGAGTGGGTTCGAACGTCTCGCTGCGAGGCCTTAAAGCCAACACGTTTTCACTCTGTACCATACTACAGTAGACTGCATCCCCTCCTCTTCATTAATTCGACTGATTCATTCATACTTGCGTAGTTAGCCGCAGCCATTTCCTTTAGCCGCACAGCTTGAAAGTGGGCCCCACGACCTTTGTCTCCCACTGGACGGCGAGCATCAAAATCTCCAGCATCCACACGTGGGTCCCGACCGCTCCTGTGCCGTACACGATACCGCCGTAGCTGAACGTGACAGCATTCTCGTTGTGGGGCTCGTCTTCGAAAAGCGCATCTTATGCATTGAAGTTGATTTTGTAACCCTTGCTTTAAGTTCGCTACTCAGGTTACAATCCGTAACCCTCGCAATCCATCAAATGCGCTGGGCAAGGCCGGCGGCGACGCTTTTCGCTGCGCTCTGCGGCGCCAATGCAACGTCCTCACCACTCCCAGGTAGCCCCCTGCAAGCTGTAGAGGGGTCTTCTCTGTTTGCACTCCAAGACTCGGTCGATTTATCGCTCGTCTGGGCTGAGTACGAGCGCTTCCTGCTGTCCACAAGCCGGGTTACGCCCCTGCTGCTCTACTTCGGCCCTGGCTCCTGCTTCAACGACGAGAATGAAGCAGACGATGGGGACGACGACAACCAAGTGCAGACTGGACCCAGCCCCTCAACCCCCGCTGGGGAATTCTGCTTACGTCACGCGGAGCTGGTGGAATCGGCACTGGAGCGCGCAGCGGAGACTCTGTCCAGTCCGCAGCTCCCCGTCGTGCGTGTGGACGTCCACGCGTGGCCCAAGATGCTGCACTACGTGAGCTCAGTAGTGTTGCGGCTATTCTCTATCAGTTTCCATTGGTGTTAATGAGAACATTATTGTTGTTGTTATGCAGCACCTCGTATCCTCGACGCCGTCGCTGCTGTGGATGCCTGGACGCTCGTCCGGCCGCTTCCAGCGCTACCCGCACGTGGAGACCAACTTCCTGGATCTCAGCCTCAATGGATCGCTGTTTGCAGGCAAGTTGAGTGACATCGACTTTAGTGTCGATCAGGCGAGTCTGCAGCGGAACGAGATGGCCAAAGACGCTCTGGCTCGAGAGGTGGAAGCGTTTGTGCGTCTGTGTAAGGAGCGCAGCGGGTACCTGGTACGCAATGCGCGCGGAGGACTTTCGCCAACTGTACCGGTGAGTCGCAGTCCTGGAGATGACGCGTTTTCAGTGCTGGA